>CM038041.1:19023750-20308125 GCA_021397845.1 Areca catechu | reverse complement strand
GAAGGAAAAAAAAATGAAATGAAAAGATCTATAAGCTTGGGGAGTTCTTGCTATCCGGTTTCCTACCCTTTGCTCCCTTACCTCCCCTTTTCTAGAGGTCCCTCTTACAATTATATAGGAATATCTTCTTCCCAGGTGTCTCCTGCGAGAGGAGCATAGAATTTCCCCCTTCGGTCCCCCTCCCCGTCGGGGGGAGGGAGGTCCTTATGCAACAGGAATGGTCAGCGCGCTACCAGACCTGTCCCCCTGATGGAGTGATCCCCTGTAGGTAGTGTGCTGCAGGGGCATATACTACGATGGGATATTTTCATTTTCAGGGGGTATAGATAGTGTGCTATAGGGTCTGGGGTCCTGATAGAGCACTCTTCTTACGAGAAATGTAGGTGGCGTGCTACTGGATCTGGAGCCTCGATGGAGCACGCACCTGCTAAAGGGTGCGGGCGACATGCTCCGGGACCCGGAGCTTCGATGGATCATATGCTATGCCAGGGATGCGGGCGGTGCATGCCAAAGCTTGTGCCCCCAGTAGAGCATGCATCCCCGGTGGCCTATTCGGTGATGGCATCGTGCCTTCACATCATGATCTGGGGCTTTCCTATTCTCTTGAGTTTGTATCATGTTTTCTACTGTCGTTTCATTGACAGGAACAAGGCTCCGGCAATAGCTCGACCTTGGATGGGAGCTTGATCTTGGATGAGAGTTTAACCTCGGATAGAAGCTCGACCTCAACTTGGAGCTCGATCTCGGACGGGAGCTCGACCTCCGATGGGAGCTCGATCTCGACTGGGAGCTCGACCTCCGATGGGAGTTTGACCTTAGCTGGGCCAGGTGGCGCACTCTGCCACCTTATCACCTAGTTGGATCCCATGTGGGCGCCCTGTCAATAACTTGCCGCATCACCAACAAACTCCTTTGGTAAGTTTCCTTGAACATTTTCTTCCTTTCTTACCTTCAAGTTTTTGCTAAGTTTTTTGCTCAGCTTGCAAGCATGAATGTCTCATCTGAATACCTGAAAGAGGTGGTCAAAAAGAGGGCTGCCCCATTGGAGGCCCCTCAAAGAAGGTCATTGCAAAGTGGCCACATCCAGGCCCCTCTATCAAGGGTCCTTTTGTAGCAGTAAGGGCTCTGCCACCCTGCTCAAGGGCCTCTACACTAAGGCACTCCATCATTGCTCCAGCAGGTGTTGATGAGGTGGAAGTCATACCAGCTCCTCTGGCAACTTCTCAGGTGTCGAATTTATGGTGCTCAAAATCTTCTTCGGTCTTAGCAATAGGAGCTATCTTGGGGGAAGGCTCCTCAGGCTCCTTTGATTGCTGGAACCACCTTCTCCTGTAGAAGAGAGGAAGATTCCTTCATCCATAGCATCAATATTGGGCTTGATAACTCGGGTTTGCATGACCCTTGGGTGGCACGGGAGTTGTCAAAGGTATTGCTCCTCCCTCAAGACTTGGAGGAGCGAAAATCTTGCACTCTGGATTAAGATTATTTCTTTTATTTTCCCAACTTTGAATGGGGTACACTTTTTCACTTTATTTTTTCTTTGGCCAAATAAGCTTTTTCTTGGATGACAAACTTTGCATTTTTTCTACTTGCAGCTCGCTCATGATATGTCTACCATTCATGAGGGGTTCTCCAGATTTGTCGAACTTAGTCATTCCTTGGATGACCAAGTGAAGATGGTGGAAGCTCGCGCCAAGGTCTCCGATGAACCTTTGAAGTTGTTGGAGGCACAGGAGCTTAAATTAAGGGAAGAACTTGACAGCCTCCAATCCTCTTTTGAAGCTACTACCTGGGAGTTGGAAACTTGGTTAGCAAAGAAGAAGGAAGTACTCGCAAAAAGGCGAGGATATATTGCCAAGGTAGAAACTCAGCTAAGTCATACTGAAGGCCTCCTCTAATTAGCCAACAAGAAGGTTAAGGTAGCCAAAGAGCAAGATGCTAATGCTGCAACTTGGGTAATCAAACATCACAAGAAGACAGAGAGTTTCATCCAAGAAGTTTCTAAAGCCGCAATGGATGCCTTCCTAATTGGGTTTAATGATTATAAGGATAAAGTAGCTCGGGCCCACTCTCAACTAGGCCTGAGTGAAATATCTGTAGTCAAAGGAGTTCCTAAGAGAGAGGAGGAAAAAGAAGTTACCGAGGAAGACACAATTGAGGTTGAGGAATCTATTGCTACAGAAGAACCTGGGCTTGGAGCAACTGCAAGCATCAACCCCAAAGAACCAACAATCCTTCCCAAGGCAGATACTTAGGAGATTTTTCCTTTTCTTTTTTCTTTGTAGTTCTTCACTTCTTTGAACTTTAGTCTAACTTTTGTACAAATTTTTATGCTTATTATATAACGAAGAAACACTTTTCCAATGTTTGGGATGTTTGACTCTCTTGGAAATCATTTTCTTCCATTTTGTTGCTTCTCAAAAGATGAGTTACCCTAAAAAATGTAATCCATTAACTTTTTTGATGACCATCCTCTCCAACCAGTCGGATTGTACCACATGGTGGATAACCGTTTACCAGCAACCACCCATGCTAATCTTGGAGGCTTGAGTCAATCTGTTAGGATTCCCAAGTAGCTGCATAGTTTCTCCTCTCAAGCCATACTGCACATCATAATCTGGTGGCTCAGATAAGTATAAATAGGAGCCCTTCCCTGCCATTTTTGCAGGAGCCCTAACTCTTGTAGTTTGGCAGAGTGCTTTGGGTTCAGGCTTCCAAGTTATTTCCTTAACTTCTAAAGGTGATATCCTTGGCTGAGCAAGTCTAAAACACTGCTCGAAAGAAGATTTTGGCCCAGATGATCATGGAATATAAAGAATCCAAAAATCTCACACAAGAAATCATTAGGAATTTAGTAGAAACAAATCAACTCAAGTTCAACAAACTGCAAAAAGGATATAATTCAAATTCAATAGAAACTAAATCTGAATAAGATAGCATTATCATGGAATCCAAAGAAGATATGGAATCTAAAGAAGAAGTAGTTAATGCCGAGGAAGTCGGCATTGAGATACCAGAATAATTGCTGGTGTTCTTGAAACTAACTCAACTGAAGGAATGTCTGACCTTGCCAAGCTAGTTAGATGAGCTTCTCGAACATTCTCTTGTAATATCCTTTAGTGCCCGAATTGTGCTCTCCTTGTCGAGCTTCTTTAGTAAAGAATAGACATTTCATTGAACTTGAGAAGCTATCAGCACCGAAGAATAGATATCTTATTGAACTTGAGAAGCTATCAGCACTGGAAAATACACTTCATATTTTATTTCTTCTTTAATCTTTTACTTTTTGGAACTTAGTCCACCTTTTGTAAGAATTTCTTTGTATTAATGAAAAAGCTCTTTTTCTTTTCAATATTGTGTCTTTATGCATTTCTTAAATGCGAATGAATCTCTGCTAAGTCTCTTAGTTGGAAGAAAAGTTTTAGTCGAATGACAATACCTTTTGAGTTTAGTTGAATAAGTAATCCTTTAGCAATAGAATTCATCTAAGTCTTTTAGTCGATCAGGTAGTTTGTCACCATAGCTTAAATATTAGCCCCTAAATATATGAATAGAACCTTCGACAATAGGACTTGGCATATTTTTGCTCAACTATAAAAAGTTGGTTGCCACTCAAATGTGTCGGTGCTTTTCCTTCAGGCAACTCAGTATTAGTTAATCACCATAGTTATTATAAACAACTTTTAATCGATAAGGTGTCACCTCTATCTGACTAACTTTACTATTGGTTCTCTTTCGATAACTGAGTTTTTTTCAATCGCTTGAAACCTTGTAACCAAGTGTCATTTGGTTATCGTTACAACTTAGTAGATGTTATTCAATAATTTGATAGTTGCTCTTCTTTGTTGGCTGGGTGTTAATCGACCGGTTGGGCTTCAATGGGCCCTCGGGCTTTTATGGGCCCATTAGGCTTTAGTGAGCCTGGTGTAGATGATCGATTATTAGTCAATCCTCTTTGTTGGCTTAGTGTCAATTGGTCAATTAGGCTTGAGTGGGCCCTTAGGCTTGAGTGGGCCCAATAGGCTTCAGTGGGCATGGTGTAGATGATCGGTTGTCAGTCAATCACCTTTATCGATCGATGGGCTTTAGTGGGCCCTTGGTCTTCAATATGCCCCGTAAGTCTTAGTGGGCTTGATAGGCTTTAGTGGGCAAGGTGTAGATGATCGGTTACTACACAATCATATTTGTCGACCCGATGTTAATCGACTGGTGAGCTTCAATGGGCTTGGTGAGCTTCAATGGGCTCGATAGGTTTTAATAAGCATGGTGTAAATGATCAGGTGTCAATCAATCATCTTTGTTGGCCAAATGTTAAGTAGTTGGTAGACTTCAGTGGGCCCTCAGGCTTTAGTGGTCATGGTGTTGAAAGGTCGGGTATTATTCAACCATCATGATGTAGCCTTCACAACCATAGCTAAAGGGAACTTTGTATTGCTGAATAAATACTAGTACATTATTGATAGTACATTTGGAGATTCTTGATATTCTAGATCTAAGAAATTAGTGTCCCATCAAGGTCTTCAAGTTAGTAAGTTCCTCACTGAAAGGCTTTAGTTATTCAGTTAGGTCTTTCCTAGTTCGGACAACTCTTTATCGATACATTATCATTCTTAGGTGGGCTTAATTTTGAGTCTCCTCCAATATTTCAAAGTTTGTTCTCAGTCGGCTTGAATTGCTCGACTCATTGTAGTGCTCTATCCTCATAATTGGTAGTTCAATATTGATTGGTATCACCGCATTAGCATCGAAAGCCAAGGTGAAGGGAGATTCATTTATCGACATACAAGGAGTTGTTCGATGTGCCTATAGTGCTCCAAGTAGTTCCTCTACCTACCTACCTTTAGCTTTATCCAGCTTGGTCCTGAGTCCTTGTAGAATCATCTAATTTATGACTTCTGCATTCTTGTTTGATTGAGGATGTTTGATAGATATGAGTTGGTGTTAAATATGAAGTTTAGCATAGAATTTCTTAAAGGCTTAGTTATCAAACTATCATCCTTTTTTGGTAAAAATAATATGTGGAAGTCCAAATCAGCATATGATAGATTTTCAGAAGAAGTCTTTGATTTTGCTCTCAATGATGTGGGCCAAGGGTTCTGCTTCCACTCATTTGGTGTAGTTAATGGCAATGATAAGAAACCTCCATTGACTTGTTGTTGGTACAAATGGATCGAGCAAGTCCAAATCCTAATGGGCAAAGAGCCATGAAGATAAGAGATGAGTCAGGTAACTAGCCAGTTGGCATTGACATTGGTTGTATCTTCGAACAAGGTTCATGATATCTTCTCACATTGTAGACTAGTAGTATCCTTGTCTTAAAGCTTTGTAAGCCAAGGATCTGCCCTCGAAATGATTTTTACAAATTCTTTCATAGATTTTTCGAAGTATATAGTCGACTTCAATGGACCGTAGGTACTTAAAAAAAAAAAAAGATCTCTTATAGAGTTGTCCATCTAGCAGCACATACTGAGAAGCTTTCTACTTGAGTTGTTTTGCTTTTGAGGGATTGTTGGGTAAGACTTCTACCATCAAAAAATTGACCAAAAGATCTATCCAGCTTGGCTCATGATCGATCTGCTAGACTTCTCTAGTATTGTCATTGATATGAGGTGCCTCCAAATATTCAATAAATGTTCGATTGAGAGAATTATTAGCTAAAGTTGCTCGTCGAGAAAGTCTATCTGTCTGAGCATTTTCTTGTTTAGTATGTAAAATATGCCGAAGTGTTTTAAGATGGACACGAGAGTCTGCAACTTGTCAAGATATTTGACCATAATTAGGTCTCGAGCTTCATATTTATCAATGGCTTGATCAGCTATCAATTGAGAGTTGGTGAAGACCCTTAAGCTTTTGATTCCAAGTTCTTTAGCAATCCTTAGTCTAGCCAACAAAGCTTCATACTAAGCTTAACTATTGGTTGCCCTGAATGGGAAATGAAGTACATATTTGGCAACAATACCTTTTGAGTTTATCAAGATTAGACTAGCTTTACTTTCTTGAAAATTTAAGGCTCCATCCATGTGGAGGATCAATATTCTCTTCAGATCAAATTGCTCAATAGGCTCTTCATCAGGCTTGTCTTCTGACCATGTGTACTTGATGAGAAAGTCGGCTAGGACTTGGGCCTTCATAGATGATCTTGGTAGATGATGTGGCAAGAAACTGATGTGTAATCCCTGTCAGATGCCATGTCAGAAAAACCAGGTCGAGCTCTCCCAGAATAACGAGGTGGCCTGCCAAAGTCGAGTTCCATCCTCCACCAGGTCGGCAGCCACAAGCCCGGGATGCCTAGGCCGGAGCCGAGCAACTTCCTTCACCAGATCGAGCCCCTCCGAGGCTGAGCCCCCTAGACCGGAGTCGAGCTCAGCCCTCCTTCGCCAGGTTGAGCCCCTCTGAGGCTGAGCCCTCTAGGCTGAAGTCGTGTGCTGACCTCCTTCACTAGATCGAGCCCCTCCGAGGCTGAGCCCCCTGGATCGGAGTCGAGCTCAGCCCTCCTCCACCAGGTTGAGCCCCTCCGAGGCCGAGCCCTCTGAGCAGGAGTCGAGCCTTCCTCCACCGGGTCGAGCCCTTCCAAGGTTGAGCTCCCTGTACCGGAGTCGAGTCTAGCCTCCTCTGCCAGGTCGAGCCCTTCGGAGGTCGAGTCCCCCGAGTCAGAGTCGAGTCCCAGCTCTCCAGTTTGGCAACCACCTCGAACAATGCCGCTGGGCACTAAGGGGGTTGGAGCCACCCCCGAGGCACCGACGAACTACCCGAGGGCTATGAGGAAGTACCCATCAAATCATAATAACTGTCCACAGCCATCATTTACACCAGAAGAGGAAGAAGCTCCCTGACCGAGATGCCACGCTCTCCACCAACCGCCTGCACCACCCGAAAGAGGAAGTCAACCAGGGGATTCGAATCCCGTAGGTGGTGGCCCTCTAATCGAAGCCCTGACAGGTTTTCTGGAGTGGAGCGACCGAAAGGAATGTCATAATGCATGGCAGCTTCCTTTATCATGAATCAGGAAATGCATCCCGTCCATGGCACGGAACATCGCCGCACATGCCTGACAGCATGGGAGAAATCCTGAGGTAGGCATCAACAATCACTTGGACTTAAAAGAACCCTCGACACCCTCAGAGGGAGGTAAGCAAGAAAGCAAAAGCAAACCAAGTAAGCTTAGCAAAAACACTTATCCGAGCGAGTGAGGAAGAGGAAGCCACATAGGAGGATCAATCCACCTCGGCTACCATCTTTCCTAGCACACTCACACCCCCACTCTAACACATCTACTCCTCCTAGCGTGCAGTCCATCAAGAGGGGCTTGACCAGGAGGATCTGTTCCCTTAGATCATCACTGATTTGATCGTCGGAGTGCCCCCATCGGAATCCCTGGCCCGGGTATCAGACCTTGTTTTGCAGGTCCCGAAGCATAGGCTATCCCTGAGAAGACGAGGGACGATCCGACATCGATAGCAGCTACGGGCCATGACAATATTGATGACAACAGTAGACATGATATGTCAAACTTATTAAGTTTGATGGCCTATTTAGCCATTCTTTCAAAAATATCCGATCATTATAGAATGGCTTTGACTGGTTGGTTAGTTAAGACTATAATTGAGTTATCTTGAAAATATGACCTAAAATGCTACGTAGAGATGATTAGTGCATAAATAATCTTTTCAAGTTTAAAGTACCTAGTTTTAGTATCATGGAGGACTTGACTAGTATAATAAATATGCTTTTGAACACCTTTGCCATCCTCTTGAATAATTATCGAGCTTATAGCATCTGGAGATGTAGCAAGATATAAGAGCTATTCCTCTCCTATCTTAGGCTTAGAAAATAGTGGTGGAGATCCAAGAAATTTTAATTCTTCAAAAGCTTGTCTGTATGCTTCCATCCAAGTAAAGTTATGCATTGGTTGTAGAACTTTGAGGAAAGGTAAGTACCGCTTAGCTAATCTTGAGATGAACAAACTAAGTATTGTAATGTGTTTGGTCAATTATTGTACTTCTTTCTTGGAGATTGGGTGGCACATATCAAGAATCATCAGATCTTCTTCAAATTTATCTCGATGCCTCATTTGATGACTAAGAATCCGAAAAACTTGCTTGTAATTACAACAAAGGCATACTTGCTCAAATTCAACTTCATTTGATAACAATGGAGGACATTGAAGGCTTCTTCTAGGTTTTTGATATGATCAGATTCTTTGAAGCTTTTGACAAGCATGTCATAGATATAAACTTCCATATTATGCCCGATCTAGTCTTTGAAGACCTTATTGACTAGTCTTTGATAGGTAGCTCCTACATTTTTTAAACTAAAATATATTACTTTATGATAATAAATATCTTTTTTGGTTATGAAGGTAGTGTGTTCTTCATCCTCGAGAGTAATTCTGATTTTGTTGTAGACCAAAAAAGCATCCATGAAGCTCAATAACTTATGTCTAGATGTTGCATTAACCAATTGATCAATCTTCGGTAGTGAGAAACTATCCTTTGGGCAAGTTTTATTAAGATCTATATAATCAATACAGATCCACCACTTTTTTTTGGCCTTCTTGAGTATTGGTGCCAAAATTCATCGATCACCAAAAAGAAAGCTGGAGATGCTGGAGTAGGTGGTGCAGGCTAGTCTCCGAAAAAAGGTACTTACAAAATAACTCCATCGAGGGTGGCTCCAGTGGTGGCACTCTGACACTCAAATTAGTATCGGTATCAACAGTGGGGAAGTGTAAGCAAGAAGGCTTGCATACCTTTGGGAGCTCACCTCGAGCCTTTTTTAGAGTGGGATAGTCCAAGATATTTTAGGTGAGACCAAGATCCTGTTGGATCTGATGAAGGATGGTTAGGCCTTCATGTGTCGCTTGGAGCCTTTTTGCAAAAAAAATAGGCATATTATCTCCTTAAATAGATCTTTGTCATTAGTCTAAGGTAAGCCATGCTTCATTGAATGGTGGCTCAAGTTACGAGGCATTCAAGCATGCTATCGCTCTTGTAGAGATTTCATAATGATTTGATGATTTTAGGATATGATGGAGAGCTTTACCAGGTGGGGTTATGTGGAGGTACTATGAGCGTCAGAGTGTTACACTATGGGGCTTAGAGTGGACGTGCTACTAAGGCGGTACTAGCTAGCATTTTAGCCAAGCACCTTAAGGGCGGTCAGTAAGGCTCGTTGATGTCTTGGTGCATAAGAATTGGCCTATGCCATTATCCACTCGAAAGCTTCTACCTGATCACCTTAGGGATGATCAGCAGGGCTTAGTGATGCCTTGGGAGATAGAAATTGGTCTTTACCATCTACTTAGAGGCTTCTGGCAGAGCACCTTAGGGGCGATCAGTAGGGCTTGCTGATATCTTGGGGCATAGGAATTAGCCTCTTTCATCATTTGCCTAGAAGCTTCTAGTCGAGCACCTTAGGGGCTATTGGCAAGACTCACTAATGGCTTAGGACATAGAAATTGGCCTTTGCCATCATCTGCTCAGAGGCTTCTAGCCGAGCACCTAAGGGACGATCGACAGGACTTGCTGATATCTTGGGATATAGAAATTGGCCTTTATCATCATCCACTCAGAGACTTTTGGCTGAGTACCTTTGGGTGGTCAGCAGGGCTCGCTAATATCTTGGGACATAGAAATTGGTCTGTACCATCATCCGCTCGGAGGCTTTTGGTCAAGTACCTTAGAGGTGATTGGCAGGGCTCGCTGATGCTTTGGAACATAGAAATTGGTCTATGCCATCATCCACTTGGAGGCTTCTAGCCGAGTACCTTAGGGATGGTCGGTAGGACTCACCGATGCCTTGGACATAAGAATTGGCCTTTGCCATCTTTCGCTTGGAGACTTCTAGCCGAGTGCCTTAGGGTTGGTCGGTAGGGCTCGCTAATACCTTGGAGCATAGGAATTAGCCAATGTCGTCATCCACTTGGAGGCTTTTGGCCGAGCACCTTAGGGATGGTTAACAGGACTTGTTGATATCTTTAGGCATAGGAATTGGCATTTGTCTTTATCTGCTCGGAGGTTTTTGATCGAGTACCTTAGGGGTGGTCAACAAGGTTCTCTGATGCTTTACCGGCCAGAGCATATCATGTCCATCCATGCCTGTCCTGACTTGTATCCTCGATCCAAGTGCATGTTGCTTGGCCAATAGAGTACTTATACCATCATGGATCCTATGTGCTTGATTCGACTATATTTTTCACCAACAGATATTTTCCTACTTTCTGATCTTGGATCCAACAAGATCATGAAAGTGTTTTGAAAGAGGAGGATCAGGGGCATGGGAACCCTTAAGCCGGAGGTGCACCATCTATGAGGCGGATCTGAAAAGGCAAGGTAATGATGCACCTTGCTTTATATTTCTCAATGGAGCTTCGCAAGGCATGCCACATTTACTTCTGGGTGACTAGTATAGTCTAATATAGTAAGAATTTGCCATGCGGTGCTAGTTGAGTACTTCAAAGCAATTTGGAGCCTACTTGCCTTAATATTTGAAAGGACGAGTCCGCCTTTTCATGGTTTCCTCCATGTCTTATGCTTGGGATTTCTCCTTTAAGGGCTTTTGGTTATTGTCTATAGTTTTAAGTACTGGCCTCCTTCCCATCTCTTGCCATCGCCCTTGGAGAGTTTTGGTACCTTTGATCCTTTGCCTTGTCCAAATATCAGGTCGGCTTTCTTTCTCTTGTAGCAGTTTTCCTTTCTTTTAGGATTCGAACTAAATGTCAAGCCCTAAGGACCATAGGAGAGAGAAGGCACATAGGAGGGAAGGGGCGAATGGCCCTGACATCCCACGGAAAGAGCATGCTATGCCAGCTACTGCTGGCATAAGGCGTATTCATCTTTGGTGGATGAGGAGGATATACCCCTTATCTGTTTGGTGTATTGTGTGTCGAACGAGTTTGAGTTAGAGCTGCTAGGTCCAAGTTCTCGAGCCCATGATCCACCCTCGGGTTGTCTAGTGGTCTTCTAGGAGGTACTTGAGACCGAGCTTAGATTTTCTCTTTCCCCCTTTGCTCTTGAGGTCCTTCATTTTTGCAAAATTTCACTATGTATCCCGACTCCCATTTCCATCCAATACATCCTAGGATTCTAAGTTCTCTGCTCCCTAACCAAAATCTAGCCAATACTTTCTTTGTTCTGAACCTTTTTTACCATCTAGATTCATCTTTATGCCAAGTCATGGTAGTACCTTATTACCTAAAAGGGGATAGAACTACTGATCGAAGGTGCTTCGACCACCATTAAAGGATAGAAGGAGCGCTTTTAGTTCATCTCCTACCCCTCTTCAAATAGTTGGGATCTATCAAACTAGGGTCTGCCAAATTGGGGTTGGCTAGGCATTTCCATCTTAGGTCCTTCAAAGCTTAGTGATAAGGAGGAAAGTCTGATAGGGACATCACCAGCACTGATCCAAGAGCAACATTGATCCCGGAACAGCATGGATCTTGAAGCAGCATGAATTTCGATGCAGCACATATTTCAATAAATTTAAATTCAAAAAAATTAGTTGATTAGGATTGGTTGTTTGAAATTTAATTTAGGATTTAGTTAGTTTTGGTTGATTAGGATTGAGATATAGATAGGCCTTATCTTATCCTTATCCTGTATTCGAATTTGAACTGTCCTTATCTTTTTATCTTGTATTCAAATTCAAATGAGAATTGAAAAGGTCTATAAATACCATCCCCAGTCCTTTGTAAAAAAATAGTTTGGTGAATAAAAATGATTTTTTTTATAAAAGAGTGATTCTTTTCTTTCGCTCTGTAAGGAGAGGGTGTGAGGACCAATCCCAGGACATGATGATAGGTCATGTCTAGTTATCCCCATCCTTGATTCCATGTTCTTTAACCCCCCATGTCCTTTGAGATTCACCCTAACGCCTCCAAGTATCGAGGTAGGTGGAATGCCCTAGAGGTGAGAGGTCTCTTCGTTAATGTGAGTCCCAAAGTCCATGAGTTTCAAACCTTAAGTATTCCATCCCCATTGTTCCTGCACCATCTCTAGAAAAAATCCAAAAAAAAAAAAAAAAAAAAATAGTAGTACCCTAATCTAGGTGATTTCTAGGCTCACCGATGATCCTACCCCTAATTCGTCCCCCATCAAATTGGTATCAGAGCCTAGAAAATTAGGGTACGGTTCATATCATCCCAGATCCCCTCACCATCGATCCATCTTTTCCATCCTATCATCTTCCCATATCCTTAAAAAAAATCATCCAAGTCGCCAACAATTTAATTTTCTTTCTCGTTGCTGAGCACTCTATGTCGGCGCCCTGCCTTCCCTCCTGTGACTCCTCCCAAAGCCCCACCGATGCCCCTGCTACCATCACCCCAGCCAATCTTCCTCGTCGATGAACCTCGTCGATCGCCAAGCCCTTGCAATAGAGCCTCTCCCTGCCCAAATCCACAGCAACCGACGACCACGCTCCAGCCGCCCGATCCTGATCATCAGCGATCCATAACTGTCGGAGACCCAGTCTACCGCCTAGAGTCGCCCACAGCCAAATCCACTTGACGGCCACCGTTGATTGACACTGTCCACCCATATCCAAGCCCCATCTCCGCACGCGATGCCTCACCAACCAGAGGACACCGCCAAACCCCATCATCCACCTGATTGAGTGCGCCATCCAGAACCATCTACTGTCGCGAACACCCGATCATCCCGACCAGAACCACCACCACCTTCCACTCCTTCGATCGAGACCATCCTCAGCCCCTCCGTCGGCCATTTCCCCAAGCAAATCATCCACCGAAGGTGTAAAGAAGCCGACCGTCTCCACAGCCTGCAACCGAATGGAAGTAGCTTCGTCCTCCGGTCCAGATCTCCAAGCTGCCCCTTCTTCGACGAAGGCTTCTTCAAGAACACCGGGGGAGATCACGTCCGAAGCCTCCCCGCAAGCCCCCTAAGCCGCAAATCTACACGACACCCATCCCACCGGATCTCCTCCCTGCTGCCATCGCTAGCCGCAGCTGACTCCACCATGACCGCCACCGCCCTGCCGGACTGACTCCGTCTAGCACCGACACTGGCAACACCCCTCCACGAGCCCATGCTCCTAGTTCGAGTTCATGAAGAAGAAGGGCCATTGCATGAACGTGAAAGCATGGGCACCATCCCTTGTTGTCGATTTCAGATTCTGCACGCTCTTCAAAGCTGCACAATTCTTAAAACTGCACAAATTTTAGAGCCACATAGTTTTTATAGCAGGATAAAATTAAAGCACAGATCTCAGAGCACAGTCCCTGTTGATCCAAACTCGATGGAGTCGACTTTTTCCTATCTCAGGAGAATGATAAGACATCACCAGCACTAATCCCGGAGCAGCATGGATCTTGAAGTAGCATGAATTTTGATGCAGCATGAATCTCGATGCAGCATAGATTTCAATAAATTTAAATTCAAAAAAAAAATAGTTGATTTGGATTGGTTGTTTGAAATTTGATTTAGGATTTGTTAGTTTTGGTTGGTTAGGATTGAGATATGGATAGGTCTTATTTTATCCTTATCTTGTATTTGAATTTGAACCATCTTTATCTTTTTATCTTGTATTCAAATTTAAATGAGGGTTGGAAAGGTCTATAAATACCACCCTCAATCCTTTGTAAAAAAAAACAGTTTGGTGAATAAAAATGAGTTTTTTTAGAAAAGAGTGATTCTTTTCTTTCGCTCCGTAAGGAGAGGGTGTGAGGCCCAATCCCAAGACATGATGATGGTTATGTCTAGTTATCCCCTTCCTTGATTCCATCTTCTTTACCCCCATGTCCTTTGAGATTCATCCTAACGCCTCCAAGTATCGAGGTGAGTGGAATGCCCTAAAGGTGAGAGGTCTCTTCGTTAGTGTGATTCCCAAAGTCCATGAGTTCCAAACCTTAAGTCTTCCATCCCCATTATTCCTGCACCATCCCTAGAAAAAATTTTTAAAAAAATAAAAATAAATAGTAGTACCATAATCTAGGTGACTTTTAGGCTCACCGACGATCCTACCCCTGATCCATCCCCTATCAAAGTCTCTTCATAATTTTCAAAGCTTTTAAAGCCCCTCGGCTATAGCTCCTTTTATCAGAGGAGTCCCTTTATAAGGCAGGGCTCAATTGGTTTTTTGAAAGTAAATTTTAGGCTCGAGTCCCTTTCATTCAGGCATTATTTAGTGTTTAACCAGTCTTATCAATGTGTAGGTATGACTCCCGAATAGCTGAAATCACTAAGGGAGGGTTTAATGTAGCAGTAGAAAAGGGGGAAGGCCTCATTGTCTGCTCCAAAGAGGATTAAGATTTTTGAGCCCAAGTCGGCTAAAGCTGATTCATCTGAGCCTACTCTTATGGTGGTTGAGGTAATTTTTGAAGTCTCTGACATCACGCCAAGGCCCACTCTACCACCAAGTATACCGATCCCTTGATTGTTTCCTTCCACTACTCCAACTCAGGGTGCCAAGAGGGCTACCCCTAGCTCTAGACCCTCGACTGGTAGCCTAGAAGGTATATTTCCTTAAGATTAGAAGGAAATTCAAGACTCTCTTGAGAGTGCCCTGTTCCCTAGGGGAGTAGAACAAGTCTGGAATACGGATTTCCAAGACCTGAGGCACCAGTATGTGGTGGCTCTTTAGCAGGTACTTCTTCATCAATACTGTGCCTTCTTCAATTGATATTCTATACTAATGTTTGGCTGGACAGGTGATTTACTCCACTGCGAGCTGGCTGAATCAAGATTTGGATAGCCAAAAGGCCTGTGAGTAGTAGGATGAGAATGTCACCAAGGCCAACTGGAAGGCCAAGGCATTCCAAACTAAAGTCCAGTGCTTAAGGAAAGCACTTGCCAAATCTGAGACTAGTCTGGGTGCTGCACAGAGCAGTTTGGCTGAGATGAAAGCCAACATGGTAATGGCAGGGGTTGATTTAGAGTTAGAGAGGGAAAAAAGAGAGGTTAAGGTAGCAATGGCCGAGGAAAAGCTGAGGCAATAGGTAGAGGCTACCATAGAAAAATATAAGGTCTCTGCAGACTTTGTCACAGACATGGCCCATTGGTGCAGGACGGGCCGACAAATCCTAGACCTAAAATAAATTGATTCGGGACCGTTGATCATTAAGGAATGAGCACTAGGTTAGGGCTATCCAATTTAATAAAATTAGATCTAATTAAATAAAAAATAATCTAGCAATTGATTAGATCAGGTTGTCAAAGTGGTCTCACCCGAAACATGAAATGTCATGAATTCTGGAAAAGTGAGATCGTCTAGAGATAATCAAAATCCGGACCAGTGGTTCGCAAGCGAGATAGATCTGAAGCCGCTGGACCTGAATCACCAAAAAACAAACAATGTATCAATCCCAAATCAAAATAAATAAATCAAGTTAATCCCTATAAACTCAATGCTTTGATATTTGTATGGCTTTGGGATTTGTGCAGCTCTGGAAATCGTGCTTCACAGATCTTGGAACTGCTCTGAGATATGTGTCTAATTCTAATCCTCTCTGCAAACTATGCTTGACTTTGGGATTGCACTAAGATCCATGTGGATCTCCTCTTGCCTTCACGTTCGTGCTGGAAATCACCTTCCCCACGGGCCAAAATCAGGGAACAGGGGAAGGCTTGTAGGGAGAAACTTCGGCAAGGCTTCACCAGCGATGGCACTGGACAGAGGTGGCGACACCAACGGGAGGTGGTAACACGAACGGGAGGTGTCGCATAGAGGTCTATGGCGAAGGCGAATTGGGGTGGGGTGCTTGGCTTCGGCCGTGGAGGGCACAGCAGGGAGAGACGCTCGGTCAGAGAATGGAGGAGTGGTGGTGTTGGAAGATTTGACGGAGACGGTGGTGACGTGAGGTGGGTGATCGGCCGGAGAGAGGAAGGTCCGGTTTGGCTTGGAAAATGGCCGACGGGGCCTCGATCAGTGGGGTCGGATGGGTTGCAGAGGATGGAGAGGCGAGAACACAGGGATGACGGGTGGAGGTTCGGGATGGATTTATGATTCTTGATGATGGCTTGAAGGGGAACCGGGTGTTTGATGTTAGCAGGGAATAAAGATGAAGAACAGAGAAGGGAAGAGGAAGTAGAGAGGAGAAAAAGTAGCCGGGAGGGAAAAACACATAGGTGAGGGAGAGGAAGAACCGAGAAGAGATGGGGGAGGGGGGAGGAATCGGGACACACCCTGGTTTTTCTCAATAATTCTTCGCTATCTTTTTATTTGATGACAAAAATATCTTAAATAAGCAAGCAAACAACCGATAAAAACAAATCCCTAAACAGACTCAAAACAATCGAAACTACTAAGAGATTCTGATAACTCTAAACACAAATAAAATTGATCTCCGATTCAGAGATATCCCAAATCCCTCGTACACCCATAAAATACATCAAAATTTTGTGTTAACGATGTCTTTAGGATTCGTGCTGGGTTGGCACTGAGATCTAGATAGGACTGGCTGGAATCTAGACTAGCTAGAATCTGCTCAATGTCCCCATCATTTTCCCTAGGGTGGGGAGATCTCGACTTCATCGAGTCAGGCTGGAGGTACTCAAATAGACTTGGATCAATGTTCTATAGCTCCTCTTCAGTAATCTAGGAATCCTCTGACTTCGGTCTGCTTCACCAGTGAACCAGGTAGCGATAGCAGTTTTGACTCCTCGAAGACTTGATCTGCTCGTCCAAAATATATTCGATCACATCGTGCTTTCCTCTTATTTGGGCTAGTGGGCTCTCAAGAGGAGGGTCACTCTCAAAGGAAGATGCAGGCTCAAAAGGATCACTAGGTGTCAATGCTGGTTCTTTATTCATTTGATTACTTATATTAATCAAATTAACTCTTAATCATTCTTCAGCTCTAGCCTCATGGTTATATTCTTCGTAGGCATCGGCTAATCCTGGATCAGCAGTGTATACTTCTTCTTCAAGGACATCACCTAGATCCTCATGTTCTTCAAGTGTCCCTATATGCAAGGTTCTAGATGGACATTGACTAGCCACATGACTTATTCCGTTATACCTAAAGCAGTGGATCTTAGAGCTACTTCCTCGAGAAGACTCTCCTATAATCCCTTTTTCTTTTTCATCTCTCTTAATTGGTGGGGTTGTAGACGGGGGTCGACTACCAGGAGTCTGATTCATGTTAGGTTGTGGACCAAAAATTCCTGATCTAGAAGGTTCAGCTCTACGTGTGATAGATAACCTCTGGAATCTTTCATAGTCCTGGGCTAATTGACATGCTTATTCTAGACTATAAACCTCTCTCAAAAATAGTTCTTTTTGGATATCTACTCTTAGAACAGCTCTAAACCAGGATAAAGTGACAGATGGGTCTTCACTCACATTATATCGCATAAGATATTCATCAAATTTATCAATGTAATCATTTATAGATCCGGTTCCCTGGGTCAACCTTTGCTATTGGTCCAGGAGTCGTTGTTGATAAGATGTAGGAAGATACTTCTCACGAAGCTTATCCTGTCTCCTATGAGTGGCTAATCTTTGGACATTGTGCCAATATAATTTGGCTTGACCTAACAACCACATTTGGGCAAACCTAACTTTCCAATCCTTAAACATATCATACCAAGTGAAATAGTGATCCATATCAGCTTCCCAGTCAATGTATTCTTTGGGATCCAGGTGACCTACGAAACTTGGAGCGTCAACCTTAACACTCCTCATGATTCGTTCATCTTGATCAATTGGGTTGCGAAAGGTCTAAGTGTTTGATCAAAACTTGGATAATCATGTCAATTCCTAGGGTCAGGTTGAAGGACACGAGTACGACCACCATCATAACCCGGGTAGTCAATTCGGTCTCTAGGGTCTCTAGGATCTATAACTCTAGGATCTGTAACTCTTGATGAAGAGTTCATAATAGGATGATTTGTGTTCACTAGTTGTTCCTCCTCAAGGGTTCCTACCCTTGCATCCAAAGATCTTAACGTGCTATCAATTGCTTCAAGTTTACCAATGATTCCTTGAAGGGTAGCTTCTAAACTGGGATCCATTTTGTTATCTAAGGAAGAAGGTTCTGATTGATACTTGATTCCTAACCTAGTTGTCATGCAAAATTAGAAATTGAAATTGATCCTAACCTAACCTATTGCTCTGATACCAAGATTGGAGCGGGACGGGCTGACAAATCCTAGACCTAAAATAAACTGATTCGGGACTGTTGATCGTTAAGGAACAAAAATTAGATCTAATTAAATAAAAAATAATCTAGTAATAGATTAGATCAGGTTATCAAAGTGGTCTCACCCGAAACACGAAATGTCATGAATTCTGGAAAAGTGAGATCGTCTAGAGATAATCAAAATCCGGACCAGTGGTTCGCGAGCGAGATAGATCTGAAGTCGTTGGACCTGAATCACCAAAAAATAAACAATGTATCAATCCCAAATCAAAATAAATAAATCAAGTTAATCCCAATAAACTCAATGCTTTAATATTTGTATGGCTTTGGGATTTGTGCGGCTCTGAAAATCGTGCTTCACAGATCTTGGAACTGCTCTGAGATTTGTGTCTAATTCTAATCCTCTCTACAAACTATGCTTGACTTTGGGACTGCTTTGAGATCCATGTGGATCTCCTCTTGCCTTCACGTTTGTGCTGGAAACCACCTTCCCCATGGGTCGAAATCAAGGAACAGGGGAAGGCTTGCAGGGAGGAACTCCGACAAGGCTTCACCAGCGATGGCACTGGACGGAGGTGGCGACACGGATGGGAGGCGTCGCATGGAGGTCTACGATGGAGGCGAATCAGGGTGGGGTACTCGGCTTCAACCATGCATTGGCTGTGGAGGACACGACAGGGAGAGCTGCTTGGTCGGAGAATGGAGGAGTGATGGAGTTGGCGGATCTGATGGAGACGGTGGTGACGTGAGGTGGGTGACCGGCCGGAGGGAGGAAGGTCTGATTTGGCTTGGAAAATGACCGACGGGGCCTCGGTCGGTGGGGTCGGACGGGTTGCAGAGGATGGAGAGGTGGGAACACAGGGATGATGGGTGGAGGTTTGGGATGGATTTGGGATTCTCGATGATGGCTTGAAGGGGAACCAGGTGTTTGATGTTAGCAGGGAATAAAGATGAAGAACAGGGAAGGGAAGAGGAAGTAGAGAGGAGAAAAAGTAGCCGGGAGGGAAAAACACAGAGGTGAGGGAGAGGAAGAACCAAGAAGAGACGGAGAAGGGGGGGAGGAATCGGGACACACCCTGATTTTTCTCGATAAATTCTTCGCTATCTTTTTATTTGATGACAAAAACATCTTAAATAAGCAAGCAAACAACCGATAAAAACAAATCCCTAAATAAACTCAAAACAATCGAAACTACTAAGAGATTCCGATAACTCTAAACACAAATAAAACTGATCTCTGATTCGGAGATATCCCAAATCCCTCATACACCCATAAAATAAATCAAAATTTGTATTGACTGATATCTTTAGGATTCGTGTTGGGCTGACACCGAGATTTGGACAGGACTAGCTGGAATCTGCTCAATGTACCCATCACCCATGTGGTGGAGGGCTTCCGTGTATCGAAAGAGTTTGCAGATGCGTGCATTATCTTTAGTCGCAGGATCTTTATAGAGGGCCACAAGCTGGGGATTCTCAAGTGTTAGAGCCAAATCATTGAGCACCATCAGGAGCTTGATCTCTCCTTAGATGAAGGGAAGTCCGATGAAGAGCCCTATGATGGGACTGCCCCCCCAGATGCCCCAGCTAAAGTCATCCTAGTCCCAGCACCCGTAGCCACCTCTGGCAAGCCCATTGCCTCCGACTCGATCGCTGTTGAGTTGATGGCCTCTGAGCTCCTAGCAACAGGCAGAGCCACTCCGTTTGATCCTAGTACCGTAGTTGAGTCATCTTCTACTATTGATCCCAATGAGGTCGAGAACTAGAACCTTGTAATTTTTGTTTTTTCTTGAGCTTGTGACTTTTTAGTCTTTGTAATTTTTTTTCTTGAGCTTGTAAAAAAATATTTTTAAATATAATGAAATGATATTTCACCTTCTACTCCTTGTGTCGTGCATTCATTAGTTGTAGCTTCTCCCAGGATGTTGCTTTGCCTTCAGGAGTGCCGATGCTCACCAGATGCCTTTGCAAGGTAGTTGATATCAGGGCATGTCTTAGAATAGGAGGCTAAGGCAGAGGCCACGAGTGAGAATGCCATTGATCAGAGGAAGAAGTTGTTGAAGATATGGAAGGCATTAAAGATAGCATATAAAGAAATCAACCATTCTGATTGAAATGTATCGAATATATTCTTTAGAAAACTATGCTCAGGAAGGAACCGGGGAAGCTATCAAAGCAAATTTCCCAAGTGAGCTAGGATGCTGTTATGAAGGTGGCCCATATGCGAGATTGGCTTTCATTTATTTATGGAGAAATCTTTAGTTTGAGATCACTGCTCACATCTAGGAGTGCTCGTTGGGAGATGGCTGCTTAATTGGTCGAGCTTTAAGATGAATGCCATTGGGCTAGGGGAAAGACTTCCAGCCTCAAGCGGTCTTTGAAGGGCAAAGGTGTGGCGGTCAACCTGAAGATCAGTGGCTACCTTTGGCCATTGTCCCCATATCAATTAGGCCACCTTCGACAGGGTTACATTCATCACCACCTCGAGAGAGGAAACACTACATGCCCGGTGCTGGTGCCATGGAAGGTTCCAGGACAAGATCAAGGCATCAATTAGTGCCATCCCATTGATTTGATTGACAATCCCAATTGCGTAGCCACCATCGATCAAGCCATCGATTTTGGTCATGGAGGCATTACCTGTCTAGCCATCGACCCCACTCAAAGAAGCATCATCGAGTAGTTGGGGCTCTGGAGACATAAAGGAGCATGGCCATGAAGGAATTGATGTTCGATTGGGGCCATTAGGTGGGATATAATAACTACAACGACTTTATATGAGTCCTCTACCCAACCATCGATCTTCATCACTTATCTCCCTCGGGTATGAGCATAGGCAAGTTTATCATTAAACTTGTGATGAATCTGAGTTCACCATGGGATGAGAGGTTCGATGCCCCTCATCGAGGGGCATTACTTCGATCAAAGAATCTTTTAGGGACTCGAGAGTTGTCAAAGATCCACCATCTGCTACAGTGAGGTCCATAGGACCGGGAAATAGTAAAGGTCAATCATTCGAGGTGGGCTCTTGGAGTAAGGATAACCAACCACCATCTAAAGTGGGCACCATAGATCTCAAGGCTGGGAAGGCTTAGTTATGTCTTGCTCTACTTCAATCTTTGTAATTATCTTTTTATATTCCTTGGACATCTTGTTTGAAAAGCAATGAAACTTTTTTTCTTTTCATATTGTCTTCATTTGAGCTTATATAACATGTAAACCATCCTTCTCCTTGAACCAATTGTAGACTCTCTAAGAACAACCGGGACCATGATCATTGCTTGCTTTTAGGTTTTGGTTGCCCAAGATTTAGACACTTATCATGGGTACTCAAATGTTTTGATCATTCATCAATTTGACATTGGCGATCATTTGTCACTGAGGGGGTCTGATTAAGCTATACTTGATCACTTAGAGCCTTGTGGGCATTGATTACCTAAGGGCTCTGATTGAGCGCTACTCGGTCACTTGGAGCCATGTGGGCATTGATCACCTGAGGGCTCTGATCGAGAATTACTTAGTCACTTGAGATGATGTGGGTATTTATTACCTGAGGGCTCTGATCGAGCGCTACTTGACCACTTGGAGCCATGTGGATGTTCATCGCTTGAGAGCACTGACCAAGTACTACTCAGTCACTTGGAGCCATATGGATATTGATCATCTTAGGACTTATTCGATCACTTGGAGCCATGTGGGCATTGATCACCAAGGGCTCTGATCGAGCACTCCTTGATCACTTGGAGCCATGTAGGAGTTGATCACCTAAGGGCTCTGACTGTGCTCTGCTCGGTCACTTAGAGCCATGTAGGCATTGATCACTTGAGAGCTCTAACCAAGCATTTCTTGGTTACTTGGAGCCATGTAAGCATTGATCACTTTAGGGCTTTGACTGAGCATTGCTTGGTTACTTAGAGCTATATGGGCATTGATTGTCCGAGGGCTCTGACCAAGCACCACTCGGTCACTTAGAGCAATGTAGGCATTCATCGCCTGAGGGCTCTGATCGAATGCTATTATGTTACTTGGAGCCATGCAGGCATTTATTGCCTGAGGATTTTGATCGAGCATTACTCAATCACTTGGAGCCATGTGAACATTGATTGCATGAGGGCTTTACAGAGTGCTACTCGATCACTTGGAGCTATATGAATGTTTATCGCATGAGGGCCCTGACCGAGCACTACTCGGTCACTTGAAGCCATGTAGGCATTGATCAATGTATGAAGGGAGTATTTTAGGATCCCTATTTGATACCTCTTCTTCCATAGACTAGGGTGCAATCATAGACATAAGAGGTTCAGCTAATAATTTAGATCTTGGCACAAACCTTTCCTGATCTATAACTTGGTACTTTTTCCAAATCAATATCATCTCTGTCTCCCTACATCGTTTTAACACTATAGACAAATTTTGGAGACAGTTCTCAAAAGTAATGCCAAATACAGAGAAATCGGTTATAAAAGTTTTAACTTTGTTATCCCCCATATATGCAATGTCCTACCCAATAGCTTCATATACTTTTAGAACACCTACAATTTGGACTTCCTGATTACATATTACCGGTAGGGTATCCATGGATGTGATAAGAAGTGGCTTCAATTTTGGATCAGGTGGTGATTCTAATAAAAGATCTATTGGGGATTTAGGTGATGGCTCATATTGCTCAATCCAAAGTGGGATGGTGTTGGGATAGGATATTTCTACTAGATCATTCATCTCTAAGGTACATCCCTCTATATCAAGCTCATCTACCTTAAAGTGAGCCAAACTAAGGTTTAACGAATCATGGAGAGAACTTTCATGCTTGGCTTCCTCTATTATATTATACCTTGGTGATCCTTGGGAAGTCTTGATTGATTCCATCATTACACCTATTTGTTCTTCCTTCCCATTGAAAGTAACGGATGTTTCTAGGATTTTTGGGATTGGGACTATAGGTAAGTTGGGTGATGATAGAAGTGGTTCATCCCTCCTTTTTGGTTTCTCTTCATATATTTCTATCTTAGTCAAATTTTCTATGTTGGTCTCTTTGATTGTACAGGATCGCTCTATGACCAATTCATTCATGAGCATTTGACTAGGAGCTCTTCTTCACTTATAGCCATGGCTAATTGACTTAATTGTATCTCCAAATGGGCAATAGCCTGGATGTTGGAGGTTATCTATTGGCCCATGATCTGCATAAAGTTATCTAGGATAACATGGAGGTCAGCTTGAGCTTTAACCAAAGTTTCTAGACTGTTTTCTAATATGCTGAATCTTTCCTCAAGATCTAAACCTGGTTGATGATTAGGTACTTGACTAGGCCTAGGATAGGGTTGATCAAAATTAGGGGCTCCTAGTATTGTATCTTGTGACCACACAAAATCGGGATGATATCCCATCCTGGGTCATAGGTTGAGGCATAAGGATCGGTTATATATCTATTATTGGTTACAATCCCTTGGTAAATCCATTTTGGGTTGTGTGCATCAAGTAAGGACATTCCTCTATAATATGATTTGGTACAACGCATGCCGTGCAAATGGTGCTGGCACATGATAAAATTAGGTATATCCTCTATGTTCTAGGACTTCCTCAATCCTATGGATCAATGACGCCATGTTAGTTCCTACAGGTTTCCTTGTATGATTATATACATCTTCGAATCTCGTGAATTTAGGATGCATATCAATCAATTATGGCCGATACATAGAATTTTTAGCTTGGGCTCTCATTCTAAATGGTCAATTAGAGTCAATCTTATATCAATACTCTTGTAGAGTTTGAGGTCGTTTAATGGAATCTGGATAATAAAAATCCATTAAGCTTTTGGAATTTCTAGTGGGATCCATGATCTTTTAATTTTGTATGGGTTAGATTATATCTGACAAATCATCTTTTTATCTTAGCAAGAAATTATTTTTTTAAAATTTTTTTATTAGCTTTTTTATTATATGGAGAGAGAGGAGAAGAAGAAGGAAGAAAGAGAGAGAAGTCTAAAGGTGAGAGCCTAAGGAGTCCTAAATCTAGAGATGATAGTAAAGGGTGGTATAATTAGGTTAAGATTGTATTAGCACAAACAAGTTATCACACAATGAACTCTCTATCCTAGGGTTTCCTTATATCTAGACAGCTCCTAACTGCCAAGGTTGCCTTTGAGTCTTCGAAGTTAGATACTAACTAGCAACTAGCCTGGTAAGGATAAGGTCGGTGGGGGTCCCCCCGTTGCTTTCCTTAAATATCAAATTAATTGGCTAGATCAGACAACGGAATCAATTAAAGAACTACCTTCGTTCAGGGCTACATCATCCTTGAACCCCTTTCCTAGATACTAGTTAACCAGTTAATTCTAAGCTAGTCCAACTCTTAGGATCCCTTGTCCTAGTGAGCTTGAAAATCCTTAAGGACCAATATTTAATTGATTTTAAATTAAGACTTGGATTATGCAATATACACGGTGGTGATTTGTGGGCCAAGGAAGGGTAATGACATCCCCACCTTATGTTATTTAGAGGTTGTGCCCTTAAAGTATTTTATGAAAATGCAGTGCAAGTCAAGCAAGATGTCCAAACAAGTTAAGAAGTCTTTTAAGGTTTATTAATTTATTTTCTTAAATTAATTATATTTTATGAAAGGTGTCTTAGGGTTTTCTTGTAGGTTCTTTAAGGTAAGTTAATTAAAAGGAAAGGTTAATTAAGTTGGAAGTGGATTTGTAAAAAAAGGAAAAAAAAATTTTGTTAAGAAAAAATAAGGAAATCTAATAATTAAGATAACTAAAACAAGTAATGAACTAAAAGAAAGTAATAACTATAAAAAAAATTTATTATTTTTTAAAATTTTTTCTGTGAAATAATCATGCCTGAGTTTCCGGTAATGGTGCTAAAATTTAATCGCTATCGTAGATGCTAAAAAATAAAACCTACTCACTACTATGCTACGATGAGTCAGGATCATATCCTCGAGGATCAAGGATAATTATTTCATAAAAAAAAAGAGATAATTATTTTGATGTTTAGAAAATAGATGATGGGTTAATTAAAACTAATCAATTATAATTAAATATGAAATCGAGAAATTTATATTATAAAAAGATGTCTATGCGTTTCCAGGTAATCACGAACATAAATGATGTATATGTTCTACTCTAAACAATCAAAATTCATATTTGTCCGAGATCTTTCAAGCTAACCCTTAGCATAGGCTATCTTGCCGAGTACGAACTATACCTCATCAGGATCATGGCCCATCCCACAAGTATAGGCTATCTAACGCTTAGTTGAAAAGATCCTAATAAGACATGTAAATAAAAACTCTGGAATTAATTATCTATGTTGAGCATGGACCATATCGTATCAGGATCATGATCCATCCCACTAGGATAATTAATTTAGGAAATCAAGTAGAAAAGAGAAGGGAATTGAAAGCTTTTATTCAATTGTACAGAAAATAAAATAATTGCAAAGATTAATGAAAGGATCCCTATACTTCCCTACAGACTGTACCTCAGTCGAGCATGGCTCCTGGATACATCTTCTTGGAGACTCGAGGCTCTATCACAGCACTTCCTTCCCTGAAGAACCATTTTCTTGATTCCTCTCCCTCTCTCTCTAAAAACATAAACTAATTACAAGAAGAAAATAAAAATAAACTTTGCTGGTGTGGAATTGATTGAATTGATTTGACACTTCTTTCTAGCCTCTCGGGATCCTCTTTTTATAGAGCTTGTCTAGGGCTTCCTCTTTGTCAAATTTAGAATCAATCGGGCTCAAATCGACCAAATATCGTGAGGACTAATCTCAGTCATTCGATTTGCATCTTGACGGAGTGATCGGTGTTCCTTTCTTCTCGGGCGAATAGAGTCCCAACCCAGACTCCCTGCTACCCAAAGAGTCTTCCTTCTTTGATTCAAAGTCCACAACTGGCTTCTCCCAATCCCGGATGAACTGTGATAGTGGGTGACGGCAATGGTTTGCTTTGTGCAATGGTTGACGAAGGGAAAATAGCGATGGAAGGTGATGCATAGTGGCAGGCTACGGCTGAGGAAAATGGCCAAATCAAGGGAAGAAAGCTAGTTGGCGGGTGGGTGGTGATGGCTCGGTGAAGATGAGGATAGGGATGGTCTGGCAATTTTGATCCATTGATGCTCTTCTCCAGCTATTGATGGCAAGGGAGGCCATGATGGGTTAAGGAATTGGGCCATGGTTTTTACTGCACTCCTCCAATCATGATGGGTTGCTCGGCCAGTTCTCCGGTGGGCGGCGGCGGTAATGGATCAGGCCGACAAGGATTGATTGGAATGAGGGTGATCGAATGACATGAGAAAAGTGGTCGAGGATGGTGGCTGAGCAATCGGATGAAAAAAAGATGGTGATTAGCGGGTCTTCGGCAACTCCTCTGGCATGTCTCTAGTAGTGGACAGCGAGTGGACAGCTTCTTTGATGAAAGCAGTGCTTGGGAGGCCCAATGGTCCATGGAATGGCCCCGTAGACTAGTAGTGATGGCTGCCGTGGACCATATCCAGCTTTCATAGACCCAGTAGCTGGTCTAAGATGGACCGGCTACTTTAAAATACGTGTTATTCTTTAATAGATTTCAAACTTTGATTTCGGGCCCGTTTGAACTTCGATTTGAGTGATGTTTGCATTGTTGGATTCCAAAAATCAAGCTTTTTCAATCCATGAACTCCTTTTCTACAAAATTCTAATAAAAACTATTAATTCTTAATAAATACAAAGTAATTATTATTTATTTTAATGATTAGATTGGGATAATTAATAGACTTATCACTCCTCTCCAACAGAATCTGCATCTTTCAAGGCTCTGGGATGTGCCTCCTGATCTCTATTAATACCTTTTCTCTTAGTATATTTAGAGAAGTATAGGTGTAGAACTTTCCTAGTAGAGGTGCTTGAGGGGATTCCCCTGGTCGGCGATCTTTGAAGAATCTATTCCTCCCATAAAGACCTGGAGCGAGGTTGAGTTCTCCCCTCATGCCTTGGGGAGAGTTTGTGTTCTTGTATTTCCTTACCACCCCCCATTGTAGAAGTGGAGGGATCTTCTTCCAATATGAAAGCTTCTTCCATTGGAGCATATGTTTTAGCTCGGGCTAGCATTTCCATGAAATCTTTGGGATAGGTCTTGGCAATGACTTTTTAAGATTATTTTTTAGCAATCCTTTTGCTAGAGCTGACATGGCAACTGACTGGTCTAAATTGCAGAAATCCAAAGTAGCTACATTGAAGTAACTCACGAAGGTTTAGATCATCTCTCGTTCTCTTTGTTTGAAAGTATGAAGATAGTTCATACATTGATGTGGTTTCTGACTGCTAACAAAGTGATTGATGAATGCTTGACTTAGCTATTCGAAGAAGTGTACCAATCTTGGCTTTAAACTTGAGTACCAATTCGAGCTGCCCCCTTCAAAGTAGAGAAAAGGCTCAATAGAGAATGGGATTAGGAGCCCCATGGAAGAACATCGTTGCTCTAAAACTTGCTAGGTGATCATCAAGGCCGGTGGTTCCATCATATCTATCAAGCTATGGAATTTTGAAATACTGAGAAAGCAGTGCCTGTATGATCTTGTTGTCAAATGGTGGCTCGTTGCTGACCTCATCATTTGGTGTTGAAGAAAGATTGTAAATCTTCTCGATTAGTCAATCTATCTCCTTGAGTCTCCAATCAATTTCAAGGTCTCGATCGGCCAAGGCTTCCAATTACCATAGAGCTCGGTGATCAGAGGTGGAGTCATGTCCTGACCGGAGGCTTTCAGGACATTATCTCCTCGCCCTTGGACTTCTAGGATGGGGACGATGGCGATGAGTGGTCCCTCCAAGATCCTTCAAAGGGACTTGTGATTGCTTCGACGGTAGAGGTGCCACTCCGACTACTGGATGTTACATCATCGATGGTGGCACAAGTGTGGCCAGTGCCAGAGATTGAGCGGTTGTGCATGGCACCACCAGTGGGAGTGGCATTACTGAAAATTGTGCTGGGGCAACCTGAATGGCTTGGATGACTGTCATTAGGTTCTAGACTTGTTTGACAAGTTAAATTGAACCAGGCTTGTCACTACTGCTTGTGGTGGTGGTGAAACTCCTGCTAATATAGGATGAGACGGATCATTTGCCTGGCTCTTTATTGCCCTTTCATCAGTCAAGAAGCCATGGTATTGGTACGACGAGAGGTGATCTTCTTGGATAGCATGGCTTTCCTATTTCATGGATTACACCCTCTGTGAATATTCATGCCCTTCCTCTAAACCTTTGGTGCCAAAATTCATCAAGCACTGAAAGGGGAGCTGGAGATGCTGGAGCAGGCAGTGCATGCTGGTTTCTAGGAAGAGATACCTACAAAAAAGCCCCGTTAGGGGTGGCTCCGATGATAGCAATATGATGCTCAAATCAGTATTGATACCAATAGTGAGGGAGTATAAGTGGGAAGGCTTATATAGCTCTGGGAGCTCGCCTCAAGCCTTTTTTATAAAGGGATAATCTAGGGTATTTCGGGTGAGATCAAGATCCTATCAGTTTTAGTGAAGGATGATCAGGCCTCCATGTATCATCTAGGACCTTTTCGCTGGAATAGAGGCATCCTGTCTTCTTAAATGCATCCTTGTCATTAGTTTAAGATAAGTCATGCTTCATTGAATGATAGCTCAAGTTACGGGGCATTCAAGCATGCTCATCATTCTTGTAGAGATCTCGTACTGATTTAATGATTTTAGGATGTGATAGAGAGCTTGCTAGGTAGTGTTATGCAGAGGTGGTGATGAGCGTCAGAGTACTACGTTGTGGGGACTAAGAGTGGGCATGCTTCTAAGATGATACATGGCAGCATTTTGATAAAGCACCTTAGGGATAGTTGACAGGACTCACTGATGCCTTGGAGCATAGGAATTAACCTCTGCCATCATCTGCTCGGAGGTTTCTGGCTGAGCACCTTAGGGGCAGTTAGCAGGACTAGCTAATATCTTGGAGCATAGGAATTGGCCTCTACCATCATCCACTTGGAGGCTTCTGGCCAAGCACCATAGGAGCTATCGATAGGGCTCACTGATACCTGGAGCATAGGAATTGGCCTTTGTTATCATCTACTTGAAGGTTTCTAGCCAAGCATCTTAGGGGTGGTCCACAGGGCTTGGTAATGTCTTAAGGCATAGGAATTGACCTCTGCCGTCATCCACTCGGAGGCTTCTAGCTAAGTGCCTTAGGGACGGTCACCAAGGCATGCTAATGCCTTGGGATATAGGAATTGGCCTCTGCCATCATTCGCTCGAAGGCTTCTGGCCAAGCACCTTAGGGGTGATCGGTAGGGTTTGCTGATATCTTGAGATATAGGAATTGGCCTTGTCATGATCCGCTTAGAGGCTTCTAGCTGAGTGCCTTAGGGACGGTTTGTAGGGCTTGCTGATGCCTTGACCGGTCAGAGCGCATCATGTCCATCCATGCCTGTCCTAGCTGGTGTTCTCGATCCAAGTGCATGTTGTCTAACTAATAGAGTGCTTGTACCATCATGGATCCCGTGTGCTTGATCCGATCATATTTTCCAACAACATTGACTATAACAATATTGGCCAACCAGTGGGATAATGAGCTTCTCGAATGAATCAAATACTTAGGAGCTTGTCTGCTTTCTCATCAATAGCCTCCTACCTTACAAGAAAAAGTTTCTCTTTTTTTCCTAGAGTAGTTTGTACTTTGGGTCAACATCTAGTTTGTGGATGATCACTTTTGGTGGAATTCCCACCACTTTTGATGCTGACCAAGCAAAAATATCGACATTACATTATAGAAACTCTAATAGTCGGTTCCTTTCTTTTTTGAATAAAAGAGCTCCAACTTATACAAACTTCAAAGGATCTTCATCCTTCAGTGAGAAAGAAACTAGTTATTTGGCTGGTTCTCTTTGATGTGGCAAGAAGCTGAGTTGACGTGCATTCCCTGTCAGATGCCATGTCATAAAATCCACCATGATGGACACCCCATCTCGGACTCCTTTGACCAGGCTGAGCTCTCCCAAATCAACGAGGTAGCCCGTCAAAGTCGAGCTCCGTCCTCCGCTAGGTCGGCACCCACGAGCTCGGGGCATCTAGGCCGGAGCCGAGCGACCTCCTTTGCCAGATCGAGCCCCTCCGAGGCAAAGCCCCCTGAACCAGAGTCGAGCTCAGCCCTCCTCTGCCAGGTCGAGCCCCTCCGAGGCCGAGCCCTCTAGGTTGGAGTCACGTGTCGACCTCCTCCACCGGATCGAGCCCCTCCAAGGCTGAGACCCCTGGACCAGAGTCGAGCTCAGCCCTCCTCCACCAAGTCGAGCCCCTTCGAGGCCGAGCCCTCCGGGTAGGAGTCAAGCCTTCCTCTGCTGGGTCGAGTCCTTCCGAGGTTGAGCCCAGCCTCCTCCACCAGGTCAAGCCCTTCGGATGTCGAGCCCCCCAAGTCAGAGCCGAGTCCCAGCTCTCCAGTTTGGCAGCCAACTTGGACAGTGCCACCGGCCATCGAGGGGGCGGAGCCACCTCCCCGAGACACCGGCGAGCAACCCGAAGACCACAAGGAAGCACATGTCAAGTCACAATAACTATCTGCGGCCACCGCTTATACTAGGAGATAAAAAAGCTCCCTGACCAAGGTGCCACGCTCTCCACCAACCACCTATACCGCCCGAAAGAGGATGTCAACCAGGAGATTCAAATCTCGGGGGCGGTGGCCCCCCGATCGAGACATTGCCAGGCTTCTCGGAATGGGGCGACAGGAAGGAATGTCAAAATGCATGACAGTTTTCCTATCATGAATCGGGAAAGACGTCCTATCCACGGCATGGAACACCGCCGCATGTGCCTGACAGCATGGGGGAGATTCCAAGGTAGGCACTCAACAGTCACCTGGACTTAAAAGAACCTTCGACACCCCTAGTGGGGAGGTATGCACATGCTAATACAGAGCTTAATCACAAAACATCATCCAAGAGAGAAAGGGAGAAGAAGCCTCGGAGGAAGGCTAGCCCACCTCGGCTACCACCTCTCCCGGCACACTCGCATCCCCACTCTCATACCATTCACTCCTCTTAGCATAGAGTCCATCAAGAGGGGCTCGACCAGGAGGATATATTTTCCTGGATCGTCACTGACTTGACCATCGGAGTGCTCCTACCAGAATCCCCGGCCCGGGTCACTAACCCTTGTTTTGCAGGTCCTCAAGTGCTGGTCAACCCCGAGGGGACGAGGGGTGATCCGATGTCGACAGCAGCTATGGGCCATGACGATCTTGGCAGTAATAGATTGGCATGTCAGGTAGGGGGGCTGATGTGTTTTGATCCCACACAAGCCCCCTGCAAGCGGTCCACTGGGAGGATGGTGATGATGCGAGCGAGATAAGTCTCCACCAGCCATGCAGGAGACCCTCCTTCTTAAGGAAACCCACACGGTCCAGAAGGGGAGCTCCCCGCTCCCGCTCAACCACCTCCGGCGGACCTCCAGCTGGACACACTCGTCCAACGGATGCAAATCCCCACTACGACAGTGCGCCATCTCCAGCATCAGCAACGGTCCTTGGCTACCCACCAGTAGCTATGGACCCCCGTGGCCCATGCCGTAGTATCCCGCAATAGCCTGCGTTCCTTCCAAGGAATGCCTTTGCAGCCACGGGCCATCACTGATCACCAAGGCAGTCACTTGACCCTGGCGAAGGGACAACGGGCTAGGTCCCCCGATAGGGAGAGCCGGTCCCCTACCCTCGAGCGGGTGGTATCCAAACCCCATCGAGGTTGAAAAGGCAAGACCACCCTTTACAGGCATCGTCCCACGTCACCTTCTGCATCTCCTTCAGCCTCGGTGGAGGGTTCGACCGATGAGGCCATCAGGCGCAATGCTGAAAAGTGCATGGAGGAGCATGAGCACAAGCTGGTGAAATTATCCTGCCGATTTACGGACATGCAGGGCTCTGCTGATGAGCCAACGGGCTATGACGCCCGTCCCCCCTTCTCCCGAGAGATCCAAGAGGAACCGATTCCCAACCAATTTTAGATGCCACAGGTGGATCCCTATGATGGGACTACCGACCCCCTAGACCACCTGGAAAGCTACAAGGCCCTCATGAGGGTCCATGGGGCCACCAATGCCCTTCTCTACATCGCCTTCCCAGCAACCCTCCAGAAGGTGGCTCGAGTCTGGTTCACCCACCTCGAGCTTGAAAGCATTAGTTCTTTCGCTCAGCTGGAGCGAAAGTTTGAGGCCCACTTCGATGCCTGTTGGAAGGTACCACGAGAAGCAGATAGCCTCTTTTCCATCTGGCAACAGGACTGCAAGCCCCTGCAAGACTACGTGGCCCGCTTTAAGGTTGCTGCGTTGGAGATTTATAACCTTTAAGAGCCAGTCACCATACTGGCACTAAAGCGAGGGCTTAGGACCTCCCGCCTGACCTACTCACTTGAAAAGAAACCCCCCAAGAGCTACTCCAAGCCCAAAAGTACATCCGTGCCAAGAAGGTGGACCGTACGAGGAGAGAGCTAGACGGGAAGCCATTGAAGAAGCCGATTCCTGCCGAGATGTCCGGGACGTGGAAGCCAGGGCCTCCGGCTCCGAACTTCTGCCAGGGGTCGAGACCGAGGTGCGCTCCAGTCCTAGAGAAGAGACTCACCCCCTTGCTCACCCCGAGGATGAAAATCCTGATGGAGATCGAAGGTGAGCCCTACCTGAAGCGCCCACCTCTGATAAAGCCGTCCACTAGTTGTGATAAGATGAAGTATTGTCGCTACCACCGCGACCACAGCCACGATACCGAGGAATGCCGCAACCTCAAGAAGGAAATCGAAGAACTCATCAAGAGAGGCTACCTCGGGAGGTTCGTGGGGGGCAGACCTCCAACGAAACCTCAAGCACTCACCACTCTCCTGCTAGTTCCTGAAGTGGATAACCACCCTACTGAGAAGCCGGTGGGGATGATATGTTGGGGAATCGAGCATGCATCGAAGAGGGCCCGGGGGGTAGGGTAATCTGAGAATGTACTCCCCTTTATGAGGGAAGGGGAAGATTGGGGAGAAAATGTAAATAACGATGACGTGGTCGTCGAGATGATGATCGTGAAGCATCTTGTAAAATGCATCATGGTTGATAGTGGAAGCTCAACAAATATGCTTTTTTATGATACCTTCTCCAAAATGAATTTGTCTCCCGCACAGCTCAGACCCGTGCACACACCCCTTGTCAGTTTCACAGGAGATTCTATGAGGGTTGAGGGAGAGATCACACTCCCAGTCACTGCCGGGACTCCACCTCGACAGAGCACTATCATGATAACCTTCACAGTAGTTAGACTTCCTTCGACCTACAATGTGATCCTTGGCTAGCCCGGGCTTAATCTACTCGACGTCGTCGTCTCTATGAAACGGTTGCTGGTGCAGTTCCCAACTCCCTACATAGTCGGTGAGATGAGAGGTGCACCCCAGCCGACCCAACATTATTTCCAGACTCCTCCAGGTTCTAATGCTCCCGAGGATGATCCCAGAGTGGATGAGCTCGACTAGAGAGCGCAAGACCCCAGGGGTGGCCCAGTCGAGCAGTTACTGTCTATCTACTCGGGGCCGATCAGGAGAAGACGGTGTAGATTGGGGCCCACCTGCAAGAGGAGGAAAGAGCCCACCTGCTGGAGTTCCTACGGGTGAATGCATACATGTTTGAATGGACGACGACGGATATGCCAGGTATCCCCTCCAACATCATCACCCACAAGTTGAGTATTGATCCAAAGTACAGGCCAGTTTGACAGAAAAAGAGGAGCTTCACCCCCGAGAGGCAGGCAGCAATCAAGGAGGAAGTTGACAAACTCGTCGCTGCCGGTTTCGTTCGGGAGGTACAATACCCGGGCTGGCTTGCAAATGTGGTGATGGTGAGGAATAATAATGGCAAGTGGAGGATCTGCGTGGACTACACCGACCTCAACAAGGCATGCCCAAAGGATAGTTTCCCTATGTCAAAGATTAATCAACCAGTGGACACCACCTCAGGTCATCGACTGCTCTCCTTTATGGATGCATTCTTTGGATACAATCAAATCTGGATGCACCCAGAGGATGAGAAGCACACCGCCTTCATCACCGACCAGGGATGTACTGCTACAAGATGATGCCTTTCGGTCTGAGGAATGCTGGGGCCATGTACCAGCATCTAGTCAACAGGGTCTTTAAAGATCAGATCGGCTGGAACATGCAGGTGTACGTGGATGACATGCTTGTCATAAATAAGCTGAGCTCAGACCATGTCGCCGACCTCACCGAAGCCTTCAACAATCTCCGAAAATACCAGATGAAGCTGAATCCAGCAAAGTGCGCCTTCGAAGTGGCGGCAGGAAAGTTCCTTGGCTTAATGGTCACTCAGAGGGGCATTGAAGTGAACCCAGAGAAGGTCCAGGCGATCATCGACATGGAGCACCTGACATCCAAAAAGCAGGTCCAGACCTGACAGGACGCATTACAGCCCTGAGTCAGTTCATCTCGAGGTCGGTCGATCATTGCCTCTTCTTCTTCAAGGTGCTGCACAAGATGCACGACTTCACCTGGACGAAGGAGTGCAGGACAGCCTTTGAAGAACTGAAGGAGTTCCTGGCTTCTCCCCTGCTGCTCTCCAGACCGGAGGAAGGGGAGGAGCTCCTGCTTTACCTGGCGGTCACACCCGGAGCTATCAACTCGGTCCTTGTCTATGCGGACGAGGATGGATCTCAGAAGCCAGTATACTATACCAGCAAAATCCTCCACGACATGGAGATCAGGTATACCCGCTTCGAAAAACTTAATTTTGCTCTAATAATGTCTGCCAAGCACCTTAGGCCCTACTTCCAACCGCATCCTATTGTGGTCGTGATGGACCAGCCGCTGCGGACCATACTCAGCCACCCCAAAACATCCGGATGGCTGGCCAAATGGTCCTTGATACTAAGCGAGCTCGATATCGCATATCGGTCAAGGTCGTTACAGAAGGCCCAAGTCCTAGCTGACTTTCTAGTCGAGTGCACAGGACTTGCCGAGGAGATGGAGCAGACTTCCACGGAGCATCAAGTTGAGCCCGGCATGGAAAAGGAACCTTGGGTCCTCCACGTGGACGGCTTATCCAACTCTGGCAGGAGCGAAGCAGGACTCATCCTTGCCAACAATGATGGGGTCATGGCAGAATGTGCCCTTCGCTTCAAATTCGCCGTGACAAATAACCAGGCGAAGTATGAGACGCTCCTTGCGGGCTTAAAGGTCTCACGCGAACCAGGCATCCGAATCTGAAAGTCTTCACCGACTCCCAACTGGTGGCCGGGCAAGTTTCTGGAGAATATGAAGCTAGAGATCCCCAGATGATGAAGTACCTAGAGCGAGTTTGCTCATGCATGACAGGCTTTCGATGCTTCAACATCTTCCATATCCCTCGCGGAGAGAACGCTCGCGCGAATGCACTGTCGAGACTCGTGACCCTACCAGACTCGTTGCAGGGGCGTGCATATATTGAGTACCTCAAAAATCCAAGCTACGAAGCCCCTGAAGAGGTGTAGTAGGTCACCCCGGAGCCGAGCTGGACAGGTACATTAGGTACATCACTGATGGCACCTTGCTCGTGGACCGCATGGAAGCTGGCCTCATCAAAAAGAAAGCCTCTCGATTTGTCCTGATGGATGGACAGCTCTACCACCGATCCTACTCGTACCCACTTTTGAAGTGCCTGAGACCTGCAGAGGCAGCCTTCGTTCTCCAGGAGATACATGAAGGCCTGTGCGGGAACCACGTGGGAGGAAGAACGTTGGCGTACAAAGCTCTCCGCTAGGGATACTTTTGGGAGACCATGAGGGAGGATGCCGCTGACTTCGTGAAGAGGTGCAACAAATGCCAACGCCACGCCCACATACAACGCCAGCCGGTAGCGTCGATCTCGCAGCTTTCCTCTCCTTGGCCATTCGTCTAGTGGGGAATGGACATCTTAGGGCCATTTTCCCCTACACTAGGCCAACGGAGGTTCTTGCTGGTGGCCATCGACTACTTCACCAAATGGGTGGAAGCGGAGCCACTAGCACGGATCACAGAAGCCAAGGTCTGCCAGTTCTTCTGGAAGTCAATAATATGTCGCTTCGGACTCCCCCGCTGCATCATCACTGACAACGGGCAACAATTCGACAATCGGGAGTTTGAGGGATTCTGTGCCGAGCATGGCATCCAGCATCGCTTCACCTCCGTCACTCACCCTCAGACGAACGGAGAAGCCGAAGTGACAAACCGGACCATTCTTCAAGGACTCAAGACCAGGCTGGACCAGGCCAAGGGCAGGTGGGCGGAAGAACTTCCGAGTTTTCTCTGGGCATACCACACAACGCCCAGGATGGCAACGGACGAAACACCCTTTAACCTTATCTTCGGTGCCGAGGTCGTGGTCCCAGTCGAGCTTGGCATCCCCACGCTGCGGGTGCAGCAATATGATGAAGCACAGAACTCGACGGACCTTCTACTCAACTTGGACCTCCTCGAGGAGACCAGAGATAAAGCTCGACTCCGGATGGCAGCATACTGGTAACGAGTTGCCCGATACTACAATGCCCGAGTAAGACCCAAGGTCTTTCGACCTGGCGACCTGGTGCTCTACCGAGCTAAAGCATCTCAACCTCGGGAGTGCGGCAAGCTCACACCAAACTGGGAAGGTCCCTATAAGGTGGTCGAAGCTCTTCCATATGGAGCCTACTACCTCGTGATCTAAATGGTGCCAGATTCCCGTGAAAATGAAATGCCTGCAACCTAAGAAAATATTAACAGTAATGTAAGGCTCATCCTTTAAAATAATAAAGGCCCTCTTTTGCACAAATCGCCTTCTACCTTGCAGGAATGCCGCTACTCGGCCCATGGTCCGACATGCCAAACCAGGAGGCCAACTCTTCGATGTCGAAACCTGGGGCCCAGTTCTCCGGCGCCAATAGTGTGAGGTATTTACTCATCAATAATTAAGGTTCCCCTCGTGCAAATGTTTCTTGCCTTGCAGGAGAACTTCCACCAAACCCCAGGTCCGGCGCCCAAAGCCCGGAGCCAAGCTCTCTGGCCACCAAGTCCTCGAACCCAGCTCCAAGACACCAAAGCCTAGAGCCAAGCTCTCCGGCTACCAAGTCGTCGAGCCCAGCTCCAAGACACCAAGGCCTGGAGCCAAGCTCTCTAGCCACCAAGTCTTTGAGCCCAGCTCCGAGACACCAAAGCCCGGAGCCAAGATCACCGGCCACTAAGTCTTTGAGCCCAACTCCGAGATGCCAAGACCCGGAGCTCAGATCTCTGGCCACTAAGTCTTTGAGCTCAGCTCCGAGATGCCAAGACCCGGAGCTTAGACCTCCAGCCACCAAGTCTTTGAGCCCAACTCCAAGACATCTAAGCCTGGAACCAAGCTTTTCGGCCACTAAGTCTCAAAGCCCAGCACCGAGACCTCAAAGCCCGGAGCCAAGATCTCCGGCCACTAAGTCTTCGAGCCCAGCTCCGAGATGCCAAGACACAGAGCTCAGTTCTCCGACCACTAAGTCTTCGAGCCCAGCTCCGAGATGCCAAGACCCGGACCTCAGACCTCGACCATCAAGTCTTCGAGTCCAGCTCCGAGACATCCAAGCTCGGAACCAAGCTTTCTGGCCACTAAGTCTCAGAGCCCAACGCCGAGACCTCAAAGCCCGGAGCCAAGCTCTCCGGTCACCAAGTCTTCGAGCCCAGCTCCAAGACATCCAAGCCCGGAACCAAGCTTTCCGGCCACTAAGTCTCAGAGCCCAGCATCGAGACCTCAAAGCCCGGAGCCAAGCTCTTTGGCAACCAAGTCTTCAAGCCTAGCTCCAAGACATCCAATCCCGGAACCAAGCTTTCCGGCCACTAAGTCTCAGAGCCCAGCACCGAGACCTCAAAGCCCGGAGCCAAGCTCTCCGACCACCAAGTCTTCGAGCACAGCTCCAAGACATCCAAGCCCGGAACCAAGCTTTTCGGCCACTAAGTCTCAAAGCCCAGCACCGAGACCTCAAAGCCCGGCGCCAAGCTCTCCGGCCACCAAATCTTCGAGCCCAACTCCAAGACATCCAAGCCCGGAACCAAGCTTTCCGGCCACTAAGTCTTAGAGCCCAGCGCCAAGACCTCAAAGCCCAGAGCCAAGCTCTCCGACCACTAAATCTCTGAGCCCAGATCCGAGACACTAAAGCCCGGAGCCAAGCTCTCTGGCCACCAAGTCTTCGAGCCCAACTCCAGGACATCCAAGCCCGGAACCAAGCTTTCTGGCCACTAAGTCTCTGAGCCCAGCTCCGAGATGCCAAGACCCGGAGCTCAGATCTCCAGCCACTAAGTCTTTGAGCCCAGCTCCGAGGTGCCAAGACCCAGAGCTCATATCTCCGGCCACTAAATCTCTGAGCCCAACTCCGAGATGCCTAGACCCAGAGCTCAGACCTCCGGGCACTAAGTCTCTGAGCCTAGCTTCGAGATGTCAAAGCCTAGAGCTCAGCCTTACAGCACTAAAGTTCAGGACATCCAAAAATAAAGTGGAAACCTCTCCTCTGATCTCATCACATGTAAAAAAAAAGAGAGAGAGAAGAGAAAGAAAGAGAGAGGGAAAGAGTAAAGTAACCACAAACTAGGATAAATGGAAACTTTCATTTCATTAAAAATGACTCGGTTCATTACAAGTATCCCCAGGCCCCCGATAGGCCGGGTGGCCCAGGACAAAAGCAAAACAAAGTAATCCTACTCTACTGAGGCGGGCCCCCCATCAGGACTCTGCGACTGCGAGGCATCATCTCCAGGAGCACCAGGCTACGGATCCCCGGCTTCAGCCATCGCCGCCGCCGAAGAAGGTTCAGGGGCAGCCTCCAGCTCCTCGACGTCACCTAAACCTGAAGCCGGTTTCATGTCTGAGGAAGTAGGGAACGTAAGCAGAGGTTGACCCTTGTCGGATACATAACCCCGGATCCTTGAGCGAAGGTACATGAAGCCCTTGAAGAAGGAGTCCGATGCTGTTTCATGGAACTTAGCGACGAACTCCTCCGAGGCCCGGTACCTCACCACGACCTCCTCTGCCCACTTCTTCGCCTCGGCGGCTTGCTCCTTCGTCGTCTCCACCAACCTGGTCGCCGCTGCCACTTCTTTCTCAGCGGTTGTGGCCCTTTCCTCTACGGCAACCAAGCACTCCTTCACCGCATCCAGTTCAGCCTGAAAGGACTGAGCGCATCCTTTCTGCCTAACTGCCTTGGCATTGAACTCCGTCAGCCACCTCTCGGTGGCCACGAGCTCCTCGACTTTCTTCCTCGCCCGGTTTCGCTCCTGGTCGAGTTCCTTCTAGAGCTCCTTTGAGCGCCTCTCAGTGCTTGCGAGCTCTTTTCGGAGCTCCTCAATCTTCAGGCTGAGCTCCTGGGAGGCATCAGACTTCTCCTTCAGCTCAGCCCTCAGGGACTCGACCTTAGCTACACGTTGCTAGTCATTCTTTAACCTATTCTGGTAGCAATCCTTGATCAAGAGCATCTCGGCTCTGACCTGCACCAAACGAGATGTCAAAGGGAGAGAAAAGAAGAAGGGAAAAAGAAAGAGAACTCCAGGAGGTTAAACCCACTTATCGTGAAGGGTAGGGGGAAGATGCTGTTGATCGCATCCCCCAGGACCTTCCGGCCATCTCTCGCCGATCGCACGATTGGATGGAGAAACCCATCATGCGCTCGGCTAGCTTTCGATCTCGAAGCAGCGAGATGTCAGGCCCCATTCTGAATGGGATCCAATGATAGTCTCTTTCTCTCTTGCCTACCCCTGAGGCGAAATCACCCACTCCACAGCTAGTAGAGGCCTCGAGGACCGGTTGGGAGCTTAGCGCCCCCTTAAGTGGCGCCCCTAGCGCCGGCTCCACTCCTTCCCGCACCTCCTCCTCGATGATGACGAGCTCAAGAGGAGGGGGGACATGATGGCGATGGCTGCAGCGGCGGCCTTGGCCCGGACGACCACTTCAAGCTCCGGGGCGGGGACCGGCTCTCATCTCCTCGACCACTCCAACACAGGTCCGGCCGCCCTCTGCTCCAACTTAGATGTAGCAGCCGCTACCCCCCTTGCTTGTGCAGGGGCAAACTCGGACTCCCCTCTCCTCGGCACGGTCAGCTCGGTGGGGGTAGCCGCCAATGCGCCCTCATCCCGAGCCCTCTTTGGAGAGGACTCCTCAATCAAGCCCGATGGAGGCCTCTTCCGGGTGATCGAAAGTAGGTCATCCATCGAGAACTTCATGCCTGCATGCAAAAAATACAATGTCAGTTCTAGTTCTGAAGAGACAGATTAAAAGGAGCAGGAAAGACTCAAGCTGAACTCACCCAACTCTCCTGTTGGGCTGACCCCGGCCTCGGTGAGGTTCTACTCTGACAACAGAACCTCGAGGAAAGGAATCTGAGTAGTACAGAGCAGCTCGTAGACATCCTTGTCGGCTGCTTCGACCGTAGCATTTCGATTGGGGGATCGATCTGGGTCGCTCCACACCCAGTCAATCCCCTCGACTGTAGCAAAGAAGAATTTACTCTTCCATCCTTTGATGGAAGAGGGAAGTTCAAATCTGATCCCCCTCGAACGAGAAGAGAGGGACCACCACTCGTCTTCGGTGGGGTGGCGCTTCAGAGTGAAGAAGGCTCTGAACAGGAAAAAATCGGTGACGATCTCGTGGAAGTGGCAGAGCACGATGAAGCAGAAGATAGTCATAATGGCGTTTGGGACAAGTTGAGCAGGGATCAGGCGATAGTTGGTCAACATAGTAGAAAGAAGGGATGAAAAGGGAAGCAGAGCCCTCCTGAGAAGGTCTCCTCATAAAAGGCGATCCGACTCGGGCTACTGGAAGTAACCCGATCCCCCGGTCGAGGGACCAAGAACAGGACAGAATACGGGATACTGTAGACATCCCGAATGGTCCCTAGTTTCTCGGTCGAGATTGTCGAAGCAATTCCACCGGGACCTATGGACCGAGAAGGTTTAGGAACGGGTTCGGTTGGGGGAGGAGGAAGAGCAGGGACAGGTCCAGGCTCTCTAATAACTATCCCACTAGGGGGACGCTTCCTACTAAGCTTGAAGCACGACCCATCTCCCTCCTCGTCAGAAGAAGAAGATGATGGCGGTCTCGGCCTAGAAGGCCCGGCTTTACCCTGATTGGTTGAAGGACGGAAACTTAGCTCGAAATGGGACATGGCAAAGAAGATCAAGGGAAGAAGAAGAAAGCGGAAGAAAGTCAAGAGGTGAACCTAGTCCTAAGAAGAAGGCCCTACTCAACCTAGGTGAAGAGAAAGAGGACTAACCTGCTGAGAGCTTTGGAAGACAAGAATGGCTGGATGGACGAAAGAAGAGCCTCGGTACAGTGGTGGGCACGAAGGATTTGAAAGAAGACGTATTTCGGGAAAGGCAACTTTTCCTTTCGAAGTGACCAACGCCCTACCATACCATTACAAACCCCCACCATCGGATCCGCGCCACATGTCATTCATCGGCAGGACTGGCTTCTGGTTTCGACTGTGGCCACTCTGGATTCTGCGCCTGCAATAACTACTCCTTGGACATGTCCATGTGGCTCCTCCGGGTAGGCTAAAGAAACCGCTTCCTCAAACGCCGTCGATCGTGACCATCATTGCACCGGATCCCCACCTTTCCATGTCAGCAGTGCATTTACTCCCTTTGCCCTGAGCGCCCTGCACCAACGGGACTTGGGAGTGGGGGCAAATGATATGGCAAGAAGCTGACGTGTTGACATGCATTCCCTATCAGATGCCATGTCATAAAATCCACCACGATGGACACCCCATCTCAGACTCCTTTAACCGGGCCGAGCTCTCACAGATCAATGAGGCGGCCCGTCAAAGCCGAGCTCCGTCCTCCACCAGGTCGGCACCCGCGAGCTCGGGGCACCTAGGCTGGAGCCGAGCGACCTCCTTCGCCAGATCGAGCCCCTCTGAGGCTGAGCCCCCTGAACCGGAGTTGAGCTCAGCCCTCCTCCGCCAGGTCGATCCCCTCCGAGGCCGAGCCCTCTAGGCTGGAGTCGCGTGTCGACCTCCTCTGCCGGATCGAGTCCCTCCAAGGCTGAGACCCCTGGACCGAAGTTGAGCTCAGCCCTCCTCCGCTAGGTCAAGCCCCTCCGAGGCCAAGCCCTCCAGGTAGGAGTCGATCCTTCCTCCACCGGGTCGATCCCTTTCGAGGTCGAGCCCCCTGAGCTGGAGTCAAGCCCAACCTCCTCCGCCAGGTCGAGCCCTTCGGAGGTTGAGCCCCCCGAGTCGGAGCCGAGTCCCAGCTCTCCAGTTTGGCAGCCAACTTGGACAATGACGCCGGCCATCGAGGGGGAAAAGCCACCTCCCTGAGACACCGGCGAGCAACCCGAAGACTACAAGGAAGCACCTGTCAAGTCACAATAACTATCTACGGCCACCGCTTACACCAAGAGAGGAAGAAGCTCCCTGACCAAGGTGCCACGCTCTCCACCAACCACCTGCACCGCTCGAAAAAGGAAGTTAACCAGGAGATTCGAATCCCGAGGATGGCAACCCCCGGATCGAGACACTGCCAGGCTTCCCGGAATGGGGCGACCGAAAGGAATGTCAGAACACACGACAGTTTTTCTTATCACGAATCGGGAAAGACGTCCCATCCATGGCATGGAACACTGCCGCACGCGCCTGACAGCATGGGAAAGATCCCAAGGTAGGCGCTCAACGGTCACCTGGACTTAAAAGAACCTTTGACACCCTTAGTGGGGAGGTACGCACACGCGAATACAAAGCTTAATCACAAAACATCATCCAAGCGAGAAAGGGAGAAGAAGCCTCACAGGAAGGCTAGCCCACCTCGGCTACCACCTCTCCCGGCACACTCGCACCCCCACTCTCACACCATTCACTCCTCCTAGCATGGAGTCCATAAAGAGGGGCTCGACCAGGAGGATCTATTCCTTTGGATCGTCACTGACTTGACCGTCGGAGTGCCCCCACTGGAATCCCCAGCCCGGATCGCTAATCCTTGTTTTGCAGGTCCTCAAGCACAGGTCAACCCCGAGGGGACGAGGGGCGATCCGACATCAACAGCAGCTACGGATCACGATGATCTTGGCAGCAACACTTTTCTTTTCTCTAACTCTCTTTGATCGAGTTGTTCGACCATTGGTGTTTCATACCTTGGTTGCCATCACAAAGAACTATCGGGCTAGTTGCTGATCTCTATGTATCTCCTCAACTCCATTCCTTGTTGGATAGTGGACAAGGAGATATTGAGTTGAAATAATTGCATCCAGTCGATTCAATCGTGGGTGTTAGAGAATGACGTTATACGTCAAAGGTACTAGAATAACCATGAATGTAAGATGGATAGTAGCCTATTAGGATGGGCTTCCTATAGTGATGGGATGAGTAATCTCACCCTCGACCCCGACCAAGTCCCCATAGAAACCAATTAAGGGATTCGAAACTCTTAGTTGATTTTCAAACAAATTCATCTAAGAAAAAGCATCATAAAATAAGACATCAGTGAAGCTTCCATTATCAACTAAAACTCTTTTTATATCGTAATTTGTTATTATCATTAACACGACGAAAGCATTATCATATGGAGTTTGAACTCTGACCAAGTCTTCATCAGAAAAAGAAATTATATTTTTGCCATCCCTCTACTACTTTGAGAAGTGTTTTGCCCCGTAGGATAGCACCCCTTGAGAAACCATATTAACCATCCCAACTCTAGGTTGATTGTTGATCTCTGCTTTAACTTGTTATTGATGAGGTTTTAGGCTTCTGGTTGAGCTCCTCCATAGATGTACTTTCCAAAATAGCTATGCCGAATAAGATCTTTAATTTCATATCTCAATTGGATGTATTCTTTAGTATCATGCCCATGATCTTGATAGAATCGATAATACTTGCTCTTGTCGTAGGAGGCTGATAAAGACTTCATTGGGTGGGATCTTTGCAAATATTTTTCCCTTCTATTTTCATAAGAATTTTAATTCTAGGGGCCAAAAGAGTAGTGTAGTTACCAAATTTATTGGAGGAGTTTTTCGGCCTGGGACTTCTTCAATGAGATGAGTCAGGTTTCTTAGCTTGACTCCTGCCTGGTCCTTCTCGGGCCTGCTTCTTCCTCGGTCTTCCTTTAGCTTCCCGTTGACTAGGGGCACCCTCCTTCATGTGAATGTAGTTCTGGGTGCTTGTCAATAGTTCTGAATAAGACTTGGGGTATGTATTTTCTAGTAAATAAATGAATCGGGAGAGATGGAGTCCTTTTTCATGGCCAACATGGTCAATGACTCATCTAAGTGATTTTAATATGACTACCTTAAAGCGGGCCACGTAATCCTTCAGTGACTCTCCATCCTGCTAACAGATTAAGAAGAGTCTGTCCGGATCTTGTGGCATCCTTCAACTAGCATTAAAATAAGCCATAAATTATTTGTCTGACCGTTTGAAGGAGTGGATGCTTTTTGGCTCAAGTCCAGAGTATCAGGCTCGGGCCGCTTTCTAAAGAGTGGCTAGAAAGGTTAAAAGAGTACCGCAATGTTGGTGCCTTGAATCATCTGAAAGCCTTTAACTCTCAAAGTGGTCCAGCAAATTAGAAGTGCTATCATAGGGATCCAACTAAGACATTTTAATTGATTAGGAATCAGCTGCTCCATAATTTGTCGGAAAAAAAGAAGACAAGTATTTAACTCCATCGGGCCTCTACTTTCTCCCGGGAGGTCCTGCTCTTGGGCATCTCTCGATGATGCTTGAAAGAACAGTCCTACTTGACCTGTAGTTACCAGTGGGGGATCCTTCGATGCTCAAGTCAGTAAAGAAAATGAAAAATAGTGGAGCTAAGAGTAAAGGTGAGATCGAGTGCTAGATGAGTGTTTGAGAGTGATAAGATGCATTACCTATCAAGAGTCCCCTTTTACCAATTTATACTTACTCAAAATAATTGATTTCTATTGGGATGTAACCTTCTCTGGCAAGAATAATAACATTATGTTGAGTTTCCTTCTGTTGAGATATTTCTACTGGGATTGATATTTTTTGGTTGAGGAAACGGCTTTCTATTATGATAGCTGTCCCTTGTCTTTTCTTCTTGCTCAGGCATGGTAGACTTCAGGCATCAGGATATCTTACTGTATCATGGTATACCCATCTAAGTCTACCTTGGCAGTTAGTCAGGTCTGAATAATTACTTGGTTAACGTGCATGAATAGATGTCATGCAAGTCAGGCTTATAATCGCTTGTAGTCTTTTGAATTGGATGCCATAGTTGCTTAATATGGTGGCTGGCTTAGTCGTTCCTTCATTAGTTGATGAGCCGGTTATTCCTTGAAACTGAATAAGTAATTGCCACAAGTCCACAACAGCTCCTCCATACCACCCCCCCACACCTCCTCTCCCGCGACGAGTTGATTATTTTTCGAAACTGAATAAGTAGTTGCCATGATAGCTCTTCCCCCCCCCCCCCTCCCTCCCCAATCCCACTGTGTAGTGTCTTCTCGTCACTCCACTACACCCCACCCTCACCTATTGCTGCCATTGCTCCATGCCATGCCATCCCGCCTTTCAGCAGTGGCTCTCCTCCATGTTGCTCCCACCCCACCCCACCCATGGCTCATCCACGACCCCCCTCCCCTCCTCCGCCGCCCATGACGAGGGTAGCCCCCATCTGTTTGCCACCCGCAATGAAAACACTCTTTGATTAAAAAAATAACCCAACATATTTGAAACAATCATGAACTTCAAAATATTTATTGTACCAGCCATGCATGTTGATTTTCAACTTGTTGAGATCCAAATAATCCATTTTTAATCCAATGATAAAAAAAAAAAATAAACAGTAACATATTAAAATAGTCTTCCGAGTACTATAGCAAAATTCATATTACAAAATAATAGAACTATGGAGGGTAACAATGTCCAAGTTTATGAAATCATCTTTTCCATTTATTTATCCTTAAGTGATATCCGAACAATATTTATCACCGTCTCTTTCAATTAGCATCCAACTATACAAAGAAAATAACTACAATCATTGCATGGTCTAACACCATTTTGGTAAATAAAATTAAGGTTCGTACATGCTTATGCTAGCTTAAGCTGATACCTATTTGTTATAACTTTTCTTTATCGCCAACAAACATACCTAATTCTATCAAAAAAACACAAAAGAAAACCTAATTCAAACAAAACCTACGTCGCTGGAAGATCTTTGGGGCGTGGGATTTTGGCTTGATAAGGATGGTAGTTTGGAGTTGAGCTTAAGCCAAGATTATATATATATATATATTTTTTGATAGAAAAAAAAAAAAAATGGGAATAATAAATTTCGATGTAGCTACTTCCCTTTCGAGTCCCCATCCCGTCAGGGGATGTTCGATACTTGTATCCATGATCACGTGCTTCAAAAATTTTGAGATTTAATCATTAAATCACTTGTGAGGATCACGTCTCGATAAAATTATACTTATTTAATATACAAATATAGTGCATCTCTAATGAGTAAGAGAACGATCGAACCCTCTCAAGTTCGGGGATTAAATTTAGCAGTCTAGTTTCACGATCATGGCCACCCATGTATTCTACGATGGTCCACGGTGCATTAAAATCCAAGCCGTATACGATACAATGTTGTAATATGAGAGATCCAACATGTCACGAACCATCCTTTAATACGTGGACCGCTATAATTGCGAACCGGACCATCCATTTCGGTCCCCGAATTTGAGGGGGGGGTCCGAACTCTGTCAACTACTGTCAACTAAATGCTATGCAGTCTACACATGAATAATTCTCTTACCACGTGGCAAGAAAGGGATTAGTAGGGATGGCAATTTTTCTTGATTTGATAGATATCCGATCCGATTCGATTCTAATGGGATGGATAAAATTCGACCCGTCTAATTTATAAACGGATATGGGTTATATAAAAAAACCCGACTCGGATTCGGGTCGGGTACGGATAGTAATACGTCCCGACCCGAACCCGATCCATTTATATATAAAAAAAATATATTTATAAAATATTTAAGTAAATAGAATATGGGATGGATATACCCGACCCGACCCGACTCGATCCGACCCATTTAGCTTTTAAATAAACTAAGTTTTATGAAACTGGGTATACCCGACCCGACTCGTGATTTTTTTATACCCAACCCGACCTGATCCAAGATGGGTATGGGACGGAAAAATTTTTAGCGGGACGGGTATGGGTTTTAGATGACCTGATCCAAACCCGATCCATTGCCATCCCTAGGAATTAGCTCAAGCTAAGAATTTGATCTCGAATCTAGCGGATTTGTTAGCATTTTGCATTACTAATTAATTATTGCCCAACGAACTTTTTGTGTGCGCATGACATGTGACCAAAGCATTTTTCATTTTGCCATCAAGATGATAGTCCAGCTAGTTAGAATCTTATCTCACAACCAATAGGCCACATATTTGAGCGTGATTCTAGGAAAGATTTGATTAAATTCAAGGATTATCCCTTTAGGTCGGTTGGATAAGTGAGAGGCCATAGTTCTTCTTCTCCGTTCTAACCCGCTGGTATCATAGTTCTTCTTCTCCGTTCTAACCCGCTGGTATCTTGGTAATGTCGGATTGATGTACTCGTCCTTGGATAGAAAAATGTTACGAAAATCTAGCACCCTGAATCAATATTTTTTGATAGGATGGGGACTTGTGAGGTAGCTACACCGGATTTATCCCCCTATCTTTTTTTTATAAAAAATATTTTTTTATTTTAATATCTAGAAAATTTGGGGGTATTGTTTAGATCATTATATTTGGTAAATGAGTCGACTCTGCAGCTAGAATGAGTCGTGAAAGAGATAGGGCCAAAAATAATTTGTTCGTTTTAATTTTAAATAATTTTTTCAAATCAAATTGGCTTTTTGATTTAAACAATTATTTAGTTAAATATAATTAATTTTTTTAAAATTTTGTATTGATTTGATTTATTTAGATAGCTTTTTTTTATTATAAAAACATGAAGGGAGAGAATTAAAAAATCAGAAAGTCATTGAAAAAAAAAATATTACGAATGAAAAAATCAAAATAATAAATATATACAATATTCTCAAAGATGAAAATATAAAATATATAAATCAATATTCAAACCGATATTTTGATTTTTTTTATTTTATTAAATCGAACCGAACAAGTTAAATCATTATATTTGGTTTGATTTGGATCCGATTAAATAATTTGGATAATTTAAGTAGGATTTTTTACACCCTTAAAAAGATTGGACATATGGAAAGGATTATAGGAAAGAAAAGGGATAGCTTATAGCAGTACGGCTTTCTACACTTATCCCTATTGTCTAGATATTTTTGATGTATAAATTAGAGTTATGACATGACATGCATAGCCAAATAACCATCCGCTTCCCCTGACATCAAAGCAAATATATATATATATATGTATATATATGTATATATGTATATATATATATATATATATATATATATATATATATATATATATATATATATATATATGTATATATATGTATATATATGTATATATATGTATATATATGTATATATATGTATATATGTATATATATGTATATATATGTATATATATGTATATATGTATATATATGTATATATATGTATATATATGTATATATATGTATATATATGTATATATATGTATATATATATATATATATATATATATATATATATATATGTATATATATAGAAAAGGGCTCTGGAATAATATTCAGACAAATACTCATCTTCAGATTTTTATTACTATAGCATAAACTACTTGAACCTTTGCCAAGGTGTTGTTATATATCCATCAGTAAGACTACAAGATTTTTTACATATACCCTATTAAAATATATTTTGACTAATTATTCTATTTATTGAAAGGAAAAAAAAAAAAAGAGTATGCCAATTAAAAGCAGGACTGCATTTTTTTTTTAATAAATACTAGAATTATCCAAGCTCCTTGTTTGATCATGGTCATTCATGCTTTTCATTATGTGCATGATGTGTATCTAATACTTGTTTTTTTCATCAATATATGGGACAAATGTTCGAAAAATAGAGCTTAAGTTTCTACTTATTTTCTGAATAGATGAGATTGGATGAGCCACTAAATCCAAATAGTAATGAACAGCTTGATGCAATTACGATTTATATGCGACTTTATATATATATATATATATATATATATATATATATATATATATATATATATATATTGAACAGCTTGATGCAATTACGATTTATATGCGACTTTATATATATATATATATATATATGGTATTTTTGTGTGACCGAACTCCCCCTCTCCATGCCTAGATTAGATGAGAATTTTGACCTACACTTAGGTAAGGTCTTCGATTTTAAAACAACTAACCTTCATGCCGGTTTTTGCTCAAGAGTTTCTTAGACTGTAAGCCTCACCCTATTTTGTTTTTTCTAAGGTAGATCACCAGCTTAACAAGCCCAAGCAGTGCATAACCTAGGTGCAATGACTGCAATAAGACAATTTGTGTCAAATGATGGGTCAATGGACATTAATTTCATCTTGAATATAATCCAAGTTTGGTTGGCCAGGTTTGAGACAGGATGAGTGTTGGTTAGGTTGCAGGGTCCAGGATCATTGCATGGTAGGCACCGCGATAATTATCACATACATCATTATATTTCTCCAGTCCAATCACTAGAACTAGACATGTATCATTACTAATTTGATGACACCGAGTTGTTCCCTATCCGGGCTGCCAAATTATGCACCACATAGCAACATTTTCAATACAACAAAAATTAGCTAACAATGAAATCATGTCCACAATGTTAGTAGCCTGCGACTATTAAAATGAGCATATATGCATCGGGCAAGCATATATTCCATAAATCCCAGTTTTTTAAATTTGCAACATGTATGGAGAGAAGCTTGGATCATCGAGAGTTTCAGTGATGTTTAAATTCAACCACGGATGGCTATGTTTCTGACAAGAAAATCTGTTTTGTTTTTTATTATTCGGAAAATTTCTTGAATAATTTTTTTGCTCTTGGATGATACATTCTATTAACTAACGACCCCACAAGTTTAGGTCGAACAGGAAAAAGGATCGATGAAGTATATCATACTTAACGAGCAATTCTTATGCCAATTTGATTATTATTATTATTATTATTATTATTATTATTATTATTTTATAAAAAGTCGCAACCATGCATGCATTACAAGGAAAGTAGATGAATTGTATCAAGAGCTATCAGCGAAATCATTCCCGTTGCTTGTGATAAGATGTGCCATGCCAACAATTCTTATGATTCTATGCTAATTTAAATCATATAGGTTGTTAAATGTTAGAGCATCTTATTTATTCGAGTATCGGAGTTGAGCAACATTATTTGGACTTGGAAGCGAGTGCTAATCGTATGAACGAAGTTTCTTTTTTTTCTTTCTTTTCTTCTTTTTCCTGTGATTATACCATATATGATTGACACGGTTACATTTGACCGTTCCAGAAATAACAATTTTTATTCTTAGCAAGATCTAACAATTCATTAGACAGGACAACAAAGATGATGAGGGGATTGAAACGAAGTCTCTTGTATAAGTGGAAACGACTTGGTCAACCCTGCCAACTGGCACTCTTAGTTAAGCAACAAAATCATTGAATTTGCTAATCAAAAATAGACCGACAAACTATCCAGAGCAAAACAATAAAAACAACCATTTCCATATAGTTCCTCCTTGGGTTCCATTGGTTGGACGGCTTGGATTTTTTCTGCTCCGGGGTCGAGTCAAGAGAACTCTAATATTTCATCAGAAAAAAAGAGAGAACTCTAAATATTAAACTTCCTGTCAAACAGTTAACTATGTACAAAATTTTGTAAACTAAGTCTATTTACACCTTACTAACCTGGTAATTAGGGATAGAGTTCCGTCCAACAATTGCCGACCCACAATTCCTACTCGGTTTGCCCTCAATTTTGTTCCCTACCGCCCAGTTGAGTCCACCGAGCGCCCATCACCTCTTGTCCCCTACCTGAGGATACAGCCAAACCCTAGGTGGTCCCGCTCCTGGCCGTTCCATCAAACTCTCCCTCCTTTTGCCACGTAACCCACTTGCTATCTGGGCCCACCCCCAACTTCTTTTAACCTTTCCCCCCACGAAAAAATAAAAAAAAGAAAAAGTTGGCCCACCGGAAGAGGAGACCTCCTGTGCGAGTCTACCACATCAGGAAAGAATCTTACCTCCGTGGCCGTTAGAACTGTCATCATGGCTCTTATTATTTTATTATTCTGTATTATTTATAATTTTAAAATTTTAAAAAATTATCATTCTTTTTTTTATTATTCTAAATTTATATATATGATCGAAAATCTAGGATGATAATTTTATTCCTGTACTATCAATATTATAAAATAAAAAAATAAATTATTCGATAATTCATCATAAAATAATTATTTTAAAGTGTACAGAAATAATTTATGTTTGATGGCTTATCCTATTTTATAGTTGTTTAAAAAATAAATTATGATAAAAAGTTATTCTAAGTAAAATTTAAAAAACCAAATATTATTTTTTAAAAAAATATTATATTTAGAGCCGCAATTAAAAAAAAAATAATCGCCACCATTGATGAGGAATAGGCCACGGTCATTTTTTTTATTTTTAGTTAAAAATTATGTTAATATACGATTAAAATGTATTCGGAGCGAGGCCGGAATCGTCGTAACGGCCGTTAATCTAAACCCTGGCGCCACTCCAATCCTGCGTGGCCCACTCCCACCAGTGTATCGCCTTCATCCAGCTCAGCAATGGGGCCCATCGGCATGATTCCATCTGGGACCAAAGGACAGACTCTGATCCCGACGGGGTCCACCTAATGGACCCCGAGTCATAGGCGTCCAGAACCGTCCGATGGAGATCAGCGATTACTCGGCGAGGTATCGACGTGGTTTCTCGGGGATAAATCGGGTGGGGGGGAGCGCCGTGGGGGCGGGTGACCGCGTACAGCCGGTGGAGGCGACCGGCTGGGGGCAGTCTCGTCCGTCGGAAAGCGTCCACAGAGTTGGGAAAAATCATCGGACCCTGGGTGACAAAAGCGACGACAACTGCTAATTAGTGAGTGAAAAATAACACCGCTACAGTTACCAGTGTTGCAATTACCAATGGTGGGGATAAGTGATCTCTCACCCAATTTCCCCGTTCTCTAAGGAAGGCATGTGAATTGGACATGGCCTCTTCGATAAAACCCAAAATCTAATCCATTTTATCATCAATCTTATAATTAGATTCTTTTTGATCGAACCATATGATCCTAATTTGGCTCAATAAAAATTAAGATTTACAGAACTGGTTTGCTATGAATCCATCGAATAACGCATTAGACTTGATCTACATCATAAATTGAAAGTTTAAATAGGCTATACGTGTTAATAGATAGATGAAATTCCAACATATACTCATCAATCATAATGCCTTTGTCTTCGTAATTTACAACACAGTACTACAAGCCTCCCTGGGGGGGGGGGGGTTAAGCTCACCATTAAGAAAATCACAAACCTCATAAATTTTACTGGCAAAAAAATGACAAAATGGAAGACCGAAAAAAAAGTGGGATGAGGTGGATGTATGATGGGGCGATTACAACCAATGGCCCAGATTCGTCCTCGACTCTTTTATCTCCCCCTTACTCCTTCCCAAAAGCCCTTACTCCTTCCCAAAAGCCCCCCTCCCACTCCCTTGGCTCCGGCCACCTCGCCGCTCCCACTACCTTAGCTCAGACGTCTCTCTCTCTCTCTCTCTCTCTCTCTCTCTCTCTCTCTCTCTCTCTCTCTCTCTCTCTCTCTCTCTCTATTTCCTTAATTCTCTAGAGCTTTATATCATCAAAAAGAGAGATGTTGTTGGGGAAGCGGCCGAGACCTCCGATGAGGAGGACGACAAGCATGACGGAGTTCTCGGGGGACATCCTCGCCGACGTGAAGGCTCCGCAGCCGTCCGATCAGCAGAGGGCCCACCACGGCCACGGCCAACATGGCCACCAGAGGGACCGTCAACGCGGGGCGGCGGCGGCGGCTGAGGGCGGCGGCGGGCAGAGGTGGTATGGTGGGGCCGCCGGGCCGGAGTGGCTGGAGGAGCGGCACCTTGGAGCCATGGTGTCCCCCGGGGGGCCGGCTACCGCCGGGGCTCCTGCGACTCTGGGATGGTGGAGACCGCCCCCTTCTTGAAGGCCTGCAGCCTCTGCAAGCGCCGCCTCGGCCCGGGCCGCGACACCTTCATGTATAGGTACAGCTCCTGGATCACGATGGTGTCTCCTCTTAAAAATACGATTTTTATTTCTCATCTCGGAAAAAAAAATTGATCTTTTGCGTTCTTCGGGTTAACAATCCGATTTTGATTTCTCCTCTGCGAATATAAGTTGTCCTTTTCCTCTCTACTGATTTTTTTTTTTTTTTTTGGGTTGGGGGGGAAGGAATTTGGAGTTGCGTCGGTGGGCATCATCTCATTAATTCTAAAAGATACGGACTTTCCTCATTTCTGGATTTATCTGATGATTACTCCCAATGTTCTCTCTTTTCGTTCATGTATTATTATTATTATTATTATTATTATTATTATTATTATTATTATTATTATTTCAATCTAACGAATCCTCATGGTTATGTCATGCTAGCTTTAGTCGATCTTGTTAGCTATATTTGTGCATCCAAGTTTGTTTTTTTCGATAATATTTAGAATTGTTAGTATTATCTTTGTAACATGGTTTATTTTCTGCCGTGATATCTATTCAGTTAAACGCTAAGATCTAGAGTTCTTTTTTCCCCGTTTTCCTTCGGTAACATGGTGATATTTGGGAGTTCGAATTTTGAATGCTTTTAACTGAGAATATTTTGATAATATGATACTCCTTTAGATCTTTATGAAAATTTTAATTACTCTTCAGTTATATTTTTGGCATATTATTCCACTGCATACAATCACTGTTGAGCTTATATCCAACTCTAGCACTTTATACATCTGAAAAACTATAGACAATTTACTTCCATCAAAAAAATAGGAGAGAAAAACTATAGACAACGACAACATTATAGCAGTCAGTCAAACTATAACCTGTATACTTCACCAAAAAAGAAAAGAAAAAACTATAACCTATATGAACATCTTATAATTACACTCTAAAATCAATTACTGTTGTTTCTCACCATGGATACTGGATTTTCATGCATTTCATATGTCTATCACTCTCTGGTGGAATATGATGAACACGATCCATGTATTGCTCAAACACCATGCCTCTAGTTAAGATCTATATAAAAATAAATGAATGAATAAATAAAATAAAATAAAACAAATCCAATCCAAGCCACTGCACTCCTTGGAATAAATCCAGAATGTGTACACCTTTCCATATGCATGCTCCTTATATATAATTTGCAACACAAACAACCGAGATCGAGAAACGCTTTTTAATTATAAATTTCTATATGATACATGGCTTCATTATGGACAAAAGCTACGTGATTCCCGGCTGTGAATAAGCTAATATATATCACTCTTACCGGATATTAATTTGTCCCTTTGTTATTATAAAGGTAGCTATGATCTAATCTTTCTTAATTTCTTTCTTTTTTTTCTTGTGTTCCGCACAGAGGTGACATTGCCTTCTGTAGCCTTGAGTGCCGGCAACAGCAAATGAATCTGGACGAGCGGATGGAGAAGTGCTCCCTAACTTCCATTAAAGATGCTCCCCCTTCTACCACCACCACCAGCTCCGAGCAGTCCGGTAATGGTGAAACCATAGCCGCTGCTTACGCTTAAACTCCATCCTTTCCAATATAATTCCGAAAGCTCGCAGATATATATATATATATATATATATATATATATATATATATATATATATATATATATATGCATTGTATATGCCATAAGGCAAAGGAAATAGATGTTGCTGGGTTTTATGGTTTTCCGGCATCAGTGCTGTTATTAGAGAACATGTATGAATTGAAAGAGCTGATGCAAGCTATTTTCCAACTCTCTCTTTCTTTCTTTCTTTTTGTTTTCTTTTTCTTAATTATTAATGTGAATTAGGAATGGGAAATGCTGCATATCTTCGTGGCTCTCTTAATTAATTTTATTCCCTGCGGAATATATATATATATATATATATATATGTTTACAGCTTGTGAATCAAATCATGGCTTTGGTTGGCTTGTGATTCAAGTAGGTAGGTTTCTCATATGAGTCAGGTGATTCCCCCATCTCTATCATGTGTGATTCCTTATACTAGCCTTTGGCCTCGGAAGGGGGAATGTCACAAGCTTTCGGTGACAAAAGATGTGAAACTTTCAAATATATGTTCTTTTCTGAAGGAAGTTTGATGCCTTTGTTTGTTTGTTTTGTTTTGTTTTGTTTTTTTTTTTTTTTTTTTTTGGCACCGGCCTTTAATGGCGTTGATGAAGATTTGAGACTCCTCCATGCACCAGAAAATAATAATAAATGGTAAGGTCACCGCCAGTATCATTCATTGGTGGTGCCCCACTAACGTGCTCCTCGGGCTGATGGTTATGGCATCCCTTAGATTTCTTGGTGTATATATTAAAGTTTGTATCATTTATTAATATGATAATTCTGAGATCACCAAATTAGACTTGGCTCGGTTGCTACTACTTGGCAGGCATTTCTCTTACGAGGAGAAGCCCTGGATTAATTCAGACTTCACCGCATTATGTTGAAAAATTACCTATGAAAACATCATGTTTCACAAGAATAATAATAATAATAATAATCTCGAGATTTGTTGATTTTTCTTTGGTCCATGCATTAAACGCGGTCATGCAAAATTTAATTCATGATGCATGTCATGGGACTTCTGGAATCTTGGTCCTCTACGAGCCGGAGGGGACGTGTCAAGTTGCTAGCTAGCAGGATGAGAGATCTATTGTTATTTTCCATGTCACGGATCCTGCCATAGAACATCGTGTATTGAACTTCACATAATTCATTCTTAATATAATTAACAAACAATAACAATTTTTTTTTTTTAACTTTTTAGGAAATCTATTCTTTGCCAATAATAATAATAATAATAATAATAATAATAATAAACTTATCAAGAATACTCTTTCAATATAATTAAAATCCTGGAACTAGATTTAATTATACATGGGGTGGTGGCCTAGTGGTTTAAGGATACTGTTACTTACTCATACATAACATATCTTGCCCATAAGGCAGTGCAAGGTTGGGGCCTTGGGGTTGTTTACGCTGTATCTTTGCTCGAAAGTTGACGTACTCGTGCTTGAATTGATTACATAGCAAATTGAGAACAAATATAACGGGCATTTCAAGACTTTGACATCCAGTGGGCATAGAAGTCGGATTAAAGACATTTTGATAGATATTACCCAAAAAAAAAAAAAAAAGGCAAAAGAAACCATACGTGTGCAACAATCATAGTATATAGTTATTTTATTTTATTATAAATATTAGATTTGTGCATAACAAAAATCCTTTAACAATTAATCCAATGATTTTTTATCTTTTATCTTAGTTTAACCTATCTTCTATCCTAGGAGTAGGTGCAACTTAGTTTTTATTATCTAAGCTTGTTATATTACTTCGGTACCATACTTCTATTATAGTTCAGCATGCAACATATTTCTCACCTATTCTCAATTATGATACGTTGATGACGAAAATCTTTAAGGCCATGATATCTAGATTCATACTGCTCTCTACTCTTTCATGATCTCCATCATCATTATTTTGGTTGATCAAATATTAGTAATATATTTGTATATACAAATCTTATTAATTGTTATGGGAGACTTGGCACCTTAATTTCTTCGTCCGCCAACTGAGTCTCCTGGAATTTTAGATTTTCCGGAGCTCACCTGGATGAAATGGGGGAAAACACCAAGAAGCATCCTTAATGATTATTTTTAATTATGCTTGGTTACATCACAGGATGATTAGTTGTGCATTAGGAAGTACAATAAACCTTTTAGTTGAGTGGTGGGGAATAGGAATACGAAGGTGGGGAAGGTGTCAGCTTGCACTGGTTGGTCCCACCTCTGCATGGAGAGAGAGAAAGAGAAAGATCCGTCTGTACCTCCTAAGTTTTTTTTTTTATTTTTTTGAAACAAAAAAAAAAAAAAAGAATGGAAAGAAAATCTCCGTTATAGTTGCCTGTCTCTATCCCATCAAGCCATGATCGATTTGGATAGCTATTTTTTTTTTTTATAATATCTTTATCATCTGAAGGTAAGCTATTAGAGTAGAATGCTCTCTTCCGTTTCCAATCATGTATCCTAGAAATGCTCCATTCCGTTTTCAATCATGTATCCTAGAAAAAAAATTCTGAATTTAACCGAAAAAAATTTCGAACTCATGATCGGAAAGATGTGAGTATGCATACCCGCCAACTGTGTTATTATCTTAGTGGTTACCTCCTAAGTCTTTGATGTTTTGAGTGGGTCATGGAAGGACGCATTGATGGAAACCCGTAACCCCACCATTACCACCATCCATTCCTTCCTTCCTTCCTCCCCACTATCCTTCACACGCCCTCTCGCTCTCAAATTTGCTGTATGACGTAGCTCACAAGCAAAGAAATGAGAAAAAAAAAAAAAGGTGTTCTGGTTTTCTAAGTTGTGACGTAGAGTCATGCACCGTTGCCAAAAATTGTATCCATTATTTTTAATAATAGAAATTATTATCAATCTTCGGCATCGTTAGAGCCTTCAGAAAGTTTTATGGGTCTTGATAGTTCACCGGTTGATGCATAAGAAACATGTATTGCATCTAGATAAATCACACACCTTTATGGAAAATTATATCTTCGTTGACAAACTGCAATACAATCAGCAAACACTAAAGGATCGGTATATATTACAACGCCATTTTTATCTACTTTATATGCTTTCCGCTTGATTAGAAAATAATTTAGATGGTAAATATTACAGATTCGAAATCCCTTTAACAAAACTTTTTTTTTTGTTTTTTATAAATAAAAGGGATGGAAAGATAAATCTCGATGTTGCTTTTTCCCAGGTTCCCATCTCGTCAGGTAATGTTCGATTTAAGACGTATAAATTTTTACGGTCTTTATCTATTCAAAGATGAGTATGTCAACCTGATATCACTAAGATATCGACCAGTAAAATAGAAATAAAAAAAAAAAAGAATATCAAAAAATATTTTAAATTATTATTCCTCCTCGTTGTATGAATATTCAAATTATATGCCGGCATGCGCACGCGTCAACAAAAACCTGAAGCATTTTTAAAGTATTTGGCTTACAAACAGAAATTTAGAAATTTTAATCTAGCATTTGATAATTTGCCATTCGAGTTGTCGTAAGAAAGAAGGTTGTGACGAATGCCATGTTTGATATGTGCATAAAAGATTTTCCTTGGATGCATGAAATTACTCCTACATTGGCTCTCACTCCATTGATCTTTTTGTCGCTTTTGACGAACCAATCAATCTTTTCAACATGCATTGCAAAGAATCAATCCTAGACAAGGCAATCTTTTTTGCTAAGAGGGGTCTTATTAGTTTAATGGAGTAAGATCTTGATTAAAAAAAAAAAGAAGAAGAAGATCTAAGCAAGGAACATATATCCATCCAGAGGTCCATGAGGTGAGGGAACTTCAACCGGGCCCTACAAATGGTGGGGGGAACTAATTAATAAGTAGGGACTAAATTAAACAATGGGATGGTTTCAAAGGCATTGCGCTGCTCGCCCGCATAGAAAACATATTCCCCAATAGAAAAGAAGAAGAAGAAGAAGAAGAAGAGGAGATGTTATAGGTAGTGAGAGATGTGAAGGTTGGTGTAGAAATAATGGAGAGCCTTGGTATTCAATGGCTTTCAGGAGCTGGCAGAAGGATGGGTGCTTCCCTCTGTACATCATCTCCTGCCGTGAATAGGGGAGCCATGCCATTATTTTAAGTCCCCAAAGCAGACTCCTTTGGCTTGTCTCAGCCCTAATAATAATCCAACAAGGGCCCTGAGCTTACTTAGGTCCGGGGTTTGGGGAGTAGGACACTCCTTTCCCATTTGTTTATTGATTGCTTTCAATGGTATCCAAGTTTAGATGTTTTGTCCAAACCCCACTCTAAAAGAGATAATTATTGTTGTTAAAGGCACCAGCTCCAGAGCCTTTGCAAGTTGTTATATAGTATGGTATTGTATCTTTGAAAAAAGTTATGGGAACTATCATCATGGCGCAAGAACGCAGATGATGGAAGGCACTTGAAATGCACTCATGGATTAAAAATAGTTGATTTGATGGAAACTTGGACGTGTTTCTTATCTTCTGCTGAAACCACAACCCAACTGAAGAGAAATAGCTGTTCATGCTTTTGGTGGAGGCCATAAATTCTCAAGATAACAAGTACTGCAAAAACTAACAAATTCTGGTCAAATCAATGGAAACTCGCACCGCATCTCTCTCTCTCTCTCTTTTCCTTGACAGAAACTTGCACTGCTTTTAAAAAATGCCAAGTTTTAATGAACCCTCAAAAGATCTTGTACAGTGAAAAATATATATGCAGAGTTTCTGTTCAGTACAGACTGTAACACACATATATTTATATCATTGCCTCTTAACGAGAACCCTATTTTAGGCAAGAATGATAAAGATCTCGCTACAGTAAAATAGAAAAAAACTGATCATTTTTTTCCAATATTTTGATGAAGTGTTAGAAAGATCCAGGAACCCGCCGATAATTTTTTTAAAGTATTGGAAAGCTCTGAAATCCATCGACGCTTATAAGTATCGGTAATTAGTCCATATTTAGCGATGCTTATAAGCGTCACCATCCATATGAAGCCAAAGAACCCGCAAGCATCGGCAAGTTCTGTAATCCGTCGACGCTTAAAAGCATCGGCAATTCTTCTCAACCCGTCGACGTTTAAAAGCGTCGGCGAAAAGTATCGCCGGACTTCTTTTAAGCTTCCTCCCAGCCCGAGCCCTAGTTTTCCGCCGCCGCCCCTAAAATTTCTTCCTCCTCCCTCTCCCTCCTCCTTCATCTCCAGTGCGCTGCCCGAGTCGACCACCACCTCCTCCCTACCAGCCTATCGATCGAAGCACCTCCCTCTCCACCGACCTTATTTATTGTATCCCACAGGTTTTTTTTTCCCTCTCTTATTTTTTTTTGTTATTTTTGTTTTTGTAGAATATTGGGGGGGGGGGGGGGGGGGCATTGGGGTTCGGTCCCCATTAGAATTTCCAAGGTGAGGGCAATGCTAGGGCGTGAGGGATATTCCATTTGAAAAAAAAAAAACAGCAGTGTGCCATTTTGGATGCTTAGAATTTAATATTTGAATTCATACATAATGAACTTGGACTAACCAATCAAGTCAAATAATATTTTTCATGAATTTATATATAATTATATGGACAAAATCAAGTATGCTCAAATTAAGTACAACTTCAACTTTGTTAATCTTAAAATATTTTAAATCAAATAATGTTAAAACTTATATAATTTAAGTTGACTTATCTCATAAAACTTGGCATGATAAAATTCTTAATAGCATAATGCCAGGCGGATGAAAAAGGATGGAGCCTAGGGCCCATCTTTTAATTTTTTGAGTTATGTTTAACAATGCAAGGATGTCCATAAGCCGGTCGAGCCCACGATTGAATATGCTGTAAGATTAAAAATCTGATATCTAAGTTAAACAAAACAAATAAATGTGTTTAACAAGAAATTATTTGTCAAGGTAATGCTCCGAACAAAGTTAATTTTAAGCATAGCTCGTTTCACGCCTAGTCAAGCCTTGTGATTTAAAAAAATTATCAATTTTGCTGTGGATTTCCTTAAACCACTTTGGCCACTATATATATATCTAGAGCTAGACATAGTCCAGGGTTGTGATTCGCCACATAAAAAAGTCAGGTAGTGACTAAATTTTTATGGCTGCCACTAAATATGGTCACTAAAATTTTTGGCAAAGAATGAAATGTTCAAACATTAACAGGTAAAGCAATCAAATTTTTTGGTTTTACTTAACATTGAAGGAGGAATTTAAAGCAGCTCATATTAACAAGGCTCCAGAAATTGTGTTGGGTTTATAAATGTGTTGCCTTGTCTCTTGTGGATTGAGGGCATCTAGAATGTCATGTTTCTAGGTGTTCAATGGATTTTAGACAAGGTTCATCTATGTTTTCTTCTAGAATCCCAAAGGTCAAAATAGAAGTGTCTGGTATTATATATCCATATATTTCTCAAGTGTCATGATACTGTTTAAGATTATCATCAGGTGATGATATGGTTAGCTTACGATGACGTAACTTTGATCCTTAGCTTGATTGATAGATTGTATGGGGGAACCCTCCTTTGACCAAAATGCTGGTATTTTTGTCTCAGGGATGATGCTAGTGTGAATCTTATGCCCATAAATTCCACTTGCTATCAAACCTTGGAATGGTGCATGATGAAGCTCTCCAAGATAGTTTTGGATACTCGGTTCTGGGCCATTACTTTGATTTTCATCTCATTTTTCTTCTAGCGGTCTCAGTTTTGATCTGTACATTGATTTTATCTATGTAAAGCTTTTTGTAAAGACTATGGACTTGATCTGTTTTTCATCTTTTACAGGTTTTATATTTGTACTAATCTCGTAAACTTCTTCTGATATTGGTGCATTGATATTAATAGATCGTGGTATGTACATTATTATACTATTATCTTGTTCCTTTCTTTTCCGATAAGAAGGATGCACTACAATACTAAAATTGCTATTGTTAGATCATGGTATGTACACTATTTTTTATTATTTATTGTTCTTTTTCTTAGTAGATTATTTTTGTTTATTTATAAATTTCTTGGTATATACCTGCATCTTACTGAACATGTTATGCTTTAGGGTTAGTTTCATTATTGCAAATCTTTGATTTCAATACCATCTGTAGCTTTGTTACGATCAATTGTGATATTTTAGATATTTTTTAAAAAAATTGCATTGCATAGAAACATAGACCCGTCAATTGATTAAAGTACATATTCTACAGCATCCGTACAATTATTTTATTTTTGTACGGATGGGAGAAATATGTACAGTGATCAATTGAATGTCCAGTTTGGATAGTTTAAGAATTGCAAATAATTTTATAGGTGCTTACAGTAATCAAACGGTACGGATAGAGTTCCAGATATATTTCGGATATCATTTTCTTTTAGTTCTCCTCATACATATTTATTTGTATGGGGAGAACTAAGGGAAAATACTGCCAAAATTTTTCTGGAACTTCTCTTGTGTATCATTTGGTTACTGTAAATGACCTATATAATTAATACAATTCTTGAATGGGATAGGACCTCTTTACCTATTAGTTGGTGATAGGGTGCATTTAATAATACTGTAATTGATCTATTGAATAAACTTATTTTAAATTTATTCTATTCTTATAAATATTTGTTTATTTCAGTTAGCTTTTTCTTACAATGGATAAGAGTTGGATAACTAAACCGAGGAATAGCAAAGAATATCTGGATGGAGTACAGAATTTCATTAAATTTGGTATGAAGAGAAGTAGTATCAGTGGGAAGATTTTATGTCCATGCCAAAAATGTGTAAATTCCAGTTCTCTATATCCAAATATTATTGAAGAACATTTGGTATGGAATGATTTTTTAAGAGGTTATACTGAGTGGTTTTTTCATGGAGAGTCAAGGTTACAATCTACATGTAACCAAACCTCTAACATAGAACATATACCTGATTTTGGATCCAGTAATCAATAGAAAAATCTTGCAAGAGATGATGATATCAGGGGTTTGCTTAAAGATGCTTTTGAATATGGTACTCAACAACCTGGAGATTGCAGTGAAGGACAAGTAGCAGCTGGGTTACCTGAGGATCCTATATTTACTGAAGCTGTACATGATGGAGAGCCGATACCCCCAACTAATGTTGGAACAGATCGTTATCAGAAGCTGATAAGAGATGCAGATCAAGAATTATATGTCGGTTGCAAGAACTTTTCAAAAATTTCTTTTCTTGTGCATTTGTTTCATACAAAATACTTGAATTGATGGTCTGGCAAGAGTTTTACTATGCTGCTCAAGTTGTTAAAGGATGTATTTTCTGAAGGTACTAGTTTACCAACATCTTGTTATGAAGCCAAAAAACTAGTAAATAAATTGGATCTTGGATACGAAAAGATTTATAGTTGTCCAAATGATTGTATATTATATCGGGGAGAACATGCCGATCAAGAGTCGTGCCATGTGTGTGGATATTCACGATGGACAAAGCAAAAAGAAAATGAGAGTGAGGGATTAGATGAATTGAATGCAATACAAATTAAACAAAAGCCAGCGAAGGTATTACGCTATTTTTCTCTTATACCTAGATTGAAAAGGATCTATGCATCATCAAAGACAGCTTCGTCAATAAGATAGCATGATGAAAGCTATATAAAAGATGGAATGCTGAGACACCCAGCGGATAGTTTAGCATGGAAAGCATTTAATGACAGACATCCTAATTTTGCATCTGATGCTCGTAATGTCAGGCTGGGTTTAGCCAGTGATGGGTTCAATCCATTTCGGACCTTAATTTCTGTCTATAGCACTTGGCCAGTTATTCTGATTCTTTATAATTTGTCATCATGGATATGCATGAAACAGTCTTCACTTATTTTATCAATGGTCATTCCAGGTGATAAGGGTCCAGGCAATGATATTGATGTTTTCTTACAACCTTTAATAGATGAATTGAAACAACTGTGGAAGGGTATCAGTGCAATTGATGCTTCGAATGGCCAAACATTCAATCTGCGGGCAGCTCTATTATGGATTGTTAACGATTTTCCTGCATATGCTAATTTATCTGGCTGGAGCACTAAGGGACGAGTTGCATGTCCTTCTTGTGGTGAATCAACCCATTCAATTTGGTTAAAACATGGAGAAAAGTTCTGTTATATGAGACATCGACGATGGTTGGAGGCAAATCATCCATTTCGATTTCAGAAGGATTTATTTGATGGTACTATAGAGTTGGGATGTGCTCCAATTCTACCTTTTGGTTCTGATATTCATAGACAAATGCTTGGTATCATATACAGTTATGGCAAGATGACAAAGTCCTCTAAAAAGCGAGGAAGAGATGATGTTGAGACTTCGGTACAAGAAGAAGTATCGGAGGAAGTCAAAACTTGCACCTTAGATACGGCAGTGTTCGAGGATTCGAATAATTTCTTTGAAGTTGAAAATGATGATGATATAATCACAGCATCTACCCATCAGCATACTAAACAATTATGGAAGAAAAAAAGCATATTCTTTGACTTACCTAATTGGGAGCATAATATACTCCGGCATAATCTTGATGTTATGCATATAGAAAAGAATATTTGTGATAATTTGATTGGAACAATATTAAATCTTGATGGAAATACTAAAGATAACATGAAGGCGCGTCTTGATTTAAAAGAAATGGGCATCCGACATGAACTTCATCCACAAGTGCTTGCAAATGATAGAACTTATATCCCTCATGCATGTTACACAATGTCTAGTCGAGAAAAAGATCTCTTCCTGGCAGTTTTAAAGAATATCAAGGTTCCTGATGGATATGCATCAAATATTTCATGATGTATGAATCTGAAAGAGCGAAAAATTTCAAATCTTAAAAGTCATGATGGACATATACTAATGCAAGATATTCTTCCATTGGCTTTAAGGTCGTCAATACCGAAACAAGTTATTATGGTTGTTTTTCAGTTATCATCATTCTTCAAGGTATTATGTTCTAAGGTTCTTGATCCTCAGGAGCTTGATCAGTTGCAGTCTCAAGTCATACTTACGTTATGTCAGATGGAAAAGATTTTTCCTCCTGGATTTTTTATAATTGTGGTTCATCTACTCATTCACCTTGCTTCGAAAGCTAAACTTGGTGGACCGGTACAGTACAGATGGATGTACCCTATCGAGAGGTAATGCTGTAAAATTTAAATTTCATAATTTATATATCTTTTTCATTATTTAATGTGATATAAATATCATACTTTTTGAAGGTATCTTGTATGTTTGAAGGATTATGTACGAAACAAAGTCCATCCAGAGGGCTCAATTGCAGAGGGATATATTGCTGAAGAGTGTTTAACATTTTGTTCAAGATATCTCGAAGGTGTAAAGACTATATTCAATCGACCTCAACGTCATGATGATACTATGGAGAATATAGATCTATACAAATTTGCATCATCCAGAAAATTTATAGAAAAAGCTGAAAGTATTGTTCTTGACCATTAATCCATGTCACAAGCACACCGTTATGTATTGCTACATAGTGACATAATATCTGACTATCGCAGGTTAGTCTATCTACACATGGATAATACTAAATGTTAGACATGTTGTCAAACTTATATTTGATTGTCATGCAGTGAATTTTTATCTGTACAATGACAAGCCAATCATTCCACTTATCCTAATCCAAGGATTGAACAAAGATGGTTGGTTGAGTTATTCCCTAATTGGCTTGCCAATCAAGTTAGTATATATAAGTCGTATAATAATTTTATATATATTTAACATCGAATAAGTGATCGATAATTGATATTATATTTTTTAGGTACTGGTACTGATGGAGAAAAATAGTTTAGCAGAACTAATAGCACTTGCCAGAGGTCCAAATTATATTGTGAACAAATATAATGGTTTTATTATAAATGGCTTTAAATTTCATACCAAGGAGCGCGAGAAACTTAGAAAAACTCAGAACAGTGGTGTTATGGTTGAAGCAAATGAAAAATCTTATTATGGTATACTTAAAGATATTTTGGAGTTGGATTATTATGAAAATTTTAAAGTTGTATTATTTCGATGCGATTGGGTGGATATAAATACACCGAGAGTGGTGCGGGCACCAGACTCAGAAGAAGACTTCATGGCTCCATCTGGATCTCTGATTGACCTTGCCCGAAGAATTAGGGTTTTCTAGTTTTGTAATAAGGGTTGACTTGGTCAACTCAATTTTAGTCTTGAGTCTGTATTTCCCTGTAATTTAAATTTTGTTGAGTCATGTTGACTCAGTACAAGTCCTAGTAGTGGTCTAGGTCTTCTCCAGGTTGGTGCCACTTTTTTTTCCAGTCAAGTCAAGGTCCAAGGTGCCACATTTTTTCTCCCAGGCCCAAGCAAGTGGGCGCCATACTCCCAGCCACACGCTAGAGTCCAGGAGGCGCCACATCTCTATCCAGTGTCTTTGGTCCCAACACCACAAGAAGTAAGTTCATTTTTTTCTTGCACCACTTGGGAGAGAAATCCATCAAGATACCTTAATCCAAGGAAGAGCTAATTTCTTTCCAAATAAACCCAAGCCAGGATGGCAAGAATTTTTCTTGAAGAGAGGATCAAGGAGGTGCCCCACAATGTTCCATAAAAATCCAAGTTATAAAAGGGAAGAGAGCATGTCTTGGGGAGGAATTCAAGGAGGTTCCCAAAAGTTTCCAAAAGTGCCAAAGCCATGAAAGGAAGAAGCCTAAACTTGTGGAGCAAGACTAGGAGGTGTCCAAATGAGCCAAACCATGAAGGAAAAATCCTTGATTCATGGAGAGATACTAGGAGACACCCCCCATAACCTGCCATTTAAAGCTGATTTTCAAGTTTTCTTGGAGTTTTTGGGCTGCCCACTCATGGAAGGAGTCTTGGGAAGAGAATTTGATGCCTAAAGTGTGGGTTAGTCCTATTAGTCCCATATGGAAAATGTATAAAATTTTATTTCTTTGTTATGTCTATATATTCAACTCCATGTAACTCTTGAATTTAATGATGAATGAAATCAATTTCTTTGTGAGCAACTTTGTGTTTCTTTCTTCCGCACTTGTGTTCAGGTGTTGAGCTCCGTGAGGGAGTAAATCCGGGTTCCCTAGGAACCTTGAGGAGGTGTGAGATCTCCAACCCCAAAACCCTACCAAAACCCTAGGTTAGACACTTCAATTCCAAACCCTAGCCGCCCATCATCTTCTTCATTCCACCAATCATCCAAACCCTAATCTACCTCATCATCTCACAGCCCCTCTCTTCCAAGTAGAGGCCGACCACCAACATCCAGGTCCAGATCGGTTACTTCGAATACAGAGCAAATTCCAGAGGAAGTCAGATAAGCATCCAGGAGAATCAGGATTTCAGCAACATCAATTTTTTTCAAGTTCTTCTTATCTGGTAAATCCTTTATTTGAGTATCTGGTTCCTTAACTTGTTCTTCTTCTTTCCCAGATCCTGAGTTCAGGAGAAGCCAACTCTGCCAAAGGGCCAGTATTGGAGGATCCATTGCGAAGATATCCGAATCCGAGGATCCAACAATCTACTCGAGAGAGTCCTTCCACCAAACTCTGTGAAGATCACTGCCTGGTACATAACCCTTCCAATCTCTTTATTTCTGTCCTGTTGAAAGTTCAGAGCGAAATCCTAGGTCTGGGAGTTTCTCAACCCCCAGCGATCCTTTACTTCTGAACTACTCTGATAATCTAGTTTCTTTGAATTGTGCTTTCAATTATTATATAGTTTCTTTCAATTTAGTTTAACTTTCCTTTGAGTCAAAGCCGACTTCTGAAAATATATATAAAATAAATAAATAAATAAATACATTAATTTTAATTTACTTCCGTATCGCATCAGAGCTTTCGTTCTGCATCAGAGAGGTTTGAAAAATGACTCAAACGGATTCATACTTGTCAATTTTTCAAGATTGATACATACGGGTGTGTTATTGAAGGATGATCCATTTATTTTTTCATCTCAAGCTCGACAAGTTTTTTATGTACAAGACTCGAAAGATAAAGAATGTACTATTGTTATTAAGACAAAACCCAAAGACTTGTATGACTTGGAAAAAAGGGTGAAAGAAGATGATGATGATACTTACATTCAGTGTATGCCTTATAATATTGTGCCGAATGATCATATAAATGATACAACCATTTTGGTTAGGTTGGATTCTGAAGAACGTACAACTAGTTGATTATGATAAGTAAGTAGTTTATAAGATGGTTTACATTTTTGCATGAATGATTATGTTATCTTTTAAATTATAATTCATTTCCGTTATAATTTGATTATAATGTTGACTTACTTGTTTTAAAATAATACATGTTAGATACACCATGCCTCGAAGGAAGCGATTATCAGATATACAGTTTTAGTTTTTCCAGACCGAGGCTGGTACTTCTTCAGCACAGCAGCCCGTGGGCAGTCGATCATCTTCACATCGGTCAGATGCCAGTCCCACTATTTCTGCACATCCGGCCGATGCTAGTACCTCTCCATCTCATGACGATGCCATTCCCTCCAAGTCCGCACATCACGATTCTCCTATGGATCATTCTGATGACAGCCTATCGTCGATGATATACAGATACAGGGTAATTTAATAATTTCATCCCATTTCAATTCATACATATGCAATAGTTTTGATATATAACTTTCTGTATTTTTTTTGTAGATGGATCCGGGAGACTTAGGCAGAGACGAAGACCCACACTAGTTCGTGATGAGTGGCAGTTACCTGAGGGTGAGAGGATAGTGATATAGTGCAACAAGCTAGGGCAGCCTATTAAGAAAGCTGCTAGCTTGTTGACTAGCTTTCTGGGGATAGTAGTACGCCGTGGTCAGCAATGTCCCCTGAATTATTCGAAGTGGAACGACATGCTTCCTGCATATAAAATAGAGATGCTATGAGTTGTGCAGGTAAAAAAATTAATATATTATTTTATATCTTAGGTTTTTACCAATTGAATTGCTTATTTCATTTAATATTTATTTTATTATTTATTTAAATTGTAGAGCAAGTTTGTTCTTCGTTTAGAATCATCTGATTTTGTGCTTACGTCTCTCAATCACAAATGGAAAGAATATAGGGCGAAGTTGAAGAGAGACTACAAGCGAGAGGGTAGGACAGAGGAGCAGGTTGTAGCTACCTGTCCTCCTAATGTTCATCCTCATCAGTGGATGGAGCTGGTGCACTATTGGTTCTCCGAGAGGGCACAGGTTGTGTAGCATCATCAAACACTTCGAAATTTATTAATTTTCACTCGTCATAATTATATTTATACAATATATAACATTGTTTTAATTTTATTTTGTAGACATATTCTGATATTGGTAGAGCTGCACGAGCAGCTCAGTCTGTTCCTCACACAGCGGGGTCCAAGAGTTATGCATGGCTCAGGCATGAGTTTGTATGTTTCTCATCCTATAACACATTTAGTACACTTTTAGTTTTAACATCATGTATCATCATGTATCATGTATGTGCCATGTATCATGGTACGGGGATATAAGATGTGTTATTTTGGATTTATTTGTAATATTTATTCTTTATACAGGCTGATCAGCAGGGGAGAGAGCCTGGTGAGGTGGAGTTATATCGGATGACTCACGTTCACCAAGATGGCAGTTTTGTTCGGGACAAGTCCAAAGATATATATGTATTTTTTTATTTATATTATATTATGATTTATATTTATATTTTTATTAAGTATTGATATATGTGTTTTTTATAAAATATAGAATAGGGCTACCTCTATGATCTCCGAGCGTGCTGGCGAGGGTTCATCATTTACTCAGAGCAGTCGCATCGAGGCTGAGGTATTCTCGGAGTTGATGGGACTAGAGCGTCCTGGACGAGTGAGGGGTTATGGGATTGGAGTTACCCCTACTCAGTTATCTGAGGTGCGTGATATACTCGGGATACTAGAGAGAGTCATGATCAGTTACATGTTCGTCAGCTCCAGGAGGAGATAGCAGAGCTCCGACAGACACGTGATGCAGACAGAGCAGAGATGCAGACCATTAGGTCTCAGCTAGAGCATGTTATATCTGTGCTGCATATGTTCATGTCATCTCAGGTAAGTAATTATTTATTAATTTTGTATGTATCTAATAATTTAGAATATATATAATGTATGTATCATAATTCCTAATGTATATCTTGTAGGTTCTTGGTACATCTGCGAGTCGCAGACCTGACGATGACCAGCCTTCCACGGATCAGTGATGCCAGATATTTTTTTTATTATTTATGTATGTTTTTTTGTTTATTTGAACTTGGATTGATACGTTTATATATATATAAATTTTTTTTTATATTTGGTTTGTATTTGTGTTTGTGTATGTTGGATGTGATATGTAATACAGGTTTGAATGTTTTCATTTGTTTGTATATGTTGGATGTGATACATATTTGAATGTTTTCATTTTCATAATGTATACAGGTTGTGTTGTATGTATTTCATATATGGTATATATAGCTGTTTAATTTTTTTTTTAAAAAAAATCTAGCGATGCTTTAAAGCGTCGCTAGGTTTGGACCTGGCGACGCTTTAAAGCATCGCTAAATTAGAACTGGCGACGTTTTAAAGAGTCGCTAGTTTTAAGTCTAGCGATGCTTTAAAGCATCGCCAGTTTTCAGTCTAGCGATGCTTTAAAGCGTCGCTAGACTTAAAACTAGCGACGCTTTAAAGCATCGGTAAATAAAAATTTAGCGACGCTTTAAAGTGTTGGCAAATGTCGACGCTTTTTCGAAGCATCGGCAGGTTGCGTCCCAATGCTTATATGGACGATGCTTTAGCGACGCTTTACAAAATGTCAGGAGGTTACTTAGCGACGCTTAAAAGTATCGGGAAAGGTCAAAAAAAGCGTCGGTAAAAACCTGTTTCACTGTAGTGATCTGAGTATGTTAAGATAAATCTTGTTATAAAATATGATATAAATATTTCTTTTTTTTAATATTTGATTTCAATTTTATTAAAATAGAGTTTTAATATTTTTACTATGTTGCTATTTTTGAAGAATAGTGAAATAATTTTTTACCCTTTATTTCGGCTCCAATTACATCTGAGGAACAATTTGCCCTTTTTTATTAAAAATAAAAAAATTAATAACTATATTTCCATGATCTTATGATTAAAAAAATAAAAATAAATAACTTTTAAGATTTTCTTATTTTCTTGTTGCCGTTGTTACTATTTTAAAAATAGCTTTCTTCACTCCTTTTTTTTTTTTTTTTAAATCAAAGTTTGCATCTCAATTTCGGATTTGATATAGAACATTTCCTATACTACCTTACATAGTTGCTAGGTTGGAAAGGATCCAAGAAACCAAGCAAGAAATGATTAATATCAATTTATATAATTTAAGAAATAGAAAATATTTAACATTATAAAGAAAATTTATATCTTAAGTGTTGCCATCAAGATCGTCGTGGCCCGTAGCTACTGTCGGCACCGGAGTGCGCTCCTCCTACCGCCCGCCGTTCTCGGTTCCCGGATCTCCTTGCTGGGTGCGGACGCCTTGCTGCCCGGTAGCCCTCCGCTCCTGGACCTGCGAGATAATGGTTAGAGACCCGGGCCGAGATTTTCGGCGGGGGCACTCCGACAATCAAGTTAATGACGATACAGGGAAACAGATCCTCCTGGTCGGGCCCCTCTTGATGAACTCCGTACTAGGAGGAGTAAAAGATGTGTGTGGAGGTGTGAACGTCGCAGGGAGAGAGTGATAGCGGGGACAGAGGGATGCTCTATTCCTCCGCATCTCCTTGTGCCCCTCGGTTCCCTCCATCAGTGGTGGTAGTGGCGCTTCGCCCTCTCTTGGATGGGCTTGCGCTTGTGCTTGTGGCGGCGATCATGGTGGTGCCATGCCCCCATTGCTCATGGGGGCATCCCTTTTTCTTCCTTCTCTTTTTGTGCTGTCTGGTATGTTCGAGTTGTTGTATTACCTCTACGTTGGTTGTGAACTTTGGTTACCGTTTGGTGCTTGTTTCGGGATCCCCGTCGGGCTGTCAGGCGCATGTGGCGGTGTCCCAGGGAGCCTTTCCTGATTCATGATAAGGCACGATGTCAGGCGCTCTGACACTCTTTATGGTTGCCTCACTCCGAGAAATTTGGGGGTGCCTCGACTGGTGGGCCGCCGCCCGCGAGATTCGAATCTCCCGGTTGGCCTTCTTTCCTAGATGATATGAGTGGTTGGTGAGGAATGTAGCATCTCGATCAACGCGCTGCCTACCTTTTTGGTGCAACTAGCGGTTTCAGACGGTCAGTACGGTCTGAGAGGCACTCCGGTACAGTCCTCGGGCAGCTCGCCGGTGTTCTCGGCTGGTGAGGCCTCGTCCGGGCTGGGGTCGAGCTGGGATGGCAAGGCTCGCTCCAGCCTAGGCGTTCCGAGCTCGCAGGGGTGCCCAGGTGGAGGAGGGCGAAGTGCAGGCCCGGTCCGGAGGGCGCGCGCTCGGAGAGGCTCCACATCAGCGGGTGAGCCCTTGGCTCGACCTCGACTGCAGGGCACTAACCTCTGAGGGTCTCGTTCCGGAGGGCGGAAGACGGACCCGGTCCAGAGGGCGCGCGCTCGGAGAGGCTCCACATCGGCGGGTGAGCTCTTGGCTCGACCTCAACTGCAGGGCACTAACCTCTGAGGGTCTCGCTCTGGAGGGCAGAAGATGGACCCGGTCCAGAGGGCGCGCGCTCGAAGAGGCTCCACCTCGACGGGTGAGCTCTTGGCTCGACCTAGATCGCAGGGCACTAACCTCCGAGGGTCTCGCTCCGGAGGGCGAAAGACGGACCCGGTCCAGAGGGCGCACACTCGGAGAGGCTCCACATCGGCGGGTGAGCTCTTGGCTCGACCTCGACCGCAGGGCACTAACCTCCGAGGGTCTCGCTCCAGAGGGCGGAAGACAGCTCGGACCTAGGCGCTGAGCTCATGAGCTCGACCTGGCGGAGGACTGAGCTCGACTTGCTGTCCTGGGAGAGCCCAGCTAAGCTCGGTGGTGGGATTCGAGCCAGAGAGTCGTCGTGGCGTCTTCTCTTAACGTGGCGCCTGCCGGTTTCTCCACGTCAGCGGTTCTGCCACATCATTAAGTATAAAAAAAATTATTTTATAAAATTTAATAAAATAATAAAAACTTTATCATTATCAATATTCTTTCTCTTCCATCCCCTTCAAAATATTTTCAAAATCCAAAGGTATACCTTACATGTTCCCCAATTTTTTACAGTGGAAATGAATGGAACCACTAGGTATACCATCTAAACATAATTCTGTTTTTGAGGAAACTAAATTTAACTAAGTTTAAAATATGATTTTTAATAAGGTCATTATCTAACTTTTTTCCTATAGATCTTGAATGATGGAACTCAGCCTATGTTTTTTGGTTAGCTTATAAAAATAACCATCCTAAGCAAGCCACCAAAGGGAAATTAATGCAAAGTAGGTGGATGTGGGACTCCTCTTGTTGGTAATTTTAGGTTATGACCCATGTATCATGTATGCCATATGGTCCATTATGTAACTAGGCTTATAGGATGGTTGCATAATGTCCCATATGTGACAAAAAAAGATCTTCAGATTAGGTTCCAGCTCCCTGAAGAGGGCAAGGTGAAGTAGGTAGCCAACTCTAAGCTGACTTTTAAGTGTAATTATGATAGGGACTACTAATAATGGGTATGCCAGCCAATCCACTGGGCCACGTAGAACAATATTGACAATTTTTATGTGTTTTTTTGCTGCCCAAGGTCTCCGAATTTTTTGAGATGTTGTAAAAATGATTAAAACCTGACAAGTATTAAGCAAATATATTTATACCGATGATATTTTTCTTTATTGGTGACATATAATTCTGATAAAATGAGTATTTTGAATGCTAAATTATCATCTAAATCCACATTCCTTCGAAAAAGGAAAATTAATTCATTTAAGACTCGCTCTGACGTCCACAGTACTTGCGTGCTGATCTTTTCTTCCAATTTTGATCCAAGGAATTATGGTATAAGAAAAGCCAAAATTGGAAAGTTTCTGTTGATTCTGATAAGAACACAAAAACAATATTTTTCTTTCTTTTTTGGGGAAAAAAAAAAAAAACGGGCCATTATTTCAAATATATGAAATATAGAAGCTGGACAAATCCAATCACGATACTATAATTTTTTTTTTTTTGATGAAACGGATGCTTCAACCAATAGTTTTAATATGAATACATCTCAAAAAAATTTGAAAAAATACGATCTCTAAAGACAAAAACGTATCACCGAGATGAGACCACAAAATTTGACCAGAATGGCAGGCCTTAAAAGAAACGATCCAATAAACCACCGAATTAGCCTTCTTATATATATATGTTTAACAAAGAAAAAGAAACATCCACGCAGTCAAATGGTAATATCTCGAAGCATAGGATGAGTCGGAGAAGATCTGATTACATCCCTGATCCAAGATATCACCGTGGAATAGTCTCCCTCAAAGAACATGTGTTTCAAATTAATCAATGTGGAGGCTCAAAGGCATCATTGTGGGCTCCACCAAAAGCATTTTAAATGTTTTAAATGGTCCAAAGATGGTATTTTCTTCTTGGAATGGATCGATGAAAATTGAGATTAATTTGTGATTTGACCGGGATGGAGGAAAAATTTTCTTAGCCAGTACGGATCGAATCTTTAAAAAAAAATTAATAAAAATAAGATTTATATCTTATTTTTTTTATTAACAATTAAAAAATTATCTATCCTTGTATAATTTAGATCAGCGGTATGCCTTAACTTTTTAAAAATAGAAATGGTTCGAGTCCTATATCAATTATGCTTTTTATCGGTCTATATAAACCTTTTCTAGATTGAAAAATATATTTATTTAAAATTATTTCCGAAAACAAATCTTTTGATTTCACCTATCTATTTTGGAGTCCAAATAATAAAATTTGGACTTGATCGCTAACCGCACGGCCCTTTTTACGGATAGACCTATGTTATAGATTTCAAAAAATTATCTTATCCACACAAAAAAAAAAAAAAAAAAAAAAAATGATCATCTTAATTGCATGTTATATGATTAAGTGGGGGTTTCCGAACCTTCATAAAAATTTAGGCATTTTGATATGGTAGACCTTATTTTTTTGGATCCTATCTGACTCCATTTGCAACGATCAAAATGATCCCTTTCAAATTTGGTAATCTTTCCGAGTAAAAATGAATAGATGCGTGTCTAAGTGGTGGTGCAAGCTCTTAACTTCCTTGGCCCCTATTAATTAATGACTCAGCTTCATGAGGGAACACTAGCAGAGCCCTCAAGACAAGCTGACTGCTGACATGAAGTGCTTGGATTCTCTCTCTTTTTATATCATCGAGAATAACCTCTGTACTTGAGAAGCTTCCACTGGCCTTCTTTTATAAGAACTGTCATTCGAACTCAAAAGCCATGGATGCCTTATGTTGTTGTACTTTCTATATTCCTCTTGGAAAGCTACATTGAGCCTTACAAGGAGGGCTAGTGAGCTGTCCATGGCTCTAAGTGCTCGATAAGGAATCCCAACTTGTTGGTTGTTAAATGGTTGATGAACGTGGAGCTGGATATGAATGATGATTCGCACATCTTTAGAGGAATTAATTAAAAGATTGCAAGTATGCAAGGAATCAGAAAACAGTAGCATCAGCTTAGCAACTTCGATTAGTGGAAAACTCATATTAATTAACTTCTTTCCATGCTTTATAAGCTACTCCAATTTCCTCCTTCAAAGTGATACTAAAGTTTTAAGCATGCTCACCAAAACTATTGTCTCCATGATCTAAATCGTGCATGAAACTACTCAAAACTTTTTTTTTTTCGAATTGTCGATGCAAAAAATCTTCTTACATGCTCTTTTGAGCAAGATTTCATGACTGGCAAGATACCAAGAATCGGACCTTTGTGTACTAATCCTTCTACAATCTCTGCATCATTATCATCCATTTTCTTTGAGAAGTAATGAAAGATTATAATTCTTGGAGTCTCCTGCATATTCTTGAGGAACCCAACTAGAAGTCATGTTGCAATGCTTATATATAATTATCTCGCGCAAGTGTAATAGTTCTTGCCATCAATGCGAGGATCGAATGAGATAAAGATCGATGCGATGAATCTAGTGTTTGTTTAAGATGATTACGAGTGTTTTTTCTGATTAATTATGCCCACATTGATGTTGGTTGGAAGATAGGCTGAGCATAGGCCAGCTTGATACTTACCTGTCATGGTGCAAGTAGTTATATATTCTATGGAAATCAGCATATGGGGATTGTTGATAAGCATCGAATCCTGCATTCATGTTTAAGGAAATAGTTCAAAATGGTCTGAAGACCAATGCATCTTGAAACAAATGTTATGGCCAATATGTTTATCTTCTTATTGTCATAAGTGTACTCGAAGATCTCGCCTCGTAGAGCATAATTCTTTGAGGCAGTTGCTATAAATTTAGACCATAACAAGTAGGCTATTGCGCATGGTTCGATGTGTCTATCTTAATTGTTCTCAAGAAATGTGTTTGTGTTCTAGTTATGTTGTAGGTCAATGTGGGATTAAGCTGTGATAGGGGACTGAACCACACGATTCAATTCATTTCCATTTGGTTCAGCTTTGAAATAAAGATCATGGATTTGGCCTAGAGCATGATAATATGATAACAATCTGCATCAAACATAATAAGAAAAACTAACAAGCCAATATAGAGAAAAACTAAGGAAAGCGGTTAATAAACCTGTCACGCCCCGACCCCAAATCCAAGCCGGATGCGCGACAGACAACCGTGTGCCATAGGATTTATTTCTCCTTCCTTCGGACATGCAAGGTCTCTACCAACCAGGCTACCACCTTAGCAATATTGTCTGCTATGTCCTAAGTTCCTCACTGACCGCTTCCAAAGCAAAATTAATCTTTTGGATCTGTAACAAAAATATAGGAAAACAGGGGGTTGAGCTATACAGGCTCGGTAAGTTATCAACACCTCTAATATATAACATAAATATGCCAATAAAAATCAACAAGCATAAACATATCATACAACAAGATGTCCAGCAATATAATAATATAACTAGCAACATGATGCAAATATGTACACTTAATTTCAACCGACACCGACACGACTATGGATGGCCAACCATTTACTTTACTCTCCTAGTCCCTCTGACTATGGCTACGATCGGCTCGTGGCTCGTATCGAAAGAGACTAGATCCTGTGTACACATACCGCTCATCGGTCATGCACCGGTGATAGCCCCACTGGAGGCCCAAAAGGAAAACTAGCTCTGAGTATCACACCAGAAACATGCATCCTCGGCATGTGCCTATCACGCATGGCTAAAATAAGGCAACTAGCTCCTGTGTCACATACCGTTCAACGGTCATGTGCCAGCGATAGCCCCGCTAGAGGTCCAAAAGAAAACTAGGTCCTCGTGTGATCATAGTCGGACTAGAGAGCGATAACACCAATACAATGCATGCAACCCAATTCAATCCAATGCAATTCAAATACAATCCAATGCAAATTAAAATATATTACACGTATTTAATATTTCATAAATACATAACATATTTGGCAAATAATATCAGATATCAAGATAACTTATCGAATAGTATCCACCAACTATGCACAATTCAAACATCAGACTTGATCTTCCAAGGACAACAACGATCCTGATCAACAATTTAAACATATAATTAATTTTTATTTCAAAACTAAAAAGAAAACTAAATAATCATTGGGCACTCTCGTCAAACCAATTCCAACCCTGGTCCGGAATTAACCCTTTCTCCCTTTCTTTTCTCTCTCCTCGTCTCTTCCTCTTTCCTCTCTCTCTCCTTCCTCTTTCTCTCTCTCCTCTCTTTCTCTCATTTTTATTTTTATTATTTTTATTTTATTATTATTATTATTATTATTATTATTCATGAACTGAAGTTGGTAAAGGCTGCCGACTTCAGCCCAAAAATGGTCCAATAAAAATTGGGCCTCACAAAACCACATCAGAACCTGATGGATTTCTTACCAACCCAGCTAGACACTGTCCCAATAAACAGTCCAGGGAGCCCTGTCTCACTGAACCGAAGGCCAAAACTTTTGGCAGAAGCAATCAAAGTTTTGTCTGGGCCTATCCTCAGTCCAAAAATGGTCCAATAAAAATTGGGTCTCAGAAAACCACATCAGAACCTGATGGATTTCTTACCAACCCAGCTAGACATTGTCCCAATAAATAGTCCAGGGAGCCCTGTCTCACTGAACCGAAGGCCAAAACTTTTGGCAGAAGCAATCAAAGTTTTGTCTGGGCCTATCCTCAGAAGCTACGTGGAGCAACTGTCTTCTCTTTAAGAAAACTAGAAGAAAGGAGGAGATACATTGAGAAAACGTTTTAGCTGGAGAATTATTTCTCGAGTAATATGCAAGCCTGCATGACCATGCATCAAGATTTAGCCATCGGTAGTTAGGGCAGTTAGTAATTCGATATTAAGTCCAAGTGATTCTAATGTCTTTCTTTGAGTTCTATCATTAGACTCTGAGGTTCATGTGGTAACAAATTGATGAGTAACAAACTAAAAAAATTCTTCTTTGAAGACAAAGTTTTGCAAGGGGTGAACACACAAAAATAAAAATTAATTTTTGATCTAAGAATGCTACCCCTCGCCACTCTGTTGACCATGTTTTATTATTCATCATCTCATGCTACTGCTAATGTGGCATCTGATGCTTCAACAACCCCTAATGGATCATATCAAACCTCAATTCCCCCACAGTGAATAGAAAGGTGAATCAAATGCTATGGCATAGCATTGCCCTCCATGGGTGGCAAGGAGCAAGTTCTGGACTGGGCCATTAGCAGGCCAGGCTTGGCCCCTACCTTCATGCTGAAAACTAAACAGTTTCCTAGCCTGTAGAAGGAGTTAGAACGCCCAAACTTGGCTAGGCGATGCGACAAGGATTAGGCTGGGCTTAGCTCATTTTGTTTTATTAGTTATTAGATGGATCATTCAACAATCTGGATCTTCTGGATCTAGCGTTGCCCTTGTTTCCATTGCATTAGAATGCGCGTGCCAATCAAATTTATACAATACAAGAAAGGGACCGTTACTGCGCCAGTTCTCTACATACAGAGAACCGGACTAAAAGCACCAATTAATTCCAGCGTTGGCCGTTGCACTACGTTATTTCAAACCGGTGTTCATATAATAGAGACCAAAAAAAAGGACAAGCAAGGCCTGGTTAAAGAGTCGAGGATTAAGAAGAGGGGGTGAATTGTTGTTGTTGTTTGTTTACAAGCCCAAGGCACCAAGAGGGGTCTTCCCCTGTCCAGCCTCGAAGTAGAAGATAAGCATGTCAATTCTTGCATGCTTGATCTCTGCCAACTTGAGCCTCTCGAGCTTCTCGACACCCACCCTTGATGGTGCCTGCGAAGCGCAAGGTGTCGAAGAACTTGCCGCCTGGGTAGCCCTGGTCGCCGGTGGCGTTGGCGAAGTTCTCGGCGGTGCGAGACCAGGGGGTGGCCCACTCCACGGACTGGGACTCCGGGTTGAAGAAGTCGACCCGGCCCATGAGGAGGAGCTGGCTGCCGAGGAGGAGGGGGCGAGGGCGCCCAGGTCGGCGCCGGCCTCGAACCAGGGTCGCCGCTCCAGGCCTGGCCCACGAATGAGATGTTCTTGATAAGCCAAAAGTATTTAATTTCTAAATTTATGATATGTTTATATTCTATTTATTAATATATATTTTCTTCTAATTATAGAAGTACTATCGATTCAAGACTCGGTACGAGGAGGCTGGCATAGGACCTTCGAGGGGGTGGCCACATGTAAGCTCTGGATGGACTGTATAATCTCAGGCAGTCTATCATACAGTTTTTCAATTTCGAGTTATTATCGGACTGGAAGTATATCACAGAATACTGGATGCAAGGGGACATATGGGAGGCTCTCTTTGACCGGTAGAGTAGTGAGGATCACTCTGACATATGGTAGAGGGCATGACAAAATCAGATCGCCCAGTGGGATCCGATCAAATACACTGACGGCTTCGTTGGCATGCATGTTATGATAAAAATTTTAAACTTATATTAATCTTATATTAAATTGATCATATGTATATTTTTATTAATTTAATTTTATTATTTACTAATTATAGACGTGGCAGTTGAGTCATGCACCAAGGTAACTGTAATTATGGAAAACTACACATCAATCTAGGAGGATCGATGATTACTTAGGTTCTATGTCTTGACATATCACAGTAATAACTTAAAATATTATTCATTATATTTTTATATACATTGATATATAATAGTATTAACAAATTTTTAAACTATATAGATGAATTATGTGGATTACATTGTAGCACTGCATGGTGAGGACCTATCCTCTCGGCCCTTCCTTGACCTCGAATGATGGATCAACGTCGCTAGAGGGGTGATTAGGAGTTGGGTCATAGGACTTAGATATAGCTTTGACCCTCTAGTAGCTGGCTGGTCTTTGATGTCATCCTCTCAGATCTTGATGACTTAGACATGGGTGATGCACATGTCGAAGAGGTCGTGCAAAGAATTTTTTTTAATGATCATGAAGCTTCTAGGATGCCATCCGTGATACGGTCATCGAGATTCTCTGGATTGACACATATCTAAGCAATTAGTTGAGCTTGTTATCATATCCAGTAGGTAAGTCATGTAGTATTAATAAATTTCATTATTTATTTTAAGTTTTTTTTATTTAGAAGCTTTACATACTTAAGCTTGAGTCAGAAAAGGAGCCTAGAGGGTTAAAATTCAATCTAACCATCCAATTAATGGGCCTAGAGTTTTTATAGCTCCATATTATCGAATGGAATGTATAAGAATAATTTGTTTGAAAATTAGAGTATATCAAAATATACACATCTATGTCAACATATACACCTTCGTCTCAAAAGTTATTAATAATTTTCATTCTTCTTTATTACAAGATGTTGGAACATTTGACTCTCATCCATCTACCACTGCAGAGGATGTACAGGAACAAGAGGAGGATCTCACATGATTATTTTTAATTTTGATGTAATATATTTAATTTTAATATTTAAGTGGTGTTATCTTATACAATTGCATATTTCATATTTTTTACATAATATAATTAGTTTTTTATTTATGATTGTGATAGTTGCTTATTAATTTAATAATAACATGTTTTAGTAAATATAATTACTTGCGAATAAAATTATAATATGTTTTAACAAATATAATTGTGGGTATTTTAAAAAAAAAATGAAAGTAATTATTAGCGATGGCTTATTGCCATCGTAAAATTATCAAAATATGGACAATCAACTTGTGTCCCAATTATTAGCGATGATGGATAATTCACTAGCGACGGACCATTATCACTAATATTTATTTTTTAAAATTTTTAATTTAAATTACAAAATAAACAGAAAAAAATTATAAGCGATGGACTTGTGGTCGCTAATTACCATCTCCAATATTTATTATTAGCAGCGATTTTCCTGCCATTGCTAATAAGAATATTCAACATCCAACTTTTTTCCAACAATTTATTGGCGATAGTATTCTACCGCCAATAGCAACAGTGATGACTTTTCGATCATCGATGATGGCTTTTGGCCATTGCTAATAACTAATTTTTTTGCAGCCATAATAAAACTAGCCTGTTGCTTTATTTTATTGGAATGGCAGAACACATTTCCAATGGCAACTCTCTCTCTCTCTCTCTCTCTCCTGTTGTCCGTGCTACATCCGATCATATTCCCTTGGTACTTTAACTAACATCTTGGAACCTTGGTAAGTCCCTCATGCCCAAACAATTCTATTTAGAAAAATTTTGGATTACTGTTGCAGGATTCGATTGGTGGGAAAATGGGCCAACTTCATACCATACAGCTGCAAATTTAGTGTTGGAGTTCAGATATCTCAAATCCAAAATCAAATGCTGGGATCATGTTGAAGTTGGAAACATCAGGACAAAGATATTGTCAGAGAAAGTTGATCACCTAGATGAGGAAGAGAAAGGGCATGATCTTCTTGAATTAGAGCTGAATGAACGGGCTAAGTTAAAATCTGACCTTGACCCCAGCTCCTAGTGCAAGAAGAGATGATATGGAAGTAGAGAACACTCCCCAGCTCAATGGTTAAATGATGGAGATAGAAAAACTTGTTTCTTTCATGCATGCGCTGGTAACAGGAGGAGGAGAAAGAACCTCATTCTTTCACCATCAGGATGAAACAATTTCAGGACTTAGGAGCATGCATGATATATTCCAAGATTATAACAAAGATTCTGCTTGGCAAACTAGATACACCTTGCATTATGGCTGATTGGAAAAGGGTTATACGTACCCAGAAGGGTCAACTCAGGTACAAGACTTGGATGTCCATTTTTTTTTTTTTTTTTTTTTTATTTGGATGAAGTAAAAGATGCCATTTTCTAGTTGGCCTCACAAAAACCCCCCGGGACCTGATGGCTTCTCATTTATTTTCTATAAGCGATTTTGGAGTATTATCAAAGCAGGCTTGCTATAATTTTTTCAGGACTTCCACAACCACTGTGTAATGCTAGATAGACTGAAACCATTGCACTCATATCTAGGAAGATGTCCAAGTATATAATTAAAGACTTCAGGCCAATCAATATCATGAATGGAATGGTCAAGATAATCTCAAAGGTCATATCTCGAAGGCTCACAAAAAAACTTGATAACCTACTGATCGCACCCACACAATCTACTTTTATTCAGGGTAGAAATATGGTAGATAACTTCATGGTAGCAAATGATGTCAATACTCAGGCCAGCAAGGGAAAGCATGGAGGGATCATCCATAAGATAGACTTTGAGAAGTCATTTGATCATGTGGAATGGTCTTTTCTCCTTCGATCGGCTCCTGTCGGCAAGGGAATTCGGTGATGGATGGGGTAGATGGGTAATGGACAGCGTCTCCACTACAAAATCTCCCATCATTCTTGATGGTACTCTAGCAAAGTCTTTTAGGCAGCCAAGAGGTTTACAACAAGGGGACCCCCTATCTCCTCGTTTATTTATCCTTGTTGTAGATACAGTAGACCGAATACTCCGAGTAGCATCCAATAACCAACTGATTACAAGAACAGGCACTCAAGAAATCATTTTGAAATTTTAGAACTTTCAATTTGTATATGATACCCTCACCTTTTGTGGTGCAAATAGAAGGCATGTTACAACACTCGAGTTCATCATCTACTCTTTTAAATTGCTATCAGGATTAAAAATCAAAACTTTGACAATGTTGGTCCCAAGGATTAATTTTGAGAAATAACAGAATATCTGAGTATATAATATTATTTAATGAATTATATGAATAATGTTTCAGGAAATGTTAAGGATAACAACTATAGATTTAAAACATATATTTTTAAAGCTCAAAAAATATGGAAAAGTCAATGAAAATTATATAAAAATAGTGTGTTAGATTATGGAGTCGAGCCCTGCTATAATGGCTTCATACTCAGCTTCATTATTGGTTGCGGGGAACTCAAGGTATAGACTGTGCTCGGCGATGATTCCTTCAGGGCTGATGATAAGTGCACAAATACTAGCTATAAAAGTATTAATTTATAAATCAAATTATCTTTATTTAATTAAAATTGATATTTTTATGCAGTAAAGAATCCTGTCAATGCGAAGAGTCTAGTTTTTTGGATTCAATGGTGCAAACGGTACTCAAATCGGACTTGAAATAAGCTTGGAAGTGAATTTTAAAATAATTATTACAAAGTCGCATGAATTATGGAGCAAAGTATGAATTCTAGAGCAACCGTCCACCATGGACCGGCTGCTTGGTTTACGAAGTGGCCAGCAGACCACAAGAAGCCATGGTTGATGGTTCATGGCATAGAACCATGGACCATCAAGTGTTTTTGTCCAAACCGATGTCGAAGAAGCCTTTCCGCACCAATCCATCGCCGCTCGTGGCCGGAAGCGACGTCGGAGAAGCCTTTCGTGGCCAGAAAAACCCATTTCCGCCATCCAAGCTACCGGGACCACCTGAGAAGCTTCTCGTGGCTAAAATCGATGCCAGAGAAGCTTTTAACCGCTGTCCTAGCCACTCTCCAAGCTATTGCTCCTTCGATCCACCAGTATTTTCTTCTGCCCCTATTGTTGGCCCAAGACTCGGCCTTCTTTCCTGAGATGCTGCCGGTCGATCTCCACCATGTCTGCCGCTTGTCGAGCCAAGATCCCATCGTTCGCCGCCATGACAGTCGCCCATCAACGGTCTTTGCCATGTTTGCTATCCTTCCTGGCTGACCACCTCGCCACTTGTTTTCTTCTTCAAGTCCAATTCCCATGCTGATGACAGTGAGTGCAACAGCCTTCCCCAAACCACCATAAAACCCGAGCCCCGATTGAGCCACCATGTTGTCGGAGAAGATACCCATGCCATCCTTCAACCACTTCGTCCTTCATCATCGATGTTGCCATTATCTATTAAGAAGAGGATGGACCAAGACAAATATGTCAAGATTAAAGATGTCCAAATGAGAAAGGCAGAAGCTTGAACATCGAAGTTTAATTTTTGAAATACTAGATGGAAAACAGAATGTGGGTGTGATGGTTAGGCGGGTGCGGGGATGAGGATAAGGAACTAGAAGTTGTTGAGGCAGATAGCAACGGATACCAACGCAGTTCCCATGCGGGCCCGACATGTTTCTTTCCGCCTATAAAAAAGCATCAACTCTTAGCTCCCGGGGCATTCCTCGAACCATTCCTAGATCCGCTCTGATATGGCAAGATCGCTGACGTGGGGCACGCGTCGGACCCAGCTGGCAGCCAAGCAGGCAAACCGCGCCGTGCCATGTTCCCTTCCGAGCTCCCCTGCTAGGTGGCCTGATCAACGGTCACGTCCATCTCGAGTTGAGCTCGGCACCTCTGCTCCTTCGCCAAGTGGCGCCCCCAGGTGGGATCCACCCCGGTCGAGGTCGAGCTTGCCTCTGCTCCTTCGCCAAGTGGCGCCCCCAGGTGGGATCCACCTCGGTCGAAGTCGAGCTCGGCACCTCTGCTTTTTCGTTAGGTGGCACCCCCAGGTAGGGTCCACCTTGATCGAAATCGAGCACTGTCTCTGCTCCTTCGCCAAGTGGCACCCCCAGATGGGTCCACCTCGGCCGAAGTTAAGCCAGGCACTCCTGCTCCTTCGCTAGGTGGCGCCCCAAGGTGGGGTCCACCTCGGTCGAAGTCGAGTGCTGTCTCTGCTCCTTCGCCAGGTGGCACCCCCAGATGGGTCAACCTCGGTCGAAGTCGAGTCAGGCACTCCTGCTCCTTCATCAAGTGGCACCCCCAGGTAGGGTCCACCTCGGTCAAAGTCGAGCGCTGTCTCTGCTCCTTCGATAGATGGCACCCCCAGATGGGTCCACCTCGATCGAAGTCGAGCCAGGCACTCCTGTACCTTCGCCAGGTGGAGCCCCCAGGTGGGGTCCACCTCGATCGAAGTCGAGTGCTGTCTCTACTCCTTCACCAGGTGGCACCCCCAGATGGGTCCACCTCGGCCGAAGTCGAGCCAGGCACTCTTACTCTTTCACCAGGTGGCGCCCCCAGGTGGGTTCCACCTCAGCCGAAGTCAAGCGCTATCTCTGCTCCTTCGCCAGGTGGCACCCCCACATGGGTTCACCTCGACCGAAGTCAAGTCAGGCATTCCTGCTCCTTCGCCAGGTAGCACCCCCAAGATGGGTCCACCTCGGTCGAAGTCAAGCTTGCCTCTGCTCCTTTGCTAGGTGGCACCCCTAGATGGGTCCACATCAGCCAAAGTCAAACTCGGCACCTCTGCTCCTTCGCCAGGTGGCACTCCTAGATGGGTCTATCTCGGTCGAAGTCGCGCCTTCTCCATGGAAGCGTCGAGAGGACCGAGGGCGCCAGCCCCGAGGACACTACTGGGGCTAGCGCGCGGTATGGCATTCTCAGTATGGCACCCCCAGATCTGTAACTGTGCGTGTAACCTTGTTTGCACCAATTTAGGAGGGACTCCCTGATCGAGGTATCAGATCCTGCGACCGACCACCTGGAACCCCTCAAAGGGGAGGGCTGCATTCAACGTCTCAAACCCAAAGGCAGCTACGCCTGGATCGAGGTCCCACCTAATTCCCCCCTTTGTGATAGCACAGCAAATGAGACAAGCTCGCAACTTAACTCCCAACTATGGGAGGAAGTAACCTCGGGAGGGTGGCCAAGGAACTCCGTTGACCTCTAAGCCCCCAGAGGAGGAGAATTGAGGCACCGAAGCAACCGATGATCTAAAAGGCACCCACGGGCGAGGAGCAAGGTAAGCGATCAAGAGGGCAGACACGTGAAGCAAGGAGACGGGCGACTCAAAGGCGAAGGCTCCCCAAAGGACTCCCAGGACCGAGTCTTACGAGCCCAGTCGTAGCAACTTGAGCGCCAATCCTCCCTCATTCTCTCTCACTTTTCCCTTCATCTAGGATTCCCTAAACACGGAGACCCGATTGGGATCCGCCTTAGTGGATCTGTTCCACTTTGCCGCTCGCTAACTTGATCATCGGAGTGCCCCCACCGAGAATCCCGGTTCGGGTCTCTAACCTTAATTTGCATATCTGAGGATGCCAGAATTTCGGAGCAAAGGGGGCAGACATCCGGTGCCAACCTGCAACTATAGGCCACAGTGGTAAGGTCGGTAACAGATTGGCGCACCAAGAAGGGGGGAAAGCCCTTGTACGAACAAGCTCCCCACGAGCGTAAGAATAGCTTGACTCGAAGTATGGTGGTGACTCGCAGACGTGAAGCTTCCACCAGCCGAGCATGAAAAGTCCCCTCTTTCCTGGTCCCCCGTAGTCCGGAGAGGGAACTTCCCGCTCCTCAACTGCCCTCGGTAGATGGTCAGTATGCCGCACTTGTCCAACAGATGCAGGCACCGACCACGACCGTAAGGTAGTTGCAGCATCAGTAGCGTTCCCTGGCTACTCAACCCTAGCCAGGGACTCCCGTGGCCCGAGCCGCGAGCCCCCGCGGAAGCCTGCGCTCCATCCAAGGTAGGCCATCCCATTCGCGGGCCACGACCAACCCCCGCAGGAGTCACCAAAACCCCGCAAAGAGGAATCACATTGGGTTGGTGGACCATGAGAGCCGATCTCCGGTGGACGGCAATGACGCCGCCAAGCGCAGCAAGCACTGCCGGGGCAAGGCCCCTCGCCGTGACCTGTTAGCCCCTTCTTTCCCAGCAGCCTCGATGGAAGGTTCCACTGATGAGGCCATCAGGCACCTAGCCGAGAGGCGCCTAGAAGAGCAAGAGCGCAAACTAGTGGAGCTCTCTTGTCGGTTCACCAATATGCAGGGCTCCCCCAATGAGTCAGTGGGCTATAATGCCAGACCCCCCTTTTCCCGGAAATTCCAAGAGGAACCGATTCCGAGTCGGTTCCGTATGCCTCAAGTTGATCCCTATGACGGGACCACCGACCCCTTAGACCACTTGGAGAGCTATAAGCTCTCATGAGAGTCCATGGAACGACGGATGCCCTCCTGTGCATCACCTTTCCGGCCACCCTCCGAAAAGCTGCTCGAGTCTGGTTCACCCGCCTCAAGCCCGAAAGCATCGACTCCTTCAAGCAGCTAGAAAGGAGGTTTGTGGCCCACTTCGACGCTTGTCGAAAGGTGCCACGGGAGGTGAATAGCCTTTTCTCCATCCGGCAGTAAGATCATGAGCTCCTGCAGGAATATGTAACTCGCTTCAAGACTGCTGCCCTGGAAATCTATAGTTTGGACAAGCTCGTCGCCATGCTGACATTGAAGCGAGGGCTCAAGACCTCCTGTCTGACATATTCTTTGAACAAGAAACCGCCCAAGACGTACTCTGAACTCCTTCTCCGCGTCCACAAGTACATCTGTGCGTCCACAAGTACATCTGTGCTGAGGAGGCTGATCGTACTAGGAGAGAGGACGGGAAGCCTTCGAAGAAGCCTACTACCTAAAGGGATGTGCGTGGAATGCGGAAGCCTGGGCCGCCTGCAAACTTCCGGTCGAGATCGAAGCCGAAGAATGGTCCCGTCCCCGAGCAGACCTTCACTCCCCTCCTAGCTCCGAGGATAAAGATTCTTATGAAAATCGAGGATGAGTGCTACCTTCACTGACCTCCCCCTCATAAGCCGTCAAACAGTCACGACAAGAAGTATTTTTGGCATGTATCATTTTTAGTATGAAATACACCTATTTGTAATGTAAAACTTATATTTATATTATGGATGACATTTATGTTATTTGCTTAATGTTGTTTGCTTGCTTTATTTGATTTACATAGGGGGAGCTATCTTACTAATCCCTTTTGATGATGATGACAAAAAAGGGGAGAAAAAGCATGAAATGGTATGAAAATGCAAATAAAATGGTATGAAAATGAGAAAATGAAAGGAAATGGTATGAAAATGTAAATAAAATGAGAAAAATATGGATAAGGGGGAGAAAACTATGAATAAATGAGAAAAAATATAGGGACGAGAAAATATTTGCCTTATTTATATAAAAACATGCAAATAAAAGGGCAGAAAAATGGAATATTGAAGATTTTTGAAATTTTTTGCTCTGATTTTTTTCTTTGATGCTTGAAACTTCTTGTAATTTCTTGATCTGATAGAAAAACATTTCTTCTTTGATACTTATATTTATTGCTCGGATAGTCATACCTAGATACTATACATGTTTTACAATTGCTCTAATACTTTTCTTTTGAAATTGTGCTATGATACATTTTGATACCTATTATTTAACTCTGATACTATTATTTGGCTCATAAAATCATATTAATATTATTTGGCTCTGTACCTATCACAATAGTTTGCTTCAATACATCATATATTGAAAATTTGAAACTATCTTGAGTGTGTTAATGATGATCTAATAAATATCGAAACATGCTTCGATACGTAAGTTCTATACCTTGATACTCGTTGCATACTTTAATACTTAATCTATAACTCATATAACATACTATAATACTCAATCTGTAATTCATATGCTTTGATACTCAAATCTTAATTTCTTAAAATACTCTAAGTTTCTTTAATAATATTTTAAGAGTGTTATATTTATTTTGATATCATCAGCTTATATAACGATCAAAAAGTTTCTTTAATAATATTTTAAGAATGTTATATTTATTTTGATATCATTGCATTTGCTTATATAGCGATCAAAAAGAAAAAGATTGTTAGTCTCAAGAATTGGTTTTGATGAATAACAAAATATTTGAAGAGAATTGATTTTGATGAATAACAAAATATTTGAATATATAATGTCACTAATGAATTATATGAGTAATATTTCAAAGAATGTTAAGGGTAACAACTATGGATTTGAAACATAAGTTTTTGAAGCTTAAAAGATATAAAAAAGGCAATGAAAATCATATAAAAATAGTGTATCAGAACATAGAGTTAATAACTTTTAAAAAAATTAAAGTTTTAGCTTGATATGGAAAAGTTTCAGCTTAGCATATAAGGGAGTTTCAGCCAGTACATTGTCGAGCCAACTCGTATAGACTTTGAGCCAACTTGAATAGAATTTGAATACATCCTTTGTACTATATCTTAAGAACTAGCTCATAAGCTACTCTCAGAGGAGACACCATTTTAACTACTAGTTGACACAAAAGCTAGAACATCTATGCTAACAATATATCAATATATTTAGTTTATATCTTATCTACATTAATATATTACTTCATTATATTACTTCATGAGTTAGGCTTTACCTAACTCATTTACATTAAAAAAAAAAGAGAAAAAGAATATTACATACATAAAGCTGAAAAATGTATAACTTTTAATATTCAATCCATGTATTATTTACATTTTATAACTCATCAAATTAAATTAATCAAATTATAAACATTCTCCTTCATATATGAGCTAAAATACTAAAATGCATTTCCTAAGCCTACCTCCAACAATTTCAGGCACATAGGCACATAGTGAAATTTGAATTTCCATCCAAAATCCATGCAAACTGGCTCGGCCATCTATCAAAGTCTATAGTAATGAATGAAAAATTAAAAATTATTAGACATAGGTCTTTATTTAATCTTCGTGGTTCGGGCTACTACATATCTGCAAAAAAAAAAAAAAAAGAAACAATGAGAAGACAATTTGCACTCCAGAAGAATCTAAACAAAGAAACATCCTACGTAGACGTCCTTGACGCAACTACTTCACTGATACTAACTTTAAAGCAAATGACAAACATCGAATCCCAGAAATGTTCCAACTCATATAAAGCAGGAGATTGGAGCAACCTAAGGCTCCAAGTACGAGCACGCAGCAACAACCAAAGCAATCATAGCCGCCATGATAGAGATTGGGAGCCTCCGAGCAGTGGACGAGTCAGGCTCTGGCTGTACCGGAGCTGGAGCTGGAGCTGGCGGCAGCGACGGCGGCCCTACTGGTATGGTTGGTGGTGGCGAAGACTTTGGCGGTGCAACGGGAGAATGTGGTGGCGGTGACTTTGGTGCAGGAGGCGGCGGTGGAGTTGGTTTCGATGGTGGTGGTGGCGTCGGAGGTGACTTCGGTGGCGTGGGTGGTGCCGGACTTGGTGTTGGTGTCTTGGGTGGTGGAGGCGTTGGTTTTGGAGATGGAGCTGAATTCAAATATAGAAAATACAACAAAATTAAGCAATTGTTATTCAGAGAATATCGTGAATAATAGCAATTTATAATCAAAATTATATGCGACATGGTTGTAAGTATTTCGAAGAAAGAAAAAAAAAAAAGAATAGTGTACATGATAGCAATAGATGCTTAATTGCAGTCACGTACCAGGGCCTGGAACATTTGGAGGTGGAGCTGTAACAAATAAAAGCAGAACGTGTAAATCAAACCAAAAAATTAAAAAAAAAAAAATGTTTTCAAAGAATAGTAGAAAAATGAAGAAAAATATGCGGTAGAGAAACGATGGATAAACAATTAAATAACAAATGTCATCAAATTATTAAAAATGGAAAGACTACATAAACTCGAGTTTCTTTAATATTAATGGACGTTATCAGAAGAAATCACTGGCTCATGTAAATGATATTCAAAGTGGTTATTACTGACCAGGTTCCAGTCCCCTTACCAAATTGATCTTCTATTCTTCTTGCTCATCTGAGGTACATATAAGGATTCTTTATATCCAAATGTTTAAATCCAACAATTTAAACAGTAAATAGATCGTAACACATCATATTACAGCACTAAGTGAAAATGGATCAAAAGGATGATTCAAATTGAGGAGAAAGGTTCCTAAAGTACACAGTTCTCATATATTAATTAATAATTCTCACTGAAACGACCCTAATAATTCTTGTGGGTCATGAATATTCCATTCTTTTGCATGCCTTTGGTTATTTCTCCGATAATAATATTTCATCGCCATTGAATTGAAAAGAAAAGGGTGAACACCTAGTCATAGTGCTGTCTTACATTCAGACTCCACATATGGTGCAACCCAAATTCTTCCTTGGCTATAATAAAGAGATAAGTACCATGGTGGTACGTATATATGCGCATATAAATTAACGAACACTGCACTAAACTGTATCACTAAACCATAAACTACGAGGAATTTAGATAGAGATTGAAGAGTCATGATAATAAAACACAGAAATCTAGATTTAAATTGACAAGTTTCGATCAGGAAACATGGATGACATACCCCCACAATTTCCTACCGAGACTTTGATAGAACAAGCCTTCGGTAGACCTGCGGCCCGTTTCATGTCAACATCGATACCCATCCTGATCGCTTCCTCGAGGGCAGCACAGAGACATACCGGGCTTAACTTCACAACACTCGACACACCTTCACAGCAATCCTTGTCAGGATGGCTCTGGTTGCTCCCCTTGGTCACGTATGGCAAGCAGTCCATCATGTCCATGACGACGCTATCGCAGTCGACCGATGACGTCGGAAGCCAGGAGGAGGAGGAGACGGCAGCGGCAGAGAGGGCCAAGGTGGAGATGAGAGACAGCACCCACACGAGGCTAGCCATTGTGGTGGTGGTGGTGGAGGAGGAGGGAGGAATAATGAGGAGGTGTGATGAGAGGATTGGGTTCTGGGGATACGTTGGATATGGAATATTTATAAGCAGGAAGGGAGGATCCTAACAGTATTAGGTGCTGAAGCGTTCAAACGACTTTGGATTCTCCGCTGGGGATTTATCTTCTGTGATCGAATCTAGTATTAGCTTAACTGTGTAAATCGAGCGGTCTTCTGTTTTTGAATTACCTGCGTTTCGTTACATTTGACGATATTCGAACTTCAAACGAGGAGGGAAAATCAGAACAGGTTATGATATCTTCTGGAGCCGTCTTGGCCGGTGCAATGCATGCATGCATGCATGCATGCTGGCAAAACTGGCAAGCGTTCAAAGTTCCAGCACGACTCTTAAAGCTCGCTGCTTGCTTGATTAGTAAGTAAAGTTTGCTGAACAAAAATAGAAGCAAATATCATAATGGCATGAGTCCGGAGAAGGACCATAGCTGGTCCATTAGATATCCGGCTAATCTCACCTGAATGGATTGGATAATAGCATGCCCCGTCTAATATAATATAACCTTAATCCACTCTCCCATCAATTCACTGGATAGATGATAACGATTTCAATCCCATTTGCCTTGGGCTCCCACCATTCTTTATTTAAAAATTTATTATTGTTGAAACTAAGAAAGCATATATATTCTATAAAAATCATAACAATCGATTGTTTCATTTATTTTGTTTCTAAAGCCTCGATTAATTTGACTTGTATATGAACTGTTTCTTATTAATATATACTGTAGTTATTAATATACGCTAGGATTCGCTCCATCTAAATCAAAAATTGGATCATGAGAGAATGAGCTCTAAGTTTCTCTATACAACAGTTATATTTTTATTAATTATAATTATAAGCTATAAATATATCTGACCCAATCTATTCCAATCCGATTTGTCTTATATATCGGACTCCACCGGTCACAACTTGATCCATTAACTTGTATCTGATTTGACCTGATATGAGATGATATGGACAAGCATGGATATAAATTTTTAATTATGAGATGGGTATGGTTATTGACCCATACCTGATCTATAGCTATCCCAACAGCTTAGCTTAATGGACTCCACTGGCTACGACGAACATGGATTTATACACAAGAAAAAGAGTTGTGCAAATGGCCAAAGGCTAACTCACTTTTTGCTAACTAATTATTTTGAGCAATCAGAGCAAGCCTACCAATATACTACAAATAATAATAATAATAATAATAATAATAATAATAATAATAATAACAATAATAACAATAAATAATAATATATTTAATATATTTTTTGGGAGTAATATTACGATATGTGAATGCTTGGGATTTTGGCCTCATGTCCAAGAATTGAATTTCAATTTTTATATAATTATTATAATATATTTGTACTCTTCCTTTTTTTATGATAAATCAAAATAGAGTGAGGAGAGATGACCTGTGTAGCTACCTCTCTCAACATGATAGGACCTCCATTTTACTGAAAAATGTTCGATTGAAAAATGTTCGATGGAGGATGACAACAAAAATGGCTGAATCCCTCTTTACTATATTGGATGTTAGTTTAAGGTTTGATACTAAATACATGAGTATCGTCTTAGTCCCATTAAAACAACAGGTAGATCTCAGCCAAATATTTTTTTTTTATTCATAGATCCATTCTTATTTCCTTTTTCATGCATGGAGCATGTGATAAGAAAAACATGTCGCAAGCATATGGTGGATCAAGTAGAAATCTACGACTACAAGAAATAAATACATATCTTTTTTTTCATGAACCTTTTGCTTTCATTCCTCCATACAATCCCTCGAACGATAATGCTAAGAGATTCCCGAAGCAATTTCTTTCTTGGATAGGTTGTTTTGTTGCCTCAAAATGGTGATATGTGAAAAATAAGAAATTTTAAATTTTTTTAGTTTTTTAAAATGACTACCATGATCCGTTAAAAAAATAAAAGTGAAATATATTTTTTTTATTTTTACTATTTCTAAAATAACTTTTTGAGCTACCAACCAAATCCTCGAATCAGTTGTCCTAACTCCTATAATCTAATTTTCTCTTTTCATCCTCCCTCCCCTTTCCAAGCCCTATTCCAAGATATTGATAATTTCCACCAATGAGAGATATATATTTTCTTGAAGAATTGCATAATAATAAAGAGCATTGTTTGATGCGCAAAAAAAAAAAAAAAAAAAAAAAAAAAAAAAAAAAAAAAAAAAAAAAAAAAAAAAAAAAAAAAAAAAGCGGCGTTTGATTTCTAAGTGGAGACATCATTCATGGGCCAGGCCTCTCTCTTCTCTTACTCCAAAACTTAACGTTGGTGCCTCACTTTCTAAATTTTTTATTATAAAAATAAAAAATAACAATGACAACCCTAACATGTTTATACTGCCAGATATTTTTAAAATAAAAATAATTCTTTAATTGTTTTCTGAAAAAAAAAAAAAAAGACAAATACATTTCAATATTTTGATTTGTGTCTTGCTCATAAGTCACCAGGTGTTTGTCGGGGTTAGGTTTGAGGATTTTAAAGCTATTTTTTGTTTTATATTCGTGACAAGGTCATGAATTCAGCATTTTGAAAAAGAAAATTGGCCAAGGTTAAGAATCGAAAACATTTGGAAAAAACAAAAAATAATTGCTAAAGCTTAAAATGAACTTAGAGTAAAATAAATAAAATAGGAGAAATGAATGTAGCATCCATTAACTGAATAAGTTAAAATTAAACAAGAATCTGAAGTCGTTGAGAGGAGGAAATATTAGCAATAGCACTTTCATATATATCAACAACAGAAATAACATTAGTTAGGTTATTTACAAATATTCCTTTAATAAGTTGTGAAAAATCCTAAATATATATATATATTTTTTAAAAAAAAGAATTGTGCGGTACTGAGCAAAAGCCGATCGAGCTTCTCATATTAGTACAAATCTTCTTGGTGATTTTATTTTCTTGTTAAGATTTTCTTCCCCCTCTGAACTAACATGACCCACTCGCTTCCTATATAATTACCTAACCAAATCTGACCCCTCTTTTTATTGGATTATTTATTTATTTTTTTTATTTTTTTTTTCAAAAAAAAACTCCATTTGACTACCAGGTTTGGTCTGGATTCCATCTGCATGAAAACCCTTAACATCTTCTACCATCTTTGAAGGGGATAACCTTCTATCCCTTTGACCTAGGATCCTCTACAGTGAAATGATCCATGCATAATAGAATTCTGTACAGTATTCAATGATCAGGATGGACAACTATCAACGGTGACACATCCTGTATGGCACATTTTATTTAATACATGTTCATTTCTTAATGGTAGCCATTGACAGCATCCTTTGATGCAAAATTTCTAGTTTTAAAGTACCAGCAGTCACCCAGAGCATAGCCGGTTGGATCCGGTAAGAATAGCTACACCAAGATTTATCCTTCCCTCTTCTTTTTCTTATAAAAATATAAATAAATATCAGCAATCACACGGAGCATGACACAAATATCAGACGACTCCGGGGCACAATGAACTAAAAGAGAGCAAGACATGTATCACATACCTATAACACAATGTTCCATGGGCTGAGCAAAAACCCTGCAGAGAGATGTTAGCAGGAGAGCCCTTGTCATGTTGATAGGGATTCCAAACCTCGACCCATCCCTGAGGACCTCACACAAGCAAGCTACACTCTGGCTCACAACAACCTCAAGGCCGGTGCAACAGGCTTTCCCTGGTTTGGCCACCATGGACCCATCCTCCACAAAATCCAAGCAATCGGCGAATGAAAAGAAAGTACCAGAACAATTCAGTGCTGATGGAGCTGATGAACCATGACCTTTGATTACTTGAGCCCAGAGTACCATGAACAAAAAGACCAATTCTTTTGGCCTAGCAGCCATTGAAGAATTAAGAGTACTTTAGAAGATGAACAGATGACAAAACTGCAAACCTTTCATATGCTGTGCTGCAGTTAATTATTGTTTGCAACTACTAAATTTGATAATAAAAGGGTGGCACATTTATAACATTCACAAGGAAGGCAAAAGGCTGTAAAGCCTGCAAAATTAATGATATGGGGTTATCCTGGCCAACCAATACGCAAATATATGGCACCATTCCAGCTTCCTTAATTAAGATATTGAAGATCACAAGGAAGAGTCATTTGCAAAACAATTAATACAAGTAAATTACTCCTCTTCAGAAACGGTGAAACAGAATGGTTTCAAGGAAGCAATCTCTGATATCCTGAGGCAAAAGAAGAAGGCAATGCACTCATCTTTAACCTCCTTTCTTTTCTCTTTAGTGGCTTCACTTGTACTCCAACATCATGTTGTTCTCAGGGGCCAGCCCAATGCAAGCTCTGAGAATGTTCTCCAGCATGGCCCTCTGCTTTGAGAGGGCATTGACCACTGGTGTGCCTGGAGGGACCTGTTTCATTTGAAAGGATAAAACTTATTTCTTGTAATTTGACATGATAACTAGAGGTCCTGGTATGATATTCTAAATGACCAAATACCATCAAATCATTAGGTTATGCGGATAGCAATAAGAATAGATTTATTCCCACCTAATCATTCTTGAGAATTTATGATAGGAAGAATCTAATTTTACAAGTATGTTGACCAATATTACATAGCTTTTATTTGTAACTTTTTAGTATAATATGCCTAGATTTCAGTAGCCAAGCATTAAGCATGATATGATTAAATTGAAACAAGAATAAGAAGTCAAATCAGCATTCTTAATTTCTATATACCACTTCTTTCTCTCTCCCCAGGAAAAGAAATCTATTATATACCAAAAGCACATTCCACCAACATATGTTTAATTAGATCAAATTATACAGTTGCGATTATTTAGTCTGGCAATAAACTCTGCATGTATTACAATCCAAATTAAAACAATATCACTATGCTTTTTATCATATTTTATTTGACACAAATTAATTAGATATATTCATGTAAGAAAATTCCCTGGTTGATCAACTACTGTTGTCAAGTACTTTAGATGGTGCTATTGACAGCACATAGAACAGGAGGAACTTCCCACCTTTTTCTCAAAAACAAGGAAGAAAAAAAAACACAAAGAAAGCATACAGAATGGAATGTCTGCTGAACATCACTGTTCTCATATGACATGTTAGTATCTATATTAACTTCTTCTTCTTCTTCTTCTTCTTCTTCTTCTTCTTCTTCTTCTTTTTTGTGAGAAAGAATATCTATGCTAATAAGTACTGGAATCTGGGAGTTGCAATGACCTCAACTGTGAAGTTTAGCCCTTCAGAAATTAAGATTTTTTTCTCCAAAAATACATAAATTTACAAAACTAAGGTATGCTGATAAGAACTAATTTGTTAATTTCAGTCTCATATGGTCTTTCTATTAGAATTCAGGATCAAAGAAATGATTCAACACTCCTACAATAAGAAATTATTTGCTTTCAGAATCATAAACTGATTCCTTTTATTCCATGTTCAACAAATGGTCGAAACCATGCAATATTTTTTCCTTCCACTTACCAATGGAGCTTTAGTAAGGTAGCTCAAGATGGTAGCCACTGGATGGAAGGAATGGAACTTTCCCTGAAATCAAATCAAAGAGAAGCATAACTACAGCCAAAAACACAAGAGCTAAAGGATCACAAGCAAGCTAGTGAGGCATCGATATACCTCTTCCTCAGCTTTGAGCTGAATCCTGGTGCTGAGCTCAGCTAGCAAGACCAGGTCAAGTATTATAGGTGCTGCCAACAGTGAATCCTCACAAGTGTTATGCAATATAATTGTGCTCTTCCCACCCATGAAGATCTCCGAGGTGTACTCATCCATCGCCCTCTTGCTGTCCCCAACATAGGGCACATACTGAAACAGAGCAAGAGAGTAATCTTAGTATCTGATAACCTAAGCATTGGGGCAACAAAGTAGTAACTATAAACCATGAGCCTACCTTGATGACAATAACATGGTCAGGATGCTCCCCGGGCTCATAGAGAATGCCATTGCTTGCAACCATGTCATCAACCACACTGCTCTTGGAAATCTCCTTTGATCTGAAGGTTTGTGGTGCTGATAGGTTCATGCCATCATTGTTTCCCAGATGGTTGTAGCTAGCTATGGAGGTTGGCTGGGGAATGGAGAGGACAGAATCATTTAATAATTCTAAATTTGAGTCGACGCCGAATTAGAATTAAGAATTATATTTCTTCAGTAAGAAAAAGTAAATATACACAAAACTACAAGATTTTTAGACAGAAAATTTGAGGAATAACCCCAACTAATTTCATCTAGATATTGAAATATTCAGAAACCCGAAAAAGAGGAACAGAAAAGATGAGCAGAATGATCTGCTTAACAATGCACGACTATAAAATGTACAATTCTAAGAAAGATTAATTGTTCTGTAGTCTGCTTCACACTGGCAATTGCTGCGAATGAACCCCAAGGCATTATTTGCATTTGATGTCAAGCTACTAGAGATACAAAATCCAGCCTTTCATGACCCAAAAAATGAAAAACATCAATATTTGAAGCTCATAGAGGGTATAAATATCCATGACACCAATTTTCCAGTAGTACTTACTGGATCCTAGTTTACTCATCATGGTTTGCAAGAATTTTAGAAATGCTATAAATCTAGGCTTTATTCATTGAAGAGTGTGTAGAATGATTACTCAAAAATTCCAATCAAATCGTGGTGCTTTTTTTTTTCAATTATAGCATTCATGACTGAATCAAACGTAAATACCATTAAGAATTAAATACCTTAATTCCAGCCCCTACAAGAAAGTCTACCAAGACAGATTTCATCTTAGTCTGCCCACTCTTGAAGTCATCTCCCCCAATGAGACTGTTCCTCTTGATAGCCAAATCAATCAAACCTGCAAGCAATTAAATCTCACAACATAAGCATTCCTAATCATTTCTTTTTGAAGACTGCTAACGTAATAACAATTTAACCATCAGGACTATACCCGGCACGAAGGTATTCTGTGGGCTTCCATTGATGAATGGGATATTTTCAAGGACACAAGCAATTGCATACAAGGTCGACGGAGATATCTCAGCCTCATTCTTCTCCAATGATGCCAAGAGATTTTCCATTGTATCATTCAACCCCACCAACACATTGCCGTACCTCTCGGTGTTTGCTGTCCATAGGACCACCACCTTATCCAGCTTCATCTTCTCCTTGAATTCCCTATACAATACCAATTCAAAGATTACACATGAAGGAGCAAGCATTAAGCATATTGTTAATCTTCACAAACTATTACTAACTAAGCACCAAAATGCATCATTGAAGATCAAATTCTAATGAATATTAACCTTAAAACAAGTAAATTAACATATTAGAATTGTTGAATTGCATGAGGAATGAAAGACCTAAGGTAATATGGATGGAGATTGTGAGGAATTATATGGAGAAGCTTGGAAAACATCAGAAATGGCTCTAAACAAGGAATACCAGGCAATGGAGGATCCATAACACCAATCCTGAATTGTTGAGGAATGGTTTTATGATTAAAGTTGTAATTGCTTGAGATTGTGATACCTAATGTCATTGATGATTTGTTGGACTTGCTCCTTCTTGGTACCCTTGATCACATTGTTGGCCCTTGAACCCTGGTTTGCAGCAATGAAATCAGGATCATAGATCCCAGGGAGTGGGACCATGGCCTCCATGTAGGGTCTTAACTGCTTCTGGAGGTCTATGTCCAGGACCTTGGCCCTGGCCATGGCATCTGCCAGGTTCATGTTGCTTATATCCCATCCCCCGAACACCATATTATCTGGATCCACCTACCAAAATTACAGAGAAAAATTATGAAAAAAAAAAGAGAGAATATAAACATTTACATGAACAAATTAATTTAACTAAATATATAATTAAATTAATGTATTAAATGTAGAAAAATATAAAATTAAAATTAGAAGTTACCATGGGGAGCAAGCTCTTGAAGGGGGCATAGATCTCCTCCCCATTGAAGGATCCAACCCGGATGGTGGAGGCCTGGGTCAGTGATCCAAAATAGTTGGCTTGCTGCACCTTGTCCTTGGTTGCCCAAGAGATCCCCCTGATCACCATAATTAACTTGATCATGTCATTAAGAATTGGAATTACCCTTAAATCCAAACACAAAAATTATAAAAGAAAACATAGAAATTATCTTAAAAAAGGTAGAAAGCTCACTCTCTGTTGGCAATAACACCAGCAGTGAGGGTGGATCCATTGTTCCCACCCCATCCCACAAGCATTACACTAAAATCACACACAAATCAAAAAATGAACTAAGTGAAGCACAAAAGAAGCATGCCAAGAATTAAAATATCAATGGAAAGAGTAATTGTAATACAAAAGCTAGATAATGGAGAAAAAATAATAATGCTAATATAAAAATGGGATTAATGTAGGCGGTACGGTGTACCCGAGCTTGGGAACACGGGTATCCGTCTTGAAGTGGTATTGGACGGTCTTGGGCTTGACGACCCATTGGTAGGACCCATGACGGTTCTCATGCACCAGCTCGGTGGTGTTGTAGTGGTACACCGATTCGATCACGTGCTCCCCGTACTTCACGTCGGGGCTCTCCACCTTAAAGCTCTCAATAAACATTTTCTCTCTTTTTTTTCTATCAAAAAATAATAATAATAATAATAATAATCTCTTTTTCTACCAAAAAAAAAATAAAAACTTTTTTCTCCCCCTGCCCTTCTCGCTCTCTGCCCCCGTCGCGCTTCCCTCCGGTTGCGAGCGGCTCGGGTTTATTTATAGACGGGCGGAGGACACGTATCGTGGTTTGATTGGGTTGGAGGGGATGTGTGGCAGCGAGAGCCTGCGGCGGTGGGCCCAGGCAAGGCGTAACCGGTGGAGGATGTGCCACGTGGTTTTCGATGCTATTTTATAAACAATATAAATTAAAATTGGTGCGATGTGCCGTAAAGTTACATCGCCGAGTCTGAAATCCGCTAATCAACGGGAGGGGAGGAGAAGATAGATATGCAAATGAATTGGGATTCCGATCTGATTCGGTTTCTTCGTATGAGCCCAATATTAAACTCAAATCCAGTCTAACAAAAAATTAAAACGTAAATAAAAATTTTATTTTAATAAATTATTTAAATTGAATCGGGTCCATGTATAATACAACTTTAATCCAGAAAACTTGGATCTGATTTGAACTCAGATTCGAATCTTGGTCTATAACCTCAAAAATATTGTAGGACTAAATGAATATAATTATATTTTATATGTCCATACACTTATTATCATGTAGAGAGTTTTTTTTGGTACACCACCCTGATGGAAAAAAAATGCACCGCTCCATTTGATTAAACAATGTAAATCTTCATTTTTCGACGCGTATTAAATATTTATAACTTCATCTTTTTTATTTAAAATTTTAAATGACAAAATTGCCCCTTTCTTTCTATCTTTTTCTTAAAAAATCTGGAATGACAAAGATACCAATTCTTTTTTTGAAAATTATGATACTATGTAACTATATCATGACATACTATAATCAAATCATGGCTTCTTGGAAGCAGAAAGTTACAAAGAGGAAAGGACATTTTCATCGCTGAAAATTTATAAAATTTTTAGATAATGAAAATGCTTCTTCTCTCTCTATGACGTCCTGTTCTCGGGAAGTTATAATTTGCCTATATGATGTCGCTCATAAAATATCATAATTTTTTTTAAAAAAAAGAACATTTTTATTATTTAAAATTTTAAATAAAAAAAAAATAAAGTAAAAGATTTTAATGATAAAAATACCATTCTCTTCTTATGATTTTATGGAAACATGAAGTCATAGTTTGGCAACAGGATGCCATAATATGTTCATAAAATATTATAATCATTCCGAATAAGAGGGATACTTTTGTTATTGAAAATTTTAAACGAAGCAGCAAAGTTACATATATTAAGCATGCATTGGAAGGTAAGGACTTAGGTGGTCCAACCAGGTGAAGAGGTAAAGTTTTTCTCCACACCAGTTGTGTACAAAGAATTTCTTTTAAGGGTTCTCATCTATAAGAAAATGTATATATATTAACAAAAACTAACTGCTACTGCAGTTTGTTGCATTACTAAGATGTTCCAACATTTTTCCTCAAGTATTTGCCGTAATAATTGCTAAGTATTTTCGCCTTTTACAAAGGCAAAGAGATTTCCATGCATTTGCTTGGAATTTATATTAATTTTTTTATAAAAAAACGAACTTTGGAAAGAGTGGGATGTAAAAAAAGAAGGATCTCTTCATCAAATACAGAGTTTTCCAATCTTACAATAAGAGATTATCATGGTTATAAGTAGTCACAGGTTTTTCAGTGGGTGTGACATACCAAGAATTGTTTTGACACGCACCTCACCTCGAAAGGATATCCAATGCGATTATTTTTGGAGACTTGGTATTTTATAGAGTTTTAATTCGATATCATCAAAGTTGTGTGTTCTTCTAAAACACATGAGCAATGTAATATCCGGTAAATAAACAATATAAAATAACTTAAAATGAAAAGGGAAGCAAGAAGCAGTTTTCTGTAGATTTTTCAAGCAGAATTGATAGCAAATGAGTGAAATTTCCAAATCATTTGATATCTGTGGACGCTGATCCTTACGGACAGGATGGCTCCTACAAAATAAATTCCTGGTCGGAATTTTTTTGATGGGGGACACTCCGATACCTAAGTCAATAGGGATCGGGCCACAGAATTGAGAGCTCGAAAAAAGAAAAATGAAGAAAGAGAAGAGTCAATTTGGTATCAGCTAGTCTTAGACTGGCTCACAATTACCTGATCTTGCTTACCTTGGAGGCCCCCTCTTACCGCTTTTTATAGATGTTGCTATAACTAAAAGTAGCTAAGCCTTCTTGATTTCTGTTAGGAAAGTTAGTCAATGTAACCCCCCTTCAACTAATTGTAGTTACTATTGTAGGTTAGTTACCTTGGTCTTACTGAAGCCGGGACTATCAGTTATATGATTGGTTGGTTATAATAACTAAGTCGTTCTTGATGGCTTTAAGTCGAAGTAGATCGGCCATTCTCTTTGGAGTTGGCAGACAGTCATTTTGTTGGCTATAGATCGGCCATTTACTTCGGAGTCGTTTGTTTCGGAATATACATTGTGAATCGACTATTTACTTCAGAACTATCCTCTTCGAAACGGGCCGACTGTAAATCAACCATTTACTTCGGAGCCACTTGGTTCGGAGCATGTATTGTATTGTGGATTAGTTTTTTGCTGAAGGTCGATCTCAAGTTGTGTGTCATTACTAGCTAAAGCATAGCGTCGATCCGTTCTCCCATCAGAGTTCGAGAGTATTGTTGTGTCAATCCGTCTCGTAGATCAGTCTGGATAGGATCTGATATGGCAAGACCGCTGACGTGGGTAGCTGACAGGCGTCACGTCAAAGGAGACCGTCGTGTCAGACGCCAAGGCAACACCTCAGCCCAGACCGTTCTGCCGAGCTGAGCTGAGCTCCCTCAAGGCAACGAGCCGAGCTCCGTCCTCCGGCAGGTCGGGTCCGCAAGCTCGGGATGCCTAGGCCGGAGCCGCCCTCTACCCTCCAGAGCGAGACCCTCGGAGGTTAGTGTGTGGTCGAGGTCGAGCTCAACACTCACCCGCCAATGTGGAGCCTCTTCGAGCGCACGCCCTTTAGACCGGGTCCGCCTTCCGCCCTCCAAAGCGAGACACTAGGAGGTTAGTGCCCCGTGGTCGAGGTCGAGCTCAGTGCTCACCCACCAATATGGAGCCTCTCCGAGCGCGCGCCCTCTGGACCGGGTCCGCCTTCCGCCCTCCAGAGCGAGACCCTCGGAGGTTAGTGCCCTATGGTCGAGGTCGAGCTCAGTGCTCACTCGCCAATGTGGAACCTCTCCGAGCGCGCGCCCTCTGGACCGGGTCCGCCTTCCACCCTCCAGAGCGAGACCCTCGGAGGTTAGTGCCCTGTGGTCGAGGTCGAGCTCGGTGCTCACTCGCCAATATGGAGCCTCTCCGAGCGCGCGCCCTCTGGACCGGGTCCGTCTTCCGCCTTCCAGAGCGAGACCCTCGGAGGTTAGTACCCTGTGGTCGAGGTCGAGCTCAGCGCTCACCCGCCAATGTGGAGCCTCTCCGAGTGCACGCCCTCTGGACCGGGTCCGCCTTCCGCCCTCCAGAACGAGACCCTCGGAGGTTAGTGCCTTGTGGTCGAGGTCAAGCTCAGCGCTCACCCGCCAATATAGAGCCTCTCCGAGTGCGCGCCCTCTGGACTGGGTCCGCCTTCCGCCCTCCAGAGCGAGACCCTCGGAAGTTAGTGCCTTGTGATCGAGGTCGAGCTCAGTGCTCACCCGCCAATGTGGAGCCTCTCTGAGTGCGCGCCCTCTAGACCTGGCCCGCACTCTTCCCTCTTTCATCAAGGTGGCCACACGAGCTCGAAGCATCCAGACCGGAGCAAGCCCTGCCATCCCGGAACACGGCGAGCCGCCCAAGGACTACGAAACGGTGCCCCCCATACCGCCATAACTACCCGTCTGGCCGTACTTCCAGGGGGATGGGCCAGCCGGGAAGCACGAACTCCTAGGGCGACGACCCCTGGATCGAGGCTCTGCCAAGCTTCCCGGAATGGAATGACCGGAGGGGATGTCAGAACGAATGGAAGCTTCCCATATCACCTGTCAGGAAAGACGTCTCGTCCACGGCATGAAATCCTGCCCCACGCGCCTGCCAGCCCGGCAATGATCCCGAGGCAAGCGCCAAATAGCCAATTTTCAACTACAAAGAACAGTCGACACCCCCGAAAGGGAGGAGGTAACAACATCAATCCACCAACAATACAAGCACAAGCTCAATCGAGAGGGCAAAGCACCACCACCACCACTCGAAAGGAAAACGAGAGGGAAACAAGGAGAGGCGGAGGAACAGGGAATCCCTCTGTCCCCATTATCATTCTCCCCCGCGTCTTCACACACAACTCTCACTCCTCCTAGTGCGGAGTCCATCAAGAGGGGCCTGACCAGGAGGATCTGTTCTCCTGGATCATTACTGACTTGACCATTGAAGTGCCCCCGCCGGAAATCCCGGCCCGGGTCTCTAACCCCTGTTTCGCAGGTCCAGGAGCAAAGGACCGCCAGGAAGCGAAGGGAGCGTACTCCGGCGCAGGCAGCAGCTACGGGCCACGGCGATCTTGGTGGCAACATGATCAATTGAATCTTCGAACTGGTAATTACTTCTTTAAGCTGGTTTATCACAACAATATCCAAGTGAATGAGAAATTTTGTAATGTAGGCAAATAATGTGCAGCAGAACAAAAATTAAGAACCAACTTCCAATTCATTATAAGGCAAATAACATGTGCTTTCAATGAAAGAAGAGAAAAGAAGACAGCTTCCTTTTATTTACAATCAACTTCACCACTTTGAATCTCATTTTAAGGGTTTCATTATCAACTCTATACTAAAATTGTCTTCTATAACTGCACCTACATCAGAACTAAAGAAAACCAAATATTTATCTGTGAACAAGTTCGATTGCTAGGATGACTAGAATCTACCAAATGCTCCTCTTCTTGAATAAACCATGCACATCTCACATGCTAAGATGTAGTTTGATTACTAGCATATGCATGCTAAGGTGCAGCATCTCATATAGCTTTTGTTTGTGTTGTTGCTTTGGAGTCTATTAAGCGAAGCCTTTTTTCCTTCGCTATCTGTAGACATCAAATAAATCATAACACATGAAAATCTAAGAAACCATTTGAAAATAAGTTAGTTAGAAATGCTTTTGAATAAGACTTGTCCAAATTAGCAATCATCAAATTTGAAAAAGGTTATTATTAAGTTAATTTGGTTTTCTTTTGGTCCATGTCTAAAGACAGCACCAACTAAAATTAGGACCGGAACTGGGTTCGGGCTGGCCTGATGGACTTTGGATCGGACCAAAGTTAGGTCATGCTTCAGTCCAGGCCCAAAGTAGATCAAGCTGGATTTGGATCTAGCAATATAGCCCATTCAAATTTTGGGCCAAGCTCAAATATTCTTTTGGCCCAATCCAAACCTGGCTCAAAAACAGGCCTGACCTGAACTTGGCCCGTCCCGAACTTGATCGAGAATATTTAGGTCATTAGTTGATTCACTAGTTGAGTAAAACCTAGACCTGATGGCCCATCTCCTCTTTGGTTCCGCTCTCTTTGTTTACATTAAGCTCCAACCCACCACCCCCTGCCACTCGATACCCCCTCAACTTGGCCCCGATGGAGCCTACACCCCGCACCAACCCCTAGCTCCGCACCAACCCTCATGGCCTCGGTGGCACCTGCACCACGCAACGTAGTGAGTCCCTTAGCTCCAATCTCCTTTTGCTACTCTCCTTTCCCTCACCCAGCATTGGCATCTGCATTCAACGGCCCCCGTGGCTCTGTGTGACCCCCTGCCCCTGGCTCTGATCTCTCTCTGCTACTCTTCCCCTCTTCCAATCCTAATGCTCTCACCTGACACCCCTTGTGGTTTGTGCAAACCCCCCAGATCTTCCTCTGCTACTTTCTGCCTTTTCTGGTGCCGGCTCCTGCACCGATGACCCCTCGGCTTCATACTAACCTCCTTTCCCCTTCTCTCTCTCCTCCTTCTCGTCTGGTCGTTCCTAGTTCTAGTTCTATTCATTTTTGTTTTCTGGAATTTCAATAATTTTTTAAAAATTTTTTCGATCGTCCCTAGTTTTGGACTTTTATTTAAGTAATTTAATTAGGCTTTGATTCGGATCGATCCAAATCAAGCTCGGGCCTGATTTTTTTAAAATAATTCAGGTCTAAGCTCGACCTGAAACCTTAATTTTTTTCCAGGTCAAACTTAAGTAGGGATATGACTGGCCTAGTTCCGGTCCTAACTAAAATCTTCCTCGTTTATCGTGAACCATCATCATGATTATGTGCTACCATGGAGGCACATGATGATGAACTTTTCTGAGGCTTTAATTGCCACCAATAACCATCACCATGGTTCTCCCTTTTGAAAGAGTACCATGTGATGCATTGCATTGCGGGCCCACACCAAGCTATAATATAACCCCTACCATGGAACCTACCCCCTTCCAATTGACAACTCTCCATCAACCACATGTTGCCCTTGGCTTGGTGAAACCCCAAGGTATGGGTGGCCACAGTGCTACCAAAAGTGCAAAATGTGGTCCCTTTCCCATACACTTTTAATTTAATGTTTTGACACCAACTTTGCCATCCCTTTCCTTCATTGAAAGGTGTGGAAGCAGTGAGCAATGCATCTAAAAGATATAGGCTCATGATTCACATAAAACTTTAGCTCAGTGATTGGAATCTGCCTTCTAAGGTTTTGTGTTTGAGTTAGGAAGGCAGTTCTTTCTTTCATTGCTTCTCTCTCTTTTTTAATAACAATATCGAGAATTTGAATCATGGACATCCTTAAAAACAGGCTTCTTGGAAAAAAGAGCAGGCTTTTTATTTCCAAAATCAAGGAAACAAGAAAAAGAAGGAAAATGTGATTGAAGGGTAGTGACATGATTTCTTAGTCATGGCCTTAGCGATAATAAATATACCATATATTGTTAACACCATAGATTATCCTCTGTCAGTGTAGACTATGTAGTGTGGACTCCTAAGTTATTCTTACCAAGGCCTCCCTGTCAAGGTGAAGTAGTATATATTTAGGCATCATATAACTACCAAATTAATCAATCAACAAGGATTCACTCCTCGCCTTTCCAAAGATCAAATTAATTCGAATGGAACACGCCACCAAGATGCCATTTCTTGATGTTTAAGTCCTTGGCTCCTCTTATCTGTGATTTTCAGATAACAAGTCAAAGTTAGGTTTGGGTACTTTTCTTATATGGTAGCAAGTTTCCACTTTGCTTCCTCTATTACTTTTTGTGCCTTGGCCAAGAAGGTCAAAATTGATTGGCTACCCTTTTAAAACCAGTTGGACCCCACTAGGATAAGTACATAAGCTACGTTATTTTAGTGCATGAATACAAGACAAAACAACCAAGATGGTGATGCCAGAATGCAACCGAGTTTGTTATTATCTGATTAAAATCTTTAACCTCAAGAACAACTTAGAGACAAAATTAGAAGTGATATGATCCTAGATGTGTTCCTCATCTATAAATTACATTGAATCCGAAATTGGACTCGACTTGAAGAATTCTCGCTAAGCTAAACTCATCAAAAATGACTCTTAAGATACTTTAACCAATATGATTCGACTCGATTTGGACTATATTAACAAACAGATTAGACTTTGGCACGTTAAACCAATTCGAGCTTTAACTCTAACCAACTTGAATAGCTAGCTAGCACTATTGAGTGGAACTAAGGAAATTAGTATTTTGCATGAACATTGAATATATTTTTTTTATTAAAAATATTTGATGGATAGATGTGATTCCAACAAAAAGAATTGTTTGCTTATATATGTTAGAAAAATCTTTAACCGTTATGCCTGGATCGTGCTTTTATATGCATGCAAAATCATAATTACGGAAGACATACCTTGAACCATTGTACCAGTATGTAGATTGCGCAGTCCTTTAGGATGTCCCTCGCACAGATCTTGAGATATTCCTCCTTCTTCTCCGCGAGATGACTGATCTTCTCTCTCCTCACTCTCTTCTCCTTATAGGGACGATTGATAGGGAATCGTACACCACGGTTATGAGAGTTGAAAAAAAGGGACCAGGTAGCCTATTATTTATAGCTGCATGTGTCTCTCCCATCAGAAGACTAAAATCTCAATTAGTGTTTTACTCCAGTCAAGGTTATTCTATTTTATTGGTGTTGTTGATCTTACCGCGGTGGCCTGTAGCTTGTGAGCTGGCGCCGGTTCTCGGACTCTCCTACCTCGAGATCTCCAAGCCTCCGATCCTACAAAACAAGGTCAGAGACCCGGGCCGAGGATTCCGGCGGGGCCACTCCGACGATCAAGTTAGAGAGCGGCAAGATGGAACAGGTCCACTATGGCGGGTTCCCAAAGGATTCCCGTGCTTAGAGGAGATTTAGATGAAAGCAGTGTGAGGAAGAGAAGGGTCGAAGCCCGGCTTCCTGTGCTGGGTTCACCGAGCTCACGCCTGAGGACTTCTCGGAGGTCACAGGATCGTTCTCTCGGTACTTTTCCCTCTTATCGACTTACCTTTCCGTCCGCTTTTACCGTCCCTTTTATACCACCGGACCGCCTTCAGCCCCCATCCGCTCCCGGAGGCTCCCAGAGATCTCTGGATCCTCCCCCCCTTTCTCCTTCAAGTTTGGGAGTTAAGTGGCCGGCACGCCTCATCCGCTGTGTGTCACGAAAGGAGGAATCTGGCGAGACCTCGAGCCGAACACGGGAGCCCTCCTTTCAGGGCGTTGACGGTAGGTTTCCCGTGTTTCAAGTTCCTGCCCACGAGGATTTTATTCCTCGATCGTGGGACCCTGCTTATCTAATGTAAACGAGATTCCGTGTACCGCTGCAGGCCATACTGGCACCCTGTACGGGACGCGGCGCACGCCGATTCTAGTGGCAACCTCGTGACCCGTGCCTCTGCCTCCCCGAGGCTTTGCAGAGTGAGGTTGACTTCGGCCGAGGTGGACCCATCAGGGGGTGCCACCTGGAGGAGGAGCAGGGGCCGCCAGCTTCGACCGAGGTGGACCCCTCCTAGGTGGACACTTGGCGAAGTGGCAGAGAGAGGCTCGACTTCGACCGAGGTAGACCCGTCTTGAGGTGCTACCTGGCGAAGGAGCAGGAGAGCCCGGCTCGACCTTGGCAGAGGTGGACCCGTCTTGGGGTGCCACCTGGCGAGGGAGCAGGGGGCTGCCAGCTTCGGCCGAGGTGGACCCCTCCTCGGTGGACACCTGGTAAAGTGGCAGAGAGAGGCTCGACTTCGACCGAGGTGGACCCGTCTTAGGGTGCCACCTGGCGAAGGAGCAGGGGGCTACCAGCTTCGGCCGAGGTGGACCCCTCCTGGGTGGACACCTGGCGAAGTGGCAGAGAGAGGCTCGACTTCGACCGAGGTGGAACCGTCTTGGGGTGCCACCTGGCGAAGGAGCAGGAGGGCCCGGCTCGACCTCGGCAGAGGTGGACCCATCTTGGGGTGCCACCTGGCGAGGGAGTGGGGGCTGCCAGCTTCGGTCGAGGTGGACCCCTCCTGGGTGGACACCTGGCGAAGTGGCAGAGAAAGGCTTGACTTCGGCCGAGGTGGACCCGTCTTGGGGTGTCACCTGGCGAAAGAGCAGGAGGGCCCAGCTCGACCTCGACAGAGGTGGACCCGTCTTGGGGTGCCACTTGGCGAGGGAGCAGGGGTTGCCAGCTTCGGCCGAGGTGGACCCCTCCTGGGTGGACACCTGGCGAAGTGGCAGAGAGAGGCTCGACTTCGATCGAGGTGGACCCATCTTGTGGTGCCACCTGGCGAAGGAGCAAGAGGGCCCAGCTCAACCTCGGCAGAGGTGGACCCGTCTTGGGGTGCCACTTGGCAAGGGAGCAGGGGTTGCCAGCTTCGGCCGAGGTGGACCCCTCCTGGGTGGACACCTGGCGAAGTGGCAGAGAGAGGCTCGACTTCGATCGAGGTGGACCCATCTTGTGGTGCCACCTGGCGAAGGAGCAGGAGGGCCCAGCTCAACCTCGGTAGAGGTGGACCCGTCTTGGGGTGCCACCTGGCGAGGGAGCGGGGGTTGCCAGCTTCGACCGAGGTGGACCCCTCCTGGGTGGACATCTGGCGAAGTGGCAGAGAGAGGCTCGACTTCGATCGAGGTGGACCCATCTTGGGATGCCACTTGGCGAAGGAGCAGGAGGGCCCGGCTTAACCTCGGCAGAGGTTGACCCGTCTTGGGATGCCACCTGGCGAGGGAGTGGGGGCTGCCAGCTTCGGTCGAGGTGGACCCCTCCAGGATGGACACCTGGCGAAGTGGCAGAGAGAGGCTCGACTTTGACCGAGGTGGACCGGTCTTGGGGTGCCACCTGGCGAAGGAGCAGGAGAGATGGGCTCGACCTCGGCAGAGGTGGACCCGTCTTGGGGTGCCACCTAGCGAGGGAGCGGAGGCTGCCAGCTTCGGCCGAGGTGGACCCCCCCTGGGTGGACACCTGGCGAAGTAGCAGAGAGAAGCTCGACTTTGACCAAGGTGGACCCGTCTTAGGGTGCCACCTGGTGAAGGAGCAGGAGAGCCGGGCTCGACCTCGGCAGAGATGGACCCATCTTGGGATGCCACCTGGCGAGGGAGCGGGGGCTGCCAGCTTCGGTCGAGGTGAACCCCTCCTAGGTGGACACCTGGCGAAGTGGCAGAGAGAGGCTCGACTTCGGCCGAGGTGGACCCGCCTTGGGGTGCCACCTGGCGAAGGAGCACGAGAGCTGGGCTCGACCTCGGCAGAGGTGGTCCCATCTTGGGGTGCCACCTGGCAAGGGAGCGGGGGCTGCCAGCTTCGGCCAAGATGGATCCCTCCTGGGTGGACACCTGGCGAAGTGGCAGAGAGAGGCTCGACTTCGGCCGAGATGGACCCGTCTTGGGGTGCCACCTGGCGAAGGAGCGGGAGCGCCATTTCCCGAGCGAGGAATTTTGAAAGCAAAATCCACATGACGACGGCATCCAGCTGGATCTGACACACGTTCCATGTCACCGATGTAGCCATATCAATTAAAAATATTTTTTTTTAATCAATTGGACTCTGATTCAGTATTTATGATCGAGTCAAAAGTTGATCATAATAAGATGATAATTAGGTTATCTATTAAATTTTAACTCTAACAATATACTCCATGCATATCTAAAACATTCTTTTCTGCCTTTCTCTGTAAGTGTGTATAATGGAGATTTTTTTTTTTTTTAAATAAGAAGTGTGTGCTCGTAAAAGAGAGGTACAAATTCAAAAGTGTACTCAAAGAATATGTGCAGTGGTGATGACAACATAGGGATGGGGATTTCCATTACTTGATTAAGATATGGAAGGTGGTGTATCCTCTGATGCTACCCATGGGTCACTTGCATTGCGTTTTGAGAGTGGAAGCTATCATGTATTGAAGGTCCGTGCCAAAGGAGTACTCAAAGGAGGCCCCTCACTTTTTTCCTTTGGTGGTACCAAAATTAGCGTTACTTATGAGTGGGGACCAACAACTCTTTTTATAGGATTTTGTATGGTGCTTTTAAATTTTGAAGAGATTTGAAAGATTATGATAGGGATGCTGAAGATAATCCTTGAAGTTTGGGGGTGTGTCCTAAGCGGATTCCTGGAGGTATTCCAGGGATGCTCTAAGTTTGAGTATTTTCTCCTGTGACTTAAAAAGAAAAGTTTTTTGAGAGATTGTATAGCCCAATTGGATTATGGGGTTGAGTCCAGGTTTGTTAAATTGGTTAAGAGATTAGTCAGTTGGTTGGTTAGTTGATTGGTCGTAACTAATTAGGAAACCCAACCATGTGAGGTGTCCTAATCAGTTTGTTATTAGCCCAAGATAAGTCCTAACCGTCCATGTGATTGTAACACCAAGAAGTTGTGAGCCCATGTGATTGTAGTCCAACAAGATCAAGGAGTCCAAGACGCCTCAAGGAGTCCAAGACGCCTCAAGGAGACAAGGAGTTCACCGTCCCATGTGCTATAAATAAAGGGGATGGGGCATGCAGTTTGGTGTGTCCAAGAGAGGCCGACCCTTTGGGGTCCGGTGTAGTGTGGAGTCCGTGAGGACTTCTCACGGTCCTAGTCTTGGACTGTGAGGGCTTGATGACGCCCCTTGAGGCATAGACCATGGAAAGCCTCCTGGGTTTCAAGGAGGCCACGGTGTTGGGTTACAGAGAGGCGCACGTGAAGGAGATATCACATGGAGGGCTTGTGCCATGATGGTGTTTCACGGGGCTTTGGAGAAGGGACGCATGTTGAGATATTCTCTGTGCATGGCATATATGGGTTATTGGGGCGTGAGGCCTGCAAGAGAGAAGACATGTGAGATAGCGAGAAGCTTTTGGGATTTTAAAAGGGGTGCTATCGAGTGTTGTCTTGTTTGTTGTAACAAGGTTCTTCTCCAAAGGAATAAAGCAATCTCTCTTTTTTCTCCTACATTTATATATCCATTATTGCATGATATTGAATCCAAGAACATGTTATTGGACCGTATCCTTCCACGTTGCTTCCGCTGCATCCACTGTGTATAGACGCTGGTCCGGATCTTCCAACAAGTGGGATCAGTGCCTAGGAATTTTTCAACAACTAGTATTAGAGCTTGGTTGAGCCATTGTTCGAGCGGAAGTGGAGCGGTTTCAGAGCTGCTGGTTTGAAGGTGGAAGAGGAGGATTCAAGGAGTGCATCGAGGCAGGTGGAGTTGTACGTGGGTATGGTATCCCACGTGGATGGAGAAAAGAAAAGCCCGGATTTCTCAAGTTCATCGGATTACATTAGTAGAGACGATGCTAGGGACAGCTCAGGAAGACAGGAGATAGTCTCAGGGAGCACCGGGGGTATCGGGCAGTCTGGAGTGTCCCGGTATGGTGGCATTGGCCTAAGGACGGAGACTGGAGTTGATGGAGATGGCAGCTCAGGAAGACCGGGGACAGGTCTCAAGGAGCACCAGGGATATCATGCTGCTGGGAGACGGCTGGGACATGATGCAACTAGGGATGGCAATGGGCTGGGTTCGGGCCAGGTGCATAACTACCCAAATCCAAACCCAAATATTCAATACACTACCCAAACACGGCCCAAACATTATCGGAACTGGGTTTTTTTTATCCAAACACATCTTAATTGGATATCGGATAATCAGGTTTACCCTACCCGAACCCAACTAAGTCATATTAAATATTTTTTTTTATTTTTATCAACTTTAAAATCATCTACAATTTTATAAATTATACATACATTAAACAAATAAAATTTAACTACATTTTTAGTTCAACAGTAGTTAATTTCATATTCAATCAAAATTTATATTATGAAGTTGGTAAACAATTAATTATGATATTGTTTTGAATTCACCCTGAATAGAATATGATGAAAAAAAAGTTCAATATATATATATATAATGATTAGGGTATATGATTCAAGTATTTTAAAATTTAATAACTAATAATTATAATTAATAAAATATATATTAATTATATATATATATATATTTAAATATTAAAATAATTTGGGCCGGGTTCGGGCCGGGTGTATATCTATCCAATTCCGGTCCAAACCCAAAGTTAAGCATTCGGGTTTTACCCAAACCTGGCCCAAACCCAGTCAAAACGTTGACTACCCGGTCCAATCGGGTCGGGTACCCATGGATTTTGGTTTTATTACCATCCATAGATGCAACATCCAAGTGGAGATGGTTGCTGGGTTCAGTTGCTGGGTTAGCAGAAGAGTTGGATGAGCTCTTGATTTCGGAGGAGCTTGCGAGATGTAGTGTATCCAAAACGGTCTCGAAATGATCCGCATGATGCGGAGGGTCCGAGGAGGCAGTGACGGTGTTCGAGGTGCAGCGGCAGGCTCAGCAAGGCAGCGTTGAGTGGCTGGCCTTGAGATTTCTTTCTATGGCATCAGTGGGACTTCAGTCTCAGGTGGAGCATCGGTGATAGGTGGCTTCATGGGTGGAGCAGGATTCGACATGAGTTCAGAGCGAGAGGTGCAAGGATACTGGCCAGGTCCTAGCACGAGAGCTAGGGGTGCACTTAGTCAGGTGGAGCAGAGTGTGCAGAGATTGGCGTGGCATTGTGGAGATGGTGTCAGGTAGAGCTCCAATTATAGCAAATGCCGGTTCAGGTCCACTGTGGTCTCTCCAGGGAAGTCCAAGAAAAAGTCTGATGCAGCTGCCAGGCAGAAGAAAGGCTACAATCGTGGTGCAAGAATACAAGCAAGGATCTTCAGCTGTGGAGGCAGTCATCCCAAAGGCCTCCAAGGGCGCGCAGCAGCTGAAGGGTATTGGCAGAGGCAATGAGGTCTGCACAAGAGGCTGTCAGGACATGCAGTTCAGCGGGGTTGTGCAAGAGGATATTGCCAGGTTTGCCAAGACTTGGGATACCAAGGTGGAGATTGTAGGGTTTTGCGTGGTGCTTCTAAGCCTTGGAGAAACTTGGTGATGAGGACATCGGCCCAGAATCTGAAGCAACCCAGATCAAACCTGAAGTCCAGCCCAACCTAAAACCAGAAGCCAGCCCAACCCAGAAGTCAGCCCAGAACCTGAAGTCCAGCCCAAACCCGGGGGCCCAAGATCTTGAAGTCGATGCAGCCAAAATCTTGATGCGGTATAAATCCCGAAGTACAGTTGGATTAGTTTGTTTTTAAAATAAATAGTTTGAATTTATTAGAGATATCTTACATTAGTCTATTTAAGATCTTGATGAATAAAATTAGCTAGCGATGAATTATTGAGAAAAGTACTTGGATGTATCCCGACTCTTCTCCTTCTCTCCGCTTCTCTCTTCTGATTCTTCCTTCCCCGGATCCTTTCTCTATTTCCTCCTTCTTCGAACCTGGGAACCATCGATCTTCCGGATCCCGCTTTCGCCAAACACGGAAGCCTACACACAGCCTGCAACTGGATATCACCAATCGCGCTCTTCCGCGGCGGAGCTCCCTTGCGCCCCCGTCTGCTAACCACCGAAGGTCGCTGCCAAGCGGATCCGGAGTTCTTCTTCTCCAAATAACACCGCCGGCCCCTCACATCACGTGCCTGGAGGGAGAGGGTAAATTACTTGGATCGTCTAATCCACAAAGGCATGTCAAATCTACCGAGATGGAGGGACACGGAAATGCTAACGCCATTGGATCCCACAATCCGAGGTCAAGAAAGCTGAGATCGCTCGTCTGGAATGATTTCACCAAGGAGCGGAGCGCCGATCCCCTGCTTGCACACCCGTCAAAGCACCCTAGAAGTACTTTGCACGGTCGGAGAAGCAAGCTGCCGACTTTAAAACAAGAATGCGAGGGAAAAATGCAAAAAAAAACAAAAAAAAAAAAGAAAAATACGTAGAAAAAAAAGTGAGAAGTATGGGTTTATCGGTGGGAGAAAATAAATAAATATATATATATATATATATGGGTTTTATTTGAGAAAAAAAGACCGTGAGAAACAAGAAAGGAAACCGTGAGAAACAAGAAAAAAAAAAAGTATAGGTTTGTTAGTATAAAAAAAGAGAGAAAAATATATTAAAAAAAAATATGGAAAAAAAAAAGAGAGTTTATTTAAAATTAAAAAAATTAAAAAAATAATTTTGTTTGATTTAGCCTAGCCTATAGTCGTTTCCTAGCGACCAACGATCGGGTCCGTCCCGCGTCGCTTGGAAGGCCATGGCAGGAATGCTGGAGGCAATTCCTGGAGCTTGGAGGCGTATCCCAAGCGGATTCTTGGAGGTGTTTCTCTCAAGCGGATTCTTGGAGGTGTTCCAGGGATGCTCTAAGTTTGAGTATTTTCTCATGTGACTTAGAGGGGAGTAAGTTTGAGTGTTTTCTCATGTAACTTAGATGAGAGTTTTTTTGAGAGATTGTAACATAACCCAATTGGGTTATGAGGTTGGGTCAATGTTTGTTAAATTGGTTAGGAGGTTAATCAGTTGGTTGGTTAGTTGATTGGTTGTAACCAATTAGAAAACCCAATCATGTGAGGTGTCTTATCAGTTTATTATTAGCCCAAAACAAGTCCTGATCGTCTATGTAATTGTAACTACCAAGTTGTGAGCCCATATGTGATTACAGTCCAACAAGATCAAGGAGTCCAAGACGTCCAAGGAGACAAGAAGTTCACCGCCCCATGTACTATAAATAAGAGGGATGGGGCGTGCGATTTAGTGTGTCCAAGAGAGGCCGACCCTTTAGGGTCTGATCCAGTGTGGAGTCCGTGAAGATTTCTCACAGTCCTAGTCTTGGACCGTGAGGGCTTGAGGACGCCCCTTGAGGCATGGACCGTGGAGAGCCTCCTGGGTTTCAAGGAGGCCACGATGTTGGGCTGCAGAGAGGTGCATGTGAGGGAGATATCACATGGAGGGCTTGTGCCATGATGGTGTTTCACGAGACTTTGGAAAAGGGATGCACGTTGAGGTATTCTCCGTGCGTGGCATACGTGGGCTCTTGGGGCCAGCCAGAGAGAAGATGTATGGGACAGCATGAAGCTGTATGGGACAGCATGAAGCTTCTGGGGTTTCAAAAGGGATGTTATCGAGTGTTGTCTTGTATGTTGTAATAAGGTTCTTCTTCAAAGGAATAAAGTAATATTTTTTTTTCTTCCATATTTATATTTCCATTGTTGCATGATATTGAATCCAAGAACATGTTGTTGGACTGTATCCTTCCACGTTGCTTTCCCGGATCTTCCAATAAATGGGATCAGTGCCTAGGAATTTTTCAATACTTTTCTGCCGAAAAGCTCATGGCACACGCCACCGGCAATGGATCCATGGATAGAATGGCTAGGAACTGCTTACGTGATGGAATGGATTAGTTAAGCCATTAGCAAAAGGAGCCAACCAAACCCTGGAGAAATGGGACAAGTGTGTGGCTTGCAAAGTGGAACATGGCTCGGTTAGATATCCCTATGTAGTTGTGTGGTGCAAATTGGGTAGATTGTATCACTTGTGTGTATCGTCTTTCGTTAGAATCTTGAAGCTATATCTACTTCTTTGTATCTTTTGTTAGATTACAGCTTAATTTTCAATATATATGACCAACCGCTAAGGCGGTAGTTCGGTTGGTAGAAATCTTGCCTCATTACCAACAGGTCGTGGATTCGAAACATGTTCTCATGAATAACTTGATTAAACGTCTCGAATCGAACATTACCTGATGAGGTAAGAGCCTGCAGGGATAGTTACACCGGGATTTATCGAGACTGCAAAAATCTGAGCATCTCGAATCGAACATTACCTGACGGGATAGGAACTTGCAGGAATAGCTATACCGAGATTTATCCCCTCCTATTTCTTTTGATTATATATATATATATATATATGACCAAAATAATCAAGGGATTTCCAACTCTTGATTGTTTGGTTTGGATTGCTGGCATAAGTTACAACCGTAATGTAATAACATCTTGTAAGAAGGGCAAGATGGAATTAAACAAAAGATGACCGCATGACTCCTATTGCCTTGGAAGTCATCACTATAAGCAAGTTGAGGGTCGTTCCAATGGTCTTACCACTTTGATGTTTCTCGGTTCAAGTCTTGGATGGTGTATTCTGTCGAGTGTTTGATCTTGAATAATTATAGTATGGATATGTTTCCCTTTTTCTTTTCTCCTCTTAGAAAAAGGAGTTATAGATAAACTTGCTGAAGCAAAAACTCAGACTATTTTATATCTATATTTTTCTTTCTCTTTCTTTTTTTTTTTTTTTTTTTTTTTTTTTTTTTTTGAGAAAAGGATGAACAAAGGAGATCCGCTTGATAGATTATGCTAGTATAGATAGCATAGGGACAGAAAAAAAAAAGAAACCGACAATTATGCGTAAGATTTAAACAAAAAGATTTGGTTAGCACACAAGAAGAGATACAAGATTATAGAGGAAGGGAGTGTATTTGTGAGAAAGAAGCTATTGCCAAGAAAGGAAATACATCTTTTTCTCAATAATTGGGAAGGACAACTGGGAACCTGCTCAATTTGGAACTTCATTAAAAAAGGAATATAGAAGAAAAAGAAACGAAAGATAATGAAATGAAATTGAAACAAAAAAAAAAAAAAAAATGTAACAGAACGAAGGAACAACCAACCTAACAAATGCTGATAAGTGAAGAAAATCCTCTTGAACACATCCATATGCGCCTTATAAATCTAATGGAGTGATGCAAGTAAAGAATCCTATAAGATTCCTTATCCTATATGAGATCAAAGTAGCACAACAAAAGATAAACTAAAAGTAATAGATTAAAAATTATAAAGCCGAACCCAACCTACACTTATCCAACCATTAAAGGCAACAGAGAGCTAACAAACTAGAAGAACAAAAGTAATCAGGAATTTGAAACAACTAGAACAAACTAAGAATTAGTAATGAAATATTTTTTTTAGATCAAAAAAAGAAATTCTAATGCTATTAAAAATCAAACAAAATTTCAAAACCTATCCTGACCCCAAAAAAAAAAAAAAATCACTCCAATTTCAAATCTAGTGGAATCGGATTAAGAGTCTTTAAAGAATTTATTTATTTTTTTTTCCTTTTTATGTTTTAGATTTTAAATCAAAATTTGAAAATAAAGAACATTCCCTGATGCTAAATATGGTACAGGTAACATGTCTTACAGGATTCCCCATCTTGATATGGACAGGATTAAAACTCGGGTAACTAGGTATCATAACCTAATAATTACTTAAGCAATAATTGGCAAACAGGTCATCGAGTAGTTTGATTTGTTTGCCTCCTAACTTGGATAGCCATGTAAACAAACCTCCCTTTCAATTTTCAAGAAAACGAAGGATGAACATAGATACATACCTATCATACTCGCATCAAAATTTTCTCCCAGAAAACTATCATCAATTTAGTTGGTCAGCCTAGGACTCCTGCAGAATTCTCTTTACTGACCAGATACAGAGAGCAAGCATGCTTCTCCTTCTCCTTCTCCTTCTCCTTCTCCTTCTCCTTCTCCTCCCTTGTAGGTGATAGCGAATGGAAAATGTACAGGCCAACAAATAAAACTAAAAGGTGGTGACAAGCTTCCTCATATTTCACCGATATCCCATCTTCTTCTTTCTAATGCGTTCAGCAGACCTGGCCTCCAGTTCATCGAGCTGCTTTATCCAAATTTCTTTAGGAAATATGTTTCTCCCTGCTCCTTTGAATTCTTCTCGATCTCCCACTTCTACCGAGTCCAGACGGCGATCATATTTCTCACGTAAAACTGGATCAGAAAGAGTCTCATAAGCCCTTTGGAGCTCTATAAACATTTGTGTGGACTCCTCTCTCCTTGAAGCTGGACAGACATCAGGGTGGTAGCTGAGAACCATGCGTCGTCTATAAGCTCCCTTGATTGCCTCGGCACCCACATTCTTCGAATCGAGAGCTAAAACTTCATAGCAGTTGGCCTCCTTTCCCAAGCTCGATTGGATGGATAGCTTTGCATGCAATGGTGCAGCTTCTCTGATTCCTTCCTGCTATAGGAAATGCTGCATCGAGCTTTCCTGTGCTGGACACGATCGAAGTATCCATAGGAAGATGGGAGCTTGAGAATGGTGCATAACTTGGTCAAGGAAACCTAAGGGAATTCTAATGGGTGACCAAAGAGTGTATAAATGGAGTTCAGGTGGCAGGGTGGAAGTTTTCCTCTTTGTTTTTATTGGGTGATTTCGGTGGTCATGTTTCAATAAATATCCAGGATCGCCAATCCTCTTCGAGGGTTTGGTTGATAGACTTTGAATTGGTTATGCTGTCGTTGATGATTATTTTGGTCTTTTTCTGTTTGTCCCTTCTGCAATTGAATTCGATCTCCATCTTATAAACTATTCCACCAAATCCAATGCAAAAGGAAGCCTCGATTATCCAAATAAACATAGACTCGTGTACACAAACAGATATAAGCCAGATGCTGGCTTTTTTTATATTAGAATTTTAGGTCATCCATGTCTTACTCTATGTTTTATATCATAGATTTGGCATGTGGAGTTTGAAAAAAAAGAATATAAAAAAGGGTAGCCTGGTACACAACAACGTCAGATACAAGTATACTCCTGCATGTTGTGGAGAGAGAGTTTTTATGTTCCGAACCCATGCCATCCAAATCATGATGTAGCAACCTAATTGTTGTGCCAAGGCTCATCCTTACTCTATTAATAATGTTGAGGTAGTAATAAATTGAATGGCCATGGATTGCATCTTTGTCTGCAAGCATCAGAAGAAGCCTGTGATTGCCGGCTAAATGTTTCTTAAACTACGGAATCGATTATTAATTTTCTTTGGTGTTTGGTTGGGGTAGATTAAACTACTCATGGAAGGGTCTTTGCAGCAATTTGGATGATTTGCTACCGATGCCAAGGGATGTTTTTCATTGAAGTTATTTGGAAGACTGGTCAAGCATTAGAGGAAGCTGACATATAAATTGAGTGCACATGTGATGGGTCAACAGTACAAAACCAATGTTCGACATCATAAGTATATTTCGATTGGCAGCCTGCTCGATTAAAATATCTCAATAAGAAGAAGATAATGTAGGTTTCTTGTGATTTTAGATAAGCTCAGCCTTACCATTGGATCAAACAAATGTTTTATTAAACACTGATGTTAAGTGTTGAACCTGTCTTTGCCCGAAAGAGTGAGAACCTATTCAACCACCAGTCCCTTTCCTACCACATGATTCGGTACTCCATGAACAATTCTAGTTTGCTGAAATTTTGATTTACACACTTGGCACTGACATTTTTTTCACCCTAGATTGCTCGAGAAGTTCTAATTCCATGCTCGAATCAATCTGTCTCAAGGAAAGCACTTAATAGCAACCAAAAGAGCAAAAGATAACATATTGAATAACAAATTGCATTCAGCCTAACTTACCTGTAGAAAGATGCACTCCGATTGCTCAAAAAGGGAGATGTATCGGTACTCTGATGCTGCATTCTTTCCGGCTAAGTTTAGAGGATTGGCATGCCTCAGCAATCATAAAGATTCTCAAAAAATATTTATATTTTATATATATATATATACAACAGCTAAAATTACTTTATTTTGAGAGCGAGAGAGAGAGAGAGAGAGAGAGAGAGAGAGAGAGAGAGAGAGAGAGAGGTGATGGTAATTTTTTTTTTTTAATTTATAAACCGGTGCATTCAATTAGGAGCGAAGGTGAATACAACCAAGATAATCAGAAAGCAAGATATTCCTCAACTAGGAGGGAGCAGAACGCCAATTGGTCCATAAAACCGGATCCGAATGATTGGCCACATAGGAGGCGACTCAGTCAGCTGCTGAGTTCGCCTCCCTATACATATATCTAACCGAAGAACTGACACAACCCTGCCTCAAAAGATAGATATCTCTAATAATAAGATGGAGAGCAGGCGCCTCGATCATCCGATCAATCCAGGAAATAACAGTGGAAGAGTCTCCCTCAATATGCAGACAGTCAATCTGAAGGATAAGACGAGCGTATCTAATCCCCGCCCACGCCGCCAGAAGCTCCGTCTGAGGAACAGAAGCATCCCAGACCGGGATACCACCAGCCACAATAAAGCCAAGAGAGGGGTCCCGAATAATAAACGCCGCCGCTCCTCTATCATGGCAGAGACTACCATCAAAATTGATGGTGCAGCAGGTCGGAGGAGGGAGTTCCCAAGCAACACATACCGGAATGGTCGCTCGAGGAGCAGAAGAGGAACCCTAGGATACCAACCCCGAAGAAGACAGACCCCAATACTCAGAAGCATCCACCCTGGCTCTCTCTACCACAAATCTGGGAGAAGAAACCGTAGAAGAAAAAATCTGGTTGTTCCTGGACAACCGGATATGATAAGCCAAATATACAATATAGGACATCTGATACGAAGCAGACTGATGCAAAGAATATATAAAGATCTGCTGGGCATCCCGGCCTCGAGGACCAAGATGAAGAACACCCGCTAATCTCCATATATACGTCGCCCTCGGACAAGTAAAGATGGTATGAGTCTGGGTCTCAACCTCCTCAGAACAACCGGGGCATACCATTGGTATGGATAGACCCCTCGCCGAAAGCAAATCACATGTTGGAAGCCGACCCCAAACTAGCTTCCAAATAAACAGAGCCATTCTGGGGTGAACCGGTAACTTCCAGATCCAATCAAAGTAGGGGGTCGTCGGAGACTGTGGGTCCCGGCTCGTCATGAGGTCGGAGATCGGCGCTCTTTGGGTTGAAGTGTGCCTCCAGACCCTAATATCAGGACCCGAAAAAACAGGAATGGCAATAGATAGGACACGGGATCCAAGAATGTCACCAAATAAAGAGAGCACTGCACTCTGATCCCAAGCCAAACGATCAGAGGACATAATGTCAGGAATAGAAATAGATAAAGGGACATGCACAGAAATAAACGTGGGCCACCAGCAGAGCGGGATGTCAGAAATCCAAGAATCTTCCATAAATCTAATGGAAGAACCATCGCCAATAATCCAGGAGCAATGAGGAAAGACCGAAGGAGCCCTCCTAATCATCTCCCTCCAAATAATAGAACAATTCCTCGAGGGAGCATTGACCACATTGAAGTCAGTAGAAATTTCGCCATACTTGACTCTCATAAAGGTGATGGCCTTAAACAGCACCCAACAAACTTAAAATAAGAATTGAAAAGGAATGTAGAAAATTTCTTAGTGGATTGGCATGGCTTATCAAATATTTTATATTTTAAAGATTCTCATGAAATATTTGTATTTTGATTTTCTATATACAAAGCTAAAATTCATTTATTTTGAGGGTGAGGGGTGCTGGTATTAAACGGCATCCAACAAATTTCAAACATGAATTGGAAATGATGATAAAAAGTATGCAGAAAATATCTTCATGGATTGGAATGGCTTAGCAAATATCTCAAAAATTCTCAAGAAATATTTGTGTTTTGATTTCCCATATACAACAGCTAAAATTCTTTTGTTTTGAGGGAAAGAGGGGGGTGGTTGTATCAAACAGCACCCAACAAACTTTAAACAAAAATTAGAAACAACGACAACAGCATGTAGGAAATATCTTAATGGATTGGCATGGCTTAGCTAATATCTTAAAGATTCTCAGAAAATATTTGTATTTTAATTTTTCATATACAATAGCTAAAATTCTTTTATTTTGAGGGAAAGAGAGGGGTGGTGATAATATGCAGCACCCAACAAACTTCAAACAGGAATTGAAAATGATGACAAAAATTAAGCGGGAAATATCTAAATCTTAAAGATTCTCAGGATATATTTGTGTTTTGAATTTCTATATACAATAACTTAAATTCCTTTATTTTGAGGAAAAGAAGGGGTGGTAGTATTAAACAGCACCCAATATACTTCAAATAGGGATTGGAAATGATGAAAAAAAGCATGCAAGAAATATCTTAGTGGATTGGCATGGCTTAGCAAATATTTTAAAAGTTCTTAGAAAATACGGATATTTTGACTTCCCATATACAACAGCTAAAATTCCTTTATTTTGAAGGAGGGGGGGGAGTATTAACCAGTACCTAACAAACTTCAAACAGGAATTGAAAACGACAACAAAATACATACAGACCCCCAAGCAAGGAACCAAGACAACCAACTAGAGTCCATCCATATTGGACAAAGACAACCCCTAGGTCAAACTACTAGAGAAACTTTAGAAAAATCACATCTACCCTTCCTTTAGGTCTACCAAGGAACCAATTCAAAGTCACCAAGAAAGTAACTAATATTTTGATCAACTTCAGACCAAAAAAAGTGCCATTCAGAAAATCTCTGTTTTCCTTCTCTTCCCAAAGGCACTGGTAGCATGCCAGGACTAACATGCTGCAGCCTCTTCAATGCCCCTTTCTAACTCTACAATCCTTCATTCCATCAAACGGGATCTTAAAACTCTTCGATGAGTCCCTGATCTGAAGCAGATGATTATAGTGAAGTTACCGCAGAACCGGAACAAGGGCAACCTCATAACAGGTGATATATATGTCATGTCTGAAGATCTGTTAAAAGAAGACAATGATACAAAAATGATCGAGTCCTTTTGCACAAGTTTCTCCTTGGTTGATCCATACGATCATTGATCTCCAATTGCATGAAGTTTTTAACACTACAGGGACATGACACTTCACAACCTTCTAGCAACCAGACATAATGTACTGCAAGGATAAAATCTTTTACCAAGACCTATAGGTGCCAGCTCCAGATCTTGTAGTCTAATTTTTCTCTCTAAGCTGGAAATCCCCAAGAAGGATTAGAAGTTGAAATGGATCAGACACGGGGGTCTATTTTAAAGTCCAATATTGCAGTTTTAACAAAACAAAATGGCAGTTCTTGTTGAAAACATGCTTCAAATGAATTTAAGTGTGCACAAGCAGATAGACTTAATAGTAGTTCTAAATGGAACCTTTTTCCCTCAGATTTCATAAATGACCATCAAGCATGCATGATCTCATCTTACCACAAGAATAACAGCTTGATATGCACAAAATGAACAATATCCCAGATACGGCACCTCTCCATAGAAAGGATGTTCCAAGGTTCAAACCTTAATTAGGAGGTGTTCCTCTTGTGTTGGACCTAACTAATCTCCACTTTTTCTTTTCTTTTTTCTTTTTTTTTTTTGAAACGAGGCTCAAAGCTGGTATATAATAATACAAATTAATTAGCATATAACTAACTATTGGATATAATCCAATGGCTGACTTCAGTTCAGTTAACATAATATCAGTCACTTGAGGTTGAAGTGAGCTTGAAACGAGTTTAAACCGAGCTCGGTTGGAACTTGGATTGAGCTTGAATCAAGCTCAAGCTCAAACTGATTTCAGCTAGGTAATGGGTATCAAGCTGATCTGGCTTGGTTCAAAATAAGACTCGAACAAGTAACAAATGAGGCAAACTTAATTTCAATTTTCAAACTCAAAATAAATTTCAAGCATGGCTTGATCAGTCTCAAGCTCAATTACATTTACCTCAAGCACATGACTAACCCAAAGCCTTCCACTACCTTGCAAGTCACTGAGGTCCGCAGTTTTGAGTGTTGCCAGATCTCTGAGCCATCAACTATAACTTTCCATCAGAATCTCCTTTTGCTATCCATATGGCAAAAATTTTTGCTTAGCACCAGCTTGAAGCTACCAAGTTTAATCAAAATAGTGTCCAACTTGCCTTGAAAAAATCTTTTGTACAGTTAGCACAACCCAACCAATCCCTTGTTATATGGTATTCAATCATTAGAACCTATGACTGATACAAATAAAAAAAAGACCAAGTTCCCATGGTTCACTTGAGGAAAGGGTACACTGAGCTTGTGGGACACCGTCAAATACATTTAAACACATCAAATTCCTAAACATTGTTAAAAATCCCACTATATGCAATGGAAACCCAGCTTCTTGGTTGTGGCTACACTCTCAGGTCTAATGGATTCCACTCATCAGTATTCTCTGCAGAGAGATGGCAATCTGTGGGTCAGTTCAGGCTTGGGTTGGGTTGAGATCATATGTCAAAACCCATAGGGACTCATCTGATCCAGAACTGGCCTGCCAATGTCAACTACCCAACCCGAATCTGACCCTTAGCTAACCCGCTGACCTGTTTTACCAAGCCCAAGCCTATCTAATTTTGGACTTCATAATATATAGTTAGGTTATTTTTTCCATAGTTTTGGACTAAATCTCATGACATAATAAAATGAAATAACATAAATCACAAACCTCTAAACAAGTATTAAAAACCAAGTTCTAAAACAAGCTAGCATAATAATATAAACAAGATATCCATAACTAGCATAATAATATAAACAAGATATCCATAACTAGATAGTACAAAATTATTTGAATATGAAAACAAACAAAATGATAACATAAAGCAATATAATATGGTTGAGGGGACTTGATCTGAACCAACCTAACTCATTACCTGACCCACAAACCCAACAGGTTTGCATATTTAATGAGAGTATCTGTAACCACACCCATCTCTGCATGCTTACAGATACTCATTAGATACACATCTTTTGGATCAGCACTCTTGTTAAGGGGGAGAGAACAAACACGCAACCCAAAAGTGCGAATTTATGTATCAAGATACATAAAACTCTATATCATGTGTATCATGCATGAATGTAGAGTAATTATACTAACAGGAAGACAAAATTACTCAAATTTGTCTTTCGAGCTGAATGGATATGCACCCCTCCTAGAAATTTAAATATCACAAAGACGTACCCTCATTCAAAAAGTCATAAAAATTAATTGGGTGCTGATACCACCTAGATTATCCATAAAGTTTACAAAGAATAAACCAATTGCAACGATTTCTTGTGTTGAATGAGTGCAAACTCCCTACAAATTGAAGTATCACTAAGACAAGCAACCTCAACCAGAACTGCTCTAATTGATAGTTTCATAAGGCTACCTCTGAACTTTGTTAGTCAAGAAAAATAACAAGATGAGATGCCCAACTAATCATCTCATATTCATTAAGTTCTATGTAATTCTACAAATGCTTTGCTATTATTCTTAAAATTTCATGTAATACTACAGATCCTTTTCTAACATTATGTAATCTGCTGTCTGTGAAAACATCCCCAAAATACATGGGTTATCGTTGACCATGAGGATTTTGTGTTTGAAACATGAGAACCCTTGAATCTTCTGCCGGGTTTACCTTAGCATCTACACTTTCAGATAAGACACCTATTCAACCTTCAAACATCGATGTGATGGCTTGGAGTTCTTCAACCTTGAGAACTAGCATCCATGGCCACTGATAATTATATAAACACCATACTTTGCCAATGATTATACTCTATTGCCATTCCCTTGTCATCAACTCAAAATGGATCATCTATTGCTCCTCCAAGATCATTTACTAATTTCATCTCCACGAAGTATGGGACCTGTTCAAGTTCAATAGAGTTCAGAACTGAAACAATTGCATGCACGGCAAGCTTGAAAACACAAGTTCCATTAGGCAAAATATTGGCCCATAAAGGATCAAAAAATTGTGCAAACTGAGCAACCTAAAAGAATCATGTGAAGAAGGAAGAAAAATACCTCATTAATGATTCATTTGCCAATACAAAATTTGCCAAATATGGTCGATAAGATTTCTTCAGAAATGTCTTCCCCACTTATCTCCCCAAGGGCTAATGCTGCTTCCCTCAAGTCAATTGTCCAAAAATCCATTGGCAGTTCTTCATTTATAGATGACTTCAGTCTTAAGAGAGCTTCTTGAGTTCGCAGGAGTTGCTCAAATTGTCTCTGACCACATCATCAAAATCAAATAACAGTTAGCCACATAGCAGCTGCTTGTGATTCTTGCTTTCTTTCTTTTTCCCCTTTTTTTGCTAAATTGCACTTGATCTCTTAAAGAAAACAAGAAATTAAGCCTCATCTCAGCCAGCTTTCTAATGTTTTCTTAGAGATATCATGACCAACATTGGTATAATGTTGCTTACGATCACAAGGGCATAATTGGAAATCATTATAGACTCTGCTATAACAATTAAATATTATAGAGTTAAGTTTTCAAAAATGAGTTTTCCATTGCACTTTGGCAGAAAGGCAAAAAAACTTAGTTATCTCCTGCGAACATTCATGCCAATAACTAAGTTGTCTCATAGGGCTTCAAACTGGGGATTCCTCAATAATGCCATTTCTCTGCATTTACTGGCTTTGGTTCAATGCTTCATATGTTATACAAGGTCCTCTTCTTTCCAAATGCAATTGACACAGAGTTGCAGGTACCGTAACTTCTTTCCACTAGTTAAGATGTTCATAATCTCATTCACTTCAAAACTCTGTCCAATATTTATACAAGTTAATAGAAAAAGTGATCTTTCTTCCCGATATCTGTGAGACATTCACAATTTCACATGTTGTTATGAGTAAATCACACATTAATAAACAGCTTCTTTCCGCATGTTATTCTTATTTCTCCCACAGAAAATTTTCTTTTTCTATTTTGTAGGGACTTTACTAATGTGTAGCTCATTTCAGTCATAAATCTTTGTTTTGTAACTATGGCTGCAAACAGAGTAACAAAATTTAGCATCAAATGTTTAACAGACAGAAAATCTTTTAAGGGAAACTACAGTACAAAGGTGTATACCGTGTATGACTACCTGATTTACAGTCCACCTACGCCCCCCTGCAGGAATTGGGTCAAGGCCCCTGACATCGAGTACAGCCCTCTCCAGTTCCGGGATGCCTTTACCAGTGACTGCACATGTTTGGACATGCCTCATGAAAGAGTTGCCAACAGTCTCAAATGTTTGGGCTGAAAAATATGGTGCACAATCTATTTTGTTGATAACAAGTATCATGGGTATGGCTGAACCTGTAGACTTCTGCTCTCCACAAGAAAAGAAAAATGGTTATATTATACTTTTCACGATCAACTAAGCACAAATACTTGAAAATGTTAACACTAACATAAAGGATCCGAACATCAGAAGAATAATTAAGAACAGACCAAAGTGAAAATAACAAAAAAGTGTGAACATCATCTCATAATACCGTGACAACAACACCTGCTGGGTTAATGCAATTTTAAATACCGGTGGAAAGAAACAATAATGAGAATCTCATCGATTGTAATAAACTTCATGATGCATTATCTAAGCACATTAGAAGAGTCCAACACTTTTACATCAATGATATTGATTACAAAAAAGATTATGATATCATTTTAAAAAAAGCTTCCAATTGCTTACAGTAGAAAATATCCATGCAGAAGTACATTGAGGGGCAGCAGAGGTCAGATGCATCTGTTTGCACACAAGTATCTAATGGAAACTTTTGTGCTCATATGGTTTTTACACTATAAATTTCTATTTCATCTATCCACCCCATTCCATTACATTCATCTGACAATAGTTTAACCGTTTTAGTAGTATTGTGGATGACTACCATCCCTATATTTAACATTAAGAGAAATTCCAATGAGCAATTGCTGATTTCTAGTGCATCATCTTTAGGATGCAACAAACCTATCTTATACTGCATGAAGGTTCATGATATAAGAACTTTAGCATTTCATTCTCAGCAACCCAAAAGATTTTCCAAACTGCATTAATGATCTCATAATAGCATATTATGTAGTACAGTCAAGAATGACAAATTGATGAATGATGATATATAATATGGCAACTGAACGAAACAACAATGATGAAAAAACATAACTTGATGATTAACTTTTTTTTTTATCAACTTGCTTATCATATAACAAATGAGAACACACAACATCTGCAATTTCATTAGCTTGACTAATTGAATCCATCTAGCGAAACATTCTCTTGTTCTAGTCATAAATGTTACCAATCTTCTTTATCTTCCACAAGGAAAAATAAATTATTATTTAGATAGCAATTGGCAAATGGAAACCTGATTCATCTGAATGTGCTTGACAAGTTTCCTATCATCCTCAGTCCATCCATCAACTGCACTTATTGTCATAATAATCACATCAGCAGCCAGGGCAGCAGCTTCTGATCTCTGTACACCTGGGTGTAGAAAGTTGTCAAGGCCTTTTTGTCTCTTCATTGCGTCATTTAAAGAATGAAGCACATCATGAAAAATAGCATTCTTATACCTCAAGCTTGAGGATAAAACCATGGAGATGTGCAAGCATCAGAAAAACCCAGGAGTTGAAAATTTTCTAGCTATTAGTATGTGATTGAATGACAGCCTATTAAACTATAGATCCTTCAAGGGGAAAAAAGAACATAATCTCACCAATTTTTTCTACAATGTCATCAGTTTCCCTGATGCCAGCAGTGTCAAGAAGAGTGACAGGAATACCCTGAACGGTCACATTTGCTTCAACCACATCCCTTGTTGTTCCAGCAATTTCAGTAACAATAGCTCTATCACTCTGCATGCTAGAATAAAATATTAAGAATTCAATAAGTTCAAGTGCAGCATATACACTTGCAAGTGCATACACACATGCACATGCATACTGGATGGTTAAGAAAAAAGTGCATCCTTCAACATGATAAAATATATCATTTCAATCACAGATTTATAATGCCTTCGACCAAACTTGCAGCTAGACATGAAAAGTATTAGGTATCTCCTAACTTCCCCAACATCTATATTACTAATTTCATAAATACATTAATGGTCAACCTGTATAAGGACCAAGCTTTTCTTGGTTAATAGCTAGCTGGCCATAAGATAACAGTACATCCATATGTGTATAAGTATTCATGTATTTAGAAAACAATTAACCAGTAATTTTTTAAAAAACAACATCTGTGTAAACAATGTATACAAGAACAATAACAAAAAAAGAAATTAAAAGCAACTTGGGCCTGTACCCCAAAATATGCAAGAAGTTCGAAGCTTTCATGGCCTCGCAACTTTTTATAGGAGGTTCATTAGAGATTTCAGCACCATTACAGCTCCGATCACTGATTGTATACGAAAAGGGAGCTTTGAATGGACTAGAGCTGCTGAACGAGTTTTTCAGGAATTGAAAGAAAGAATGACGCACATTCCAGTTTTGCGATTACCAGGTTTTTCAAAGATTTTTTAAGTTGCATGTGACACATCCGGAGTGGGAATTGGTGGGGTCCTAAGTCAGGAAGGACACCCTATAGCTTTATTTAGCAAAAAAACTCAATGACTCCGAGCACAGGTATTCCACCTATGACAGAATTCTGCGCTGTGATCTAAGCCCTTAAATTTTGGAGACATTATCTGCTTCCGCAAGAATTTATCCTGTATTTAGACCATGAGACTTTCAAGTTTCTCAATTCACAAAAGAAATTAAATCTGAGACATGAAAAGTGAATTGAGTTCTTTCAGGCCTATACTTTCGTGATAAGGCATAAGGTAGGTGTAAACAACAAGGCTGCCGATGCACTTTTTCGAAAAGTGGACTTATTAACGGTAAAAACTACTGAGCCGGTTTTGACTACTGATGCACTTTCTCTTAGGATGAGCCTTTTATCAACAGTAAGTGTGAGAATTACCGGCTTTAAACAGTTAAAGGAAGAGTATAATGAATGCCCGGATTTCAAGAATATTATTATCTCCCTGAGACAAGGATCGTCTAGAGAGTTTAGTGAGTATACCCTTCAGGACGGATATCTTTTTAAGAATAATAGGTTGTGTATCTCACGGACTTCAGTGAGAGATTTTTTAATTTGGGAAATACATGCTGGGGGATTATCTGGATATTTTGGAAGAAATAAAATAATAGATGCCCTAGAGGCTCAGTTTTACTGGCCTAGCCTGAAGCGCGATGTAGCCTAGATTGTTGCATGCCGCGAACTTGTGCCATAGCTAAACATCGAAAACAAAATACTGAATTATACTTCCCACTACCTATACCTGACTGTCCGTGGCAAGATGTGAGCATGGACTTTGTTTTAGGATTGTCTCGAATAGTTAAGAAGAATAACTCAATTTGTGTGGTAGTAGACAGGTTTTCCAAGATGGCTCATTTCTTACCATGCCCCAAGACCTCTGATGCTTCTAGGGTTGCTCGCCTATACTTTGATGAGATTGTTAGGTTACATGGATTGCCAAAATCTATCATATTAGATAGGGATATTCGATTCACTAGCTACTTTTGAAAATTCCTATGGCACTTAATGGGTACAAAACTAAAATTTTTATCTGCCTATCACCCACAAACAGATGGACAAATTGGAGTCGTAAATAAAAGTTTAGGAAATTTACTTCAGTGTTTGATGGAAGAGCACGTTAAAAATTGGGATTTACTTTTATCTCAAGCCGAGTTTGCATATAATAGTTCGGTAAATGGGTCAATTGATATGAGTCCATTTCAAGTTATGCATAATTATTATCCTAATAAACCAGTAGACTTAATCCCATTGCCTATGCATGCTAGTCTCAAAGCCAGCATCATCCTTTGCAAAGCATGTTAGGAGTCTACACAAAAAAATCAGTGAAAAAATTAATATAAATAATCAAATATATAAACGATTAGCAGATTCTCACCGTCGAGTTAAGAATTTTACTGAGGATGATCATGTCATGATTAGAATCAGATATGAATGGTTTTCACCAGAAATCATTTGAAAATTACATGCCAGAGGGGTAGGCCCATTCAAAATTTTAAAAAAAGTTGGACCGAATGGACATGTTATTGATCTACCACCTGATTATGGGATTAATCCTACTTTCAATGTATCGGATCTAATTGAATATAAAGAACCAGCATTGATACCTAGTGGTTCATTTGAGCCTGCACCTTCCTTTGAGAGTGACCCTCCTCTTGAGTGCCCACAAGCCTAAATGAGAGAAAAGCACGATGTGATCGAATGTATCTTGGACAAGCAAATCAAGTCCATGAGGGGTCGAAACTATCACCGCTACCTGGTTCGCTGGCAAGGCAGGCCAGAGTCAGAGAATTCCTAGATTACTGGAGAGGAGTCACAGAAAATTGACTTAGATCTGTTTGAGTAACTTTAGGAAAGTATTAAGTCTGACTCGATGAAGTCGAGTTCTCACCATCTTAGAAAAAATGATGAGGACATCATCCGACATGACTTTTGATGCATGGCTAGCACTAATCCTGATGCAGATGGATATGTTTTTTGAATATTTTTATGGGTGTATGGAGTACGGGATATCTTAATAATTTTTATCGACTCATTTGAATCAAAGTTTTTTAGGATAGTTTGTTTTTATCGTTGTTTTAGGATTTGTTTTTATCTGGTGTTCTCTTCTCTCGATTCCTTTCTTTCTTCCCCTTCTCTGATTCTTCTCCTCCTGTTCTCCTTCTCCTCTACTTCTAACTCCTCTCTTCCTCTCTCTCCTGGATCTTCTTTTCCCTGGATTCTCCTACTTCTTCCTCTCTTCTCCCGGTTCTCGCCTTCGTCTCTTTCCCTTCCTTCTCTACTGTCCCTTATCCTCTTCCTCTATTTCTTCTTATTCTCCTCCCCTTATTCTCTTCTTATTTTTCTCTTCTTATTCCTCAAATCCCCTATTTCAACCGGCCATAGCCGTCTCCTTCCCTCGTCCAGCTTCTCCCTCATTACCGATCTCATCGGCGATTGACGACTCCGCCACACTCCCATCCGAAGAATCAGAGCAACCGAGCCAAGTGACGCCATCTCCTTCCCGTCCGGAGAAGTCCATGACCAAGCCGACAACCACCACCCCCTAATGGGCACCGGCCGCCCGTCTCCTCCGCCTGCAACTGGGCACCCAATCACCGTCGGCCTATCCACTGCTGCTAATCATCCGGAACATTCACCGGCTGTCTAATCCCTTCTAAAGCCCCCAGTGTCCCATGTTTCAATTCCAGATCACAGCTCCCATGCTGCCATCAGCCTCCCCACATGCTTCCATCATTGCCAGCCGAGACCATCCTCAGCTCCTCCAACATCATCGTCGAAGCACCCATAACCTTCCCCCTCAGATCCGAGGGAAAATAATCACCGCAGTTCGACCCCTTCCACCATCACCAGCCGCCGCCGACTCCGTCTTCTTCCCCCTTTTCCTTGTTGCTGACAAACACTGGATCGTCGTCTTTGGTGTGCTGCCCCTCTTCCCCACCCGACGACAATTCCATGCGAAAATCCTCTCTTCAAATCGAGCACCCCATCCAGATTCTCCCTCCGTCGTTCTCGGGCTTGTCCGACCACCGGACCCCTCCAAACACCCCACCGTCGTCGTTTGCTCATGAAGCCACAGATAGCCACCAGCCACCAGTGAAATCTCAGCCCGAATCAACAGCTACCGTGGGAACCACCCTCCGAGCATGGACATCCATGCCACCCTTTTCCCCACTGTACCACCACTGGTCACCGGAACAGGACCATGCCACCATCTTCCCATGCCACCACCTTTATTCCCAACATCGTCACCGGCGAAGCTTGCCAGATTTTCCCTCCTCCGAAGTCCCTCTCCTGTTCCACCATTCGTCAGTCCATAAAAAAGACCCGCACGAATGTGAACACAGAGTCTTGCATTCTAAGCCGGCTTCAAGTTTAACGGGAAAAACAAAAAAAAAGAAAAAGAAAATACGGAAAAGGAAAAAAAAATTGAATTTGTTTGACCTAGCCTAGTGGTCATTTCTTAATGACCAACGATCCAACCCCTAAAATAATTGATTTACATGTCGATCAGCTCGTCCCGCATCACAACTTTTCTCTAAAATGCATTCAACTTACAAAAACTACACAAATGTATAAATCTTAGCCCGGGAAAAAATGCTTAAATTATTTAATTGGCTCCATGAAGCAAAAGACGAATCATGTAAGAAAATACATGTATCATTGCCAAAGATAGATCGAGTAACATACTTTGCTCCAAGCATTGAGGAGGCTCGACTTTCCAACATTTGGCCGGCCAATGATTGCTATCTGCAAAAATTCATATAGCATGTCTCGAAAATGTTTTGATTGGACAGGAAACAAAAACTAAATCTGCAGTGACCAAAACCATATATCAAAAATAATAGCATGGCCAGTTCTACAAAATGAGGCACAAGTACCATCATTTAAGTAGGCAATTGAAGAAATTTCCTGCATCAATAAAGGTAAATGGCAAACTTCAAAAGATCCATTCTTGTGAAAACACAATGCCAAGCACATATGGGAACACAAAAAGAGCCAGGCTCCAAAGGAAAAACCATGTATCTAATACACACTATGAATTTTTTTAGCAATAGCCAGCATTTGATCCCTGGACCTCATGAAGGACAACCCCTTAAAGGTAAGGTGCCACCAACCATGCTAGCAGTTGTTGACCACTATGATTTTTAGAGCAAAAGGAAAAAAGAAAAGATAAATGGTGAATGCTCAACTTTCAGTAATACAGTGAATACTCAATTTTACCTTGCATGTGAACAGAAGGGTGGGGAAACAAACAACTAAAACACCCAGTTAAAAAATTAAAACAAATACCTGTAGACCAGACTGCAAAAGTTTATCATAATTAGCAGTATCCAATGCCTGCTGTACATCATGCCACATATCATCTATTTGCCTGATCAACTTGTTTGAATCTAGAGGTGGCAATTCATCATCAAAATCTAAACGAGCCTCGATTTCAGAAATCAACTCGATGCATTGCTTTCTCCGTGACTTGACCAAAGAAGAAAAGCCTCCCTGCCACAAAATGCAGTTTGCAGCCCAACCATCAAATATTGCTGGCAAACCTGCAGAAACTACATTGACAGAAACTAAAAAGGAAAAAGAAAGAAAGAACAAGAGAAGAGAAAAAGTGTGTATCATCTCTTTAGAGTGTGTAAAGTTTGGAACAAAGTATAATGCATCAGGAAGTGCATATACATGCCTGAATCGCAGCTAATGCAGAGTCTGCTGCAGCTACAGACTTAGCTGAAATGAGTCTGCCAATATTTTCAGCCTGAGACAGGTCCAAACGTCCATTTAGAAAAGCACGAAGGGTAAACTCACCTAAACAAAGAAAATGTTATACACAATGATCAACATACTCAAATTAAACACTACTTAATTTATTCAAAACTAGCAAACACAAAAACTGAAAGAGAAAGATGCCTCTAGTCTGAAGCAGTTCCATGAACAACAACAGAAATATAGATTTCCCTAATGAAAAATGAAAGACCAGTAACAAGAAAAGGTAGCTTATAAAAAATTGCATTAGAGATGAAGTTATCCATAATTACATAAAGGATGAGGATTGATTGAAATATAGTAAACTATCTCACAGAATTTCATTCACTTCTTTAGTGGAAAAAAAACAGTCAGTCATCAATATAATCCCTGGACCTTGCCACAATAATAACTAATAAAGAAGAAGACATGCATGCAAGAAATAAAAGGGTGGATGGAGTGGACAAAGAGCTAGAATATTGTGTGGTTGCAAGGAGGAATTACATAAGACAATGTAAAGCAAAAATTGTTGTAAAAAATACAAAACTGGGAAACATTGGAAGTCCAATCATAAAAAATGAGCATGACAAAAATGTGATATTGATGTAAATATATGAAACAAAGGAAAAAAGGAAAGCTTAAATATTAGGAAGAGCTTTGAGTTTGCAGTATTATATAATTAACTAGTGGAGCTGAGATGGTAATGCCGTGACCCTAAAACTTTAAGAAGGTCCCTCTAAACAACATGACCCAACTTTCAGTACTGCATAATTAACTAGTGGAGCTGTGGTCTAAGATATTGTCTCGAGTGTCGGAGGGTCTTTGCTGCAGCCACCTCTGGCAATTAACTAGTGGAGCTGTGGTCTAAGATACTGTCTCAAGTGTCGGAGGGTCTTTGCACAGCCACCTCTGGCAGGACTTCTTTCGCAAGTACAGTCACAGACACCTCTCCTCTAGCATATTCTAGCGTTTGATAAGATTTCAGCACCATCACAAATAATTACGAAAAAAATGCCCATATCAAACCGAAGAGGAAGATCATAAAACTGATCATAAAGTTGAGGAGGCTTAAAGAAAACCAAGGATTACCAAACCATGACAAACCAGTCAATCCAGGATATACCAAAGTGGACCGGTCGGTTAGCGACTCGGTCCAAACATTTGTTTTGGAATATAAAGTTACCTCCCCAATTTGGTTTGCTTCATTCTCCCCTCCCATGTTTGGAAAACCAAACCCTGCTTTGTTCCTGGCCAATTTGATGACAATGTCGTACGACAACGATAATAAGGTCCCAAGCCAAGTAAGTCTCCCCAAATCTGAGTATCTCTCTTCTCCCCCTCTCCCTCTGTCTCTCCAGATCCAAACCTCTCTCTCTCATTGGATCCAAACCTCTCCCTCACTCTCCCACTCTCCCTCCATTCCTCCCCCTCCTTCCCTCTCTCTAGATCCGAGCCCCCCTCTCTATACCTTTCTCTCCTTCTCTTGCCCTCCCTTCCTCTCCCTCTCCCTCCCTCTCTCCCTCTTTCCTCTTTCTTATTCTCCCTCTTTTCCTCTCCAGCTCTCTCTATTTTGGTATGACCTCGAACGATATGGTATGGATCTCCACCATGCTGAACCGATTGCTGGCCAATACAGCCTCTGGTACCGATATAGCGAACCTCGGTTATTACTTACTACTATACATGTCACTTATGGTATGGATCTCTACCATACCGAACCGATTGCTGGCTAGTACAGCTTCTGGTACCGATATAGCAAACCTTGGTCATTACTTACTACTTACATGTCACTTATAGAAAGTAAATAACATCAGCCATCAACTTTTGTATTAATTCGTAAAATTTCAAAAAACAATTAAGTTAATGCAATCTCAGTATGGTTAGTTTTAGTTATGAGGCACATTACAAGTTTATGAGAAAATGCAAAACACATTAAGCACATAATAAATATCCCTTTGTTGAACAAAAATAATTGAAATCAAGCAATGTAAAAGAGCAGTTATATCACAGTTATGAGATGTTACAAAATGTCTCAAGCAAACATAACAGTATGAAAACCACTTGGCTTCATTATATTAGGCATGTAAAGTTATCTAGATGCTTAAATGCCATTCGGAGAAGGCTATAATCAAGAGATGTAAGCAACATCATAGAAACAACAGTTCTCTTTTGTCTTGTTGCCTGACACTTCCTACCACAAAATATCTCCTTAAAACTAGATTGAATAACAAAAAAAAAAAATCAAAAACTAGAGAAACTAAGAAGTTTACCAGGTTCTGCAAGCCTTGCTCCAGCTTCTAGGCAAGCTCTCAATACCCGATGCAAGCAGACATCATTCCCATGACATTGAAGCTCAACCACATCTTCTCTAGTATAAGATCTTGGTGCCAACATAGGAATTGCCAAGACCTATGTATGGAAAAGGGAAAAAACAAATGAAACACCATATTACAAGTAAAAACAATAAAAATTCAAAAAGAAAACATTGAACTTACAATTATTTATGCTACACGAGGATGCTTACAAGGATTCATCAAAAATACCAAAAAAGGAAAAATAATATAGGCATTCTCCTTGATACAAATGAAAAAACAGATAATTCAAACATGTTGCATATGCAGATTAGCACCAGGCATATATGATGCATGTGGCTAATTCAAAGGAAGTCATAATGAAATTTGAGTAGATCTTTGCTTACCTTTCATATTGTACTATTTTGTTTCGATTTTCCAGGAAAGAAAGGATCATCAAAAGGAGTATACATACATAGGTGTATCATTATGTTGTGCCCTGTATTTAGAGGAATCTATTGGGTTTTGGCAAAGGGTCTCTCCTCAAACCTTCAACCCATGGGCTAATCTATATGTTCATATGCATGCATGTGTGCACACGTGTATGTATGTGTGTACATATGAAATGAATTTTTGTAAGGAGGGGATGCAAAGCACAAGGGTGCAACTGATGGTCATCAGAGGCAAATGATCTCAAAGAAGGGCATATTCCTGTAATTATAAGAGCAAGGACTTAAGATTCATTTTTGGATAATATGACAAACTCTACCAGAATAGAATCAAGCCAAGTTAAAGACTGGTTCTGGTATGTAGAAGATCAAGCTACAGCTTAAACATATTGAAAGGCTTGAATCAGCTAAAAATCAAGCAATTAAGATTCACTTTTGGATAACATGACAAACTCTATTGGAATGGAATCAAGCCAAGTGAAAGACTGGTTCTGGTATATAGAAGATCAAGCGAAAGCTTGATATATTAAAAGACTTGAATCAGCTAAAAATCACATGTACAAAGATTTAGTTACCATCATCGAATTGACTTCTGGACAGTATCCTCACTAACTTGAGATGCACCAGTTGTTTAAGCATACAACCTGGGATGTACCAAGGCCAGGCCTGGACCAGGTCAACTGTCACCAAACCCAGCATGCCTTCAAAAACTGCATCCCAGGCCAGGCCTCAGACTGTTTCGGTCTACATTCGCATCCAACCACAACCTACTCCTAGTATTTAGAGCTTGCCAAAACTCCTAATTTTGATATTGGTTTCCATATAAACTATAAAGCCATTCTATGGACAACTTGAAGTCCTCGCAAGGTAAATACATAAATTCATTTACCCTCACACACAGAATCCTAGAGTAGATAAGTCCATCCCTAAACAACATGGGCATTATCTGCTTTCTCTCAATTGGCATGAAAGGACCAAATTGACCACCCATGTCAAACAAATGCTCATGACTCTGCCCAGTTTATCTGCAGACCTGAGAAATTAAGCCCAAGCACTTTCTAAAGATTGTAGAGCTGGCAATTCATAGGATTAGCCTATCTCTGCACCTATATCTCATACAAAGGTTATCCCTTTATCCAATTCTATTAAAAAATGCTATGTAAAAAAGGGGTATCATGTTAACAGCCTCATGTGTTTGTTACTAGTGAAAGGTGCCATCTTTAAGAATTAGATGATAACAACAAGGAATCATAAATAGGAACAAAGAGAAAAACCATGGATAGCACTAATTGGAATCTAGATGAAGGTAATATTTATTTTATATATAACTAAAGTAGTTTTATCTTGATTCAATGGCTACCAAGTATCAAGTTTTCGTAGCCCTTTTACCTGCTTAAAATTATACCTTCTATATAATCTATTATATCTATAAAAACAAATAAGTCTGGCTCAGTTTTGGAAGGAGTTTTCGCTCCAAAACTTGCACCAGTCTTCTCTGTCTTAGTTTTGGAGAAAATTTTTTAAACATCAAAATTTTGTAAAAATTTTTGAATAGATTTAAAATAATAGATATAACAATTTTAATAGATGATAAATTTTATTAAATAAATTTTAAATCATAGCAAATATCAAAATTGTCATACTCCGTGCATTGCACGGGCCCATCATCTAGTTTTAATTAAAATTAATGGCCAACAGATACCACATAGTGACAGCTTCCTATATTGAGAAATTAGCAAGATTAGAAATAGATGAAAACAAAGAAGAGAATAAAATTAAGTGAAAGTTCTTTTGAAGGGTTTCATGCATGTCAATTCAGCATGAAAGAACTAAGCTGATGGCAAAAAATGGTACAGAGATTAAAATTTCAAGCAAATCCAAGCAAATGGAAACTTAAGAATTCAAAATAATATATGTGAGGTTGAAAGATAAATAATAAAAACGAAACATGAAAGCAATAGAAGGAAATTACTTATTGCAGCCACAAGATATGTACTAATTGATTGGTATGGTCATGTATAATGACAACTAGATGGAGGAAAAAAGCTGTCTTATAAATGCAAATATGGGAAATTCTATGGCTGTCTGCTTTGTCCTTCAAAAACATCCCAACAGCACATGTATTCCATCTCTTAAGCATCAGACTTCCTCACCACTTATTCTTGAGTTTGATGCCATACAAGAGCAAAAAGGATATCCTCACAAGAGCAACATGTACAGCATGAAAATCCTGCAAAGTCATATTCATGCATTGAAATTCAAGTTACACAGGTTTAAAGAAAGCCTAAAATAAAATGTAATAAAAGCAAATGACAGAGATGAGTCAAAGAACCACTCCAAGATTTGTTCTTAGCATGAAGAGATGTGGCAAATTCTGACTCCACCTGATGATCCTACCTGAACTAATTTGACCCAGTCATGGCCAGGTTTGGGCCAAGTACTTTCCAATTTAAATTGAGTTTGGGTCAGCTCTTGAACCTGGATTTTAAATGAATCAGATATGGGTTAGAGCCTTGGAAATGTTCGTGTCACCACGATGAAGTTTTTATTGCTTTGTTTGTGTTTGGTCACTTAAGCAAGAAGAGTTTGGTCTCTTGAAATTCATTTGTTACTCCGTTATTAGTTCAGTCCCATCAGGAACACCAAGATAGGAAATTTTAATTTGCATTTATCAGATAGAAGAGATCAGTTAGACTATTTCTTCTTACATTATTAAATATTTGTTAAGTGCACTATCACATAAATTTAGCTCAATTATGTTTTTGTTTCTTCTTCTCCACATCATGGAAAATCAAACATTAGGTCAGTTGGGGACAGGTCAGATTGGCAAAGTTCACATTGCATCAAGATCTCAAGTTTGCAGGTGACATTGTTCTAATTTGATCCAACCTGCCCTGACCAATTGTCAGTCCTAGTCATGATTACGTATGCAGCATGCAGGGTCAGATGCATTGCAGCAGATCTACTGTTAAGAAACATTTTACATAGGCACAAGTAGCTAAAAAAGTGAAATCAATCTGCGTATGATGATAAATAACATCAAAATTCTCAAGATGCAAAGATGCATCTTGGATACAGTCACAAATGAATGGCTTTATATGAAATCCTATAGAACCATCAAGCTAAAAGAAAAGTTCCGATCACATTCCACCAAATTAAGAAAAAAATCAAACCAGCAAACAAAAAAGTAAAACATTTCACCATCAAAGCAAAATGAACTTACAGAAGTAGGCCACATAGAACACCAAACAACCACGAAGCTAAACAGAGATCAAGTCCGAGATTTCTAATTACCATCACAAGACATAAGTGCTACTTTTGATCAAACTACGAAAAAGCCATGGAGAAACAATGAGAAACAACCACTACCTCATCGATGACATTGTCTTTCTGGTCCAAAGCAAACCCATACTCCACGAAGTGGCTTCTGGGTCTCCAGGAAACCGCGCAGGACGCCTCTCTGGCCCTACCCGCCGGCCGAAACACCCGGGCCGCCACGGCAACCGCGGTCGGCCCCGAAAGCCGAACAATACCGACCGCTGCCGCGCCACCACCCAATGAAGTAACGATGGCGGCGATGGTTCCCACCTCCGGAGTGGCCTCATCCCTGGTCGCCTCCAAGGACCCGGACCGCTCGTCCTTGGTGAGAACTAGGGTTTGTTCTGCAGCCAAAACGAGGAGAAAAGATTAGATTTTGAGGAGAATAGCGAGTTGGGGAGAGAGAGAGAGGGGAAAGGGGAAACCTGGAGGGGCGACGCGAGAAGTTAGGGCTTTGAGGTGGGGGTTTAGAGTTTTGGAGAGAGGGGAGAAAGGACGGAATGGAGGAGTTTTAGGGTTTAGGAGATGGGAGAGGAGAGGGGTTTTGCGTTTTCGGCATGGGATAAGGAGGCGGAGAAGGGCGAGAGCCATTGACAGAGGATGGGAGCGAAAGGCCGTTAAAATGTTAGAAATTTTGGGGATTAAACGGAATTTAATGGTAGGAGCATGAAGGATAAGGAATTATTGAAAACTAGTTCGTTACCCGCGCTACCCTACGGAGCAAGTTTTCATTTACGCAAATAAAATTATTATAAAATATTACATTGAACTTCACCGATCGAAGTTTTTTCATTAAAATTGAATAGAAGATGAAAAAAATAAATCGCTAATTTATATTTTTTAAATTTGTTATTATATAAGCTAGAAAAGTATTTTAAATAATATAAGAATTTTAGAAAGAATTATATTATCTTAATTTTAATTTTTTTTGACCAGTATGGTATAATAATTTTAGTAAATATGTGAAAAATGTAGGTTATAGAATGTTTAATGAAAAATATTATCGACATGTCTTGGAAGTTTTTTTAGAGGACTATTTTTATAAAACTGATTCTTCTATTAATTAAGATAGAGACGTTGATAAAGAGTTTTTTTTACAATTTTTAGATCTAGAATTATTTTATGAACATTTAAATTATACATGATATTCTATCTAATTAATCATTATTTTATAAAAATTTGATATTTTTTAATCTATTTTTATAGATAATTAAAAGAACAAGTACATATAATTTATCTAAATTCAGTTAGGCTTAGAATTACTTGGACCAATCAAATGGTGCCAAGAGAGAACTAAATTATGAGCAAATCAAGGAAATGAATTGCATTTGGTCAATGGGAACTTTGAAATTAAAAAAAAAAAAAAAAGCTGGACATGACTTGTTCATTGGAATTTTAAATTTAAAAGTAATGAAACATGATAATGCATGGCACATGGAGCTTTTTTTTTTTTGGATGAACCGGTGTATTCAATTTAGAAGTCTAGAATGAATACACCAGTCAGAGAGGATGATATCCCGGAAAGGCCTTGGGGCATCCCGAGGTCAGTCCACTATAATGGGCCCGAATGATTCACCATAAAGGAGGCTATCTGGTCTGCCGCAGAGTTAGCCTTCCTATGGACATGCTTGACAATGTAAGTAGAAGATCCATAAAGAAGGAGAGCAATATCTCAAAGAAGAGGATGCACTGCTAATGTCCTCCTAGCCTGATGGATCCAAGCTATAATAGTAGCTGAGTTACCCTCGATGATCAGGTGATCGGCCTGTAAAATCCTCTAGGCATAGACAATGCCAGCCCAAGCACCTCACAGCTCAGCTCTGGAATAGTCGGATCATGGAGATGGTGACCACCAGTAGCTAAGATACCGAAACATAGGCCCCTGATAACAAAGCCAGCCCACCGAAGTGGCCCTTTACACTCCCATCAAAGTTAACAGTGATAAACCTTGAAGGTGGGGGCTCCCAATAAATAAAAACCTAAGTAGGTACTCTAGGAGCAAGATAGAAGTCCCAGGTCTCGGAGATCATCATAGTCGATCTCAAATACTCATGAGCCTAAGTATGAGCTCTCTCCACTACTACCCGAAGAGAGTAAGTGGAAGAACTGAAGACAATATCATTCTTGGTTAGCCAGGTGTGGTAAGTAATATAAGCCATAAAGGTACCTTGCGGATACGCAATGCCAGGTCAGATGGACTGAAGAAAATGATCTACATTATCAGCAACATTCATAAAGTGGGCAAGAAGGCCAACAATCTCCCAAACCTGAATCACCCGGTGACATAAGAAAATAGCGTGCACCAAAGTTTTCTCCTCATCCCCACGCACCGAACAAGCAATGGGCACATTAACGCCCCTTTTATTGAGGAAGATAGTTGTTGGAAGGCGACCCTAGACCAATTTTCACAAGAATGGAGAAACCCTTGGATGGACTCGAATCTTCTATACCCACCAATATCAAGAGACCGCTGGGGTTGTTGGTGAAATAGTGGGTACAGATCTAACATGGTGGCTCTCGGGAGAGAAGAAGTCCTTCATACCCTGATATCAGGGGAAGCATGAATCGGTAGAGAAATGGATAGGACACGAGCCCCAAGGATATCACCGAAGACATGGGATACAAGGTCGATATTCCACTAGGTGCCATCTCTCAGCAATAAGTTTGGGATAGAAAGAGAATGGCTAATGTCCATGGCAATGAAAGTTGGCTAGTGAGATAATGGTAGGTTCGCTAACCAAGGGTCCATTATAAAGCTAATGGACATACCATCACCCAGAATCCATCTAGTCTAAGGGAGAACTACATGAGCAGTCGCCATCATTGCTTTCCAAATAGTTGAACACTTACAAGGGGGCTGATAACTTTCCTCCATCCAATCTGAGCCATATCTACTTCTCATGACAATAGTCTACAAGCTATTAGGGCAGAGAAGAAGTCTAGCAACATGTCGGCCAAACAGAGCTTCATGTCTTGCAATGAGAGAATGAAGATCGAGAACCCCATCATTCAGAGGTTGACAGACCACATTCCAATTAATAAGATGAACACCCCTCGAGCCCGACCCAGAAGTCCATAAGAAAGCATGAAAGATTTTCTCCAATTTGAGAGTCACAGATATGGGCAGCATAGTATTAGAAAGCATGTAAATAGGAAGGGAGGTAAGAACTGACCTGATCAAAATGATCCTCCCCATGAGGGAAAGAACTCTTCCCTGCCAATCCTCAATCCTATCATAAATAGTCTTGATTAAGCAGTTGCAATCAGCCTTCAAAAGTCTGCCTTCAGTTATTGGGACTCCAAGATAGTGAAGAGAATCTCCTTGCTCAGCAATCCCAAGGATATGACGGATGGAGTGCCGCATAGAGACTGGGATCTTTGTGCTGAAGTGTACCTCCGATTTAGACAAGTTGACTTTCTAGCCCGATGCTAGGCAATAATCCTCCAAGATCCTCCTGAAGCCCTGGGCACAGGACAGTATAGCACGACCCAATAGCAAGTAGTCATCTGCAAAAAGAATGTATGAGATCGGGCTAGAAGCAGGTGCTGGGATATATGACTAGATCCCGAACCCTTGGGCAACCACCCGTAGAGCTCGCGAGAGAACATTAGCACAAATAATGAATAAGTATGGGAATAAGGGATAACCTTACCGAAGGTCGACATTGGAGAAAAAAAAAATTCGAAGGAGTGCTATTAATAAGAATAGAGAAAGAAGGCCAGACGATATAAGCCATTATCTGGAAAATCCATAAGGAGTGAAACCCAAAATACATAAGGGACTTCTCCAAGAAGGACCGAAGCATGCAATCATATACCCATTCTATATCCGGCTTAAAAGCCATGAGACTGCGACAGGCTGGTGCTCTCCGGAGATCAAACATAAATTCCTAAGCAATAAGCACATTATTGAAAATGGAGCAACCCTCCATAAAAGTACCCTGCTTCGGGCTAATCAAGCACGGTAGGATCGGCTTCATCCTGTTCACCACTAACGTAGCACAGATTTTATACATTGTATTATACAAGCTGATAGACCCGAAGTGGCTAGGTTTAGAAGCATCCTGGCATTTGGAAATAAGAGTGACAAAAGTTTGCTTCCAAGAATGCAGCATGATACCAAAGTAAAAGAACTCCTGAATGGCAGCAACCACCTCATTCCGAAGAACAAACCAAAAGCACCTAAAGAAGAGAGGAGAAAAGTCATTAGGCCCAAGGGCCTTATCTTCGGCCAAAGACTATAAAGCATTCTGCACTTCATTATGAGATATGTAGTTGATAAGGGCCCGATTCTCCTGACTTGACACCATAGCCAGCGAGGAAAGGGAAAATTAGAATCATGAGGATGAGTAATAGAAACATTCCATCTGAATTTAAAAAAAATGAGTGAGCAGTTATTTAATATGAGCATCGTCCTCCACCCAAAGCCCCTCATGTGTTCGTAGGGCCTTGATGCAGTTCATATGCCTCCTGATAGAAGTAGCCTGGTGGAAGCACCTGGTATTTCTGTCACCTTCCTTAATCTACTGAACTCTGGATTTCTGTCTCCAGAAGGTCTCCTGCTGTAGAAGAAGAGTGATGGGTAGATACACAATTCCTTAAAAAGGCTAAGTCCTGCTCCGGAAGGCCCCCCTCCCTAGCCTCCCTCTCTTGAAGCACAAAAATGGACCTCTTAGCCTCTTCCAATTTAGTAAAAATATTACCCACCTCCATTCCATTCCAACTTGTAAGCCTTCTTTTAAGCAGCTCTAGTCTTCGAGAAATGCGGTATCTGGCATCCCCTCGAATAGGAATCTGCCACACCCCCAACAATCTTTCATGCTCGAGGATAGGCCAACTAAAACTTCTCAAATCTGAAAGGTAGGTAACAAGAACTAGCCAAGTTAGTGGTAAGAAGTAAAGGACAATGATCTGATCTAATTCCAGGCAAGTGTCTAACCTAGTGAGAGGGATACAACTAAATCCAACTAGGAGTCACCAAGACTTTGTCAATGCGCTCCCAAACCCTCGCATTACCTGATTTGTTATTACATCAGGTGAAGCGAGGGCCCACAAAGCTTATATCAATTAGGCCATTGGAATTGAAGAAGTGCTCAAATTCTCTAGTACCAATATCGTCCACAAATGGTCTTCCTCCCTGCTTATCTTCTAGTTGATGGACACAGTTAAAGTCACCTATCACTGCCATAGGGATGCCCTAATCCACCATCACCATAATTTCCTCCCAAAGAGACCTTCTCTCCTTGTAATCTATGCTAGCATACATCCCCGACAAAAGCCACATCTATCCATTGGTTTCAATCACCACAATAGGTATATGCTGAGAAGATCAATTGAACACATCTATACTAACCACACCAGGGTCCCAAATAACTATTATGCCACCCGACAACCCTTGGGATTTAGTCGTATAAAAACCCCAGCTAGCTGGAAAGTGATGACGGATTCGATCAAGACTCGAACTACTCAGTCTAGTTTCAAGCATGATGCACAAGGAGGGATAATGAAGTTGCCCCAACCTTCAAAAATTAGAAAAGGAGGGTTTACTTGCCCCGTGCACATTCTAGATCAAAGTTTTCATGGGATAGACTACAGTAATTTTGACTTGCCCTTATGACCACCGGCCACCTCCGGACAGTCTTGTTCTGGAATTTTTACAGACATTGACCCTCTAAAAAATAAAGCCTCCTTCAGTTGCTTAGCAATAACCCCATGGCCCCTTAGAGCTTTGGAGCCATGTTCAGAGTTCTTCTTGGATGATGGTATCCCACTGATCTTGCCTGGCTCTAGCCCCCTCTCCACAGCATGTCATAGTCTCTCAACATGTTCCACAACCCCCAGTCGGACTACCGAAGCGATCTCACGGTTAGCTGGCTTCTTGCTTTCATCTCGAGAAATCATTGATTGGCCGCATAGTGCCTCCTAGGTGTCCCCATCACTCTCCTGCCGAGACAAGTCAGAAGAGCCTGGCGTTGTCACTCCACCACCTCCTATAGCATCCAACAGTGGTTCCCCCTCCAATAGAGCCTTCTTATCACCACGGACTAGATCATTTTTCTCCCTGGCTTGATCCTTTACAGCCACCATGGAGCCACCACAGTCCAACATAGTAACAACCAGTAGATATAGAACTAGAAGTAGAGGATAAAGAAACAATAGGAGTGGGTTCTGGAGTCACAATAAAAACAAGACACAAAGATCTCCCCTCCACTCGATCCCCACCCAAAGTAGGAGCAAAAGGACTGACCTGGTCATTGACTTGAGTAGGAGCAAAAGGTTTGACTAGGTCATTGACCTGCGAACTAGAAGTTAGAGGGAGCTTTCCGAGGCCGGTGCACAGGGGTGCTGCCAACTTGGATGGGCTATGGGCCCTCTTCAGTGAGAATATTGATGGGTCGATCATGCAGTTCATATGCCTCCTGATAGAAGTGGCATGGTGGAAGAACCTGATATTTTTGTCACCTTCCTTAATCCACTGAACTCTGGATTTCTGTCTCCAGAAGTTCTCCTGCTATAGAAGAAGAGAGTGATGGGCAGATACACAATTCCTTAGGGAGGCTAAGTCCTGCTCCGGAAGGCCCCCCGATCTTGATTAAGCAGTTGCAATAAGCCTTCAAAAGTTTGTCTCCAGTTATTGGGACTCTAAGATAGTGAAGAGAACCTCCTTGCTCAGCAATCCCAAGGATATGACGGATGGATTGCCGCATAGAGACTAGGGCCTTTGTACTGAAGTGCACCTCTGATTTAGACAAGTTGACTCTCTAGCCTGATGCTAGGCAATAATCCTCTAAGATCCTCCTGAAGCCCTGGGCACAGGACTAGCTAGTGTAAACTAAGTGTCTGCATCCATATACAATGGGTACAATGCACCAGACCATGTCCTTGAGGAATATCCTCTCCTAATGAATCCAACAGAGAATGGATGTGCATAAGTAAATGCCACATACTAGAGACCAATGAACAATCCCTATGCACCTACATATAACCCATAATGGTGGAATCATCCAAGTTTTTCATTGTCACATAATCCAAATATAGGTGGTCCTAGCTTCAATCAATAAAATCTAAGGCATAACCCTATGATGAATAACCTATCAGCACCTGGCTTCAATAACAATGATAAGAAACTTAGTTCTTTAGTGAAAATCCTGGAAGCCCTAGCCAAATCCAATGTTGACAGCAATGCCGCATTAAGTAATTTTATTCAAACCACAAGCTAACTCCTAAATTCAAACTCCCAGACCATAGCCTGTTTGGAAATGCAGGTAGGTCAACTAGTATCTACCATTAATGAAGAGAACGAGGTAGGCTACCTAGCCAACCTGAGCCCAACCCAAGAAACCAAAATGGTTGACCACCCCAAGAAAATCAAGTTAATCAAGTGAATGCTATTCACTCTTTAAGATCAGGAAAACAAGTAGATAATAAGGTAAATACATCTGATACTAGAGAGGACTTATCCACTGAGCCACCCAATAAATAACCTACCTTACAAACTCAAGCTTCTGAAACTAATAGTACACCAAACCAGGTGCCCACAAATTCTAGAGCTCCTTTTCTAAATCGACAAAGGTCTAATAAACAATCAGAATGTTTAGATAAAATATTAGAGATGTTTAAGCAAGTTCAAGTAAATATTTCTCTACTAAACATAATCTAACGGGTTCTGACTTATAAGAGAAATTCTTAAAAAACCTTTGTACCAAGAAAAAGATCACCAATGTACCAAAGAGAGCTTTCTTAGCAACAAGTGTGAGCTTATACTTGTTAAGTCATATGCCCATAAAATATAAGGGTCCAGGATCTCCAACAATTTCATATGTCATAGGAGAAACCCACATTAAGAGTCCTTACTTGATTTAGGGGCTAGTGTCAATATTCTGCCTTATTTAGTTTATGAATAATTGGGATTGAAAAAACTTCAGCCAATAGGGATCACATTATAATTAGTAGACCGATCCTTTAGGATCCCTAAAGGAATGGTAGAGGATGTTTTAATTAAGATCGGCAATTTTATCTTTCCTATAAATTTCATCATTTTGGAGACTGAACTAGTATTATATCCTTAGGCTCATATCCCAGTTATTTTAGGAAGACCATTCATAGCTATTGCTAATGCTGGAATCAATTATCGGAATGGACTTATGAAGCTATCCTTTAGGAACATGACTATTGAGCTAAATATATTTAATTTGGAACAAAAATCCACTAAGCATGCTATGTAAATGTAATCTAAGATGAAATTTATGAACCCATAGATATTAACGATGAGAAAGTCGATCTTGAGTTTATCCTCTGACCAATCCATGAATATGAGAATATAAATGAAATATTTATAGATAATAAGAATAGCCAGAGATGAGAGCCTCCCATTGAAATACTCATGAAAATAGCTAAACCATCAACCAAGCTATCAATAGAGAAAGCATCCAAATTAGAATTAAAATCCCTCCCCAAGCACCTTAAGTATGTGTATTTAGATCTAGCAGAAACCTTGCATGTGATTATTATCTCAGACCTAAATTCTAAATAAGAGGAGAAGCTGTTAACTATTCTGATAGAAAATAGAGAAGCAATGGGCTGGACCATGGTAGACATTAAGGGAATAAGCCCTTCCATAGTTCAATATAGGATACACCTAGAGGAAGAAGCTAAACCAACTAGAGATGTCCAAAGAAGATTAAACCCAGCCATGAAGGATGTAGTCAAGAAAGAGATTTTGAAGTTACTTGATAATAGAATTATTTATCCCATTTCTGATAGCTCATGGGTAAGCCCTATACAAGTAGTATCTAAAAAGTTTGGGATAACAATGGTCCATAATGAAGCAAATGAACTTATCCCAACTATGATCCAAACGGGATAGAGGGGCTATATAGACTATAAAAAATTGAATGCAGCCACAAGAAAAGATCACTTTTCTTTGTCGTTTATTGACCAGATGTTAGAGAAATTAGTTGGACAGGAGTTTTATTATTTTCTTGATGGATACTTCGGCTATAACCAGATCCTTAGAGCCCTTCAAGATTAGGAAAAGATCACATTCACCTATCCATTTGGAACCTTTGCTTATAAGCGCATGCCCTTTGGATTATGTAATGCACCGGCAACCTTTCAGAGATGTCTGATCTACATTTTTTCTGATATGATTAAATGATTTTTAGAAATTTTCATGGATGACTTTTCTATGTTTGGCCTTACCTTCTTTGAATGTTTAAACTATTTGAGACTAGTTCTAGAAAGATGTAAGAAGCATTTAGTTCTCAATTTAAAAAATATCAATTTATGGTTAGAGAAGGTATAGTTCTTGGCCATGTAGTTTCAAAAAAGGGAATAGAAGTTGACAAGGACAAAGTTGACTTAATTGCAAGTCTTTCACCATCCAAGTCTATCAAAGAAATTTGTTCATTTTTAGGACATGCTGGATTTTATAGAAGGTTTATACTTAATTTTAGCAAAGTGGCTTGTCTATTGACAAATTTGTTAGCAAAGGAATCAAAATTTGAGTTTATTCCTAAGTGCCTAGAATCTTTTGAATTCCTTAAAAAGACACTCATTTCCACTCCCATCATTCATCCACCTATCTGGAGCGAATCCTTTGAACTCATGTGCAATGCAACCGATCATGCTCTAGGTGCAATTTTAGGTTAAAGGATTAATAAGTTACCTAGAGTTATTTATAATGCAAGTAAAATCTTAAATGATGTGTAACTTAATTACATAACCACTAAAAAGGAGTTCCTAGCTGTTGTCTTTACCTTAAAAAAAAATAGATCTTACTTGGTTGGGTCGCACACTATTGTTTATACTGACCACTCAGCCATTATACATCTTCTAGCAAAGAAAGATGCTAAGGCATGCTTAATACGATGGATTTTGCTCATTCAAGAACTTGACCTAGAAATTAAGGATAAGAAAGGAATAGAGAATACTGCAGCTGATCACTTGTCTCGAATCATAGTCACACTATCTAGTGAACCACCTATCAATAAATTCTTTCATGATGAATAACTCATGTCTATGTCCACTGAACCATGGTATGCTGATATTATAAATTATTTAGCCATTAATAAAGTTCCTTCTTATTGGACTATTCAGGATAAACACAAATTCTTTTCTCAAGTGAAGTACTTTATTTGGGATGATCCATACTTGTTTAAATAGTATCCTGATTAGATTATTAGGAGGTGTATCCTAGATAATGATATTAAAAGTATTCTATCATTTTGCCATGACCAAGCATATGGTGGCCACTTTGCATCCAAGAAGATAGCTACCAAAGTCATCGAATGTGAATTTTATTGATCCAATTTATTTAAAGACGCACATGTGTGTTGTAAAAATTGTGCTCAGTGCCCATAAATAGGTCGAATCACCAAGAGAGACACGATGCCACTCAATCCAATCTTGGTGGTCGAAATTTTTGATGTCCGGGGGATCGATTTTATGGGACAATTTTTAAACTCCTTTGAAAATGAGTATATTTTAGTGGCTGTCGATTATATCTCTAAGTGGGTAGAAGCTATTCTATGTAGATCCACTGATAGCAAAGTGGTCATTAAATTTCTTAAAAAAAATATTCTCTCCCGTTTTGGTACTCCTAGGATAATCATTAGTGATCGGGGGACACACTTTTGCAATCGGCCCTTTGCCACATTAATGAAAAAATATAATGTTACTCGTAAATTAGCCACACCTTATCATCCTCAAACTAGTAGGCAAGTAAAAGTGTCCAATAGACAAATCAAACAAATCTTAGAGAAGACTATTAATACCAATAGAAAGGATTGGTCTTTGAAATTAGTTGATGCACTTTGGGTATACCGCACAGCCTACAAGACCAACCTAGGAATGTCTCCTTATAGGATTGTGTTTGGAAAATCATGTCACTTGCCTGTTGAATTAGAACACAAAGCTATATGGATAATTAAAAAATTAAATATGGACTTGGACATAGCTAGAAACTATAGGAAGCTTTAGATTAATGAATTAGAAGAACTTAGAAATGAAGCTTACGAGAATGCAAGGGTGTACAAGGAAAGAACCAAAGTATTTCATGATCAAGCAATTCCTAAAAAATATTTTACTCCCAGATAAAAAGTTCTCTTGTATAATTCAAAGTTACATCTTTTTTCTAGAAAGCTTAGGTCTAAATGGATAGGACCTTTTTTAGTTAAAGAAGTCTTTCCATATGGGATTGAAGAAATTGAAAATCTAACGATTAAAATTATTCTCGGAACTGCCCACAGAATCTATTGAGAAAGCCATGGTTCTCTATGAACCAACATATCTTAGTTAGCCTGCTATCAATATTTAGTATGGCTTAAGATTTTAAACTTAGCACTCCTAGGAGGCAATCCAGCTCCTTTCTTTCTAATTATTATTTTTTAATATGGTTAGGTTTATCAGATCTTGACTCAAATGAGCTCCATTATCTAAGTTGTGGGGAGAGCTCAATAAAAATTCCTCTTCAGGTGTCTTCATTTCTTTTTATCCCATATTATGCTTACATTTAGAAATTATTTTTATTTATAAGGGAATAATAAGAAGAATAAGTATATTAATGGAGCTACCTTCACCTTCTTATTCTTATACTTGTCGATCTCGAACTTAGGATAAAACACATACTTTTGACAAGTAATTGATTGAACAGTTTAGATAATTTTTGAAATACCGAGAAAAAAAATATTAATAGATGCAAGTAAAAAGGTAAGTAAGAATGAAAATAATTTATGGATAATTCTAACCCTCCTATTCATATCAAAGAAGAATTTACTTCTTGGATGTCTGTGGGTGTTGACAAATGCAAAGTTTCCTTTATTAGTTAGAAAAAAAGAAAAAAAGAAAAAAAAAAGAAAGAGATAATAAAAGCAGGTTCTAAATATTGTTCCATCAAGTGACTAGGCTTCTTCGCCTAAGTAAGCATTGATTCTTACATCAAAAAGTGAAGATATGAAAACACTTTGCTGTACATCCAGTTTTGATCTATAACCGTTTTGACTCGAGCCAGTACGCTCAAGGGATGTTTTACACCTGTGCCTTAAGATCAACTGGTCTGGAAGATATTAGTCGAAAACTTGTTAAAAGGGTCAGATAGAAAGTTTAAGAGATTAAGATATTGCACGGTTTGTATAAAAAAAAGAAAGAAAAAAAAAGAAAAAGAAAAGTGCAATAATAAAAAGAACATACTTATACCAAAATAATATCTCACCACTTTAGGAAGTAGAAGATTTGGAAATAACAATAGGAGTTGGTTAAGAGTTATCATGGAAAAATGAGGAGTTTGCACTTAACCAATTTACTAGAAGCTATTAATATCCTAATAAATTATTTCATCTACTATCTTATGAAAAATCTTTTATTTATAAAAAGAGTATGAGAACAACCTTTGAGTCCGAGCAAACTTGTGTATGGTATTAACAGTTTTTGGTAGCCCCCTCAATTTTTTTCTAATAAGCAATTCACGAACTATCTTTTTTTCTTACTCGAGGACGAATAAGACTCAAGTTGAGGGATGTGATAAGTACATAAATCTAGTCATAGAAGCATCAATTTATAAGATTAAGTAGTCTTTATTATTTGGAATTGATGCTTTTTCTTATATTTTGCAGGAAAGAGGTATGTCATAACAAAAAGCCCTATCTACAGGTTTAAAAGATACAAGTTAGAGTCCAAATAATGAATAATTGGAGCTCAACACCCATCTTAAAGGTGGCCCAAAAAAAGCCCACATGCAATCGATCTACCATGAACCAGCAGCTTGGTCCAAAAGAAGCCTTCATGTGGACCACCAATGAACTTGAAAGAGATTTGGGACCGGATTCATCAATGAATTTGAAGGGGATTTGCATCCAGATTCATCAATGTATTAGAAAAAAAATTATGGCTAGATTTATCCAGAACATAAATCTCTTTATTTTTTTAATCCCATATCGGAAGAATGTAAATAATCCTTTTTCCCTGACACCTATAAAAAGGTATGTATATTTCATAGAAAAGGCACTTCCCACTTTCTTCCACCCTTCCAATATACGAGGAGAGTGAGTTGAGAGAAAAAGAGCCGATGTCAGGTTCTAAAAATCTTTATTTTTTTTTTAACTCTAAGTCCTATTAATGGCTTAGGAGTTAAATACTTTTTTTTGTAATCAAGTTTTCTTAGCAATAGAGTTTTATTCTTCTTATTTTAATTATTTTCTTGTAATTTAATTTATGTAATTAGGCTAGTTTAATTTCTACATATATTTAAACTCTGTATTTAAATTCCAACAAGTAGTGTAGAATTTATTTTATATTTTTAAATAATTTTAAAGTATTAATTTAGATCGTATCTGGCTAAGTAAATCTCTTAGGATTATGATGAAGCTAGACCATGATTAGAAGCTTTTTTTTAAAATCTCTTTTTAGGTTTTCAATTTTTCTAAAGTTCATCTTTCTATTTAATTTCTTACCAAGAGACTTGATAGACTATTATTGAATTTCAATCCCTTCATAGTTCATACTTGATTTGATGGAAGAAGGGTAATTAATTTTTGAAGGGTAACAGATAGAAGGCTCACAATATTTGTAAACCCTTTTCTCTTCTTCCTTGTAGGAACCTTGATGGATTATTATTGAATTAAAATCTCTTCATAATCCATACTTAGTTAACACAAAGAAAGAAGTTAAAAGGATATTATGAGAGAAATTATAGAAATGCTCTCTGAGTCATTAGTCTAGTGGATTCAAAAGTCCTAGATCTTTAAATTATTTATCTCTTCAATTTAATTAATTTTTGCTTTAAGTAGAAAGTAAAGAAACAATCTCTTTCCATCTTTATTAAAGCTCGCATGAGCAAGGGTTTGCATACAGTTCACACATCCAATTTCTCATGGGATCGATCCGTACTCACTGAACATGCTACCCTGCACACCGTGTGCTTGCTGTTTAAATTTAAAAGTATAGTCACTTGAGAGGTTCCTTCAAGTGGCTAGCCCTCCAAGGGTCATCAAAGATTAATCCCCTGTTTCATGGAACATAAGTTATTATGCAAAAGACATGCACATTAAATAATAAAACTCGAGATTTCTTTAATAAAACTTTATCATTGATAGTACATGCAAAGGTTAGAAGAGTTCCAAGGTCTAAGGAGAGATGTCCTATCAAGTTATTTTAGTTAATATATGCCTAGGTAGATTATCTCATCCACTTGATATGGGCCTTCCTAGTTTGAAGATAGCTTTTCTTACTCTGTAGGCTGGGAAACTTCAGCCTACTGCAGTTCAGGTCACCTGCTCTAACTCTTTGGCCTTGACTCAAGCATTATAATATCTGGCCACCATCTAGCGATAGGAAGCCATTCTTACAATAGCTCACTCCCTATTCTCTTCGAGCAAATCCAGGTTCACTCGAAGCCACTTGAAGTTAATATTTTCATTATATTCTTCAACTCTGAGTGATGTGAGTCTGATCTCCATTGGGATGATGATTTCATTCCAAATGCAAGCTTGAAAGGGGTTTCTCTGGTTGGGATTCTTTGGATAGTTTGATAAGCTCACAATACATGGCAAAGTTCATCCATCCAATATTCCTTCGCTTGGACCAACCGAGCCTTCAAGCCCTGTAGAAAAGTCCTGTTGGTGACTTCGACTTTGCCATTGGCTTGAGGATGCCCCATCGAAGTAAATTATTGACTAATGCCATATTCTTGGCAAGACTCGCGGAGTTGTCCACCACTAAGTTGTTGGCTATTATCTATGATAATCATCTTTGAAGAATGTATCAACAAATAATGGATTTCTAGATGAAGTCTCTTATCCTAATTTCAGTGATTTGGGCAAGAGGTTCAACTTTGATCCATTTGGTGAAATAATCAATGACTACTAGCAAGAATTTATGTTGACCAGTTGCTCGAGGAAACAAACTAAAAATATCTATTCTCACTAGGCAAAAGACCATGGTGTAGCAATTGAAGTTGAGGACATCGCTGGTTGACATTAGATTACAATGTTCCTCTAGCAACGATCACATTTTTGCATAAACTTGGCCACATTTTATTGCATGGTTGGCCAATAATAGTCTTACTAAAGTATTTTGTAGGCCATAGACCTGCCCTCCGAGTGGCTTCTGCAAACTCCTTCATGAGCTTCTCTTAATGTATAGTTTACTTCAAACAGATGCATAACTTCAATAGAGGCATGGAGTACGAGCACCTGTATAGTTTGTTGTCATATATGATATAGTGTGGTGCTTGACATTTTATCTTCTAAGCTATTTTCTGATTTGGTGGTAATTCACCTCGCTAGAGATACTTAAAGAGAGGGTCAATCCACTTGGTTTTTCATTGATTTGTTGAATAAGTTGGGGCTCCTGAGGCTTGATTTCTTTAGTACTTCAAAGTATATGTCCTTCTGAAGGTCGAATGGCAAGGATGCTACTAACTTTGATAGTGCATCAACTCTAACATTTTTTGCTCTGGGTACATGCCAAGCATCAAAGCTTTGGAATGACAAGATTAAATCTTTTACCCGATCGAGGTACTTTCACATATTTTCTTCCCTCACCTTGCATTCACCTTTAACTTGTCCTACCACCAGCTGGAGTCACTAAAGTAGTAAGATGATGGACTCCTACTTTTCCAATTCTTAACCTTGCAATTAATGTCTTATATTTCTACTTTATTATTGGTGGCGTGGAATTCGAACTGCAGGACATATTCAACAATATCTCCTTTAAGATTGGCTAGAATAAGTCTAGCCTTTAATCCTTAGGAATTTGACGAACTATCCACATACAAGTTCCAATGCTTCTCTTAGTTGACCTTGGAACTTGCCCCTTCTACTTGCGAAGCTTCATCTTCTAGGATTGTATATTCTAAAATAAAGTCAGCAAGCACCTGAGTTTTGATTGAGGGCCTCAGATGGAAGCTTACATTAAATTTTAAGAGTTTAAGTACCTATTTAGCTATTCATCTTGAGATATCTAGCCGATAGAGGACTGTTCTCATGGGCTAATCAATGAGAAGTACAATGTTATGGGCCTGAAAGTAAGAACAAAGCTTTCTGGCAAAGATAATAAAAGCAAAGATAAACTTCTCCAACTTGGTATACCTAGTCTCTACATCAAGGATTTTGTTAATATAATAAATGAATTTCTGAACCCTCCTTTCCTCTCGAACAAGCACTGCACTTATTGTTACCGAGGACATAGCAAGATAGAGAAAAAGTTTTTCACTAGGTTTGGGTTTGCTCAGCAACGATGCAGAGCTAACGTATGTCTTCAACTCCTAGAACACCTTTTAACCTTCTACGGTTCACTAGAAGTCCCTTAGCTACTTGAGTATCTTGAAAAATGGTAAGCAACTCTTCACCGATTTGAATACAAAGCGGTTGAGGGCAACCACCTTCTTAGTAAGGTGTTAAATCTCCTTAATAGTTCTGGGAGGAGTCATCTCTTGGATTGCTCGAATCTTCTTTAGATTGGCCTCGATGCCTCAGCACAAAAACATGAAGCCCAGAAATTTGCTAGATGTTACTCCAAACGCACATCTCACTAGGTTCTGCTTCATCTTGTATTGGTGTAGTGTGTTGAAGGCCTTTTGAAAGTCAGCAATATGGTCTCGAGCGGACCAAATTTTTACCAGCATAACATCCATGTACATTCCATATTCTAGCCAATCTAATATTTAAAGACCTTATTTATTGGGCACTGATATGTTACACCTACATTCTTAATTCCAAAGGGCATTACCTTATAACAATAGAGCCCATGATTAGTAATAAAGGTGGTCTTCTCCTCATCTTCAAGTACCATCCATATTTGATTATAGTCAAAGAAGGCATCCATGAAGGTGAGGAGTTCATGATCGGAAATTGTATCAATCAACTGATCAATTTGAGATAAGGGATAGCTATCTTTTGGATAGACTTTATTTAGGTATGTAAAGTCTATACACATTTACCACTTCCCATTTGCTTTCTTTACAAGTACTACGTTCACCATCCAATCATGGTACATCACCTCCCGAATGAAGCTAGCTTAGACTAGCTTGTTAACTTCCTCAATAATAACCTCCTATCATCCTAGGGTAAAACTTTGCTTCTTGTGCTTCACGGGGCGATAGGTCAGATCAATGTTCAGTTTATGCACCATTATGTTCGGGTCTTACCCCGGCGTATCGGTGGTAGATTAGGCGAACACATCGGTATTTTCTTGTAAAAAAGAGGATAGCCAATCCTTAGTTATCTTGTAAAGTCTATGCCAGTCTGAACCATTTGGCTAGGATCTTCTTTTGAGAGAGAGATCTCCAGAGGATCTCCTAGTGGCTCACCATGCTCCTCGGTCAATTCATCCCATGTATCCAATCTTATAGAAAATGGGTCGGATTGTGCCTTAACCTGAATCTTAGCATTGTAACATTGCCTTGCCATAGCTTGATTTTTCTTATCTTTCTGATACCATTACTGGTGGAAAACTTTATCAATGATGTTTGACAGAAACTACTGTGTTAAGGGCATACAACCTAGGTCATCCGAGAATTACGTTATAGGGTGGTGGGACTTTGACTGCCAGAAAGTCCAGCTGGATAATGACTCACCGAGGCAATATATCCACCTTTACAAGTAATGTGATTACCCCTTCTATGGGTACTGGCTCACTAGAGAAGCCCTGTATGAGGGACCCATACCTCACTAGGTAATCCATAAAATGTTCCATTCGAGAGAAGGACAAGAAATATAAAATATCAGCTATACTTTCACTATCAACTAGGACATCGTGTACATTATAGTTATCAATATTTAAGATTACAACTATTACATCTGTGTGTAGGTACTGGACACCAGTCGCATCTTCTTCAGAGAAGGTGATAGCTTCTACAACCTTCTACCTTTTTGTAGCTCCAGAAGGATCCACCGGCTCTTACCATCCCTCATCTACCATGCTTATACTTATCATATTGACATTTTCAGTAGGCGAACTTTGTTTCCTATTCTCTTTTCGGGGAGGCTATTCAGAGCCCTATGAGGCTTTGACTATGGTTGCGGTCAAGGTCTTGGAGGTGACCTTCATGGGATGCCCTCCTTCGGAGGAATCGATATAGCCTTCCCTCTGAGATAAATCACTTGATTTAGTCCATGAGCTGGATACATTCCTTCATGTCATGCCTATGGTCATGATAATAGAGGTAGTACTTGTTAGGGTTGTGATAATTAAGATGAGCACATAGCCTTCTTGCTGGTGATAATTGCTCCCTGACATCCATTAATATTTGCCCCTGAGGTGCATTCAGAGGCATGTAGTTGGAGAAACACCTCGGAAGTGTGTTATCATGCCTCCTGGGAGGAGACCTATTCCTCAGGTTCCTTGGCGGAGTCCTGCATCGATGATGGGATAGGATTGCGGGACCTCCATCGGTTCCTCTAGTTGCCCCACTCAAGAGGGGCTTGCTTTGAACTTTCCAACTTCTGTTCCATCTTAGGGTCAGCGAGAACCAGGTGTACTTCTCCATCCTTGTTAGCATTTCCATAAAAATTTATGAGTAAGTCTTCTCCAAAGAGAAGAGGAAAGCATTTTTCTGCAGTCCACTTTTTAGAACCATCATGGCCATGACTAATCCAAATTGCGCACCACTAGAATAGCCATGTTGAAATGGCTAAAATATCCCCAGAGGGACTCTCCTTCCCTCTATCTGATGCTCAACAAATAGTCTAATCTCGTCGATGCTGCTGGCTGTTAGTAAAGTGGGAGGTGAATAACTGGTTTCGCTCCTTAAAAGAATCAATAGAGTTAAGCTTGAGACTGGAATACCAATGCCTTGGTGCCCCCTTAAGGATGAGGGGAAGGCTCGATAGAGGATTGCATCGGAAGCCTAGCAGAGTAGCATGTGAGTTTGAAAACTCTCGAGATAATATAATGGATCTGCCGATCCATTATAAGTTTCCAGATGGGGGATCTTGAAGTTTGTATGATGGGGGACAAGGCTAGGAGGATCGTTGGAGAGCTGAGAAGTCTCCTGGGATTAGGGTCAAGAAGGGAATAAGGAGGGATAAAATGGGAATAGCAGGGATAGGTGGAATAGCAGGAATAAAAAAAAATATAAAATAAAATAAAATAATCTAGGAGAAAAAAGAAAAAACTCTGATGGGTTTTGAAGTCCCCATCATTCCACTAGGGTGGGAAAAACTCGACTCCGTCGAGTCAGGCTCGATGCTGCAATTTTTTTTCTTTTTTTCTCTAACCCTAATCCTCTTCCGCTCTGATACCAAATTGATGGGGGACAAGGCTAGGAGGATCGTTGGAAAGTTGAGAAGTCTTTTGGGATTAGGGTCAAGAAGGGGATAAGGAGGGATAAAATGGGAATAGCGGAGATAGGTGGAATAGCTGGAAAAAAAATATAAAATAAAATAAAAAAATCTAGGAGAAAAAAGAAAAAATTCTGATGGATTTTGATGTCCCCATCATTGTAGGAATAGATTATTAGGAATAGATTCTTGCATTTTTTTGGTGGTGAAGGGTGGGCTAATGTTGAAGCTAGGCCCTTTATCATGGGTCGAAGCTTGATTTTAAAATGCCTCGATCTTATGATATATTTCTTGGAGATGCTACTCTACAATAGCCCTTTATCATTGTGGGCCTCAGAATGCCGAGACAGTGATCCCCTAGGAGTGGAGTCCCTTTCAGAGTGGGAAGTGGATGATTACCTATGTTCCTGGGCTAGACTTCGAGGCTTACTTTGCCTCATCCACCTCGCCGACTCTGGCTCTGATATTAGAGGATGGGACATCATAGGAGGTGGTTGAGATTATTGGGTCATGATAGAAGGCTACTGCTATGGAGGAGGAGCAGGTTGTGCCTCCTGCTAAGTGGCATTATTCTGCTGCATTTCTCCATGACAGGCAAAGGTTGCTACGCCATAGAATCGAGAATATTTTGCTCACTTTTCTTTTTTAAATGGACCCGAGGCCCTTCATATAGTACCAATTTATTATTGTAGATTGCTACTCAAGATCAGAGAGGGTGTTGGGTGGCAAGAATTAATTCTGTTGGAGTGGCTTGTAAAAAAAAGTCCACAGCCAGGGATGGCTTCGGCGATGACCCTCCAATGCTTAAGTCAGAGATCTAAATCAGAAGGAAAGCATTAAGCATGAAAATGATTGCTTGCTTGAGGTCCTCGGAGTTCAGGTTATTTATAGAAGATGGTTGAGAAATTGCTTGCCCTTGAGTATGGCAGGCTGTTAATCGTGCTGTTACTGGCATGGGTTTTTAGCCCTCATCCTCTCCTATGTATGGAGGAGTTGATTGCCATCACTCTTATCTGTATGGAATTATCACTTCAATACATTGAGAGACTGGCTATTTAAAATTATGAAGATCGATAATGTGGTAGGGAGTGCGTTGAAGAATTGCAGTTGATAACAGCCAAGTAAAAATTACTTTAGCATTAAGTTCAGCACCACTTATAGGCAAAAAAATAGATTAGCAGATAAAACTGGAATAACCGATTATTGCTACAACAAAAATGCTCAGTGACAAACTCGGATTGATAGATAGGTTATCAATTGGATTAGTAGATGAAGTATTTATCTACATGACTATGTTCTAAACACATATACGAGGCATCCAAAGTTTCTTGTAATAATTCTATTTAACATATCATACGTACATACACACACACACACATATATATATATATATATATATAAAAGGATTTAATTTTAATTTTGTTATTTTCATTTATATTATAATTCACCCCATATCTATTCTGTAATTACAGCGGGAGAGAAACGTAAAATTATTTGTTACTCCCTCAATTGACGGAAATATATTACGGTTCAAGTGAGTAAAAGTAAGGGTGCCTTTTTTGGGCTTGACGCTTTTCGTTGTCTCCTCTCTCTCGGCGGCCATGGAGGCTATCTTTTTGTATTTAAAAAAAAAAAAGTTCTCTTTTATTTTTTCTCTATTTTTCCTAATTTCTTTGATTCGCAGGGAAAGAGCTTCGGACTTCAGAGAGATTGAGTAAATCTCGTCGGGGTTCCGATTCGGAGTACGATTTATTCGATTTTAATATATTTTGTCCCTTTTATTTATTTTTCACTAAAAAATTCTTTTTCCCTCCCGTTTTACTGGCCTAATTGCAGGGATTTATAGATTGGAGAAAGTGGAAATTGAACAGTAGAGTTAAGTATTTGCCCAATTCCATTGCTCTTAGATTTGACTCCTTGTTTTTTTCCTTTCTTTTTCTCATAGGGCAGTTCGCTTGACAAAGAGCAAAGCTCGATGCTTTACGATTTTATCTAATTTTTATTATTATTTGGTATTGAGTAGTATTGTTATACAAAATCAATTTTTCTTTGAACTAGACCGAAGCCAATATTTTTTTACGGCTGGGACAGAGCAGAGTTCAATCAATTATTTTCATCAGAGGTCAAAAGATCCTCTTTTATTCCAGAGGTCAGAAGACTTCTTCGGAGGTCCGAAGACCTTCTACTTCATCAGAGGTTCGAAAACCCTTTTTCATTCCAGAGGTCCGAAGATCCTCCACTTTATCAGAAGTACAAAGATCCTTTTTAAAGATATGAAAACTCTCTTTCACTTCAGATATCCGACCGATCTCCACCTCTAGAAGTCCGACCGGTCGACCCATCAAAGTAGAGGTCCGAATGACTCACTCCTACCGAGATCCGACCGACTCATTCTCACTCCAGAAGCAACTCGAAGGCTCCAGAAATCCTTTCCAGCTGGTACCAGAATTCTGTTACAACGGACACCACGACATGACTACGTCCCGGTGCCATCTGGCCATCATCCTGATTCTCCTAGGAGCAAATCGGGCATTCTCCACTTATCTCCTAACATAATTTGATAGCATTCTATACCTATATAAGGTGACCGGGAGACCTCAATTTGGGACGAAGTACTCTCTTCCCTTTGCATGTATTTTCTCCATTGAATTCCTCCATTCCGTTGCCCTCAAGTTTTTGCTAATTTAAACATCGGAGTATCCTCCCGTCGGAACGCCACCGATCCTTGAAGACTTTGTTGCAGGTACCGGGAGCTGAGCGCTCCAGCACTGTCGATCGAGCCCGGTCCGTGAGAAAATGCAGCAACAAGTATTATTTGGCCTTAAAAAATTAAGCAGAGGATTGAATTCTTGTAACATGTGATATTTACTAATTCTTTCGAGAATCTTACGATTGGTAAAATGCTTTTTAGTTTAGAAATTTAAATTCTTACAATGCACCCATGGTTGTTTAGGTAATCAAATAAACTTATTTTTGGGATTATGATGGTAGCTTTACTCAGTAATTTAGGCATCTTGTTCATGACATGCTTCATCAGGAAGCAATTGACAGTGAAATTTATAATTTGTTTCTTCCTCTAAAATTGATTCTAACTTCATATAGAGAACAAGCAAGCAACAATGTTTAAAAGGAAATTATATAAAAAAAAAGGTTTAACGTTTCTATGAGAGGTTAGGGTTAGAAGGGGATCTGAATGCAAGCAAAGAATATACTACACTTTTCTTCGAAGAAAAACACAAGTCACGATGTGCTTACTGCAATTTGAGGGAGGTCATTAAGTAAGCAGGGTTGGCAACTGTAGATATAGCTCAGAATGTTCCGCTCTCTGTCTGGGAAGAGGTTTTTATATTTGACATCGGTTATTCTTCTCTGTTGTTTCTATGAAATTGATGTTGATGCTTCTCCATTAAAGAAAGAAAAAGAAAAGAAAAAGAGAACCAAGGGTGGGAAGAAACATAGTAGCTCCTTTTGTTTCTGATGTCTGTGATTTCTGTGTCGATGGAAGGGCTAACATTTTGTAGTGCTTAGTCTAGAAAATGTATGTTCTTTGAAAAAGGATACCATAGTTTTTAGTAGATGATTGAGTTCACAAGCTGTATCTTATCTTCCTGATTGAAATCTGTACACTTATCTGAGTATATATTGTGGCAATAAATCACATGTACGCCACAACCTAACAAACTGGCCAATTCTTTTACCTTGCCAAGAGGCTCTACAACCACATGCTTTTTTTTATCGAGTTTCTATTAGAAGATTTTCTGCCTTCTCCATACTTAATTGATGCCATAAAAATGCGTATCTTACTGTTGGAGTAACAATTTATTGATGCCTCATTTTGCAGGATGTTAAAGCATCAGTGAGTAAAGCTGGAACTGCTCAGAAACATCAAGAAGATATAAATCATTCATTTGGTGCTATATTTCTTGACACGATGCAAATTTTTGATTGCGTCTGTAAATAGTTTCTTGTGGCTGAATTATGTTGTTTTTATTTGTTTGTTAATGAAGTATTTTATTCAAGCTAGAAACAATATCTGTAGAGCACTTAATTTAGTTTTACATTCAATGAATGCTTAATGTTACAATTGTTATTATGCTAGAACAGATGAATGGCTAAGTATTGCATTAAATATTAATATTTACTTGTATAGCAACTTTTTTTTAAATTTAAGAAATTATCTGACGCATGCTCCATTTATTTTCTAGTGTAGTCATACAAAGTCATTCCTTATTTTGTTTAACTTTCCTCAGTTTATTCCTCATTGACAACTTGGACGCTAACTGCTATGCTGCAATGGTGATTTTGATACTATAACATTATTTTAAGTGATCAAAATGGAATCTTTGGCCTAATAAGAACCATAGCATTCTTTATCCTCTCCACTGCTTCTTTTATGTTTGGCAGAGACTCTGCATAGGAGATCCTGATGCAGTTGTCATCCCCGAATGCATCTCCTGGGATGACTGCAACCTGCATTTGAACAACAATTTTCTAGTTCAGCTGATCCCTGATTTGAGACCCATACTAACAGGATTTAGTTTCTCTTACCTGAGCCTTCTCCAGCAGAAAGCGGCAAAGAGATTCAGAGTCTTTGATGGTGCCAAACCCTTCAACCTCAGCTCCATAGTAAGCACTGACATCTAGAAACAGATAGAAGGCACCCTGCAAACAGAGATTGCATTTAATTAAGTGACCAAATCCTGGAAAGGTAGATAAAAAGATGGAGAAAGCTGTTTACTTGTGGCTTTGCTATCTTAACACCCTTCAGCTCCCTGAAAGCTTTAACCAAGAAATCCCGTCGCTCCTGAAATGCCTTGACCATGGTAGAAATTGTTTCACCACCTGCAAAGCCCATCCCCAATGCTGCAACTCCTGCCTTCTGTGAAATGCTGCTGGCTCCTGATGTGACCTGCAATCAAATCACATTCCCTCAGTATGTGATTACTACTTTGAATGTCCCCTAACAGATGCTGCAAAGGACAAATATGTGCTCAAATTTAGTTTACATGAGCAGCAACGCCATTTTGATCCACAACATCTCACAACATTTCACTTAAGTTATCAAGCAACAGTATGCAATGATATGGAGATCACAACAGTAGAAAGAATCTTTACCTGGCTTTGAATCTTTCCACATGCTGCTACAAAGTGTGTTGGACCGGCAAGGTATCCAAGTCGCCAACCAGTCATTGCAAAAGTCTACAAAGTACAATTTCTCGACATTTCAAGTAGGTACTTCAAATCTTTTTTTTTCATGTAGGGTTCGTAGCATTATTAATTGCTGCAAATAAATTCTTATGGCTTCTTCATGAACTATAAGTAATGCTCACACAACTTACTGAACTACCTTTGAAAAGCCATTTACAGTCAGGGTTCTTTCCCACATTCCAGGCAAGGAAGCAAAGCTCGTGTGCTTTGCTGGTGGAAAGATGATGTGCTCATATATCTCGTCAGTCATCACCTGAAAGGCTAAGAAGGTTAATGCCTATTTTGAAGGTGTAAGATGAGTTGGAACATCTGAATTTCGTATCTGAAAAAGCTTACTAATAGCCTCGGATGCTTTCTAACTATGTCAGCAATCTCTTCGAGCAGCTCTCTGGGATAAACAGTTCCAGTGGGATTGGAAGGGGAGCAGATAATTAGCAATCTTGACTTCTCATTGATCATGGAAGCGAGAGACTCTGGCTTGGGAAGAAAATTATCTGAAATACTCGTGTGCAGAATTACTGGTTTGGCATCAGCTAGCCTAGCCATTTCAGGATAGCTAACATAGTATGGTGCTGGAACTATAACCTGAAGGAAGAATATATGCTTGAGCAAACTTGCAAGAAAGCAGCCACTGGAATTAAATTAAGAGGACATAATCTGCTACAATCATCAAAAACTTGCTGGCATGTCACATTTTATCAGTGTTTTAGCATTCAACTAAAGTTGCATTTGGTGCTTTGCCGGACAATCTTAAAAGGTAATATATATTGCTAGTAACGTTGATTGCCAGTAATGTAGATTATAAGTAACATGAATTATTATATTTTGGTATATGCAGGTATTGTTGCATGATGTAAAATCAAGATTTTAAAATATCTATAAATTAAATCTCTATTTTATTTATAAATAAATAAATATATATATATATAATATTTTATCTAATTATTAAAAATATATATTTAACATTTTATATTAAAAATATAAAAACTATTTTATATATTAAATAAATTTTATATAAAAATTGATGTATTAAATAGATAATATATTTAATATATTAAATAATATATTATATTTATATATTATATTATTAAATATATTATTAAATATAATATTATATATTATATTATATGGAGATGGTGTCTTCCTCTTTGCCGGTCAATGGGCAGCGAGGGGGGTGCTGTTGATGGGTGGTGGAGAGATCGCCGGAGGGTGCGGAAGGGAAAAAGAAAAAGGAGAAGAGAATGATAATATTGTCCAAAAAATTATATGGAATATGGTAACGTGGATTGTCATTCTTTACAAAGATAATTCAGATTACTTTTCATGAGATAATTTAGATTACCAAGCAATATGGATTGCAATAAAAAAAAGTCATACCAAATACATTTACATGATTGGAGCCCTTTTAAATTGTTAGCAATCTATCGGATTGCCAGCCACCAAAACGTAACCCAAGTTTCTCGGGATTCTATGATGAGTTTGTATATGAAAAAAATAAAACTCTAGCCATGAGAGTATGTCCATGTGTAATTACATGCCAATTGTTCTTAATGGATATTTGCAAGTCGAGGGATGCAGAGAATCTCACCTCGTCTCCAGGGGAACAAACTGTGAGCACAGCCTGTAAGGCAGATTGCTTGGCACCATTACTTACCAGAATTTGATCAGGGTTATAAGATAGCCCATTCTCCTCTGTATCAAGGATAAGCTTATTAACTTATTTACTTCTCTGGATTTCATATCATCAACTCATCGCTGCTAAAGTTTTTGTCTTCTTACCCTTGAGCTTATGACAGATTGCCTTTCGGAGCTCCAAAGTCCCAGCATTGGGGGTGTATCTTGTGTAGCCCTTGCGAATGGCATTAATTCCAGCCTAAGCATTCCATCAAAGCCCCAAGAATTACAGTATTATGATGGACTATTGGGAAAAAAAATCAATCTTCTCAATTTTTATAATCTGTATTGAAGACTTAGATTGTTTCATGGAACTGTTACCTCAGCCACAACTTTCGGGGTGTCGAAATCAGGCTCTCCTGCAGCCAACTTTATGATGGGCACACCTGATTCTTTGAGAGCAGTGGCGCGGTCAGCTATGACCATGGTCTTAGATGGCTTCAAGGAGTTTGCTCGTGGGCTCACCGAGGTATCGACCGCCATGCCCGGGTCAGTGATGCACTCCGATCTTACTGTGTAACTTCTTCTGATTGCTTGCATGTATTTCCTGTTGTTCCATGCTCTGTCATACAATCAACTCTATGTTATTACTAGTCCAACAAGTGTTAACCAGAAATAGAAAGGTGAGAATGGAAAGGTACTTGAAGGATATGGTTCTTAGGTTCTTGGCATCTGATGTGGCCTGAAGAGAGTTGAGAGATGTTAGGAAGAGGGAGGATTGAGAAGAGGGAGAGAAGCAGAGAGTCGAGTCCATGGATGGCAGTCAAGCTTAGGGCTCTTGGATAGGAGGGTTATGAATGTTATATACAAAATGCAATTCCCAGTCAACTTTTCTTTCATTCAATATTTTAAGGTTTTGGTGTTAATTTAACATAGGAGTGGTAGGTGGGGAGATGATGCGCCTGCCAGAGTGGAATCTAGACCGAGCCTTTTGATCAATGGCTGCTTGTTCCTTCATTTGGTCAAGGCATGCTTCGAAATGGTCACTGCAAGTTTATTTTTGAGAAAATAATCGATTGCTTCAATGACTTGCATTACTGGAGAAGGCCATGATTAGGTTATTCACAGAGAAATTGCTGGAACTTAAGCCCAATATTGCAAGCTTGTTGAATCAAATTATATGGTTTTAATATCCCCCATGATGGTTGGAATATTGAGGTAGGTGAGGATTTGTAGGATCAACACAACGACAGGCCACCATGCCCTAATACTTATACGAGGCAGGTGAGGATTTTTAATATCATTCTGTTCCCTAATACCTATATGATATGTTACTGGAATATGATGAATGGCCTATTCTCTTACAACAAACTAGGGCTTTGATCCGATACAAATCGGATGTCTATATATCCATATCTATATTTATTTTATTTGATAAATATAAGTACATATATAAATATTAGTCGGATGCTAAAATTAATATTTATATTTATTTTAAATGATTACAGGTACAAGTTGAGTATTAGAAGTATCTATATAATTACATATCTAAGTTAGAATATTAGATTTTATAATTATAGGATTAAAAAATTACTAAGTAGAGAAATTAAATTAATTGCAAGTTAATATTATCTTTTATTTCCTTTAAAAGTTTATGAGTACCATATCAAATTAAGTAGGATTATAAATAGAATCGGATATGAATTAAATAATTCTCTATCTATATCTATATCTATTTTTTTATTAAATAAAAATATGGATAGCGATGAAATGTTTAGATATTAGTCAAATGTTCATATTTTTATTTATATTCAAATATATTTGGATTTAAAAATATATCTAGATGAATCTTATCTTGTCCACTTTGACCCCTACAACCAAGATTTTTCATACTAGACTAAATCGCCTGGTTCAAGCCATACTATACCGTACAAGTATGATTGGAATTGGGCCGGGCAGAGCTATAGCCCTGTCCAAGCTTGGCTCGATAAAATTTTTTTAGCTTCAGACTGGACTTAGGTCCAAAATATTTTGAAAATATCATGCTTGAGTGTGGCCTGAGTTCAAGTCCAAGCCCAATTGGACCACTTGAATTAAAGCTGGCTCGAATAAAAGTTCAAATATGCCAAAAAAATACTAACTCGTATGGTCGGAGCTACGGGGGGCGTAAGGGTGCTAGAATCGGGGGAGGGAAATCGGAGCCGGGGGCTGCGAGATCGTGCAGGGGCGTCAGAGCCAGGCAAGGGAGATCAAAGTCGAGGGGGCTGCGGGGTCGCAAGGGGCATTGGGTGTGGGCGATGGGTCCAGGGGAGAGAGATCGGAGCTAGGGAGGGAGATGGAGTCGGAGGGGGGGCCGTAGGATTGCATTAGGGGGAATGAGGGCTTCAAGTGTAGGCACCAGGGCTGAGGGAGGGACATCGGAGCCGAGGGGGCCGCAGGGTTGTGCCGAGGGGGTGGGGACGGGGGCATCGGTGGGGGGGGGGGGGTGGGCAAGGGGCTACAAGGGGGGGTGGGGGCGGGGGCGTCGGGTACGGGCGCTGGGGCCTGGGGGTTTGCAGAGTCACAGGGGGGCAAGGGGCATCGGGTACAGGTGCTGGGGTTGGGGAAGAGAGATTGGAGCTGGAGGGGGGGCCACGGGGTTACACGGGGGGTGGGGGTGTCGAGTGTGGCAACCAGGGCTGGGGGAAGGAGATTGGAGCTGGGGGAGGGAGATCAGGGCCATGGGGCTACAAGGTCATATTAGAGTTGTCAATTGGTCAGGTTCGGGTTAGAATCCATATATCTAGACCCGGATTCGACCTTAGCTATTGGACTCAGACCTAGACCCAGATCGAATACCCGACAGGTCTAGTTTTGAAGTACCAAACTTAGACCTGAATGGATCCCGGGTATTCGGACCTGGATTCGGACTCGAAGATAGTATTATGGCACATGAAATCAAATATTACTTTCTTACCCTTTTTTGTTGAATAAATAATATGATTGAACTAGAATCTATTACAATATAACAATACAAGCAACAAAACAATGTAACAACTTGCCAACAACCATAGCAATATTACAGGACTATAATCATCATAATAGGATTACAGAATTTTAAGAACCTGTTAACAAGATTGTTGGACTAACATAGGATTATAAGAAGGCTAACAAAAGATCATCTGATCTTAAAATTGAAGGTTCATGTGTAGGTGAATTTAATAGAAAAAAGAATTATACAAATTACTGGCCTAACTGAGAATTCAGGGATCTTTTGATGCTCTAATGATTATAGCTATGTATTAATATAAAACAAGAACAAATATCATATTGGTTTTGTGGCAAGGGCTTGGATTCGAGGAAGGCAAAGCTGCAAAGATGGGAGACGACGTCGGGGTAGCAACAGCTGGCGAGGGACAACGTTGGTGGCCGGCAGGGCTTGGGTCCAAGAAAGGCAGCTACAGAGGGTCGATATCGAGGTAGCGGTGGCCAGCAAGGCTCGGATTCGAGGAAGGCAGAGCTAGAGGATGATGTCGGAGTAGCAGCGGTTAGCGAGGCTCCGATCCAAGGAAGGCAGAGCTGGGGGATGAAGTCAGAGTAGTAGTGGCTGACGGGGCTTGGATCTGATGAAGGGAGAGGTGGAGGATGATGTAGGAGTAACGGTGACCGGCGAGGGATGATGTTAGAGCATGGTGGCTAGTGGGGGACAAAGTTGAAACAACGATGGTCAGTCGGGCTCGGATCTGAGGAAGGAAGAGTCAGAGAGGTGAGAGACGATGTCGGAGCAGCGGAGGCTGGCGGGGGACGATGTCAGAGTAGTGATGGCCGGCGGGGACAATGTCGGAGCAACGATGGTTGGTGGGGATGATGTCGAAGTAGTGATGGCCGGCATGAATGTGATGAGCACCGATAGATGGAATTGTGGACGACCAGGTGGGGAGAGGTGTGATGGAGTGACACCGAACCACTGGTGACGAGGAGATGGTCGATGACAGATGCTGATTTGGACTCTAGAGTTGGGTGGAGTGTGGGGAAGCGTTGGCCATCGAGGCAGGGAGGATTAGGGATTCAGGCGAATGGAAAAGAATTAGGACTAAATCGAAAGCCTTTTATCTTAAAAATTATAGTTGATTTTGAAGATCTAACGGTTCATAATAATATTAATATATATAAATATATAAATATATATAATACTATATTATATAATTGGGTCCCGGGTCTGTCAGGTCTGGATATTTAATATCCGAACCCGGATCCATTTAATTATAGCTAAATGGGTTCGGGTCTGAGTCCGGGTAAATGGGTCCAAATTTAGTACCAAACTCGGACCTATTGGGTAAATATCCATGGGTCTCGGGTCTAGACCCAACCCGTTGATAGCTCTATAACGCATGGGAGGTGGAGGCATCAGGTGCGGGTGCCAGGACCAAGGGAGAGAGATCGGAGTTGGGGGTGGCATCGAGTGGTAGGGCAATGGGTTGGAAATGAGAGAGAGAGAATGGAGAGGGGAGAGACTAAACGGGGGAGAGTAAACCTAAATACTTTGGGCTCAGGCCGGGTTCGGGTTGGGCTTATTCTAGACCAGTTTCAGATTAGGCCAGGTCAAAGGGATGCCCGAGCTCGACTTGAAAATTGAATGGGATCTATTATGAGGCTCGAAGCTCGTCGAGTCGACTGAGTGCAGTTCCAGCCCTATGTACAGGCCAAGAACCAATATGGTTTGGTTGTGAAAAATGGTCCGGATTCTTATACCGTTTGAAACATCTCAGAACCAAACCAAAATGGTATGGTTCAATCCTGAACTGTACATTTTAGCTCAGTTCTATCTTGTTCAGATCCAATTCGGCCCAGTTCAAGTCAGACACTAATAGCCATGTGAAAAAGGGATTTTAATATGACTAAGAGTCCAAGAGGCTCTCAATTTCACAAAGAAGCTTATTTTTCCCTATTCAACTCATATAACTCGAGAAAAATGCAGGAAAAATTTGAAAAAAATATCGATTAGAGATACATAGATCCATCATCTTCCCTCTTTTTTCTTTTTTTAAAAATTCATAAAAATAAAAAAAATTATATTAATTTTTTATTTTAGCATGATTTTAGAATATATTGTAGATGTATGAATGATCTATATAATGATACTAAGATCAATAATTTTTGTTAAGTATATGATTTTTAAAATTTTAAAAATAGTTTCAGATTAAATAATTTAAAAAAATAAAATTAATTATTAAAAAATATAAAATAAAACTATTATTTTGGGACTTGTAAGTTATTTTTATCATAAATTTCGTGTCTATTTATCTAAGTTTTGATGCATTATATGAATAATATCATAGATCTAATTTTAAAAAAGTGACATTTAATGCATGGTCATTATCTTAAAAATATATATATAGCATATGATAGGATTTTATATGAATCTAAAATCAAATTAATATTTTTTATAATATTTTAATATTTTATAATTTTTATTCTAAAAATTTTAAAATATTTAAAATTAATTTTAAAAAATAAAAAAATAGGATTCAGATACTAGGAATAACAGTGCTAGTTATTTTTCTGATGGTCGACGATCTAATAATCAGGAAAAGTTTGGAGGACAGGAGATGCAGCCGGTTAATGATTTTCGATTCACTGGTAAGTCGTAGTTTACGTACATTATACAGGATATGGATCATGGTGCTCGAGTTGATAGAGCTCGTAGTTATACGATTTTATAGAGGCGATGGGCTCTTTGAGATTGCTCAGGACACGATGCAGTTGCTGATGATCTTACACGTAGAGTAGGATCCATAGATGTATCAGGCTCATTCTCATATTTTGGATCTTTTTATTCACAAGTATTGGCAACTTATGATCCATATGGATATGAATATGGTGCATCCAAGACATCATCTTTTATTGATTATTATCCTATGCAGTCCGGAGTATATTACATATCCGATATTATTGCTAGTATATTGGATGAGTTCCTTCACAATGATATCATCAATCTCAAGATATCTCTTAGAGTTAAGATCTCAGTGAGAGATTTGTAATGAGTTATAATCCAGTACACATATGATTGGGAATTGTGTCCCAAAACCAATCGTCTGGGTTATAGATGATTGTGCTATTTTGTATTTGTATATAAATTTTTAATAATAAATAAAAGTTTTTTATTTTTTGGCTGTCCATCATTTTATATTTTTCTGTAATGAACTCTTGTATGATGAAGTCCTTAGAACTACATTGTTTGATATAGAGAGGATATATCAAGTAGTTTTTAAACTGGTTCATAACCAAATAATACATTGTTATAGGACGACGATGTATCAAGTATAGGTTGTTGTATGTCACATTTGTTGGTTGTCCTCTTAACTAAGGAGTGTGGAGACACTAGCATAACATATGAGTGAAGTGTATGACATTTCACTGAATGTGACCATCAGCGGAGCTCCCTTCTGCCAAAGGGTTGCTCGTGAAGGGATATGGGTATATGTGTCCCTCAGACCCAAGGTCACCATGGTAGCTTGCAAGCAACTCACTGTACTTTGGTGCCGGACTACCTGAATTTCTAATCCAGTGACGGAAGGTTTCTGGGTACAGTCAAGTACTTGTGGAGCGGTGGTGGATCAAGATGGAATTGACCTCTCCAAATAGTTTGGAGTGAATGACTCACTATGTCTCAATTCAGCAAAACCTTGGCCAGGGTAGTTCTTGTGAGGAGTCACAGAACTTGTGAGGTTGAGACATGATCTGGATAGACCAAATTAGGGTTGGCAGTCTAATCCTAGGTCATCCTGAGCATTGTAAGGTCAAAGGGATGAATTATGCGGCAACCATATGCCAGAGGTTCTTGTGAGGTGCTCCGCATCTTCGACCTATCCGGACGTCGGGTATCATTACTAGATGAGAACTTTGACTGGTACTGGAAATGTTCCAGTGCTACCGGTTTAGTGTTCGAATCTATGGGGTCACACACAATAGAGGATTTCTATATGATCTTTTGGGCTAATCGACGATTGAGAATCGTTTGGCGTCACCTGAAGTTAATATGGTTGACTTTGCTCCAAGTGTCGATACTTGGATTTTTGCAGGTGCCGATACTTGGTGAAGTGTCGACACTTGGCTATTTTCGAGTGTCGACACTTCCTATGACGAGCAAAAATCTGGAAGGATTTCGTGGAGGATTTTTGGGCAGGTTTTGATATGGTTTGAAATTTGAATTCAAACCAGTTTTGGCTCCAAGGCTTTATGGTATGAATGTCATATTTACCTTAATGGTTGGACCCATTTGGAATGGCCTTGATCCTCTCCCCCATTCTTTCCCTCCATCTCTCCTCCTTCCTTCTTCTCCCTCTTATGGCAGCTCCTATAAATAGAGATCTTTGTAGTGGCTGCTGGGGTTACACATACATGAACAGCAAGAGAGAAAAGAAAAGAGAAGAAGAAGAAGAAGAAGGGCTTTGTGAGAGGTTTAGGGATTGGGTGTGAGCCACCTAGCGATCAAGCTAGGTATTGGGAAAGAGGTTTGGGAAGGGGTTCTTGCTCTCATTCCAGTCTTCTTGGAAGAAGAAGTTCAGCCCACGGATCCCGAAGAGCTAGCACTCTGAGGGAGTTGATCAGAGTCGAGCCCAGGTGTGGACATCCTGTAGAGGCCAGACGCGTGTGTGGCTCGAGCGCCCTCCTTCTCACAGCACTTCCTCGGCTTCTCTCTTATGGTAAAGGTATGGTACTTTTATGTTTTCTTTTGCTTTGATGTTTATATGCATGCTAGGTTATTATACTAGATCCTGTTGTGGGCAGATCGATAGATGGTTTAGATCTATCTACCGAGCCTTTCGCTATGTATGTCTTAAAAATATTTTAAAATGTATATTCTCTGCCATGTTTCTTGCATAATGTATGCTTAGTGTAGGAGTTTTTCACCTTCAATGGTATCAGAGCCAGGTTTATTTTGTAGTATTATGATGCTAGCATGCTTATAATAACATCTCCTTTCTTCTTAAGTACTTGGATTGAGTGCTTCACCAGGCCATCCGGTCATAGGAGAGAAGTAGGGCTGCAAGACCCTTTCTTCCCATTCAATGGGGTCTCCTATGGCATGTAGGGGTGCCACTGTGATAGGCTCATGAAAAAGGAAATAAGAAAAAAAATTGTAGGTTAAAAATGTTTTAATCTAATGACATGATCATAAAATGATTTTAGATAAGATCTAAAAGTTATTTTTGATCGGTTTTTGTTTGTATGTTTGGTGAAACATCGGATTTAAAATCAATGTTTTTTCTTTGTCTCAGGTTGTGAGTCGACACTTGGCCTTTGAAGTATCGGTTAATGAAAAAATTTCCTGAGATATGGTTTCTGTTTTTGTCTGAGACAGGCTGGAGTGTCAACACTTGTCCCTGAAGTGTCGACACTTGAGACGTGTCAGAAAACATGTTGTTCTGTTTTCTGTTCTCTGTCTCAGGCCTTGAGTCGACACTTGCTCTTGAAGTGTCGACACTTGGCTGCAGAAAATGCTGAAAATAGTGAATTTAAATTTTATTTTATTGTAAAATTGTTTTACACTAATAAATTAAAATTGTTTTAATTTATTTGAGGCCATTGAACTTAATTTTGAATTAAGATTGACTAAGAACTTTAAGAATGTAATTCAAAGATCTTAAGTCATTTCAATAAGTCTTAAGGGTCATGGGTTAGCTTCTATTAGGTCCTTGATTGGGTTAGACCTAAGTTTAAATTCATTGGACAAGTTAGAGAACTAATCTAATCAAAAGTTGAGTTAGGATTTCTTCTCTAGATCTATCTAATAGTTAGATTGATTAGTCCATAATCTAAATAGATCTAATTTGTGGTTCAGTAGAAAGCCCGAGTTTCTAAGCTAGTCTAATCAAGTCTAATGAACCGATTGGTGTCAAGGTAAGTTTGGTATTGTGGTCATGGTTCTTTGGGGCTACCTCTTACCTGGCCAACTTTGTTGGTGTCTAGAAAAAATGGTTAATGGCGGAACCCAACCCATGATCTTACTTACCTGGCCAATATGGTCAATCAGGATTGATTAGATAGCTCATTCACTCATGTTAACCCTTGTCACCCAAGATTAATCAGTCTTGACTGATTTTAGGTGCCCATGGATCATTAGTTATGTGTAACCCTCCTTGTTTGCTGATTTGGTCAGTGGGAGGTTAATCCATGTCTTCTCATCTCTTCATCTGTCACATTATTTAAAAACTCTCTAAATTATTAGGTCCTTAAAAGGACAAAGTTATAGAGATAACCAAGTCCTAGCCTCCCATTAAGTGGGATAGTAATGTGTCCATTAGTTTGGTGTTCATCGGCAGATCCAAAGATCGGGTATTTATCGGGCTATTGGAATTGTTGTTCCTAATATGATGGCTTAGTGCGACTCTCTTAACGATGGTCAGGTGGGCCGGCTAAAGTCGGGCTTGATCATTCGTTAGTTAAAAGTATTGAATTTTGTCATGTTAATGGTTGGACCTAACCAGGACCTTCAATAAGAGGCCCAAAGGCTGATTGAAGTGCTCATTAGGGCAAAACCCATTTACTAGAGGTTACTTGGATAAGTAATCGGTTAAAGAACCTACCTTTAGACACGCATGGGTGGGTCGGCCAAAGTCGGGCTCATGTGTTATCTATTGGACTCTAGTACCCGCTAAGGAATTAAAGTAATTCCTTGGATTGGAGTAGAGGCTACCAATCTGAGCAAAATAGTGGGAGGGACCTTTAGACTTAAGTCCATGTCTTTAGGTTAATTATTTATATATACTAATTAGTTTTGATTTTCCTTTCATATGTCTTCCAACCTGTCACTCCGGTCTCTTCTCGACAATGAGAAGCTCAATGGACCCAACTTCGATAGCTGGTATCGAAGACTCAGGATTGTCCTGGAGCATGAACGGATCCTATATGTGATATCGGATCCGACACCTGAGATCCCTGCTGCCAATGCTCGGGGTTCAGTCAGAGACACTTATTAGAAGTAGCTATCTGACAGGACCACTGTCCGATGCATCTGTTGGCTGCGATGAACGACGAGTTCAGTCGCAAGTTCGAGAAAGCCCAGCCGGAAGAAATCTTTCAAAAGTTGAAGGAGTCTTTCGGGACACCAGATGATTTTGAGAGGTACAGGGTCTCCTATGCTATCTACAACGTGCGGATGCATGATGGGGCCTCGGTTACTGATCATGTATTGTACATGATCGAGATGATTGAGCGCCTGGGCAAGCTCAACTGTCCCTTGCATGAATAGTTTGGGAGAGATGCGATTTTGAATTCTCTCACATCCTCCTATCTAGATTTTCTCGATTATTATAGAATGAACAAGCATGCAGTTAACTACCATGGTCTGTTGGGGTTGCTGCAGACTTTTGAGAAAGACCACCAATTGAATAAAGGGGTGGTGAATCTAGTGTGAGGTTCATCGGGAGGGCGTCATCCCTTTAAGAAAGGGAAGAAGAAAAATAATAAAGGAAAAAAGGTGCTTAGTGCTTCTGGGTCCAGTTAGGCCAAGAAAGTGAAGGCTGATCAGAGTCGTGCAGAGTGCTTCTTCTGCAAGAAGCAGGGACACTGGAAGAGGAAATGTCCTATTTATATTACATCCCTTGATCTGAACAGGTCCAAGAAGAGAAAGCTGCAGGATGGTCCTGGATAAGGTATTTATATGATAACACCTTGTAGTTTATTCGTTTGCGATACTACTAACTAGGTATTGGATACAGGAAGTCCAATTCACATTTGTAATTCTTTGTAGGGACTTCAAGTTAGTAGAAGATTCGAGGACGGCGAGAGGTTCTTGAACGTGGGAAATGGAAGTCGAGTTCAAGTTCTGGCGTTAGGAGTCCTTAAACTAGTTTTCGAGTCCTGTACGTCATTTTGAATGAATGTTATTTTTGTCTTTCTTTCATTTTGAATGTCATTTCTGTAGGCCAATTGGCCATGTATGGTTATGAACTATTACTAAAGAATGACATTTGTAAAATCATTTTGAATGGTTCTGTAATTTTGAATGGACAAATACGTGATGACATCTATGTACTATTGCGACCTGTTAGTGTAATGTACACGTCTAGCAAACGTCATAGGATAGATAATGTCAGTGAAGCGTACCTATGGCATTGTAGGCTAGGTCATATCAACAAGAACAGGATAAATAGGTTGAAAATCAAGGGTCTCCTCGATTTTAGTGAAGATAGTTCACTTCCAACCTGAGTCCTGTCTTCTTGAAAAAATGACTAAGTCACATTTTATTGGAAAAGGTGAACGAGCCAAAGAAATTCTGAATTGGTACATATTGATGTATGCGGACCCATGAATGTTAGTGCCAGGGGTGGGTACATTTATTTCATTACTTTCACAGACGACCTTTCGAGATTCGGTTATGTCTTCTTAATGAGACATAAGTTTGTCGTTTGAAATGTTCAAACGATATCGTAGTGAAGTAGAAAAATAAACTGGAAAGTGTATCAAAACACTTCGATCCAATCGAGGTGGTGAATACCTTTCCGACGAGTTTTTGACATATCTTGAGGAGAATGGGATTCTCTCTCAGTGGATGCCTCCAGGGAAACCCCAGTTAAATGGAGTGTCTGAGAAGAGGAATCAAACCTTGTTAGATATGGTTCGGTCCTTGATGGGCTTTGCTTCTTTGTCGGATCCTTTTGGGGATATGCTTTAGAATTAGCCTGTTACATTCTGAATATGACTCAAAGTAAGTTTGTTAGTAAAACACCATATGAGATATAGACTGGACGTAAGTCGACACTTTCACACCTTCGGTCTGGGGGTGCCCAGCTTATGTAAAACGTTTGGAAACAGACAAACTTGGACCCAGGTCTGACCGGTGCCTATTTGTTGGGTATTCGAAAGAGTCTAAGGGATATTACTTCTACTTAGCCGAGGAACAAAAGTTGTTCGTTAGTCTTAGGGCTATCTTTTTGGAAAAGGAGTTCCTTGGTGAAGAAATTGTAGCCGCTAAAATTGAACTTAGTGAAGTTCAATAAGTAGAAGAACCTACACATTTAAGCAACCACATAGGACCGGCTGTGATTAGATCACACCCAGAGCCCACTCCAGAACCATTAAGGAGATCCGGTAGAGTACCGAGCCGACCGAACAGATACTACGATTTCTTGGTCCTGGACGGTGATCCCATTGAACTTGATGAGAACAATGAGGATCCAAGCACCTATATGGATGCATTGCAGATGTCCAACTTTGAGTCATGGCTAGAAGCCATGAAATCCAAAATGGAGTCCATGGAGATCAACAATGTATGGACATTTGTTGATCCACCTGAAGGGATAAAACCCATTGGATGCAAATGGATTTTCAAAAGGAAAAGGGGTGCAGACGGACAGGTGGAGACCTATAAAGCCCGTCTGGTTGCCAAGGGGTATCGTCAACGTTATGGTATTGACTATGATGAGACATTCTCTCTTGTGGCAATGCTCAAATTCATTCGGATTATGCTTGCTTTAGCAGCACACTTTAACTATAAAATCTGGCAAATGGATGTCCAAACAGCCTTCCTGAATGGTGAGCTGGAAGAGGAGGTGTATATGATACAACCTGAAGGGTTCACATTCACAGACGAGTCAAAGGTGTGTAAGCTTCAAAAGTCCATCTATGGACTGAAGCAAGCATCAAGGAGTTGGAACATACGATTTGATAAGTATATCAAGTCGTATGGATTCGTTAGGATTCGTTAGGAACGGAGAAGAGCCTTGCATTTACAAATAGGTTAATGGTCCTGTGATTGTATTCCTTGTGCCGTATGTGGATGTCATTCTTTTAATCGGGAATGACATCGCAGCACTGCAAGGAATAAAGGTTTGGTTATCATCTCAGTTCTCTATGAAGGATTTGGATGAAGCCTCTTACATATTGGGTATGAAGATCTATAGAGATAGATCTAAGAGGCTTCTGGGACTGTCTCAGTCTACGTACATCGATACCGTGCTGAAACGGTTCAGCATGGAAAATTTCAAGAAGGGCTATCTCCCGATAGGCACTGGAATTGATCTTTCCAAAAGGAATTGTGCGACAACTCCTGAGGAGAGAGAGCATATGAGTGAAATTCCATATGCTTCGGTAGGGGGTTCTATCATGTACACCATGACATGTACCAGACCAGACGTGGCATACTCACTAGGTGTAGTGAGCAGATACCAGTCTGACCTAGGTGAACTCATTGGAAAGTGGTAAAAATCATCCTTAAGTATTTACGAAATACTAAGGACCAATGGCTCATTTATGGAGAATCTGACTTGAAACTTGTGGGGTATATTGACTCTAGTTTCCAGTCAGATAAAGATGATAGCAAGAGTGTGGCAGGTTTTGTCTTTACCCTATATGGAGGAGCTGTCTGCTAGAAAAGTTTCAAGCAGCCTACTGTGGCGGACTCAGTATGTGAAGCAGAGTACATTGCTTCATCTGATGCAGTGAAGGAAGCTGTGGTTGCGGAAGTTCCTTGGCGAGATGGGAGTGGTACCTTCCCTGGATGGTCCTATTCCGGTATACTGTGACAACACTAGAGTCATTGCTCAAGCCAAAGAGCCGAAGTCTCATCACCGCATAAAGCATATTCTGCGGCGCTATCACCTTGTATGAGAGATTGTGGAATGAGGTGACATGGACCTTCTGAAGATCGATGGAAAGGAGAACCTGGTTGACCCCTTCACTAAAGCCGTCGAAGTTCAAGAGTTCGACTGTTGTAAAAGGAAAATGGGAATGAGATTTTGTACTGATTAGCTTTAGTTCAAGTGGGAGTTGTTGGAAATTGTGTCACAAAGCCAATTAGCTAGGCTGTAGACGGTTGTGCTATTTTGTATTTGTATATAAATTTTTAATAATAAATAAAAGTTATTTATTTTTGGGTTGTCCATTATTTTATATTTTCCTGTAATGAACTCTTGTATGATGGAGTCCTTAGAACTACATTGTTTGATATAGAGAGGATATATTAAGTAGTTCTTAAACTGGTTCACAACCAAATGATACATTGTTATAGGACGACGATGTATCAAGTATAGGTTGTTGTATGTCATATTTGTTGGTTGTCCTCATAACCAAGGAGTGTGGAGACACTGGCGTGATATACAAGTGAAGTGTATGACATTTCACTGAACGTGACCATCTACGGAGCTCCCTTCTGTCAAAGGGTTGCTCGCGAAGGGATATGTGTATATGTGTCCCTCAGACCCGAGGTCACCATGGCAGCTTGCAAGCAACTCACTGTACTTTGGTGCCGGGCTACTTGGATTTCTAATCCAGTGATGGAAGGTTTCTGGGTGTAGTTAAGTACTTGTGGAGAAGTGGTGAATCAAGATGGAATTGACCTCTCCAAATAGTTTGGAGTGAATGACTCATTATGTCTTAATTCAGCTAAACCTTGATCATGATAGTTCTTGTGAGGAGTCACAGAACTTGTGAGGTTGAGACATGATCTAGATAGACCAAATTAGGATTGGCAGTCTAACTCTAGGTCATCCTGAGCATTGTAAGGTCAAAGGGATAAATTATGCAGCAACCATATGCCAAAGGTTCTTGTGAGATGCTCTGCATCTTCGACCTATCCGGATGTCGGGTATCATTGCTGATGTGGCAAGACTGTTGACGTGGAGAAGCGTGCAGGCGCCATGTTAAGAGAAGACACCACGTCGACCCCTCGGCTCGGATCCTCCTATCAAGTTGAGCTGAGCTCCCCCAAGGCAGCAGATCGAGCTCAGTCCTCTGCTAGGTCGAGCTCATGAGCTCGACGTCTAGGTCAGAGCCGCCTTCCGCCCTCCAGAGGAGACCCTCGGAGGTTAGTGCCCTGTGGTCGAGGTCGAGCCAAGAGCTCACCCGCCAATATGGAGCCTCTCCGAGCGCGCGCCATCTGGACCGGGTCCGCCTTCCGCCCTCTAGAGGAGATCCTTGGAGGTTAGTGCCCTGCGGTCGAGGTCGAGCCAAGAGCTCACCCGTCGATGTGGAGCCTCTCTGAGCGCGCGCCCTCTGGACCGGGTCCACCTTCCGCCCTCCAGAGGAGACCCTCGGAGGTTAGTGCCCTGCAGTCGAGGTCGAGCCAAGAGCTCACCCACCGATATGAAGCCTCTCCGAGCGTGCACCCTCTAGACCGGGTCCGCCTTCCGCCCTCCGGAGGAGACCCTCGGAGGTTAGTGCCCTGCGGTCGAGGTCGAGCCAAGAGCTCACCCGTCGATGTGGAGCCTCTCCGAGCGCGCGCCCTCTGGACCGGATCCGCCTTCCGCCCCCCTCCACCTAGGCATCCCCGCGAGCTTAGAGCGCCTAGGCTAGAGCGAGCTCGGCCGTCCCAGCTCGGGCGAGGTCCTCACCGGCTGAGGACACCCCCCGAGGATCGTACCGGAGCGCCTCCCATACCGTATTGACCGTTTGACACTGCTAGTTACACCAGAAAGGCAGGCAGCATGTTGATCGAGATGCTACATTCCTCACCAACCACTCAGATCATTCAGGAAAGAAGGCCAACCGGGAGATTCGAATCCCGCGGGCGGTGGCCCGCCATTCGAGGCACCCCCAAATTTTCCAGAACGAGGCGACCAAGAAGAGTGTCGGAGCGCCTGACAACGCACCTTATCATGAATCAGGAAAGGCTCCCTGAGACACCGCCGCGTGCGTCTGACAATCCGGCGGGAATCCCGAGAACAGCACCAAACGGTAACCAAGTTCACCATGAACCTGAAAAAAAAAAATAACTCGAACACACGAAAAAAAAGAGAGGGAGGGGGGATGGCACCACCATGGCGGCCATCACCACCACCAACACAAGTGTAAGCCCATCCAAGAGGGCGAAGCGCCATTACCACCACCAAAGGAGGGAACCGAGGGGTACAAGGAGAGGCGGAAGAACAGAGCATCCCTCTGTTCCAGCCATTACTCTCCCCCTACGACGTCCACACCTCCACGCACATCATCTTTTATTCCTAGTACGGAGTCCATCAAGAGGGGCCCGACCAGGAGGATCTGTTCCCCTGGATCGTCACTGACTTGATCGTCGGAGTGCCCCCGTTGGAAACCCCGGCTCGGGTCTCTAACCGTTGTCTCGCATGTCCAGGAGAGGACTACCGGATGGCGAGGCGGGGTGCACCCAGCATGGAGATCCGGGAGCCGAGAACGGCGGGCGGCGGGAGGAGCGCACTCCGGTGCCGGCAGGAGCTACGGGCCACAACGGTCTTGGTGGCAACAATTGCAGATGAGGCTTTGACTGGTACTGGAAATATTCCAGTGCTACCGGTTTAGTGTTCGAATCTATGGGGTCACACACCATAGAGGATTTCTATCTGATCTTTTGGGCTAATCGATGATTGGGAATCATTTGCCGTCACCTGAAGTCAATATGGTTGACTTTGCTCCAAGTGTCGATACTTGGATTTTTGCAGGTGTCGACACTTGGTGAAGTGTCGACACTTGGTTATTTTGAGTATCGACACTTCCTGTGATGAGCAGAAATCTGGGAGGATTTCGTGGAGGATTTTTGGGCAGGTTTTGACCTGGTTTGAATTTCGAATTCAAACCAGTTTTGGCTCCAAGGTTTTATAATATGAATGTCATACTTATCTTAATGGGTTGGACCCATTTGGAATGGCCTTGATCCTCTCCCCCATTCTCTCCCTCCATCTCTCCTCCTTCCTTCTTCTCCCTCTCATGGCAGCTCCTATAAATAGAGGTCTTTGTAGTGGCTGCTGGGGTTACACAACATGAACAGCAAGAGAGAAGAAAAGAGAGGAAGAAGAAGGGCTTTGTGAGAGGTTTAGGGATTGGATGTGAGCCACATAGCGATCAAGCTAGGTATTGGGAAAAAGGTTTGGGAAGGGGTTCCTGTTCTCATTTCAGTCTTCTTGGAAGAAGAAGTTCAGTCCACGGATCCCGAAGAGCTAGCACTCCGAGGGAGTTGATCAGAGTCGAGCCCAGGTGAGGACATCCTGTAGAGGTCAGACACGTGTGTGGCTCGAGCGCCCTCCTCTTTCTCACAGCACTTCCTCGACTTCTCTCTTGTGGTAAAGTTATGGTACTTTTATGTTTTCTTTTGCTTTGATGTTTATATGCATGCTAGATTATTATACTAGATCCTGTTGTGGGCAGATCGGTAGATGGTTTAGATCTATCTACCGAGCCTTCCGCTATGCATGTCTTAAAAATATTTTAAAATGCATATTCTCTACCCTGTTTCTTGCATAATGTATGCTTGGTGTAGGTGTTTTTCACCTTCACATACTTCCTGGGATTGATCATAGAGGATTATAGTGCTGCTTGGTTAGAGGGATGGACTGGCTTTTCTATTAAATATATCAATTATTCTGACATTTGTGAACATCGATATTCGACCAGATTCTAAAAATCGGTATGTAACCATGTATTGATTATTTATTTATAAATTTTATGCATTTTAAGATTTAATAATATTTAATTTATATATATTAATAATTTAAAAATTAAAAATTTAGGCAGTAAAATTCATATTACACGTGATTAAAAGTATATTAAAGTGATACAAATATTAATTAGTATCAACAAATTTTTATTTGAACTTAAAAACATTCCAAAAACCTTAAAAAAAGATTTGAAATCATAAGAAACAAAAAAAAGTTGACATGCTTGCTGTATCATGTGTCGGTATGGTATCATACTATACTGGCTGATGACTGGTATTGGTCCCGGTACTAATTTAGCGAATTTTGCTTACAATAAGCCCCTGTAAATTAGTTGTCTATTGCTTTATATTTTTTGCAACTTACTCTAAATTGCTCTTCTTTAATAGGATGATAAAATATAAAAGAAAATACTTTTAAATTATCGAGTAATTTGAGAATCATCCTGAACCAACTTGGTGGTGTTTGACTGGGTTGGTTTAGTTTGTTCCATCATTGTTTTTGTTTTTTTTTTCGGGGGGGGGGGGGCCTGTGGTAAAAAGTACCATCATTGATCGGTTCAGTTCTTATTCCAAAAATAGACCGAACTAATTGAAAAAACCAAGTCTCTGTAGCACTTAAGTAGACATGGAGCTATGCCCAATATACCACCTAAATGGGAGAGTGTCTTAAAAGTGGACTATTGATTGCTTGACCATTTGATGATTCTTCTTAGACAACACCATTTCAAGGTTCAAGATAGTTGCTTTACATGGTTAGCTTAAATATTGCTAATCGAAGTAATTGCTATATACAACTAGCTCAGACAATGCCTAGTTCTTATTGGTTGTGAAATATTTTGCTGGGTTCTGATGTAATCCCCTACTTCACAAATGTTTAGAGCCTTCGACCTTTAAGTACATAAATCAAGCCATAGAAGCATCAATTTATAAGATTAAGTTATCTTTATTCTTTAGAATTAATACTTTTTTTTTTATTTTGTAGGAAAGAGGTGCATCATAACAAAAAGCCCTATCTACAGGCCTAAAGGATACAAGTTAGAGTCCAAATAATGAACAATTCCACCCAACACCCATCTTAAAGGTGGCTAAAAAAAGTTCATATGCAACCGGTCCATCGTGAACCAGCAGCTTGGTCTATAAGAAACTTTCATGGAAACCACCAATGAACTTGAAGGAGATTTGGGATCAGATTCGTTAATGAATTCGAAGGGGATTTGCATCTAGATTCATCAATGTATTAGAAAGAGAATTATGGTTAGATTCATCTAGAATGTAAATCTCTTCATTTTTTTGTCTCATATCAGAAGAATGTAAACAATCATTCTTCCCTGACACCTATAAAAAGGCCTGTATATTTCATGAAAAAGGCATTTTTCACTTTCTTCTGTCCTTCCAATATACGAGAAGGAGAGTGAGCTAAGGGAAAAAGAGCCACAATTAGATTCTAAAATTTTTTATTTTTTCTAACTCCAAGCCCTGTTAATGGCTCAGGACTTAAATATATAGTTTTTGTAATCAAATTTTCTTAGCAATAAAATTTTATTATTCTTGTTTTAATTATTTTCTTGCAATTTACAATTTAATTTTTATAATTAGGTTGCTTTAATTTTTGCATATCTTTAAATTCTATAATTTAAATTTTAGCAAGTAGTGTATAATTTATTTTATATTTTTAAATAATTTTAAAGTATTAATTTATATTATGTCTGGCTAAGCAAATCTCTTAGGGTTGTGATGAAGCTAGACTATGATTAGAAGCCCTTTCTTTAGAATCTCTTCTTGGGCTTTCAATTTTTCTAGAGTCCGTCTTTCTATTTAATTTTTTGCCAAGAGACTTGATAGACTATTGTTGGGTTTCAATCCCTTCATAGTTCATACTTGATTTGGTGCAAGAAGGGTAATAGATAGAAGGCTCACAATATTTTTAAAACCTTTTCTCTTCTTCCTTGTAGGAACTTTGATGGATTATTATTGAATTAAAATCTTTTCATAATCCATACTTAGTTAACACAAAGTAAGAAGTTGAAAGAACATTATGAGAGAAATCATAGAAAAGCTCTTTAAGTTATCGGTCTAGTAGATTTAAAAGTCCTAGATCTTTAGATTATTTATCTCTTTAATTTAATTAATTTTTATTTTAAGTAGAAAGTAAAGAAACCATCTCTTTCTATCTTTGTTAAAGCTTGCCTGAGCAAGAATTTTAACATAATTCACACATCCAATTCCTCATGAGATCGACATGTACTCTCTGAACGTGCTACCATGCACACTATGCACTTGCATTTTAAATTTAAAATACATCAAGTTTTGGGTGCCATTGCCAGGAAATTGATGTGTTTTAAATTGTATCTCAAATTTCTTGCTCTTCGTGCTTTTAGTTTAAATTTAATATGATCTTTCTAACTTCTTTATTTTAGTTTGGTGAGTACTGAAAGCCAGGTACACAATTTAAACTATTCTTTCTTATTTCAGCATATTATTTTGATTTTAGTTTAGTATTAGTTTTTAATTTAAACTTGTTTGTTATTTTTGGTTGTGCATAAGTATTTTTAAATTACTTTAAGGGTACAAACCTAAACAAGATAAGGTAGGAAGTTCATTACCCTTCCTTAGCCCACAAACAAGTCTTCTTCATTTGCATTAATCCTAGTCTATAAATAAAATTAATTAGACGTTGATCCTAGGAACACTCGAGCTCATTAAGACAAGGACACCTAAGAATTGTACCAAGCTAGTTTCGATCATTAAATCGGTGTTTAGAAAAGTGGTTCAGGGATCTTAGTCTCGAAGAAAAGTGATTTTTTAATTGGTTCCATTTGCTGACCTAGCCAATCTAATTGGTGTCTAAGAAAAGTAACAAGGGGATCCCCGCTAATTTTACACTTACCTGGCCAATTTGGTGAATTGGTTCAAACTGGGAGTGCTCGAAGGTCAACTTGGAATAGTTAGGAGTATCTAGTTCTAGGCAACCCTAGGATAGAATTAATTTTGTGCAAAACTTGTTTATATATATATATAATCTCTAGGTTCTTATCTTTAAAACTTTTCCTTCTTCTCTTCTCTGTTTCACCAAAAATAAAAAAAAATATTTTAGGTGTTTTTTTCAATGTTGATTATCCTGATATAAGGTTGCCCTGACATAACTGGAAGTTATGTTGTATGGTTTTCCAAGGGTATGAAAATGTTAAATTAAATTAGAACCTTGGAAGAAAAGTTTCTAAAAAATAAATAAATAAATAATATATATATATATACAAAATCCTAAAAAATAAAAGATATAGTGAATATAGTAAATTCTCTATTGCCTGTGTAGAGAAGGATATTGGGTTGATTAGTCATAACTGATTTAATTCCTGTTTCAAATCCTACGACCTCTATAATGGATGTAACAAATCAGCACCAAACCCTTAATGATTTATGTTATTCAGTTGGTTCCATCTAACCTTCTTGTATAAGATTGCCCCAACCCATTGCAAATAATTTTAAAATCAAACCTCAGATCATTAATATGCTTCCAAAATTTACTGAAATAGAGGATGTATATATATTTATTAGAGAATTTAAAAAGGTTTGTGCAACCATGAGGCTGCAACAATTGTTAGAGGACGAAATCAAGTTGAGACTTATCAATTTTGTCCTTAAGGATAATGCTAAAAAGTGGCTCTATAATTTTCCAAATCAATCTGTCATGACCTCGGAGAGTTTTGTAAGAGTGCTCCTAAAAAAATATATTTCTCATCATAAAATAGCTAGAATTAGAAATGAAATAAACCAATTCTATCAACTAGCTGACGAGTCATTCTGGAAATACTTTGACCATTTCAAGAACCTCTTAACCTAATGCCCATATTATGGAATAAAAACTTGGAGGCTATACTAAATAATTTATGAAAATCTAGATTCAAATTCAAAAACTATGCTAGAGTTCATGTGCCAGGATCAATTTATGTACAAGGAATCCAATAAAGCCTTGCAATTTCTATAAGACCTAGCTGAAAAGAACTTACAATGGAAAACAACTAGAAAACTAGAAAGATCTATACCTTCGAGAGGTGGAATACAAAAAATTCAAACTTCCCTAGCTATAGAGGCCAAAATCACAACATTGACACATAGGTTAGAGGCCTTAGAACTTCAAAGACTAACCAGTGAAAATCAAGTATCTGCATCCATGTACAACGGGTGCAATGCACCAGACCAAGTCCTTGAGGAATGTCCTCTCCTAATGAATCCAATAGAGAATGGATGTGCACAGGTGAATGTCACATACTAGAGACCAATGAACAATCTCTATACACCTACATATAACTCAGGATGGAGGAATCATCCAAATTCTTCATGGTCACAGAATCCAAATATAGGTGGTTGATGCTTGTTGAATTCACTAAAATTAATTATTATTTCACTAATTCTTGTGATTTTTCTTATAGTATTAGTGAGTCTAGGTTAAACCCTAGAGACTGAATATGATAATCAAATTTAATAACTAGACGGGGGGATTTTGAATAATTATGAAATCAACTAAATAATTATGCAAATAAGGGAAAACTTTAATTCAATGTAGATTTGTTTCAAATTCAATTCAGGTTCAATTCAAGGGATTTTTGTGCTAGTTAGCAGATTGATCATCGGCATATAATATATCATTCTCTCTTTGAATACTTAACTGAGGATTTACCTAGGAGTTAGGTAATTTTAATCATTCCCACATTCATTAATTCAAGTCAAGCGCCCAAATTAAATTCTTATCAATGAACCAATTGGTATTAAGCAATCATCATGATTTCATTGATAGCATTACATACTAAGGTGAAGCTAAGAATGAACAACAATTTGACAAGCGTCAAAATTATTTAATTCATTCTATGTTTCCTTTTAGACAAGATGAAAACTGGGATCATAATTATTTTGTCTAAGTACTACCTTAACCAAGTTGCATAACAATTACGGATTAAGAACTTAGTTTAGTAATTAATCATGTAGACAATCAATTAATAGGCCTCTTAATCAATTAATCTACATAATAAATCAACAATAAAAACAAGGAAACATAGATATTCAGCAAAAGAATAATATCAATTAACATCACAACCTCACAATCATGCTAACATAGCTAGCTATCCCTTGAATCGAAATAAAGAAATTACTCAATCATGGAAAAGGAAAATAACATAAATTTGATCTTATTTCCTTTCCTGTTCACAATAGAAAACTCGTTCTTCTTCTCCTTTCCAGCAGAAATAATTGCAGCAGTAGCGATCTCCTCTTCTTCCAGTAGAAAACAGAACTCCTCTTCCCATTGTGTTCTCCCCTGCTGCAAAGAACTCTCCTTCCAGCAAAAAACAGATGCTCTGTTGTAGCAGAAAAATAGAGCTCGTTGCACTTCTTCCAGTAGAAAAAAAATGCTCGTTCTCTTCTCTGTTCTTACTGCAGAAAACTTCTGCTTATAATTTCTGCTGCTGCTCCCTCTGCTATTCTCCACTGAACTCCCCTGTAGCAGCACGAGTCCAGCCCCTCCAAAACTTCTTCATGGTCTCCTAGCAAACCCAACAAACTCTCATTCCGTGACTGCCTCAAACTTCCCATTCCACGTCCCAATGTGCAATGACTCCAATAGCAACAACACCCAATCCAATAGAACTCTATTTTAGTTCAAAAATCCCTTCAAAAAGCTATGTCGGTTTTGACTCCATATCCTGATTTGTTTGGTGACGAATCCCAGTAGTCAGCCTATCAAGCTTCACAGCCATCGATCACGTTCCAACACTTTGCTCAAATCCGATTCCATATATACCCTCTGTTTCAAGAATCCCAGCAACTCTTGACTGCTCTGTGATGGCTTGGAACTTATCCACTTCAACATCCATTCGAATCAACCCTCAACGGCCTCTCATTCTTCCAACAAAATATCTTCTTAGTTGGTAGCTCTCAGGATCAAGTTTGAAAGCCTCACATCTTCTATTTTGATCATTCATCAAAGCCTAATCCAAACTGATTCCAACAACCGGCCACAACCAGCCACTCTGTTTTACTTGCTTGCATCGATTTTTTTTAATATGATAGCCACGTTTTTAGGCCTTGGGATCTTCATGAAACTTGTAGTTGATTGAATGCACTTGAATTTAGGCCTTTGGATCACATCATTTGGCCCTTGGAAGCTCAAGATATTCCCCTTCAAAGTTTCAGCCTTCATACAGAAATTCCAGTTTCCAGACGTCACTTTGAAGCAGCATTTGGAGGTCCAAATGAATTTGGATTTTAATGCACCATGGCTCTCTGGAAAGCTAAAGATGTCATCTACATCTTTATTGAAGACCATTTCTTCCAATTCTGAAACTAAGATTATCAAAAATCTGCAAGAAATTAGGGGGACAAAATTATACAATGCTGAAAATTAATCCTCATACATAAGCTTATGCATTAATCATTACAATGAAGAAATAAATATATCAAATAAACTAAATATAAGGAGAAATAAAATATATAATTATGTCTCTATCAAATTTTTTCATACACGTCCTCGGGCAACTAGGCTAGACAATTTATTAAACACACTCAGACAACTCACAATTCACTAAATTCCCCTAATAATACCTTACCGATATTATATACCATAATTCTTAAATAGAACCAAGAACTAAAATGCCATAACATAATATGAATTAAATATACTTAACAAATTTAAACTGAAAGAAAGAAGAAACATTCATTCAAAAAGTAATTAACAAGTTTGGTAAACACTCATAGGTCACTCTCAATTCACTCTAGTGTTTAAAGGATAGAAAAAGAATTTCACTCAAAATTCAATTCAAACCAAATCACTACCATAGGCTTGCTTGCTTATCCAATCTCCATCACTTGTATTACTTGTCACACATATATCCAATGGTCTTTGATCAAGGTTGTAATGGGGCTTAAGTTCCAGGAAGGAATAAAAAGGGATAATGAGGTTAAAACACAAGAGACTAATAGAGCATTAAGACATAAATTGGATAAATCAAGACATTAAATGCTCCAACATTCAACCCTTCTAGTTTTTTCTTCTCATTTGCTGCATAGACTGAAAATGTTTTATGATGAGAAAGCTTGTCTATGTAACGCTGTACACAATTGATAAGATATGTAGATTTCTTGAACTGAACTTGCTGCCAGGGGTCTTAGTAATACATTTGTCCCTCCATATATTTGTGATCTTCCCCATTATTTCACCAGCCATAGCTTTCTATTTTTCTTTCTTTCTTTTTTTCTTTTCCCCCTCTTTTTTTTTTTTTTCTCTTTTTTTCAGCAAAAAGACATTGAAACATAGCAAGACATCTTACTCCCATTGTACTCTATTTTTCAAAATAGAGGTATAGCAATCAACAGTAGCTCCCCCACACCTATTCAATACAAATTCTTATCTCAATACCCATCAAACAAATCTCAATACTCTACTAGCCCTTGAGGTAGGTAAAATATAAGGATAATAAATTGGCTCAAGGCTTATAAATAACGGTTTCAATCAATAAAAGAGTTTAAAAGCTCAAAGTGGGTTCACTAAAGTTAATTAATTCAAGGTTGGCCATTTAAGCTAAGTGGTATTAAATCCTATATGCCATTGTCATTTCTATGTGTGCATGTGAATGTAGTAACCTTGACTAGCATTTACAAGTAAGTTCTAAAGTAACCTAGTATGAATGAACACACTCATAACAGAAACATGTATATATATATAGGTTCAAAAGCTTACCCAAATATGTTTTTGGTTTACCAAAACAAGTTAATACATTCTAAAATCAAGCTCAAGTCAACTTTTAGCCTAAATATGCAAGTTATTCACTCAATCATGCTCCGACATTCTTATCTCAATTTAGTCTAAGTTTATAGCATATAATTCCATAGATATTATTGGGGAACATCTCAAAAACACTCATATACTTTTTTTTTTTTTTAACTCTCAATGCAAAGCCCTACATGCGAAGAAAAGACTAAAATAGATTTAATGCCTACAAATATAAATAGAGAAGGGATAAAGAATGCAAATCTGATCATGGTTAGTTGGCCTTCCTTGGGTTGCCTCTCAAGCAGCGCATTTGTTTAACGTCGTTAGCCCGACATTGCAGTTCTCCTCAGTCTGAATAAACCGGATCCTTCAGTTGCACTTTATTTATCATATGCTCCTTAAAACCTTCATAAAATGGTTTGAGTCTATGTCCATTCACCTTGAACACTTTATTAGTCTCGAAGATCTGCACTTCAACTGCACCATAAGGAAACACATTAGTAACTTTAAAATGACCAATCCAACGAGAATGTAATTTACTAGGCATTAATTTAAGTCATGAATTATGAAGCAAAACTTTCTGTCCAATCACAAATTGCTTCATAACAATCATTTTCTCATGAAATGCCTTTGTCTTATCCTTGTAAATTCTTGAATTCTCATATGCCTCAAGTCGTAACACCTCCAATTCTTGCAATTGCAACCTTCTTTGCTCACTAGCTTCATTTATATCCATGTTGCAACTCTTCACCGCCCAATAAGCCTTGTGTTCCAACTCAACAGGAAGATGACATGCCTTACCAAAGATCAACCTATACGGAGACATCCCAATATGTGTCTTATATGCTATCCTGTATGCCCATAATGCATCATCAAGTTTGAGGCTCCAATCTTTTCTATTTGGCTTCATAGTCTTTTCCAAATTGAACTTTACTTCTCTATTGGATATCTCAGCTTGACCATTTGTTTGGGAGTGATAAGCTGTTGATGTTTTACGAAAAACACCATATTTCTTCAATAAAGCTTCTACTGCTCGATTGCAAAAATGAGTTCCTTGATCACTAATCATTGCTCTTGGTATGCCAAACCTGCAAAAAATGTTGGACATGATAAAACCTACAACAGTTTTGGAATTGTCAATTTTGGTGGCCTTTGCTTCCACCCGTTTTGAAACATAATCTACTGCAAGCAATATATAAACAAAACCAAAAGATGAAGGAAATGGACCAATAAAATCAATACCCCATACATCAAAGATTTCACATACCAGTATTGGAGTTTGTACCATCTCATTCCTATGGGTTAACCCTCCAGTCATTTGACACTGTTCACAAGCTTTGCAAAATACATAAGAGTCATGAAATAGTGTAGGCCAATAAAAACCACTATCTCGCACTTTCCTAGCCATTCTCTTAGGTCCAAAGTGACCTCCACAAGCATAAGCATGACAAAAGGAAAGGATGGACTGGACTTCAGAATTAGGTACACATCTCCTAATAATCTGATCCGAATAATATTTCCATAAGTATGGATCATCCCAAATATAATATTTTGTCTCACTCTTGATTTTATCTTTTTAGCTCTACTTATGTTATTAGGTAAGATCTTACTCACCAAATAATTTACCAAATCAGCATACCAAGGATCTTTATCTTGTATAGCAAATAATTGCTTATTAGGAAAAAATTCTTGCAATAGTTCAGGATTCTCTTTTCTCACCAGTCTACTCAAATGATCAGCAACGAGGTTCTCAGCTCCTTTCTTGTCTTTGATTTTCAAATCGAATTCCTATAGAAGAAGAATCCATTTGATCAGCCTAAGCTTCGACTCCTTTGCCAAGGGATGTTTCAAAGCTGCATGGTCAGAAAATATAATAACTTTAGAACCAAGCAAGTATGATCAAAATTTATCTAATGCAAACACAATAGCCAAAAGCTCTTTTTCGATTGTAGAATAATTGCACTGAGCTGAGTTGAGTGTTCTGGATGCATAATGAATCACATGAGGCCGATTGCCAACTTGTTGCCCTAAAATAGCTCCTCCTGCATAGTTACTGGCATCACACATTACTTCAAATGGTAAAGTCTGATTAGGAGGTTGAATTATGGGAGCTATGGTTAATGCAGATTTTAACTTATCAAAAGCTTCCTTGCACTCTTGGCCGAACTCAAAAGGTACTTCTTTTTGCAGCAATCTAGATAATGGTAGGGCAATCTTTGAAAAATCCTTGATAAATCTTCTATAAAAACCTGCATGGCCAAGAAATGAATGCACTTCCCGCACACTTATGGGATAAGATAAATTCATAATTAAATCAATCTTAGCCTTATCTACCTCAATACCTTTACATGAAACAACGTGACCTAAGACACTTCCTTGTTTTACCATAAAATGACATTTTTCAAAATTCAACACAAGGTTTGTCTCAATGCAACGCTCAAGAACACGAGATAGATTATCCAAACAAGTATCAAAAGAGTCACCATACACAGTAAAATCATTCATGAATACTTCAATGTAATTTACTATTAAATTTAAAAAAATACTTACCATGCATCTCTGAAATGTTCCTAGTGCATTACAAAGTCCAAAGGGCATCCTTCTAAACACAAAAGTTCCAAATGGGCATGTAAATGTTATTTTTTCTTGATCCTCAGGTGCTATCACAATTTGATTATAACTAAAATATCCATCAAGAAAACAGTAATGAGACTTACTTGCCAACCGTTCAAGCATCTGATCAATGAATGGTAGAGAAAAATGATCCTTCCTTGTCATTAGGTTTAGCTTTCGGTAGTCTATGCACATGCGCCATCCATTTTAAATTCTTGTTGGAATAAGCTCATTATCTTGATTCTTGACCACCGTGACTCCAGACTTCTTTAGCATAACTTGAATTGGACTTACCCATATACTGTCTGAAATTGGGTAGATGACTCATACATCCAACAATTTCAAAATCTCCCTTTTACCACCTCTATCATCATAGGGTTCAGTCTCCTCTGAGCTTCTCGGCTTGGTTTGGCATCATCTTCCAACAAAATTCAATGCATGCACATTGATGGGCTTGTATCCTTGATGTCTGCTATAGTCCATCCAATGGCTGTTTTGTGGTCTCTTAGTACTCTCATAAGCCTCTCTTCTTGCATTAAGGTCAAATATGTTATGATGATAACTGGTAATGTCTTATCATTTCTCAAATAAGCGTACTTCAGATGATCAGAAAGAGGTTTCAAATCCAAATTTGGTGCCTACACAACAAAAGGTAACAAATTTGAGTAGACAAGTGGTAACTCAATTTTACAAATATCATACCTGATGTGGCAAGACCGCTGACGTGGGTAGCTGACGAGCGCCACGTTAAAGGAGACCGAGCTCAGTTCGGGGGGCAAAGGGCTCCAAGGCGACACCTCAGTTCGGGGCACTTCGCCGAGCTGAGTCGAGTTCCCTCAAGATAGCAAGTCGAGCTCAGTCCTCCGTTAGGTCGAGCTCCTGAGCTCGACGCCTAGGTCGGAGCCGTCCTCCGCCCTCCAGAGCGAGACCCTCGAAGGTTAGTGCCCTGCGGTCGAGGTCGAGCCAAGAGCTCACCTGCCAATGTGGAGCCTCTTCGAGCACGCACCCTCTGGACCCGGTCCGTCCTCCGCCCTCCAGAGCGAGACCCTCGGAGGTTAGTGCCTTGCGGTCGAGTTTGAGCCAAGTGCTCGCCTGCCGATATGGAGCCTCTTCGAGCGCACGCCCTCTGGACCGGTCCGTCCTCCGCCCCCCAGAGCGAGATCCTTTGAGGTTAGTGCCCTGCGATCGAGGTCGAGCCAAGAGCTCGCCCACCGATATGGAGCCTCTCCGAGCCGCGCCCTCTGGACCGGGTCCACCTTTCACCCTCCGGAGGAGACCCTTGGAGGTTAGTTCCCTGCGATCGAGGTCGAGCCGAGAGCTCGCCCGTCGATGTGGAGCCTCTCCGAGCGCGCGCCCTCTAGACCGGGCCCGCACTCTTCCCTTCTCTACCAAGATGACCGCACGAGCTCGGAGCACCCAGACCGGAGCAGACCCTGCTGTCCCAGGACACCGGCGAGCCGCCCGAGGACTACGGAACGGCGCCACCTATGCCGCCATAACTACCTGTCCGGCTGTAGTTCAAGGAGATGGGCCAGCCAGAGAGCACGCACCCCTAGGGCGGTGGCCCCCGGATCGAGACTTTGCTAGACTTCCCGAAATGGGACAACCAAAGAGGATGTCAGAAGGAATGGAAGCTTTCCCTACCACCTGTCGGAAAGGCATCCCGTCCACGGCACGGAATCCTGCCCCATGCGCCTGCCCACCCAGCGAGGATCCCGAGGCAGGCTCTCAACGGCCATTTCTCAACTACAAAGAACGATCGGCACCCCCGGAAGGGGGGAGATAACAAACAACAAACAAACAATAAAAAAATACAAGCGCAAGCTCAACCGAGAGAGCAAAGCGCCACCACCAACACCATGGTAGAAGGAAAGTCATCGGAAAACAAGGAGAAGCGGAGGAACAGGGAACCCCTTTGTCCCCGCTATCACTCTCCCCCTGCTGCTTTTCTCCTTCACCGACACACCTGTTCACTCCTCCTAGTGTGGAGTCCATCAAGAGGGGCCCGACCAGGAGGATCTGTTCCCCTGGATCATCACTGACTTGACCGTCGGAGTGCCCCCATCGAAAACCCCAGCCCGGGTCACTAACCCCTGTTTCGCAGGTCCAGGAGCAGAGGACCGGCAGGCAGCGAGAGGAGTGCACCTCGGCGCGGCAGCTACGGGCCACGATAGTCTTGGCGGCAACAATACCTTTTCGGAACCAAAGGCAAGGACTGCAATGCCATAATCATCTCTTCAACTCCAGGACTTAGTTGCTTTGCTAGACCAAACTTTCTCAATCCTTGACTAAATACCACCTCCAACTCATCCATATATGTCAATTCAAATGCCTCCTGTGCAAACACATCCACCATGTCAATAGAAAATATATATTGGTTATCACTAGGATATCTCATTACCTCAAAAATATTAAATTTTACAATCTCCCCATCAAACTCCATGGTAAGGGTACCATCATAAACATCAATGTTTGTTCTTGCTGTCTTGAGGAATGGCCTTCCTAACAAAATTGGGGTAGGATTTGGAGAGGTATCATCTTTCATGTTCAAAATATAGAAATCAACATGAAAAATCAACTCATTCACCTGTACCAAAACATCCTCAACTACCCCTTCAGGGTATGCATTAGAACGATCAGCTAACTGGATAATTATACCTGTTTCTTTTAATGGATCCAAATTCAGAGATGTATAAATTGAATATGGCATAACATTTATGGATGCACCTAAATCTAGCATGGCATGTTCAAACTTAGTATTACCAATTACACATGGAATCGTAAATGTACCTGGATCCTTACATTTTGGAGGTAACTTATGTTGAATCATTGCAGACACATTTTTCCCACACTGATTCTCTCATTACCTTTTGGCTTCCTTTTTATAGTGCATAACTCTTTTAGAAATTTTGCATACCTTGGAACTTGCTTGATTGCATCTAATAGAGGAATATTTACCTCTACCTTCTGAAAAGTTTCAAGGATTTCCCTTTCTTGATCTTCGTTCTTAAATTTGGATAACATGCTAGGAAAAGGAAGAGGAACATAATTAGTAGAATTATGCACAACAACTTAAGGTTTTACCTTAGGAAAATTTCCAGCATTGAATTTGGTCTCCTTCTCCACTTGATTTTTCTTAGCCACTTCTAGAGATTTCTGAGTAGAAGCTTCAATTTCTTTTCCACTTCGTAGTGTAATAGCACTTGCATTTTCACATGGGTTTATGATCATTTGAGATGGCAATTTTTCAAAGTCTTTAGCCTCAAGCTTGCTCATTGATGTTGCTAGTTGACTAATTTGCTTCTCCAAGTTTTGAATAATGTTTCTTGTTTCATGTTGAAATTGTTGTGTATTGGTTGCCAGCACCTTAACAATCTCATCAAGTGATAGATTTGGACCTTGATTTACTTGCTGCCTAGCTTGAAATGGAGGTTGGTACCGATTCTGAGTAGCTTGGTTTCCATAGCTCAAATTTGGATGATCTCTCTATCCAGGGTTGTATGAGTTGGAATATGAGTCATATCTATGATGAGGCTACCCTGGAAAGCTACCTATGATATTTGCTTGCTGGACTGGTTCTCCTTCTTGTAAAGTTGGACACATATCCGTAGCATGACCTGTGATCGAGCAAATACCACATGCCTGGACTTGCTGCTTATTTCCTACAACAAATTGACGCATAAGAGAGGTTAGTTCTTCTACTCTTTGTTCATGAGAAGATGTGCTTACTTCATTTGCTCTCTTAAGTGTATGATCCATTCTTGTCCCAAATTGTTGAGAATTCACTGTCATATTGGAAATCAAATTTTTCGCAGCCTTCGGCATTAGATTTATCAAGGTACCTCCACTAGCAGCATCAATCATACTCCTGTCCATTAGTATCAAACCTTTATAAAAATATTGAATCAAGAGCTGATCACTAATCTGATGATGAGGGTAGCTAGCACATAATCTCTTAAATCGCTCCCAATATTCAAACAATGTTTCTCCATTATCTGTTGAATACCACATATCTCTTTCCTTATTTGGCAGCTCTGGATGCAGGAAAATATTCTCTAAAAATAATCACTTCATCTCATTCCACGAATCAATATAACCAGATGGAAGGTAGTACAACCAATCTTTAGCCAAATCTGTTAAGAAAAATGAAAAAGCTCGTAGTTTGATTTGTTCTTCCGAAATTCCTTGCGGTTTCATGCTTGAACACACCATATGGAACTCTTTTAAGTGCTTGTGAGGATCCTCTCCTGCAAGACCACGAAAAGTGGGTAATAAATGTATTAGTCCCGATTTCAATTCAAATGCAGCATCTAAAGTAGGGTACTCAATGCACAAAGGTTGTTGATTTAAATCAGGGGCAGCTAACTCCTTTAAAGTTCCCATGACTTTCTCTACTTCTGAACCACTATCAGAATCTAATTCAAGAGCTATGTTGATGCCCAGCGAAGAAATAAGTGCTCTCCTAGACGTTGAAGTTTTCTCTGCCGAAGTTTGCCTAGCTTCTCTCCTTAATCTATGCAAGGCCTTTTTAATTTCTAGATCAAATTTCAATTCATCCAAATGAGAGGATCGAGTCATAAACCATAAACCAACAGGAATTACCATCAAAGGGCTAAATTAAGACCTGTAAACCACAAATAATTTGATTAGAAAAATTCAGTCCTCGGCAACGGCGCCAAAATTTTTGATGCTTGTTGAATTCACCAAAATCAATTATTGTTTCACTAATCCTTGATATTTTTCTTATAGTATTAGTGAGTCCAGGTTGAACCCCAGAGACTGAATATGATAATCAAATTTAATAACTAGACGGGGAGGGGGGGGGTTGAATAATTATGAAATCAACTAAATAATTATGCAAATAAGGGAAAACTTTAATTCAATGTAGATTTGTTTCAAATTTAATTCAAGTTTGATCCAAGGGGTTTTTGTGCTATATTATCGTAAAAAGGAGATTTGCCGATGCTATTATAGACATTTGCTGACACTTTTAAGCATTGGCAAGAAAGCTCCCGATACTTTTTAAAGCATCACAAAAGCGTCGGGTATGTAAGCATGGGGACGTAACCTGTCGATACTTTTTAAAAGCATCGACAAATGCTGACGCTTTAAAGCGTCGCTAGATTTAAACCTACCGATGCTTTAAAGCATCGCCAGGTTTTAAACTTAATGACGCTTTAAAGCGTCGCTAGATTAAAACCTAGCAATGCTTTAAAGCATCGACAGGTTTAAATCTAGCGATACTTTAAAACATCACAATCGATAAGATAGCGATGCTTTAAAGTATCGGCAAGTTTTTTTTTTTTAAAAAAAAAAACCCTCCATGATGTTCAAACTCATACAAAATGAAACCTGTATCAGCACAAATCTGTACAAATCTATATACATTATCACCAAAATCAAATATCATTTCATTCAAACCTGTATTAAACAAAGAGGGAATCAAACATCATTTCATTGAAAATTGTATCACACAAACACAACATTCATACTTCAAACACCAAATGTACATGAAGTCAATATAAAGAGTATTTTATATATATAAAAAGTATCCAAGTTCAAATACATCATAGGATATACAAAAATTAAAAAAAAAATATCGATTGGCATCAATGGCATCAATGGTCCGCGGGAGGCTGGTCATTGTCTTGTCTGCGACTGGCAAATACATCAGGAACCTACAAGATATACATATATATAGTTACGATACCGATATTTATATATTCTAAATTATTACATACATACAATATATATATATATATATATATATATATATATATATAATATATATATATATATATATATATATATATATATATATATATATATATATATATATATATGTATGTAGTTATAAACAATTACTTACCTGAGATGACATGAACATATGCAGCACAGATGTAACATGCTCAAGCTAAGCCCTCATAGTCTGCATCTCTACTCTGTCTGTATCACCTGTCTATCTGAGCTCTGTTATCTCATCCTCGAGTCAACGAATATGTGAATCATCATGACTATCTCTAGCATCCCGAGTAAATCTATTCACCTCAGATAACTGAGTAGGGATAACTCTAATCCCATAACCCCTCACTCGTCCATAATGCTCTGATCCCATCAACTCCGAGAATACCTCGACCTCGATACGACTGCTCTGCGTAGATGATGTAGACTTGCCAGCATGCTCGACGATCATAGAGGTGCCCTCTCCTATGTTTTATAAAAAATTCATATATTAATATTTAATAAAAATAAAATTATAGATCATGATATTATATAAATAAAAAATATGAATAGATCTCTAGACTCCTCCCGAATAAAATTGCCATCCCGGTGAACGTGAGTCATCTGATAGAACTCCACCTCACCAAGCTCCCTCTCCTGTTGATCAGCCTATAGAAAGAATAAATGTTACAAAAAAATCTAAAATGATACATCTTATATCCCCGTATTATGATACATGGCACATGCATGATACATGATGATACATGATGTTAAAACTAAAAATGTACTAAAAATATTATAGAATGAGAAACATACAAACTCATGCATGAGCCATGTATAACTCTTGTATCCCGCTATGTGAGGAACAGACTGAGCTACTCGTGCAGCTCTACCAATAGCAGAATATATATACAAAATAAAATTAAAACTATGTTATATATTGTATAAATATAATTTATATTAAAAATTAATAAGTTTATAAGTTTGATGATGCTACTAACCTGTGCCCTCTCGGAGAACCAATAGTGCACCAGCTCCCTCCATTGATGAGGGTGTATATCAGAAGGACAAGGAGCTGCAACCTGCTCCTCTATCTTACCCTCTATCTTATAGTCTCCCTTCAACTTTGTCATATACTCTTTCCACTTGTAATTGAAAGACTTAAGCATAAAATCATTACAATCTGGAGGGAGTACGAACTTGCTCTATAATGTAAATAAATAATAAAATAAGTATAAAATGAAATAAGCAATGAAATTGTTAAAAACTTAAGATATAAAATAATATATCACATTTTTTACCTGCACAAGTCGTAGCATCTCTACTTGATAGGCAGGAAGCATGTCATTTCATTTTGAATAATTTAGGGGACATAGCTGACTTCGGCGTACTACTATCCCCAAAAAGCTAGTCAACAAGCTAGCAGATTCTTAATAGGCTGGCCTAGCTTGTTGACTCAATGACGATCCTCTCACCCTCAGGTAACTGCCACACATCACGGACTAGTGTGGGTCCTCGCCTTCTCCTAAGTCTTCCAGATCCATCTACAAAAAAATACATAAAATTATATATCAAAACTATTGCATATGTATGAATTGAAATGAGATGAAATTATTAAATTATCTTGTATATGTATATCATTGATGATAGGCTCATCATCTGGATGATCCATGGGAGGATCATGATGTGCTGAATCGGAGGGAATGACATCGGCCTGATGTGTAGGAGAGGTACTGGTCTCGGCTGGATGTGCAGAAATGGAGGGATTGATATCAGATCGATATGAAACTAATCGATTGTTGTCCGGCTATTATGATGAAGTACTAGCCTCGGTCTGGGAAAACTGAAACTATACATCTGATAGGCGCTTCCTTCGAGGCATGATGTACCTAAGATGCATTATTAAAAACCAAGTCAGTCAACATTATAATCAAATTATAACAGAAATGAATTGCTATTTAAAAGATAGGATAATTATTCATGCAAAAATGTAAACTATTTTATAAACTACTTACTTGTATCTTCTTCGGAATCCAACATAACCAAAATGGTTGTATCATTTATATGATCATCTGGCATAATATTATAAGACATACACTGAGTATAATTATCATCATCTTTTGCTTCCACCATTTTTTCTATGTCATACAAGTCTCTGGGTTTTGTCTTAATAACAGTAGCCTATTCTTTATCTTTCGAGTCTTGTACATAAAAAATCTGTTGAGCTTGAGATGAAAAGATAAATGGATCATCTTTCAATAACACACCTGTATATATCAATCTTGAAACATTTACAAGTATAAATCCGTTTAAGTCCTTTTTCAAACCTCTTGGTATATTTATATCCACCCAATCGCATCGAAATAATACAACTTCAAAATTTCCATAATAATCAATCTCAAAAATATCTTTAAGTATACCATAATAAGATTTTCCATCTGCTTCTACCATAACTTCACTATTCTGAGTTTTTCTAAAATTCTGCGCTCCTTGGTATGAAATTTAAAGCCATTTATAATAAAATCATTATATTTGTTTACAATATAATTAGGATCCTGGGCAAGTGCTATTAGTTCTGCTGAATAATTTTTTTCCATCAGTACCGGTACCTAGAAAATATAATATCAATTATCAATCATTTATTTGATGTTAAATGTATGTAAAATTATTATACGACTTATATATACTAACCAGATTGGAAAGCCAATTAGGGAATAACTCAACCAACCATCTTTGTTCAATCCTTGGATTAGGACGAGTGGAATGATTGGCTTGTTATTGTACAGCTAAAAATTCACTGCATGACAATCAAATATAAGTTTGACAATAATATGTCTAATATTTAGTATTATCCATGTGTAAATAGACTAGCCTGCGATAGTCAGATATTATGTCACTATGTAGCAATACATAACAGTGTGCTTGTGACAAGGATTTATGGTCAAGAATAATACTTTCAGCTTTTTCTATAAATCTTCTAGAAGATGCAAACTTGTATAGATTTGTATTCTCCATAGTATCGCCATGACATTGAGGTCGATTGAATACAGTCTCTATACCTTCGAGATATTTTGAACAAAATGTTAAACACTCTTCAGCAATATATCCCTCTGCTATTGAGCCCTCAGGATGGACTTTGTTTTGTACATAATCCTTCAAACGTACAAGATACCTTCAAACATACAAGTACCTTCAAAAAGTATGATATTTATTAAAATTTTAATATTAATATCATATTAAATAATGAAAAAGATATGTAAATTATGAAATTTTAGTTTTACAGCATCACCTCTTGATATAGTACATCCATTTGTACTGTACCGGTCTACCAAGTTTAGCTTTCGAAGCTAGGTGAATGAGTAGATGAACCATAATCATAAAAAATCTAGGAGAAAAAATCTTTTCTATCTGACATAACGTAAGTATGACTTGAGACTGCAACTAATCAAGCTCCTAAGAATCAAGAACCTTAGAACTAATGCCTTGAAGAATGATGATAACTAAAAAATAACAGTAACAACTTGTTTTGGCATTGATGATCTTAAAACCAATGAAAGAATATCTTGTATTAGTATATGTCCATCATGATTTTTAAGATTTGAGATTTTTTGCTCTTTCAGATTCACATATCGTAAAATATTTGATGCATATACATCAGGAATCTTGATATTCTTTAAAACTATCAGGAAAAGATCTTTTTCTTGACTAGACATTGTATAACATGTATGAGGGATATAAGTTCTATCATTTGCAAGTACTTGTGGATGAAGTTCATATCGGATGCCCATTTCTTTTAAATCAAGATGTGCCTTCATGTTATCTTTATTCTTTCCATCAAGATTTAATATTGTTCCAATCAAATTATCACAAATATTCTTTTCTATATGCATAACATCAAGATTATACCAGAGTATATTATGCTCCCAATAAGGTATGTCAAAGAATATGCTTCTTTTCTTCCATAATTATTTAGTATGGTGATGGTAGATGCTGTCATTATATTATCATCATTTTCAATTTCAAAGAAGTTACCCGGATCCTCGAACATTGCTGTATCTAAAGTGCAATCATTGACTTCCTTTGATACTTCTTCTTGTGCTGAAGTTTCAATATCATCTCTTCCTCGCTTTTTAAAGGACTTTGTCATCTTACCATAACTGTATCCGATACCAAGCATTTGTCTACGAATATCAAAATCAGAAGGTGGAATTGGAGCAGATCCCAACTCTACAGTACCATCAAATAAATCTTTCTGAAATCAAAATGGATGATTTACTTCCAACCATCGATGATGTCCCATATAACAAAACTTTCCTCCATGTTTTAACCAAATTGAATGGGTTGATTCACCACAACAAGGACATGCAACTCGTCCCTTAGTGCTCCAACCATATAAATTAGCATATGCAGAAAATCATTCACAATCCATAATAGAGCTGCCCGCAGTTTGAATGTTTGGCCATTTGAAGCATCAGTTGTACTGATACCCTCCCACAATTATTTCAAATCATCTATTAAAGGTTGTAAGAAAATATCAATATCATAATCTGGACCCTTATCACTTGGAATGACCATAGATAAAATAAGTGAAGACTGTTTCATGCATATCCATGTGGCAAATTATACGGAATCAAAATAACTGGCCAAGTGCTATAGATAGAACTTAAGATCTGAAATGGATTGAACCCATCACTGGCTAAATCCAGCCTGATATTACGAGCATCAGAGGCAAAATCAGGATATCTATCATCAAATGCTTTCCATGCTAAACTATCCGCTGTGTGTTTCAATATTTCATCTTTTGTACGTCCTTCATCATGCCATCTCATTGACAAAGCTATCTTTGATGATGCATAGATCCTTTTTTATCTAGGTACAAGAGAGAAATAATGTAATACCTTGGCAAGTTTTTATTTAATTTATGTTGAATCTAATTCATTTAATTCCTCACTCTCATTTGTTTTTTGCTTCATCCATCATGAACATCCACACATATGGCATGACTCTTGATCGGCATGTTCTTCCCGATATAATATATAATCATTTGGATAGCTATGAATCTTTTCATATCCAAGATCCAATTCCTTTACTAATTTTTTGGCTTCATAACAAGATGTTGGTAAACTAGTACCTCAGGAAATGCATCATTTAACAACTTGAGCAACATAGTAAAACTCTTGCCAGACCATCTATTCAAGTATTTTATATAAAATAAATATGCAAGAAAAGAAATTTTTGAAAAGTTCTTGCAACTAGCATATAATTCTTAATCTGCATTTCTTATCAGCTTCTAATAATGATATGTTTCAACATTAGTTGGGGGTATCGGCTCTTCATTATGTATAGGTTCAATAAATATAGGACCCTCAGGTAGCCCAACTGCTACTTGTCCTCCACTGAAATCTCTAGGATTTTGAGCATCATATTCAAAAGCATCTCTGAGCAAACTCCTAATATCATCATCTCTTGCAAGATTTTTCTGTTGGTTACTGGATCCAAAATCAGGTATATGTTTCACATTAGAGGTTTGGTTACATATAGACGGTAACCTTGACTCTCCATGAAAAAATTACTCTGTATAACATCTTAAAAAATCATTCCATACTAAATGTTCTTCAACAGTATTTGGATATAGAGAACTAGAATTTACACATTTTCGGCATTGACATAGAATCTTTTCATTAATGCTACTTCTCTCCATACCAAATTTAATGAAATTCTGAACTCCATCCAGATATTCTTTGCTATTCCTCGGTTTAGTTATCCAACTCTTATCCATTGCAAGATAAAACCAACTGAAATAAATAAATATTTATAAGAACAAAATAAATTAAAAATATACCCTATCACCAACTAATAGGTAAAGAGGTCCTATCCCATTCAAGAATTATATTAATTATATAGGTCATTTATGGTAACCAAACGATACGCAATAGAAGTTTCAGAAAAACTTTGGCAGCATTTTTCTTTAGTTCTCCCCATACAAGTAAATATGTACGAGGAGAACTAAAAAAAAATGCTGTCCGAAATAAATCTGGAAAAGAAAGTAGACGCTCGACCGGGCCTCCTCTGGGGTCTTGGGCCCTTTGGTCGAGGTCATCCGCACTGGGGTCGTCCTGAGGGACCTTGGCCCCAGGGAGAGTTTGGAAACAATGCTGCACCGGCTGGGGCGTTCCTCTCATCTCCCCGACACCATAAGGGGTTGGGAACTGTACAAGTAGACTCTTGGTGGAGACAATAGCATCGAGTAGATTGAGCCCGGGTTGACCCAATATCACGTTGTAGGCGGAAGAAAGCCTTACAACCGTGAAGGTCATCATGATGGTGCTCTGCCGAGGTGGGGTTCCGGCAGTGACCGGGAGAGTGATTTCTCCTTTTACTTTCACAGAATCACCCGTGAAACCAACAAGGGGTGTATGCACAGGCCTAAGCTGATCGAGGAAGAGATTCATTCTGGAGAAGGCATCATGAAAAAGCATGTCTATGGAGCTTCCACTATCAACCATGATGCGCTTTACAGGGTGCTTCGCGATCGTCATTTCGATGACCATGGCATCATTATTTACATTCTTCTCCTCGTCTTCCCCTTCCCTCATAAAGGAGAGTACATTCTCAGATTCCCCTGCCCCCCGGGTCCTCTTGGATGCACGGGCAGCTCCCTAAGAGATCATGCCCACTAGCTTCTTGGTGGGGCGGTTGTTGATGGCTGGAGCTGGCGGGAGAGTGACGAGCGCCTGGGACTCCGCTTGAGGTCTGCCCCCCACGAACCTCTTAAGGTAGCTTCTCTTGATGAGTTCCTCAATCTCCCACTTGAGGTTGTGGCATTCCTCGGTGTCGTGGCCGTGGTCACGGTGGAAGTGGCAGTACTTCGTCTTGTCACGGCCAGCGGTGGTCCTCAATGGAGGCGAGAGCCTCAGGTAGTCCTCGCCCTCAATCTTCATGAGGATTTTTGTCCTCGGGGCGAAGAGAGGGGTGTAGCTCTTCTCGGGGACAGGGGTCCCTCTCAGGCTTGGCCGGTACCTCCGGGAGCTCGGAGCCTGGAGTGCTGGTTTCCGGGTCCCGGACACTTCAGCAGGGGCCGACTTCTTCAAAGGTCCTCCGTTGAGCTCCCGCCACGTACGGTCTGCCTCCTTGGCGTGGATGTACTTTTGGGTCTGGAGAAAGAGCTCAGGGTAAGTCATGGGGGGCTTCTTGTCCAGTGAGTAGGTCAGGCAGGAGGTCCTGAGCCCTCGCTTCAGTGCCAGCATAGCGACTGGCTCTTCAAGATTGTAGATCTCCAACGTTGTGGCCTTGAAGCGGGCCACGTAGTCCCGTAGGGGCTCGCGGTCCTGCTGCCGGATGGAGAAGAGGCTATCTGCCTCTTGTGGCAACTTCCTGCAAGCGTCGAAGTGGGCCACGAACTTCTGCCCTAGCTGGGCAAAGGAGCTGATGCTCTCCGGCTCCAAACGGATGAACCACACCCGAGCTGCCTTCTGGAGAGTAGCAAGAAAAGCGACGTAAAGGAGAGCGTCGGTGGCCCCCTGGACCCTCATGAGGGTTCGATAGCTTTTCAGGTGGTCCAGGGGGTCGGTGGTCCCATTGTAAGGATCCACCTGCGGCATCCGGAATCGGTGCGGGATCGGCTCCGCTTGGATTTCTTGGAAGAATGGGGGACGAACGTCGTAGCCCGCTGGCTTACTAACGAAGCACTGCATGCTGGCAAACCGGCGGGCAAACTTCGCCAGCTTGCGTTTCATGTTCCTCCAGGCACCTTTCCGCTGTACGCCTGATGGCTTCATCAGTGGACCCCTCCGTCGAAGGAGACGGAGAAGGTGACATGGATGCATGGCACTCGAGGCGGAGGGTCTTGCCTTGGTGGGTTCTGGGTACCTCCCGCCTGCGGTTTGGTCTGCTACTCTCCCTGTCGGCAGAGCCGGCTCGTTGTCTTTTCACTGGAGCTTGATGGCTGCCCCGGTTGCCGGTGGTGGCTAGCGGCTGCGACGGCCTTCCTTGGAAGGAGCGCAGGCTGTCGCGGGGAGCTACGACATGGGCCGCCGGGGTCCCTGGCTGCTGGTGGGTAGCCACGGACCGGTGCTGGTGTTGAAGCTGGTGCACTGCCGTGGCAAGGACTTGCATCTGCTAGGCAAGTGTAGTCAGCTGGGCTTCTGTTGGAGGTGGCTAGACTGGAGCGGGTGGCTCCGCTTCTTGGCAGTGCGGGTTCCCTCGAGAGGGGGAGTCTCCCGTACGACTGGTGGAAGCTTCCCTTGCCCTTGTCGTCACCATCCTCCCGCCTGGCTTATCTGTGAAGAGATGGAGGGTTTTTCCCCCTACCTGGCATGCCAATCTGTTGCTGCCAAGACCATCGTGGCTCATAGCTGCTGCCGGTACCGGAGTGCGCTCCCTTCGTTGCCTGTCGGTCCTCTGCTCCTGGACCTACGAAACATGGTTTAGTGACCCGGGCCGGGGTTTCCGACGGGGGCACTCTGACGATCAAGTCAGTGACGATCTAGGAGAACAGATCCTCCTGGTCGGGCCCCTCTTGATGGACTCCGCACTAGGAGGAGTGAAAGATGTGAATGAAGGAGAGAACGTTGCAGGGGGAGAATGATAGCGGGAATAAAGGGGTTCCCTGTTACTTCGCTCCTCATTGTTTCCCTCGTTTTTCCTCAGCGGTGATTTTGGTGGTGGCGCTTCGCCCTCTTGATTGAGCTTGCACTTGTGTTGGTTGTGGATCGTTGTTGTTACCTCTCCCCCTTTTTGGGGGTGTCGACTATTCTTTGTAGTTGAAAATTGGTTGTTTGGAGCTTGCCTCGGGATCCTCGCTGGGTTGGCAGGTGCGTGCGGCAAAATTTCGTTTCATAGACGGGATGCCTTTCCTGACAGGTGATAGGGAAAGCTTCCATTCGTTCTGACATCCTCTCCTGTTGCTCCATTCCGAGAAGCTTGCTAGAGCCTCGATCCGGGGGTCGTCGCCCTAGGGGTTCATGCTTTCTGGCTGGCCCATCCTCCTGGAAGTACGGTCGGGCAGGTAGTCATGGCGGCATGGGAGGCGCCGCTCCGTAGTCCTCGGGCGGCTCGTCGGTGTCCTGAGATGGCAGGGCTTGCTCCGATCTGGGCGCTCCGAGCTCGTGTGGTCACCTTGACGGAGGACGGACCCGGTCCAGAAGGTGCATGCTCGGAGAGGCTCCATATCGGTGGGTGAGCGCTGAGCTCGACCTCGACCGCAGGGCACTAGCCTCTGAGCATCTCGCTCTGGAGGGCGGAGGATGGACCCGGTCCAGAGGGCGCGCGCTCGGAGAGGCTCCATATCGGTGGGTGAGCACTGAGCTCGACCTCGACCACAGGGCACTAACCTCCGAGGGTCTCGCTCTGGAGGGCGGAGGATGGACTCGGTCAAGAGTGCACGCGCTCGAAGAGGCTCCACATCGGTGGGTGAGCGCTGAGCTCGACCTTGACTGCAGGGCACTAACCTCCGAGGGTCTCGCTCTGGAGGGTGGAGGACGGACCCGGTCCATAGGGCGCATGCTCGGAGAGGCTCCACATCGGCGTGTGAGCGTTGAGCTCGACCTCGACCGTAGGGCACTAGCCTCCGAGGGTCTCGCTCTGGAGGGTGGTGGGCGGCTTCGGCCTAAGCGTCCCGAGCATGCAGGCGCGACCTAGCGGAAGACGGCTCCAGCCTAGGCATCCCGAGCTTGCGGGCGCGACCTGGCAGAGGACGGAGCTCGGCCTGTCGCCTTGAAGGGGCTCAGCTCAGCTCAGCTCGGCAAAGTGGTCCGAGCTTGGGTGTTGCCTTGGTGTTCGTCTTGGCGATCTCCTTTAATATGGCGCCTGTCAGCTACCTACGTCAGCGGTCTCGCCACATCATTTGCCCCCCACTCCCGAGGCTCGTTAGTGCGTGGCGCTCAGGGTGAAGGGAGTAACTGTGGTGCTGGCGTGGAAAGGCGAAAACTCAGCGCAATGATGGCCGCGGTCGCCGGTGCTTCGAGGGATGGCCCTGCCGGCCAGTGTGGGGGTGCCACGTGGCCACGTCCAAGGAGTAGTTAATGCTGGCACAGAATTTCGAGCGGCTGGGACTCCTTTTTCGTCGATGGGCAGCACGTGGCATAGATCCGTTGGCGTGGGGGTTGCAATAGTGCAGATTTGATGGGCCCTTTTGAAGTGAAAAGAAAAAATTTTCTTACTCAAAGTTTCCTTTCTTTCAAATCTTTTGCGCTTGTTTCAGTGCCTAGACCCTTCTTCTCGGTGATCTGCATCCGTTCTTCTCTTCTCTAGGGGTCCAGACCGGCTTTGTTCTTCTCTCTTCTTCCCTTCTGGGGTAGGCTCCTTCCTTCTTAGTCCAACATGTCTCGTCCTGAATTTTTTGCTCAAAGGGTAGTGCTCTCCTCCTCCGACAAGGAGTCGGAGGGGGCACAGTTTAGGGTTAGCATGAGACCGGCCCTTCCTGCCCCTCCTGTTCCTTCTAGTCCTACTTGTCCTCCCCTGCTGCTTGAAGCAGCTCCTGAGTCAATCCGGTCAACAGGTTCGGGCGGGGTCATTTTGACGATTTTCGCCATGGAGCTAGGGGCCATCAGGGATGCCTATGGCATCTCGGCTTCTGTCCGACTCATGATCCCCCACCCCGGGGAGCGAGTCACTTCCAGTGGTCCGGGGCGTCACGCCTTCTATGAGGGGACCTTATCCGGGGGTCTCCGATTCTCCTTTCATCCCTTCTCCTTATCCGTCCTGAATAACTATCGCCTGGTCCCTGCCCAATTGATACCGAATGCCATCAGGGTGATCTTCTCCTTTATTGTACTCTGCCATGTCCATGGGTTCGTTGCTCGATTTTTCTTATTCAAGGCATTCTTCACCCTGAAATGCCACCCGATCGAGGACGGGTGGTGGTCTTTGTCTTCTCGCCCAAAGGGCATCAAATTCGAGCTCCCCTCTTCCATCAAGGGATGAAAGAGCAAATTTTTCTTTGCAGACGTCGAGGGGGTTGACTGGGCCCGGAGCGAGCCAGACCGGTCCACCAATCGGATCTCCGTGGTCGATGCAGCCGATCGGGATGATTACGATCATCTTCGCACCGCCCAGATCCCCTCTCTAGAGGTCCTGTTGTCGGAGCAGAACCTTCTCGACGCAAGGGTCGACTCATCGGTGGGGCCAGGTGAGTTTAGCTCTTTCTTCGTCTGCATTTTCTCTTTTCTTCATCTTAGGTTGACCTTCTTGGCTCATGTGTGCAGGGTCGATCCTCCCGGAGGGCAAGCCATTGCCGATCTCCAAGAAGAGTCCGCCACCGGAATGGTTGCCGAGCCTCCTCCGAGGTGGGCTCGGATTGAGGGCGCGCCGACGTCTGCCCCCATGGTGCCGGTCGCTCCGAGGAGGGAGGCCGAAGGATGGACGGGGCCGCAGGTTGGAGTCCCTATTCTGGAGCCTGAGGCGACCGTCCGGGTCGACACTGCTGCTGCCGTCGCGCTGCCCCGCCCTCCGGGCTTGAAGGTGATTGGGGCCGAAGAAGGAGGGACCCGGGTTGGGGCTCCTCCTGCGACGGGGGCTCCGGCCGCGACGGTGCCGGATCCTCGACCGGTTCCTGGGGGTCCCACCACCGGAGGGACGGGCGCACCTACTCCTCGGGAGAGCAAGAGAGATGAGGCGAGGCGCCGCCTTCTATTCAAGCTGGGGCCAGAGAGCTCCTTAATCGACAACCGTGCCCTGGCTTACCGCATGATGGACTTCTCCATCCAGCCATGCGACCGGGAGGAGATGGATGGGCTACCGGTTGGGGCTGTGATCGACAGCATCTTCCCCCATCTCTACATGGTAAACAACCCCATCCTCTTTCTCTCTCTTTTCCTTTTCTCTCCCTTTTGTTTTGACTCCCCATGTGATGAGATGGGTGTCGAGGTTCTTTTCATTAGGAGCTGCTGCCAAAATTGGGAGCAAGCTGAGCAGCAGCAGGCGGCCGAGATCGCGTCGTTGAAGGCCAATCTGAAAGAGAAGGCCGACTCCGAGGGGGCGCTTGACCGGCGGGTCAAGGACCTCGAGAGGCAGCTCGCCGATTCTGAGGGGCGAGTGAGGGAGCTCCAGGAGAGCCTAGATCGCGAGCTGGGGCAGTTGAGGAAGAAGTCCGAGGACCTCATCGATACCAAGCGGTGGTTGGGCGTGTCCGACACCAAGGTGGCCCGGCAGAAGGGGATCGTCCAATCCCTCCAGGCCCGGCTGGCGATAAAGGAGGAGAAGTCGGTCGCGGCCCATAGGGCAGCTGAGGAGGCTGCCAGGTCGGTTGTGGATGCTAGGCACGAGGTGGCCGCAGTGAAGAAGGAAGCTGGGGAGGCGGTGGAAAGGTACAGGGCCTCGGAGGAGTTCCTCGCCGAGATCCAACAGGCGGCGTCGGACTCCTTCTTCAAAGGCTTCATGTACCTGCACTGCCTGGTCGAGGAGTTCGTCTCGACCGAGGGCCGCAGATGCCTTGACTATCCTGGCACTTCAGACCAGGAGGCGGGCGTCGAGGAGGCCGTGCCACCTGAGCCCGAAGCCATGCGGCTTGAAGCCCCTGCTGATGGAGACTCCCAACTCGGCGATCCAGCTAGCAAGTAGTCATTTCCTACCTTTTATGCCTTGCTCTTTTTCTGTACTTAGCAGGGCCACCCGGCATGTCAGGGGTCCGCAGGATGTTAGTCATTAACACTTAATCAATAAAGTGCAAATTCCCTTGCAATCATTTCTCTTGTCTAGCTTTTCCTCTCTTTCATTCCCCTTTCTCCTCTTCCTATCTTTTTGATTTATGGGAGATCAAAAAGGGGGCCTCACCTTGTGTGGGGCTGAGTTGTTAGACTTCGGCACCAGCAAGCTAGGCATAAGTTGATGGCACTCGTAGGCTGTTGGGCTCGGAGGTCTCTTGGCCGGAGATCTGAGCTCCGGTCTTGAGCTGGCATCCTGGAGCTGGGCTCGGGGACGTTGATGACTGAGAGCTGCTTGGCTCGAGGTTCTCTTGGCCGGAGATCTGAGCTCCGGTCTTGAGAAGGCATCCTGGAGCTGGGCTCGGGGACGTTGGTGACTGAGAGCTGCTTGGCTCGAGGTTCTCTTGGCCGGAGATCTGAGCTCCGGTCTTGAGAAGGCATCCTGGAGCTGGGCTCGGAGACGTTGGTGACTGAGAGCTGCTTGGCTCGAGGTTCTCTTGGCAAGAGATCTGAGCTCCGGTCTTGAGAAGGCATCCTGGAGCTGGGCTCGGGGACGTTGGTGACTAAGAGATGCTTGGCTCGAGGTTCTCTTGGCCGGAGATTTGAGCTCCGGTCTTGAGTGTGGAAAGTGGTAGCTTCGATGCTGTTTTCCCTCTTGTTCTCTCTTTCTTTCCTTCCCGTCTCTTCTTTCTTTCTCTTTTTCTTTCTTCTTTTTTTTTTTCTTTTCTTTTTTTTTTCTTTCTTTTTTTTTTTCTTTTTTCTTTTTTTTCTTTCTTTTTTTTTTAGAGTGGGGAGATCAGAGAAGAGGATGCTAGTTGTGCCCCCATCTTGTTCTCTTACTTTCCTTCCCCTCTCGTCTTCTTTTCGAGTGGGGAGATCAGAGAAGGGGATTGCCGGGCTCCCCCCTTTGTTCTCTTTCTTTCCTTCCCCTCTCATCTTCTTTTCGAGTGGGGAGATCAGAGAAGGGGGTTACCAGTCTTGATTGCCTTGGAGCTAGGCTCGAGGCCTTCCTGGACGTGGAGCTAGGCTCGGGCCCAGGGGTTGCCTGAGATCTTGGCTCAGGTCTTTGGCACCTTGGAGCTAGGCTCGAGGTGTTGATGGGAGCTACGTGGCCCCATGATCTCTTGGTGTTTCAGAGCTAGGCTCGGAGACGTTTGAGATGGAGAGCGGCTTGGCTCGAAGTTTTCTTGGTCGAAGATCTGAGCTCCGGTCTTGAGCTGGCATCCTGGAGCTGGGCTCTGGGACATTGTTGAATGGGAGCTAAGTGGCTCGAAGATTCTTTAACGTCCTAGAGCTGGGCTCAGGGATACTTGGAGTTTGGGAGCTACGTGGCTCGATGATTCTTTGACATCCTGGAGCTGGGCTCGGGGATGCCTGGAGTTTGGGAGCTACGTGGCTCGATGATTCTTTGACATCCTAGAGCTAGGCTCAGGGACGTCGTTGGTTAAGAGCGACGTGGCTCCATGATTCTTTGGCCGGAGGTCTGAGCTCCGGTCTTGGATTATCGTCCTGGAGCTGGGCTCGGGGATGTCGTTGGAATTTTCCTGCAAGACAGATAGACACTTGCGCGAGGAAAAAACCATTATTATTATCATTGCTGGGAAACCTTACATTATTGATAGTATTTCCGCAAGTTACAGGCATTCCATATTCTGGGGAACCTGACGCCGCTGAGGTCTTCGAGCTAGTAGGCCCCTTGTGAGAGGGCTTCAGCCACTTTGTAAGGGCCTTCCCAGTTCAGGGAGAGTTTGCCGCACTCCCTAGGCTGGGACGCCTCCGCCCGCCATAGCACCAGGTCTTCGGGCTTGAAAGCTTTTGTCTGGACGCGGGCATTGTAGTATCGGGCCACTCTTTGCCGGTAGGCTGCCATTCGCAGGCGGGCTTTGAGTAGGAGATGCATCGAATTCCATTCTTCATCGTACTGCTGTACCTGCAATGTGGGCACGCTGAGCTCGACTGGGATGACCGCTTCGACATCGAAGATGAGGCTGAAGGGTGTTTCATTGGTGGCCATCCTGGACGTTGTGTGGTAGGCCCACAAGATGCTCGGGAGCTCCTCTGCCCACATGCCCTTAGCTTGGTCTAGCCTGGTCCAGAGTCCTTGAAGGATGGTTCAGTTGGTCACCTCGGCTTCTCCATTCGTTTGGGGGTGAGCCACCGAGGTGAACCGGTGTTGGATGCCGTGCGCTGCGTAGAATCCTTCGAACTCGCGATTATCGAACTGTCACCCGTTGTCGGTGATGACACAACGGGAAAGCCTGAAGCGACAGATAATTGACTTCTAGAAGAACCGGTGGACATTGGCTTCCGCGACTCGAGCTAGCGGCTCCGCCTTGACCAACTTGGTGAAGTAGTCGATCGCCACCAATAGGAACTTTCGTTTCCCTGGTGCTGGGGGGAACGGTCCCAGGATGTCCATTCCCCACTGGGCAAAGGGCTAAGGGGCTGAGAGCTGGGAGATCGGCACCGTCGGCTGATGCTGTATGTTGGCATGGCACTGGCATTTATCGCATCTTTTAATGAAGTCGGCTGCGTCCTCCCTCATGGTCTCCCAGAAGTACCCCTGGCGAAGAGCTTTGTAAGCTAGTGTCCTCTCTCCCACGTGATTCCCGCAGAGGCCTTCATGTATCTCTTGGAGCACGAAGATCGCCTCGGCGTGCCTAAGGCATCTCAGGAATGGGTAGGAGTAAGATCGGTGATAGAGTTGGCCCTCCATCAAGACGAAGCGGGAGGCTTTCTTCTTGATGAGGGCGGCTTCTGCATGGCCTTCTGGCAGGGTGCCGTCGGTGATGTATCGGACATACTTGTCCATCCAGCTCGGCTCGGGGACGACTTGATGTACCTCCATCAGGTTCTCGTAGCTGGGACTTTCAAGGTGCTCGATGTAGGCGTGACCCAGCGACGAGTCCAGCAGAGTCGCGAGCCTGGACAGTGCATCCGTGTGCGCATTCTCCTCTCGAGGGATGTGGAAGATGCTGAAGCGTCGAAGGCCTGCCATGCTTGCACATACCTGCTCCAGATACTTCATCATCTGGGCATCCCTTGCTTTATATTCTCCAGAAACTTGTCCGGCAACCAGTTGGGAGTTGGTGAAGACTTTTAAGTCCTGCACACCCAGCTCGTGGAAAACCTTGAGGCCCACAAGGAGTGCCTCGTACTCCGCCTGGTTATTGGTTGCGGCGAACTTGAAGCGGAGGGTGCATTCCGCCACGACCCCATCACAGTTGTTTAGGATGAGGCCCGCTCCGCTCCCACCTGAATTGGATGCTTCATCTACGTGGAAGATCTAGGGCTCTTCTCTTTGTCTGGGCTCCATTGCTGTATGCTCTGGCTCCTCGGCGAACCCGGTGCACTCGACCACGAAGTCGGCTAGGACTTGGGCCTTTTGCAACGACCTCGGTCGGTATGCTATGTCAAATTTGCTGAGCAGCAGGGATCATTTGGCCAACCTCCTGGATGTCTCAGGTCGGGTGAGGATAGTCCTCAGTGGCTGGTCCGTCATGACCACTATTGGATGTGCTTGGAAATAGGGCCTGAGGCGCTTAGCAGACATGATTAGTACAAAAATGAGTTTCTCGAAGTGAGTATACCTGATCTCCGCATCGCGAAGGATTTTGCTGGTGTAGTACACTGGCTTCTGAGATTTGTCCTTGTCTGTGCGGACGAGAACTGAGCTGACAGCTCCCAGTGTCACCGCCAGGTATAGCAAGAACTCCTCTCCCTCCTCTGGCCTGGAGAGCAGCGAAGGAGAGGCGAGGAAGTTCTTCAGCTCCTCGAAGGATGTCTTGCACTCCTCGGTCCAGGTGAAGTCGTGCATCTTGTGCAGCACCTTGAAAAATGGCAGGCAACGGTCAACCGACCTCGAGATGAATCTATTGAGGGCGGCGACACGTCCCGTCAGGCGCTAGACCTACTTCTTGGAGGTCGGGTGTTCCATGTCGATGATGGCTTGTACTTTCTCTGGGTTCGCTTCGATGCCCCTCTGGGTGACCATGAAGTCGAGGAATTTTCCTACCACCACCCCGAAGGCGCACTTCATCGGGTTCAGCTTCATCTGATGTTGCTGCAAGCTATGGAAGGACTCGGCGAGGTCAGCCACATGGCTCGAGCCAGACCTGCTCATGACGAGCATGTCATCCACATACACTTGTATGTTGCGGCCAATCTGATCCTTGAAGACCTTGCTGACCAGGCGCTGATAGGTAGCCCCTGCATTCTTCAGACCAAAAGGCATCATCCTGTAACAATATGTTCCTTGGTCGGTGACGAAGGCAGTGTCCTCGTCTTCTGGATGCATGCGGATTTCATTATACTCGAAAAATGCATCCATGAAGGAGAGCAACCGGTGGCCCGAGGTGGCATCCACCAGCTAGTCGATCTTCAATAAAAGGAAGCTATCCTTCGGGCAAGCTTTAATGAGGTTGGTGTAGTCTACACAGATCCTCCATTTGCCATTATTCTTCTTGACCATCACTACATTCGCCAGCCAGCTCGGGTATTGGACCTCTTGAACAAAACCGACGGCCAGGAGTTTGTCAACTTCTTCTTTGATGGCTGCCTGTCTCTCCGGGCAAAACTTCTCTTCTTCTGCCGAACTGGCTTGTGCTTTGGGTCGACACTCAATTTATGAGTAATGATGTCAGGGGGATACCTGGCATGTCCGCCGCCGTCTAGGCGAACACATCCGCATTCACCTGCAGGAATCCCAGTAGTTGAGCCCTCTCCTCCTCAGGTAGCTGGGCTCCGATCTGCACAGTCTTTATGGGGTTATCTCCGAGCAGAAAAGAAAGTAGACGCTCGACCGGGCCTCCTCTAGGATCTTGGGCCCTTTGGTTGAGGTCGTACGCACTGGAATCGTCCTGAGGGACCTTGGCCCCAGGGAGAGTTTGGAAACAATGCTGCACCGGCTGGGGCGTTTCTCTCATCTCCCCGACACCGTAGGGGGTTGGGAACTGTACAAGTAGCCTCTTGGTGAAGACGACGGTATCGAGTAGATTGAGCCCGGGTCGACCCAATATCATGTTGTAGGCGGAAGGAAGTCTTACAACCGTGAAGGTCATCATGACGGTGCTCTGCGGAGGTGGGGTTCCGGCAGTGACCGGGAGAGTGATTTCTCTTTCTACTCTCACAGAATCGCCCATGAAACCAACAAGGGGTGTATGCACGGGCCTAAGCTGATCGGGGAGATATTCATTATGAAGAAGGCATCATGAAAAAGCACGCCTGTAGAGCTTCCATTATCAACCATGATGCGCTTTACAGGGTGCTTCACGATCGTCATTTCGACGACCACGGCATCATTATTTATATTCTTCTCCCCGTTTTTCCCTTCTCTCATAAAGGGGAGTACATTCTCAGATTCCCCTGCCCCCTGGGTCCTTTTGGATGCACGAGCAGCTTCCCAAGAGATCATGCCCACTGGCTTCTCGGTGGGACGGTTGTCGATGGCTGGAGCTGGTGGGAGAGCGACGAGCATCTTGGACTCCGCTTGAGGTCTGCCCCCCACGAACCTCTTGAGGAGCCTCTCTTGATGAGTTCCTCAATCTCCCACTTGAGGTTGCGGCATTCCTCGGTGTCGTGGTCATGGTCGCGGTGGAAGTGACAGTACTTCATCTTGTCACGACCGGCGGTGGTCCTCAACGGAGGCGGGCGCCTCAGGTAGTCCTCGCCCTCAATCTCCATGAAGATTTTTGTCCTCGGGGCGAGGAGAGGGGTGTAGCTCTCCTCGGGGACAGCGGTCCCTCTCAGCCTTGGCCGGTCCCTCTAGGAGCTCGGAGCCTAGAGTGCTGGCTTTCGGGTCCCGGACACTTCAGTAGGGGCCGACTTCTTCAAGGGTCCTCCGTCGAGCTCCCGTCTCGTACGATCTGCCTCCTCGACGTGGATGTACTTTTGGACCCGGAGAAGGAGCTCAGGATAAGTCTTGGGAGGCTTCTTGTCCAGCGAGTAGGTCAGGCGGGAGGTCCCGAGCTCTCGCTTTAGTGCCAGCATGGCAACTGGCTCTTCAAGATTGTAGATCTCTAACGTGGAGGCCTTGAAGCGGGCTACGTAGTCCCGCAGGGGCTGCGGTCCTGCTGTCGGATGGAGAAGAGGCTGTCTGCCTCTCGTGGCAACTTCCTGCAAGTGTCGAAGTGGGCCACGAACTTCTGTCCTAGCTGGGCGAAGGAGCTGATGCTCTCTGGCTCCAAACGGGTGAACCACACCCGGGCTGCCTTCCAAAGAGTAGCAGGAAAAGCAATGTAGAGGAGAGCGTCGGTGGCCCCCTAGATCCTTATGAGGGTCCGGTAGCTTTCCATGTGGTCCAGTGGGTCGGTGGTCCCATCATAAGGATCCACCTGCGGCATCCGGAACCGGTACGAGATCAACTCCACTTGGATTTCTTGGGAGAATGGGGGACGGGCATCGTAGCCTGCTGGCTCATTAGCGGAGCCCTACATGCTGGCAAACCGGTGGGCAAACTCTGCCAGCTTGCATTTGTGTTCCTCCAGGCGCCTTTCCGTCGCATGCCTGACGGCTTCATCAGTGGACCCCTCCGCCAAAGGAGACAGAGAAGGTGACATGGATGCATGGCACCTGTGGTGAAGGGTCTTGCTTTTCTTGCCTCGGTGGGGTCTGGGCACCTCCCGCCCGAGGTTTGGTGAGCGGCTCTCCCTGTCGGTAGAGCTGGCTCGTTGTCTTTTCGTTGAAGCTTGATGGCTACCCCGGTTGTCGGTGGTGGCCCGCGGCTATGACGGCCTTCCTTGGAAGGAGCGCAGGCTATTGCGGGGAGCTACGGTATGGGCCGCCGGGGTCCCTGGCTGCTGGTGGGTAGCCACGGACCGGTGCTGGTGTTGAAGCTAGCGCATTGCCGTGGCAAGGACTTGCATCTGCTGGGCAAGTGCAATCAGCTGGGCTTCTGGTGGAGGTGGCTAGACCGGAGCGGGTGGCTTTGCTTCTTGGCGGTACGGGTTCCCTCGAGAGGGGGAGTCCCCTGCACGACTGGTGGAAGCTTCCCTTGCCCTTGTCGTCACCATCCTCCCGCTTGGCTTGTTTGTGAAGAGATGGATGGTTTTTCCCCCCTACCTGGCGCGCCAATCTGTTGCCGCCAAGACCATCGTGGCCTGTAGCTGCTGCCGGCACCGGAGTGCGCTTCCTTTGCTGCCTGTCGGTACTCTGCTCCTGGACCTGTGAAACAGGGTTAATGACCCAGGCCGGGGTTTCCGGCGGGGGCACTCCGACGATCAAGTCAGTGACGATCCATGGGAACAGATCAACCTGGTCAGGCCCCTCTTGATGGACTCTACACTAGGAGGAGTGAAAGATGTGAATGAAGGAGAGAACGTTGCAGGGAGAGAATGATAGTGGGGACAGAGGGGTTCCCTGTTACTCTGCTCCTCCTTGTTTCCCTCTTTTTCCCTCAGCGGTGATTTTGGTGGTGGCGCTTCGCCCTTTTGGTCGAGCTTGCGCTTATGTTGGTTGTGGATCGTTGTTGTTACCTCTCCCCCTTTTTGGGGATGTCGACTATTCTTTGTAGTTGAAAATTGATCGTTTAGAGCTTGCCTCGGGATCCTCGCTGGGTTGGCAGGTGCGTGCGGCAGGATTTCGTGCCGTAGACAGGATGCCTTTCCTGACAGGTGATAGGGGAAGCTTCCATTCATTCTGACATCCTCTCCTGTCGCTCCATTCCGGGAAGCTTGCCAGAGCCTCGATCCGGGGGTCGCCACCCTAGGGGTTTGTGCTTTCTGGCTGGCCCATCCCCCTGGAAGTACGGCCGGGCAGGTAGTCATGGCGGCATGGGAGGTGCCGCTCCATAGTCCTTGGGCGGCTTGCCGGTGTCCTGGGATGGCAGGGCTTGCTCTGGTCTGGGCGCTCCAAGCTCGTGTGGTCACCTTGGTAGAGGACATACTCGGTCCAGAGGGCGCGCGCTCGGAGTGGCTCCACATCGGCGGGTGAGCGCTGAGCTCGACCTCGACCGCAGGGCACTAGCCTACGAGGATCTCGCTCTGGAGGGCGGAGGATGGACCCGGTCCTGAGGGCATGCACTCGGAGAGGCTCCACATCGATGGGTAAGCACTGAGCTCGACCTCGACCGCAGGGCACTAACCTCTGAGGGTCTCACTTTGGAGGGCAGAGGACGGACCCGGTCTAGAGGGCACGTGCTCGGAGAGGCTCCATATTGGCGGGTGAACGCTGAGCTCGACCTCGATCACAGGGCACTAACCTCCGAGGGTCTTGCTCTGGAGGGCGGAGGACGGACCCGGTCCAGAGGGCGCGCGCTCGGAGAGGCTCCACATCGGCGAGTGAGCGCTGAACTCGACCTTGACCGCAGGGCACTAGCCTCCGAGGGTCTCGCTCTGGAGGGCGGTGGGCGGCTCCGGCCTAGGCATCCCGAGCTTGCGGGCGCAACCTGGCGGAGGACGGAGCTCGGCCCGTCGCCTTGAAGGGGCTCAGCTCAGCTTAGCTCGGCAAAGTGGTCCGGGTTGGGGTGTTGCCTTAGCGTCCGTCGTGGCGGTCTCCTTTAATGTGGCGCCTATCAGCTACCCACGTCAGCGGTCTTGCCACATCATTTGTCCCCCACTCCCGAGGCTCGTTAGTGCGTAGCGCTTGGAGCGAAGGGAGTAACTATGGTGCTGGCGTGGAAAGGTGAAAACTCGGTGCAATGATGGCCGTGGTCGCCGGTGCTTCGAGGGATGGCCCTGCCGGCCAGTGCGGGGGTGCCACGTGGCCACGTCCAAGGAGTAGTTAATGCTGGTGCAGAATTTCGGGCGGCTGGGACTCCTTTTTCACCGATGGATAGCACGTGGCGTAGATCCGTTGGCGAGGGGGTCGCAACAGTGCAGATTTGATGGGCCCTTTCGAAGTGAAAAGAAAAAATTTTCTTACTCAAAGTTTCCTTTCTTTCAAATCTTTTACGCTTGTTGCAGTTCCCAGACCCTTCCTTCTCCGTGATATACATCCGTTCTTCTCTTCTCTAGGGGTCTAGACCGGCTTTGTTCTTCTCCCTTCTTCCCTTCTGGGGTAGGCTCCTTCCTTCTTAGTCCAGCATGTCTCGTCCTGAATCTTTCGCCCAAAGGGTAGTGCTCTCCACCTCCAACAAGAAGTCGGAGGGGGCACAGTTTAGGGTTAGCATGAGACCGGCCCTTCCTGCCCCTCCTGTTCCTTCTAGTCCTACTTGTCCTCCCCTGCTGCTCGAATCAGCTCCTGAGTCTGTCTGGTCAACATGTCCGGGCAGGGTCGTTTCGACGATTTCCGTCTTGGAGCTGGGGGCCATCCGGGACGCCTTTGGCAACCCGGCTTCTGTTCGACTCATGATCCCCAGTCCCGGGGAGCGGGTCACTTCCAGTGGTCCGGGGCGTCTCGCCTTCTACGAGGGGACCTTCTCCGGGGGTCTTCGATTTCCCTTTCATCCCTTCTTCTTATCCGTCCTGAATAACTATTGCATGGTCCCTGCCTTGTTGGTGCCGAATGCCATCAGGGTGATCTTCTCCTTTATTGTACTCTGCCATGTCCACGGGTTCGTTGCCTGGTTTTTCTTATTCAGGGCATTCTTCATCCTGAAACGCCACCCGATCGAGGACGGGTGGTGGTCTTTGTCTTCTCGCCCAAAGGGCATCAAATTCGAGCTCCCCTCTTCCATCAAGGGATGGAAGTACAAGTTTTTCTTTGCAGATGTCGAGGGGGTTGACTGGGCCTGGAGCGAGCCGGATCAGTCCCCCAACCGGATCTCCGTGGTCAATGCAGCCGATCGGGATGATTACGGAGCTCGGCCCATCGTCTTGAAGGGGCTCAGCTTAGCTCAGCTCGGCAAAGTGGTCCGGGCTGGGGTGTTGCCTTGGCGTCCATCGTGGTAGTCTCCTTTAATGTGGTGCCTGTCAGTTATCCACGTTAGCGGTCTCGCCACATTATTAATTATAGCCTAAATTTTTTGACATCCAAGTGAGGAGACATATATTTAGTTTCACATTAATTATTTATAAAAAATTCTTGGCTATTTATGCAAGACTTAAGAAACTCAAATTAATACATTTCTAGCAAGTTTTTTTTAATGGATCTTATATCATGATAAATAGTATCAAAGCAAATCCAATCCATGATCTATATAAACTAGAAAATACAAGATGGTCTCATTTGGATTGATCACGAACGGAGCATAGTATTCATGATTGATTTGAATGAATTTAGCTTTTTAATTTAATGAGCATGCCAGGATTTAAATAATAAGAGTATGCAAGGATATGTACATATATTTAATCTTATTTCTATTATTTATTATAAAAGATCTTGAATATTTATATAAAACTAAGTAATTCAATTACCTCACATTAGATCCTTTAGGTGCAACAGGCAAATTCTATCACTAGGTTCTTATTTGTAATAAAGCACAAGAAATAAAAAATGAAAAGACAACAATGAAAAAGATATATTTTGAGGGCCCCTTCTTACCACTTCCCTATAAATTGGCCGGTGACCTTATTTCGTGGTGTGGTCCATGCATGCCACAAACAAGGGCAAGCCATTATCCAATAACCCCCTCAAAAGGTTAGAAAGAGGGAGGGGGAGATTTCCTTCTTCCCTCCTCCACTCAATCAATATGAACTACCACAAACAAACAAAGCTAAGTCCAAACAAACAAGCAAGATTCTTTTTTTTAAAAAAATCCCCAACAGTGGTCCAGATTATAAGAGAAATAGTGAAACTTATGGAAGTGCTTAATCCTTACCAGCTGAGAAACAGTGAGAGGCAGGTGCTTACAACCTCTTGGTCGGCCAGTGGAGCAAGGCAGGGAGGTTGGCGGGGGCAGCGGGTTGGAGGGCAGGGCTTCGATCGGTGGGCCGGTACGGAAGAGGGGCAATGCGATGGAGATGAAGGCGCCGGCTAGCGATCTTCGACGGTGATGAAGGGACCTGAAGGCAACGTGTTGGAGATGGAGGAGGAGGGATAGGGATCGAGGAGGGGGGGCGAAGGATCGATCGAAAGAAAAAATTAGGGCTCGGGGCTGGGTATAAGAGGAGAAATTTTTCGATGCTTCTAACCGTTGTTAAAAGCAGTAGCGTCGGCTGGTGGCGGAGCTTCCCGACACTCGCTTAAAAACTCGACGATGCTTAAAAGCATCAGGAAACAAGTAAACTTAGCGATGCTTATAAGCATCGGAGGATAGCGACGCTTTCTAAAAGCGTCTGCGGGTTTGCAGTATCTCCCGATGCTCCGTCAAAGCGTCGAGAGAAAAGGGTTGCCATTTCTTGTTTATACTGTAGTGCTAGTTAGCAGATTAATCATTGGTATATAATATATCATTCTCTCTTTGAATACTTAGCCGAGGATTTACCTAGTAGCTAGGTAATTCTAATCATCCCCGCATTCATTAATTCAAGTCAAGCGCCCAAATTAAATTCTTATCAATGAAATAATTTGTATTAAGCAATCTTCATGATTTCATTGATAGCATTATATACTAAGGTGAAGCTAAGAATAAACAACAATTTGACAGGCATCAAAATTTTTTAATTCATTCTATGTTTCCTTTTAGACAAAGATGAAAACTGGGATCATAATCATTTTGCCTAAGTACTACCTTAACCATGTTGCATAACAATTATGGATTAAGAACTTAGTTTAGTAATTAATCATGTAGACAATCAATTAATAGGCCTCTTAATCAATTAATCTACACAATAAATCAACAATAAAAACAAGGAAACATATATATTCAACAAAAGAATAATATCAATTAACATCACAACCTCACAATCATGCTAACATAGCTAGCTATCCCTTGAATCGAAATAAAGAAATTACTCAATCATAGCCATCGATCGCGTTGCAATGCTTTGCTCAAATCTGGTTCCATGTATACCCTCTGTTTCAAGAATCCCAGCAACTCTTGACTGCTCTGTAATGGCTTGGACCTTAGCCACTTCAACATCCATTCGAATCAACCCTCAATAGCCTCTCATCCTTCCAACAAAATCTCTTCTCAGTTGGTAGCTCTCAGGATCAAGTTTGAAAGCCTCACATCTTCTATTTCGGTCGTTCATCAAAGCCCAATCCAAACTGATTCCAACAACCAGCCACTCTGTTTTACTTACTTGCACTAATTTTTTTTAATATGATAGCCACGTTTTTAGGCCTTAGGATCTTCATGAAACTTGTAGTTGATCGAATGCACTTGAATTCAGGCCTTTCTATCACATCATTTGGCGCTTGGAAGCTCAAGATATTCCCCTTCAAAGCTTCAGCCTTTAGACAAAAATTCTAGTTCCAGATGTCACTTTGAAGCAGCATTTGGAGGTCCAAATGAATTCTGATTTTAATGCATAATAGCTTTCTGGAAAGCTTAAGATGTCCTCTACAACTTCATTGAAGACCATTTCTTCCAATTCTAGCACTAAGATTATCAAAAACCTGCAAGAAATTAGAGGGATGAAATTATACAATGCTGAAAATTAATCCTCATACATAAGCTTATGCAAATTTTATCACAATGAAGAAATAAATATATCAAATAGACTAAATATAAGGAGAAATAAAATATATAATTATGTCTCTATCAGTGGTCCTAGCTTCAATCAATAAAACCTAAGGCCTAACCCTATGATGAATAACCCACCACCACCAGGCTTTAATAACAATGATAAGAAACTTAGTTCTTTAGCGAAAAGCCTGGAAGCCCTAGCCAAATCCAATGCTGACACCAATGCCACATTAAGTAATTTTACACAAACCACAAGCCAACTCCTAAATTCAAACTCCCAGGCCATAGTCCGTTTGGAAATGCAGGTGGGTTAACTAGCATCTACCATCAATGAAAGAGAACGAGGTAGGCTACCTAGCCAATTTGAGCCTAACCCAAGAAACCAAAATGGTTGACCATCCCAAGAAAACCAAGTTAATCAAGTGAATGCTATTCACTCTTTAAGATCAAATAAATAAGTGGATAATAAGGTAAATACATCTGACACTAGAAAGGACTTATCTATTGAGCCACCCAATAAATGCTATTCAGGTCAGCTTTCAATCGGGGTCGTGCTCATTGGGCGAGCTCCCAGCCGGGGTTGCGCTCATGCTGCCAAGGCGAGCCCTCCTACCGAGGTCAGCTCCCAGCCGGGGTTGCGCTCATGCTGCCAAGGCGAGCCCTCCTACCGAGGTCAGCTCCCAGCCGGGGTCGTGCTCATTGGATGAGTCCCCCATTTGAGGCCAGCTCCCAACCGGGGTCGTGCTCATGTTGCCAAGGCAAGCTCTCCTGTCGATGTCTGCTCCCAGCTGGGGTCATGCTCATTGGACGAGGCCCCCATCTGAAGCCAGCTCTCGGCTGGGGTCACGCTCATGCTGCCAAGGGGAGCCCTCTTGCTGAGGTCAGCTCCCAGCCGGGGTCGTGCTTATCGGGCGAGCCCCCCATCTAAGGCTAGCTCCTGGCTGGAGTTGCACTCATGCTGCCAAGGCGAGCCCTCCTGCTGAGGTCAGCTCCTAGCCAGGGTCGTGCTCATTGGACGAGCCCCTCATCTGAGGCCAGCTCCCAATCGGGGTCGCGCTCATGGTACCAGGGCAAGGCTCCCGAGGCGGGGCCCTTTCTTATCCCACAGAAAAAATAATTCCCACCAATAGTAGAGGAGGGAAAGATCAACAGGAATTCAAACCACGGTAAGAGAGGGCTCCCATTTGCCTGCCACCTCTGGAAGGTGGTGCACGCCCCGCCATTAATTCAAGTTGTGCAACATGCCACCCGCATGCTCTGTGCAAAGTATGCTCCTTCAGGACCTTCAGGACCCAGATCCTGTAGCGTACCACCATGTTGATGACCGTGCAATTGGGGACCTCAGCCCTCACCACATGGAACCTGAACCTCCTTCAAGTGGAGCACTCCATTAAGGCCACAAGCCCTACAAGGCCCTGATGGTCTCTCTGAGAATAGAGATGTCACATCATGGCTCAGGGCTTAGCGGCACGCCACCTGCCCCTCCCAAGAGGAGCTATGCTACACAGGGACATAAGACATCTCAAGGGAGCCCCAGACCAGGTCGGGGCCATCATCCTCACATAAAAAGAAAAGGAAGGCGATTAGTAGGAGAGAGGGGAAAAATGGGCGAAGGACCCCCAGTGGATCCTTCCAAGCTCTCTGATCACATTACTACTCAAGTTTTGCATCTCATTTTTCCCATAGCACAGTCTCTGCACGGGGAGACCACCGGCTCCCCGTCGTGGAGGTTCTGTTCTCCTAGATCATCCCACTAACTTGACCATTAGTTTTCCGTCGGAATCTCCGGCCCGGGTCTTCTCTGTTTTGCAGGGCAGCCGACCGAGGAGCGCACTAGAGCGACGAACCGGGCACTCGAAGAGAATCAAAAGGGTCCGTCGGATGGTATTGCGCGGGGGCCACAGGCCATCGAGGACCATCAATGGAAGGGGGGCCATCACCCGATGCCACACAAGAGCTGCAGGTCACGACGATCCGGGCGGCAACACCGATCATGCTATAGGTGCAGTTTTAGGTTAAAGGATTAATAAGTTACCTAGAGTTATTTATTATTCAAGTAAAATCTTAAATGATGCGCAACTTAATTACATAACCATTGAAAAGGAGTTCCTAGCTGTTGTCTTTATCTTAGAAAAAATTAGATCTTACTTGGTTGGGTCGCACACTATTTTTTAGATTGACCACTCAGCCATTAGACATCTCATAGCAAAGAAAGATGCTAAGGCATGCTTAATACGATGAATTTTGCTCCTTCAAGAACTTGACCTAGAAATTAAGGACAAGAAAAAAATAGAGAATGCTATAGCTAATCACTTTTCCCAAATCATAGTCACACCATCTAGTGAACCACATGTCAATGAATTCTTTCCTGATGAACAACTCATGTATGTGTCCACTGAACCATGGAATGCTAATATTGTAAATTATTTAGCAATTAGTAAAGTTCCTTCTCATTGGACTATTTAGGATAAATACAAATTCTTTGCTCAAGTAAAGTATTTTATTTGGGATGATCCATACTTGTTTAAATAGTATCCTGATTAGATCATTAGGAGATGTGTCATAGATGATGAAATTAGAAGTATTCTATCATTTTGCCATGACCAAGCATGTGGTGGTCACTTTGCATTCAAGAAGATAGCTACCAAAGTCCTCCAATGTGGATTTTATTGATCCAATTTATTTAAGGATGCACATGTGTACTATAAAAATTGTGCACGGTGCCAACAAATGGGTTGGATCACCAAGAGAGACATGATGCCACTTAATCCAATCTTGGTGGTCAAAATTTTTGATGTCTGGGGGATCAGTTTTATGGGATCATTTTCAAACTCCTTTGGAAATGAATATATTTTAGTATCTATCGATTATGTCTCTAAGTGGGTAGAAACTATTCCATGCAGATCCACTGATAGCAAAGTGGTCATTAAATTTTTTAAAGAAAATATTCTCTCCCATTTTGGTACTTATAGAGTAATCATTAGTGATCAGGGGACACACTTTTGCAATCGTCCCTTTGCCACATTAATGAAAAAATATAATGTTACCCACAAGTTGGCCACACCTTATCATCCTCAAACTGTGGGCAAGTAGAAGTGTCCAATAGATAAATCAAACAAATCTTGGAGAAGACTGTTAATACCAATAGAAAGGATTGGTCTTTGAAATTAGTTGATGCACTTTAGGTATACCGCACTGCCTACAAGACCAACCTAAGAATGTCTTCTTGTAGGATTGTGTTTGGAAAATCATGTCACTTGCTTGTTGAATTAGTATACAAAGCTATGTGGGCAATTAAAAAATTAAACATGGACTTGGACATAGTCGAAAACCATAGGAAGCTTCAGATTAATGAATTAGAAGAACTTAAAAATGAAGCTTACGAGAATGCAAGGGTGTACAAGGAAAGAACAAAAGTATTTCATGATCAAGCAATTTTTAGAAAATCTTTTACTCCCAGACAGAAAGTTCTCTTGTATAATTCAAGGTTACATCTTTTTCCTGGAAAGCTTAGGTCTAGATGGACAGAACCTTTCTTAGTTAAAGAAGTCTCTCCATATGGGATTATAGAAATTGAAAATCCAAGCAATGGTGCTATTTTTAAAGTTGACGGTCAATGATTAAAACTATTCTTGAAACTACCCACAGAATCTATTGAGAAAGCCATGATTCTCTATGAACTAGCATATTTTAGTTAGCATGCTATCAATATTTAGTCTGGCTGAAGACTTTAAACTTAGCACTCCTTGGAGTTAGCCCAGCTCCTTTCTTTCTAATTATTTTTTTAAAAGATGGTTAGGTTTATCAAATCTTGACTTAAATGAGCTCCATTGTCTAAGTTAAGGGGAGAGCTCAATAAAAATTCCTCTTTAGGTGCCTTCATTTCTTTTTATCCCATATTATGCTTACATTTAGAAATTAATTTTATTTATGGGAGAATAATAAGAAGAATAAGTGTATTATTCGAGCTACCTTCGCCTTCTTATTCTTATACTTGTCGATCTTGGACTTAGGATAAATCACACACTTTTGACAAGTAATTGATTGAATAGTCTAGATAATTTTTGAAACACTGAGGGAGAAAATATTAGTAGATACAAATAAAAAGGTAAGTAAGAATAAAAATAATTTCTGGATAATTCTAACATTCCTATTCATATCAAAGAAGAATCTACTTCTTGGATGTGTGTGGGTGTTAACAAATACAAAGTTTCCTTTATTAGTCAAAAAAAAGAAAAAAAGAGATAATAAAATATGTCATAAACATCATTCCACCAAGTAACTAGGTCTCTTCGTCTAAGTAAGTATTGAGTATTATATCAAAAATGAAGATGTGAAGAAACTTTGCTATATAGCCAGTTTTGATTTATAGCCTTTCTGACTCAAGCCAGTAAGCTCGAGGGGTATTCTACACCTAGTGCCCTAAGGCCAACTAGTCTGGAAGATATTGGTCGAAAACTTGTTACAAGGATCAGATAAAAAGCTTAAGAGATTAAGGTATTACATGGTCTGTATAAAAAAAGGAAAGAAAAAAAGTGTAATAATAAAAGAAACATACTTGCACCAAAATAATATCTCACCACTCTAGGGAGTAGAAGATTTAGAAATAATAATAGGAGTTGGTTAAGAGTTATCATAGAAAAATGAGGAGTTTGCACTTAACCAATTTACTATAAGCTATTAATATCCCAATAACTTGTTTCGTCTACTATCTTATGGAAAATCTTCTATTTATAAAAAGGGTATGAGAACAACCTTTGAGTCCGAGCAAACCTGTATATGGTATTAAGAGTTTTTGGTAGTGTTGCCGCCTAGATCGTTATGGCCCGTAGCTCTGACATGTAGTGGGCACGTCGGACTCCCTTTGGGTGCTCTGTCCTCTCTTCCAGTTAGCTCCTGGATTGATCGGTCTTGCAAAAAACAAGAGACCCAACTGGGGGTTCCAGTGGAGATACTCCGACGATCAAGTCAGTTGGGACGATCAAAGAAAACAGAGCCTCTGTGATGGAGAGCTTAGGACCTTTTCACGTAGAGGAATAAATAATTTGAGATCTGAGAGATGGAAGATAAGTCGAAGTTTGAGAGTAGGGAGTTTCTCCTTGCTGGCTCATTTTCTGTTTGCTCTCGTTGTCTTACCCATTGTCTCTCCCCTCGCCGGAGGTCCCTTCTTTCATTTTATATGGGAGAAATAGCCCAGACCAGGTCTGGGGCTTCATCAGGATGTCACTTTCCCGGTACCCTCTTTTGGCGAGGTTTTCTTTTGTTAGCAACCTTCCCCTATCAGACCGGTCCTCGGAAGGAGATCTTTTTATTGGAAGGTCAATGCAATACAGGTGTTGTCCCTCTGGTGGCACGGTTCCCGGGGGGTGCGGGCACCGTGCCATTGAGCCCCGAGCCATAGTGGAGCTTTTCTATTCCAGGAGGGACCATTAGGGCATTGCAGGACCTGGAGTCTTAATAGGATACTCCTCTTGGAGGAGGTGCAGGTGGTGTGCCACAGAAACTGGAGCCCCGGTTGCACGATGGAGGGCACAAGTGGTGCACGACAGGGCTTAGAACTTGGTAGAGCATGAATCGCGTAGAGGATACAGGTGGCATGTTGTAGTGTTTGTAGCCTGCAGCCCTCATGCCATGGTTTGAATTCCTTCTAATCTTCTTTCCCTTATTCCTGGTGGATCCTTTATCAGTCGATGATGCCTCTTGGTCCTGGACAGTGATTCTATCTTGGAAAGCAGGAGCTCTATCTCGGGAGCTCGACCTCGGATGGTGGGAGCATGACCTCGGTCGAGATTTCGACCCTGGATGGGAGTTGACCTCAGCCAGGGGCTCGACTTCAAATGGCGGGAGCATGTCCTTGACCTTAGATGGGAGCTAACCTCTGCCGGGGGCTCGACCTCGGATGGCAGGAGCATGACCTCGACCGAAAGCTCGACCCTGGATGGGGGCTGACATCGACCGGAGGCTCGACCTCAGATGGCAAGAGCACGACCTCGATCGGGAGCTCGACCCTGGATGGGAGCTGACCTTGGCCGGGGGCTCGACCTCGAATGGCGGGAGCACGACCTCGACCGAGAGCTCGATCTCAGATGTTCATTTGGTCACCACATCTAGGTGGCGCATTCTATCAGCATGGCCGCCAGGTAGGTTCGGCAAGGGTTCCACGTCATCGATAGTGCCACATTAGATGCCCCCCACTCTTCAATCCAAAGTACATCATGGTGTTTGAAGCGAAGGGAGTAATGATGATGTTGACGTGGAAGGGCACTTATCCTACACCATTAATGCCTTGAGCATCGGTGCCCCGATGATCGTGCTTCTGCACCAACGAGGAGACACCATGTTAGCCCATTCAAGAGGGCCATAATTGCTGTGCCGAGCCCGAAGTGATTGCCTCTGAATCGAAGCATCATCTCTAGTGGATTTCGACATGTGGCAAACTCTCGTTGGCTAGGGAGAAGAAAGGATGCACGTTTTCGATCAGTACGATGCAATGGGGGTCTGCAGGCTTTTGAAAGGGGTCATCCTTTCATTCCTTAAGAACTTTTCAAGCGAAGAGGATTATGTTCTCCTGTAGAGCTTCCTTCTTCTTCAATCCTGTTCCTGTCTTCTTGGTCCAGAGTCCTTGCAGGTCAGTCCTCCCTTCTTTCTTCCTCCTTTCTTCCTCCTCTCTTCTCCTTTGGCCTGTGCTGGAGGAGATCTCATAGAGTTCTTAGGTCTTCTATCTTTTGTCCTTTCCTTCTTTTTCTTCTCCATGAGTTCTTCCGACAGGGGGCACCGTCACTCAGAATATTTCGGTGAGGCTGGGCTATCTCAGCCGAGACCTCCCTCCTAAGATAGTGAGGATGAGATTTCTTTGGTAGCCCACAGGGGTCCCTGCCAGACGGGGATAGTCATTGGTGCCCCTGTGGCTTTTCCTCCCCCTCCTCCGATTCGTGAACCGTCCGGTCCCTCCGGCATTACTTCGGTGATGATCGGGGAGGACCTCCTCTATGTCCGAAGCACGTACAGGATTCTGGACACCATCTGGCTCTCGATTCCGAGATCGAAGGAACATGTCACTTCCAGTGGCCCAGGCTGGATCGCCCTAAACGAGGACTTCTTCCTCGGGGGCCTCCGTCTTCCCTTTCATCCTTTTTTCCTCTCCTTTCTGAATAGCTTCCACCTGGTCCTGATCCAACTCACTCCGAATGCTGTTAGGACCATAGTTTGCTTCACTATCCTTTGCCACTTCCATGGGATTGTTGCTCGCTTTTTCTTGTTTAGGGCCCTCTTCACCTTGAAGCGCCACTTGGCTGATAGCGAGTGGTGGTTTGTGACCCCCCGCCCAGGGGCAATCAAACTGGACCGGCCCTCTTCTATCAAAGGATAGAAGAGCAGGTTTTTTCTTGCCTCAGTTATGGGAGTGGACTAAGTCTGGAGTGACTCGGACCGCTCTCCCAATCGGCAGTCATCTATCGAGTTGATGGATAAGGAGGTGTACGATCAGCTCATCATCTCTGAGGTCCCGGCCCTCCAAGACCTACTGACTGATTAGAACATCACCAATGCTTGGGTTAACCTAGACCAACCTTAGGGTAAGGCTCGATGTCAAGGCTCCTTCTTTAAAGTAGATTTCTCTTCGACTGGTAACTGATCAATTTCTTTTCTTACTACAAGGATAAAGTTCACAATGGCGCAACTCCTTCAAATGTCCCAAAAGAGGGCCACCTCTGCAGGGCCCAGGGAGGAACGATTGAAGAAGGCTTGGGAGGAAATGGAGCAGAGGCCCAGCGGGGGGCCCTTTGCCGGGCCAACTGAGAGGGAGCCAGCCGTAGCACTGGCCACGCCCGAGCCAGTAACTCAACCTCAAGCCTGCAGGCCCGGGAGGGAGACCAGGGCTAAGGAGGGGACCATGCTTGTGCTATAGTGGCCCCTTACCAAATCGAAGCTTAGCTACGATCGATGGTGGTGGATGTGCGACTGCAGAGGGGTCGGTGCCGTATCCAACAACTGAAGCGACCGGCACTCGCCCTGCGGCCACCGTGCCTTCGTCGACTGCCACACCAGGGCCCATAGTGCGCACCACAACATCAAGCTTGAGAGTGCATAAGGTGACGGCATATTTGCCACCGGATGCAGCGGTGACCAGGGATGATAAACTGGCTGAGGAAATTTTGAACGTCGTCATCCAGCCACAGGATCGTCGGGAGAAGACTGGCTGGCCCCTGGTGGAGGTTCTCTCCGGTATCTTTCCTCAACTCCTATCGATAAGTTGGCTTTTTACTTGCATCACTTTTTATTCCTTGTTAGAATGTCAACTGACCTGTGTCCGGGTATTGTTGCAGGTGGTCGCTGACACCCAGCTCGTCCGAGACTCGTGCCTGGGGTTGATGAGGCAAGACCACTACCTCTGCAAGGAGAAGGAGGTCGCTGAGGTCGAAGCCCGGGGTCAGGCAACTCGGGTGCGCTAGTTGGAGGACCAGGTGAAGGCCCTCCAAGCTATCCTATCCAGCTCCCAAGCGACGACGGCGGTGTTGGAGAAGAAGTCTGCCGACCTTGGCGAAGCTCTGAGGGTAGAGAAGGTTAAGACCTCTCGCCTAGCTGAGAAGGAGGAATCTGCGGTGGAGGCGACATAGCTAGAGGGAAGGGTGCATACCCTCCAAGTTCGACTCGATGACGAGGCAGCCTGGGCAGCGGCGGTCGAGGAAAAGGCCACAGTGGTGGTGGCACTGATGGAGGCGGCCAAGGAGGCCATCGAAGCCATCCCGAGATTCAAAGCGTCAGAAGCCTTTGCCGATGAGGTCGCGGAGGCAGTGTTGGACTCCTACCAGATGGGGCTCAACGACTTTCAGGGAAAGGCCAGCCGACTCTTCGGGTTGAAGGGGCTGGATAACATCTACCCCGACCTGCCTTCCATCTCTAGGGTGTCGGGATTGCCTGCTTCCAAGGCCGAGCTGGAGCTAGAAACGATGCCAAAGTCCAAAGCCAGCACTGCTGCTGAGATCGCCGCCACCCAGAACACCCCTCTGACCGAGGCCATGCCAACACCGGGGAAGTGACTCGCAAACCCGGAAAGGAGCCGACGACCAAGACTTAGTTAGGACTTCTCTTCTTTTCTTTTTTGTACTTAATTTCTTGAAGGGCCTCCCAGTCTGCCGAGAGCTTCGACAAGTGTAAAGAAAAACTTTCATGAATAAAAATAACTTTTCTTCATTTGATGTGCATTTCTCTTCTCTTCTCTCTTCTCTTCTTTCTTTTATTCTTTCTTTTATTCTTTTTTCTTTTTCTTTTTTTTTCTTAAGTTTTTAAAAGACTTCCTAGCCTGTCGGGAGCCTTGACAAATGTAAAAAACTTTTTGATAAATAAATACAACTTTTTTCAACTGATGTGTCCCTTTCCTTTCTCTCCCTTTTCTTTCTTTGATGGACTTTGCCTTGTTTTTTTTCCCTCTGTTCTTTTCCCTTTACATGATAGGAAGTGTAGCCGTTCTCATCGCCGCGCCCGTGCCTCGGATCCGTGGATCCTCCCTAACCGCCTGGCGAAGGAGCCTCCTTGGCGAGAGCGAACCTGCAAGAAGGGGTTAGGAGACCCTGGCCGGGGATCCCGGCGAGGGAGCTCCGACGGTCAAGTCAGTAGACGACGAGAAGGAACAGATTCTCCAAGACGGGCCCCCGAAGGGGTTCCAGACTTAGAGAATTTACTAGTAAGAAAGGTGCTCTGGGGACCAGAAATTCGGCCGGGCCTCCTTGCCAAGCTCACGCCAAGCGATCCCCTCTCGGGACCTTGGATCTCACTCTCGGAGCGAGGCTTTTGGCCACTGCTTCTTACTTGTCCCCAGCCTCATCAGCTTACCTTGTCGTCCCCAGCTTCCTTCCTTTTATCTCCTCTCGCTGTTCGCCTGTCTTCTCCCCCTGGGAGGCTCCCCTTCCCCGTCCCTTTCTCTTTCCCCTTTCGGTGTTGAGGGCCAGGCGGCTTTCCGACCTCGTCCGCCGAGTCCAACGGGGAAAAGGCAAAGACAGAAGGGGGGTGGCACCGGTAAGGCGGCCGGTCAGACCTCGGGTCCAGTGAGAGCGCTCTCTTTTCCAAGTGTGGGCGCCATCCGTCTATGGGCCCTGTTTTGTCAGAACCGCGCCTCTTGACTGCGGGACCTGTCGGGCCGATGCAAATGGCGTTTCGCGTGCTGCCGCCATCCGTACGGGGCACCGCCTGTGATGCGCACGGCTCGAGGGATGACCTCAGAGCCTGCGCCTCTTTCCTTGGGACCTTCTCTGTACGGGCGGCCTGACCTCGGCCGAGGTGGACCCCTCTTGGGTGGACACCTGGCGAGGTGGCAGGAGGTCGCTTGGCTTCGGCCGAGGTGGACCCGTCTCCGGGGGCCACATGGTGGAGGAGCGAAGGATCGGCCGACCTCGGCCTAGGTGGACCCCTCCCGGGTGGACACCTGGTGAGGTGGCAGGAGGTCGCCTGGCTTCGGTCGAGGTGGGCCCGTCTCCGGGGGCCACCTAGCGAAGGAGCGAAGGATCGGCCGATCTCGGCCTAGGTGGACCCCTCCTGGGTGGACACCTGGCGAGGTGGCAGGAGGTCGCCTTGCTTCGGTCGAGGTGGGCCCGTCTCAGAGGGCCACCTGGCGAAGGAGCGAAGGATCGGCCGACCTCGGCCTAGGTGGACCCCTCCCGGGTGGACACCTGGCGAGGTGGCAGGAGGTCGCCTGGCTTCGGCCGAGGTGGACCCGTCTCCGGGGGCCACCTGGCGAAGGAGCGAAGGATCGGCCGACCTCGGCCTAGGTGGACCCCTCCCGGGTGGACACCTGGCGAGGTGGCAGGAGATCGCCTGGCTTCGGCCGAGGTGGACCCGTCTCCGGGGGTCACTTGGCGAAGGAGCGAAGATTCGGCCGACCTCGCCTAGGCGGACCCCTCCTGGGTGGGCGCCTGGCGAGGTGGTAGGAGGAGCCCCGAACCGAGCTCGACTTCGACGAGAGCAGTTTGTCTTGGGAAGTCGTCTGGCGGAGTAGCCTTGCCGAGCTCGACCTCGGCAATGTGGCGCTGACTCGACCGGAGAAACCTCCACGTGGCTCGATCATACCTGACGGTATCTGAGCCCGGCCATGTCATCGTTACGGCCATAACAGTTGCCCCCCAGCCCGCCGTTCCGTTGGGGCGTCGTAGAACGGAACGTCGGGATTAAATGCAGATATGACATGGGGAGGCGAAGATCTTGCATCATAATTGCCACGATCCTCGTCGCCGCTTCTCGATGCACCCGAAATCCTATGGGAAGCCGCCACGCGTCGCCCACTTGCCCGCAATAAATGCGTCGCTTCGAGGCAGAGGCCGTTACCCTGCTAACGAGGCATCGGTGTCGGGCGTGCATCCACGTGGCGATTACTCAGTGGCTCGGGGCGGAATGACGGGTACGGCCACTATCGATTGAGTTTGAAAATGAGGGGACTTTCCAGAATGAGGCCATTCCCCTTGCTCTGTGGGCGGTTTGCTGCAGACTAACTTCCGTTGCCCCGCATTCGCTTGGCATATTTTCGGTGAGTGCCTCCATCCTTCTCTCTAGTTCCCCTCTCCCATTTCCTCTCTGAATCCTTGTTCTTTCCTCTGCAATGGCGCGTCGTCGCTATGTCTCTTCCAATCCGGACGAGGTCGGTCCGTCCCGGCCGAGGACTCCATCTTTTTCCTCCTCAGAGGAGGAAACGATTTCGGAGGAGATCCGCAGGCGTCTGCAACCTGGGGGTGTCACCATCGGCATCCCCAGGGGGGTCCGGTCTCCTCCGGTCGCTCCCGCTCTGCCTCTTCTTTCTCTTCCTGCTCCGCCTCTTCTTCCCACCGGTCCCTCCGGTCATGCTTCCACCATGACCGAGGGCAATCTTTCTTTGCTCCGGGAGGCCTACGGCATCCCGGGATCAATCCGTCTATTCGTTCCGCGGCCCGGGGAGCGCGTCACCATGAGTGGCCCCGGCCGCATAGCCTTCTACGAAGACTTCTTCCTCGGGGGTCTTCGATTTCCTCTGTACCCCTTCTTCCTCTCTTTTCTTAGCCATTTCTGACTTGTTCCGGCCCAGTTGGCTCCCAATGCCATCCGGGTCATCTTCTCCTTCATAGTTTTTTGTCACTTTCACGAGTTCGTTGCCCATTTCTCCCTCTTCAGGGCCATGTTCACCCTGAAGAGGTACTCCATCGATGACGGCTGGTGATATATTTCGTCCCGGCCCAAGTGTCTCCGGTTCGACCTCCCTTCTTCTATCAAGGGCTGGAAGAGCCGGTTTTTCTTTGCCTCGGTCGAAGATGTCGACTGGGCCTGGAGTGAACCGGACCGGTCTCCGAACCGGAACTCCCAGGTTGAGTCGGCGGACCAGGAGGCCTACTCCCTACTCCTGAGTGACGTGGTCCCGGCGCTCGAGGTTCTGCTCTCAGAGCAGAATCTTTTTGAGGCCGGGATCAGTCACATCCGTGAGTCGGGTGAGATTCGGTCCTCCCTTGACTCTTGCATTCTTTTTTCTTCATAACCGAGTTGGCTGACCTTCTATTCTTTTGCATTGCAGGTATGAAGTTCTCACTGGAGAGCCTCCTGGAGGGCGCGGCCCAGAGAGACATCCCGGAGGTGGATGAGCCTGTGGCCAAGAGGGCTCGCACCGAGGCGAGCCAGGAGGTGGCGCCGGCGTCTGCACCTAGTCCAGCGGCCGCTGCTCCCCCGCCCAGGCTGCCTCGGGTGGGGCCGTTGATTCCTCGGCTGCCAGATCCGGTGGTGCTGCTGTCGAGGGGGTTCCACCGCCCGCAGCCCCGTCCAACGCCGGCCCTATCGTCGCCGCGGCTCCGACGGCGCAGCCCGTGTCCTCCGCCGACCCATCGGCTGCGGCTCCTGCTAGAGGGACAGTCGCCGCTGGAGCTGAACTGACGGCTCGCGGAGAAGGTGATGGAGTACACCTCCACAGCCCGGGACCGCCGAGCTCGGGGCGGCCGGGACTATGCTGACGCTTTGCTCGGGATCCTCCCGCAGCTCTTCACGGTAAGCCCGAACTCATTTTCTTCCATCTTTCGTGACCTCAGTGGTCTTGCTTCTAACCCGGTTGCTTTACTTGTACAGATTGGGAATGACGTTCTCCTACTGAGGAACTTCCTCGTAGGGAATGCGAAGAGGGATGCCGAGAAGGAGAAGAAGCTCGGCAAGCTCGCAGCCGACGTCAAGGACCTCATGGAAAAGGGGGTCGAGCTGCGTGCAAGCAATCAAGCCCTCCAGACTGACCTGGCACGCGCCGAGGGGCGAAACAAGGAGCTGGAGTCTTCTCTATCGGAGGAGAGGATCTCCCACCAGCATCGCGCGGAGGAGGACGCAGCAGAGAGGGCTCGTCTTCAGGCCCACTCCCAGTGGCTGGAGCGCCAGCTGGAGGAGGCTCGGCGAGATGCAAATGCGGCAAAGGAGCGGAGTGCGTACGTCAACGGACTCCTGGAGGCCGCGAAGCGGGAGGTGTAGGAGGCCGTCCCGAAGTTCTGGGCTTCCAACGAGTACACGTCGGAGGTCCGGGAGGCCGCCGTGGACTCCTTCCTGAAGGGGTTCCGGATGTGCCGGGAGAAGGTAGGGGCCTTCTATCCCGAGCTCGACCTCAGTGGGGTGGTGCTCGGAGGTAGGAGGCAAGGAGCTGAGAGTAGAGCCTCCGGTGCGGCCGACGCCACGCCTGCGGCCCCGTCGACCGGTGAAGCCGTGGCTCCGGAGCAGCCGCCTGAGCCGGCCGCTGCTGAAGGCGAGGATGCGGAGCGCGCGACCCCGGCGGAGGGCTCCGACCCCGCACCAAACTGAGCCACCGTCTTCTCGCCCTTCTTCATCGTCGTAATTGTACCCTTTTTTTTTTCTTTTTTCTTCTTTTTTTTTTTGGGGACTCCCGGCCTGTCGGGATTCCCAGCTTTGTATTTTTCCTCGGATTAATGAAAACATCGTTTGACTAAGTCTCAAGTTCACCTTCTTCCCCACTCTCCCATCTCCTTTTTTTTTCTTTCTTGAGATGTTGATGTGGAGTGCCGAAATGATCGTAGACCTGGTCCCGTCCGTCGCTCAAATCGAATGTTGGGACATTCCGGACCGCGTGGCATCAGAGTAGGCCTTGAGCGGGTCCGTCTTTGGGATCGCCTTCATACTCGCATGGGCGAAATGGTTTCTTCCCCGCCTTCCAGGCCGAAGCCCGGGACCTCCGGACTGAACCCCGGGGGCCGCAGGCTTTCTCAAGCCTTGCGCGGCTTGCCGGGCTGTTCTCCGGGCTTGCATGGGCGAACTGGGTTCTGTCCCACCTTCCAGGCCGAAGCCCAGGATCTCCGGACTGAACCCCGGGGCCGCAGGCTTTCTCAAGCCTTGCGCGGCTTGCCGAGCTGTTCTCCGGGCTTGCGTGGGCGAACTGGGTTATGTCCCACCTTCCAGACCGAAGCCCAGGATCTCCGGACTGAACCCCGGGGCCGCAGGCTTTCTCAAGCCTTGCGCGGCTTGCCGAGCTGTTCTCCGGGCTTGCATGGGCGAACTGGGTTCTGTCCCACCTTCCAGGCCGAAGCCCAGGATCTCCGGACTGAACCCCGGGGCCGCAGGCTTTCTCAAGCCTTGCACGGCTTGCCGAACTGTTCTCCGGGTTTGCGTGGGCGAACTGGGTTCTATCCCACCTTCCAGGCCGAAGCCCAGGATCTCCGGACTGAACCCCGGGGCCGCAGGCTTTCTCAAGCCTTGCGCGGCTTGCCGAGCTGTTCTCCGGGCTTGCGTGGGCGAATTGGGTTCTGTCCCACCTTCCAGGCCGAAGCCCAGGATCTCCCGCTTCCTTCGGCCGTCGGCCATGATCAGGCATGCCGAGCTCAGGGCCATGCGTCGGTTTTCCTACAAAGTGAGAAGAGAGCGTTTGAAGCAAGGGAACTTTATTGCCGGAGTGGGGAACCTTACATTACTGATAATACATTCTTAGGTTCGAGGCATTCCACGTCCGGGGGAACCTGGCACCTCCCAACTCCTCCAGGTAGTAGGCGCCGTGAGGGAGGGCTTCTGCTACCCGGTATGGGCCCTCCCAGTTGGGCGAGAGCTTGCCGCATTCCCGTGGCTGAGAAGCTTCAGCGCGCCGGAGGACCAAATCTCCGGGACAAAAAATCTTCGGTCGCACTCGGGAGTTGTAATACCTGGCCACACGCTGCCTATACGCCGCTATTCGAACTCGAGCCTTGTCCCTCGTCTCCTTAAGATGGTCAAGGTTGAGCATCATCCTTGCTGGGTTTTCTGTCTCGTCATATTGCTCTACACGCAGCGTGGGTAGGCTGAGCTCGATCGGGATGACCGCCTTGGCTCCGAAGACGAGGTTGAACGGGGTCTCGTCGGTAGCCATCCTCGGGGTGGTGTGGTATGCCCAGAGGACGCTGGGGAGCTCGTCGGCCCACCTGCCCTTGGCCTGGTCCAGCCGCGTGCGGAGGCCCTAAAGAATGGTCCTGTTCGTGACTTCGGCCTCTCCATTGGTCTGGGGATGCGCCACCGAGGTGAAGCGATGCCTGATGCCGAGGTCGCTGCAGAACTCTTCGAACTCCCGGTAGTCGAACTGGCGCCCGTTGTCAGTAACCATGATGTGGGGGAGGCCGAAGCGGCAAACGATCGACTTCCAAAAGAACTTGGCGACGTTTGCTTCGGTGATCCTCGCCAAGGGTTCGGCCTCGACCCACTTTGTGAAGTAGTCGATGGCCACTATCAAGAACTTCCGCTGTCCAGACGCCGGCGGGAATGGGCCCAGAAGGTCCATCCCCCACTGGGCGAACGGCCAGGGAGCTGAGAGCTGGGAGATTGGGTTGGAGGGCTGCCGTTGCACCGTGGCGTGACGCTGGCACCGGTCGCACTTCTTCACGAAGTCAGCGGCATCTTCCTTCATCGTCTCCCAGAAGTAGCCCTGACGGAGGGCCTTGTATGCTAATGCCCTGCCCCCCACGTGGTTCCCGCAGACGCCTTCGTGAATCTCCTGAAGCACGAGCTTGGCTTCCGTGGGTCCTACACACTTGAGGAGGGGGTAGGAGTAGGATCTTCGATACAATTGCCCATCCATCAGGACGAACCGCACGGCTTTCTTTCTGATAAGGCGAGCCGCCTCGCGGTCCTCCGGTAGGGTGCCACTGGTGATGTATTCGGCGTACTTGTCCATCCAGCTGGGTTCATGGCTGACTTGATGGACCTCCACCGGTGCCTCGAGGCTTGGGATCTCAAGGCGCTCCACATGAGCGCGGCCCAGCATCGAGTCCGGCAGGGTCGCCAGCCGAGAGAGAGTATCCGTGCGGGCGTTCTCCCTGCGGGGGATATGGAAGATGTTGAAGCGCCAGAATCTGGACGTGCCCGCCTTGACGAGCTCCAAGTATTTCGCCATTTGGGGGTCATGTGCGGCATACTCCCCGGAGACCTGTCCCGCCACGAGCTGGGAATCAGTGAAAGCTTTGAGGTTGGTCACGCCCAGCTCGCGGGAGACCCTCAGCCCGGCAAGAAGTGCTTCGTACTCCGCCTGGTTATTTGTCACGGGGAATTGGAAGCGGAGCGCACATTCGGCGACGACCCCGTCGCCGTTGGCAAGGATGAGTCCGGCTCCGCTCCCGCCGGAGTTCGAGGCTCCGTCCACATGGAGGATCCAGGCATCCTCTCCGGGCTCATCGGGGCCTATCTCCATCGGCCGACCTGGGGGCCTTCCTCGGGCTCCTTGCCCAAGCCTGCACATTCGACCAAGAAGTCGGCCAGCACCTGTGCCTTCATGGCCGACCTTGGCCTGTACGTGATGTCGAACTCGCTGAGCTTCAGTGCCCACTTTGTCAATCATCCCGAAGTATCGGGTCGGCTGAGCACAGCTTTCAGCGGTTGATCCGTCAGGACAGCGATGGGGTACGCTTGGAAATAGGGCCTGAGATGCTGGGCAGACACTATTAGCACGTAAACGAGTTTCTCGGGCCGAGAATACCTGAGCTCCGCGTCACGGAGAAGCTTGCTGGTATAGTACACCGACCACTGGACTCCTTGGCCATCGGTCCGAACCAGGACCGAGCTGACGGCTTTCGGGGTGACCGCCAGGTAGAGGATGAGCTCCTCCCCCTCCTCGGGCCTGGACAGCAACGGTGGCGACGCGAGCGTCTTCTTCAGCTCCTCGAAGGCCTTCTGGCATTCCTCGGTCCAAGCGAAGTCGTTCATCTTTCTCAGCACCTTGAAGAAGGGACGGCAGCGGTCTGCCGACCTGGAGATAAAGCGGCTGAGGGCCGCAACTCGGCCGGTGAGTTGCTGCACTTGCTTCTTGGAGGCGGGCTGCTCCATGTCCAGGATGGCCTGGACCTTCTCCGGGTTGGCTTCAATTCCTCTTTGGGTCACCATGAATCCTAGGAATTTCCTGGCGGAGACGCCAAAGGCACACTTCGCCGGGTTCAGCTTCATCTGATGACGTCGGAGGTTGCCGAATGTCTCCACCAAGTCAGCCACGTGGTCCGAATCGGGTTTGCTCATTACCAGCATGTCGTCCACGTACACCTGCATGTTGCGGCTGATCTGGTCCTTGAAAATTATGTTGACTAGACGCTGGTATGTTGCCCCAGCGTTCTTGAGGCCGAATGGCATCATCCTGTAGCAAAAAGTCTGGCGGTCGGTTATGAAGGCGGTATGCTCTTCGTCCTCCGGGCTCATTCGGATCTGGTTGTATCCGGAGAAGGCGTCCATGAATGACAGGAGGCGATGTCCCGAGGTGGTGTCGACCAGCTGGTCGATCTTTGGAAGAGGGAAGCTGTCCTTTGGGCAAGCTCGGTTGAGGTCGGTGTAGTCCACACAGATCCTCCACTTACCACTACTCTTTCTTACCATGACCACGTTTGCTAGCCAGCTATGATACTGGACTTTCCGCACAAAACCGGCGGCGAGGAGTTTCTCCTTGATTGCCTTCTGTCTTTCCATGGCGAAGCTCCTCTTCTTCTGGCGGACCGGGCGGCAGCTTGGGTCCACGTTTAACCTGTGCGTGATGACCTCGGACGGGATGCCCGGCATGTCGGCCATTGACCAGGCAAACATGTCAGCGTTCGCACGGAGGAACTCCAGCAGGCAGGTCCGTTCTTCTTCAGGGAGCTGGGCCCCGACTTGCACCGTCTTCAGCGGGTCCGAACCGAGGGGAAAAGTCAGCAGGCGCTCTACGGGCCCTCCCCTGGGTTCCTTCTCTCTTAGGTCGAGGTCGTCGACATCGGGGGCGAGCTCCGCGCCCCGGGTGCCCGGGACCGTCTGGAGGCAAAGCGGGACTGGCTGGGCCGTTCCCTTCATCTCCCCGAGCCCGGAAGGCATGGGGAACTGCACCAACAACCTTTTCGTGGAGATCGTGTCGTCCAGTTGGTTGAGCCCGGGACGCCTGAGAATGGCGTTGTAAGGCGAAGGGAATCTGATGACGGTAAACGTTATCAGGACGGTCGTCTGCCGGGGTGGGGATTCGGCGGTGACCGGGAGAGTGATCTCCCCTTCGACCCCCACGGAGTCCCCTGTAAAACCTACCAGGGGGGTATGTACCGGTCTCAGCTGATCGCGAGACAAGTTCATCCGAGAGAAAGCATCGTAAAAAAGCACGTCAGCCGAGCTTCCACTATCCACCATGATTCGATGTACAGGATGCTTCGTAATGGTCATCTCGACCACCACGGCATCGTTGTTTACATTATCATTATCCTTCCCCTCCTCGGGAGGGATTACATTCTCCGGGTTCCCGACTTCCCGGGCTCTCTTCGCCGCTCGTCCGACCCCGCGTGAGATCATGCCCACGGGCTTCTCCATTGGGCAGTTATCGATTGCAGGAACGGGCGGTAAGGTCACGAGCGGCTGCCCCTTCGGGGGAACCTCGTTCCTGAAGAACTTCCTGAGGTAGCCCCTCTTAATCAGCTCCTTGATCTCCCGCTTCAAGTTGCGACACTCCTCCGTGTCGTGACCGTGCTCACGGTGGAACTGGCAGTACTTCGATTTGTCCCGGGTGGCCCTCGGGTTCTGAGGAGGAGGTCGGCGGAGGTAGCGCTCGCCCTCGATTTCCATGAGGATCTTCGTCCGAGGTGCGAGGAGAGGGGTGAACCTCTGCTCGGGAGTGGCCTCGCCCCTCGGCCTTGGATTCGGGCGAGGGTCGGCAGATGGCCCGGGCTTCTGAGCTCCCGGGATATCTCTCGGGGGCGGCCTCTTCAGAGTCTTCCCGTCCAACTCTCGACGGGTGCGGTCGGCCTCCTCCGCTCGGATGTACTTATGAGCGCGGAGGAGGAGCTCGGAGTACGTCCTGGGCGGCTTCTTGTCCAGGGAGTAGGTCAGGCGGGACGTTTTGAGCCCGCGCTTCAAAGCCAGCATGGCGACGGGCTCGTCCAGGCTGTAGATTTCCAGGGCTGTGGTCTTGAACCGGGTGATGTAGTCTCGGAGCGGCTCCTGGTCCTGCTGGCGGATAGAAAAGAGGCTGTCCACCTCTCTTGGCACCTTTCGATAGGCGTCGAAGTGCGCCACAAACTTTCCTTCCAGCTGGTGGAAGGAGCAAATGGATCCAGGCTCGAGGCGGGTGAACCAGACTCGAGCAGCCTTCCGGAGGGTGGCCGGGAAGGCGATGCACAGAAGAGCGTCGGTGGCCCCCTGGACCCTCATGAGAGCTTTGTAGCTCTTCAGATGGTCCAGAGGGTCGGTGGTCCCGTCGTAGGGATCCACCTGCGGCATGCGGAACCATTTTGGGATCGGCTCCGCCTGGATTTCTTCAGAGAAGGGGGGCAGGAGTCGTAGCCCGTCGAGTCCGCCGACGAGTTCTGCAGGTCGGCAAATCGGCGAGCGAACTCCGCTAGCTTGCGCTCGTGCTCCTCCAGGCGCCTCTCGGCCTGGCGCCTGATGGCTTCATCGGTGGAGTCTTCCACCGAGGCTGCGGGTAAAGGGGGCGCCGATCGGTCTCGGCGCGAAGTCAGGCCTCGGCGTCGCTTGCTGCGATGTGCCGTTTCGGCTTCATCGGCCGGGGATCGACTCTCGTGATCCTCCGAACTGGAGTAGTTTCTTTTTGCGGGAGCTTGGTGGCTCCCACGGGGGTTGGAGACTGCCCTCGGGTGGGATGGCCTGCCCTTAATGGAGCGTAGGCTCCCATGCTGCCCCACGGCCTGGGCCGCGGGGGTCCCTGGCTGCGGCTGCGTGGCCAGGGACCGCTGCTGATGCTGAAGCTGCCGGACCGCCGAGGTCAAGGTCTGCAGTTGTTGGATGACGGCCGCAAGGGGTCTGTCTGTTGAGATAGGCTATGGTGGAAGAGGAGGGGGAGCTGGAAGCTCCCTCTCCGGGCTGTGGGCCCCTTGAGGGGAGTGAACCTCCCCCACATGGCTGGTGGACGCCTCGCGCCCACGAGTGACCACCATTGTCAGAGAGCGCGACACCTGCAGAAAGCTGGCTCCCGCTAGGGGGTGTTGTCCTGCCCCCCTACCTGGCGCGCCAATCTGTTGCCGTTCTCGTCACCGCTCCCGTGCCTCGGATCCGTGGATCCTCCCTGACCGCCTGGCGAAGGAGCCTCCCTGGCGAGAGCGAACCTGCAAGAAGGGGTTAGGAGACCCTGGCCGGGGATCCCGGCGAGGGAGCTCCGACGGTCAAGTCAGTAGACGACAAGAAGGAACAGATTCTCCAAGACGGGCTCCCGAAGGGGTTCCAGACTTAGAGAATTTACTAGTAAGAAAGGTGCTCTGGGGACCAGAAATTCGGCCGGGCCTCCTTGCCAAGCTCACGCCAAGCGATCCCCTCTCGGGACCTTGGATCTCACTCTCGGAGCGAGACTTTTGGCCACTGCTTCTTACTTGTCCCCAGCCTCATCAGCTTACCTTGTCGTCCCCAGCTTCCTTCCTTTTATCTCCTCTCGCTGTTCGCCTGTCTTCTCCCCCTGGGAGGCTCCCCTTCCCCGTCCCTTTCTCTTTCCCCTTTCGGTGTTGAGGGCCAGGCGGCTTTCCGACCTCGTCCACCGAGTCCAACGGGGAAAAGGCAAAAGACAGAAGGGGGTGGCACTGGTAAGGCGGCCGGTCAGACCTCGGGCCCAGTGAGAGCGCTCTCTTTCCCAAGTGTGGGCGCCATCCGTCTATGGGCCCTGTTTTGTCAGAACCGTGGCTCTTGACTGCGGGACCTATCGGGCCGATGCAAATGGCGTTTCGCGTGCCGCCGCCATCCGTACGGGGCGCCGCCTGTGATGTGCACGGCTCGAGGGATGACCTCGGAGCCTGCGCCTCTTTCCTTGGGACCTTCTCTGTACGGGCGGCCTGACCTCGGCCGAGGTGGACCCCTTCTGGGTGGACACCTGGCGAGGTGGCAGGAGGTCGCCTGGCTTCGGCCGAGATGGACCCGTCTCCGGGGGCCACCTGGCGGAGGAGCGAAGGATCGGCCGACCTCGGCCTAGGTGGACCCCTCCCGGGTGGACACCTGGTGAGGTGGCAGGAGGTCGCCTGGCTTCGACCGAGGTGGGCCCGTCTCCGGGGGCCACCTGGTGAAGGAGCGAAGGATCGGCCGACCTCGGCCTAGGTGGACCCCTCCCGGGTGGACACCTGGCGAGGTGGCAGGAGGTCGCCTGGCTTCGACCGAGGTGGGCCCATCTCCGGGGGCCACCTGGCGAAGGATCGGCCGACCTCGGCCTAGGTGGACCCCTCCCGGGTGGACACCTGGCGAGGTGGCAGGAGGTCGCCTGGCTTCGGCCGAGGTGGACCCGTCTCCGGGGGCAACCTGGCGAAGGAGCGAAGGATCGACCGACCTCGGCCTAGGTGGACCCCTCCCGGGTGGACACCTAGCGAGGTGGCAGGAGGTCGCCTGGCTTCGGCCGAGGTGGACCCATCTCCGGGGGTCACCTGGCGAAGGAGCGAAGATTCGGCCGACCTCGCCTAGGAGGACCCCTCCTGGGTGGGCGCCTGGCGAGGTGGTAGGAGGAGCCCCGAACCGAGCTCGACTTCGGCGAGAGCAGTTTGTCTTGGGAAGTCGTCTGGTGAAGTAGCCTTGCTGAGCTCGACCTCAGCAATGTGGCGCTGACTCGGTCGGAGAAACCTCCACGTGGCTCGATCATACCTGACGGTATCTGAGCCCGGCCATGTCATCGTTACGGCCGTAACAGGAAGATAGGCTTCACGACTACCAAGTGTGAGCCTTTCTAGGTCTCGACCATTCTCTGTTGATTCTAGAATCTTACGATCGGCCGGGAGGACTCTGGGGATACTCCAGCTCCTCTTGCCAGTCTTGAGGTCATGCAAGCTTGAGTGCAAGGTTTCTGGAGTTTTTCCTGGCTTGCATCCCCAATTGGGAGGAATGGAATGAATGAGTGAGAAGTGTGGGGCTTCTGGAGCTTCCCGGCTTCCTTCGCCAGACTTGGAGTCAAGCGGGTGAGTGCAGGGCTTTGTAAGTTTTACAGCTTTGGAGTGCAGGGCTTCGTATGTTTCTTAATTTTGGAGTGCGGGGCTTCGTAAGTTTCTCAGTTTTCTTCGCCAAACTTGGAGTTGGGTGGATGAGTGCGGGGCTTCGTAAATTTTCAGGCTTTGGAGTGTGGGGCTTCATAAGTTTTTCAGCTTTAGAGTACACGACTTTGTAAGTTTCCCGGCTTTGAGTGTGAAGATTTGTAAGTTCCCAGCTTTCTTCGCCGAATATGGAGTCAGGCGGATGAGTGCGAGTCTTCATAAGTTTTCTGGCTTTGGAGTGCGGGGCTTCGTAAGTTTTTCGGCTTTGGAGTGCGGGGCTTCGTAAGTTTTTCGGCTTTGAGTGCAAGACTTTGTAAGTTTCCTAGCTTTCTTCGCCGGACTTGGAGTCGAGCGGATGAGTTCCTGCACAGGTGGAAGACAGTGTTGTACCAAAAAGAAACTTTAATAATTGAGAAAAAGTCTTACATTATTGGTAGTATATACTCAGATTGTGGGCATTCCACGTTTGAGTGAACTTGATGCCATCGAGTCCGGCAAAGTAGTAGGCTCCATTCGGTAGAGCCTCAACCACCTTATAGAGACCCTTCCAGTTCGGAAAAAGTTTGCTACATTCTCCTGGTTGGGATACTTCCGCTCACCTGAGAACCAGATCGCCCGGACGGAATGTCTTGGGCCTAACACGGGAGTTGTAGTAGCGAGCTACTCGCTGCCGGTATGCCGCCATTCGGAGTCGAGCTTTGTCCCTCATCTCGTCCAGCAAATCCAGGTTGAGGAGGAAACGAGCTGGATTCTCAGCTTTGTTGTACTGTTGTTGCCCAGATAGCCAACCCAAGAGGGGGGTGAATTGGGTTTGAAAGTTTTTTCACAAGTATGTGCCCTTTTGAAATCTTTGTATGGTGAGTGAAGTGTACAAAGTATTAAGTGCGGAAGCAAATAAGTATGTAGAGATAAAATAAACATAAACACCACAAATTTATAGTGGTTCGGAGCAACCCATCTCCTACATTCACTATCCAAAGTGCATACTTGGGATTTCCACTATATTCTTTCCGAATATAGTCAGATTGTTTTGCTACGGGCTCACAATCCAAAATCCAATACAATGTTAGTTATCCCGGGCTCACTAACAATCCAAACTTGGTTTTCAAGGCTCACCAATAACCTAAAATAACTCACAAGTTACAGCCCCTGCTGTACTCGGAACAACTCAAAAATAGAGTATAAAAGGAAGCAACACTTAAAACAAATCCAAAGATTTGATGGTTGCAGTTGAAGCTTTAAATGAAGCCTTCTTCAATGCTTCGACAATGCTCTTTAAGGCTTTTACAATCCTTCAATGATTACTTAAGAAATTGGTTGAGAGTAGTTGGAGAACTTGAATTCTTTTCACTTTAAAGTACTTAGGATATTCAATACTCTTCTCTCTTCTTCAAAAAATTTATTTTTCCTTGACTTAAATCCTTTATTTATAGCTTCTTAATGTGTTTCCAAGTAAATATAACCATTGAAGTGCCTTGAGAGTCGAAAACTAGCCATTAAAGAGCTTAGGAACAAGAAATTCAATTTCTGGAACTAGCCATTACTGTTCAAAATCTGGGATTCGAGTCAGCTCGGATGGGTCGAGTCGGGTCGGATGCTCAGACAGGTAGAAACTGAACTCTGGAAGAGTTAGCTCATTTCAGTCGAGTCGGCTCGGTTGACTGGTTCTCTTAGAATTGAATTTCAGTCACTTTGAAAGAGTCAGCTCGGATCCTCATTGAGTCGACTCGATTGACTATGTATCAAAAATCTGTGCCGTGCCAAAATAATGTATCAGCTCTAAGTGTTGAGTCTGCTCAAGTGAACTTTCTTTAAATACTTTCAAACTTCTCCAAACTTCTTCCAACATCTTCCAAACAACTTCAAACATCTTCTAAACCTAATCTAAGATATTTAAACATAAAATTAGCCCTTTTACAAGAATATATTTAAATTTATCTAGGACTCTCAAATACATGAAACTTTTCTTATGAGCAAATTGATACACTATAATGAATTCAGAACTGTATGATGAATAGTTGTCCATTTGAAACATCATACAAAAACTTCTTAAACATTTGAAATGAGTCAGTATCGAATGTATGCTCCAATATTTTGTTATCATCAAAATCATTCCAGGGGTTAACAATCTCCCTCTTTTTGATGATGACAAAATACTGGGCATGGAAATATATCAATTACCTTTACAATTAAATTGAATCATAGTTAATACTGTATAGTATGTCAAGTAATTCAAATTGTTTGTTCAGATTATGATCTAGTATATGACACTGTATCAAGGCTTGATTGAAATATTTGAGGTTAGTAAGTTACGTATCATAAAGTATTAGAACTGTTAAAGTTAAGTATCAGAGCTAAATTATATATTGGAGCTGTCAAAGTTAAGTATCATGACAGTTAAGCATTCAATTAAAGTAATAGAGCTTGGATATCAGAGCTTTATACGAGAGTTCATTTTAGAATTTAATTTAGATATCAGAGCAATTTTGACTTAAGTATCAGAGCTTTAAAGGTATCAGAACAAAAGTATCAAAGTTTTTAACAAAAGTATCAAAACTTTGAAAAAGAGATGCAAACTTTAAAATGTCAAATATATCAGGGCTTAATGTATTAGTCAAGACAAGAGTATCAAAGCTTAATACATTTTCATGATTATCACATTACAAAAGTATTTTCTATGAAGTTTCTATTTTCCATGCATCATTACTAGTACTTCCCCTTTTTGTTATCAACAAAAAGGTAAAACAAACATTGCTCCCCTTACTAAGAGATGTTATATAGCAAGAGTGTAAAAGAGGTTTAAGGATCATTCAACACAATATAACAAGATATATAAAAGAGCAAACACACATATATATATCAAGTATTTGATACAAAAAGTGGCTGACACAGCCAACATACAACAAAAAGATCTAATAAAATCTAGTCTTTTTCTTCCTCACTAAAAAAATAGCCTATCTCTAATATAGAAGACGAAACTACAGTCTTCAGGGGCTTCTATCTAAGATCTCTAAACCTAATCTGGGTAGGAGCTCTACCTCTAGGTCTAGGTGCAGTGGGAGTAGGATCTGGAATGGGCACAGTAGGAGGATTAGCATCTGAAGGAAACGGAGGTTGCTGGTCTGTGAAGGCTCCAAAAATGACTAAAGTGCTGGTATATGATAAGATCAGAGTGGCTGGAGTGTCAAATATGCACTGCTCTGTCTGATCTCTCTTTGATGCTGGTGACTCCATAACCTGAGTATCTCCTGACTGCTCACCAACCTGCTGAAAATCCTACTCATCATCATCAGAAGGTAGACATGGAGATCCTGATGGTCCAGGTGTAGTAGTCCTATGAAGAGTAGCTAATATCTGAGTAAAGCCATCCCTCATCTCTGTCTGAAGTAGATCTATTTTCGAGTGTACCTCAGTCCGGATAGTCTGAATATCTGGTCGAAGAGTAGAGATGTCATCATGAAGTGCCTGAAACTGCTCAGTATCATGTAGTCCTTCCATGCTAGGCTCAGATCAAAGTCTACTTTAAATTTAGGTAAACCTCTAACTAGATCTTTGAAAATTAATTTGGCTAAAGTATGCATGCTAGCATTATCCAGTCTTCTATGCCAAAGTAAATTAGATTCTTTAGTTTTAGCATTCATTACCATTAGATTTGTACTTCTTGACATTGCTAGATCATTTGGGTTTACAATATAGATATTTCCAAGTCTATGACCAATAAATTTGGTGCTAGAATCAAGAGAGCTAGTTACTATACACATTGAAGATTCAAATATAACTTTAAAGTCTTTATCACATAATTGACTAATACTCAATAAATTGTACTTCAATTTATCTACTAGCAGTACATTTTCAATATAAGTAGGAGTTATTTTGATCTTACCAATTCCACTGATCTTCTCCTTGCCATTATCACTAAATGTTACCATACCTCCTTTCATTTCAAGAATGATGAATTGATCTTTGTCACCCATCATATGTCTTGAACAGCCACCATCAAGATACCATATTTTTTTTGAATTTTGGGCTACAAGACACTCCTCATCTTCGAGACCCATGAGACATATGTTTGCAGCTTTTGTTGTCTCTTCCTTTTCATTTGAAGTTGATTCGTTGCTAGCACTCCATGTAGCCATCATGGCTTTCTTCTTCTTCTTCTTGTATCCTCTATTCAATGTAGGATACTTAGAATGGTAGTGCCTTGGCTTCTTTCACTCATAACATATAGGTTGTTGCTCATTTTCCTTTTCTTTGTATTTCTCCTTCTTTTTACTTTGTTCTCCCTTTCCTAGGTACTTCCTCCAGTACCTTGACTTTCTTCTGCCCATAAATCTTCTAAATCTCCTCATGGCTAAGGCAATGTCATCATATCCTAGTTCTTCATTAGAGGAGGGGTTTTCTTCTTCTTTCTCTTCTTCTTGCTTCTTGATTTAAGCTACAGTCTTGAATGCTATTGTTTTCTTTTTCTTACTATCATCTTTGCTGTGATGTTGCATAGTTAGTTCATGTATAATTAAAGAACCAAGAAACTCATCCAAAGAAAATGTGTTCAAGTCCTTGGCCTCTTGTATTGTAGTGACCTTGAGATCCCATTTGTCCAGTAAAGATCTAAGAATCTTTTATACAAGGTCAGCATTTGAATACACCCTGCTAAGACTTTTTAAACCATTAATAATATCTGTAAATCTAGCAAATATGGCGGATATTGTTTCATTTAGTTTCATTTTAAAAAGCTCATAATTGCGTAAAAGAATATTTATTTTAGAAGTCTTAACTTGTGTTGTGCCTTCATGGGTAACTTCTAGTTTATCCCAAATTTTCTTTGCCGAAGTGCAAGTAAAAATCTGGTTAAACTCATCAGCATCCAAAACATAATACAGAAGGTTCATTACTTTGGCATTTAGTTTCCCCATCTTCATGTCATATTCATCCCATTTCTTTTTCGAGTTTGGGATGTCTATGCCATCAACTTTCTTAACAAAAATGTGTGGTCCTTTTAAAATATTTTTCGTAATTGAAAATCCATCGCTTGAATATAAATTTTCATTCTAGCTTTCTAGTAAGTATAATTAGTGCCGGTAAATAGTGGAGGTCTATTGCTAGATTGGCCTTCGACCAAAGAGGTGCTCATTTGGGTTGCTATTGACTTTTTCTCTTAATCATTGGATTAAAGGCACAGAGACGTGGCTCTGATACCACTTGTTGCCCAGATGGCCAATCCAAGAGGGGGGTGAATTGGGTTTGAAATTTTTTTTACAAGTATGTGCATTTTTGAAATCTTTGTATGGTGAGTGAAGTGCACAAAGTATTAAGTACGAAAATAAATAAGTATGCAGAGATAAAATAAGCACAAATACCATAAATTTATAGTGGTTCGGAATAACCCAGCTCCTATATCTACTATCCAAGGTGCATACTTGGGATTTTCACTATATTCTTCCGGAATACAGCCGAATTGTTTTGCAACAGGCTCACAATCCAAAATGCAATACAATATTAGTTTTCTCGGGCTCACTAACAACCCAAACTTGGTTTTCAAGGCTCACCAATAACCTAAAACAACTCACAAGTTACAACCCCTACTGTACTTGGAACAACTCAAAAATAGAGTATAAAAGGAAGTAAAACTTAAAACAAATCCAAAGATTTGATGGTTACAGTTGAAGCTCTAAATGAAGCCTTCTTTAATGCTTCTTCAATGCTCTTTAAGGCTTTCACAATCCTTCAATGATTGACTTAAGAAATTGGTTAAGAGTTGTTGGAGAACCTGAGTTCTTTTCACTTCGAAGTACTTAGTATTGTCGCCTGGATCGTCGTGGCACGCAGCTCCTACGTGGTGCCGGGTTGTGCCTCTTTCGCCTGGTATCCGATACGTGTACCTGGTCCTATAAAAGAAAGGAGATCCAAGCCGGGGATCCAGGTGAGGGCACTTCGATGGTCAAGCCAGTGAAATGATCTAGGAAAACAGATCCTCCAAGGTGGATCCCGAGCTGGTCTCCACTCTCGAAGGATTTAAGAGATGATGGAAGGAGTGTTGGGAGAGGGAGAGAGTATGCGACGATGGCTGCCGCTGTGGTGGGATCTTTTTGAGAGCTCTTCCATCTCAGCTTGGCTGAGTGCTTGCCCTCTGTGGCTTGTCCCTTGCCCCCTCCCCTTTTCCCCGCTTACCTCTACTGGAGGCCTTCTTAGATTTCTTATAGATGAAAGGCATCATCCATGAGGTGCCAAACTCTAGCCTGACGCTCTCCCAGTGGGCCAGGTATGGATATGCTAGAAGGTTGGTGAAGGGCGCAGTGCCTTGGATGGATTGTCTATGGTGTTTACAGTGGCCCGAAGGGAGTCTGTTGATTTGGCCGGATGCTTTTTCGTAGATCCACGTACCTCTAGGCGGTGCACTAGCGCTCACCAAGTATGTCAGCCTTTCCATGCCGCTACGGGATCCTGGTGGGAGTGATGGTGACTTCACATGCCAAGGCCGCCATCCAGGCCTTCTTCATGTCTTTCCTTTAAGAAGCGTGCCTTGCCTTCGGGGGGGGGGGGCTTGATTCAATCCGGAGCACGATCTCGGATGGTTGCTCTACTCGACGGGTGGCCTGATTTCAGCCGGGAGCTCTATCGAGCCCGGGGGGTGCTATCCGACCCTCGCATTTGGTGGTGATGGATGGGGACTCCAAGTGCACCCTGCAGGTGATGGGAGTCGCGCATTATATGGGCGAAGAGAACGAGACCGTACTTGGCCGGGTTGAAGCCATCCCACCGGATGGAGCCGAGGGGATTCCTCCTGGTAGAGATATCCGTGCGGCGGATGACATGGTTGTTGAGGGGACCTTCTACTCGTTGATTTTCTTGATACATCCCAGTGGCACTGACACGTGCCATCCATCCACCTTAGTTCATAGTGCAAGGATTCCTGGAAGACGTCCAGCATGTAGGCAACCCCGAAGTGTGGGCTCCGGCCCTGTGAGGTGCTAGGACGAGGTGGGCATAGCCAGATCGTGGGCTACTCCCAGCGATGTCGACGGGCGGACTAAGGTGGGCATGCCCGAGGTGCTGGAAGGTGGTGCTGGAAGGCATCCAGCACACGGGCATGCCCGCCACTCCCTGCCGAAGCACTGTGGCCGAGAAGCTTGGGGGATGGCAGTCACAGGGGCCCGGACCAAGGTGGCCATAGAGCTGGCCGAAATCAAGGCAGGCAAAGCCATACCGTGCGCTGCTCCCGGCGATGCGCGGGAGTGCCCAAGGAGCTGAGCCGGCTCGGGTCATGGCGGACCGAGGCGCAGGCTGAGACGGGCGTGCCGCAGTCAGAGCCGGACTGAAACGGGCTTGCCACAGGTGGAGCAGGACCCGTGCGAGCATGCCGGATTAGGGCGAGCAGAGCCGTGGGTAGAGCCGGACCCGTGCGGGCATGCTGGACTGGGGCGAGCGGAGCCATGCTGCTCCCAGTGCGTACTGCTTTCCGGTGTGTCGGACTGGGGCTAGTAGAGCCATGCTGCTCCCCGGAGTGCCGGATTGGGGCGAGCGAAGCTGTGCTGCTCCCAGCGCGTGCTGCTCCCCGGAGTGCCGGATTGGGGCGAGCGAAGCTGTGCTGCTCCCAGCGCGTGCTGCTCCCCGGCATGCCAGACTGGCCACGGAGGGGGACGTGACTCCACGCTGGGCCGAAGTGGACGGGACTCCATGCTGGGCGGACGGGACTCGCTGTCGCAGGGGCCGAAGTGGACGGGACTTCATGCTGGGCGGACAAGACTCGCCATCGCATGGGTCAAGGTGGCCATGGAGCTGGCCGGGCCCGGACCGGGTCGAACCCATGTGCTGCTCCAGCGTACCTTGTTGGCCCGGCTTGGGCTGAGGAGGGCATGCCGGACCGATATAGGCCGTGGAGTAGGGATGGCAATAAAATCCAAATTCATGGATATCCGGTCCGACCCGATCCGATTGGACCGGATAGTCAACGCTTTGACTGGGTTTGGACCGGATTTGGGTAAAACCCGAATGCTTAACTTTGGATTTGGACCAGGACTGGGTAGATATATACCCGACACAAACCCGGCCCGAATTATTTTAATATTTAAATAAATATATATATATAATTAATATATATTTTTATTAATTATAATTATTAGTTATTAAATTTTAAAATACTTGAACCATATACTCTAATCATTATATATATATTGAAATTTTTTTTCATCCTATTTTATTCAGGATGAATTCAAAATAAGATCATAATTAATTATTTATCAACTTCATAATATAAATTTTGATTAAATATGAAATTAACTGTTATTGAACTAAAAATGTAGTTAAATTTTATTTGTTTAATGTATGTATAATTTATAAAATTGTAGATAATTTTAAAGTTGATAAAAATGAAAAAATATTTAATATGACTCAGTTGGATTCGGGTCGGGTAAACCCGATTACCCGATACCCAATTGAGATGAGTTTGGGTACAAAAAATTCAGTCCCGATAGTGTTTGGGCCGGATTTGGGTAGTGTATTGAATATTTGGGTTTGGGTTTGGGTATTTATGCACCCGGCCCGAACCTGGCCCATTGCCATCCCTACCATGGAGCCAGAGGGCTCTCCATCGGAACATGCCCAAGGTGCCGGGTCTTGGCCACTAAAGGTGCCAAGATCGAGATGGGCGGAGCCGGACCCATGCGGGTAAAGCTGTACCGCTCCTCGGTGTGCCGAACTGGTACGGGCAGAGCCGGGTTGAGCAGGCCGTGCTGGTCATGTGCAGCATCGTGCTGCCTCCTGGCGATGCTGATGAGTCGGCCAAAGTGGCTGGAGCTGGGTAGGCCGAGGCACCGAACTGATCGCAGATGGGGCGGGTCAAGGTGCCAAACTGGCCGCCATAGGGTCCAAGGCAGGCCTCCTATCATATCTCATACATAGAGCCCATATTATTTTTCTATGAACAATTTCCAACTATTGTTGCTTCTGAGTCACATGGTGCCTTGCCCTTTATTAGAATTATTGTCAGAGCCATGCAGGTTATATGTGTTGATAGGTTCCCAGCACCATCAAGAAAGCATGCTATTAGTGAAGTAAACAGAAAGGCTTCACGCAATGGTTTTCCATATCCTGTTATTTTATTTGGGTGGGAGGCTTGGGGATGCCACATAAAGTTCATGACTACGTTAGCTAAACAGGGGTGATGCCGTATCAGGGTCGAATGGATTTTTTACTACTGTAACACTTAGGATATTCAATGCTCTTCTCTCTTCTTCAAAAAACTTATTTTTTCCTTGACTTAAATCCTTCATTTATAACCTCTTAATGTGTTTCCAGGTAAATATGACCATTGAAGTGCCTTGGGAGTCGAAAACTAGCCGTTGAAGAGCTTAGGAATCAAGAAATTCAAATTCTGGAACTAGCCATTACTATTCAAAATCCGGGATTCGAGTCAGCTCGGATGGATTGAGTCGGCTCGGATGCTCGATAGGAAGAAACTGAACTCTGGAAGAGTCAGCTCATTTCAATCGAGTTGACTCGGTTGACTGGTTCTCTCAGAATTGAATTTCAGTCACTCTGAAAGAGTTGGCTTGGATCCTCATTGAGTTGGCTCAGTTGGCAGTGTATCAGAAAATCTTTGTGTCGTGCCTAAATAATGTATCACTCTAAATGTTGAGTCGGCTCGAGTGAACTTCCTCCAAATGCTTTCAAACTTCTCCAAACTTCTTCCAACATCTTCCAAACAACTTCAAACCTCTTCAAAACCTAATCAAAGATATTTAAACATAATTTGCCCTTTTACAAGAATATATATTTAAATTTAGCTAGGGCTCTCAAATACATGAAACTTTTCTTATAAGCGAATTGATACACTATAATGAATTCAGAACCGTGGGGTGAATAGTTGTCCATTTGAAACATCTTACAAAAATTTCTTAAATATTTGAAAAGTGTCAGTATCAAATGCATGCTCCAATATTTTGTTATCATCAAAATCATTCCAGGGATCAACAACTGTTCTACCTGCAATATGGGCAGACCCACTTCCACCAGAACCACAGCCTCTGAATCAAAAACAAGGTTAAAGGGTGCCTCACCTGTTGCCGTTCGAGGCATGGTGTGGTAGGCTCAGAGCATACTGGGGAGCTCCTCGGCCCATCAACCCTTGGCTTCATCCAGTCTTGTGTGGAGCCCTTGCAAGATGGTCCGGTTGGTTACCTCGACCTCCCTATTGGTCTGAGGATGAGCCACTGATGTGAAGTGGTGGTAGATGTTGAGGTCAGCACAGAATTCTTCGAAAGCCTAGTTATCAAACTGCCATATGTTATCGATGATAACCGAGTATGGGAGTCCGAAGCGGTAGATAACTGACTTCCAAAAGAAGGATCTAACCTTGGCCTCAGCGATCTGCACCAGGGGCTCGGTCTCAATCCACTTGGTGAAGTAGTTAATGGCCATGATCAGGTACATTCGTTAACCGGATGCAGGAGGAAAGGGACCCAAGATGTCCATTCTTCACTGGGCGAACGGCCACGGAGCAAAGAGTTGGGAGAGCGATGTGGTCGGCTGACATTGGATGTAAACATGATGATGACAACAGTCACACTTTTTCATAAAGTTAGTGGTGTCTTCCTACATGGTCTCTCAAAGTATCCTTGTCGGAGGGCTTTATAAACTAGAGTCCTACCCCCCACATTATTCCTACAAATGCCTTCATGTATTTCTTGGAGTACATAGGCAACTTCTAAGGGTGTTAAGCACTTTAGCAAGGGATAGGAGTAAGACCTCCAATAGAGCTGCCCGTCAATTAGCACGAACTATGTGGCCTTCTTCTTGAGGAGGCCGGCTTCCTTGTGATCCTCGGATAGGGCTCTGGTGGTAATGTATTCGATGTAGGGGTCCATCCAACTTGCCGCGGAGGTGACTTGCTGCACCTCTATTGCAAACTCGTAGCTAGGGATCTCCAGGTATTCGATGAAGGTATATCCCAGTAACAAATCTGGCAGGGTCGCTAGTCTGGGGAGGATGTCGGCTCGAGTGTTCTTCGCATGAGGGATGTGGGAACTGCTGAAGTGCTGGAGGTTTACTGTGTATGAGCATACCTTGTCCAGGTACTTGGCCATTATGGGATCTTGAGCTTCGTACTTGTCGGAGACTTGTTCCACCATAAGTTACGAATCCTTGAAGACCTTCAAGCATTTTATGCCCAGCTCATAGGACACCTTCAATCTCGTGAGAAGTGCTTCATACTCGGCTTGATTGTTGGTTGCCTTGAAGAGGAAGCGCAGCACGTATTCGGCGACAACTCCATCATAATTGGCGAGGATGAGCCTGGCTCCACTCCCTCCACCATTAGATGCACCGTCAATGTAGGGAATGCATGTTATCATTGCTGAGGCTGAGTCCTGCTCGGGCTCAGGTCGCCTATTTGCCTCCTCTAGATCCTCGGTCACCTAGGTGCACTCTACTAGGAAATCAGCAAGGACTTGGGCCTTCTGCGCTGGTCGTGGATGGTAGATGATGTCGAATTTATTGAGCTTCACCGCCCACTTGGCTAGGTACCCTGATGTATCAGGGCAGCTCAAGATGGCCCTTAGAGGCTAGTCGGTGAGGACCACGATCGGATATGCTTGAAAGTAGGGCCTGAGATGCTGTGTAGATATAATGAGTGCAAAGATAATCTTTTCAGATCGAGTGTGCCTAGTTTCTGCATCACAGAGCAGCTTGCTGGTATAGTAGACTGGCCGCTAGAAGCCATCCTTGTCGGTATAGACCGGCATTGAGCTGACCACCTCTGGTGAGATCGCTTGATATAGGAGAAGCTCTTCTCCGGGCTCCATCCTGGATGGCAACGGCAGGGAGGCAAGGAGCTTTTTTAGCCCCTCGAAGGCCTCCCGGCATAATTCTTCCATCCAGGTGAAGTGTACATCTTATGCAGCACCTTGAAGAATGGCTGGCAGTGCTCGGTGAAATGCGAGATGAAATGGCTTAATGCCGCGATACACCTGGTCAAGCGCTGAACCTCCTCTTGGAGATGGGGTGTCTCATGTTAGTGATTACCTGAATCTTCTTGAGGTTGGCCTTTGTCCCCTGTTGGGTGACCATGTACCCCAGGAACTTTTTCGCCGTGATGCCAAATGCACACTTGGTAGGGTTCAACTTCATCTGGTAGAGGTGAAGGTTATGGAAGGCCTCTACATGTCGATGATGTGGTTCGACTCTAGGCCATTCATGACGAGCATATCATCCATATAGACCTGCATGTTGCAGCCGATCTGGTCTTTGAAGACCTTATTGACTAGCTGGTACGTGGCCCCTGCATTCTTGAGACCAAATAGCATCATCCTGTAGTAGTACGTACCTCTATCAGTCACAAACACCACGTGCTCCTCATCCTCCGAGTGCATGCAGATTTGGTTGTACCTAGAGAATGCATCCATGAAGCTGGGGAACTTGTGGCCCAAGGTTGCATCCACCAGCTGGTCAATCTTGGAAAGCGAGAAGCTATCCTTCGGGCATGCCCGGTTAAGGTCAGTGTAGTCCATGCAAATCCTCCACTTTTTAGAAGCTTTCCTGACCATCACTATATTAGCAAGCCAGGCAAGGTATCGTACCTTATGGATAAAGCCTGCTGTAAGGAACTTTTCAACCTCCTCATTGATTGCCTTTTGTCTTTCCGGGGTGAAGCTCCTCTTTTTTTGCTGGACTGGGTAGCTGTTGGGGTCGATATTCAGCTTGTGTGTGATCACTTCTAGTGAGATCCCGGGCATGTCTACTATGATCTAAGTAAAGACGTTCGCATTGGCTTGCAGGAAGCCGAGCAAGCGGGATCTCTTCTCCATAGGCAGCAGGGCTCCCACCTGTACAATCTTTAAGGGGTCCTCTCCCATGGGAAAAGACAGCAGAGGCTCAACCGGTCTGCCTTTCGGCTCCAGGTCTGTTGGGCCCGGTTGGTCAATTGTCGGACTCTGCCTAGCCTCTCGCACTCCCAGGATGGTCTGTAAACAGTGCTGGACTGGCTACTGGGACCCTCTTATCTCTCCAGTCCCCTAGGGAGTTGGGAACTGGATGAGAAGATGCTTGGTGGAGATCGTGGCATTGAGTAGATTGAGTCCGGAGCATCCTAGGATCATGTTGTAAGGCGAAGGAAGCCTCACAACAGTGAATGTCATCAACATAGTGCTCTATCAAGGTGGCATTCCGATGATTATTGGAAGTGTAATCTCTCCTTCAACCCCAACTAAATCTCCGGTGAAGTCGACCAACGGTGTGAATACCGATTTTTTTTGATCAGTAGATAAGTTTATCCTTGCAAAAGCATCATAAAAAAGGATGTCAGCAAAGCTTCCACAATCAATCATAATTCTTTTTAAAGGATGTTTGGCTATCGTCATTTCTACAATGCAGCATCAATATTTGGGTTATCTACCCTAGTCGACCCTTCTCCCTCATAGGGAAGCACATCATCACCTTCCTCCCTCCCCCTAGCCCTCTTTGAGGTTCTGCCTGCCTCCCAGGAGATCATCCCTACCGGCTTCTCAGTGGTTCAGTTATTAATGGCAAGCTGCTAGGCTCTTCGCTTTGGGCTGCTCGGGGAGCTCCTCCCTCCACATACTTTCCAAGGTAGCCATGCCTGATCAGGTCTTCTATTTTCCTCTTCAAGTGGTGGCTTCCTCGATATCATGGCCATGGTCCCAGTGGAAGTGGTAGTAGTAGGACTTGTCACATCTAGCGGACGGTCTCAGTAGGGGAGGATGATGCAGGAAGCGCTCTCCCTCGATCTCCATGAGGACCTTTGCTCTCGGGATAAGGAGAGGAGTGAACTTTTCTTCCTTGGCAGGGTTGGCCCTGGGCCTGGGGCCTGGTCTAGGGGCCGGTGCATTCTTTGAGGTCGGAGGGCCGGATGCTTCCTTCATGGCCTGCCTTTTTAGTGGCCTTCCATCCAACTGCCTCTTGGTATGGTTGGTCTCCTCCTTGCGGATATACTTGCGGGCCCAAAGGAGGAGCTCTGAGTAAGTCTTCAGAGGCTTCTTGTCGAGGGAGTAGGTAAAGTGGGAGGTCCTGAGCCCCCTCTTTAGGGCCAGCATAGCGATTGGCTCGTCAAGATGATAGATCTCCACGGTGGCGGCTTTAAATCGGGACACATAGTCCTAGAGGGGCTCTCGATCCTACTAGTGGATCGAGAAGAGACTGTTAGTCTCACGTGGTACCTTCATGCATGTATCGAAGTGTGCCATAAACTTTTTCTCCAGCTATCCGAAGGAGTCGATACTTCTTGGCTCGAATCGGGAGAACCAGGCTCAGGCTGCCTTCTGAGTGTAGCTAGGAAGATGATGCAGAGGAGAGCATCGGTGGCCCACTGGATCCTCATAAGAGTCTTGTAGCTTTCGAGGTGGTCCAAGGGGTCGGTTGTCGCATCATAGGGATTAACTTGAGGCATGCGGAATTGACTAGGGATCGAGCCATCTTGGATTCTGGGGGAGAAAGGGGGACAGGTGTCGTAACCCGTTGGCTCACTTGGGGAGCCTTGAATCTTCACAAACCGACATGATAGATCAGCCTGCTTGCGCTCTTGCTCTTCGAGGTACCTTTCTACTCGGTGGTGGATGGCCTCATGATGCAGAACGAAAGAGAAGAGATGATGCGATGCGGAAGGAAATTAAAATTAATTCTTTTTTTTTTTTTATATTTCAGAAATTGGCTTTGACTCAAAGTAAAGCTAAACTAAGTTGAAGGAAACTAGGTAATGATTGAAAGCACAATTTAGAAGAACTAGGTTATCAGAGTAATTCAGAAGTAATGGATCGCTGGGGGTTGAGAAACTCCCAGACCTAGGGTTTCGCTCTGAACTTTCAACAGGACAGAAATAAAGAGAAGAGATGGGTTACCAACCAGACAGTGATCTTCACAAAGTTTGGTGGAAGAACTCTCTCGAGCAGATTGTTGGATCCTCGGATTCGGATATCTTCGCAATGGATCCTCCAATACTGGTCCTGTGGCTGAGTCGGCTTCTCCTGGACTCAAGATCTGGGAAAGAAGAGGAACAAGTGATGGAATCAGAGACTCAAGGAAGGATTTACCAGATTGAAGAACTTGAAGGCTGAAGTTGCTGAAATCCGGATCCTCCTGGAGGCTGATCTGACTTCCTCTGGGAATTGCTCTGGATCTGAAGTATCTGGACTGGATCTGGATGCTGGTGATCGGCCTGGACTTGGAGAGAGAGGCCGTGGGAGGTGGGATAGGCTAGGGTTTGGTGGATTGAAGTGGATGGTGGGCGGCTAGGGTTTAGTAGTTGGAGTGGCTAACCTAGGGTTTAGGGGTTTGGAGATCTCACACCTCCTCAAGGTTCCTGGGGAACCCGGATTTACTCCCTCACGGAGCTCAACACCTGGATGCAAGTGCGGAAGAGAGAAAACACAGAGTTTGCTCACAAAAAAAGTTGGTTTCATTCATCAGATTGATTAAAATTTACAAGAGGGATTTAATTTATAGAACTTTACAAGAGAGTAGGGTTTTACATCTTCCTATGTGGGACTAAAGGAGGGGATCTACAAATTAGGATAATCCATACACATATGGCCGGCCAAAGGTTCCAAAAAATATTGATTTGGGTTTTAAAAGGAAGGTAGATGGCGCCTCCAAGCTTTATTCTTCAAGAGAGGATTTCTTTCCTTCCATGGATCAACTCTTTTGGACTCCTCCTTTTCTTTCTCCCTAAGTCATGGTCCTTCCCATCTTTGTTTTGGGCATTTTTGGCATGGAATGGGCGCCTCCTTGATGTTCTCTCCAAGAAGAATTTCTTCCCTTTCATAACTTGGCTCTTATGGAAGGTCTTGGGCCGCCCCCTTGATTTGTGGATCCCTGGTTGCTTTCTCCTCATATGGCGCATGAAAGAAGGGAGCTGCTATCTGTGGTGTGGGGACCAGAGTATACTAGATGGAGATGTGGCACCCCCTGGACTCAGGCATGTGGCTGGGAGTGTGGCGCCCACTTGCTTGGCCTTGGGAGAAAATGTAACACCCCAGGTTGAAGTCCTAGACCACTACTGAGTCAACATGACTCAACAAAAATAAATTGCAGGGAGTACAGACTCAAGCTAAAATTGAGTTGATCAAGTCAACCCTTATTACAAGATAGAAAATCTTAATTCTTCGAGCAAGGTCACTTAGAGATCCAGATGGAGCTCTGAAGTATTCTTCTGAGTCTGGTGCCCGCACCAATTCTCCCGAGGTGGGAGGAACTCGACCCTGTCGAGTATGGATCAAGTTGGCTCTGGTATCTCTCCAAGAGGTCTGGGTCCAATTCTTGTAATTCTTCTCGGGAGATCCAAGAGTCATCAAAATCTGGCCTTCCTTACCAGTGGACCAGGTATCTTTGGTATCCTCGATTACGAGTAGAGATAACCTGATCATCCAGGATCTTTTCAATCTGCTCTTTCCTCACAGGCCAGTTTGTTGGTGGACACACAGGGTTGGGTTCACTCTCAAGAGCAGGATTAGGTTCAAAAGGCTCACTGGGAATCACAGCTGGCTCTCTATACTCTACTAGGTCTGTAATGTTGAAAGTGGAGCTAATGCCTAGTTCTGGAGGCAACTCGAGCACATAGGCATTGGATCCTACTCTTTTCACCACTCTAAATGGTCCAGCTCCTCTAGCATGTAACTTTCTAACGGTTCCAGGAGGAAACCGTTCAGGCCTTAACCTAATCATTATATAGTCTCCCTCATTAAAAGTTTTGACTCGCCTTTGAGAATCAGCCAACTTCTTATAAGTTTCATTACTTAAATTTATTTTGGCATGAATTTCTTTATGCAAGTCTTTTATATGCTGTGCAAAAACTTTGGCAGACTCGGAGACTCGTGTGTGGACTGGTAAAGGAGCTAGGTCAAGAGGTGTGTGAGGTTTGTAACCATGCACAATTTTAAATGGACTCTTGCCTGTAGACCTATTGACTGAGTCATTGTATGCAAATTCAGCTCTAGGTAAGTACAAATCCCAGTTCCTAATGTTTTCACCAACAAGACACCTTAACAGATTGCCTAAACTACGGTTCACTACTTCGGTTTGGCCATCAGTCTGGGGATGATAGGCAGTTGAAAACTTAAGTTTTGTCCCTAACTTATGCCAAAGGGTTTTCCAGAAATAGCTGGTGAACCAGACATCCCTATCGGAAACAATTGTCTTAGGTAGGCCATGGAGTCGAACTATCTCATTAAAGAACAGGGTGGCTACCTTAGACGCATCAAATGTTTGGGAACAAGGCAAGAAATGGGCCATCTTGAAAAATCGGTCGACTACAATATAGATAGAGTCATGCCTCCTCTGGGTCTTAGGCAAACCTAACACAAAGTCCATGCTCACATCTTGCCAAGGATGATCTGGGACAGGGAGTGGGGTATAAAGGCCGGTGTTCTGTTTTCGCTGTTTGGCAACAGCGCAGGTCCGACACCTAGCCACAATGTGTGCTACATCTCTTTTTAAGCTAGGCCAGAAAAAGTGGTCTTCAATAGCCAGGGTGGTCTTATCTTTTCCGAAATGGCCAGCTAAACCTCCAGCATGAGTTTTCCAAATCAAAAATTCCCTAAGAGAGGTTCTAGGGATGCAAAGCCTATTCTTAAAGAACAGAAAGCCATCTAAAAGGGAATAATCCTTATGATCACTAGATGGTCCTTGAGTTAGATCCTGGTACACAGTCTTAAAATCCGGACACGACTCATATTCCTCTTTGATTTGCTCAAACCCTATGACTTCAGCCCTAACAGAATTCAACAACAAAGATCGATGACTAAGGGCATCAGCTACCTTATTTTCAGACCCAGCCTTATGCTTTAAAACAAAAGTATAGGACTGGATATACTCTACCCACTTAGCATGCCTAGGGTTAAGCTTCTTCTGGGAACTCAAGAATCTAAGAGCCTCATGGTCCGAAAATAGCACAAATTCTTGCGGTAGCAAATAATGTCTCCAGTAACGCAAAGCTTGCACTACCGCATAAAATTCCTTATCATAGGTAGAATACCTAAGCTTAGCATCATTAAGTTTTTCACTAAAGAATGCTACGGGATGGTTCTCTTGGCTTAAGACTCCACCTATACCTACTCCTGAAGCATCACAGGCAACCTCAAATACCTTTGAAAAGTCCGGTAACCTCAAAATGGGTGCCTGGGTCATCCTATCCTTAAGATCTAGGAAGGCTTTATGGGCTGCTTTAGTCCACTGAAATTCTCCCTTCCTAATACAGTCTGTGATAGGAGCAACTACAGTACTAAACCCCTTGATGAATCGCCTATAGAAGGTAGCCAAGCCATGGAAACTTTTGACTTCATGCACACTGGTCGGCTCTGGCCATTCTACTATGGACCTAATCTTTTCTGGATCGGCAGCCACGCCGTTAGGGGTTACAACAAAACCAAGGAAGATAATTCTACTGGTCATAAATTCATACTTTTTGAGATTACCGTAGAGACTATCATTCCTCAAAACTTGGCAGACTTGTCTAAGGTGGCCTAGGTGATCTGCAGGGGTCTTACTATAGATCAGGATGTCATCAAAATAGACCACTACAAACTTCCCTATGAAAGCTCTAAGTACCTGGGTCATAATCCTCATGAAAGTACTAGGGGCATTGGACAACCCAAAAGGCATAACAACCCATTCATAGAGACCATCCTTAGTTTTGAAGGCGGTTTTCCACTCATCCCCTGGTCTAATCCTAACCTGATGATAGCCGCTCTTGAGATCAATTTTAGAAAAAACCATGGCACCGGCCATCATATCTAGCATGTCATCTAGTCTAGGGATGGGGAACCTATACTTGATTGTAATTTTATTGATGGCACGACTATCAACACACATCCTCCACGTGCCATCCTTCTTTGGGGTCAGAAGTGCAGGGACTGCACAAGGGCTAAGACTCTCTCTAATGAACCCCTTCTTCAATAATTCTCCAACCTGCTTTTGTAGTTCCTTATGCTCAGATGGATTCATCCTATAATGGGGCAAGTTGGGTAAAGTAGCTCTTGGGACTAAATCTATGGAATGCTGGATATCCCTAAGAGATGGAAGGTGGTATGGCAGATCCTCGGGAAAAACATCTTCAAATTCTTCTAACAAAGGCTTAACTTCCTGAGGAGGCTCTGAGGGTGTAGGAGTCCTAAGTTCCTTAGCAGTCAACATCCAAATAGGTGAACCACTATGAATTTCTTATTCTAGATCCTTGGCACTAATTAGGTTCACTCCAGTCTTCATTTCTCTGACCTTATTGGTTCCTTTAGCTACCTTATCCTTAGGAGGGACTGAATGGATTGTGATTTTCTTCCCATTGAAACTAAAGACACAGGTGTTGGATTTTCCTAAGAGGGTGGCATCATGATCATACAACCAAGGTCTTCCAAGAATTATACTGCTCACCCCCATGGGCAAGACGTCACACCAAATCTTCTCTTGATAGGATTGCATTTGGATTTGGACCTGACATCTAGACTGGATGGGTATAGAGGTAGAGTCTACCCAAGAAACCTTATAGGGGTTGGGGTGGGGGACTGGGGTTAAGCCTAACATTTTGACAGTGCTAGTAGAAATGGCATTCACACAGCTCCCACTATCTATGATGATTTTACATACCTTATCCCCTAGTTTAAGGAAAGTCTGTAGGATGTTAGTCCTACACCAATCCTCCTGAACTCTATTCTGGGACAGGATGCATCTTACAACCCCTAATTGGTCAGACTCTGTGGATTCCACCTCTCCTTCATACTCATCGACCAAATTCATTCCGGCCTCATAAACTTCTTCTTCAAACTCCTCATTGGGCCCGGAATTCTCTTCTTCTCCTTCTTCTATGTAGAGGGATCTACGAGGGCACTGGCTAGAAACATGACCTACCTTATGGCACTTAAAACAAGCTATGGCCGTGCACTGGTTGGAGATATGACCGGGCTTCTGGCACTTAAAATAGATGATACTAGGGGCTCTCTGGGTGTCAGGTGCCTTACCTTTGTCCATGGGCCTAGGGGTGGGAATACCCTGATTAGGCTTGCTAGGGGTAACTTGGCTAGGTCCATTTCTTGGGATTGGGGCACTAACCCTAGAAGGCATGGGTCCTCTTTGAAACTTCTCAGTGTTTAGTGCAATCTGATAGGCTTGGTCTAGGTCTGTAACCTTTCTCAGAAACAACTCCCTCTTTATGTCTTCCCTAAATCCAGCCCTAAACCTAGACAAAGTGACCTCACGGGCTTCACTCACATCACATCTCATCGGTATTCATCAAAGGTGGTTATGTAGTCTGATACAGATCGGTTCCCTTGTTTCAAAGTCTGCCATTGGTCCAACAGATTCTGCTGATATGAAATGGGTAGATATTTATCTCTAAGCTTCTCTTTCATACCCTGCCAAGTGGTTATGGGCTCTACATTTCGTCTTCTAGTGGTCAGCTCAATGTTTCCCCAGTATAACCTAGCTTGACGTACTAACTTCATCTTGGCAAACTTGAACTTTCTTTCCTCAGACATGGCATACCACTCAAAGTACTGGTCCATCTCACCCTCCCAATCAGAATACACCTTAGGGTTTAAGCTACCATCAAAAGTGGGTGCATCTAATTTGATGTTCCGAATGAACCTATCATCTCTATCTTCAGGTTCTGGGTCAGGCCTCCTATGATTAGGTTCAGGATCTCTGTATAAAGGCCTTCTAGGCTCTTGGTGTGGGTGAGGTTGAGGCACATTAAAATCTAGGTCAGGAGTCCAATTCCGATGCCTAGGTTCCTCAAGTACTTGGACTCGATCCCTAAGCTGGGCAAAATCCTCATGGACTTGTTCTTTAAACTGGGCAACAGTGGTAGTCACATCCTGACTCAATTTGTTCATACTCTCAGTAAGAGCTCTAACCATGGCCTCTAAATCAGGTTGGGTTTGACCAGGTTGGTAGGGCACTCCATTCCGGGTAGACATGATGATGCAAGCAAACACACAAAATGAGACTCAACTGAAACGACTACGGGCTAACTAGACCTAGAGCCCAAACTAGATGCCCAATCAGAGTGGCAAGCTAGCCTGTAGTAACTCAGGACTCAGTCAGGCAGGTGTAAGGGGAGTGTTAGGTCCCTAGATGCCAATCCTAGACACCAATCAGAGATTGGCCAAGTAGGCGGACCAGCACACAAGCCCTTCGGGATGGAATCCCTGAACCACCGTTCTAGACACTGAGTACAAAGCACACACAGAGTAACTAGACAAACTGACTCAACACTAGCCTTGACCTGACTTGTTGATGTCCCTAGCCCACTAGGGCAAATTAGGTCTAATTAATTTTAAGATTAAAGGCTTAGGTTCGAATGAGTGGATGGTGGTTTTGGGCTAAGGAGAGGTTATCAACTCCTCCCCTTATCTTAGATGCTCAAATGCCCTTAAGATGAATTAAGAGATGATCACTCAAAAATAATTGAATTGCAGAAACACAAAAACAGAGTTGCAGTAATTTAACTCTCAGAAATTTCACGGAAACCAATAAATCACAGGAAAATTATGTGAACTAGCTTCAATTATATTGGTTCCAGCAAAATAAAATCATGCAATTCAGAGTTACCTGCAATTAGAAACAATTCCTGCAATAGGGCAGTTACAGACTGAAAACAGAGTGCTTCCCCGTTTACAATTCCTGCTACGAAGTTGTAATCCAACGGATCCCCTACATGCCCTAGGAACACCCCGTGGAATGGGAAGAGGAGGTTTGCACCTCGCTTCGTTCCTAGGACCGGACGTCCTGGGGAGTCTACTTCGAGCAGACAAAGTAAAAAGAGAGAGACTCAAACAAGCAATCAAAACAGAAACCCTAGACAGGGCTATGATACCAAAATTGATGCAGAACAAAAGAGAAGAGATGATGCAATGCGGAAGAAAATTAAAATTAATTCTTTTTTTTTTCTTTTATATTTCAGAAATTGGCTTTGACTCAAAGTAAAGCTAAACTAAGTTGAAGGAAACTAGGTAATGATTGAAAGCACAATTTAGAAGAACTAGGTTATCAGAGTAGTTCAGAAGTAACGGATCGCTGGGGGTTGAGAAACTCCCAGACCTAGGGTTTCGCTCTGAACTTTCAACATGACAGAAATAAAGAGAAGAGATGGGTTACCAACCAGACAGTGATCTTCATAAAGTTTGGTGGAAGAACTCTCTCGAGCAGTTTGTTGGATCCTCGGATTCGAATATCTTCACAATGGATCCTCCAATATTGGTCCTGTGGCTGAGTCGGCTTCTCCTGGACTCAAGATCTGGGAAAGAAGAGGAACAAGTGATGGAATCAGAGACTCAAGGAAGGATTTACCAGATTGAAGAACTTGAAGGCTGAAGTTGCTGAAATCCGGATCCTCCTGGAGGCTGATCTGACTTCCTCTGGGAATTGCTCTGGATCTGAAGTATCTGGACTGGATCTGGATGCTGGTGATCGGCCTGGACTTGGAGAGAGAGGCCGTGGGAGGTGGGATAGGCTAGGGTTTGGTGGATTGAAGTGGATGGTGGGCGGCTAGGGTTTAGTAGTTGGAGTGGCTAACCTAGGGTTTAGGGGTTTGGAGATCTCACACCTCCTCAAGGTTCCTGGGGAACCCGGATTTACTCCCTCACGGAGCTCAACACCTGGATGCAAGTGCGGAAGAGAGAAAACACAGAGTTTGCTCACAAAAAAAGTTGGTTTCATTCATCAGATTGATTAAAATTTACAAGAGGGGTTTAATTTATAGGACTTTACAAGAGAGTAGGGTTTTACATCTTCCTATGTGGGACTAAAGGAGGGGATCTACAAATTAGGATAATCCATACACATATGGCCGGCCAAAGGTTCCAAAAAAAATTGATTTGGGTTTTAAAAGGAAGGTAGATGGCGCCTCCAAGCTTTATTCTTCAAGAGAGGATTTCTTTCCTTCCATGGATCAACTCTTTTGGACTCCTCCTTTTCTTTCTCCCTAAGTCATGGTCCTTCCCATCTTTGTTTTGGGCATTTTTGGCATGGAATGGGCGCCTCCTTGATGTTCTCTCCAAGAAGAATTTCTTCCCTTTCATAACTTGGCTCTTATGGAAGGTCTTGGGCCGCCCCCTTGATTTGTGGATCCCTGGTTGCTTTCTCCTCATATGGCGCATGAAAGAAGGGAGCTGCTATCTGTGGTGTGGGGACCAGAGTATACTGGATGGAGATGTGGCGCCCCCTGGACTCAGGCGTGTGGCTGGGAGTGTGGCGCCCACTTGCTTGGCCTTGGGAGAAAATGTAACACCCCAGGTTGAAGTCCTAGACCACTACTGAGTCAACATGACTCAACAAAAATAAATTACAGGGAGTACAGACTCAAGCTAAAATTGAGTTGATCAAGTCAACCCTTATTACAAGACAGAAAATCTTAATTCTTCGGGCAAGGTCACTCAGAGATCCAGATGGAGCTCTGAAGTCTTCTTCTGAGTCTGGTGCCCGCACCACCTCATCAATAGACCCCTCGGTGGAGGCTCTCATGGGTGAATGCGGCATGGAGTAGAGGAACTCTCGTCTTAGTTTCTAGCCATGCCGGTGCCATCGGCATGAGTGTGCGCCATGGTCCGAGGTCGGGGAGCGACTCTCCTGGCTGGTCGGATCGTCCTGTTGCTCATTCCCGACCGCCCTTGGTCTCCTTATGGGTGAGAGGCTGTATATGACGATCCCTCCCGGAAAGATCGTAGGCTGGTATGGGGATCAGCAGCGTGAGCCACCGGCATCCCTGGCTGTTGCTGGGTTGCCAAGGATTGGTGTTGCTGATGAAGCTGACGCACCGTCGTAGCCAAGGCATGGACCTGTTGGGTAAGTGAGGTGATTTGAGGGTCCACCGGAGGTGGCGGTGGTGGAGTGAGGATCTCCCTCTCCGGGCTCTGCTGGTTGCCACGGAGTGGAGGGTCCTCGGCGTGGCTAACGGAAGCTTCATGCATGCATGTGGTCACCATGGGGCTGTGGACGTCCATAGGTGTTTTGCTTGTAGTGGGGGACTTGCTGTTGGCTTCCCACAGTCACTAGCATTCCTGCGCCCCCTTCCTGGCTTGCCAATCTATTGCCACCTAGATCACCATGGCACGTAGCTCTGACATATAGTGGGTGCGTCGGACTCCCTCTAGGTGTTCTGTCCTCTCTTCCAGTCAGCTTCTGGATCGACCGGTCCTATAAAAAGGAGAAGACCCGAGCCAGGGGTTCTGGCTGGGATAATCTGATGATCAAGTCAGTTAGGATGACCAAGGAGAATAGAGCCTCTATGACAGAGAGCTTAGGACCTCTCTACGTAGAGGAATAAATAATATGAGATCTAAGAGATGGAAGATAAGTCGAAGTTTGAGAGTAGGGAGGTTCTCCTTGCTGGCTCCCTGCCCGTTTGCTATCATTGTCTTACCCATTGTCTCTCCCTTCACCGGAGGTCCCTTCTTTCATTTTATATGGGAGAAATGGCCCAGACCAGGTCCAAGGCTTCATCGAGACATCACTTTCCTGGTACCCTCTTTTGGTGAGGTTTTCTTCTATTAGCAGCCTCCCCCTGTTTTATCGATCCTCGAAAGGAGATTTTTCTATTTGGGATATTTGTCGGTGCAATACAGGTCTTGTCGCTCTGGTGGTACAGTTCCTGCTAGGGGTGCGGGTTTTATGCCACTGAGCCCCGAGCCATAATTTAGCATTTCTATTCCAGGAGGGACCATTAGGGCATTGCAGGACATGGAGCCTTAATAGGATACTCCTCTCGGAGGAGGCGCAGGTGGCGTGCCATGGAAATTGGAGCCCCGATTGCATGGCAGAGGGTGCAGGTGGTGTGCGGTAGGGCCTGAAACCGATGGAGCATGTGTCATGCAGAGGGTGCAGGTGGCGTGTTGCAGTGTCTATAGCCTGTAGCCCTCGCGCCATGGTTTGAATACCTTCTGGTCTTCTTTCCCCCATTCCTGGTTCCTCTATCAGTCGATGATGCCTCTTAGTCCCGGACAGTGATTCCATCTTGGAAAGCGAGAGCTTTATCTCGGGAGCTCGACCTCGGATGGTGGGAGCATGACCTCGACCGGGAGCTCGACCCTGGATGGGAGCTAACCTTGATCGGGCCCTCGATCTTGGATGGCATGAGCATGACCTCAATCGGGAGCTCGACTCTGGATGGGAGCTGATCTTGATCGGGGACTTGACCTCGGATGGCGGGAGCACGACCTTGACTGGGAGTTGGCTCGACTGGGGGCTCAACCTTGGATTGTGGGAGCATGACCTCGACTGAAAGCTCAACCCTGGATGGGAGCTAACCTCGGTCGAGAGTTCGACCTCGGATGGTGGGAGCACGACCTCAGTCGGGAGCTCGATCCTGGATGGGAGCTGACCTCGATCGAGAGCTCGACCTCGGATGGTGGGAGCACGACCTCAGTCGGGAGCTCAATCCTAGATGGGAGCTGACCTCGATCGAGGGCTCGACCTCGGATGGTGGGAGCACGACCTCAGTCGGGAGCTCGATCCTGGATGGGAGCTGACCTTGACTAGGGGCTTGACCTCCAATGGCGATAGCACGACCACACCTGGGAGCTCGACCTTGGATGGGAACTGACCTCGATCGGGGGCTCGACCTCGGATGGCGGGAGCACGACCTTGACTGGGAGCTCAACCCTGGATGGGAGTTGACCTTGACCGGGGGATCAACCTCGGATGGTGGGAGTATGATCTCGACCAGGAGCTCGACCCTGGATGGGAGCTGACCTCGACCGAAAGCTTGACCTTGAATGTTCATTTGGTCACCACATCCAGGTGGCGCATTCTGTCAGCATGGCTGCTAGTTGGGTCCAGCAAGGGCTCCATGTTAGCGATAGTACCATATCAGGTAGCCCCCTCAATTATTTTCTAATAAGCATATCACGAACTATCTTTTATTCTTACTCAAGGACAAGTAAGACTCAATAGAATATGATAAGTGTATAAATCTAGCCATAGAAGCATCAATTTATAAGATCAAGTTATCTTTATTATTTAGAATTGATGCTTTTTCTTATATTTTGCAGGAAAGTGGTACACCATAACAAAAAGCCCTATCTACTGGTCTAAAGGATATAAGTTAGAGTCCAAATAATGAACAATTAGAGCCTAACACCTATCTTAAAGATGGCCCAAAAAAAACCCACATGCAATCGATCCACCTTGAACCAACAGTTTGGTCCATAAGAAGCCTTCATGTGGACCACCAATGAACTTGAAAGAGATTTGAGACCAGATTCATCGATGAATTTGAAAGAGATTTACATCCAGATTCATCAATATATTAGAAAGAGAATTATGGCTAGATTTATCTAGAATGTAATTCTCCATTTTTTTAGTCCCATATCGAAGGAATGTAAACATTCCTTCTCCCCTGACATCTATAAAAGGCCTGTATACTTTATAGAAAAGGCACTTCCCATTTTTTTCCACCTTTCCAATATACGAGAAGGAGAGTGAGTTGAGGGAAAAAGAGCCATTGTCAGGTTCTAAAATTTTTTATTTTTTTAAACTCCAAGTCCTGTTAATGGCTTAGAAGTTAAATATATTTGTTTATAATCAAATTTTATTAGCAATAGAATTTTATTCTTCTTCTTTTAATTATTTTATTATAATTAATTTCTATAATTAGGCTAGTTTAATTTTTGCATATATTTAAATTATGTATTTAAATTTTAACAAGTAGTCTAGAATTTATTTTATATTTTTAAATAATTTTAAAGTATTAATTTAGATCGTGTCTAGCTAAGAAAATCTCCTGGGATTGTAATGAAGCTAGACCATGATTAAAAGTCCATTCTTAGAATCTTTTCTTGGGCTTTCAATTTTTCTAGAGTCCATCTTTCTATATAATTTCTTGCTAAGAGACTTGATAGACTATTATTGGGTTTCAATTTCTTCATAGTTCATATTTGATTCGATAGAAGAAGGGTAATAGATAGAAGGCTCACAATATTTTTAAACCCTTTTCTCTTCTCTCCTATAGGAACCTTGATAGATTATTGTTGAATTAAAATTTCTTCATAATCCATACTTGGTTAATACAACAGAAAAAGTTAAAATGACATTATGAGAGAAATCATAGCTTCTCTGAGTCATTGGTTTAGTGGATTCAAAAGCCCTAGTTCTTTAGATTATTTATCTCTTCAATTTAATTAATTTTTTCTTTAAGTAGAAAGTAAAGAAACAATCTCTTTTCATCTTTGTTAAAGCTTGCCCGAGCAAGGATTTGAACACAGTTCACACACCCAATTTCTCGTGGGATCGACCCATATTCACTAAACGTTCTACCCTGCACATCATGTTCTTGCTATTTAAATTTAAAAGCATAGTCACTTGAGAGGGTCCTTCAAGTGGCTAGCCCTCTGAGGGTCACCAAAGATTAATCCCCTATTTCATGGAACACAAGTTATTATGCAAAAGACATGCATATTAAATAATAAAACTTGAGATTTCTTTAATAAAATTTTATCATTGATAGTACATGCAAAGGTTAGAGTACTTCCAAGGCCTAAGGAGTGATGTCCTATCATGTTGCTTCAGCTAATACATGCTTGGGTAGATTACCTCATCCACTTGATATGGGCCTTCTTAGTTTGAAGATAGCTTTTCTTACTCTGTAGGCTGGGAAACTTCAACCTACTACAGTACTAGGTCGCCTGCTCTAAACTCTTTGGCCTTGACTCAGGCATTATAATATCTGGCCACCATCTAGCAGTAGGAAGCCATTCTTACAATAGCTAGCTCCCTATTCTCCTCGAGCAAGTCCAGGTTCACTCGAAGCCACTTGAAGTTAATATCTTCATTATATTCTTCAACTCTGAGTGATGTGAGTTTGATCTCCATTGGGATGATGCTTTCATTCCAAATGCAAGCCTGAAAGGGTTTTCTCTAGTTCAGATTCTTTGGATAGTTTGATAAGCCCACAATATGTGGCAAAGTTCATCCATCCAATATTCCTTTGCCTAGACCAACTGGGCCTTCAAGCCTTGTAGAAGAGTCCTGTTGGTGAGTTCAGCTTCACCATTGGCTTAAGGTTGGCCCACCGAAGTAAATTATTGACAAATGCCATTGTTGCCGCCCAGATCGCCGTGGCCCGTAGCTACTGACGGCGTCGGGTGTTCCGCATCCGCCCGCGGGAGATGCCTTCGGTGCCCTGGGACCTGCAAGAAAGCCAACGCCAGTGATCCAGGCCGGGAATTCCGGTGGGGGCATTCCGACGGTCAAGTCAGTGACGATCCAGGGAAACAGATCCTCCTGGTCGAGCCCCTCTGGATGAGCTCTACACTAGGAGGAGTGAGTGGAGTGTATAAGAGTGTGAGTGCGAGCTGGGGGATGTGGTGGCCGAGGTGGTCTTGCCCTCCTGTCTGGCCCCTCCCCCTTCTCCTCTTTCTCTTTGTGATGGTTGTGTTGTTGGGAAATTGGGTGGTACTCTCGTTGAGAGAGTGTTGTTCTGTTGTAATATGAGTGCTGTTACCTCATTTTTGCTTACTCTGGCAGAGTCTCTTACTTGGGCTTGCCTCGGGGTCCTCCTTGGTTGTCAGGCGGGTGCGACGAGGTATCGTGCCATAGACGGGATGCCTTCTTTATTGGGTAGCTGGGGAAGCTTTTATATGCCTGTGACATTCCTTTTACTTGCCCTTCCTGGAAGCTTGGCAGGACCTCGACTGTTGTGCCGCCGCTCTCGGGTATCGTGCTCCTTGGTAGGGTCTTTTCTCTGGTCATACGGTAGGTCGATGGAGGGCATGGTGCCTTGGTGTGAGCTTCCTTTCTTTCTGGAAAGAATGGCAGCCATGGGCATTAATGACGACGTGGCGGGTGCTGTCGTACGATCCTCGGGGGGCACACCACCGTCTTTGGAGGGGAGGTGCTGCTTCCTTGGCGATTGGGGCTTCGATTCGTGCTAGAGGCCGAGCTGGGAAGATGGGGCCTGCTTGGACCTGCCTCGCGGTGGCTCGGCTGTGCAGCAGAGGGCCGAGCTTAGTACCAGACCGGTGGGCATTTTTCACCCTGAAACGCCACCCCACTGAGGAGGGGTGGTGGTCTCTTTCTTCTCGCCCTCGGGGCATCCGTTTCGAGCTCCCCTCTTCCATCAAAGGATGGAAGAGTAAGTACTTTTTCGCCTCGATTGAGGGGATCGATTGGGTTTGGAGTGACCTAGATCGGTCTCCAAATAGGAACTCTATCGAAGCAGCCGACCTCGACTTGTACGAACTGCTTAGATCGACCGAGATCCCATCTTTTAAGGTCTTGCTATTAGAGCAGAATCTCCGCGAGGCCGGGGTCATCTCGGCGCGGGAGTCGGGTGAGTTCGACTTGGCCACCCCACTCTCATTTCTTATTTACTTTTCTTCTTTTTCTTCTTCTTTTTTTTTATGGGGTTGACCTCATCTTTTCTGGTGCAGAGATGAAGTTTTCGATGGATGAGCTACTCTCGTTTTTCGAAGAACGAGAGCAGGCGGTCGAGGCAAGCCAGCCCACTTCGAAGAGGGCCCGAGCTGAAGATGGTGCGAGGCCGGTGCAGGCCGGGCCGGATGCACCAATTGTAAAGCGGAGGCCGAAGAGGGCGACCGAGCCCGCCCACAAGCCTTCAGGGTAGCAAGAGTTGGTGCCGGCGCCCGAGCTCGAGGTGGTTGTCCATGCCAGACCGCTACTGCCGTCGCTAGGACAGAGGCCCCTCCTCCGGAGATCGTCGATGTCGAGGAGGGAAGATCGAGAGAAACGAGGTCGGCGCCTCCAGTGCGGATCGAGGTGGCGCCAAGATCATAACCGGCGCCGAACGGGCCTCCCACCGCTGAGGGATCCGAGCCGACGGAGAGGCAGGACAGGGACTATTGCCGAGTCCCTTTCCGGTTGGGCCCTAACGTCTCCCTGGTGAAGGACCCAAAGCTTGTCGAGCGGATGATGGACTTCTCGGTCCAGTCCTGTGATCGGTGGGAGGGGAGCAGGAGGCTCCTGAGCGACGTCGTCAGCTCGACGTTCACCAATCTTTATACCATAAGTTTCCTTCTTTTGTCTTCATACCTCTTGACTTCTCTTAGTACTGCAACTAATATGTCTTCTTTGGGTGTAGCATGGCAGGGAGTTGATCCTCATCAGAGACTACTGCTGCAATTGGGCGAGGAGGGATAAGGAGCAACAGGCGGAGCTCGCGTCCCTGAAGGCTGAGGGGGCCGAAAGGACGCTGAGATCCGGGAGGCTGATTCAAAGGCTAAGGGCCTCCAGGCTGAGCTCGCCGATGCCATCCGGACGAGGAAGGAGCTCGAGTCAAAGAGGACTCGGCTGAAGGAGCTCCGTACTAAGGTAGAGGCAGCGAAGGACAAGGCTGCCTTTACTGAGAAGAGGGTAGCGGCCGCGGAGGAGAGGGCTGCCACCGCCAGTCGCGCCACCGTGACCACCAAGAAGATGACGACAATTGCAATCCGATAGCAGGAGTGTGTCCAGAAGCAGTTGGAGGAGTTGAGGCGGTGGGAGGAGGCTGCAAGGAAGACGGCCGCTGATGCAGTGGCTGCCTTCAAGGAAATCCCGGAGTACATCAGAGATTTTAAGGAGTCGGCGACGGACTCCTTCGCCAAGGGGTTCGCGTACTGCCACCAACAGCTACGGGGAATCCTGTCTGAGGAGCGATTGGCCGCACTCCGGACTACAGGCAAAAAGGCCCCTGCTCCAAAGGTGGCTACAGGAGGGCAAGGGGCTGCTCCGGTCGGGGCACCTCCGCCAGTGGCCCCGGAGGCTATCGAGCCGACCTCGGTTGTGGCAGCGACCAAGGCAGCACCACAGGAGAAGGCGATCGAGCCGACCTCCTCAACGGCCGCAGCTGAGTCTACCCCCCCAGTAGAGCCTGCTCAGGCGCGCGACCCCGCTCCAGAGGTAGAAGAAGGGGAAGTCCCGGCCGTGCGCCACCCAGGGAAGGAGCCAGCCTCATAGGATAGAACTTCCCTTGTATCCCATTTTATTTTCTTTTTGTATTTTCTGTTATTTGTTTTTTCTTTGAACCGGGTTACCTGGCCTGTCGGGGCCCGGAACATGATGTAAATCCTTTCTTCAAAGTAATAGAAATTTACTTCATAACTGTGGTCTCTCTTCTTTCTATGATGTGAATGTCTCTTCTCCTTCTTTCCCCTCTCTTCTTTTCTCTTTCGGTGCGAGGAGGTCGGAGGGAGAAGCTTCGAACCGGGGCGCCTAAGGGCGGTTCACATCTCGAATGCCTCGGAGCTAGGCTCGGGGCTTGATCTTTAGAAGTTGGGCCCAAGAAACATCGCCTCAGAGCCGGGCTCGGGGATGTACTGGCCGGAGAGCTGTGTGGCTCGAAGGTTCCCATGGCTGGAGGTCTGAGCTCCGGTCTCAGGTTGGCGTCCTGGAGTTGGGCTCGGGGACGTTGATGACTTGAGAGCTGCTTGGCTCGAAGGTTCCCTTGGTTGGAGGTCTGAGCTCCGGTCTTGGGCTGGCATCATGGAGCTGGGCTCGGGGACTTTGTTGACTTGAGATGGTGCCTTGGAGTTGGGCTCGAAGACGTGTTAGTTTGGTGGCCGAGGAGCTGGGCTCGAGGCCTGAGTGCCTGGGGGCTTCCAAGGTCTTTGTGCTGGAGGACTCTTCTTCGGGCTGTCACCGAGGAGCTAGGCTTGAGGCTTGAGTGCCTGGGGGCTTTCCAGGTCTTCGTGCCAGAGGACTCTTCTCTGGGCTTTGGTGCCGAGGAGCTGGGCTCATGGCTTGAGTGCCTGGGGGCTTCCCAGGTCTTCGTGCCAGAGGACTCTTCTTGGGCTTTGGTACCGAGGAGCTGGGCTCGCGGCTTGAGTGCCTGGGGGCTTCCCAGGTCTTTGTACCAGAGGACTCTTCTCTGGGCTTTGGTGCCGAGGAGCTGGGCTCATGGCTTGAGTGCCTGAGGGCTTCCCAGGTCTTCGTGCCAGAGGACTCTTCTCTGGGCTTTGGTGCCGAGGAGCTGGGCTCGCGGCTTGAGTACCTGGGGGCTTCCCAGGTCTTTGTGCTAGAGGGCTCTTCTTTGGGCTTTGGTGCCGAGGAGCTGGGCTTGCAGCTGGCTTGTTGGAGAGCTTGGCTTCAGCACTTGATTGCCCGAGGATGTGGCTCAGGAGATGATGTCTTGGAGCTGTGCTCGAAGATGATGTTAGCTGAGAAGGTTCCCTTGGCCGGAGATCTGAGCTCCGATCTTGGGCTAGCATCCTGGAGCTGGGCTCGGGAACTTTGTTGACTTGAGATGGCGCCTTGGAGCTAGGCTTGAAGACATGTTAGTTTGGTGGTCGAGGAGCTGGGCTCGAGGCCTGAGTGCCTGGGGGCTTCCCAGGTCTTTGTGCCGGAGGACTCTTCCCCGGGCTTTGTCGCCGAGGAGCTAGGCTCAAGGCTTGAGTGCTTAGGGGCTTCCCAAGTCTTCATGCCAGAGGACTCTTCTATGGGCTTTGGTGCCGAGGAGCTGGGCTCGTGGCTTGAGTGCCTGGGGGCTTCCCAGGTCTTCGTGCCGGAGGACTTTTCTCCGGGCTTTGGTGCCGAGGAGCTGGGCTCGCGGCTGGAGTGCCTGGGGGTTTCCCAGGTCTTCGTGCCAAAGGACTCTTCTCTGGGCTTTGTCGCCGAGGAGCTAGGCTTGAGGCTTGAGTCTCCTGCAAAGCAAACAAACTGTTGTGCAGAAAGGAATCTTTATTTCTCATGGAGGGGATATTTACATTACTGGTAATATCTCCGCAGATTACAAGCATTCCAGGTTTGGGGGAACCTGGCGCCATCCAAGTCTTTGAGGTAGTAGGCCCCATGCGAGAGGGCCTCGGCCACTTTATAAGGGCCCTCCTAGTTCGGCGAGAGCTTGCCGCCCTCCCGAGGCTAGGATGCTTTTGCCCGGTGCAACACTTGGTCACCAGGTCGGAAGTTCTTTTGCTTCACCCACGCATTGTAATATCGGGTGACTCATTGCCGATATGCCGCCATTCGGAGCTGGGCATTGTCCCTCGTCTCTTCGAGGAGGTCAAGGTTGAGCAAGAGATGTGCCGAGTTCTGGGCCTCATCGTATCGCTGCACCCGGAGTGTGGGCACGCCGAGCTCGACTGGGATCACCGCTTCAGATCCGAAGACAAGGTTGAAGGGTGTTTCGCCCGTTGCCATTCTGGGCGTTGTGTGGTAGGCCCACGGGATACTTGGAAGTTCTTCTGCCCATCTGCCCTTCGCCTGGTCCAACCTGGTGTGGAGTCCTTGAAGAATGGTCCGGTTTGTCACCTCGGCTTGGCCGTTGGTCTGGGGATGAGCAACCAAGGTGAAGCGGTGCTGGATCCCGTGCTCGGCACAGAATCCCTCGAACTCCCGGTTGTCAAACTGTCGCCCATTGTCGATGATGACGTAATTGGGGAGTCCAAAGCAGCAGATGACGAACTTCCAAAAGAATTGGCGAACGTTGGCTTCTGTGATCCGAGCTTGTGGCTCTATTTCGACCCATTTGGTGAAGTAGTCGATCGCCACTAGCAGGAACTTCCGTTGCCCTGATGCGGTGGGGAACGGTCCCAGGATGTCCATCCCCCATTGTGCGAAAGGCCAGGCAGATGATAATTGAAAGATCGGTGAAGCCGGTAGGCGCTGAATGTGGGAGTGGTGCTGGCACTTGTCACACTTCTTGATAAAGTCGGCGGCGTCCTCCCTCATCGTTTCCTAGAAGTATCCCTGGTGAAGGGCCTTGTACACTAGAGTCCTCCTTCCTACATGGTTCCCATAGAGGCCCTCGTGTATCTCATAGAGCACGAAGGCTGCCTCCGTGGGCCTAAGGCACTTCAGGAGGGGGTAGGAATAAGATCGGTGGTAGAGCTAGCCGTCCATCAAGACAAAGCGGGTGGCTTTCCTTCTGATAAGACCAGCTTCTTTGTGGTCTTCCGGCAGTAGGCCATCCTGGATGTACTTGACATACTTGTCCATCCAGCTTGGCTCGAGAGCTACTTGTTGCACCTCCTTTGGGCTTTCGTAGCTTGGATTCTCGAGATATTCGACGTAGGCTCGCCCTAGGGATGAGTCCGGTAAGGTTGCGAGCCTCGACAGTGCATCCGCACGAGCATTTTCTCCACGGGGGATGTAGGAAATGCGGAAGTAACGGAAGCCTACTACGCTCGAATGGACCTTCTCTAGGTACTTCATCATCTGGGATCTCGGGCCTCGTACTCTCCGGAGACTTGTCCGGCAACCAATTGGGAGTCGGTGAAGACCTTGAGGTTCTGCACGCCTAACTCGTGGGATACCTTCAGGCCCGCAAGGAGCACCTCGTACTCCGCCTGGTTGTTTATAGCGGGGAACTTGAAGCGAAGCGCACACTCCGTCACCACTCCATCGGAATTGGTGAGGATGAGGCCTGCTCCACTCCCGCAAGAATTGGAGGCTCCGTCCACGTGAAGGACCCAAGGGTCCCCAGGTGGGCCGGGCTCAGCTTGGCTCTCCGGGACCGTCCACTCTGGTTCCTCGAGAAGCCCTGTACATTCGACTACGAAGTCGGCTAGGACTTGGGCCCTCTGCGATGACCTCGACCGATATGCGATGTCGTATTCGCTCAGCGTCAGGGACCATTTGGCCAACCTTCTGGAAGTCTCGGGGTGGCTTAGCATGGTCCTTAGCAGCTGATCAGTCACAACCATGATGGGATGCACTTGGATATAGGGCCTGAGATGCTTAGCAGACATTATTAGTGCAAAAATAAGTTTTTCAGAGCGGGTATACCTGATCTTCGCATCATGGAGTATCTTGCTGGTGTAGTACACCAGCTTCTGTGACCTGTCTTGGTCTGTACGGATAAGGACCGAGCTGACAACCACTGGGGTGACTGCCAGGTAGAGTAGGAGATCTTCTCCTTTTTCTGGTCTGGACAGTAGAGATGGGGAGGTCAAGAACTCCTTCAGCTCTTCAAAGGTCATCTTGCATTCTTTAGTCCAGGTGAAGTCGTGCAACTTGCATAATGCTTTGAAGAAAGGGAGGTAGCGGTCAGCCGACCTCGAGATGAACCGGCTTAGGGCCGTGACCTTTCCCGTCAGGTGCTGAACCTACTTCTTGGATGTTGGGTGCTCCATGTCAAGGATTGCTTGGACCTTCTCCGGATTTGCTTCGATGCCTCTCTGGGTGACCATGAAGCCGAGGAATTTCCCGGCCGCCACCCCGAAGGCGCACTTCGCTGGGTTGAGCTTCATCTGGTGCTTGCGAAGACTATGAAAGGCTTCAGCGAGATCGGCAACATGGTCCGAGCTCAGTTTGCTCATGACGAGCATGTCATCCACGTACACTTGCACATTCCTACCGATCTGGTCCTTGAAGACCTTGTTAACCAAACGTTGGTACGTGGCCCCAGCATTCTTCAGGCCAAAGGGCATCATCCTGTAGCAGTGTGTCCCCCGGTCAGTGATGAAGGCAGTGTGCTCCTCGTCCTCCAGGTGCATCCAGATTTGGTTGTACCCGGAGAATGCATCCATGAAGGAGAGTAGCATGTGCCTTGAAGTGGCATCCACCAACTGGTCTATCCTTGGCAGAGGGAAGCTATCCTTCGGGCATGCTTTGTTGAGGTCGGTGTAACCTACACAGATCTTCCACTTGCCATTGTTCTTCTTTACCATCACCACATTCGCCAGCCAGCTCGGGTACTGTACTTCTCGAACGAAGCCCGGGCGAGGAGTTTCTCAACTTCTTTGTTGATGGCCGCTTGCCTTTCTGGGGCAAAGCTTCTCTTTTTCTGTCGAACCGGTCTATACCTTGGATCAACATTGAGTTTTTGGGTGATGACTTCAGGGGGAATACCTGGCATGTTGGCTACCGTCCAGGCGAACACATCCGCATTCGCCCTCAAGAACTCCAATAGCGGGGCTTTCTCCTCCTTGGGCAGCTGGGCTCCGATCTGCACGGTCTTTGTCTTGTTGGCCCCGAGCTGGTAAGGAAGCAAGCATTCGACCGGGCCTCCCCTGGGGTCCTGGGCCCTCTGGTCGAGCTCGTCTGCTCTAGAGCCCTCCTCGGGCACCCGGGCCCCGGAAAGGGTCTGGAAGCAGTGCTGCACTGGCTGGGGCGTACCCCTCATCTCCCCCATGTCGCAAGGGGTTGGGAACTGCACCAGGAGCCTCTTAGTGGAGATGACGGCATCGAGGAGATTGAGCCCAGGTCAGCCCAGGATCACGTTGTAAGGCGAAGGAAGCCTAACAACCGTGAACGTCATCATGATGGTGCTCTGTCGAGGTGGGGTCCCGACAGTGATCGGGAGAGTGATTTCTCCCTCCACCCTTGCGGAGTCTCCTGTGAAACCAACAAGGGGGGTATACACTGGCTTGAGCTGAGTAGGGAAGAGATTCATCCTGGAGAAAGCATCATAAAAAAGTACGTCCGTGGAGCTTCCACTATCTACTATGATGCGTTTTACAGGATGCTTTGCGATCATCATCTCAACGACCACAGCATCATTATTTACATTTTTCTTTTCATTTTCTCCTTTCCTCATAAAGGGGAGTACATTCTCAGAGTTCCCTGCCTCCCGGGTCCTCTTGGACGTGCGCTCAGCTTCCCAGGAGATCATGCCCACCGGCTTCTCGGTGGGACAGTTATCGATGGCTGGAGCTGGTGGGAGAGCAACGAGCACCTGGGACTCTGGTCGAGTTCTGCCCCCATATATTTCCCGAGGTAGCCTCTCTTGATGAGCTCTTCGATCTCCCACTTAAGATTGCAGCATTCCTCGGTGTCGTGGCCGTGGTTACTGTGAAAGCGGCAGTACTTCATCTTATCCCGGGTGAAGGATGACTTCAACGATGGAGGACGCCTCAGATAAGTCTCACCCTCGATCTCCATGAGAATCTTCGTTCTCGGGACGAGAAGGGGAGCGAAGTTTCCCTGGGGGACGGGAGTGTTCCTTGGCCTCGGTACTGGTCGGGAGCTCTGAGCTGGCTGTCCAGGCCTCCGCGCCCCTGGCATCTCGACGGGTGCCGGCCCCTTCAGTGGCTTCCTGTCGAGCTCCCGTCTTGTACGATCCGCCTCCTTGGCACGGATGTACTTCTGAGCCTGGAAGAGTAGCTCGGCGTAAGTCTTCGGGGGCTTCTTGTCAAGCGAGTAGGTCAAGCGGGAAGTCCTGAGCCCTCGCTTTAGGGCCAGCATTGCAACCGGCTCCTCCAGACTGTAGATCTCCAAGGCAGCGGCCTTGAAGCGGGCCACATAATCTCGTAGCAGCTCGCGGTCCTGCTGCCTGATGGAGAAGAGGCTATCTGCCTCACGTGGCATCTTCCGACAAGCGTCAAAATGAGCCATGAACTTCTGTCCCAACTGGACAAAGGAGCTGATGCTTTTCGGCTCGAGGCGAGTGAACCACACCCAAGCCGCCTTCCGAAGGGTAGCAGGGAAGGCGACACACAAAAGGGCGTCAGTGGCCCCCTGGACCTTCATAAGGGCCCGGTAACTTTCCAGGTAGTCCAGGGGGTCGGTGGTCCCATTAGAAGGATCCACCTGTGGCATGCGGAATCGACGGGGAATCGGCTTCGCATGGATCTCCTATGAGAATGGGGGGCGGGCGTCATAGCCCGCTGGCTCGTTAGCGGAGCCAGGCAAGTTGGCGAACCGGCGGGCAAACTCTGCCAGCTTGCGGTCATGCTTCTCCAGGCGCTTCTCTGCCATGCGCCTGATGGCTTCGTCTGTGGACCCCTCCGCTAAGGGGGGCGGGGAAGGTGATGCAGACGCGCGGTAACCATGGCGAGGAGCTTTGCCCTTTTTGCCTTGGCAGGGTTTGGGTGCCTCCCGGTCAAGGTACGGTGAGAAGCTTTCTTCATCAGTAGAGCTGGCCCGTCGTCGCTTCATTGGGGCTTGATGGGTACCCCGAGGGTCTGTAACTGCCCGCGGCTACGAAGGCCTCCCGTGGAAGGAACGCAGGCTATCACGGGGTACTGCGGCATGGGCCATGGGGGTCTCTGGCTGTTGGTGGGTAGCCAGGGACCGGTGTTGGTGTTGATGCTGGAGCTGGCGCACTGCTGCAGTGAGAGTATGCATCTGCTAGGCAAGCACGGTCATCTGGATCTCTAGTGGAGGCGGTTGAACCGGGGCAGGTAACTTCGTCTTCGGTCCATGCGGGTTCCCGTGAGAAGGGGATGTCTCCACACGGCTGGGAGAAGCTCCTCTAGCCCGAGTGGTCACCATCATCCCAGTAAACTGTATAAGCGGGGCTTGAACTGGATCAAGTGTCATCCTGCTCTCCCTACCTGGCGCGCCAATCTGTTATCGCCCAGATCGTCGTGGCCCGTAGCTACTGACAGCGTCGGGTGTTCCGCGTCCGTCCATGAGAGATGCCTCCGTTGCCCCGAGACCTGCAAGAAAGCCAACGTCAGTGATCCAGGCCGGGGATTCCAGTGGGGGCACTCCGACGGTCAAGTCAATGACGATCCAGGGGAACAGATCCTTCTGGTCGAGCCCCTCTAGATAAGCTCCATGCTAGGAGTGAGTGGAGTGTATGAGAGTGTGAGTGCGAGCTGGGGGATGTGGTGGCCGAGGTGGTCTTGCCCTCCTGTCTGGCTCCTCCCCCTTCTCCTCTTTCTCTTTGTGATGGTTGTGTTGTTGGATAATTGGGTGGTTCTCTTGTTGAGAGAGTGTTGTTCTGTTGTAATATGAGTGATGTTACCTCCTTTTTGCTTACTCTGGCTGAGTCTCTTACTTGGGCTTGCCTCGGGGTCCTCCCTGGCTGTCAGGCGGGTGCAATGAGGTATCATGCCATAGACGGGATGCCTTCTTTATTGGATAGCTGGGGAATCTTCTACATGTCTCTGACATTCCTTTTACTTGTCCTTCTTGGAAGCCTGGCAGGACCTCGACTGTTGTGCCGCCGCTCTCGGGAATCGTGCTCCTTGGTAGGGTCTTTTCTTCGGTCGTATTGCAGGTCGGTGGAGGGCATGGTGCCTTGGTGTGAGCTTCCTTTCTTTCTGGTGTGAATGGCAGCCGTGGGCATTAATGGCGATGTGGCGGGTACTGTCGTACGGTCCTCAGGGGGCACGCCACCGTCTTTGGAGGGGAGGTGCTGCTTCCTTGGTGGTTAGTGCTTCAATTCGTGCTGGAGGCCGAGCTGGGAAGATGGGGCCTACTTGTAGCGGACCTGCCTCATGGCGGCTCGGTTGTGCAGAGGAGGGTCGAGCTCAGTATCGGATCGGTGGGGCCCAGCGTTGACCGAGCTCGGGCTGACAGAGGTGCGCCCAGCCCAGGGGACCCGACCTCGAAGGGGCTCCGCATGGTGGAGGAGGCTTGAGCTCAACTCCAGGCCACGGGGCCCGCCTCGGGCTCGAAAGGTCTGCCTCTGGTGGGGTTTGAGCTCGGCTCCGACCTAGGTGTCCCAACCTGGTGGGTACCAACCTAGCGAAGCACGGAGCCCGACTTCGATGGGCGGCCCCGTTGACATCGGGGAGCTATGCCCGGCGAAGGGGCCCATGAAGGGAATCCAGCATGGCGTCCGATGAGGGCTCTACGTTAGGATCCTTGGCCACATCAGTAATCTGGTCACATCAGCCATATTCATGGCAAGACTCGTGGAGCTGTGCACCACTAAGTTGTTGGCTATTATTTGTTATAATCATCTTAGGAAGAATGTATCAACAAATAATGGATTCTAGATGAAGTCTCTTATCCTAACTTCAGTGATTTTGGCAAGAGGTTCAGCTTTGATCCATTTGGTGAAATAATCAATGACCACTAGCAAGAATTTATGTTGACCAGTTGCTCGAGGAAACAAACTAAAAATATCCATTCTCACTGGGCAAAAGACCATGGTGTAGCAATTGAAGTTAAGTACATCGCTGGTTGACATTAGATTACAGTGTTCCTCTGGCAGTGATCACATTTTTGTATAAACTAGGCCACATTTTATTGCATGGTGGGCCAATAATAGTCTTACTAAAGTATTTTGTAAACCAAAGACCTGCCCTCCAAGTGGCTTCTGCAAACTCCTTCATGGGCTTCTCTTAATGTATAGTCTGCTTCAAACAGATGCAGACACTTCAATAGAGGCATGGAGTACGAGCACTTGTATAGTTTGTTGTCATATATGATATAGTGTAGTGCTTGACATTTTATCTTCTAAGCTATTTTCCGAATTGGTGGTAATTCATCTCGCTAGAGATACTTAAAGAGAGGGTCAATCCATCTTGGTTGTTCATTGATTTGCTGAATAAGTTGGGGCTCCTCGAGGCTTGATTTCTTTAGCACTTCAAAGTATATGACCTTCTGAAGGTTGAATGGCAAGGATGCTACTAACTTTGATAGTGCATTAGCTCTGACATTTTTTGCTCTGGGTACATGCCATGCATCAAAGCTTTGGAATGACAAGATTAAATCTTTTACCCTATCAAGGTACTTTCACATATTTTCTTCCCTCACTTTGCATCCACCTTTAACTTGTCCTACCACTAGCCGGAGTCGCTAAAAGTATTAAGATGATGGACTCCTACTTCTTTTCCAATTCTCAACCTTGCAATTAATGCCTTATATTTCTACTTTATTATTGGTGGTAGGGAATTCGAACTGTAGGACATATTCAACAACATCTTCTTCAGGATTGGCTAGAATAAGTCTAGCCTCTGATCCTTAGGAATTTGATAAACTATCCACATACAAGTTCCAATGCTTCTCCTAGTTGAACTTGGAACTTGCCCCTTCTACTTGTGAAGCTTCATCTTCTAGGATTGTACACTCTAAATAAAGTCAGCAAGCACTTGAGCTTTGATTGAGGGCCTCAGACGAAAGCTTACATTGAATTTTGAGAGTTTAAGTACCTATTTAGCTATTCATCCTAAGATATCTAGCTGATAAAGGACTGTTCTCATGGGCTAATCAATGAGAAGTACAATGTTATGGGCCTGGAAGTAAGGCCAAAGCTTTCTGGCAGAGATAATAAGAGCAAAGATAAACTTCTCCAACTTGGTATACCTAGTCTCTACATCATCAAGGACTTTGCTAATATAATAAATAGATTTTTGAACCCTCCCTTCCTCTCGGATGAGCATTGCACTTATTATTACCGAGGACATAGCAAGATAGAGAAAAAGTTTTTCACTAGGTTTGGGTTTGTTCAACAACGGTGCAGAGCTAAGGTATGTCTTCAACTCCTAGAACACCTTTTAACCTTCTACGGTTCACTGGAAGTTCCTTGGTTGCTTGAGTATCTTGAAGACTAGCAAGCAACTCTTCACTGATCTGGATATAAAGCGGTTGAGGGCAACCACCTTCTTAGCAAGGTGTTAAATCTCCTTGATAGTTCTGGGAGGAGTTATCTCTTGGATTTCCTGATATTCTCTAGATTGGCCTCGATGCTTCAGTGCAAAACCATGAAGCCCAGAAATTTACTAGATGTTACTCCAAACACACATCTCACTGGGTTCTACTTTGTCTTGTATTGGTGTAGTGTGTTGAAGGCCTTTTGAAGATCGGCAATATGGTCTCGAGCGGACCAAGTTTTTACCAACATATCATCCATGTACATTCCATATTCTGGCCAATCTGATATTTAAAGACCTTATAACCAGGCACTGATATGTTACACCTACATTCTTGAGTCTAAAGGGCATTACCTTATAACAATAGAGCCCATGATTAGTAATAAAGGCGGTCTTCTCCTCATCTTTAGGTACCATCCATATTTGATTATAGTCAAAGAAGGCATCCATGAAGGTGAGGAGTTCATGATCAGAAGTCGTATCAACCAACTGATCAATTTGAGATAAGGGATAGCTATCTTTTGGATAGACTTTATTTAGGTCAGTGAAATCTATACACATTCACCACTTTCCATTTGCTTTCTTTATAAGTACTACGTTCAGCATCCAATCAGGGTACATCACATTCCGAATGAAGCTAGCTTAGACCAGCTTGTCAACTTGCTCAATAATGACCTCCTGTCATTCCAGGGCAAAGCTTTGCTTCTTCTGCTTCACCAGGCGATAGGTTGGATCAATGTTCAGTTTATCCACCATCATGTTCAGGTCTAACCCGAGCGTATCGGTGGTAGACCAAGCAAACATATCGATATTTTCTTGCAAAAAAGAGGTTAGCCGATCCTTAGTTACCTTGTACAGTCTAAGCCAGTCTGAACCATTTTGCTAGAATCTTTTTTTGAGAGAGGGATCTCTAGAAGATCTCCCAATGGCTCACCATGCTCCTTGGTTAATTCGTCCCGTGTATCCAATCCTATGGAAAATGGGTCGGACTGTGCCCTAACTTGAATCCTAGCATTGTAACATTGCCTTGCCATAGCTTGATTTTTCTTATCTCTCTGATACCATTACTAGTTGAAAACTTTATCAATAGATGTTTAACCAAAACTACTGTGTCAAGGGCATACAACCCAGGTCATCCAAGAATTACATTATAGGGTGCCAGTACTTTGATTGCCAGAAAGTCCAACTAGATAATGACTCATCGAAGCAAGGTGTCTGCCTTTATAAGTAATGTGATTACCCCTTCTATGGGTACTGGCTCACTAGAGAAGCCCTAAATGAGGACCCATACCTCACTAGGCGATCCATAAAAAGTTCCATTTGAGAGGAGGCCAAGAAATTTAAAATATTAACTATATTTCCACTATTAACTAGGACATGGTGTACATTATAGTTATCAATATTCAGGATTACAACTACTATATCTATGTGTAGGTACTGGACACCAATCGCATCTTCTTCGGAGAAGGTGATAGCTTCTTCAACCTTCTACCTTTTTGTAGCTCCAGAAGGTTCCACTAGCTCTTACCATCCCTCATCTACCATGCTTATACTTTTCACATTGACGTCTTCAGCAGGCGGACTTTTTTTCCTATTCTCTTATTGGGGAGGCTATTCAGAGCCTTATGAGGCTTTGACTATGGTTGCAGTCAAGGTCTTGGAGGTGACCTTCATGGGGTGCCCTCCTTCGGAGGAATCGATATAGCCTTCCCTCCAAGATAAATCACTTGATTTAGTCCATGAGTTGGATACATTCCTTCGTGTCATGCCTATGGTCGTGATGATAGAGGTAGTACTTGTTAGGGTTGGGATGATTGAGACGAGCACATAGCCTTCTTGCTGGCGATAATTGCTCATTGACATCCATCAATATCTGTCCCTCAGGTGCATTCAGAGGTATGTAGTTGGAGAAATACCTTGTGAGTGAGTTATCATGCCTCCTAGGAGGAGACCTATTTCTTAGGTTCCTTGGCGAACTCCTGCATCAATGATGGAATAGGATTGCGGGACCTCCATCGATTCCTCTAGTTGCTCCCCTCAAGAGGGGCTTGCTTTGAACTTTCCAACTTTTGCTCCATCTTAGGGTCAGCGAGAACCGGGTGTACTTCTCCATCATTGTCAGCATTTTCATAAAAAAATATAAGTCTTCTCCAAAGAGAAGAGGAAAGCATTTTTTTGTAGTTCACTTTTTAGGACCATCATGGCCATGACTAATCCAAATTGCACATGACTAGAATAGCCATGTTGAAATGGCTAAGATATGCCTAGAAGGACTCTCCTTCTCTCTATCTGATGCTCAACAAATAGTCTATTCTCGTCGATGCTGCTGGCTATTGGTAAAGTGGGAGGGGAATAACCGGCTTCGCTCCTTAAAAGAATCAATAGAGCCAAGCTTGAAACTGGAATACCAATGCCTTGCTGCCCTCTTAAGGATGAGGGGAAGGCTCGGTAGAGGATTGCATCGGAAGCCTAGCAGAGTAGCATGTGAGTTTGAAAACTCTCGAGGTGTTCTAATGGATCTGTCGATCCATCATAAGTTTCCAGATGGGGGATCTTGAAGTTTATAGGAATAGATTCTTGCATTATTTTGGTGGTGAAGGGTGGGCTAATATTGAAGCTAAGCCCTTTATCATGGGTCGAAGCTTGATTTTACAATGCCTCGATCTTATAATACATTTTTTGGAGATGCTACTCCACAACGGCATCTTTGGCATTGTGGGCCTCAGAATGTCGAGGCGGTGATCTCCTAGGAGTGGAGTTCCTTTCAGAGTGGGGAGTGGACGATTACCTCTATGCTTGGGCCAGACTTCAAGGCTTACTCTGCCTCATCCACCTTTCCGACTCTGGCTCCAATAGTAGACGATGGGACATCATAGGAGGTGGCTGAGAATATTAGGCCATGATAGAAAGCTACTACTGTAGAGGAGCAAGTTATGTCTCCTGCTAAGTGCCATTATTCTGCTGCATTTCTCCATGATAGGCAAGGATTGCTATGCTAGTGGTGATGACGATGTGGGAGCCCTACTACCTGAGAGGGCTCTTATATTTCTTGATGTAATGTTTTTGGGTGTCATCGAGAATATTTTGCTTACTTTTCTTTCCTAAATGGATCCGAGGCCCTTCATCTAGTGCCAATCAATTCCTGTAGATTCCTATTCAAGATCAGAGAGGGCGTTGGGTGGCAAGAATTAATTTTGCTAGAGTGGCTTGTGAAAAAAAGCACACAGCCAGGGATCGCTCTGGTGATGACCCTCCAATGCTTAAATCAGATATCTAAATAAGAATGGAAGTATTGAGCATGGAAATGATTGCTTACTTGAGGTCCTCGGAGTTCTGGTTATTTATAGAAGATGGTTGAGAAATTGCCTGCCCTTGAGTATGGCAGGCTGTTAATCGTGTTGTTACTGGCATGGGTTTGTAGCCCTCACCCTCTCCTATATATGGAGGAGTTGGTTGCCATCACTCTTATCAGTATGGAATAATCACTTCTATACATTAAGAGACTGGTTATTTAAAATCATGAAGATCGATAATGTGACAGAGAGTTTCGAAGAATTGCAGTTGATAATAGCCAGGTAAAAATTATTTTAGCATTAAGTTGAGCACCATTTATAGGCCGGAGATTAGATCAGCGGATAAGGTCGGAGTAACTGATTATTGCTACTACAAAAATGCTCAGTGACAAACTTTGATCGATAGATAGGTTAGTAACTGGATTGATAGATGAAGTATCTATCTACGTGGCTATGTTCCCAAGATATATATATATATATAAAAGGATTTAATTTTAATTTTATTATTTTCATTTATATTATAATTCACCCCATACCTATTTTGTAATTACAGCGGGAGAGACGTAAAATATTTGTTACTCCCTCTCTATCGACGGAAATATTTTGCGGTTCAAGGGATCAAAAGTAAGGATGCCTTTCTTGAGCTGGACGCTTTTCGTTGTCTCCGCTCTCGGCGGCCCAAAACAAAAAAAAAGTTCTCTTTTATTTTTTCTCTATTTTCCCTGATTTCTTTGATTCGCAGGAAAAGAGCTTCGGACTTCAGAGAGATTGAGTAAATCTCGTCGGGGTTCCGATTCGGAGTACGATTTATTCGATTTTAATATATTTTGCCCCCTTTTATTTATTTTTCACTAAAAATTCTTTTTCCCCTTCCGTTCTACTGCCCTAATTGCAGGGATTTGTAGATCGGAGGTGGAAATTGAACAGTAGAGTTAAGTATTTGCCCAATTCCATTGCTCTTAGATTTGATTCCTTTTTGTTTTTTTTCCTTTCTTGTCCTCATAGGACAGTTCGCCTATACTCGACAAAGAGCAAAGCTCGATGCTTTACGATTTTATCCATTTATTATTATTATTATTTGGCCTTAAAAATTAAGCGGAGGATTGAATTCTTGTAACATGTGATATTTACTAATCCTTTCGTGAATCTTACGATTGGTAAAATGCTTTTCAGTTTAGAAATTTAAATTCTTACAATGCACCCATGGTTGTTTAGGTGATCAAATAAATTTATTTTTGGGATTATGATGGTAGCTTTACTCAGTAATTTAGGCATCTTGTTCATGGCGTACTTCATCAGGAAGCAATTGACAGTGAAATTTATGATTTGTTTCTTCCTCGAAAATTGATTCTAACTTCATATAGAGAACAATCAAGCAACAAGGTTTAAAAAGAAATTATAAAAAAAAAAGTTAACGTTTCTATGAGAGGTTATGGTTAGAAGGGGATCTGAATGCAAGCAAAGAATATACTACAACACTTTTCTGGGAAGAAAAACACAAGTCACAATGTGCTTACTGCAATTTGAGGGAGGTCATTAAGTAAGAAGGGTTGGCAACTGTAGATATAGCTCAGAATGTTCCGCTCTCTGTCTGGGAAGAGGTTTTTATATTTGACATCAGTTATTCTTCTGTTGTTTCTATGAAATTGTTGTTGATGCTTCTCTATTAAAGAAAGAAAAAGAAAAGATAAAGAGAACCAAGGGTGGGAAGAAACATGGTAGCTCCTTTTGTTTTTGATGTCTGTGATTTCTGTGTCGATGGAAGGGCTAACATTTTGTAGTGCTTAGTCTAGAAAATGTATGTTCTTTGAAAAAGGATACCATAGTTTTTAGTAGATGATTGAGTTCACAAGTTCTATCTTGTCTTCCTGATTGAAATCTTTACACTGATCTCACTTTATATTGTGGCAATAAATCACATGTACACCACAACCTAATAATCTGGCCAATTCTTTTGCCTTGCCAAGAGGCTGTACAACCACATGCTTTTTTTATCGAGTTTCTATTAGAAGATTTTCTGCCTTCTCCATACTTAATTGATGCATACTTAATTGATGCCATAAAAATGCGTATGTTACAGTTGGAGTAACAATTTATTGATGCCTCATTTTGCAGGATGTTAATGCATCAGTGAGTAAAGCTGGAACTGCTCAGAAACATCAAGAAGATATAAATCATTCATTTGGTGCTATATTTCTTGACACGTGTGCAAATTTTTGATTGCATCTGTAAATAGTTTCTTGTGGCTGAATTATGTTGTTTTTATTTGTTTGTTAATGAAGTATTTTATTCAAGCTAGAAACAATATATATAAAGCACTTAATTTAGTTTTACATTCAATGAATGCTTAATGTTACAATTGTTGTTATGCTAGAACAAATGAATGGCTAAGTATTGCATTAAATATTAATATTTACTTGTATAGCAACTTTTTTTTTAAGTTTAAAAAATTATCTGACACATGCTCCATTTATTTTCTAGTGTAGTCATAAAAAGTCATTCCTCATTTTGTTTTACTTTCCTCAATTTATTCCTCATTGACAACTTGGACGCTAACTGCTATGCTGCAATGCTGATTTTGATATTATAACATTATTTTAAGTGATCAAAATGGAATCTTTGGCCTAATAAGAACCATAGCATTCTTTATCCTCTCCACTGCTTCTTTTATGTTTGGCAGAGACTCTGCATAGGAGATCCGGATGCAGTTGTCATCCCCGAATGCATCTCCTGGGATGACTGCAACCTGCATTTGAACAACAAGTTCCTAGTTCAGCTGATCCCTGATTTGAGACCCATACTAACAGGACTTTGTTTCTCTTACCCGAGCCTTCTCCAGCAGAAAGCGGCAAAGAGATTCAGAGTCTTTGATAGTGCCAAACCCTTCAACCTCAGCTCCATAGTAAGCACTGACATCTAGAAACAGATAGAAGGCACCCTGCAAACAGAGATTGCATTTAATTAAGTGACCAAATCCTGGAAAGGTAGATAAAAAGATGGAGAAAGCTGTTTACTTGTGGCTCTGCTATCTTAACACCCTTCAGCTCCCTGAAAGCTTTAACCAAGAAATCCCGTCGCTCCTGAAATGCCTTGACCATGGTAGAAATTGTTTCATCACCTGCAAAGCCCATCCCCAATGCTGCAACTCCTGCCTTCTGTGAAATGCTGCTGGCTCCTGATGTGGCCTGCAATCAAATCACATTACCTCAGTATGTGATTACTACTTTGAATGCCCCCTAACAGATGCTGCAAAGGACAAATATGTGCTCAAATTTAGTTTACATGAGCAGCAACGCCATTTTGATCCACAACATCTCACAACATTTCACGTAAGTTATGGAGCAACAGTATGCAATGATATGGAGATCACAACAGTCGAAAGAATCTTCACCTGGCTTTGAATCTTTCCACATGGTGCTACAAAGTGTGTTGGACCGGCAAGGTATCCAAGTCGCCAACCAGTCATTGCAAAAGTCTACAAAGTACAATTTCTCGACATTTCAAGCAGGTACTTCAAATCTTTTTTGGCATGTTGGGTTTGTAGCGTTATTAATTGCTGCAAATAAATTCTTATGGCTTCTTCATGAACTATAAATAATGCTCACACAACTTACTGAACTACCTTTGAAAAGCCATTTACAGTCAGGGTTCTTTCCCACATTCCAGGCAAGGAAGCAAAGCTCGTGTGCTTTGCTGGTGGAAAGATGATGTGCTCGTATGTCTCATCAGTCATCACCTGAAAGGCTAAGAAGGTTAATGCCTATTTTGAAGGTGTAAGATGAGTTGGAACATCTGAATTTCGTATCTGGAAAAGCTTACTAATAGCCTCGGATGCTTTCTAACTATGTCAGCAATCTCTTCGAGCAGCTCTCTGGGATAAACAGCTCCAGTGGGATTGGAAGGGGAGCAGATAATTAGCAACCTTGACTTCTCATTGAGCATGGAAGCGAGAGACTCTGGCTTGGGAAGAAAATTATCTGAAATACTCGTGTGCAGAATTACTGGTTTGGCATCAGCTAGCCTAGCCATTTCAGGATAGCTAACATAGTATGGTGCTGGAACTATAACCTGAAGGAAGAATGTTTGCTTGAGCGAGTTTACTTGATAACTTGCAAGAAAGCAGCCGCTGGAATTAAATTAAGAGGACATAATCTGCTACAATCATCAAAAACTTGGTGGCATGTCACATTTTATTAGAGTTTTGGCATTCAACTAAAGTTGCATTTGGTGCTTTGCCAGATAATTTTGAAAGGTAACGCATGCATATTACAGGTAACGCATATTACGAGTAACGTAGATTACCAGTAACGTAGATTATAGGTAATGTGGATTATTATATAGTATATGCATGTAATATTGCATATTATAAAATTAAATTTCTAAAATATATTTAAATTAAATCTATATTATATATATATATAATATTTTATATTAAAAATATTAAAAAATATTTTTTTATTAAATAAATTCTATATAAAAATTGAAGTATTAAATAGATAATATATTTAATATATTATTTAAATATATTAAATAATATATTATATTTGTGTATTATATTATATGGTGTTTTTGTTTGCCATATCATACCGTACAAGTATGGTTGGAATTGTGTCGGGCTGAGCTACACCCTACATGAGCCTGGTTCAATAAAAAATTTTTAGCTTCGAATTGGATTTGGATCCAAAATATTTTGAAAGCATCAGGCTTGAGCACGAAGTCTAAACCCGATTGGATCACTTGAATCAGAGCTGACTCAAATAAAAGTCCAAATGATCCAAAAAAATACTAGCCCGTCTGGTCGGAGCCACGGGGGGTGTGAGGGTGCTGAGACCGAGGGATGGAGATCGAAGCTAGGTACGAGGGAGATCAGAGCCGGGAAGGTCACGGGGTCGTATAGGGGGCACGGGGCATTAGGTGTGGGTGATGGGGTCAGGGGAGGGAGATCGGAGTCGAAGGGGGGTCGTAAGGTTGCATCAGGGGAAACAAAGGCGTTGGGTGCAGGCACCATGGCCAAGGGAGGGACATTGGAGTCGGGGGGCCGTAAGGTCGCGCAAGGGGGCAAGGGGCTACAAAGGGGTGCAGGGGCATCGAGTGTAGATGCTGGGGCCTCGGGGGTCGCAGGGTCACATGGGGAGGGGGCAAGGGGCATCGGGTGCAAGTGTCGGGCTTAGGGGAGAGAGATTGGAGCTGGGTGTTGGGCCACGAGGTGGCAGGGGGGTGGGGGTGTTGAGTGTGGGCACCGGGGCTAGGGGAGGGAGGTCGGAGCCGGGGGCTACAGGGTCGCATTAGAGCTATCAATGGATTGGGTTCAGGTTGGAACTCAGATATCCAAATCCGGACCTGACATTAGCTATTGGATCCGGACTCAAATATCCGACGGATTTAGTTTTGAAGTACCAGACTCAAATCCGAATGGGTTCCGGGTATCCAGACCTGGATCCGGACCCAAATGGATAGTTCTATGGCACATGAAGTTCAATATTACCTTCTTGCCTTTATTTTTGTTGAATAAATAAGAGGATTGAACTAGAACCTATTACAATAAAACAGTACAAGTAACAAAATGATATAACAACCTGCCAATAACCATAGCAGTATTATAAGACTATAGTCATCATAATAGGATTACAGGATTCTAAGAACCTACTAACAAGATTATTGGACTAACATAGGATTATAAAAAGGTTAATAAAAGATCATCATACCTTAAAATTGAAGGTTCATGTGTAGGTGAATTTAACAGAAAAAAGAATCATATAAATTACTGGCCTAACTAAGAATTCAGGGAGCTTTTAATGCTTTGATGATCATAGCTATGTATTAATATAAAACAAGAACAAATATCTCATCGATTTTATGACAGGGGCTCGGATTTGAGGAAGGCAAAGCTGCAAAGATGAGAGACGACGTCGTGGCAGTGATAGCAGGCAAGGGACAATGTTGGTGGTCGGCGGGGCTCGGATCTAAGAAAGATAGTTATGGAGGGTCAATGTCAGGGTAGCGGCGGCCGGCGAGGCTCGGATCCGAGGAAGGTAGAGCTGGAGGATGATGTCGAAGTAGCGACGACCGGTAGGGCTCCGATCCTAGGAAGGCAGAGTTGGGGATGAAGTTGGAGCAATGGTGGCCGACAGGGCTCGGATCTGAGGAAGGGAGAGATGGGGGATGATGTCGGAGTAGTGGTGGCTAGCAAGGGACGGAATCAAAGTAGCGGTGGTTGGCGGGGCCCGGATCTGAGAAAGGAAGAGTCGGATAGGTGGGAGATGATGTCGGAGCAGTAGAGGCTGGCGGGGGACGATGTCGAAGTAGTGGTGGTTGGCGAGGATGATGTCCGAGTAGTGGCAGCTAACAGGGATGATGTCGGAGCAACGATGATCAATGGGGGACAATGTCAGGTGATGGCGAGTTATGGATGTGATGAGCACCGATAGATGGAGTTGCGGACGGCCAAATGAGGAGAGGTGTGATGGAGTGCCACTGACGGGGAGGAGATGGTCGGTGACGGATGCCGATCTGGACTTTGGAGATGGATGGAGGGGAGGAGGCATCGGCCATCGAGGCAGGGAGGATTAGGGATTCAGGTGAATGAAAAAGAATTAGGGCTGCATCGAAGGCCTATTATCTTAAAAATTATAGTTGATTTTGAATTGTTAGATCTTTGATTTTAAATAGTTAGATCTTTGAACCGTTAGATCTTAAAAACTATAGTTGATTTTGAGCCATTAGATCTTTGATCTAACGGTTCATAATAATAATAATATATATAAATATATATAATACTATATTATATAACGGGTTCTGGATCTGTCGGGTTTGGATATTTAATATCAAGACTCGGATCCATTTAATTATAGCTAAAGGAGTCCGAATCTAAGTCTGGATAAATGGGTCCAAATTTAGTACCAAATCTGGACCTGTTGGATAAATACCCGTGAGTCTCGGGTCTAGACCTGACCCGTTGATATCTAGCTTTAGGTCGCATAGGGGTGGAGGCATCAGGTGTGGGTACCGAGGCCAGGGGAGGGAAATCAAAGCTAGGGGGCAGCGTCGAGTGGTAGGGGCGATGGGTTGGAAATGAGAGAGAGAATGGAAAGGGGAGAGCCTAAACGGGGGAGAGAAAACCTAAATACTTTGGGCTCAGGCTGGATTCAGGTTGGGCCTATTCTAGGCCGGTTTCGGATCAAACCAGGTCAAAGGGATGCCTGGGCTCGGCCCAAAAATTGAATGGGCTCTATTATAAGGCCCGAAGCTCATCGAGCCGGTTAAGTCCAGTTCTAGCCCTATGTACAGGCTAAGAACCAGAACTGTTTGGCTATAAAAAATGGTCTGGATTCCTAGATCGTCTAAAACATCCCAAAACCAAACCGAAACGATATGGTTCAATCTTGAACCGTACATTTCAGTCCAGTTCTATCTTGTTCGGATACAATTCAATCCAGTTCAGGTCAGACACTAATAGCCATGTGAAAGAAGGATTTTTATATGACTGAGAGTCTAAGAGGCTTTCAATTTCACAGAGAAGCTTATTTTTCCTATCTAACCTGTACAACTCGAAAAAAATGAAGGAAAAACTTAAAAAAAATGTCGATCAAAGATACATAGATTCATCATCTTCCCTCTTTCTTCTTCTCTCCTATATTTTTTTAAAATTTATAAAAAATAAAAAATATATATCAATTTTTTATTTTTGCATAATTTTAGAATATATTGTAGATCTATAAATGATCTATATAATGATACTAAAGATCATTAATTTTTATTAAGCATATAAATTTTAAAATTTTAAAAATAGTTTTTAATTAATTTTTTAAAATAAAATTAATTTTTTTAAAAAATATAAAATAAGATCATTATTTTGGAACTTGTAAGATACTTTCATCATAAATTTTATATCTATTTATCTAAGTTTTAATGTATCATATAAATAATACGTTATATCTAATTTTAGAAAAGTGGCATTTAATGGATGTTCACTATTTAAAAAATATATGTAGCATCTATGATAGGATTCTATATAATCTAAGATCAAATTAATATTTTTTATAATATTTTAATTTTTTTATAATTTTTATTCTAAAAATTTAAAAATATTTAAAATTAATTTTTTAAAAAATTAAAAAATAGGATTCAGATATTAAGAAGAGCAGTGTTAGTAATTTTTCTGATGGTCAATGATCTAATAGTCAGGAAGGGACTAGAGAATAGAAGATGCAGCCAGTTAGTAATCTTCGATTCACTGGTAAGTCATAGTTTACACACATTATACATGATATGGATCATGGTGCATGGGTTGATAGAGCTCATGGTGATATGATTTTATAGAGGCAATGGGCTCTGCGAGATTATTCAGGACATGATGTAGTTGTAGATAATCTCGCACGTGGAGTAGGATCTATGGATGTATCAGGCTCATTCTCATATTCTGGATCTTCTTATTCGCAGGTATTGGCAACTTATGATCCATATGGATATGGATATGGTGCATCCGAGACATCATTTTCTATTAACTATTATCCTATACAAATTCGATATTGCTACTGGCATATTTGAATGTATTTCTTCATAACCATATCATCAATCTTAGTGTTGCCATCTAGATCGCCGTGGCTTGCAGCTCTTACGTAGCGCCGATGAATGGACTTCTCGCCTGGCATCCTCCGGGTGCAATCGATCTTATAAAAGAGAGGAGACCCGGGTCGAGGATCCTGGTGGGGGCACTCCGATGATCAAGTCAGTGGACGATCAAGGAGAACATATCCTCCTTAATGGATCTCAGAGTGGTTTTCACGTTCGGAGGATTCAAGAGAAGATAGAATGGAAAGCAGTGGGAGCTTGAACAATGGTAGTTGTTGCATCGAGAGTTCTTGAGAGAGTTTTTGGGTGTTCCTCCTACCCTTGAGCTTCACTCACTTGCTTTAGCTTGCACTGGTTTCTGTTTGTTTTCCACTCCTTCACTTGCTACTTGTTATTTATCTTTGTCGGAGGCCCCTCTGAGCTTCTTATAGAAACGTGATTCATCTAGCATGGCATACGGCCCTGGTTTGGGGATCTCTGAGAGCATCTTTTGTGGGTGGAGCGTAGGTCTGTCTCCTTTCCTCTTGTGAAGAGGGAGACAGGGCTCGTAGCCCTTGTAGGGAGGATCTGCCATGGGTCAGGAGAAGTACTGAGAAGTGTACATCCCTTTCATAGTGAGTGCGAGTGGCATGCCACGGAGCCTGACACCCCGATAGGGCACTGCTTCTTCAGGGCATCGTGCCATCATGTCTGGGAGACCTGGCAGAGCACTGGCCTGGCAGGAGATGCTATAGGGTCTGGGACTCATGGTAAAACTTTCATCTTCCGGGTGGTATAGGCGATAGGTTGAGGGGTGCGATGCCCCAGACGGAGTGCCTTTCCGTAGAAGGTGTAGACAGTGGGCTGAGAGGCCTGGTGCTCTAGCGGGATGCTCCTTCGCAGGCGGCGTGCCTTGGTGGAGTGCCATCCCATAGAGATTGCAGGCGACGTGCCCTGGGGGAGTGCCATTCCATAGAGGTGACAGGTGACGTGTCCTGGTGGAGCGCCATTCCACAAGTGGCAATTTCTTTGAGTAACACATGGGTTTCGGCAGGGATGGTGATACCTCCTGCTAGGGTCACTATCCCAGCCGCTCCTAAGGTTGCTTGAGGGGGGACCAAGTCTACCTATCTGTCCATTCTTGGTTTCATAGGAAAGTTGACTTTGACCAAGAACTCGACCTCGGACAGGAACTCGACCTCGACAGGGAGCTCAACCTCGGCAGGGAGCTCAACCTTGGCATTTGTCTGGCGACAGCATCCAGGTGGTGCCTTTTGCCAGCTGGGCCTCCAGCTGGATATGATGCAGGCTCTATGTCAATGGCTAGGCCACATCAGATAACCACTCTCGAGTCCAAAGCATGACATGGTGCTTGGGATGAAGGGAGTTATGGTGATGCTGATTGGAAGGATATCTAGCCGGCACCATGTAATTCCTCGATCGCTGACAACTCGCAGATCGTGCCTTTGCTCCAATGAGGAGGTTCCATGTCAACTAGTGCGAGGGGAGCATGATGATTTTTGCCTGGCCCAAAGCGGTTTTCGGCATGTCAAAGCACTGTTCCCAGTAGATCTTGACGTGTGGCGAGCATCCGGTGGTCAACACTTGGCCTGAAGCAACTTCGTGCATACCGAAGCACCATTCCTAGTGAATTTCGACGCGTGGTGAGCATCTGACGGTTGGAGAGGCGAAAGGAAGTATGTTTTGATCGATACGATGCAATGGGATGCTGTCATGCTGTTTGAAAAGAGGCCATTTTGCCTTAACTATTTCTTTAGAACCTTCGAGCGAGGGAACAGGGAGAGCCAAAGCCTTTTCACCCAATTCCAACTTTCTCACATGAGGCATTTAGGTTAGTCTTCCCTCCTCCTTACTTCCTTCTTCTCCTTCGGCCAGTGCTGAAGGAGATCAATTAGGGTTCTTAGGAACTTCTTTCTTTTCATTTCCTTCTTTCTTCTTCTACTTCTTATTCTACCTTTAGGATGAGTCCTTCCAATTGGAGACGCTATTGCCCGGACCATTCCGACGAGGCAGGGCCATCCCGGTCGAGCCCTCCTTCCTCCGATAGCGAGGAGGAAGTCCCTCTTAGGATTCGTAGGGGTTCCTAGTGGACGGGGATAGTCATAGGTCCCCCTAGGGTTCCTTTTCCTCCCTCTCATTCTACCCCTTCTGCTGGTCCTTCTGGCATTGCTTCGGCGATGACCCAGGAGGACCTCCTTCGTCTTCGAAGCACCTATGAGATCCCGGACTTCGTCCGGCTCTTGGCTTTGGGGCCGGAGGAGTGGGTCACTTCTAGTGGCCCAAGCCGGATCGCCCTGTACGAGGACTTCTTCCTCGGGGGTCCTTGTCTTCCTCTTCATCTCTTTTTTCTTTCTTTCCTCAGCAACTTTCGTCTTATCCCGGTCCAACTAGCTTCGAATGCTGTTAGGGCCATCTCCTGCTTTGCTATTCTTTGTCACTTCCACGGGATCGTTGCCCATTTTTCTTTGTTCAGGGCCCTCTTCATCCTGAAAGACCACCCATTTGGTAATGGGTGGTGGTTCGTGGCTCCCCACCCAGAGGCCATCAAATTTGATCTACCTACTTCCATCAAGAGATGGAAAAATAGGTTCTTCTTCATCTCAGTTGGGGGACTCGATTGGGTTTGAAGTGACCTAGACTGCACCCCCAATCGGAATGCACAGGTGGAGGCTGTAGATCGGGAGGTGTACGACCAGCTCGTCACCTCCAAGATTCCTCCACTTCGGGATCTGCTGACCGAACATAATTTGTTCGAGATCGGGGTCGGCCTGATCTGATCCTTGGAAAAGGCCCAAAACCCAAACTTCCTTTTCATAAGGATTCTCCTCTGCTTTGAGTCTAACTAAGATTTTCTTCTCTTTGCAGGTATGAAGTTATCCATGGATCAAATCTGGGAGATGTCCCAGAAGAGGCACACATCTCCCGGGCCCAAGGAGGATTCAAAAAAGAGGGCTCGGGAAGAGCCGGGGTGGAGGCCCAGGCCGGCCCCATCCTCGTCTGGAGTGGTGGCCCAGCCCTCGATGCGTGGGCCTAGTAGGAGCGCTGCAGCTGGAGAGGGGGCAGCACGGGCCTCCCAGGTGGCCTCTTCTCGTGCCGAAGTCCCACAGTCGCTAGAGGTGATGGAGGTGGCGGCTGATCCGACAACAAGAGGGAGGCCGACACCACCGACGGCCACAGACACAGTCACCGCCCGACCAATGGCTTCTATGCCTCCGTCGTCAACCACGCCGGGCCTGGCGGCACCCTCCGCGGCATCAGGCCCAGGGGTGGCCAGGATGTCGATCGCGGTACTACCGAATGCGGTGGTCACCCTCGACCTTGTGCTGACGGAGAGGATGGTCGAGTTCGCCATCCAACTGTACGACCGCTGAGAGAGGAGTGGCAAGCAACTGACGGCCACCATCATCGATCTATTCCTCCAACTGTTGGCGGTAAGTCTTTTCTTAGTCCTTTTTCCATTGCTTATGTTGATTTGACTAACATTTCTACTATGCAGGTAGCCACCGAAATTTTATTGATCCGGGACTCCTGCCTGGCATTGGCCCGGTGGGATGTCAACCACTGGAAGCGCTCGGAGGTCGCGGAGGTGGAGGCCCGGAGGCAGGTCTTGGAGGGCAGACCAGACCCTCCAGACCGAAGTGACAGGAACCAAGGCCATGATGGTGGAGCTCGAAAGGCGGACCAAGGACCTCAAGCTGGCCCTGGCAACGGAGAGGGAGAAAGCCGCCTGCTAGGTGGAGTCTGCCACGGAGGTGTTGTGCTTGAAGGGGCGGGCGTAGACCCTCCAGGCCCACCTTGAAGCAATGATGGCCTAGGCTGCAACGGCGGAGGAGAAGGCGACAGTGGTGGTGTCACTAATGGAGGCCGCCAAGAAAGAAGCCGCTGAAGCTGTGTCGAAGTTTAAGGGTTTGGTGGCATTCGTTGACAAGGTCAGGGAGGCAGTCCTCGACTTTTTTCTTCAAGGGTTCGTGGACTGCAAAAGGTGGCCCAGGCCTTCTCCTACAAAGGCCTGGAGTCTATCGTCCCAAACCTGCCAGGTGGTGGCAGCGGAGAAGAGGTTCCACCAGAAGAGACTGGCACGAGGACAAATGCAGAGCAAGATGCTGAGGCCGGGGCTGCTGCGCCAATGGTTGAAGTAGGGGATGCAGCCGACCTAGCCACCCCTTCGCTCGAGGGCTGACCAGAGACCGACGAAATCTCCCGTCGACTTGGCAAAGCTTTGGCTATGTCACTGTGATTTTTACTTTCCTTCTTGTACTTTGATATTTTGGAGGACCTCTTGGCCTGTCGGAAAGTCTCTTTTGGTGTAAACTTTTTCTCAAATAATGAAAGATAGATTTTGAACTATATTGTGTCTCTTCCTTCATCTTTTTCCCTTCAACAAAGTTTCCATCCCGTAATGAGCTTCTCTTGCCTCTTTTCTTTCCTTTCCTTTTTCTCTCCTTTGTATGGTATAGACGTAAACCACACGAATATGACATAGAAGCCAAGCATAAGGTTTCTAAAGTCCCGGCTCTTCTTGCCAAGTTCAAAAGCTGGCAGACGGCTGAGGGGACTTTAAAAATTCCTCGACTCTACTTGTCGGACTGAGAGTCATGTAGATTGGAGTGCGGGGTTTCTGGAGTTTCTCGGCTTGCATCGTCGAACTTGGAGTTCGACGGGTAGAGTGCGGGGCTTCTGGAATTTTCCAGCTTGCATCACCAAACTTGGAGTCCGATGGATTGAGTGCAGGGCTTCTGGAGTTTTCTAGCTTGCATCGTAGAACTGGAAGTCCGACGGGTTAAGTGCAGGGCTTCTAGAGTTTCTCGGCTTACATCACCAAACTAGGAGTCCAACGGGGAGAGTGTGGGGCTTCTGGAGTTTCCCGGCTTGCATCGCTAAGCTTGGAGTTCGACGGATAGAGTGCGGGGCTTATGGAGTTTCTCGGCTTGCATCATTGAACTTAGAATCTGACAAATAGAGTGCGGGGCTTCTAGAGTTTTCCGGCTTGCATTGCCGAACTTGGAGTTCGATGGATAGGGTGCGTGGCTTCTGGAGTTTTCCGGCTTGCATTGTCGAACTTGGAGTCCGATGGATAGAGTGCGAGGCTTCTGTAGTTTCTCGGCTTACATTGTCGAACTTAGAGTCTGTCGGATAGAGTGCGGGGCTTCTGAAATTTTTCGGCTTGCATCGCCGAACTTGAAGTTTGATGGATAGGGTATGGGGCTTCTGGAGATCTCGGCTTACATCGCCGAACTTGGAATCTGACGAATAGAATTCTTGCACAGGTGGAAAACAGTGTTGCACCAAAAAAGAACTTTTATTATTAAATGAGAGTCTTACACACTGGTAGTAATCCTCAGGTTGCTGGCGTTCCAGGTCCGGGGGAATTGGGTGCCATCGAGCCCAACGAGGTAGTAGGCTCCATGCGGCAGGGCCTCGACCACCTTGTAGGGACCTTCCTAGTTCGGAAAAAGTTTGCCATATTTTCCAAGTTATGAGATTTTAGCTCGCCGTAGGACTAAGTCACTTGGGCTGAAAGCCTTCGGCTTCACACGAGAATTATAGTACCGGGCCACTCGTTGCCTGTAGGCCGCCATACGAAGCCGAGCTTTATCCCTTATCTCTTCCAGCAAGTCCAGGTTGAGCAGGAGGTAGGTCAGATTTTCAGTTTCGTCATATTGCTCTACCCGTAGTGTGGGCAGACCCACCTCTATTGGGATCACAGTCTCGGAACCGAAGACAAGATTGAAAGGTGTCTCACCTGTCGCCGTTCGAGGTGTGGTGTGGTAGGCTTATAATACATTAGGGAGTTCTTCGACCCATCGGCCCTTGGCCTTGTCTAGTCTGGTGCAAAGCCCTTAAAGGATGGTCCGATTAGTCACCTCGGCCTCCTTGTTGGTTTGAGAGTGAGCCACCGAAGTGAAGCAGTGGTGGATGTTGAGATCGGTGTAGAACTCCTCGAATGCTTGGTTATCGAATTGCCGTCCATTGTTAGTGATTATTGAGTGGGGAGGACCAAAACGACAGATAATTGACTTTCAAAGGAAAGATCTAGCCTTGGCTTCAGTAATCCACGCCAGCAACTCTGCCTTGACCTACTTGGTGAAATAGTCATGCCACAATAAGGTACTTTCATTAAGCGGATGCTGGAAGAAAGGGACTTAGGATGTCCACCCCCCATTGGATGAATGGCCACGGGACAGAGAGTTAGGAGAGTGGTACGGTCGGCTGATGTTGTATATGAGCATGTCGTTGGCAGCGATCATACTTTCTCATAAAGTCAGCCGCATCTTCTCTCATGGTCTCCCAGTAGTATCCTTGCATGAGGACTTTGTATGCCAACGTCTTGCCTCCCACGTGGTTCTCGCAGAGACCTTCATGTATCTCCTGGAGCACGTAGGCCGCCTCTGAGGATCTCAAACACTTTAATAGGGGATAGGAGTGGGACCTCCGATAGAGCTGCCCGTCCATCAACATGAAGCATGTGACCTTCTTCTTGAGGAGATCGGCCTCCTCGCGGTTCTGGGATAGGGTCCCATCGATGATGACCTGATGTAGCGGTCCATCCAATTGGCCTCGAGGGTGACCTTGTTGACTGGGTGTTAGCTCATGCCTTTGGGTCTTGGTCCGTGCAACGCGGTCGCTAGCTTGGTGAATTGGGGCTCAGGGTTGTAACATTCCTCGGGCCGGCTCGGTGTACCCCATGCTTTGCCTATCCCGTTCGGGTCAACTCGTGTATCCCGGGGTCGCTGCGCTGCCAGTTTAAGAGAGATGACTCCGTCTCTTATAATAGGGACGTTCCTTTTGTAAAGTGGGTTAGGCGCATCGAACCAACAACTGGTATCAGAGCCAAGGTCGTGGGTTCAACTCTAGTTTGCAGGATTTCCTTAGGCATTTTGCTAGGGGGAATGTTGACTAGCTGCCAACTCACGCCTTCGGGTCTCGGTTCGCGTAATGCTATTGCGAGCTTGGTGAACTGGGGCCCAGGGCTGTAGCATTCCTCGGATTGACTCGGTATACTTCGGGCTTTGCCTATCCCGTTCGGGTCGACTCGTGTGCCCCGGGGTCGCTGCGCTGCCGGTTTAAGAGAGATGACTCCGCCTTTTAGAATAGGGACGTTCCTTTTGTAAAGTGGATTAGGGGCATTGATCCAACAGACTTGCTGGATCTCGCCTGGGACCTCGTAGCTGGGTGTCTCCAAGTATTCAATATAGGTGTGCCCCAACGATGAGTCCGGTAGGGTTGCAAGTCTGGAGAGAGTGTTGGTGCAAGTATTTTCTCCACGAGGGATATGGAAGGTGTTTAAATGCTAGAAACCTGCTGCGCTTGAACGCACTCGCTCCAAATATCTTGCCATATGAGGATCTCGGGCTTCGAACTCTCCCGAGACTTGACCCGCGACTAGCTTGGAGTTGGTGAAGACTCTCAGGCTTGACACTCCTAGCTCGTGGGATACCTTCAACCCTGCGAGGAGTGCTTCATACTCAACCTAGTTATTTATAGCTTTGAACAAGAAGTGCAGCGCGCACTCGGCCACGACCCCATCAGAATTGGCGAGGATAAGGCCGGCCCCACTTCCTCCCGCATTGGACACGCCGTCCACGTGGAGGATCCATGCCGTCTCATCGGGCGGTGATTCCATGGGATGCTTAGGGGAAGCCTTTTCTGGCTCTTCACTCATCCAGGCGCATTCTACCAGAAAGTCAGCTAGCACCTGTGCCTTCTGAGATGGCCTTGGGTGGTAGGTGATGTCGAACTCGTTGAGCTCCACCATCCATTTAGCCAGACATCCAGACATATCCGGTCGGCTAAGAATGGCTCTTAGAGGCTGATCGGTGAGGACCGTGATCAGGTGCACTTGGAAGTATGAACTGAGATGTAGAGCAAACATAATAAGTGCAAAAATTATTTTTTCAGAATTGGTATACCTGATCTCTGCATCTCGGAGCAGCTTGCTGGCGTAGTACACTGGTCTCTGGATTCCATCTCCATCCATCCGGACCAGCACCGAGCTGATGGCCTCAAGGAAGACCACCAGATACGGGAGGAGTTCCTCCCCAACCTGAGAGCAGTGGTGGAGATGCGAGGAACCTCTTTGACTTCTCGAAAGCTTCTCAATACTCTTCCGTCCAGGTGAAGTCGTGCATCTCACGTAGTGCCTTGAAGAAGGGCAGGCAACGGTCGGCAGAGCACAAGATGAATCGGCTCAGAGCTGCGATCCGGCCAGTCAAGCGTTGGATTTGCTTTTTTGAAGTGGGGTGCTCTACGTCGACGATTGCCTGGACCTTCTTGGGATTGGCCTCTATTCCTCTTTGGGTGACCATGAAGATTAAGAATTTTCCAGCGGCAATGTTAAAGGCGCACTTGGCAGGATTCAGCTTCATCTGGTGGAGATGGAGATTTTGGAAGGCTTCTGTAAGGTCCGCGATGTGGTTCAACTCTTGCCCGCTCATAACAAGCATGTCATCTACGTAGACCTGCATGTTGCGGTCGATTTGGTCTTTGAAGACCTTATTGACTAGGCACTGGTACATGGCCCTAGCATTCTTTAGACCGAATGGCATCATCTTATTGCAGTATATCCCTCGGTCTATGATGAAGGTAGTGTGCTCCTCATTTTTTGGGTACATCCGGATCTGGTTGTACCCGGAGAATGCATCCATGAAGCTAAGTAAGCGATGCCTTGAGGTGGCGTGCACCAGCTAGTCGATCTTGGAAAGGGGGAAGCTATCTTTTGGGTAGGCTTGATTGAGATTGGTGTAGTCCACACAAATCTTCCACTTCCCATTGGCCTTCTTGACCATGACCACGTTTGCCAGCTAGCTAGAATACTAGACTTCTCGAACGAAGCCCGTAGTGAGGAGCTTTTCCATCTCTTGATTGATCACTTTCTGTCCTTCTGGGATGAAGCTCTTCTTCTTCTGTCGGATCGGGCGACATTTCGGATCGATGTTCAGCCTGTGGGTGATGACGTTGGAGGAAATCCCAGGCATGTCCATCGCGATCCAGGCGAAAATATCAGCATTCGTTCGAAGGAAACTCAGGAGGCGAGCCCTTTCACCTCATGTAGATGGGCTCCTACTTGCACTGTCTTCAAAAGGTCCATCCCGAGGCGGTATGACAACAAGTGATCGGCCGGGCCACCCTTGGCATCCTGAGTTCTTTGGTCGAGCTAATCAATGACTAGGTCCTCTTTAGCATTTCTAGCCCCAGGGATGGCTTGTAGGCAGTGATGGACCGGCTACGGGGTCCCCCTCATATTCCCTACTCCGTAGGGGGTTGGAAACTGAATCAAAAGCCGTTTTGTAGATATGACCGTGTCGAGCAGGTTGAGCCTAGGGTGGCCAAGGATCATGATGTAGGCTGAAGGGAGCATAACAACCGTGAAAGTCATCATAACAATGCTTTGCCGCGAAGGCGTCCCGGCGGTGACTGGGAGGGTAATCTCTCCCTCCATCCCTACTGAATCTCCAATAAAGCCAACCAGAGGGGTGTGCAATGGCTTCAACAGGATAGGAGATAAATTCATCTTAGAGAAGGCATTGTAAAAAAGGATATCGTCGAGCTTCCATTATCGACCATAATCTATTTTACAGGATGCTTAGCTATTGTCATCTTGACAACAACAGCATCATTATTTACATTCTCCATCTTTGTTTTCCTTTTCCTCATAAAGGGGAGTACATTATCATATCCTTCCCCCGTCTTGGTCCTTTTCGAGCCATGCTCGATCCCCCCGGAGATCATGTCCACTGGCCTTTCAGTGGGCTGGTTGTCGACAGGAGGAAGAGCTACGGGCACTTGGGGTTCGGACGGGGCCTTGCCATCCATGAACTTTCTGAGGTAGCCCTTGCTGATAAGGTCTTTGATCTCCCTTTTGATGTGGCAACATTCCTCGATGTCGTGGCCGTGGTCACGGTAGAACTGGCAGTACTTCATCTTATCGCGACCACTGGACAACCTCAGTGGGAGAGTGTGGTGCAGGTAGCGCTTGCTCTATATCTCCATGAGGATTTTGGATCTTGGGACGAGGAGAGGGATGTACCTCTCTTCCTGGACAGGAGTGCTCTTCAGCTTCAGGCCCGCCCGTAGATTCGGGGTCACCCTGGGCCCATGCATCCTGGAGGGCTCCCCCTGGGGCTGCTTCTTCAAGGGCCTCTCATCCAGCTCCCTTCTGGTGCGGTCTGCCTCCATCGCACGGATGTACTTGTGGGCTTGGAAGAGGAGCTTGGAGTAGATCTTCGGAGGCTTCTTATCAAGGGAATAGGTGAAACGGGAGGTCCTGAGCCCCCTCTTCAATGCTAACATGGTGACGGGTTTATCCAGGTTGTAGATCTCCAAGGTGGTAACTTTGAAATGGGACACGTAGTCCTGCAAGGACTCATGGTCCTTGCGAATAGAGAAGAGGCTGTCGACTTCACGTGGCACCTTGCGATAGGCATCGAAGTGCACCACGAACTTCTTTTCTAATTACTCAAAGGAGTCGATGCTTTTTAGCTCAAGATGGGTGTACCCGACTCGAGCAACCTTCCAGAGCATAGCCAGAAAGGTGATGTAGAGAAGGGCATCAGTGCCCCCTGGACTCTTATAAGGGCCTTGTAGCTCTTAAAGTAGTTCAGGAGGTCGGTGGTCCCATCATAGGGATCCACCTGAGTCCTGTGAAACCGGCCGAGAATCAGTTCCTCTTAGATTCTCTGGAAGAAAGGGGGGTGGGCGTTATAGCTCGTGGGCTCACGCGAGGAGTCTTGCAGATTGGCAAACTGGTGGGATAGCTCGGCTAGCTTGTGCTCTTATTTCTCCAAGTGCCTCTCGGCTCGATGCCTGATAATCTGATCGGTGAAACTTTCTGCTGAGGCTATCGGAGGAGAGGGAGATAAGGGCCTAAGAAGATCACGCCGGGGGGCCTTACCATGGCGGTGCTTGCGGCACGATGAGGTGCCATGGTCCGAGATCGGGGACTGACTCTCTCGACTGGTCGAACCACCCCACTGCCACTTTCTTGGGGTCCGGAGGCTCCCTTGGGGGTAGGATGTGGCCCGTGGATGCGATGGCCTTCCTTGGAAGGATCACAGGCTGTCACGGGATTCGGTGGCTTGAGCCGCAGGGGTTTCCAGTTGTTGCTGAGTCGCCAAGGATCGGTGCTGATGGTGCAACTGCCTCACTGCCACAACCAGGATCTGGACTTACTGGGCGAGTGCGGTTAGCTGTGGGTTCATCAAAGGTGGTGGTGGCGGAGCGGGGAGCTCTCTCTCCAGGCCGTGTAGGTCACCATGTTGAGGAAGGTCCCCCATGCGGCTGACAAAGGCCTCCCGCGCGCGTGTCACCACCATGTTGCTGGCGAAATTCTTCTAGCAGTGAGGGGCTGGTCTAAACGGCTGCCTGCCCCTACTTGGCGCGCCAATTTGTTGTCGCCTAGATCGCCATGACCTGCAACTTTTATGTGGCGCTGGTGAGTGGGCTTCCCAGCTGGCATCCTCTAGGCACGATCGGTCCTGCAAAAGAGAGGAAACCCGGGCCAGGGATCCTGGCGAGGGCACTCCGACGATCAAGTCAGTAGGCAATCAAGGGGAACAGATCCTCCTTAATGGATCTTAGAGTAGTTTTCACGTTCAGAGGATTCAAGAGAAGATAGAATGGGAGTTAGAGCAGTGGGAGCTTGAACAATGGTAGCTGCTGCAGCGGGAGCTCTTGGGAGAGTTTTCAGGTATTCCTCCTGCCCTTGAGCTTCACTCGCTTTCTTAAGCTTGCACTAGTTTCCGCTTGTTTTCCACTCCTTCACTTGTTACTTGTTACTTACCTTTGCTGGAGGCCCCTCTGAGCTTCTTATAGAAGCGTGATTCATCTAGCAGGGCATAGGGCCCTGATCTGGGGCTCTCTGAGAGCGTCTCCTATGGGTGGAGCATAGGTTAGTTTCTTTTCCTCCTGTGAAGAGGGAGACAAGGCCCGTAGCCCTTATAGGGAGGTTCTTCCAAGTGAAGTACTGAGAAGTGCGCGTTCCTTTCGCAACGAGTGTGAGTGGCATGCCATGGGGCCTGACACCCCGACAGGGCACTATTTCTTCCAGTCATCATGCCGCCATGTTTGGGGGACCTGGTAGAGCACTAGCATGGCGAAAAATGCTACAGGGTCTGGGACTCCTGATAAAACTTTCCTTTTCCGGGTGGTACAGGTGGTAGGTTGAGGGATGCGATGGCCCGGGCTGAGTGCCTTTCCACAGAAGGTGCCAACAGTGGGCTGAGAGGCCTGGTGCTCCGGCGGGACGCTCCTCTACAGGCGACATGTCCTGGTGGAGCACCATCCCACAGAGGTTGCAGGCGATGTGCCCCTGCCGGAGCACCATTCCATAGACGTGGCAGGCGGCGTGCCCTGACAGAGCGCCATTCCACAGAGGTAGCAGTTTCTCTGAGTAATACAAGGGTTTCGACGGGGATGGTGACACCTCTTGCTGGGGTCACTATCCCGGCCACTCCTAAGGTTGCTCGAGGGGGGACCAAGTCCACTTGTCTTTATCTATGCTTAGCTTCAGAGGGAAGTTGACTTTGACCAGAAACTCGACCTCGAACGGAAGCTCGATCTCGATCGGAAGCTCGACCTTGGATAATAGTTCGACCTCAACAGAGAGCTCGACCTCGATAGGGAGCTCGACCTTGGCAGGAAACTCGACCTCGGCATTTGTCTGGCGACAGCATCCAGGTGGCGCCTTTTGCCAGTTGGGCCTCTAGCTAGATCCGATGCAGGCTCCATGTCAACGGTTAGACCACATCACTCAGGATACCTCTTAGAGTTAAGATATCAGCGAGAGATCTGCAATGAATTATAATCCAGTATGCATACTTCCTAGGATTGATCATAGAGGATTATAATGCTGCTTGGTTAGAGGGATGGACTGATCTTTCTATTAAATATATCAATTATCTTGATATTTATGAACATCGATATTCGACCAGATTCTAAAAATCGATATGTAACTATGTATCGATTATTTATTTATAAATTTTGAGCATTTTAAAATTTAATAATATCTAATTCATGTATTGTTAATTTAAAAATTAGAAATTTAGGAAGTCAAATTCAGATTAAGAGTATATCGAAGTGATATAAATATTAATTAGCATCAACACATATTTATTTGAACTTAAAAGCATTCCATAAATCTTAAAAAAAGATTTAAAATCATAAGAGACCAAAAAAAAAAAAAATTTGACATGCTTGCCGTATCATGTATCAGTATGGTATCATACCATACCGGTTGGTGACTGGTACTGGCTTCGATACTGGTTCAGCGATTTTTGTTTACAGCAAGCCTTTGTAAATTAGCTGTCTATTGATTTATACTTTTCGCAACCTACTCTAAATTGCTTTTCTTAAATAGAAAAGACTCTTTTAAATTATCGAGTAATTTGAGAATCAAACTTGGTGGTGTTTGACTGGGTTGGTGGGGGTTACCATCATTGATCGGCTCCGTTCTTGTTCCAAAAATATACAGAACTAATTGGGACTGGGTTGGTCCCATTTACCATTGTGATCTTAAGCGACCCAACCCATGCGTACCCCAGAGGGCGACACGGCAAGTAGATAGAATTGCCTGTTCTTTATCAATGGGTCCCTGGTGCCCCTTGTGGGAAAAACCAAGTCTCCGTAGCACTTAAGTAGACGTGGAGCCATGCCCAATATACCACCTAAATGGGAGGGTGTCTTAAAAGTGGACTATTGATGGCTCGACCATTTGATCAATCCTCCGATAAGATCATTTTTTTTTTTTTTCTTTATTGCAAGTAGAAAAACGAAATTGTTCAGCATGTAAGTAACCAAGTTTTTTTTTTTTGGGTACAAAACTAAGTAGTTCAAAGTTGGTTCCCAAGAGTACTTGTTAGCTGCTTTGAGTTAATAGGTGGTGTTAGGATGTCCTGTTTCAGATCTTACAAGCAGTTATGCAGTAGAGACCCTACAATCCTTGTTACCATGATCCTTCCCAGTTCTTGAATTAATCGAATGGTCCATTTACTCTCCCCCCTGCAACCCATATAAATGTGTACAATTAATCAATGATGGGTGATCTGAACCACATAGACTGCGTGGATGAACAACCAAACAGCATAACTTTTTTGACCCTTCCTTTCTTCTGCTAAAGCGGTTGCTTAATTTCTTCCAAGAATAACTGCAAATAGTAATGATTTTGAGAAGGGAAGAAACGTCAATAGTGATGTACACCAAATGTTGTTCATAAATTAAAGATTAAGTAAATAGCTTTGTATTAAAATGGGATAGGCAAGGGGCCGTGGTTCCACAGGGTGGAGTTTTATTACCTGAAATCTATATAGATGTTTGCTAAAAAGGTCTATATATATAAGTGCTTCAGTTAGAGAAATCTTGAGATCAGATTATAGGATAGGGCAAGATTGTGGTAGCTTTCTCCAAAGAACTCCAAGCAATTAACTGCAGCATTTTTGATCGGATCAACACTTTTCCTTTTGTTAGCGAAAAACCATAGCATTATGATATAACCAAATAAATTATGAAACTGTCAGGACCAGCTGGTCCTGTGCTGCTAAAAAATCATCAAGGATGTGTTTAGTCCTCCATAAGGTCCAAAGAGATTTAATTGAAGCAGGCCATTTTTAATTATGTAATATACGAGCATATCAGATCAAGAATTTATGGTCTTTGTCTAATTCTTTTCATCTAAAATTGCGGCAATTTTTTAAATGGATTTAACTCTTAGATCTCCATGAGCATGCGTGTCGTTGTTTTCATGTTCTTCCCTTTGATGCTGTCACTTTTACAGCATGGGAGTGTGCCACAAAAGTGTCTCGTAGTATTTCTTCCAATCTAGCAATGGTCGTTTTCCTATTTACGACCCGCACATTAAAAGGGTTACTGGTACCACACCATGGCAATGATTAAATATAGCTAGCCTGTCTATTGAGAAAAATCTAGTCCTCGCTCCCAGACTTGCAAGACTCTCGGCATCCTCGAATGACATTATCTAAGTTTTCAATACTCGAGTCATGACTTTGATAATTTCGAACCGATTAATCACCAAAAGAAAGAAGTATTTGTAATCAACAATGATCTCGATTTTTTAAATATACGATAACATGATCTTTTGAAAAATTATGCAAGTAAATATAATCTTGATAATAAGTAGGTAATCATCGACAGGCAATGAACGGTTACAGCGAAAATCAGCCATTCCAAATGACAAAAATTCAAGCCCTGGTGCAGATTTGTGTGCAAGTCTTGATGACTGCAGCTATAGAAGGTGTGAAATTACCTGTTGTCACTGTTATCTTCAATTTTATCATCATGGTGATGTCATACCTCAAAACCTCTTTCAGCTGTGGAGGTAAAAGGATAAATGATCTCTCATTCTCTCCCTTTTCTTTTAGTCTTCAATGAGTGTACCAGATACTGAGTTTACCAATGAAGTGGGGCCTGGAAGGTTGGTACTCACTGGTGGGAGTGGAAGATTATAACCACCTCATGCAGCAATGTCAGGGTTTGGTCCATTCCAACAAGCCATAGGGACCGATTACAAAAAGTTGTCAGACCATATCACCATGTGGGAACTTCAGTCACCCCCAAAGGCATTCTAAAACTACCAAAGCAGCAGAGTCCAACACAAAGGCAGGGAGGAAAATCCTGGTGCCACCAACTCCAACAAACCATAATTAGCCTCTAAATTAACCTCCCAAGTCCCATCCTAACAACAAAATTTAGCTAATTATGTTGTTCTAGATGGTTAATTTATATATATATATATAAAACCTTGCTATAAGTTGATTGTAGGGTTCAAACAAGATTATAACTCACTGTAGACTGGCTTTTGATGGGTCATCTAACTCTCTCCAAACTTGGAATCTCCTTCAAGATACTAACGCAAGTTAGATCAAGTGCACAACATCAATTCTTTGCTTTTGTAACAATGGCTGCCTACAGGAGCAAAATTATTATGCGGTCCCTCAACCACCCACTATTAGGTGGTCCTTGGAGGGCAGCATTCAAATCATTGTTTGTAAAAAAGCCATTTTAACGCCAATCTCTCCCATGGCCGTTGTTGGTGTCACCTAACCGTAGAATAAAACGGCGGCTATCTGATTACAGGTAGCTGGGATTGTACTGCTAAATTAAATGGATTCATGGCGCCCAACAATGCTGATTCTTTGAACAACCATTTACAAGAGCTTTATAGTAAAGAATTTGGTCTGGTGGACTCTAACAAATTTAAGATTCACATACATAAATTATACCGGTCATAAGGAGAGAATCAGTCATACAATGACATGATAATGAACAGGAATAGACCATAGGCCAACCACTTTCTCACCCATCAAGACATGGTAGAAAAGATAGTCCATGACATGACATACAACAGCTCCATAACAATACCATGATCACATTCCTAGAGAAACAACAAGCTTTTGGGACTGCCAGAAGAAGAAACTAGCTCGGCTTAGCAAGGCCAGAACTCGGCCCTCTTCACCTTTGAGATGCTCTCGAGGACTCCCACTGGGGACACATGGCCCATCACGGTCACCCTCTTGGACTCCAGATCTATGCTGAAGGATGTGACCCCTGCCATTGTAGTTATTTCCACGAGATGAAGTTAAATATGATAACTCGAAATTGGGAAAACCTCTGCCATCATTCGAAGCTATATGAAAGTTTTATGTAGAATATACCTTCCATTTTAGAGATGTGCTTCCTAACTTTTCCTGCGCATCCTTGACAATGGATGGAAACTCTCATAACCACCACCTGCCATAAAAAAAAAAAAAAAAGGAGTAAAAAGAAAAAATGTTGGAACATTTGCAGCAGAAGAAAACAAAAGAATAGGTTGGAATTTATGGACTGTAAGGCACGTCAGAATATACTGGGAAAGCAAATTAAAAAAAAAAAATAAAAATAAAAAATTTAGTGGTCCACTGCAATTCCACCACTAAACACAGTGGAGTAGTACCATCATAGCTAGGATGCTGTTACCGATTCTGTGCTTCATCGAACCTTTTGCTCTAACTCTATTTTTCTGCATTCCCTCTTTAACTCCTCTGGATGTTATACTTGCAGTTTCAAAGTATTTTATATCCACAGTGGCCTAATAATATAATCATCTGCTCATCTACAGGTCTCTGGGTAACTTCATGATCTTCTTATAGACAGAATTATCAAATTAAGAATACCATAGAGGAAAAGAGCACCATCTTACATACTTTTTTTTTAAAAAAAAAAATTTTCACATTTTGGTTTATAACATTAATTATTTTCTTTATATATACTGACCACATAAACGAGAACTTGCTTCATATACGTGTTAATGACCATGTCTAATAAGTGTTAATTCTCAGTACTCCACTACATGTAGAATTCTATGTCTACATCTCAGCCTTGCAAGGACTTACAAGGCCATGATCCATAGAAATTAGAGTTATATAGCAAGTGGTGAAGATCTGGCTTACTTGAAAGACATGGCCATTGGAGGGAGGTGGCGAGGAGGAGACATTGGTAGGCTTCGGCGGCTCTCTCTCTTTCTTCAGAACCATTGGAAGGGTGACCGACCTTCCTTCGTCTCGCGGCATAAACCTCCGGGAATCCATGAGGCGGGAGTACTTCAAGTCGAGGAGCCTCGACTGCTCGACCAGTGTCCGGTCGGGCCTCCTCGACACAATCATCGACCGGGGATCGCCGGGAACGCACACCGCCGTCGAGGCATGCGACCGGCACATCATGCCTGTAGTCCTCATCGATGTAGGAGGGATCGGCAAAGAGATAGTAGTTGTGGAGGAAGGGGGGGGGGGGGGGGGGGGGAGAGTAATGGAAGCCAATGAGGGAGGGAAATGGGGAGGGAAGGATGCCACCCCTCAATATCAACTTTGGCCACCCTACCGGCAACCAGGATACGTTGTCATGCTTCCATGTTATAAGGGAAGCCGTCAGGGTTCATTATTGACTTCCAAAAGTTAAATTTTGTTTGCTCGCATATTTTCTGATTTGTTATGTGGTTTAAGTTACGTGGCTCTGCAGGAACACTAGAACCACGTCATGCTTTCTTAATGGTCGATCTAACGAAGTGTGGCACGGAACTCCAGACATTGGATTAATCCGGCTCCGAGCCGCGGGTTCGGCTCGGCTTGGTCAGTGGTGGATGAGAGGCGGCAAATGACCAAATTACCCTATCCATTTTACCATAAATTTGCCCTCTAACGGCCCAAATTGGCGGAAAACATAGAAATGGAAGGGAGAACGAAAATTATACGGGCAAGCGAACAAAAATCATACGGGACGGGCACTAAAATATTATACGGGGCAGATTTTATTATTTATTTATATTTTAATTTTTATCAATCCTAAAAAATAAATATAAAAATTAAATATTTTTTATTAATATAATTATAGTTTTATAATTATGTATTGCGTATTGATGAGATTATATTCTATAAACTTATATCAAGTTATCTAAAGATATATATTATGATGTTAAATAAATATTTTGCTAGGTATGTATCAACTAGCCATATGCAGTATATATCAGTAAGACATTAAATTTGTATCAGTTGATCATATGCTGTGTATCGATGAATACTATATTTGAAAAATTATATATTAATTTATCTATAGGTATGTGTTGGATCATTACTAGATATATATCCAAAAGCTTACAGTATATATTAGTAAGTCATCAAGTACATATTAATTGGCTATATACTGTGTATTGGTAAATACTATATTTAAAAAATTATGTATTAATTTATTTATAAATATATATTGGATCATTATTATGTATGTATCAAAAAAGCTTGCAGTGTATAATATAAGCTATCAAGTATGTATCTAATGTGGCAACATCCGCTGTTGTGGAGCTTACAGCTGGCAGCTGCATGGGTGGCGACTGCCACCTGGACGTGGCCCCCAGGTAGAAGACCGAGGCGAGCCCTCTTGCTGAGGCGGCTTCCAGCCGGGGTCATGCTCATGAGGCGAGCCCTCTGTCTGAGGTCAGCACCCATCCAGCGTCGTGCTCATAAAGCAAGCCCTCTTGCCAAGGTCAGCTCCCAGCCGGGGTCTTGCTCATGAGGCGCGCCCTCCTTCTGAGGTCGACACCCGGCCGGGGTCGTGCTCATGCGACCAAGGTGAGCCCTCCTGCTGAGGTCAGCTCCCAGCCGGGGTCTGCTCATGAGGCGCACCCTCCGTCTGAGGTCGGCACCCGGTCGGGGTCGTGCTCATGCTGTCAAGGCAAGTTCTGGGGTGGAGTTCTTCCAAGGCGAGACTCGCCCCCACATCAGAAAGGCCAATAGAAATTCAAACCATGGTGGGGCAAAGCCTCACCACACCCAGTCATGAATTCAAATTCTGTGACGCGCCACCTGCAAACTCTGCACGGAGTGCATTCTGCCAGGCTTTGAGCCCGTGAAGAGCTACCACCCTGATAACTGTGCAGCCAGGGGCGGCAACCATCGCAACGCGAATCTCTCCTAAAAGGAGTATTCTGTCAAGGCCCCAGGACCCTGCGACGCTTGGATGGTCCCTCCAGCAAAGGAAACATCCCGCCATGGCATGGGGCTCAATGGCACAGCGCCTGCCCATCTTAAGAAAAATGACACCCCCAATAAAGGGGAAAGAAAGAGAAGCCATCACACAAGAAGGACCGGTTCAAGAAGGGGAAAGAAAGAGAAGCCACGAGCAGCAGCGAGCCCCTCCGGAGAAGACACTATGAGAGGGCACACTAAGAAGGACACCGGGACAAAGCCCCAGATCTGTTTTGGGCCATCACACAAGGCATAAGGTCAGAAAAGAGGAAGGCGAGAGGTAGGTAAGCAAGTAAGGGAGAAAGGGGGACGAGGGAGCCGCCGGGCGGGGAGCTAGCTAGAAGATCCCCCCAGGCTCATCTATCCCATCTCCATCTTGCTCTCACAATCTCAGTCCTACATTTTCTTTCACCCTCTATGCGGAGGGTCCCCCGAAACTCTTCACCACAAAGGTTCTATTCCCATTGGTCGTCCCACTGACTTGATCATCAGAGTGTCCCAATCGGAATCTCCGGTCTGAGTTTCCTCTTTTTTGCAAGCCAATCGGACCAAAGAGCCGACCTCGAAGAGGAGGCACACCCGGCGGGAGGAGGCACCCGATGCAGCGATGACGCATCGAAGCTACATGCCACAATAATCCAGGTAGCAATAGATTGGTGTGCCAAGTAGGGGAGCGAGAGACGATTTAGCAGCTAAGAGGATCATGGCCGAGGCTAAGGATCCAGGCTCTCCAACCAACGGAACAACAGTAGCCACCTCCCCGGGGGGCAGGCGGGAGACACGAGAGCTCCCTCTTGGGGGCCCAACCAAAGAACGAGAAGAGAGAGGTCAATGATAGTGGAGAGAGGGGCTTGTGTTCGTGGTCTTTTCAAACACCCGCCACCTTTCGTGGCACTCTCTGGTTAGACCCAGAATCTAGGCATTCCCCTACGTGTGGGACTTCCATCATCTCATGCAGGCCTAACGGATAACTCCCTTCCCTACTACCTTTACAATATGAAAGCTGTGTTACAGTTCTACAAGAGAAGCCCCTGTATCACCATCAATGGCAAGCATCATAGTCTCTCGCTCACAGCCAGGAGGTGGCAGCGGGATGCCATCTATCGCATGACTCATAGTGGGGCAAATCAACAAGACAGGCCCCTCCAATAGGCCCGCACTCTTTGCCATACTCACAGCCTGGAGATGGCAACAGGATGCCATCTACCGCAAGACTCACAGCATGGCAAATTGGAAAGCTAGGCTCTCTATGGCCTAGCTCATCTCCATAGCCTTGCTCACAGCCCGGAGGTGGCAGCGGGATGCCATCTACTGTGTGACTCACAACGGGGAAAACCAACAAGGCGGGCCCCTCCAGTAGGCCGCACTCAGCCATACTCATAGCCTAGAGATGGCAGCGGGATGCCATCTACCGCATGACTCAAAGCATGGTAAACTCACCAAATGGGCACCTCCATCATGCCCGCCCTCCTCAGCCATGCTCACAGCCCGGAGATGGCAACGGGATGCCATCTATCGCGAGACTCACAGCATGGCAAACTGAAAAGCTCAGCTCTCTATGGCCTAGCTCAGCTCCATAGCCTTGCTCACAGCCCGGAGGTGACAGCAGGATGCCATCTACTGCATGACTCACAACGGTGCAAACCAACAAGGTGGGCCCCTCCATCAGGCCCGCCCTCCTCAGCCGTGCTCATAGCCCAGAGATGGAAGCGGGATGTCATCTACCGCATAACTCACAATGTGGCAAACTCACCAGGCGGGCCCCTCCATCAGGCCCGTCTTCCTTAGTCATGCTCACAGCCCGGAGATGGCAACGGGATGCCATCTACCACGAGACTCATAGCATAGCAAACCGGAAAGCTCGGCCCTCTACGGCCTAGCTCAGCTCCATAGCCTCGCTCACAGCCTGGAGGTGGCAGCAGGATGCCATCTACTACATGACTAACAACGAGGCAAACCAACAAGGTGGGCCCCTCCATCAAGCCCGCCCTCCTCAGCCATGCTCACAGCCCGGAGATGGCAGTGGGATGTCATCTACAGCGTGACTCACAGTATGGCAAAGTCACCAGGTGGTTCCCTCCATCAGGCTCGCCTTCCTCAATCATGCTCATAGCCCGGAGATGGCAACGAGATGCCATCTACCACGAGACTCACAACATAGCAAACCGAAAAGCTTGGCCCTCTATGGCCTAGCTCAGCTCCATAGTCTCGCTCACAGCCCGGAGGTGGCAGCGGGATGCTATCTACCACGTGACTCATAACGAGACAAACCAACAAAATGGGTCCCTCCAGCAGGCCCGCATTCCTCAGCCGTGCTCATAGCCCGGAGATGGCAGTGGGATGCCATCTACCACGAGACTCACAGCATGTCAAATCGGAAAGCTCTATCCTCTATGGCCTAGCTCAGCTCCACAGCCTTGCTCATAGTCCGTAGGTGGCAGCGGGATGCCATCTACCATGTGACTCACAATATAGCAAACTCACCAGGCGGGCCCCTTCATCAGGCTCGTCCTCCTCAACCGAGCTCATAGCCCGGAGGTGGCGGCAGGGAAACCCACCATCTATTGCGTGACTCACAGTTCGGCATCCTCACCAACAACCCGGGCTCACTCCATCCGGCCCGCACTTCTCAGTTGCACTCACAGCTCGGAGGTGGGGGTAGGGAAGCCCGCCATCTACCGCAAGACTCACAGCATGGCAACTCCTCATCAGCGAGCCGGGTCTACTCCATCAGGCCTACGCTCATCAACCGTGCTCACAGCCCGGAGGTGATAGTGGGATGCCATCTACCGTGTGACTCACAACATGGCAAACTCACAGGCAGGCCCTTTCATTAGGCCTGCCCTCCTTAGCTGTGCTCATAGCCCGGATATGGCAGCGGGATGCCATCTACCGCATGACTCATAGCATGGCAAACTCACCAGGTGGGCCCCTCCATCAGGCTCGCCCTCCTCAGCCATGCTCATAGCCTGGAGGTGGCAGCAGGATGCCATCTACTACAAACTCATAGCATGGCAAATTCACCAAGGGGCCACTCCATCAAGCCTGCCCTCCTCAGCCATTTTCACAGCCCAGAGGTGGCAGCGAGATGCTATCTATCGTGAGACTCACAGCATGGCAAACTCATCAGGTGGACACCTCCATCAGGCTGCCCTCCTCAACCGTGCTCATAGCCCGGAGATAGTAGCGGGATGCCATCTACCGTGTAACTCATAGCATGGCAAACTCATTAGGCGAGCCCCTCCATCAAGCCCGCCCTCAGCCATGCTCAAGCCCGGGATGGCAGTAGGATGCCATCTACCACGATACTCACAGCATGGCAAACCGAAAAGCTCGGCCCTTTACGGCCTAGCTCAAATCCATAGCCTCGCTCATAGCCTGGAGATGGTAGCGGGATGACATCTACCGCATGACTCACAGTGTGGAAAACTCACCAAGCGGGTCCCTCTATCAGGCTCGCCCTCCTCAACTGTGCTCACAGCCCGAAGGTGCAGCGGGATGCTATCTATCGCGAGACTCACAGCATGACAAACTCATCAGGTGGGTCCCTCCATCAGGCCCGCCCTCCTCAGCCAAGCTCACAACTCAAAGGTGGCGATAGGGAAACCTGCCATCTACCGTATGACTCATAGTTCGTCATCCTCACCAACAAGCCGGGCTCACTCCATCCACCTCTACCACGCTCATCAGCCATGCTCATAGCCCGAGGTGGTGACAGGAAAGACTGCTATCTATCGCGAGACTGACAACATGGCAACTCCTCATCAGCAAGCCAGGCTCACTCCATCAGGCCTGCGCTCATCAGCCGAGCTCACAACCCGGAGGTGGCGACAGGGCAACCCGCCATCTACCACGAGGTCCACAGCTAAGCAATCTTCAAGCTGGGTCCTTCAGATAGACCCGCACTCAGTCCCTCGCTCATAATCTCGAGGTACAGTTAAGGATTCCTGGAGCCCCGCCATCTATCGCGTGACTCATAGTTTGGCACCTATAAGCCGGGAAACTCATGAAGCCCCGCACCCACTGTCTTACTCACAATTTGGAGATATCCACCGGGAAACTCCAGAAGTCCCACCATCTGTCGCTTGACTCACAACATGGCGAATATAGCTGGGATATCCCGGAAGCCCTGCATCTAGTTGCCTTGTTCACAGTATAGGGATGTCGGTGGAAAATCCCTGAACCCCCACCATCGGTTGCTTGACTCATGGCTTGGCAAACTGAGGAGATCCCTTAGAAGCAATCCAAGCCGAAAAAAAGAAAAACATCAAGCAAAGTGGAGAGAATACAAAGCATTCCAATTGAAGGGAGAAGAAAAATTAACCTCATTGAAATGTCCCTTACATTGGAGAGAGGCTCCCAGCAGCCTGGGAGGCCGTACAGCAGATTCAAGCTCAAAAAGAAAAAAAGAAAAAAAGAAAGAGAGAAGAAAAAAAGATGAAGAGAGAACAGCAGCTGTAAAGGAAGGAAAGCTTTCATTGCTAAGTCTTCTGTTACATCTTTTGAAGACCCCCGACAGGCCGGGAAACCTCCTGAAATCCTAAATTATAAATGAGAAGAAACAAGCTCAGGCCTCCTGTGCCATCCCTCGCCCAACCAACGGGCTAGTACTTCGGCTCTGGACTTTGCCCTCGGGACCGGGCAGAGCATTCCAGTCCCTTTTACCCCAGGAGGTGGGTGCCCTTCCTTAAGCCAACTTGCTAGGAAGGAGAACAACAATGCATCTGCCTCTACTGTGCCATCTTCCTTGGAGTTCACCGATCTCGTGATTCCAAGGATAGCTATAGCAGCTCCACGTTAGGATATCCCCATCAACGACATAGTGGTCATGGCCATCTCCACAGCAACCACGGCTGCAGCCACTCCCTCGTCCGGTGGCACATCCAACCGCACCTGGAGGCCTTGCGGATGAGCCGCCTCCATTTTTTAGGTAGCCTCTTTCTCTGCTCCAGTTGCGCGATCGGAGGCTCTCCCCCTTCTCATCCTTGGGGGTGGCTTCGAGCTCGGTGGATTTCTTTTCCAGGCCGGATACCTTCGCCTTAGCACTGGCTGCTTGCTCCTGAAGGGCCACTACTTGGCCCCCCAGTCTTCGGGATGAAGACCTAAAGTCTATCAGGATCCCTCCCTCAATACAGCCTGAGGGAGAGGGGTTGAAGGAAAGGAACATGAGAGGAGGGCTTCAAAGCCTTAGAGACATGAGGATCAAGAAAGGAAGGAAGGGCTCTGTAGATCAAATGCGATCGGAGACCCTTTAAAAGAAGCAAAGGAGGGAGGGGTGAGCCCTCTACAATAAAGCCTGCCACCTCATGCTCGTCAAAGACACGTGCCCTTTCGACTCCCGGGCCAATCAGGAGCCACCACGTACCAGCATTCGGTGGTCCCGATGCCCTGGGTCAGGGGTGTCGCTTCGGCTACAAGGAAGCATTAATAGCCTCCCTTCATCGAAAAATCAAGCATGATGCGACTTTCGGAGCGGCGGTGTGCAAAATATTAATGGCGCGGGGGGCGCACCTCTCCACGTCAGCATGGTCATTACTCTCCTCACCCTGAGCCCTGCATTGTTCTCTGGGCTCGAGAGTGGGGGGTATCTGATGTGGCAACATCCATTGATATGGAGCCTACACAGCCACCAACTGGTAGCCGCATGGATGGGGACTACCACCTGGATGTGGTTCTCGGGTGGAAGACCGAGGTGAGCCCTCCTACTGAGGTGGCTCCCAGCCGGGGTCGTGCTCATGAGGCGAGCCCTCCGTCTGAGGTCGGCACCCGGCCAGGGTCGTGCTTACAAGGCGAGCCCTCCTACCGAGATCAACTCCCAACCGGGGTCGTGCTCATGAGGCACGCCCTCCATCTGAGGTCGACACCCAACCGGGGTCGTGCATATGCGACCAAGGCGAGCCCTCCTACCGAGGTTAGCTCCCAGCTGGGGCCGTGCTCATGAGGCACACCCTCCGTCTGAGGTCGGCACCCGACCGGGATCATGCTCATGCTGTCAAGGAAAGTTCTCGAGTGGAGTTCTCCCAAGGCGGGACTCACCCTCGTATCAGAAAGGCCAATAGAAACTCAAACCATGGCGGGGCGAAGCCTGACCACACCCAGTCATGAATTCAAATTCTACGATGCGCCACCTGCAAACTCTGCACGGAGTGCGCTCCGCTAGGCTTTGAGCCCCGTGACGACCTGCCACCCTGACAACCGTGAAGCCAGGGGTGGCAACCCTCGCAACACGAGTCTTTCCTAAAAGGAGAATTCTGTCAAGGCCCCAGGGCCATGCGACGCTCGGACGGTCCCTTCAGCAAAACAAACATCCCGCCATGGCACGGGGCTCAGTGGCACAGCGCTTGCCCCTCTTAAGGAAAATGACACCCCCAACAGAAGGGGCTCCTCCTCCGAAGGACCGATTTGAGAGGGGGAAAAAAGGAGAAGCCGCAAGCAACGGCAAGCCCCTCCGAAGAAGACACTGCGAGAGGGCACACTGAGAAGGACATCGGGACGAAGCCTTAAATCCGGTCTGGGCTATCACACAAGGCATAAGGTCAGAAAAGAGGAAGGTGAGAGGTAGGTAAGCAAGTAAGGGAGAAAGGGGGACAAGGGAACCACTAGGCAGGGAGCTAGCCAGAAGATCCCTCCAAGCTCACCTATCCCATTTCTGTCTTACTCTCACAATCTCAGTCCTCCATTTTCTTTCACCCTCTATGCGAAGAGTCTCCCGAAACTCTCCGCCATAGAGAATACCATGTATTAGTGAATACTATATTTGAAAAACTATGTACTAATTATCTGTATAAAAAAATTTACAGTATATATCGATAAGCCATCAAAGTATATATCAATTGGCCATATACTATGTATTGGTGAATACTATATTTAGAAAATTATATATTAATTTATTTGTGGTATGTATTAGATTGCTACTATGTATGTATCAAAAAAACTTATAGTATATATATATATATATATATTTAATGTAAGCTTTTTTGGTACGTATATAATAGCAATCCAATACACATCTATAGGTTAATTAATGCATAATTTCTCTAATAAAGTATTTACCAATACATAGTATATAGCCAATTGATACATACTTAATAAAATATTTATCTAATATCTCAATATATACTTTTAGATAAATCGATATGTAGTTTATAGAATATAGTGTTTATCAATATACAGTACATGATCAAATAATATATACTAGATAGGTTATTAATATATACTATGATTCGATAAAAAGTATATGTCGAAAACGAGTAAAAAAGAGAATGTTATAATTATAATACTATAACTTCATTAACAGAAAAGTTATTTGATTTATGTTTATTCTTGAAGATCGATGAAAAGAAAAATATGACAAACAATGTAGCACGCCCCATATGATATTTTATAGTACCTGTCCATATGATTTTTGTTCTAAGGAAGTGGGGTAACAGGGTAATCACCAGGACCAACACCAATCCAAGAGCCTATCCAGTTCCAATTCAATTCTGGTATGGACTTTACATCTTTGGTATTGCCTCGAGATACATATGCTTTTTATGGACCTGGATAAAGATTTATTAATCTATATTTTTGTTTGATCATCCATCCATCCAACCATGTCTCTTTTTATATGTATTCTATATATAATATAAATTTTTACTTATACTTGTCATATGTTTTGTACAACTAATGAGCTGTACTTTAAATTTATATATATATTTTTGTGGATAATTCAAGTACATGAAAGTGGTTTAGCTCTCGAAGTAATAGGATATGTGATACTCAAAATCAATCCCAATCCATGGCTAATCCACCGAGGCCTATTTTACCTTATTTATCCTTGACGGAACCCAACTCTGAGAAGGGCTAGGTTCCAATCAAATGTAAAATTGAATCTCCAACGGTTTAGATCCTTGTTAGATAATACTCGGACCTGATATGATCCAAAAAGCACCCTTCATTACGTCTATTGATAGTTATTTTATATTAATTATTGCTGTTTATCTTACAATAAATTAAAAATTCGTTGCCAATAATAATTTATAATAATCATTTTCTTGGTGGTGCAAGGTTGACATAGTTATTTTTGGACGGAGAAAGACGATAAAAATTTAGCATCTTGAATCAAATATTCTTCTACCGGATAGAAACTTACGGATAGCTATGCCGGATTTATCCATCCAACTTTTTTCTATATTAAAAAAAATATATATCACAAAAGTAAATTTGATTGAGATAAAAACTAGCACCATATAATGAGGATCGGATGGATATGGTATGTGACTAGCTGGATCATCGGACCAAAAGTCCTGTCTACTATATTTAGAGTGAAAGCGATTGTAGGATCACTACAGTGATAGCGCGGTTGGTTAGCGCACGGCCCCGTCCTTGTAATTAATCCACTTCGGTATCATAGTGGGATTAGGTTGACGTACTCACCGATTGGTGGAGAGGATACGTGAAAATATACGGACCGAATCAAACAATCAACTAACAGGATAGGGCCAGAATGAAAAGCTATACCGGAAATTTTATCCCCTTACCTTTTTTTTTTTTTTTTTAATAAAAAATAAAAAACAAAAAAAAAAAAGCAATTATAAGGGGCTAATATTTATGACATTTGAGATCAGAATTCAGAAGAAAAAGCTGGCAAAAACTTCGCAGAGAGAGATGGTCAAGAGGGACGGTAAAAGAGTTAAGATTCAGTTGAAGGCCAGTGCAATAACTGCGGTAAACAGTGGGAAAGATTCGGTCACCACCGAACCGGGCAGCCTGCCAACCTCACTGTACCTCCTCTGCTGCACAAGGCCCTCGGTGAACGGTGTTATTCTTATTTATTTTTTTAAAATGCTACGAAAATCAAGGTCGATCACCTAAAATAAATTATTCCAATTAATTCTTGAAATTCTATAATAACTATTTCATGATAGATCATGAAATAGTTCATTCCACATTTTTGGACCCTGCAGTATTAATTGTATTAAAATAAAGTTATCATTTCAGATTTCCAATCGAACATAAATATGAAATAATAAAGATGAATAATTATTTTCTAAAATTTGATATTTTTATTTGAAAAATATTTTTTTTATCTAAACATATGAAAAATATAAATATTGACAATTCTCTTTTCTTCAAAATAGCGAAGGAGCACGGTACAAGGATAGACATATCAAATTTCCACGGGCAAACGGTATTTATATTTTAAAAATAAATGAACTAAAAGAAGATGCAAAGAATGGTAGATGGGTTTGGAATGAATGGTTTTGTTAATTATTGGGTCATGGATCCCCTGATCCATCCATAATGGGTGGCCCACTCCATTATTTATCTTAAAGAAAGAAGCGGAAGTAGGCTGCAGAGAATATAATGGCGTTTAGTAATTACTCTCGCATAATATGGTTTTCAAATGAAAAATAACTTCCTGATAAAATATATATATAAAAAAGAAATGATATACCTTTCTCTTTCCGATCTCTCCATCCAACTCCCCGTAAAAGGTGAAGAAGGATTTAGATTATGAAATTGATCGATCTCCATTTATGATTTCATCCATAAACCAATAATTACAAACTGGATTTCAGATTCTCCGCGCTGCAAGAGATAGATAGCCATAATCTTTCAATGGTATCAGAGCTGCTTTGGTTTATATTTTCTAGTTTAAAATTCTAGGGGTTTTTTTTGGATCTCGGAAGATTGAAGTATGGGGTTTCAATGGATTGAAAGCTAAAACCCATTTCATTTTATCATGATCCGGGTATTTTATTGATTTCTAAATCGAAAGTTTGCCTTTTTTTTTTTTTTTTTTTAGGTTTGGTATTCGGAAGGGAAATTGGAGAACAAGGAAATTCTGCACGGTAGAATGGGATTCTGTATTCTACTACCGAAAATGATCTAGACTTTGAAGTTATTGTTTTAAGTGATTTTGTACCCTTAAATTTACTTTTGGACTTTCTAGAAATTATATTTGTAAATAGAATAAAATAATCTATAAAAAATATAATCTACTTTTATTGTTCTGTCTCATATATTTGTAAAAGTTTGTCAAACAACCTCAAGATCACCACAACCCTGGGTCCGATGGTGGAAACGGATCCTCCCACGAACAAAATCCAAAGGGTCAAGAATTAGTGCCTTTCTCACCCCATTACAAATATATGACCGTATTTGAATGGGATTTGTTTTTCATATTATACCTCCGTATTCTTGGGTTCGATGAAGACCAGCAACTTAGTCTAACCATCAACCACTATCTAATTTTTTTTTTTATATATATTTGGTAACCACTATTTAATTTTATATATTTTCTTTCACTACTTTAACTTTAGAAAAAGGTTCGACTCGAGGCCAAACAAAAGAGTATAGTTAATCAAAGAATAGGAAGGGAAAATATAAAATTTTAAGATATTAGAAAATAGAGAAGGCTCGAAGTGGATACAATGATAGTTTGTTTTTATCTGAGAGGGGATCCTCTCATAAAATATATTCTGTCTCAAATATCTTAATAATTAGTCTTAATTTGACACCGTTGCCACCATTAGGATCCAGAAATATCAAATTTTTAATTTTTTTTATTTTTTTCTATGCTGCTTTGAGTTGATTAAAATATATTTTTAATCATTATTTGTATATTTTGTATATACTAACAGTTCAGTATCTATTATAGAAAAAAATTATGACCTTTGATATGGTAAAACCGCTGACGTGGAGTCCTTATCAGATCTAGCTGGCGTCCACGCTGGTAGAAGCGCCACTTGGATGCGGACCCCAGGCAGGGCATTCGGAGAAGGGGAGGAACTCCTCCTGTGTGTATATATATATATTTTTCCTGAAAATCCTATTCTTCTGCAGAAGCGTAGGTGGTGGCGATGCCCTGGATGGAATGGAGGAGGAAGTGCAGGTGGCAGAGTACAAGGCAAGTGAGTGGAAGGCCTTCTTGGGGCGAGAGGGAGTGGTGGTGCGAATGCCCTTCACCATGGTGAAGAAGGAATGATCGTCCATGATAAATGATGGGGAGGCATATATATATCGAAGAGGATGCTATTGTGGTGAGGGTGGAGAGAGGCTGCAGGGTGCTGTCAAAAGTTAAATGGTGATCGTAAGTTGTGAGCAAGGTGGAGGGAGAGATTACATGGTATGGTAGGGAGCATGCTGGAGGTCAAGGCAAGGACGGTGGTAGAGGAGGAGGAGGAGGAGGAGGAGGAAAGGAGATGTTGAATCTTTATTTTTTTATTTATTTATGTATTACATTTGTGAAATTTTATTATAAATTTTTGTATTTGCCATTATTAACTTGAATCATAATTAATTTGAAATTTACATTATTTAAATTTCTTTGATCATTAAATATATTAAATCTTTTTAGCAAATAATTTTATTTTCATGGATGAGATGGGATTTTAAATTTATATATATATTAGAAAATAAAAAAAAGATAGTTGCAATGTTAGACAAATTCTACTTTTAAAATAAACTATAATTAATTACAATATAAGTAATCTATACAAATAATATATTATTATATAATAATTTTTTAAATACCTAGTTTCAAACATCCTTGAAACTGGTCACAATAAATTCAGAAGTATAAGAGTAAAACCTAAGAAAAAACTCTCTATAGAGTAGAAAGTAAAGGCTATGAAGCTCTTATTGATTTGCTTGAGCTGTCTTCTCCTTGGATTCTTTGAAAGATCACTTTTGGAATGTTGATTTGAAGGCTCAAAGGAAAGATTGGAAACTTGTCAGATGGAATGTTCTTTCAAGCTCTTTTTTTGACTTTTGAAGTGATATTCTCAAAGATAGAATTTATATCTTATGAGTTAGTTCTTCATGAATGAGTTTGGTGAAAGTTAAATACTTCAAAAACTTTCAAAAAATGGTTTATGACTATTGGTGGAGCAAAACTAGCCGTTATAAGCCTTTTGGAGTAAAACCGTGCTTCAGAAAATATAGCCGTTACTGTTGTCAGAACTCATGAGTCGACACTTGAGTTGTTCATAAGTCGACACTTGGATTTCCATGAGTCGACACTTGGATCTTTATGAGTCGACTCAAGGTATAATCTTTGGAAAAACTAAGTTTTGTTGCAATTTTGTTCTCAGGCTATGAGTCGACCTCTAAGTCGATACTTGGAGCATATGAGTCGACACTTAAGTCTTCTGAGTCGACACTTGGTGCAATACTTGACAAAATCCTCAAAATGATATAGTTATGTATCTTCTTTTGTCTCAAGCCATGAGTCGACACTTGATTTCTATGAGTCGGACACCTGACTTTTTCATGAGTCGGCACTTAACTTCTGTGAGTCGACTCAAGGCATGCCAAAGATATTTCTGCATGCCAGTTCTTCTGAAATGTCGACACTTTGTATTCCATGAGTCGATACTTGGTTGTGCCATTCAAAAAACTCTGTGCCAAGCTTCAAAACTCAAAGTGTTCTTCAATAAAATTTCAACTTCTTCTTCAAAAAGTCCAGATTGACCCATTTTAAGGTTTTCCAAAGTGAGAAAACTTCTAAAATACTAAAATTCACTTAGCTTGAATTTTAGTGAGTTTGATACATTTGTATGAAAATTTTGATATGCATGTATCCTGAAACTCACAACTATAATTGAATCATTAGTATAAAATATATACTCAACATTTTGTTAGTCATCAAAATCAAGGGCCAAAGCCAATAATCTTTTCCTTTTTGATGAAGATAAAATCTTGAGTATATAAGTATTTAAATTCAATTAAAGGTGTTGTACAATACTTTCAAGTGAGCATACAATTAGGGCTCAAATGAATTGAGTCGAATTCATCATAACAAAGTTCATACAACACAATTTTATAGGAGTAAAGAGCCAAGAAAAGTTAAATTTCATTAAATTTCATTTTCTCTCCTCCTATGTTAATGTGCCAAAAGGTTCAGAAAATTGCTTATATATCTTCTTACTCCCCCTTTTTGTCATCATTAATGAAGTTAAGTAATTTTCTTATCTTTCTCCCCCTCAATTAATGCATTCATCACACAAAGAAGAGAAAAAATAATACAAAAAGATGAGTAAAAGCAATATTCATTTCAGTGCAGTTCAAATAAAAGTTTCATCACAAAGAAGAAAGTCTGATACATGATAATAAAAGTCTGATACATAACTAAAAACAACTAATACATAGCTGAAAAGACTGATACATAACCATAAACATAACAACCAGTAAGCATAACAATGTGATAAATACAACAACATGATAAACACCTGTGAGGCTAGTCCTCATCAGATGGAAACTTTAGGACTATCAGAGCCATGATCCGAGAAAAAGAAGTCCTAGGGGTCTTATGGGTGAGACTCCTAGTCCTAAAAGATGGCTCAGATCTCTTTATAGTCCTACAAGTCCTAGTAGTATAGAAAATAGTAGTCTCAGCCGGAGTAGAATCATCAGGAACTGGAGAAGGATCAATTGGAGCTGAGGAAGGGTCAACTGCAGGAGGAGCTGGATCAACTGTAGGAGGAGCTAGAGGCTGATCCTTAGGAACTGTACCGGTGCTGCCAGACTGTCCATCATCACCATCAGAATCAGTACTGCTGACTCTATCAGTGTCATCACCTGAGTCATCACCATCAGTAGGAGGAGGTGGAGGTGCAAGCGGATCAGATGTGCCATAAGGCATCAAGGATCTTAGCATCTCCTGAATCTATGCAAATCCATCTCCATCACACTACGAAGAGAGCTAATCTGCATATCAGTATGCACTCGCAGTCCCTACAGCTCGATTTGAACCTGAATAGTCCTGGCAAATAGCTAGGATATCTCCCTACGGACCCCTGTGAGCTGGTCTAAGATCCTCTGCTCTAAATCAGAAATAGTCTCTACAATGGGCTGAGGTGCTGGAGTTGGTAAATGAGTGACTGACTCAGACCTTGAAGCAGTGACAGGTGCAGGTCTAGGAGGGGTAATATGCTCAGCTAGTCCAGAAGGCCCTGCCTTGGCTGCACGAAGCTCGTCCTCCTCGTCAGGCTCCTGCCTTGACTCCTTACATACCCAACATCCTGCCACTCTCCAATAGCCCATCTGATGCAGTGACCGCTCATCATAAATGTTTGTACGAAGAATCTCCTTGGAGGCCTCATCCTCCAAGGGAATACCGTAAGATCGGAACAGACGAGTCAACCCCATCCCATAGGGCAAGCAGAGTCGCTGCCTTGCCCATCTGACAAAGCATCAGTGCTGGGATGTTGATGGTAGTCCTCTATGTGAGATAGATCATCAAAGTGAGCTCCCGCTCCATTATGAAATCAAATCATCCAGTCTTCGAGAGCAGGATGCATGCAATGATATGATGAAGCAGATGCATCTCTATAGATAACTAATTCATGGTGACAGTCGATACACCGCGCACATCATCACTCTTCAGTACACACTGAAATGCAGCCTCTCGATCATCAACACATGTAGCTGCAATCCCGTGCAAAGAAATATTCCAAACTCTACTCAATGTATCCTGAGTCACGGGAATCTGCACACCTTTGACCACAGCACTCCATACAAGTCCATTAGTAGCAAAGCTTCCATAAAATTTTCTGATCAAATGAGGATAATACTTCTCTTTCATAGTGCAAAAAGAAATCAGTCCAGCATCTCTGAGCAACTCACAAATTTCAAAGCCCTCATGGTCTATAGACTCCTCATCTATATGCCATCCACAGGCAATGATCTTTTCAAAAACTCTCTCTATAGTAGGGGACAGCTGAGGAGGCACTCTTTCTTGCTCACTGTGCTGCTGATCCCTGACTGGGTCAAACCATGCCTTGGATCTCCTCTCTGCAGGACTGGTATCCCTTCTACGTTGGCTCAACCTTTTCTTGGAAACAACTTGCTTCCGAGGACCCATGTCACCAAGAACCACTAGAAGGGAAGAACAAGGGAGGAAAGGGTGAACTGAAGAAGGCCAAAAAAGGAAAGAGGAAGAATTGGGTGAGGAGTGGACCAAGAAGGGAGAATCAGACTAAGGAGGAGCAAACCGAAGGGAGGAAGAGAGAATCCAAGCAGGAAACATACCAAAGAGAGGGAAGGACCGGAGGAAAGCAAAAACACGAGGGTTCGAGATGAATTCCAAAAAAAAAATGCGAAGAACAGTATGAAAATGGATCGAAAGAGAGGGAAATGGGAGAAATTACCTGAAGATTGGAAGGACAATGACAGAAATCCACTATTCTAGGGCCAAGATGATGTTGGGGGACCAGTAGGGCAAGAGAAAAATGAAAAATAAGTGACTACGAAGTGTTCTATTGATGCCCTAAAAATGTAGGTTTTAGTTCATGAGTCGACACTTGAGTTTTGGTCAAGTGTCGACACTAGCATGAGTCGACACTTAGCCAAAAACTCAAGTGTTGGTACTTTGCTAGAAAACCTGAAAAAAAGTCAGAAAAATTTTCAATAAATTTTCAAAAATCAAGGGGGTTCTAGTGAAGGATTTTAGACACAAATGAGAGGGTTTTGAGCTCAATAAATCAAGTAAAAACAAGGTTTGAAGGAGTTCTAATCAAAGGGATCAATGATACCTAACTCTTTTCTAATCATGCAAAATCTATCTTCGCTACGGGGTTTGGTGAAAATATCAGCAAATTAATTATCAGTACATACAAATCAAGCATCACATTACAATTTTACACATGATCTCTTATGAAGTGATGTCTTATTTCAATATGTTTGCTTCTTGAGTATTGAACAGGATTTTTGGTCAAATTAATTATATTAGTATTATCACATCTTATGGATGTCTTAGTTAATTTGATACCAAAATCTTCGAGTTGTTGTTTGATCTATAAGATTTGTGCACAATAGCTTTCAGCTGCTATATATTCAGCTTTTGCCATAGATAGAGCAACTGAATTCCGTTTCTTGCTAAATCATGAAATCAAATTAACTCCAAAAAATTGACAGGTTCTACTTGTACTTTTTCTATCAAGTTTATACCCAGTAAAATCAGTATCAGAATATGCAATCAATTCAATAGATGAATCTCTAGAGTACCATAGCCCAATATCAATTGTGCCAGACAAATATCTAAGTATATGTTTAACAATCATTTAATGAGACTCTTTAGGAGCAGACTGATATCTAGCACACATATATACATTAAACATTATATCTGGCCCACTTGCAGTCAAATAAAGCAATGATCAATGATACCTCTATATAATTTTTGATCTACACTCTTACCTGATTCATCTTTATCTAATTTACAAGAAGGGCTCATAGGTGTACCTATTGATCTGGTAGTTTCCATTCTAAACTTCTTTAAGATTTCTCTTGTATACTTAGCTTGGTTGATAAAGATCCCTTCTCTAATTTACTTAATTTGGAGTCCGAGAAAGAAATTAAGCTCTCCCATCATGCTCATCTCGAACTCTCCCTGCATAAACTTGACAAACTCTTGGCAAAGAACCTTATTAGTAGCACCAAAAATGATATCATCAACATATACTTGTACTACTAATAAGTCATCATTTTTTTTTTTCAAAAATAATGTAGTGTCTACATTTCCTTTAGAAAAATTATTTTCAAGCAGAAATCTATTTAATCTATCATACCAAGCTCTTGGAGCTTATTTCAAATCATACAAAGCTTTGTGAAGTTTAAAAACATAATTGAAAAATTCATGACTTTCAAAACCAGGAGACTGATCTACATATACTTCTTCTTCAATAAATCCATTTAGAAAAGCACTTTTAACATCTATTTGAAATAGTTTGAAATTCATGAAACATGCAAATGCTAATAATAGTCTAATTGCCTCAAGTCTAGCAACAGGAGCAAAAGTTTCATCAAAATCAATCCCTTCCTCCTGATTGTAGCCTTTGGCAACTAACCTAACTTTATTTCTAGTAACTACTCCATTTTTATCAAGTTTGTTTTTGAAAATCCATTTGGTTCCAATTATAGAAACATTAGTAGGTCTTTTAACTAAAGTCCAAACATTATTTTTTTTGAATTGGTTTAGTTCATCTTGCATAGAAATTATCTAATTACAATCATTTTCAGCTTCTTCAATTAATTTTGGTTCAATTTGAGAAATAAAAGCTAAGTAATCACATACATTTCTTAAAGAGGAATGAGTACTTACTTCTTTCGATGGATCACCAATTATAAGTTCTTTGGGATATCCATGAGCATACCTCCATTCTTTAGGTAATGGCTTGGATATGGATGACGCTCCAACTCCTTGTACTTGTTCTCCTTCATTATCTTGATCTTCATTTTGCTCCTTAGATGGCTCTTCATTAATGCTCAGCTTTTCAATCCTTTGAACACCTGTTTCATCATCAATAACATCTTCTTTTCTAGAAGATTTTTCATTAGTCTCATCAAAGACAGCATGAATGGATTCTTTAATAAGAAGCGTTCTTCTATTGAAGATCCTGTATGCCTTGCTAGATGTAGAGTAATCTAAAAAGATACCCTCATCTGACTTGGCATCAAATTTACTTAGATTGTCTTTGCCATTATTTAAAATGAAACAACGACATCCAAAAACATGAAAATACTTAATGGTCGATTTTCTACCTTTCTAAAGATCATAAGATGTTTTCTTTAAAATAGGCCAGATTAAAACATGATTTAAAACATAGCAAGCAATATTTATGGCTTCCATCCAAAAAATATCTAGGCAAATCATTTTTGCAAATCATGGTGCATGCCATTTCTTCAAGAGTTCTATTTTTTTTTCTACCATCCCATTTTGTTGAGGTGTCTTAGGTACAGAAAAGTTACGATAAATACCATTTTCATTGCAAAATTTTTCAAAATCATAATTTTCAAATTCTGTACCATAATCACTTTGTAAAGAAACAATTGAAATATCTTTTTTATTTGAAACTTGTGAAATTTAATGAATGTAGAAAATGTTTCATCTTTATGAGCTAAAAACATGATCCATGTAAAACATGAGAAGTCATCCACAATAACTAGACCATACTTCTTACCTCCCAAACTAGTTATTCTAATAGGTCCAAAGAGGTCCATATAAAGTAATTCTATGGATCTATATGTAAAGACAACTCCCTTAGGTTTGAAAGAAGATTTAATTTGTTTTCCAAGTTGGCAAGCACTACAAATCTTGTCCTTTTCAAAACTAAGTTTTGGCAAATATTTTATGAAATTCTTTTGTTAAGTTTTGAAAGCAAATGCATACTTGCATGTCCTAATCTACGATGCTAAAGTCAACTAGTTTCATTGATCTTGGCTTCTATTGCCACTAGGCATTGACTATTTTGCACTGGTAGATCATCAAGATCAACCATATAAATGTTATCATGCCTATGACCAATAAACTTGATGCCATTGTCATCAAGACTTGACACAATGCACATGGAAGATTCAAAAATAACTTTAAAATCTTTGTTACAAAATTGGCTAATACTAAGTAAATTATGCTTTAAACCATCAACAAGAAGAATATTATCTATATAAATGGAGGGGGTAATATGGACTTTACGGATATCGATGATTTTGCCCTTTCCATTATAACCAAAGGTTACATTTCCACTATTTCGATACTAAGAGATGAGAATTGCTCCACATCTTTAGTCATGTGCCTTGAGCAATCGCTACCAAGGTACCACAATCTTCTTTTGTTGGTTGCAAGACACACCTACAAGAACAAATCAGGTGAAGACTTTAGGTACCCAAGTCATCTTGAGTCTTTTAGGTTAGTAGATATGGTTCCTTTTGGAACCCGAACTTTTCTAACCAGATTTAATTTTCTTTTGTCACACATATATGATTTATGTCATACTTTGCCACAAGAATAACAAGCAATAGTAGAGGAAGTAGGCACAAAAAAAATTTTGAAATATTTTTATGGTCTAAAACCTAATTCAACTTTGTTGAAAATAGTTCTTTGATTATTTAAAAACATGTTGAGTTTTTCAGAACTATAAGTAAATTTTTCAATAAAAAATTTTACTTTTTCAAGTTCATCTTTGTACTTTTTATTCTCTTGCAAAAGCTCTTTGTTTTGGTTAGCAAATATTTCAATTATTGCAAAAGACTTATCCTTTTTCAAATCTTTCTTTTCCTTTTCCAAAGAAGTAAATTTATCAGTTAACTTCTTATTTTCTTGATGCAAACAGTCGTTTTCAATCAAAGACTTATCATGTGTTTTAATCAACTCCAAATTTTGCTTTCTTAGTTCTTAGTTTTTCATTTTAAGTTTTTGATATTCAACTACCAATTCATCAAAAATATCATGCAATTCTTTGCAAGTAAACTTATTTCAAGTTCAGATTTTATCCCATCATCGTTAGCCATCAAGCAAAAATTTGTGACCTCTTGCTGCTCTTCATCCGAACTCGAGTCTTTACTCTCGCTCCAGGTTGCCACCATGGCTTTCTTTTTTAATTTCTTTCTGCTCTTCTTCAACAAGGGGTAGTCCATCTTGAAGTGGTCGAGTTTCTTGCACTCGAAACAAATGGGTTGCTCCCTTTCCTTCTCTTTCTCTTTACTAGGTTCTTCCTTTTGAGGCTTCTTTTTGAAATTATACTTTTTCTTTTTCATGAACCTCTTGAACTTCCTTAAGATGAGAGTCGTTTCATCTTCATCATCTTTCTCATCAGAATCATCACTTGAATCATCTTTAGTTGTGGACTTAAATACTATGATCTTCTTCTTTTTGTCATTGCCCGCAACCTTTTATTTTAGTGAAAGCTCATTTGTTATGAGAGATCCCAAAAGCTGCTCAAGAAGTAGAGTGTTGACATCCTTAGCTTCTTCAATGGCTGTCACCTTTGGATCCCATGATGAAGAAAGTGATCTAAGAATTTTGTTAACTAATTCAGCATTAAAAATGACTTTACCTAAGCTTCTTATGCCATTCATAATATTAGTAAATCTTGTGTACATTTCACTAATAAATTCAGATGGTTCCATTCTAAACATTTCATAAGTATGAATGAGCATGTTAACTTCGGTAGTCTTCACTTGATATGTACCCTCATGGGTAACTTCAAGTATGTCCCATATTTCCTTGACAGATAGACAATTTGAAATTCTATTGAATTCACTTGGTTTTAATACACAAAATAGTAAATTCATAGCCTTAGTATTAAGCTCAACTTGCTTAATATCATTCTCATCCCAATCATCTTCTAGTTTAGGAGTGGGAATGCCATTAATCAAGATGGTAGGCTGATGAGGACCTTTAACAATGGTCCTCCAAATATTATAATCAATGGCTTGAATGTAAATGTGCATGCATGTCTTCCAATATGTATAATTTGTGCCATTAAACAGTGGGGGACGGTTTGAGGCTTGATCCTCAATAATTCCAATATCAATTTGGACTGCCTTTAGATCTTTGACTTAAGATCGTTGACCTATATGCTGAGTACCAAGCTCTGATACCACTTGTTGCCCAGCATAGCAACCCAAGAGAAGGGTGAATTGGATTTCTTTGAAAAATTTAAAGCAAATATGTGCTGAACTTAAAATGTTTATGAAGCAATGCAAATGAGCACAATATGAATAAGATGCAATACTATGTAAAGTAAGCAGTAAATGCAAGAGAGAAAAATCATACACACAAACACAAAGGATTTATAGTGGTTCGATGCATACCAAGCACCTACATCCACTTCCCAAGCAACCTCTTGAAAATTTCACAATAATCAACTTAGATTATAGCCAACTTATTTTCAAGGGCTCACAAGTCAAACCCAGAGTTGGTTTTCGCACTTAGGCTCACCAACAACCTTTTCTCAAGCCAACCTAGGCTTGGGTTCCAATGCACAGCTTGGAAGGGCCTATCACCTAGTTTCAAACACCCTTAAAACTAGTCACAATAAATTCAGAAGTACAAGAGTAAAGCATAAGAAAAAACTCTCTATAGAGTAAAAAGTAGAGGCTATGAAGCTCTTGTTGATTTGCTTGAGTTGTCTTCTCCTTGGATTCTTTGAAAGACCACTTTTAGAATGTTGATTTGAATGCTCAAAGGCAAGATTGGAAGCTTTTCAGATGAAATGTTCTTTCAAGCTCTCTTTTTGACTTTTGAAGTGATATTCTCAAAGGTAGAATTTATCTCTTGTGAGTTAGTTCTTCATGAATTAGTTTGGTAAGAGTTAAATACTTCAAAAACTTTCAAAAAATGGTTTATGACCATTGGAGTAAAACTAGCCGTTATGAGCTTTTTGGAGTCAAAACCGTGCTTCAAAAATATAGCCGTTACTGTTGTCAGAACTCATGAGTCAACACTTGAGTTATTCATGAGTCGACACTTGGATCTTTATAAGTCGACTCAAGATATAATCTTTGAAAAAACTAAGTTATGTTGCAATTCTGTTCTTAGGCTATAAGTCAACACTTGGAGCATATGAGTCGACACTTGAGTCTTCTAGGTCGACACTTGGTGTAGTACTTGACAAAATTCTCAAAATGACATAGTTCTGTATCTTTTTTTGTCTCAGGTCATGAGTCAACACTTGATTTCTATGAGTCGACACTTGACTTCTTCATGAATCAACACTTGACTTCTGTGAGTCGACTCAAGGCATGCCAAAGAGATTTCTGCGTGATAGTTCTTCTGAAATGTCGACACTTTGTATTCCATGAGTCGACACTTGGTTATGCCATTCAAAAAACTATGTTCCAAGCTTCAAAACTCAAAGTGTTCTTCAATAAAATTTCAACTTCTTCTTCAAAAAGCCCAGATTGACCCATTTTAAGGTTTTCTAAAGTGAGAAGACTTCTAAAATACTAAAATTCATGTAGCTTGAAATTTAGTGAGTTTGATACCTTTGTATGGAAAATTTGATGTGATTGTATCCTGAAACTCACAACTATAATTGAATCATTAGTATGAAACATATACTTAACATTTTGTTAGTCATCAAAATCAAAAGCTAAAGCCAACAAAGATATATGTAGTGACCATCTGGGGGGCAGGTCATTGGCTTATAAGATCATACGATAAAGATATTATTGGCCAATTATACAGAAAGATGCAGCAGATTTTGTGAAGAGATGCGATCCATGCCAGAGGTATGCTAATATACAGAGGCATCCTTCTTGTCATTTAACATAGCTGATTGCTCTATGGCCATTCGTCCAATAGGAAATGGATATTCTTGGCCCGTTTTCTCCAACTTCTGGATAATGAAAATTCTTGATCATAGCTATTGATTACTTTACTAAATGGGTGGAAGCTGAGCCTTTAGCTCAAATCACTAAAAATAAGGTTGAGGCATTTGTTAGAAATTCCATAATCTATAGATTCAAGATCCCTCACGCCATCATTACTGATAATTGGAGGCAGTTCGACAATAAAAAAATTAGTGATTTCTGTGCCCAATTCCATATTCTTCATAAACTAACTTCCGTCGGGCACCCTCAAGCTAACGGAGAAGCTGAGGTACCTAATCGGACTATTCTTCATGGATTGAAGATCCGATTAAACGAAGCTAAAGGACTTTGGGCTGACGAACTTAACTCAGTCCTTTGGGCCTATCGTACAACCCCCCGATCCATAACAGGGAAATCTCCATTCAACCTTACTTATGGAAGCGAAGCCATGTTACCTGTGAAAATCATTCTCTGTTCTAGGAGAACGGACTGCCTTGAAGAGTCGAATAATGCTAACCAAAGAAGAGCTGATCTGGATCTATTTGAAAGCTCCAGATTACAAGCACAATTAAGAATGGCAGTGTATCGACAAAGGGTTGCCCAATATTATAATTCAAGAGTCAAGGCTTGGATCTTTCGGCTTGGAGATCTTGTCCTATGCAAGATGGAAATATCCCGACCCACTGATCAGGATAAACTCATCCCAAATTGGGAAGGTCCCTATCGCATCATTGAAGTTGTGTGACCAAGAACTTATCGGATTGAAAGCCTAGATGGCTATCAAATGACTCGACCCTGGAATGTAGAAAATCTTTGTAAGTACTATCAATAATGTGGTCTCTTCTTCTTTTTCACTCTTCTTATCTGAAAAAAGTTATTAAATTGATATATCTGACAAACTGAAATGTTGGCCTGATATGCTAACCACAACCTGACAATTAAAGTTGGTCTGACCCACCATCTTATCGATCTTATTACATCGATATATCCGATCAACTAAAAGGTTGGCCTGATACACTGACTACAACCCGACAAATAGAGTTGGTCTGACCCACCATCTTATTGGGATTATTACATTGGTATATCTGATCAACTGAAAGGTTGGCCTGATATGCTGACCATAATCTAACAAATAGAGTTGGTATAATCCATAATCTCATTAGTATTATTACATCAGTATATCCGATTAACTTATAGGTTGGCCCGATACACTGACCACAAATTGATAAACAGAGTTGGTCTGACCCACCATCTCATCGGTGTTATTATATCTTGTTGATCCTAGGATTGATTTTGATGATTACAAAATATTGATGCATGATTATATTACTAACTATCCTTGTAAATATTGTTTTTATAGAGTATCATAGGTTTAGAAGATGTTTGAAATGATTTGAAAGAAGTTTGGAAGAAGTTTGGAGTGGTTTGGAAGCATTTGAAGAAGTTCAGCTCGAGCTGACTCATGGATCAAGAGCCAACTCTTTCAGAATAGCAGAACTGTAATTATTCAATCAAAATGACTTTAAAATGGTAAAAGTGCAATTATTCGAGCCGACTCAAGCATGAAGAGCCGACTCGTCCAGAACTTTTATTTGGGTTGTCTGAGACTTCGAGTCGACTCTTGGACCTTGAGTCGACTCGAGTGACGGGTTCTGGCACTCCAACACCTAGTTGCAAAAATTATTTTTCTTCATTCCAACGGTTCCAAACGGTCATATTTCGATTTCCAAGGCACTCCAATGGTCAAAACAACATGGGAATACTTCCAAAACTTATTTATGATGGATCAAAGTGAAGAGAAAGAAGAGTGATTGAAGAGGGGAAGAGAAATTGAAGAAAAAAGATTTTTCAAGTTTATATTTTAGATTTTGGAGAGAGCTTCAATGTTCAAATTCAAGAGAGGGTTCTTCACTTCTTATCACAACTCTTGAAGCTTTATTTGAAGAAAGAGGAGAGCTTAGAAGATCTACATTCAACGAGCTAAAGCGGCAACCATCTACTCTTTGGGAGTTTGTATTTTATGTTGCATTGTTTACTTGTTTTACTTTAGTTTGGGTTTTTGGTTAGCCCATTGCAAAACCAAGTTTGGGTTTCTTGGTGATCCCGGTATAAAACCAAGAGTGGGTTTCTTTGGTGAGCCCGATGTAAAAACCAAAGGAAGTTGGGTTTGGATTGTGATCCCGGTAAAACAATCCGACTGTATTCTAGGAAGAATATAGTGGAAATCCCAAGTGGTATCTTGGATAGTGGACGTAGGAGCAGGTTGCTCCGAACCACTCTAAGCTCTTGTGTTTGTGATTGCCTTGATTGTGCTTAATTATTTACTTCCGCATTGCATATTTCACCAACACCAAAAGGATTTTAAATTATACATACTTGCTAAAGTTTTTATTATCCCAATTCACCTCCCTCTTGCGAAGCCACCTGGGCAACATATCTGATCAACTAATAAGTTAGCCTAATACACTAATCGCAATCTAACACATGGAATTGGTGTAACCTACTAGTTCATCGGTATTATTTAACCAATATATTAGATAAATTTGAAAGTTGACCTAATATGTTGACTACAATCCGATAAATTGAATTGGTCTAGCCTGCCCTGTCATCGGTATACATGAAACAGCATTGCCAACTTCTTGAAGGCTGGTCCTGCTGCCACCCTATGTTTGACCGACTGAATCAGAGTGATATACCATCTCGTCGATATTTTTTCAGGTAATTATGTCAAACGGAATTGTTTCGTTAAACTCAAACTTAGTAATTTTCAAGATCATTCTATGCAACAGTGAAAACAAAAGAAAGAAGAAGCTTCATTGTTAATTAATAAAAAGAAGTACATTAAAAGGTTCACGAGGAGTGTGCAGTTACAAATACTATTCTATTTTCTCTTCGACTGGATCAGGAATCGAGGTAGGAGCGGTTGTTTCCTGAATGGATGTTTCTTCGACTGAGGGGGCAACTAGGTCATTGATCGGCTTTCTTACTTCATTTGTTTCCTCAATTTCATCAATGTTAATAGAGGAAACATCAAGATCAGGATATAGTTTCTTGATCTTCTCTATACAATCTTTGAAGCCGATCTTATAACCTTCTACCCCCGCTTCATCTATTTCGTCATTAAAAGCCTTAGATTTCTTGAATTCGTCAACTGCATGAAGGCCTTCTTGGACCGCCAAAGTGGCCCTTTGTTCAGCTTGTTTTAATTTTTGCTCAAGAAGGGCTGCTTTCTCTTCTATTTCGATCTTTTGCATCATGATCTCAGCATGAGCATGAGTTTTCTCTTCAATCATTATTTCTGCCAGTTGAAGTTTCTTCCTCTTTCTCTTCGCATCGGCCAGAAGCTTCATGGCCTAGTCTTCGACTGTCTTTAATTGTTTCCCCAACAACAGGTTGGCAGTTATGGCTTGGATTACTTTTGATTTGATGGTTGCTCGACATTTATCGGCCTTATCTTTCTCTTCTCTGATTGATGCTAGCTGATTTTGAAGATCTTTTTGAGTATCAGCTGATTTAAGCATGTTTTCTTTGATCATAGAGACATCATTGATGAACTAACAAAAAGTGTAAAGATGAAGTTAGAAACTGAGTTAGAAAATTCTCGGGGGAAAGTTTGATACTTACTTTCAATATCCCTGGATATATAGAGAAGAAAATATTTTCCATCCCATGTTTGTGTGTCGCTTCCCAATCCTTACGAAGAATGTTGGATTGTAGTATAACCTTTGCCAGTCTCGGATTATCAAAACCTACATCAGCAACGTATACTTGAACACATTTTTCTTCCTCCTCTTCTGAACCTGAGTCGACTCCCAGTTTAGGTGCTGCTTCTGTGATCGGGACTTTGCCCTTACTTTTTGAAGTTGGTCTGTTAGACGGACCGATATCTGATGGAGATGCAGATGCATGTCAGGGAGGAAGACTCGTCAATAATTTTTTCGATGAAAGTTCGGGTAAGTGTGACTTCTCTTCATCAGAAGAAGATGCAATATATTCAAGAGATTCCTGCTTAGCAGAAGCTCTAGAAAGGCTCTTGGATAAACGTGTTCATTTTACACATGTTCTTTGCTCCCTGAATCGAATAGATTTAGCTCTCTCTTTGAATGCTTATCGGAGCCTCTCACTATCTGGTTTCATTTTCGAAAGGTGATGGAGAATTTCAAGATTTTTCAAAATAGAATGTTTGAAAAGGGAGAAGCTCGAATTGCTCAAAATAAAACTGGCCTGAAAAGTAGGCCTAAAGCCCCTTTATATAGAAATTGTCGACAATCAAGATTCATGATCCAAATCTCGAGCAATCTCATGACACGTCTATGCCCCTGATTTGGTGGGAATTAAAGTGTCATTCCAATTCTTAAGAAATCAGTTATGGAAAAAGAAAAGACAGATAATGGTTTGAATTCAAATTGTGTATGGTTTCTGGAAAGCTGATCGACACGATCTCATAACTTGCAGAATAACTATCCCGCAATGAAAGTGTGACATTTGGTAAGAATGATACGCCTTTTTGCTATGGTGTATCAAAATTGATATTCAGATATCCCATGAAAATTCTTTCTCGAAGAAGAATAAGGAAGGAAAGACAAAATATTTGATAAATCCGATTCAAAGATCGGCTCATTACAGGCTCAAATAGCCTGGAAAGTTAAGGAAATGGCATATTGCCAAATTAATCCCAAGGGCTGACTGATTTTGAATAATCAGCTCCCTTGACGGAACAATGACTAATTACTTGTTTCCATCAGAAGAATCTGGTGACCTTACATCTAAGAGAAATCTTTCTTATTGAAGACTTTTTGGTATGTCGGATTTTCTTAAATGGGGGATTGTTTTGGTCGGATTTTCTAAAATATATCAGTGCTGTTACAGCCGTAACAGTGATGTGGCCAGGCTCAGGTACCGCCAAATGCGATCGAGCCGCGTGGAAGTTTTCCAGGCCGAGTCGGTGCCACGTCTTCAAGGTTAGGATCGGCAAGACTACACCGCCCGACGACTGTCTAAGGCAAACCGCCCTTGCCGAGGTCGAGCTCGGCTCGGAGTTCCTCTACCACCCCGCTGGCGCCCGGACCCGAAGGGGTCCGCCTAAGTGAGGTCGGCCGAGGCCAGGCGACCTCCTGCCACCTCACCAGGTGTCCACCCAGGAGGGGTCCGCCTAAGCCGAGGTCGGCCAATCCTTCGCCCTTCGCCAGGTGGCAACCCGGAGACGGGCCCAACTCGGCCGAAGCCAGGCGACCTCCTGCCACCTCGCCAGGTGTCCACCCAGGAGGGGTCCACCTAAGCCGAGGTCGGCCGGTCCTTCACCCTTCGCCAGGTGGCAACCCGGAGACGGGCCCACCTCGGTCGAAGCCAGGCGACCTCCTGCCACCTCGCAAGGTGTCCACCCAGGAGGGGTCCACCTAAGCCGAGGTCAGCCGGTCCTTCGCCCTTCGCCAGGTGGCAACCCGGAGACGGGCCCACCTCGACCGAAGCTAGGCGACCTCCTGCCACCTCGCTAGGTGTCCACCCAGGAGGGGTCCACCTAAGCCGAGGTCGGCCGGTCCTTCGCCCTTCGCCAGGTGGCAACCCGGAGATGGGCCCACCTCGGCCAAAGCCAGGCGACCTCCTGCCACCTCGCCAGGTGTCCACCCAGGAGGGGCCCACCTAAGCCGAGGTCGGCCGGTCCTTCACCCTTCGCCAGGTGGCAACCCGAAGACGGGCCCACCTCGGTTGAAGCCAGGCGACCTCCTGCCACCTCGCCGGGTGTCCACCCAGGAAGGGTCCACCTAGGCCGAGGTCGGCTGGTCCTTCGCTTCTCACCAGTTGGCCCCTAGAGACGGGTCCAACTCGGTCGAGGTCAGACCGCTCGTACGGAGAGGGTCACAGGGAGAGAAACAAGCCCCGAGGCCATCCCACGGACCGTACGAACCCCAGATGGCGCTCCGTACGGAGGGCAGCGGCACGCGGAACATCACTTGCATCGGCCCGATAGGTCCCACAGTCGAGAGACGCGATCCTGACGAGGCAGGCCCCATAAATGGATGGCGCCCACGCTTGGGGATGAGAGCGCTCTCGCTGGGCCCGAGGCCTGGCCGGCCGCCTTGCCAGCGCCGCCCTCCCCTTTTTCTCTTCTGTCCTTGCCTTTTCTCTGCTGGGCCCGGCGGACGAGGTCGGAAAGCCGCCTGGCCCCCTTCACCGAGAAGGGAAAAGTGAAAAGGACGGGGGAGGGAAGTCTCCAAGGAGGAAGAAACAAGCGCACGATGACAGGAGATAAAGAGGGAGGAATCTGGGGACGACAAGGTAAGCGAACAAGCCTGGGGACAAGGGAGAAGCAACGGCAAAAGGCCTAGTTCCGGAGAGTGAAACCCAGAGATCCCGAGAGGGAATCACTGGGTGTGTAAGCCCGGCTAGGAGGCCCAGCCGAGATTCTGGTTCCCAGAGCATCTCTCTCTCACTAGTAAACTCTCTAAGTCTGGAACCCTTTCGGGGGGTCCATTTGGAGAGTTTGTTCATTCTCGTCGTCTACTGACTTGACCATCGGAGTTCCCTCGCCGGGATCCCCGGCCAGGGTCCTCTAACCCCTTTCTTGCAGGTTTGCCGCAGTCAGGGAAGCTCCTTCGCCAGGCGGTCAGGAGGGATCGGCGGATCCGTGGCACGGGCGCGGCGACGAGAGCGGCAACAGATTGGCGCGCCAGGAAGGGGGGCAGGACACTGAACCCCAGCGGGAGCCAGCTTTCTGCAGGTATCGCACTCTCCGATAATGGTGGTCACTCGTGGATACGAGGCGTCCACCAGCCGTGCGGGGGAAGTCCACTCCCCTCCGGGGGGCCACAGCCCCGAAAGGGAGCTTCCGGCTCCCCCTCCTCTTCCACAGCAGCCTACCCCGGTGGACGGGTCCCTTGCGGCCATCGTCCAGCAGTTGCAGACCTTGACCTCAGCGGTCCGGCAGCTTCAGCATCAGCAACGGTCCCTGGCCACCCAGCCGCAGCCAGGAACCCCGGCGGCCCGAGCCGCGGGGCAGCGTGGGAGCCTGCGCTCAATTCAGGGTAGGCCATCCCATCCGAGGGCCGTCTCCAACCCCCAGGGGAGCCACCGAGCTCCCGCAAAGAGAAACTACTCTGGTTCGGAGGATCACGAGAGCCGATCCCCAGCCGACGGGGCCGAAACGGTGCATCGCAGCAAGCGATGCCGAGGCCAGACCTCGCGCCGAGACCGATCGGCGCCCCCTTCACCCGCAGTCTCGGTGGAAGACTCCACCGACGAAGCCATCAAGCGCCAGGCCGAGAGGTGCCTGGAGGAGCATGAGCGCAAGCTGGCGGAGTTCGCCCGCCGATTCGCCGACCTGCAGAACTCATCGGCAGACCCGGCGGGCTACGACCCCCGCCCCCCTTTCTCTGAAGAAATCCAAGCGAAATCGATCCCGAAACGGTTCCGCATGCCGTAGGTGGATCCCTACGACGGGACCACCGACCCCCTGGACCATTTGGAGAGCTATAAAGCTCTCATGAGGGTCCAGGGGGCCACCAACGCTCTTCTGTGCATTGCCTTCCCGGCAACCCTCCGGAAGGCCGCTCGAGTCTGGTTCACCCGCCTCGAGCCCGGATCCATTTGCTCCTTCCATCAGCTGGAAGGAAGGTTCGTGGCACACTTCGACGCTTGTCGAAAGGTGCCGAGAGAGGTGGATAGCCTCTTCTCCATCCGCCAGCAGGACCAGGAGCTGCTCCGGGACTACATCACCCGGTTCAAGACCGCAGCCCTGGAGATCTACAACTTGGACGAGCCCGTCGCCATGCTGGCTTTGAAGCGCGGGCTCAAGACGTCCCGCCTAACCTACTCCTTGGACAAGAAGCCGCCCAAGACGTACTCCAAGCTCCTCCTCCGTGCCCACAAGTACATCCGAGTGGAGGAGGCCGACCGCACCCGTCAAGAGTTGGACGGGAAGACTCCGAAGAAGCCGCTCCCGAGGGATGCCCCGGGAGCTCGGAGGCCTGGGCCGTCTGCCGACCCTCGCCCGAATCCAAGGCCAAGGGGCGAAGCCACTCCCGAGCGGATGTATACCCCTCTCCTCGCACCCCGAACGAAGATCCTCATGGAAATCGAGGGCGAGCGCTACCTCCGCAGACCTCCTCCTCAGAACCCGAGGGCCGTCCGAGACAAATCGAAGTACTGCCAGTTCCACCGCGAGCACGGGCATGACACGGAGGATTGTCGCCACCTGAAGCGGGAGATCGAGGAGCTGATCCGGAGGGGTTACCTCAGGAAGTTCGTTAAGAACGAGGCCCCCTCTGAAGGGCAGCCGCTCGCGGCCTTACCACCTGTCCCTGCGATCGACAACCGCCCAACGGAGAAACCCGTGGGCATGATCTCACGCGGGTCCGGTCGAGCAACGAAGAGAGCCCGGGAAGTCGGGAACCCGGAGAATGTAATCCCTCCCAAGGGGGGGAAAGTTAATGATAATGTAAACAATGATGCCGTGGTGGTCGAGATGACCATCGCAAAGCATCCTGAACATCGAATCATGGTGGATAGTGGAAGCTCGGCTGACATACTTTTTTACGACGCTTTCTCTCGGATGAACTTGTCCCCCGATCAGCTGAAACCAGTGCACACCCCCCTGGTGGGTTTTACAGGGGACTCCGTGGGGGTCGAGGGGGAGATCACTCTCCCGGTCACCGCCGGATCCCCACCTCGGCGGGCAACCGTCCTGATAACATTCACCGTCGTCAGGCTCCCTTCGCCTTACAATGCCATTCTAAGGCGCCCCGGGCTCAACCAACTGGACACCACCATCTCCACGAGAAGGCTGTTGGTACAGTTCCCCATGCCCTCCGGGCTCGGGGAGATGAAGGGGACGACCCGGCCGATCCCGCTCTGCCTTCAGACGGTCCCAGGCGCCAGGGGCGCGGAGCTCGCCCAGGATGTCGACGACCTCGATCTGAGAGAGAAGGAACCCAGGGGAGGGCCCGTAGAGCGCCTGCTGGCTTTTCCCCTCGGTTCGGACCCCCTGAAGACGGTGCAAGTCGGGGCCCAGCTCCCTGAGGAAGAACGAACCCGCCTGCTGGAGTTCCTCCGTGCCAACGCTGACGTGTTCGCCTGGTCAGCAGCCAACATGCCAGGCATCCCGCCCGAGGTCATCATGCACAGGCTGAACGTGGACCCAAATTGCCGCCCGGTCCGCCAGAAGAAGAGGAGTTTCGCCATGGAGAGACAGAAGGCGATCAACGAGGAAGTAGAGAAGCTCCTTGCCGCCGGTTTTGTCCGAGAGGTCCAGTACCCCAGTTGGCTGGCGAACGTGGTCATGGTAAAGAAGAGTAGCGGTAAGTGGAGGATCTGTGTGGACTACACCGACCTCAATCGAGCTTACCCAAAGGACAGCTTCCCTCTTCCAAAGATCGACCAGCTGGTCGACACCACCTCGGGGCATCGCCTCCTGTCGTTCATGGACGCTTTCTCCGGATACAACCAGATCCGGATGAACCCGGAGGACGAAGAGCACACCGCCTTCATAACTGACCGCAGAACCTTTTTCTACAGGATGATGCCATTTGGCCTCAAGAACGCGGGGGCGACGTACCAACGCCTGGTCAGTAGAATCTTCAAAGACCAGATCGACCGCAACATGCAGGTATACGTGGACGACATGCTGGTAATGAGCAAACCCGAGTCGGATCACGTGGCAGACTTGGCGGAGACGTTCGGCAACCTCCGACGCCATCAAATGAAGCTGAACCCGGCGAAGTGCGCCTTCGGCGTCTCCGCCGGGAAGTTCCTAGGGTTTATGGTGACCCAAAGAGGAATCGAGGCCAACCCGGAGAATGTCCAGGCTATCCTGGATATGGAGCAGCCAGCCTCCAAGAAGCAAGTGCAGCAACTAACCGGCCGAGTTGCAGCTCTTAGCCGTTTTATCTCCAGGTCGGTGGACCGCTGCCGTCCCTTCTTCAAGGTGCTGAGGAAGATGAATGACTTTGCTTGGATCGAGGAATGCCAGCAGGCCTTCGAGGAGCTGAAGAAGATGCTTGCATCGCCACCATTGCTGTCCAGGCCCTAGGAGGGAGAGGAGCTTACCCTCTACCTGGCGGTTATCCCGGAAGCCGTCAGTTCGGTCTTGGTCCGAACCGACGGCCAGGGGCTCCAGCGGCCGGTGTACTACACTAGCAAACTCCTCCGTGACGCGGAGCTCAGGTATTCCCGGCCCGAGAAACTCGTTTTTGCGCTAATAGTGTCTGCCCAACGTCTCAGGCCTTATTTTCAAGCGCACCCCATCGCTGTCCTGACGGATCAACCGCTGAAAGCAGTGCTCAGCCGACTCGATACCTCGGGGCGATTGGCAAAGTGGGCACTGAAGCTCAGCGAGTTCGACATTACGTACAGACCGAGGTCGGCCATGAAGGCACAGGTGCTGGCCGACTTCTTGGTCGAATGTGCGGACTTGGGCAAGGAGCCCGAGGAAGGCCCCTCAGGTCGGTCGATGGAGATAGGCACCGACGAGCCCGGAGAGGATGCCTGGATCCTCCATGTAGACGGAGCCTCAAACTCCGGCGGGAGCGGGGCTGGGCTCATCCTCGCCAACAGCAACGGGGTCGTCGTCGAATGCGCACTCCATTTCCAATTCCCCGCAATAAATAACCAGGCGGAGTACGAGGCGCTTCTTGCCGGACTGAGAGTCTCCCGCGAACTGGGCGTAGCCAACCTCAAGGCTTTCACTGATTCCCAGCTCATGGCGGGGCAGGTGTCCGGGGAATACGTCGCACACGACCCCCAAATGGCGAGATACTTGGAGCTCGTCAAAGAGGGCGCGTCCAGATTCTGACACTTCAACATCTTCCATATCCCCTGCGGGGAGAACGCCCGCGTGGATGCTCTCTCCCGGCTGGCGACCCTGCCGGACACGATGCTGGGACGCGCCTATGTGGAGCGCCTTGAGGTCCCAAGCCTCGAAGCACCGGCGAAGGTCCACCAGGTCGACCATGGATCCAGCTGGATAGACAAGTACGCCGCATACATTACCAATGGCACCCTGCCGGAGGACCGCGAGGCGGCTCGCCTCATCAGGAAGAAGGCCGTGCGGTTCGTCCTGATGGACGGGCAGTTGTATCGAAGATCCTACTCCTATCCCCTCCTCAAGTGCGTAGGGCCCACGGAAGCCAAGTTTGTGCTCCAGGAGATCCACGAGGGCATCTGCGGGAACCACGTGGGGGGCAGGGCATTGGCATATAAGGCCCTCCGTCAGGGCTACTTTTGGGAGACGATGAAGGAAGACGCCGCCGACTTCGTGAAGAAATGCGACCGGTGCCAGCGTCACGCCACGGTGCAGCGACAGCCCTCCAACCCGATCTCCCAGCTCTCAGCCCCCTGGCCGTTCGCCCAGTGGGGGATGGACCTCCTGGGCCCATTCCTGCCGGCGTCTGGCCAGCGAAAGTTCTTGATAGTGGCCATCGACTACTTCATGAAGTGGGTCGAGGCCGAACCCTTGGCAAGGATTACCGAAGCGAACGTCGCCAAGTTCTTTTGGAAGTCCATCGTCTGCCGCTTCGGCCTCCCCCACACCGTGGTCACTGACAACGGGTGCCAGTTCGACTGCCGGGAGTTCGAAGAATTCTGCAGCGACCTCGGCATCAAGCATCGCTTCACCTCGGTGGCGCATCCTCAAACCAATGGGGAGGCCGAGGTCACGAACAGGACCATTCTTCAGGGCCTCCGCACGCGGCTAGACCAGGCCAAGGGCAGGTGGGCCGACGAGCTTCCCAGCATCCTCTGGGCATACCACACCACCCCGAGGACGGCTACCGACGAAACCCCGTTCAACCTCGTCTTCGGAGCCGAGGCAGTCATCCCGATCGAGCTCAGCCTACCCACACTGCGTGTGGAGCAATACGACGAGACAGAAAACCCAGCCAGGATGATGCTCAACCTGGACCTTCTCGAGGGAACGAGGGACAAGGCCAGAGTTCGAATGGCGGCGTATAGGCAACGTGTGGCCAGGTATTACAACTCCCGAGTGCGGCCGAAGGTTTTCCGTCCCGGAGACTTGGTCCTCCGGCGCGCTGAAGCTTCCCAGCCACGGGAATGCGGCAAGCTCTCACCCAACTGGGAAGGCCCATATCGGGTGGCAGAATCCCTCCCTCATGGAGCATATTACTTGGAGGAATTGGGGGGTGCTAGGTTCCCCCGGATATGGAACTCCTCGAACCTAAGGATGTACTATCAGTAATGTAAGGTTCCCTGTTTCTGCAACAAAGTTCTCCCACTTCAAACACTCTTTTCTCGCTCTGACAAGAAAGCCTGCGGCATCGAGCTCAGTCCGGAGATCCTGGGCTTCAGCCTGGAAGGTGGCGCGGGACCCAGTTCACCCACGCAAGCCCGAAGAACAGCTCAGCAAGCCGCGCAAGGCTTGAGAAAGCCTGCGGCATCGAGCTCAGTCCGTAGATCCTGGGCTTCGGCCTGGAAGGTGGCGCGGACCCAGTTCGCCCACGCGAGCCCGGAGAACAGCTCAGCAAGCCGTGCAAGGCTTGAGAAAGCCTGCGGCATCGAGCTCAGTCCGGAGATCCTGGGCTTCGGCCTGGAAGGTGGCGCGGACCCAGTTCGCCCATGCGAGCCCAGAGAACAGCTCAGCAAGCCGCGCAAGGCTTGAGAAAGCCTGCGGCATCGAGCTCAGTCCAAAGATCCTGGGCTTCGGCCTGGAAGGTGGCGCGGACCCAGTTCGCCCATGCAAGCCCGGAGAACAGCTCAGCAAGCCGCGCAAGGCTTGAGAAAGCCTGCGGCATCGAGCTCAGTCTGGAGATCCTGGGCTTCGGCCTGGAAGACGGTGCAGAAACCATGTCGCCTGCTCAAGTATGAAGGCGGCCCCAAAGACGGGCCCGCTTAAGGCCTACTCCGCCGCCATGCGATCTAGGAGGCCCCGACCTTTGACTTGAGCGATGGAAGGACCAGGCCTGCAACTGTTTCAAGTGTTCCATACCAACATCTCAGAAAGAAGAAGAAAAGTGAGGTAAGATGAACACGAAGTTTTGTCAAGCTGAAACTTTCATTGATATAAAGGATCAGTACAAGCTGGGAGTCCCGACAGGCCGGGAGTCCCCAAAAAAGAAAACAACAACAAAAAAAAAGAAAAAAAAAAAAAAAAGAGAAAAGACAACAGGGAAAAGGCGCTGGGTTCACTGTGGTGCCGGATCGGAGCCCTCTGCCGGGGGCGCGGGTGCTGCATCCTCGACTTCTATGGCGGCCGGCTCTCGAGGCTGCTCCGGAGCCATAGCTTCACTGGTCGACGACGCCGCAGGAGTTGCTTCGGCCGTGCCGGAGGCCCTGCTCTCGCCTCCTGGCCTCCTACCTCCGATCGCCACCCCGCTCAGATCCAGCTCGGGGAAGAGGGCCCCCACCTTCTCTCGGCACATCCGGAACCCCTTCAAGGAGTCCACGGTGGCCTCCCGGACCTCCGACGTGTACTCGTCGGAAGCCCGGAATTTCGGGATGGCCTCCTGCGCCTCCCGTTTTGCGGTCTCCAGGAGCCCGTTGACGTACGCGCTCCGGTCTTTCGCCGCGGTTGCGTCCCACCGGGCCTCCTCCAACTGGCGCTCCAGCCACTGGGAGTGGGCCTGCAGGCGAGCCTTCTCCGCCACCTCCTCCTCCGAGCGGCGCTGGTTGGAGGTCCGCTCCTCCGACAGGGAAGCCTCCAGCTCCTTGTTCCGCCCCTCGGAACGCGCCAGGTCGGACTGGAGGGTCTGGTTATTGGCTCGCAGCTCGGCCCCCTTCTCCATCAGGTCCTTGACATCGGCCGCGAGCTTGCGGAGCTTCAGCTCCTTCTCGGAGTCCCTTTTGGCGTTCCCTACGAGGAAGTCCCTCAGCAGGAGAACGTCGTTCCCGATCTGCACCAACAAGAGCAAATTATGTCAGGATGAAAAGAGTTAGGTTTTGAAAAGAAAAGAAGGGAATAAGCTCGGACTTACCGTGAAGAGCTGCGGGAGGATCCCGAGCAGCGCATCAGCGTAATCCCGGCCGCCCCGAGCTCGGCGATCCCGGGCGGTGGAGGCGTACTCCATGATCTTCTCCGCGAGCCCTTTGTCGCGGATGACCGAGTCCCGCTGGGTGATCACCGGTGCCGGGGGCGTCAGGCCGGCTCCTGCGGCGACCGCCCCATCAGCTGGGGCCGTGGTCGACGGGCCGGCGGTGGCCACGGGTTGCACTGTCGAGGCGGCAGCGACGACGGACCCGGCGCTGGGCGGAGCAGCGGGCGGAGGATCCCTCTCGGCGGCGGCGCCACCAGGTCGCGCGGCCGAGGAATCAGTGGCCTCGCCCCGAGGCAACCTGGGCGGGGGAACGACAGCAACCGGGCTGGGCACGGTCGCCGTCACGACCTCCCGGCTCGCCTCTGTACGAGCCCTCTTCGCCGCGGGCTCGTCCACCTCAACGACATCCCGCTGGGCTGCGCCCTCCAGGAGGTTCTCCAGCGAAAATTTCATCCCTGCAAAACAGAGGAACAGAAGGTCAGCCGGCTCAGTCATGAAGAAGAAGGGGGGCAGAAGTCAAAGTGGAGCCGAGTCTCACCCGTCTCGCGGATGGGACTGATCCCGGCCTCAAAAAGATTCTGCTCAGAGAGCAGAACCTTGAGTGCCAGGACCACGTCGCTCAGGAGCAGGGAATAGGACTCCTGGTCTGCCGACTCGACCCGAGAATTCCGGTTCGGGGTCCGGTCCGGTTCGCTCCAGGCCCAGTCGACGTCTTCGACTGAGGCAAAGAAAAACCGGTTCTTCCAGCCCTTCACCGAGGAAGGGATGTCGAACCGGAGACACCTGGGCCGGGGCGAAATGTACCACCAGCCGTCATCGGTGGAGCACTTCTTCAGGGTGAACAAGGCCCTGAAGAGGGAGAAACGGGCAACGAACCCGTGGAAGTGACAGAAAACAATGAAAGAAAAGATGACCCGGATGGCGTTGGGAGCCAGCTGGGCCGGGATAAGCCGAAAATGGCTAAGGAAGGAAAGAAAGAAGGGGTGCAGAGAAAACCGAAGACCCCCAAGGAGGAAGTCTTCGTAGAAGGCAATGCGGCCGGGGCCACTCATGGTGACGCGCTCCCCGGACCGCGGAACAAACAAGCGAATGGACCCCGGGATGCCGTAAGCATCCCGGAGCAGAGAAAGATCGCCTTCGGTCATGGTGGAAGCATGACCGGAGGGACCGACGGGAAAGAGAAGGAGGTGCAGGAAGAGCAGGAAGAGCCGGAAGAGAGCGAAGGGGGACGGCAGGAGCAACCGGAGGAGGCCGGGTCCCCCTAGGGATGCCAATGGTGACACCCCCGGGTTGCAGACGCCGGCGGATCTCCTCCGGGATTGTCTCCTCATCCGAGGAGGAAGAAGATGGAGTCTTCGGCCGGGATGGACCGGCCTCGTCCGGGCTGGAAGAGACATGGCGACGGCGCGCCATGGAAAAGAGAAGGACGGAGGATCGAAGAGAAAAGAAAAGAGAGGAGAGGAAGGGGATCGGAGAAGAAGAAGGAGGCACTCACCGAAAATGCGCCAGACGAGTGCAAGGCAACAGGAGTTAGTCTGCAGCAAACCGCCCATGGAGCAAGGGGAAAGGCCTCGTTCTGGAAAGTCCCCTCCCTTTCAAACTCAGCCGACAGCGACCGTACCCGTCATTCCGTCTCAGGCCACTGGATGATCGCCACGTGGGCGCACGCCCGACACCGATGCCTCGTTAGCAGAGTAACGGCCTCTGCCTTGAAGCGACGCATTAATCGCAGGCAAGTGGGCGACGCGTGGCGGCTCCCCATAGGTTTTCAGCCGCATCGAGCCACGGCGACGAGGATCGTGGTAATTATGATGCAAGATCTTCGCCTCCCCACGTCATGTCCGCATTGAATCCCGACGTTCCGTTCTACGACGCCCCGACAGAACGGTGGGCTGGGGGGCAACTGTTACAGCCGTAACAGTGATGTGGCCAGGCTCAGGTACCGCCAAATGCGATCGAGCCGCGTGGAAGTTTCCCAGGCCGAGTCGGCGCCACGTCTTCAAGGTTAGGATCGGCAAGACTACACCGCCCGATGACTGTCTAAGACAAACCGTCCTTGCCGAGGTCGAGCTCGGCTCGGAGTTCCTCTACCACCCCGCTGGCGCCCGGACCCGGAGGGGTCCGCCTAAGTGAGGTCGGCCGAGGCCAGGCGACCTCCTGCCACCTCGCCAGGTGTCCACCCAGGAGGGGTCCGCCTAAGCCGAGGTCGGCCAATCCTTCGCCCTTCGCCAGGTGGCAACCCGGAGACGGGCCCAACTCGGCCGAAGCCAGGCGACCTCCTGCCACCTCGCCAGGTGTCCACCCAGGAGGGGTCCACCTAAGCCGAGGTCGGCCGGTCCTTCGCCCTTCGCCAGGTGGTAACCCGGAGACGGGCCCACCTCGGCCGAAGCCAGGCGACCTCCTACCACCTCGCCAGGTGTCCACCCAAGAGGGGTCCACCTAAGCCGAGGTCGGCCGGTCCTTCGCCCTTCGCCAGGTGGCAACCCGGAGACGGGCCCACCTTAGCCGAAGCCAGGCGACCTCCTGCCACCTCGCCAGGTGTCCACCCAGGAGGGGTCCACCTAAGCCGAGGTCGGCCGGTCCTTCGCCCTTCGCCAGGTGGCAACCCGGAGATGGGCCCACCTCGGCCAAAGCCAGGCGACCTCCTGCCACCTCGCCAGGTGTCCACCCAGGAGGGGTCCACCTAAGTCGAGGTCGGCCGATCCTTCGCCCTTCGCCAGGTGGCAACCCGGAGATGGGCCCACCTCGGCTGAAGCCAGGCGACCTCCTGCCACCTCGCCAGGTATCCACCCGGGAAGGGTCCACCTAGGCCGAGGTCGGTTGGTCCTTCGCTCCTCACCAGTTGGCCCCCAGAGACGGGTCCAACTCGGCCGAGGTCAGACCGCTCGTACGGAGAGGGTCCCAGGGAGAGAAACGAGCCCCGAGGCCATCCCTCGGACCGTACGAACCCCAGACGGCGCTCCGTACGGAGGGCGGTGGCACGTGGAACATCACTTGCATCGGCCCGACAGGTCCCACAGCCGAGAGACGCGATCCTGACGAGGCAGGCCCCATAAATGGATAGCGCCCATGCTTGGGGATGAGAGCGCTCTCGCTGGGCTCGAGGCCTGGCCGGCCGCCTTGCCAGCGCCGCCCTCCCCTTTTTCTCTTCTGTCCTTGCCTTTTCTCTGCTGGGCCCGGCGGACGAGGTCGGAAAGCCGCCTGGCCCCCTTCACCGAGAAGGGAAAAGTGAAAAGGACGGGGGAGGGAAGTCTCCAAGGAGGAAGAAACAAGCGCACGACGACAGGAGATAAAGAGGGAGGAATCTGGGGACGACAAGGTAAGCGAACAAGCCTGGGGACAAGGGAGAAGCAACGGCAAAAGGCCTCATTCCGGAGAGTGAAACCCAGAGATCCCGAGAGGGAATCACTGGGTGTGTAAGCCCGGCTAGGAGGCCCAGCCGAGATTCTGGTTCCCAGAGCGTCTCTCTCTCACTAGTAAACTCTCTAAGTCTGGAACCCTTTCGGGGGGTCCGTTTGGAGAGTCTGTTCCTTCTCGTCGTCTACTGACTTGACCGTCGGAGTTCCCTCGCCGGGATCCCCGGCCAGGGTCCTCTAACCCCTTTCTTGCAGGTTCGCCGCAGTCAGGGAAGCTCCTTCGCCAGGCGGTCGGGAGGGATCGGCGGATCCGTGGCACGGGCGCGGCGACGAGAGCGGCAACAAGTGCTATTTAAATTCTGATAATCCCATATGGTAATATATCTTATTTGGATAACTTCATAGTCTGACTATTTTTTTCCAAAAACTTTTCTATTCTACGTGTGATCCGACGGTCTCATACTTAAAAAAAAAAAATTTAAAAATGATTTATCTTATTTGATGTTCAGCTAAAATTTTTCTCAAGAGGTATTTGTTCTATTTAAAGTTTGACAGTTTTTGTTAAATTTTTTTACTTGAGATTAGAGGTATTAGACAAGTCAATTTATTCGTATTTGTCAAAATTCATCACATTGTCGTATGATTTGAAAAAGAGAGGTTTTTCATCATTCATATCAACGAAAAGAAGAAAATAGGGATGTACATCAATTTTCTAGGTTTTGCTCAGAAACTATTACATCGGCATTTTCGGTCTGTTCCAAGATCGAAATCGGAGTTGTTGCACCTTGAGCCGAAGCATCTTTCGTCGACTCTTCGATCTGATTCTCGATCTGCTCTTCAGAACGATCTTCTTCATCGATTTCATTTGTTATCTTTGAGATGCCTAAATCAGGATAACATTCCTTCACCTTTTCTAGACAATCTCCACAATCGATATCATAGCTCTCGACTCCAGCTTCATGAAGTTTATCTTAAAATGTTGTCGAATTTTCATAATTATCAATAGCTTCTTGAGCAACTGATTCCGCTTTCTTTTTCGCTACCTTGGCCCATTCTTCGACTTTCTCAAATTTGGTCATAGCCGATCGAAGCTTTTTCTTTTTCTTCTTCAGTTTCAATTTTGTATTAGCTAATTTTGATTGAGTTAGCCCAATCTCTTTCTTCAAAGTTAAAATTTGGAATGTACTTTGTTCCAATTTTCTTTCTACAGCCTGCTTCAACTCTTCGGCAATGTCCCTCTCTGCCTTGGCCACATCTAATTCATTGCGCATTACTTGGCATAGTCGGTCGAAGCCAAACATACTCTCTTCCATTATGGTTATTTCATGAATAAACTGAACATTCCATAACAAAGTCAGCCAAATTTAGAAAAGATTATTTCAATATCAACCTAAGTAAAGTTCGGTATCTTACCTTCAACATATTAGGATAAATGGATGAGATTGTTTCGTCTATCCGATGAGATTTGGTTATCTCCCAACCTTTTAGGAGAATGACAACCCTTAAGAGGCGACGAGCTAAATCTGAATCGTTCAAGGCCGATTCATCTATATATACATTAAAGTTGATGGTAGAGTCTTCTGCAAAATGTCTTTCCTCTTCTTCCACCTGTGGGGCTTTACCTTTATCGGATTAACAAGGTCGAGATGATGATGGGCTGATAATGGGAGTTGTAGCCGATCGTCTTTCTTGTGTTGGCGGCTGAAGATAGGCAGGTATTAGCATGTCATCATCATCAGATATGCTCCTTATTATTATAGGAGACTCTGTTCCTGCAGAAATCTATGCTGGTGGAGTAATTGGTTTTGCCTTCTTTGGTTTTTTGGTTCTCTTCTTTTTGAGTTGATTGGAGCAGCCGCTGCTTTCCTCTTCTTCGATATTTGCCAAAGTCTCTGTGTATCCAACATTATGGTCATATCTACACAATCCAAGAAACCAAATATCATAATCAACTATTATCGGCTAAATGAAAAGGTAATTTCGATAATAAGATACCTAAAGAAGGGTAGGAGATGATATTAGCCGAATATAATCTCCTTTCATTTATGAGCTCCTTTATTAGAGAAATCTCCATTCCCATGAGCTTGTCGAAGTCTTCTTTATTGACTGTTAGTATTTTCTTGCTGTCGTTCGGTGTCAGACGGGGTTCTCTCTAATCGATGTTAAAGTCCATGGATTTTTAGAGGTTATATAAAAGAAACAAGGCTTCCAGCCATGGATAACCGAAGGAAGCCCTACGATGAATTTTCGACCATGGCGGGGGTTAATAACCTGCTAGCCATGGCCATAGAAATCTCTTTTCAGAATAAAAAGGGCAGTGAAGAGTGAAGTTTTGGATATTATTTCAGCATCCTTACAAAGGATCAGAAAAGAACATATTATCCTAATGCTGTTGGGAGTTAGCTAAGCAGGGAGTACATGATATAATTTAAAAATTGGGATACAAAAGGGATGAAGTGGAAATCGGAGTCAACCTTGAGATGTTCTTCATAAATTGTCAGACTACCTGGGGGTGGTCGGTCTATTTGTCCTTCGGAATCAGGAGTAATCACTACAAATTTCTCGAAAATGTTGTAATATTTATGCAAAGTTAGAACCCTATGTTTGGTCAGAGAGGTTCTAACGGAATCTAATCTAATTGATTCGGCTTGGTGCCCTTCTTCTTCTTCTTATGCGAATTAGAACCTTCGGGTTCGGCGACACGGGTGATTTCTAAGATTCTAGCCATGAAGAAAAAAAAAGAGAAAATGAGACTAACCTAGAAGAAAAGGTAAAGAAGGAAAGAAGCCGACTTGAGAGAAGTTCTCTGCTCCTAGAGGATGAAAGGATGAAATGAAGGAAAACCTATTCATTTAGAAGGGATGATGCTTATATAGTGGCAGATGATGGTTAAAATTTCTTCCTCAAATAGCGAATTTGGTTCTGAATGTGCCACATGTCTCTGATATCCGGCAGAAGGATGCGACTCTTTGGAAATATAATTTGATAATTGATGTGATAGGAGGAAAATCGAAATGACTATTCATGGTTCGACGGCAGATGCGACCATGATCTAACTTTCATGCTTATTCGATGGTGTTGATCTCTCGATCATTTTGAATTTCAAGACTGATAATGATGACAGTCGGCCATGGTACGACTGTCAGATTTGTATTATAACCACTTCTCCAATAAGAAGTTGACACGTCATCGAGATGCTCTACTCAAAAATATGAGCATCAATTTGTACCCAAAAAAAGAGAAGAGCAAAAGAGCAGAAAGAAGAACATTTATTAAATATCTTTTCCTGACTCCTGTCAGCTTTTGATATTCATAGTATTTAATGAATTTAGAAGTTGGGGGGACGTGTTGGGATATGAGAAAATGACCTATTTGTGTCAGGTCAAATGAAACTGCTATGGTTGGTTGAATGATGAATCAGCCTCTCGTGATATTGATATTTGCAAGGCCAATTGACATCCGAGAGGTGCAAGGTCGATTGATGCTCAAAAGGCGTAAGGCCGATTAACTTCCAAGAGGTGCAGGACTGATCAATGCCTAAAAGGTGCAAGGTCGATTGATACCCAAAAGGCACAAGGCCGATTAACTTCCAAGGGCGTGAGGCCGACCAAATGCCGAAGAAGGATTCATTATCTGGGTTGATTTAAATATCTAGCCAACAGATGCTTAAGGCTGGCTTAATAAGTCAGTCATGATATAATGTTGATCAGCCTATTAAGCTGGTTAAAAAATATAAATGACATAAACTGTAACTAATTACAGTTATTCTGTGCACGTGGTGGTTCTTAACAAACTAAGTGCTTACGGCTTTCCTAACTGAATTCAGTTAGGATTATAGCATATGAATACAGATGAGTAAGGGGCTTTGGGAAGGTAAGTGAGCTCAACTAGCAGGAGCTCTCCCGTATCCTTGAATCAATTTTCTCTCAGATTCTCATCTGTTTAGTCCAAACCCAGTGACTGACCTTAGCATTGGAGTGTCCCTCACCGGAATCCTCCCGGTGAGTGGATTTGTTTGCAAGATTGGAAGGAGCTCGATCGAGTAAACGAAGGCACTCATCAAGCAATTGAAAAGAGCTCGATCTAGTAGACGAAGTTATTCATCAAGCAATTGAAAGGAGCTCAATCTAGAAGGCGAGGCACTCATCAACAATCTTGTTAATGCTTGCTCATCACACCAGTTTGGATACAACATAATATAATATAATATAATAATTTTTTTGTTACAAATTTGATTTTTAATTTTTGTAATCGAGGTATTATATTATATTATACCATGATATAATGTTATATATTATAATTATAGTACAATATAATATAATGGATTACAATCTAATCTAATAATAGATTATAATATTTAGTATAATAATATAATCTAATAATACTATAAAATATTGTTATATTATATTACATTTTTATAATATAATAGTAATACTATAATATAATATACTATATATTTATAATATATAATAATATTTAATTTGTTATTATATTATATTATATTTATAATATAATAATATATATAATTATAAAATCTTATTGGTGGGTATATTGGTTATTCAAAAATTTTATTTAAATCAAAATAACTTTTTGATAATGATAAAGTATTTTTGGAAATGATCTCCATTTTGAAGCTTTTTCCAAGTAGATATTTTTAATTTTTTGACAAAACAAATATAGTTTCTCGATTTTTTTTAAAATTGAACATTACTATACCATCTAAAAATATTTTTGGAGAACGAGAAAGTATTTTTTAGTGATGTGGTGGGATCGCTGACGTGGGGAAGCCGACGGGTGCCACGTCAAGGAGAGACGCCACGCAAATTCTCCTGCTCGATCTCCTTTGCCGAGCTGAGCTGGGCTCCGTCGAGATGGCAAGTCGAGCTCCGTCCTCCGTCAGGTCGAGCCCACAAGCTCGGGATGCCTAGGCCAGAGCCCACACTCTGCCCTCCAGAGCGAGACCCTTGGAGGTTGAGCCCTGTGGTCAGAGTCGAGCTCAGCACCCCTCCGCCACGTGGAGCCTCTCCGAGCGCGAGCCCTCTGGACCGGGCCTGTACTCTGCCCTCCAGAGCGAGACCCTCGGAGGTTGAGCCCTGTAGTCGGAGATGGGCTCAGCACTCCTTCGCCACGTGGAGCCTCTCCGAGCGTGAGCCCTCTGGACCAGGCCCACACTCTACCCTCCAGAGCGAGACCCTCAGAGGTTGAGCCCTGTGGTCAGAGTCGAGCTCAGCACTCCTCTGCCACGTTAAGCCTCTCCAAGCATGAGCCCTCTGGACCGGGCCCGCACTCTGTCCCCCAGAGCGAGACCCTCGGAGGTTGAGCCCTGTGGTCGGAGTCGATCTCAGCACTCCTCCGCCACATGGAGCCTCTCCAAGAGCGAGCCCTCTGGACCGGGCCCGCCGGAGCCGAGGAGGCCTCGCAAGCTCGGAGCGTCTGGATCGGAGAGAGCACTGCCATCCTAGGATGCCGGCGAGCCTCCCAAGGACTACGGAGCGGCGCCCCCCATACCGCAATAACTGCTTGTCCGCCCGTACTTCCAGGAGGATGGGCCAGTCAGAGAGCACGAACCCCTAGGGTGGCGACCCCCGGATCGAGGCTCTGCCGGGCTTCCCGGAATCGGGTGACCGGAGAAGATGTCAGAGCGAATGGAAGCTTCCCCTACCATATGTCAAGAAAGACATCTCGTCCATAGCACGGAATCCCGCCGCACGTGCCTGCCAGCCCAGCGAGAATCCCGAGGCAAGCATCCAACGGCCATTTTTTCAACTACAAAGAATGAAGTCGCTCATCGTGTAAAGCTGGGAGAAGATGCTATCAATCACATCTCTCAGTTGCAGCCCGGCCATCTCCTGTCGATCGCATGGTTGGATGGAGAAGTCCATCATGCGAGCGGCTAGGGCGTGGTTGTCAAGCAGGGAGCTCTCCAACCCCAGCTTGAACGAGAGACGATGCCTCACCTCGTCCCTCCTGCTCTCTCGGGGAGCGGGGGTGCCCATCCCCCCGGCGACGGGACCCCCAGGGACTGGTCGGGGGCCCAGCACCGTCATAGTCGGAGCCCCTGTTGCAGGAGGAGCTCCAATACGGGCCTCTCCCCCCTCGACCTCGATCATCGCCGGACTCGGGGAGCGAGAGGGCGTGGCAACGACAGCAGCACCAGCCCGGGCGACCGCCTCGGGCTCTAGAACACGGACCTCGGCCTGTGGCCTCGTCCGCCCTTCAGCTCCTCGAACCACAAGCTGACTCAATCCTGGTGCCGCGGACGGTGCAGGAGCATCCTCGGCCTCCCTCCTCTTCGAGGCAACTGGCGTGGCGGGGGCAGCCGTCGATACACCCTCGACCCGGGCCCGCCTCGAGGGAGGCTCATCAGCCATCCCGGTGGGCAGCCTCTTTTTGGTAATTGACAACAGGTCGCTCTCCGAGAAGATCATCCCTGCACATAGATTAACCGTGGGTCAGGAGCCAAGAAAGTTAGCCTAAAATGAAGAGAAGAGAAAACATATGCGGAGGAAAGAAAAACTTGGGCCAGACTCACCCGACCCCCTCGATGGATCGACCCTCGCATCGAAGAGGTTCTGCTTCGACAGCAGGACCTCGAGAGGAGGGATCTGGGCGGTGCGAAGATGCTCATAGTCATCTTGGTCAGCTGCATCAACTGCGGAGATTCAGTTGGAGGACTGGTCCGGATCACTCCAAGCCCAATCGACTCCCTCGACGACCGCGAAGAAGAATCTGCTCTTCCATCCCTTGAGGGAAGAGGGGAGCTCGAATCTAATACCCTTTGGGTGAGAGGACAAGGACCACCACCCGTCTGGGTGGCGTTTCAGGATAAAGAATGCCCTGAACAAGGAAAATCGGGTGACGAACCTGTGGACATGGCAGAGGACAATGAAGGAGAAGATGGTCCTAAAGGCGTTAGGGACTAGCTGAGTGGGGACCAAGCGGTAATTGCTCAGCACGGATATGAAGAAGGGGTGGAAAGGAAAGCGAAGCCCTCCCGAGAAGGTCTCCTCGTAAAAGGCAATCCGACCCGGGCCACTTGAAGTGACCCTATCCTCGAGGCGAGGGACGAGAAGCCGGACAGAGTGTGGGATGCCATAGACATCCCAAATGGTCCCCAGCTCTGCGGCAAAAATTGCCAAGGCGATCCCACCTAGACCTGTTGACCGAACAGACTCAGAAACTGGTTCGGGTGGGGGAGGGAGACGAGAAGAATGAGAAGAAGCATCCCCCGGCTCCCTAATGGACACGGGGCGGACTGGAAGGGCCGGTCTCCTACTGAACTCGAACCGCGCCCCCTTCGACTCCTCATCGGAGGAGGAAGACATTAACTCCTGAACAGAAGGACCGGGATGAGACATCTTACGAAAATAACCTGAGGAAGAAGAACAGGACCGACCTAGTTCTTTAGAGGGGAGAAGGGCGGAAGCGGATCGCGGAGAAAGAAGGGTCCAAGCACTGCAACGGGCGCAAAGGATTTGAGAGAATAGGGCTTTTGGGATAAAAAACTTCTTTTCATTTCGAAATAACTCGATGGATTCGTACCAACCCGACCCCTCTGCCAACGGATCCGAGCCACGTGCTGCCCGTCGACAAAAACGATGTCCCGGCCGCTCTGAATTCTACACCAACATTAACTACTCCTCGGACATGGCCACGTGGCACCCCCGCATTGGTCCGCAGGACCGTCTCCCGAAGCGCCAGTGGCAATGGCCATCATTGCGCCATATCTCTGCCTTTTCACGTCAGCACCACAATTACTCCATTCGGCACGGGCGCCGCACATTAACGAGCCTCGAGAGTGGGGGCAAATGATATGGCAGGATCGCTAATGTGGGGAAGCCGACGAGCGCCACGTCAAGGGGAGACGCCATGCCAATTCTCCTGCTCGGTCTCCTTTGCCGAGCTGAGCTGGGCTCCCTCGAGACGGCGAGCCGAGCTCCGTCCTCCGCCAGGTCAAGCCCGCGAGCTCGGGACGCCTAGGCCGGAGCCCGCACTCTGCCCTTCAGAGCAAGACCCTCAGAGGTTGAGCCCTATGGTCGGAGTCGAGCTCAGCACCCCTCCGCCACGTGGAGCCTCTCCGAGCGCAAGCCCTCTGGACCGGGCCCACACTCTGCCCTCCAGAGCAAGACCCTCAGAGGTTGAGCCCTGTGGTCGAAGTCAAGCTCAGCACTCCTCCACCACGTGGAGCCTCTCTGAGCGCGAGTCCTCTGGACCGGGCCCGCACTCTGCCCTCCAGAGTGAGACCCTCGGAGGTTGAGCCCTGTGGTCGGAGTCGAGCTCAGCACTCCTCCACCATGTGGAGCCTCTCCGAGCGCGAGCCCTCTGGACCGGAGCCCTCTGGACTGGGCCCGCACTCTGCCCTCCAGAGCGAGACCCTCGGAGGTTGAGCCCTATGGTCAGAGTCGAGCTCAGCACTCCTCCGCCACGTGGAGCCTCTCCGAGCACGAGCCCTCTGGATCAGGCCAGTACTCTGCCCTCCATAGTGAGACCCTCGGAGGTTGAGCCCTTGGTCGGGTCGAGCTCAGTACTCCTCTGCCATGTGGAGCCTCTCCGAGCGCGAGCCCTCTGGACCGGGCCCGCACTCCACCCTCCAGAGCAAGACCCTCGGAGGTTGTGCCCTGTGGTCGGAGTCGAGCTCAGCACTCCTCCGTCACGTGGAGCCTCTCCGAGAGCGAGACCTCTAGACTGGGCCCGCACTCTGCCCCCTAGAGTGAGACCCTCGGAGGTTGAGCCCTGTGGTCGGAGTCGAGCTCAGCACTCCTCCGCCACGTGGAGCCTCTCCGAGCGCGAGCCCTCTGGACCGGGCCCGCCGGAGCCGAGGTGGCCTCATAAGCTCGGAGCATCTGGATCGGAGCGAGCCCTGCCATCCCAGGATGCCGGCGAGCCGCCCAAGGACTACGGAGCGGCGCCCCCCATACCGCAATAACTGCCTGTCCGTCCGTACTTCCAGAAGGATGGGCCAATCAGAGAGCACGAACCTCTAGGACGGTGACCCTCGGATCGAGGCTCTGCCAGGCTTCCCGGAATGGGGCGACCAGAGAAGATGTCAGAGCGAATGGAAGCTTCCCCTACCATATGTCAAGAAAGACGTCCCGTCCACGGCACGGAATCCCGTCACACGCACCTGTCAGCCCAGCAAGAATCCCGAGGCAAGCGTCCAACGGCCATTTTTTCAACTACAAAGAATGATCGATGCCCCCAGAAGGGGGAAAGGTAACAACTCAATACCAGCACAAGTACAAGCTTGATCAAGAGGGCAAAGCACCACCACCACCACTACCGAAGGAAAACGAGGGAAACAAGGAGAGGCGGTAGAACAGGGAACCCCTCTATCCCTGCCATTATTCTTTTCCTGCTACATTTTCGTCTTCATTCTCATATCTTTTACTTCTCCTTGCGCGGAGTCCATCAAGAGGGGCCCGACTAGGAGGTTCTGTTTTCCTGGATCGTCATTGACTTGACCGTCGGAGTGCCCCCGCCGGAAACCCCGGCCCGGGTCACTAACCCCTATTTCGCAGCTCCAGGACCAAAGGACCACTAGGCAGGGAAGGGAGCGCACTCCGGCACCCGCAGTAACTACGGGCCACGGCGATCTTGGCGGCGACATTTAGTATTATAAAAACTTAGCTAAACATGATCTTATAGTCAATCCTATAAATGTAGGAATGGTAATTTTTACCGATCCGATGGATATCCGATCCGATCCAACCCTAATGGGGTGGGTAAAACCCGACCCGTCTAATTTATAAATGGATATGGCTTATATAAAAAAAACCCAAGTCAGGTTCGGGTCGGGTACGGGTAGTAGTATGCCCTAACCCGAACCTGACCAGTTTTATATATAAAAAATTATGTTTATAAAATATTTAAGTAAATTGGGTATGGGACGGATATATCCGACCCGACCCGACTTGACCCGACACGTTTAGCTTTTAAATAAACTAAGTTTTATGAGACCGGGTATACTCGATCCACACGTGATTTTTTTATACCCGACCCGATCCAAGACGGGTATGGGACAGATATTTTCTTAGCGAGGCGGGTATGAGTTTTGGATGACCCGATCCAAACCCGAGCCGTTGCCATCCCTACGTAAATGCATTCTCAAAGGTAGGATGCATGGTGTTTTTTTTTTTTTTTTTGTGAACCAAAATGATGAGGGGAGGGAGAAAACTCTCGGTATAGCTCCTCACTCGAGTCTTAACCCGTTAGACTTTTATTCGATTCGGACCGTAATTTTTTGCATACTCTCTCCATCGACTTGATGAGTACGTCAGTCTAATCTCACTACGGTACCGGAGTTTTCAGCCATCCCGTTCTCCAATTATATACTTTTATAATTAATCTAAAATTTAATTAAATTATTTATGGATACATTCTTCAAATCCGTGACGTAGGATGCATGGCGTTGATCCTTGATTAAATTTTGGGCATCTTGGGACCCTTCTTAAGTGTTGTCCATTAAACACCCCTTGCCGAAGGCCAGCCAGCCAATCAATTTGAGTTCTCGAATACCGTGCAGGGAAATGATGAACTCCAAATTTTTCACCGGACGAGAAATCAAAGGTGTCTTATTTGTTGAGTAATTTACTTATATTTTTTCGCAAATAAGCCACTTACTCTTTTGTAAACCACATTATATGTCATTTGAGTTAAGATACGGTCCAGTCTTGCTTAGGGCCGACTTAACGAAGCTGGTAGCTAAGCTGAGCCAAAGGGGCCAGGGGACGGGCCCCACTGTAGGACGTACTGGGCGTTCTCTCAGTGCATGGCGGCCACGTAGGTGGTGATGTCAACCATACGTCACCCAGAGGGAACGGTGTCCGCAGTGCACCCAAGGACTTCCGATCCCCGAAAGCAAGAAAGCCCACGGTTAAAAATTTATCACGGCAGCAGCGCAAAAGCGGAGCACCGGCTGGCCTCCCCATCGCCTCAGTGTCTCCCTCAACAAAAAGGTGTCACGTGTCAAACTTAGGTTGGTAGGCACGAGACCATGGAGCTGGATAATTACATCCTAATCCTATGAATTGGCGGTGCAAATATCTTTAATCATGATGATCGAGAGGATTAGCCTAATGGTCACATAGGCTTAATGGTCCAATCCTAGAATCTTAGATCTCAAAGAGTTTGGGATTTGAATAATGAAGTCCTCCAAGAATGGATGCCAGCCTACTGAGTTTATAGCTTTTAGCAATTCGACTCCACAAACTTAACCTTTAAGTTGAGTTAGTTTAGAATATATATATATTTTTTAATTCGATATGATATAGCAGGAACTAGTCATGGGTATCATATTAAAAAGCAGTTCATATTTTAGACTTTTGTTATCTATAAATGATATTTTTATTGTGTCTCGAGGCATATTTAATCGGGGAGAGTTGGATCCCTGAAATCAAAATGAAAATAAGTAACTTCCGTTTATGCCATTTGGTTCCTCCAAAATCCAAGCCCTATTCTCTTCTAATACTTAAAATTTTTATTTGATTCCAACTTCGATTCTAATTCTAGTCACGAACCAAACAAGTTAGAGGATATAACTATGCCAATTTCTATTCCAACCTATTCAAATTTCGATTCTGATCGCAAACCAAATCGAACCTTAATTTATGATGATTGCTGTTCTGCTGTGAGCCTCATGGGCTACTGTAGGATTAGAGCTAATTGAAGCTTGGGTCACCACAACCCTGCAACCGGTATTGAAAGTTTTACCATATAGAAAACCTAACACACTCTGTATGATAATAGTTAGGATGAGGTCACAGATAATTAATTAGTTAGTTCTGCCAACAAAAGTTGGTGCATCTCTAACTGGAGGTAAGATGCTATGTAGACATAACAAACAAGACTTCGTCTGGTTGGTTGGCAGTTGGAACCCTCTCTTCGTCTTGATCCAGATGGTGACATGTTATGTTTGTATTCTTTTAGGTGGAAGAAAAAGAAAAGAAATCATGGATGTGATCACTAGGCTGAGCTTGTATATGCTATTTGTCTTCTTCATGAGCTTCTGAACCCAGGGTATACATATTATTAGGCCATGCACATTGAACAAAACTAGCTACCCTGGATGATTTGTGCTCAATTATATGTTAACCAGATCGAATCATGTCCCAGAGTACTGGTCAACCACTTTAAGATAACAAGAACAAACTGTGGCCAACAATGTCAAGTCAGAGACGATGCAATCCCACAACCAAACCTAGGGCATTGGGCAGGGGCCCAAGAGACTGAGACTGCCAGCTTGTTGGACTATTACATGAAGAAAGGAAAGGATTCCTTCTAACATGAATGATAGTTACATTTATTTAAGCAATTAATTGAGAGAAACTTTATTTGGTCAATCATAACCTACTTATAACTTCCCTTTAATTGGTTGGTATTGTTGTTGAGATCTCCCGAAACTAATCACAACCAATGTAGACTTGATTAAGTCTACCCATTATAGCTAGACAAGGATATCAACGTCATCAACACTATGCGAGGTTCTTAGAATTTTATATGTTTGAACATGCGTGCTACATTAAAAAAAAAAAAAAAAATGATTCTTATCCTTGGGTAAGAAGGACTCTTAATTTTTTTTTTTTTAATTTTTGGAACAAAGAACAGGGCAAAGCCCTGTTCAAATTTGTTTGCATAAAAGAAAACAATTTTGCAAGGCTATTTGGAAGTATAAGAACCAAATTTTTGAATATTTATTTTGAAAAAGTAGTGGGACTGGTGTTTGGAATACTTTGACACGTCTTTCATCTTCTCATAGATGTATCCATACTGGTATTATTTAATTCATCAGCCTTTATCGAAAGCAAGAAAAAAAAAAAAAAGTATAAGAGCTAATTAGTCATGATATTAAGACGGTTCAAAGTAGGCTTGAGAGGGAATTAAGGACATGATATATACTATTGATCAGAGGGAATCAACAGAGCTTGCACTAAGAAAAATACATGGATTTCATTCAAGCCATGTATTCCAACAAAGCACTAAAACAATGGCATTCCTTCCAACTGGCCATCTCAGCCTGATATTGTAACATTTCAGGGGCTTCATACCCCATGGATAGGCGATCAGGAAGGTCAGTGATTTTAACCTTCTCTGCAAAGAACTGTCACAAGATGCACTCCACAACAAAAATAAGAGCAGAAGAATCTTGATGCACTGCCCAAGAAAAGTAGATGCTCTATGTTCTCATGCTCCTCACCACACAGAATAAGGATTCATATACTATTTAGACAAGACTAAATTATTTAGACATGGTTGCAGCACCTGCTATAATGCTTGTTTCTTTTCTTTTTTTTTTCTTTTCCTTCCTAATTTAGTAATGATTGTACAGTTTGATATGCAGAGTATAGAGTCCATGCTTGTTGATGCGGGTTAGAATTTTGTAATCTTGATGAAAACTGGCTAAGACTCAAAAAGTTTCAGTCTGCTAGGGGACAAATGTTCAATCCTTGCCTGTGTTTTAAATCAAAGTGTTTATTGAGTGTGGATGTTTTGATGAACTTGGATTTATTAAACTCCTATGACTTAAATCAAAGTGTTTAGTGAGTGTGGATGTTGTGATGAACTTACCATTCTTCATAGCTGTAATGGGACTGTGCTGGCTAAAAGGATCATGGGTGATGTGCCTTTGGAAGCATTTTTTTTTTTTACCTTCTTTTGTCTGGTTTTGATGGGTCGAGGTCAGGAATTGGAAGGTCCAATGCATGGATGCCAGGCCAATCATTCACCCAAGTTAGAAGACAATTGCCAGTTGTGCAGTCCTGCCTGACAACATGCTGGCTTTGGTGCTCTGCCAACTCTCATGGTAACCTCTAGCTTTAACAGGCCATGTGAACCTCCTCTGCAACCTTTATTGTCAACCCCACCCCCAACCTTATGTGCATGGGTGGGCATCTCCTTGTGCCCTCTGCCTCACTTTGTAGCTTCTTCTATAGAGAGAGATATCACCTCTAGAGTTTTCGGAAGTATGAATACATTCCAAAAAATCAGAATAAAGGAATCCCAAAATACTCCACTCGAATGCTGTGCAAAACCTAATCCATAGCACTATTTGCCTCCCTGTAAATATGCCTGATATCAGAGGATACATAATGATATATTGAAATAATTATAAACTTGATTTCTTTATTCATTATATTTCAACTTTTTCTCTCTCTCTCTCTCTCTCTCTTACAATTTGTGGCTTGAAAATAATGCATTTCCTATATAATTTTGGAGTCATCTATCCAGCTTAATTTGGTTAACTAAAATATCTTTTCTGCAACAAAATGAATCAGGACAAGTCCAAAAAAATTTCTAGCAAGCACCTTTTTCTAGCTTTCTCCTCTTAGCATAAGTAAAACCATTGGACCAAAATCTCAGACTTATATTAATCATTTTTGTTCTAGATCTATTCCTCTTCTTCCAAGCAAGTCAAATAAACTCCATTGGAACAAAACAAGGTCCTAAGGCTTACCTTCAGTTGCATGAGCACCAACAGTGTAACCAGTAAAACAAGTTATCCTGATTATTAATTACCACTCTTTCATTTCATACCAAGCCCCTTGTCTCAACTCCCAAGGCTTTCTCAGGAAGAGAACATGACATGCCAGAATATAAGCTAAAATTTACATTGATGAGAACTAATATGGACAAAAATGCTTCCTTGTCCCATAGAATGTAATTTAGGTGGAGTGGACAATGTTTTTGTCTGATACTATACCAATGCTACATGGTCCATCGTTTGTCCCTGGATGGTGGATTCCATCAAAGAAAGCAGATCTGGTCTGTTTCCATACATTCTTATCTCTTGCAGTTTAGGGTAGATCTTGTCGCATGTCTGAAATATGAAGTTAGGCTATTTGACATTAATTGTTCTTATTTGGTTTCATGTGGTTTTTGTTTTCTTCTCCTGAGTTTTGACATTTAGATCAGGCACCTATTTACTTGGGAGTCTGCAGTAAATTTTCTTGCAACCATTGATAGATGTTGGCACAAAGCCCACTGGATATGGGAAATCTTTGAAATAAAACTTTATTTATTGATCACATCTTGTACAATATGGGTGCAAATATTTTTGGTAATTAAGCTGTCAAGGGTTGAAACAAAGTAATGTGAGCATCAATTGCCATGGTTCTCAATTTGCACTAATGGACTCCAGGGAGTTTCCACACTTTAAGTGGTCCAAATGCTGATGGATTTGTGTTATTATGGTCCACTTGCAGTCTTCCATCTTTGGTCTTAATATCTATTCTACTATACAACCCAAACTCTGCAGGAGTGCAGTGCATCCATGATGCTCCAAATTTCCATGACTCTCCTTGATGCTAAATTTTGTAATCCATTATATTTGCCATATTATTCTAAAATGAGAAGGGTAGCTCATGTGTTTAGACCTAGTAAAAAAATTATAAAAATTTTTTTTCCTAGGCTTAGGACATAACTAGGCCCAACTTGGAGAGTGTCATTGAGTGTGTTTTAGTAGAACAAAGCTTGTCTCTACCATTAACATACAAATTCTTTGTTACTAATGACATTGTTAGTCAGATTAGTTTAGAACATTTTCATTACATGCTTAACTTATTATACTTAAAGTGACTTGGGTTAAAACTCCTAAATCCAAACCTAATCATAAGTTACCTCCCAAGATCCAAGCCTATCAAATTGAAGTATCCAGCACTACGTAATCCATAGAACCTGAACCTGCTCATCTAATTTAGTGCCATGGAGGATAACTAAGCAATAAAGAGATCAGCAATCTCAATAGAACTAAATTGGACCCAAAGCCAATGACCCAATAACATCCATCCTGACCCAACCCATGAAAACCATTGGGTCAAAGTTTAACCAATTTCCATCTTCTTTTTTTTTTTTTTTTTTTTTTCCTTTTAAGACCTCACCCAAATGAGATTTGATCAAGTTACTTATCTGCGAACTCTGTTCCTTTGCTTAAACAAACAGCATGTCTCCATTTTTCTCTCTATTCACTTTTTTTTAAAAAAAAAAATTTAAAAAAAACCAAGAGTCATGCAAGGCCATAAGTGTAATTGCATTTATCAAATTTTAGAAACATAGTAATAATCGAATAATTAGTCGTAATTATCCAAGCTTCTTGTCACATACATAGCATATGCCAGTGCTTACAAAAATCATGCCACTAACAATAATAAACCTGGATAATCTCCAAGAGTAAAAGGATAGCATATATTTTAGTAATCAAACTTTTTAATTTGTCATAAAATCTTTTTTAATATCTATAAAATAACAATTTTTTTAAACCAATATTTTAATAATATAATTATTTATGTTTAGAATATATTTTGATTGTATATGGACAATATACTGACATAAATAATATTAGCATGTTATGTGCTTCTTCAAAATACTGATATAAAGAAGAAACTTTTGTAAATTGTAACTTTTATGTTTCTTAACTTATAATTTTGTAAAGTAATCAAATTTCAAAAACTTGTCACCTAATTATCACAGTTTTGATAAGTATTCTCTATGGTTCTAATTCATTTACAGCACTCCGGAGAAGGCCAAACAAATACTCCAAAAGGCCCAACAATTTCCTTTCGTTAATTAAATCTTCAGAAGGAGCCTTTTCTGAACTCTAAATTAATAATGATGCCTTAAAGTTGTCAATTTGCCTGAATCAAACATTACTGCTGTCTTGATTTATTTTCTCTATGCTTTAATTAAGAAAAATACTTGGGGCATCCATTATATGAACATGAAAAGTTCTATCATATCAATAAATATTGGTATGCCAATTCTATAATTAACCAAACCTTATGAATGGAAACTAGTGTGAGTCACACAAATCCTCTTATGCCATAATCGTTTCTATCTACACGACAAAGTCCTGAATCACAAAAATTATACTCCACAATGCCCCATTCCAATTACGTTGTCTCCTTCGTATGTGCTCTGTTCATGCTTGACTTAATGGTTGGCCCATAGGAAGGAGATGAGCTGATTAGTATAATATATCCTTGTATCATTGCCCTTCTTTCTCACTCCCCCTCCCTTTCCTTTTTCTTTTAATGAAATCAAGTAATTGATATTGATTTTTTATGCATTTTTTTATAAGGGAAGGAAATTGTAGAGGGGAGGGCGACTAGCATAGTTATCCCTCTAGGTATGATCATAAGGATCTTCATTTTATTAAAAAATAATTGATATATGATGATAACAAAATAGCTCAGTCATTCTCCCACCATATTAGGTAAGTACATCATTCCAGCCCCACCAAGACATCAACTGGTTCAATAGCCAATTTCAGGTATCCACATCTAGGTATGCGGATAAATTCTTTTATTTAATCAACTCCATTCATTGCTCAAACCTTATACATAAAAGATATGAAACCATATACTTTTTTTTTTTTGATAAGACGGATGCTTCAGCCAACAGACCCGGTATGAATGCATCAAAAAAATTAGAAAGAATACAATTTCGGAACTCCATAGGAGAGTTCACCAGGCCAGTCCACAACACCTGTCCAGAATGAACAGCAACAAAGGAGGCCACCTAGTCCCAGCCGTATTGGCCTCCCTGAAAATGTGCTCGACAAGAACCAAGGAACAACCCTGCAATCATAGCATGATATCGCGAATCAAAGGATGCGCAGAAGCCGAATCCAACGCCCCTTTGATCCACGAAATCACAATAGCAGAGTCCCCCTTGATGATCAAATGATCAGCCCTGAGACAGCAACAAGCATAGCGGATACCAGCCCATGCTGCCGTAAGTTCTGCCTATGAAACTGAAACATCGAAGAGATTGCACCCCCCAGCGGCTATAATGTCGAGACTATTACTCCGAATCACATAAGCAGCATCATCATCAGGACTTCTCACACTCCCATCAAAATTGACTTTGACATACCTTGGAGAAGGGGATTCCTAAAATCATATACCTTTTACTAGCAACAACGTTTACTATTAAAAAGAATGAAAGGTACTGTTGCCGACCTTAATGTTGTGGCCTGTAGCTTTGAGTTGGCGCCGGACCTCGGTCCCCTTTACTCCGGAATCCTAATGCTCCGGACCTGCAAAACAAGGTTAGAGACCCGGGCCGGGGGTTCCGACAGGGACACTTCGACGGTCAAGTTAGCGAGCGGTAAAGTGGAACGGATCCACTAAGATGGATTCCCGCTGGGTCACCGTGCTTAGAGGAATCTTTAAGGAGGAGATGAGTGAGAATGAGCGAGAATGAGGGGGTTAGCACTCCAGTTCTTGCGATGGGGCTCGCCGGACTCATTCCTGCAAGTTCTCGAAGCCGGAGTTGCTTGTTCTCTCCTTCTGTGCATTTGTCCTCTTGTTCGCTTATCCTTTTCCTTGTCCATTCGTGCCCTTTTGAAATCATTGGGCGCTTCGGTGCCTCGGTTTTACTGTCTGGGAGCCTTGGAGGTCAACGATGCCCATTGGCCATTCCCCTGAGGTAGCCTCTCCTTCCGGTCGGGAGTTAAGTGGCGGCTTGTCTTGTCCGCTATGCTATCATGAAAGGGGGAACCAGGCGGGACATCGATCTAGGCATAGGCACCTTTGGACTCGAGGCGTTGACTGTGTCTCTCCCCTTCAAGGGGGCTCCAGGCCACCAGCAGCCGGATCTGGTATCTCGACCAAGGTGTCTCTCCTAAACTGGTGCAAGTGAGATTTCGTGCATCGTTACAGGTCTGGGAATGCCGTACTGGGCACGCCGTACTGTGCACACTGGGCTCAGCAGCATCCTTGGGGCCTGCACCTTTGGTCCTTTCAATGCTCCATGGAGAAGGCTCAACTTCGGTCGAGGTGGACCCTTCTGGGAGCGCCACCTGGCGAGGGAGCAGAGGTGCCTGGCTCTACTTCGGTTGAGGTGGACCCGTCTGGGGGTGCCACCTAGCAGAGGAACAGAGGCAGGCCCGCTTCGGCCGAGGTGGATCCCTCTTGGGTCGACACCTGGAGAAGGGGCAGAGGTGCCTGGCTCAACTCCGGCCGAGGTGGACCCGTCTGAGGGTGCCGCCTGGTGGAGGAGCAGAGATAGGCCCGCTTCGGCCGAGGTGGACCCCTCTTGGGTCGACACCTGGCAAAGGGGCAGAGGTGCCTAGCTCTACTCCGGACGAGGTGGACCCGTCTGGGGTGCCACCTGGCGGAGGAGCAGAGGCAAGCCCACTTCGACCGAGATAGACCCCTCCTGGATCGACACCTGGCGAAGGGGCAGGGGTGCTTGGCTAGACTCCGGCCGAGGTGGACCCGTCTGGGGGTGCCAGATGGCGGAGGAGCAAAGGCAGGCTCGCTTCGACCGAGGTGGACCCCTCCTAGGTCGGCACCTGGCGAAGGGGCAGAGGTGCCTAGCTCGACTCCGATCGAGGTAGACATGTCTAGGGGTGCCACCTAGCGGAGGAGCAGAGGTAGGCCCACTTCAGCCGAGATGGACCCCTCCTGGGTAGACACCTGGCGAAGGGGCAAAGGCGAGCCCACTTTGACTGAGGTGGACCCCTCCTGGGTCGACACCTGGCGAAGGGGCAGAGGCAAGCCCACTTCGGTCGAGGTGGACCCCTCCTGGGTCGATACTTAGCGAAGGGGTAGAGATGCCTGACTCGACTCCGACCGAGGTGGACTCGTCTGGGGGTGCCACCTGGAGGAGGAGCAGAGGCCAGCCCACTTTGACCGAGGTGGACCCCTCTTGGGTCGACACCTGGCAAAGGGGCAGAGGTGCCTGGCTCGACTCCGACCGAGGTGGACCCGTCTAGGGGTGCCACCTGACGGAGGAGCAGAGGTAGGCCCGCTTCGACCGAGGTGGACCCCTTCTAGGTCGACACCTGGCGAAGGGACAGAGGTGCCTGGCTCGACTCCGATCGAGGTGGACCCACCTGGGAGTGCCATCTGGCGGAGGAGCAGAGGCAGGCCCACTTCAACTGAGATGGACCCCTCCTGGGTCGACACCCGGTGAAGGGACAGAGGTGTCGAGCTCGGCCCGAGGTGGGCTTGATCGCTGGTCAAGCCACTTGGCAGAAGAGCTCGGAAAAGAACACCGCGCGGCACTGCTTGACTGCCAGATGGATATGATGCATGCTTCACGTCAACGATCTCACCATATCACGCCTCGTCAGCGATCTTGCCATATCAGTTGGGGCAGAGGCGAGCCCACTTCGATCGAGGTGGACCCCTCCTTGGACGACACCTGGTGAAGGGGCAGAGGCAAGCCCATATCGGTCGAGGTGGACCCCTTCTTGGTCGACACCTGGCGAAGAGGCAAAGGTGCTTGGCTCGAGTCCGGCCGAGATGGACCCGTCTGGGGGTGTCACATGGCGAAGGAGCAGAGGCAGGCCCACTTCGACCGAGGTGGATCCCTCTTGGGTCAACACCTGGTGACAGGGTAGAGGTGCCTGGCTCGACTCCGGCCGAGGTGGACATGTCTGGGGGTGCCACCTGGTGGAGGAGCAGAGGCAAGCTCGCTTCAGCCGAGATGGACCCCTCCTGTGTCGACACCTGGCGAAGGGACAGAGGTGCCTGGCTCGACTCTGACCGAGGTGGACCCATCTAGGGGTGCCACCTAGCAGAGGAGCAGAGGCAGGCTTACTTCGATCGAGATGGACCCCTCCTAGGTCGATACCTGGCGAAGGGATAGAGGTGCCGAGCTCGGCCCGATGTGGGCTTGACTGCTGGTCAAGCCACCTGGCAGAAGAGCTCGGAAAAGAACACCGCGCGGCACTGCTAGACTGCCAGCTAGATTTGATGCATGCTCCACGTCAAGAATCTCACCATATCACGCCACGTCAACGATCTTACCATATCAGATACCCAAGCAAGAGGGATCATGTACATATTCATCTTTTTCTGCCATAAGAAACAAACTCCCGCTCACTTACCCAAGTGACAAGGGAAAATACCATCTAAGCAAGTGCTCAAAATTATCATTGTGCTACTTTTAGGTTTTGGGCATAACCATCCTGCTAACAAATTAAAGACGCCGGCCCATTAATTATAGCTCGATGCTTGGTTTATATTTTGGCTAAGATGATGAAATATAAGAACATTTTACTCTATATAATCATGTATACAAGCTTATAGTATAAAATATATACCACTATACCAACATGATCTCTCCTAACGTGTGCCCTGCACGATACCCGGAGGAATTTGAGGTGGTGTCGTCGTCGTCGTCATTTTTTTTTTTTATTTTGATTGGCTCGTTGTCTCACCTGGGAACAGATTTCTTTGCGTGTTACAAGGATCTTGTCTACGTACGCCCATATCCATGCTTTCCCTCCACCCAAAAAGAGGCATTGCTCCCACGCTTCATGCACCCTCATCTTGGCTATCAACAGACGTCGATAGCTTAGGATTTGCATGGCTCTTTTTAGGTACGGATCACACCAATTTTTTTCAAAAAAAAAAAAAAAAAAAAAACCCGTACCATAAAAAATTAAAATATATATTATGATACCTACCAAGCTAAATATAGATAAAATGAATGGAGACATGGAGCTCCAGTATCAGACAATGAATAGGAGTTCTGGATAGAAAAGGAGCCGGTGGCCGGTAGCCGGATAGGAGCGGTGATTACTAGTTGAAGAAAAGAGGAGGAGTTGACTGTAAAAGAGATGAAGCCACAAAGGAGATGGCGGGTGAGGTTAACCATCGATGGCCGGTAGCCTGTCGGGGGCAGCGTCGTGATAGTTGCCGGTTGGAAAAAAGAGGAGGAGTTGATGACTCGACGAAGAAGAGAGGTGAAAGAGATAGCGTGAAGAGGTTGGCAGTTGGGGAAGAGAGGAGGAGCAGTCAGCGGTAGCCGACGGGTGGGGTTTGGAGATTCGGAAAGGTTTCAGTGCAAGAGCACGACGAATGGGATTTGGGATTGTGTTGCTGTATGTGAGTTCTTCACTGATTTTTTTTTAAAAAAAATTCTTTGGGATTGATTTTTTTATAAGATTCATGGGATTCAATTTCTTTTTTGAAAATTTTTTTATCAATTTTTTAAAAATTTTTTTGAGATGAAAAGAAAAATTTTAGAGAGGCCAAATATCTAAAATTTTAAAAGAAATTGCAAAATTATAGAAAAAAATTATAAAAAATGAAAAAAATCAAAAAATTGGGGGGGCCAAGGCCCCCAACCCCCCCCCCCCCCCCCCCCCCCCCCCCACCGACAGTCCGCCCCTGGCTCTATTTCAGTTCAAGGCTTCTTTTTGAAACATAGATTTTATCATCAAGATGGTAATCCAGTTGATTAGGATCTTGTCTCACAACCAACAGATCATGGATTAGAAGCATTGCTGTACCGAAGACTCGATTAAATTCAGAAATATCTTGATGATATCGGGTTGATATACTTATCTTTGGATAGAAAAAGATTACGAAAATCAAGTATCTTGGATTGAACGCGGGATGGGGGCCTACGGGGATAACTGTACTGGATTCATTCAAACTTAGATGGTGATATTTTCGCCATCCTTCTAAGGGAAAAAATCCCTGAATTTCGTTTGCATCCTAAACATTGTAGACAGAATGCGTTTCTATCGGCTTGCTCCTTGGATCTTGTCAAATATGCGGCTAATAAATTGTAACCATTTGCATAGAATTGACTACTCATATGATAAGATATTATGATATAAAACATTTGCAAGGATCTGCATCCGCTATTGGGTCTAGACATAGCTTAAAATCTGGGCCAATTAAAAATACTAACAAGGGTTATCCGGGACCTCAATCTAGCTTAAACGTACCCTGTACGTTTATGTTTAATGGGTGATGCTGGCATGATTTTCAAGGAGAAAAATTCTCTCACTTGATGGTGCTGCTATGAAGTGCATGCTGCACATAAGCATGTATACATGAAGCATGCATCATGTTCAAAGTGGTGAGCTTCCTTAGTATTTAATATTCTTTATGAATATCACTATGATGAGAGCGCGGTTGGTAAAAACATGGCTTCATCTCTCTTCGATCATGGATTTGAGACATTATTCCTTAGATGACTTGATTAAAATTCGGATTATCCGGGGACACGTGACTGGGGGCGGAGCGGTTAATACTCCGGCACCATAGTGGGGTTAAGCTAATGTACTCGTCGATTGATGGAAAGGGTACGCGAAAAAATTATGGTCCATATCGAACAATGATCTAGCCAGTTGGGGGCCGATAGGAGAGCAACACCGAGGGTTATTCCCCCTACCATTGTTCTATAAAAAAAAAAAAAAAAAAATTGTTCGAGTCTTTTAAAATTTCTAGGATTTTTATATTTACGAACTTTAGCCCTTTTACCTTTTCTTTTTTCAAAAAATAAAGAAACTTCTCTCTAGGTGCTTGAGATTATAACATATTATGGTCGACAGGGTCTTGTTGAGGATCAAAAATTGACTAGTTTGATATTTAATTGGGGGTCTTTCAATTTGTTGACTTTTACTAGCTTAATTGGGCCGCGGTTAAACAATTTCAATCCTTACTCAACTGGATCATAATAAAAGGAAATGGTTAAAAGAGAAAATTAATCAATATTAATTTCTTGATTTTTTAGTTCTTTTAAGAAAAATATATTTTTTTATCACTGGTATATATAATTGAGTTTAAAAATATTAATCCATCTAAATGAATAACTGAAAGTATTAAATAATTATTATGATGAAATAATGGCAACATAATAATTATTATTTGAATTTTTGTATTGATTACATTCATATAATTGGGACTTCGTTCTTATGGATCGAATTTTGATATGCACTTAAACCAAACAAACCTATAGAAAAAAAGCTATCATCTCATTTAATGTTCCCCCTCCTCGTACATACTAGCTAAGTTGATAGAAGAAATAAAAAATTAGAAAAGAACTCGCAGATCGAGTTGAGACCAATATAGCTACCATGTCTAGGTATTCAGAAAAATTCTTTTATTTAATCAACTCTAATCATGTCTTGAATCTTAGATATAAAATATATAAAATCATAGTTAGCATTGACTGAACTATCTCACCTTGGTGGTAGCATGGACTCTTTCCTCTTAGATGTGGCAAGAAAATCCTTCTTCATTTTTTTTTTTTCCTTTGATAATAACCTCGCTCCTTTTTTCCAATGCTTCCGATATGAAAGATTATCGTGGAAAAAATTTTTTGAATTACATAACATGAAGTTATTCTCAATAAAAAAATATTTTTAAAAAAATTGAAAGGAAAGTGCAACATAATTTATCATAAGGATCTAATTTTTGCAATAATTTATTCAAAAATTGTAATATTTTTAATCAAAATTAATTGTTCTATTTATCATGGATTGGTTGGATTGGTTTTGGGAATTTTATGCAGGAAAATTCTTCAAATTACTGTCAGACTATATATCGAACTTTCAGCTCTTTGATTCCTTTGAAGCTTCTTGAGCACTAAAATATTTATTGCACTACAGTGAAACAGGGCTTTAGCGACGCTTTTTGTGGTTTTTCTCAATTCTTTTAAGTGTCGCCAAGGAACCTCCCGACGCTTCTTAAAGCATCACAAAAGTATCGGCTATGTAAGCATGGGGACGCCACCTGCCGATGCTTTTAAAAAGTGTTGGCATTTTCCGACGCTTTAAAGTATCGCTAAATATGAATTTCTCGATGCTTTAAAGCGTCGCTAGGTTTAAAACCTAGTGATGCTTTTTAAAAGCATCAGCAGTTAGCAACGGACTCGGCTGGGGGAAGGCCCTAGACTCAAAAGAAGAACCCTACTATGATGGGAAGAAGAAGAAGAGAAGGAGGACTAACCTGGTTCCTTAGGGGGACTGAGGCAATCAGGAAGATGAGGAAGCCTGGGTACTGCAGCGGGCGCGAAGGATTCTAAAGAATAGATGTTTTGGATAAAATCTCTTTTCATTTCGAAGCGACCCAACGCATCCATACCGTTACAACCTCTTCGCCAACGGATTCTCACCACGTGCCAGCCATCGGTGAGAAAAGCATCCCAGCCGCTCTGGATTTTGTACCGGCAATAACTACTCATCGGACGTGGCCACGTGGTGCCCGCGCAATGGCCTGGAAAACCGTCTCGCGAAGCACCGGCGATCATGGCCAAAATTGTATCGGATTTTCACCTTTCCATGTCAGCGACGTAATTACTCCCTTCGACCCGAGCGCCGTGCACTAACTGGCCTCGGGAGTGGGGGGCAAATGATGTGGCATGATCGCTGACGTGGAGTAGCTGTCAGACGCCACGTCAGATGCTTTACTAGGGCTCCTTCGTCGGGCTGAGCTCCCATGGTGTAAGGGGGCAGCTCGCCGAAGTCAAGCTCCGTCCTTCGCTAGGTCAGGCCCGCGAGCCCGGGATGCTTAGGCCGGAGCCGAGCGACATCCGCTAAATCGAGCCCCTCGAGATCGAGTCCTGTGGTCCGGAGTCGAGCTCAGCCCTCCTCTATCACGTGGAGTCTCTCCGAGGTCGAGCCCTCTGAGCTGGAGCCACACTCTGCCCTCCACCAGATCAAGCCCTATGGTCCGGAGTCGAGCTCAGCCCTCCTTCGCCACGTGGAGTCTCTCCGAGGTCGAGCCCTCTGAGCTGGAGTCGCGCTCTATCATTCGCTAGATCGAGCCCCTCGAGATCGAGCCCTGTGGTCCGGAGTCGAGCTCAGGCCTCCTCTACCACGTGGAGTCTCTCCGAGGTCGAGCCCTTTGAGCCGGAGCTACGCTCTGCCCTCCACCAGATCAAGCCCTACCTTTTCTGCTCAGCCTCTAGCTCGAGCAAAGACACCGGCGAACAGAGAAACGGCACCACTGCCCTAGGATGCCGGCGAGCTACCCGAGGATCGCAGCAAGGAGCCCACCAGGCTGCAATAATTGCACGCGGCTTCCACTTGCACCATAAAGGGGAGGAGCCTCCGATCGAGGCGCCACGCCCTTCACCAACCACCTGAACCACCCGAAAGAGGGAGTCAACCAGGAGATTCGAATCCCGGAGGCAGCACCCCCCCAATCGAGGCACTGCCAGGCTTCCCAGAACATGACGATAAGGAGGAATGTCAGAACACATGACAGCTTTCCTTAGCACGAATCCGGAAAGATGTCCCATCCACGGCACGGGACATCGTCGTACGCGCCTGCCAGCCCAGCAAAGGTCTCGAGGCAGGCACCCAACAGTCACCTTGGCTACAAAGAACGTTCGACACCCCCGAAGGGGGAGGTATGCAAATCAAAGGCAAACACAAACACAAGTGCAAGCTCAACCGGAGGGCAAAGCACCACCAGAAAACCCAGGCAAGGGAAAGAGAAAAGGCCATCTAGAGAATCCCTCTAGCTCGGTCACCATTCTCCCGATGCACTTGCATCCCATTCTCACACTACTCATTCTTCCTAGTGTGGAGTCCATCAAGAGGGGCTCGACCAGAAGGATCTGTTTTCCTGGATCGTCACTGACTTGACCGTCGGAGTGCCCATGCTGGAATCCCCGTCCGGGTCAGTAACCCCTGTTTTGCAGGTCCGGAACTACAGGACCGCCAGCCAGCGGAAGGAGCGCACTCCGGCACCGACAATAGCTACGGGCCACGACGATCTTGGCGGCAACAGGTATCATAAAAATATTCGATGATTGGTGGATTACAAAATCTTAATTAAATCTTTAATTGATGCCATATTAAAGAGAAAACCTATCATAAATTATTTACTAATATCATTTTCCTTGGAGATATAAAAGTTCAAGAAAGTCTTAAAATAGTAACCCATTATCAATTTACTTTGGATCTTTAATCTAACATTATTTTTTAGTAAAATATATAATTTTCATATATTAATAATCTATGGCAATGAGAAAGCTCTCTCTTTTTAAAATTGAAGAAACGAATCTAAAAGAATAGTTTGAAATATATTAATATGTGTAAGAATCCAATAGCATTAACAATATACAATAGCAAATAATATAAAAAGATGACATGACAATAATAATTTTTTTTAATTGACTTTGATTAATCAAATAAATAAATAATTATTTTGCTGTGATACTGGATAATGAGCATTTTAAAATAACTAATAATGAAAATATTATTCAACATATGCAAACAAAGTTATAGAAAAATTTGAGATAAAAAATAACTTAAATACTTTCTTATACTACCATATTATTTAAATAATTTAAATAATTTTTTTATTTTGTATTATATTTTGAGTAATATTTATGTTGTATTTTTATATTTGTATTTTAAATAAATCATTGCATGGATTATATGCTAGCTAGTATCTTGTATACAATCAATCAAATAATAAATCCTACGAGTTGTACTAATTAATTCTCTCTTACTATATATATATATATATATATATATATATATATATATATAATGGAGCCTTAGATTATTAGTGGTAGATTCCCTCTTCTCCAGTAAATCATGGTTTTAATGTGCACGGTATGCTTTTAATTAATTGTATAATAGTTTTGGTAAGATTTTTTTTCTTTCTTTCTTTTTAATAATTTGAATAAATTATAATTTCGCGCAAAATGAGCCGACATTTCCGGATCCAATTATAAAAGCCCAGACCGTCCCCAGATCGCGACGGCCGACAGTACGTACTTTTAAAACCCCTTCGGTGGGCGCTTAAAAGCCAGGGAGGGAAGATTTTATGTTTTTTTTTTTTTTTTTTTTTTTTTTTTTTTTGTCGCCTAGGATGGAGGTGTCTTCCAGATGCGGAGCGATACCGGCTACTGTGAAGTACCTGCTCTTCATCATCTTCGCCACCTTTGGCTTTGTTCAAGCCACCACCCACCATCACAAATGGGAGGTGTCATACGAGTTCAAGTCCCCCGATTGCTTCCAGAAGCTGGCAATCACCATCAATGGAAGAACGCCCGGTTCCACGATCGTCGCTGGGCAGGGAGACACCGTCGCCATCGATGTCGAGAACGGTCTTTTCACAGAGAACTTGGCCATTCACTGTCACGGGATTCGTCAGGTACTCGTGCAACTTAGAAGCAAGAGCTCTCTCTCTCTCTCTCTCTCTCTCTGTCTGAACCCTTTTTTTTTTTTTTTTTTCTTTGGAGAATTCAGAGGAAGTAAGCTACTTCAACCAAGCTAAATTACATAGAAATATGTTACAAATATTATGGGATGGAGGACCCATTACGCATGTTTGTGGATCTCTCTAAGATTTAAGCAGCGAAAGCATAGAAGCTGGGGAGAAGAAGACCGGCTTCCATATACATGCAGGATTACCATAACCCAGGTAGACAACAAAGCACACAAGAACTGAACCCAAACTTGTTGGAGTTCCTGTAATCCCATGCTACTGATGAGACGTGCTCACCTAAGCTCCACCTGTGAGCTACGTTCCTTGGTGTTCTCATCAAGAACTCTTGTTCTCTCTCCTGGCCCTGGCCCTCGAGATAGGAGTGGAAAATTTCTACTTTACTAGCATTTCTATTTCTGTAATCATTTTTGTTTTCTTTTGTGGATTGGCACTCCATGGCACTGAAGGGGTGACGCAGTGTCCGATTTTGCCCGGGGAGACATTTACTTACAGATTTGTTGCTGATAGGGTAAGTAAATTTATAAATTTTGTTGGCTTTAGATGATGGCATGATTCTAGATGATTATATATTTTTAGAGACCAGATGACAATTCATAATATATTTTTTTTGTTAACATGATTTTATAATTAATATTTTTTTCTTTTTAGCTTGGTTTTATTCTATTTTTCTTTACTAATATGATTCTATATTAGTTTTTTTATTTTTTTTTTGTATATAATTTGTATAATACTGTAAATAACTTATGAGATTTCCAATAAAATTAAAATTAATATGTAAAATTATTTTTTTTTTCTTTTTTCTTTTTTATAATTATTTTAATATAGTATCATAGCCAAGGTAAAACATGCTGCTATCATCTCTTCCACCTTTGTTCCGGCCATCATTGTTTTTTTTTAAAAGGCGTGGGAGAAAGAGCGGCTCTTCCCCCCATATTTATATATGTCTATAAATATATTTTGGTCATCGTTGTTGATCTTTCCATCTCTATTTTTCTGTAGATCCTTTAATTTTCCATGAATCTGTAGATTCTTTATTTTTTGATAAATTAATACCTAATATCTTTTTGTCTTATAATGAATCTATAACTCATTTTCATCAATTTTCTTTTTTATTTTAGATCTTCGATTGTCCCTCCTTATCATGGCTTCGTAAGCTTTTCTCCATCATCGATCTTAGTTGCCTTCTCTTTGAACATCGATTTTTTTATGATTTCTTTTTTAAAAAAATCACCGACTTTCTGCTATTTTATTTTTTAAGTGATAAACTTCTCTTTTGTAATATTTTTATCTATGAATATTATCGGCATTGGAATACCATCTCTTTGAGTGTGTCAGTCTTCTCTCCTATAATGTTTTTGTCTGTAAAGATCATTGACTTTCAACAATCCATTTTTAAGCACCGGCCTTATTGCGACCATCACTTTCTATATTTTCTCATAGTCATATTATCAAAATTAGTTACGCTAACAGACATATTAGTTTATTGTGCCAATTTTTGAGTACATTTGCAATCTAGTTTTCAAATTTAAACTGACACTTATCGTATCATCTTGAGTTAAAAAAAAAGTGTCAGTATGATTTTAGATGATCACATAATTTTAGTAAAGCAATTACATGATTTTAGAGATTGCATGACAATCCATAATATTTTTTTATTAACATGATCCCAATAATATTTTTCTTTATTAATATGATTCTGTATTATTTTCTTTTGTTAGTATAATTCTATATCGGCTTTCAGCTAATATTATTTTTCTTCTATAGAGTATGTACAATATTATAACGAATCTTAGAAATAAAATTGAAATAGAGATAATAATTTTTTTTTCTCTTTCTCTATCTTTCTCTTTTGTTTTTTTCTTTTTCTACAAGTATTTTAAGAAATTAAATAAGAATTGGTTTCAAAAAAATATGAGAAAGTTACTATTAGAATAAAAAATATGCAAAGGCTTGGAAGAGAAATAAAAAATAAGTAAACTAGATGATATTACTTTTCTTTTTATAATAGCCATGTAACATTGATAAGAACAAATAGATTAAGATAGATTTAATAACTAAAAAACTTTGGATAACATAAAATCACTTAATCAAAATTTAAAAAAATAAAAGAGTTCTAAATCAAAATTAATTTTGGATTATCATTATCATTTCTCCTTAATCAAAATCTCGATACTTGTCATGCCTATCTTCTTTTTAAACTTGATGAAGGACTCAAATTTTAAAAATTTGGTCAAGATGTCGGTGATTGATCATCTGACCTATAGTAGACAAGCTCAATTTCTTTTTTGTTGGCTTGATATCTGAAAAAAAAAAATTTCAAGTTTATGTGCTTGCTTCTTTCATGAGTGACTGGATACTTTGCCAAGTTGATAACAAAGATATCATCATTAATCTTTATAGAATCTTGTACTTTAAAATATATTTGACTCAATATATTTTTACTATTTATTCAGTCTCACAAGTTAAAATAATAACTATAGACTATTTTTTAGAAGACCATGAAATTGCTGCTGAGCCAAATATAAAAATATGCCCTTAGTGCTTCTTCGATCATCTTGATCTCCTCCCCAATTATTATTAGAATATTCAACAAGATCATTTATAATATTTGAATAAAAATGACCATGATCTAAAGTGCTCTTTATATATTACAAGATCCTCTTAGCAACCTGAAGATGAGAATGCTTTGGTGCTTTCATAAATTTGCTAACTGTACCAATTTGATAAGCAATGTCAGGTCTAATATATGTTAAATATCTTAAATTTTCAACTGTGCTTTTAAAATAAGTTGGATTTATAGTAGAACCATCACATACTTTAGATAATTTAGTACCAACTTTTCTAGGAATTTGTACAGCATTGTATTCAAACATTTTAAACTTTTTTAATATCTTCGTAAAATATCTCTTCTGATACATAAAAATCCTATCTATATATTGAATTACTTCAATCTTAAGAAAATAAAACATCAATCCAAGATTTGTTATCTCAAACTCTAACTTCATAGCAAGTTTAAAGTAATCGATTATTAAGAGATTATTTCATGTAAATATCTTATCATCAACATATAGATAGACAAATAAGATGTCACATTTACTATTTTCAAATAGAGAGCACATTTACAAAGATACTTCTTAAAACCATCTTTCTGTTGAAAATCATCGATCCTCTTGTTCCAAGCACAGGGGGCTTACTTGAAGCCATACAAAGCCTTCTTAAACTGGTACACCTTATCTTTACTTCCTTAATGAAGTCTTTGGGTTGCTTAACATAGACTTCTTCATCAAGAATGCTATTTAGAAAAACTGACTTTACATTCATTTGATGGACTTTCCGATGGCTCTGTATAATAAAAGAAATAATTAGTTTTGTTGTTTCAATTCTAGCAATGAGAGAGAGGACCTCTTGCTAGTCAATTCCTGGTTGTTGCTCATAGCCCTTTGCTACTAATCTTTTCTTATATCTTTCCATTTTATTATTTGGCTTTTTTAATTTTAAAAATCTATTTCACTTCAATTGCTTATTTTTCTGTTGGAATATCAATTAGCTACCAGGTATTTTTTTTTTTAATAGTCTTTATTTCTTCCTCCATTGCATTAATCCACCTTTTATCTTGCATTACTTTCTCAAACCTATTTGGATCACAATCTGCATAATGGACCAATTTTTTATTATTATCAATATTATTATCAGATATTACATCAAAGTCTTATAACCTTGAAGGTAGTTACTGAGTTCTATGAAATCTTTGAATAGGAATTTATTCATCATTTTCTGCATCTTGAGGTGCACATGTTTCTATTGCAACTTCATTTTCTTTTATCATTACCTTTTTAGAATTTAGCTTATTCTCCATATTCCAATCCCATGCATCTATTTCATCAAAAATTTTATCTCTACTAATAGTTACCTTCTTTGTAGTTGGATTATATAATTTGTATCCATCAAGTTTTCCAGACTTATAATCAATAAAGATAGCTTTCTCACTTCTATCATTAAGTTTAGTTCTAAGTGCATATAGAACATGAGCAAAAGCAATAGAGTCAAATACTTTAAGGTACTTAACACTTGGCTTAAAACCACTCCAAGCTTCTTCAAGAGTTACATTCTGCAAACTTTTAGTAGGTGATCTATTCATCAAATAAATTGAATAAGAAACTACTTTAACTCAAAAGTTATTAGATATACTTTTAGCTTTTAGCATACTCCTTGTCATGTTCATGATGGTCCTATTTCTTCTTTCTGCAACCCCGTTGTGCTATGACATATACCAAATTATGATCTCATGCTCAATTCTCTGCTATACACAAAACTTTGCAAATTGATTAGAAGTTTATTCACCTCCATTATTAGTTCTCAAAACTTTAATAGAGTATCTAATTTATTTTTTCACAAATATCTTTAAACACATCAAAAATTTATGATTTTCTTTTTAAGAAATAAATCCAATTTTTTCTACTGTAATCATCCACAAATGTTAGGAAATAAAAACTTCCTCCAAGTGAAGAGTATTCATTAGTCCACAAGCATTTGAATGCATAAATTCAAGTGGTTTACTTACTCTTCAAGTATAATAATTGGAAAATGGCCTCCTATGCTATTTTTCAAAAATGCATCTTTCATGAAATTGATTAGAATGATCTAAAACAGGCAAACCCTTCATATTATTCTAAGCAAGTAATTTTAAACTTTGAAAATTTAAATGACTAAATCTAAGATGCCATAGTCATGAATCATCATTCACAATTGCACTCAAACAATTATAAATATCGTTCTTAATATTTATTTTGAATATATGATTACTTGTCAAAGGAGATTTAAGAATGATTTTATCTTTTTGATCAAAAATACTGAGATAATTATCTTTGAGTTATATTTTATATCCTTTTTTAAGTAATTATCCAATGCTTAGCAAATTATTTTTCATACTGGAATATAAAAAATATTTAAAATATATTGATGATCATCATTCTTTAATTGAATCAAAATTTTACTTTTTCGATAACTAGCACAATGTTGTGTCATATGCAAACTTGATTAAATTTCTGACTGATTCATATATCTTAACAAAAAGCTCCTTCCTTCCTATCATATGGTTTGCGCAACCTATATTAAAATACCATAAATTATAGTTAGGCTTCTTTTTGTTTGAAGATATCATCAATAGAGTATGATCGGTTCCATCTCTTTGGATGAATTAGGCTTCTTTTGTAGGTTGATTATAATTTTTTGACCTGCACTCACTAGTATAATAGTCATATCTATTGCATTCACAATACTGAATATTAGATTTATCATACCTTCTTCCATATCCATGGCCTTAGTCTCTGTATGATTTTCTATCTCTTCTACCATAATTTTTTAGTTCATTATTGGATCTGCCTCTACCTCCATAATTTTCTTTACTACCATAATGACATCATCATCCTCCTCTACCACGAGATCTATTTCTAGAAGATTATTGTCTGCCATCTTTTTTTTATTCATCTCTGATTGAAACTTGAGATTGGAAGGCTTCATCTAATGGCTTTTCTTCTGACTTCTCATTAAGCCATTGTTCATAAGCCTCTAAGGAGCCGACAACTCATCAACAGCCATAGTATTTAATTTTTTTATTTCTTCTATAGTAGTAGTAATAAGATCAAACCTAAGTGTGAGAGTTCATAGAATTTTTTTTACTAATATAGACTCTTCCACATTTTCACCATTCATTTTTATTTTATTTGATAAAGCTTAGACTCTTATCACATAGTCTGTTATAGCTTCTATCTTCTTCATCTGTAGCAACTCAAATTGCCTTCATAGAGTCTGCAATCTTACTCTTTGTATTCTTTTTATACCCTTAAAAGTTTATTCAAGGATGTCCCAAGCTTACTTTACTAAGGTAGCTCCTGCAATCTTTTTAAAAATCACATTATTAACTTCTTGATGAATAACATAGAGAGCCTTACAATCTTTCTTCTTGGCATCTTAATATGTCACCTTTGTGATCTACCATTCTACTTCTAAAACTCCATTTTTCACGATACCAAGTATATCTTGAAAATCGAAGAGCACCCGTACTTGGATACTTCATTATTGTAGTCCAACAATTTTGATGTGTAGTCTACTGCCCTCGTATCCTTTTTTGTGTTGTGTGTCAATTCTTACTATTCTTGTTTTCGTCTGGAATGCTCTTTATGAAGAAACAAGAACTTCTTAGGTTGTTCTTCTTATGATAAAAAAGGACCAGCCTCCACTTTGTGTTCCATAGAACAAATAATTTCTTAGCTCCCGTGAGTACACGATATTCTTCAGAATAGCTTCTACTGGCAAACTGCATGCCAAACTTTTAGAAATTCTGTTTTAAGCCTGATATTTTGTTCTGCGCACATTTGCTTTGAAAGTTGATTAGAACTTGCAGCTAATTCCTTCTCCTTGTATGCTAGCTGCCTTGGCATCGGATGCTTTGGTCCCGAAGAATGTGACAGAATTGACCATGATTTGTTATTCTCCATCTTTAAAATGATGGAATACATCCTTGAGGACCCTTAAGTTTTATTGAGGACTATATATTTTGGTGCAGTATTTATTACTTATGTGCTACTCATCTAGAATTTGTGTCATGCATATGTTGTCGAGATATTGTTGTCTTTATATTGGTCATTCTAACTTACAATTTATCAACTTGCTTCAAGTTATTGGCCATGCTACTTACTACAATTTCTTCATCATTGTTTATATTAGTGTTTGGTGCAAGTGATGCACATGAGGGAATGGAAGGAAGACTGGGATTCACAAAAAAAGAGAGGGTTTCAGGTAGAAGATCAAAGAAGAGAGTACTCATGTATGCGAGGGCTTGGATGCAGATGGGAGATAATTTTCACAGTAAAAATTATGATGCAATCTGATGCCCTGTTTGTCTGGATTCAATCATTGTCCTCTTACAAATTACTGTACTTATTAAAATTTCAGAATATTTTACTTCTGAGACACTGAAAATTATGTGTTTGTTCGAGTTCCTTTTTTACATACAGCTGCCTGTTTATCACTCGGAATCTCATTTTTTTGCTTAAATTTGACGATCTTATCTGATCATAGAAAACAGTATAAAATTTCTCAACATTCTCTTCGGTCCACGATTCTATCACAACAATACTTTCATATGCCTTGACCAGTCATAATTCAGCTTTTCAGCATTGTTTGATGCTACGGGAGAGAAGAAAAGCATGCCAAGGAAGGTCATGAGCTCATCGCATCCAATGATTTTAGCGGTTACTTGCGTGAAATGGATAGAGACTAATACAAGAATTTAGATTTATATGTTGGTAGAAGTAAAGGGTGTGAGAACGACAGGGAGTTTTAGTCTTATCAGAGGTTCAAAATGAAACAAAGAAAGTAGAGCCGCCATCGTTCGGCCTACATGGTCGCTTTAGCATCACTATTGGCATATGGACTGATACTGTAGTAAGAGAATGTATGTGTTTGAGAGCACATTATATTGACAATGACTACAACTTATGGAAAGAAATTATTAATTTCAGGTTGAATCCAATGGATAAATCAAACTTCAGTTATATATATACTTTTATCATGCTTATCTTATTGGAACATGAAGTTGTTTTCGGTGACACTATATATACTATACTACTGTCAAGAATTCAACTTCTTTGCAACTTCTGCAAATTATTTGTCAATGCTGAAAAGAATCATAAACAAGAAAGCCAACCTTAGCTCCATTGGTTGGCATCCCTCTCCATTCTCAAATTAGAAGCGGTCGAGATTTCAAGAGTCCGGATCCTCTACGGTGCAACTTTTGCAGCACAGTCTCGTACCATTGTGGATAGCTGCTACATCATCCATCTTGTTAATAAATGGCTCTTGTTCCATGTTGAAATTCGACGAAACATCGTTAGGGAGATATGTTGCAATGATCAAGAAGAGCCACCCATCTTTGATATAGATGATGTGGTGGCTATCCACATTGGTACATGGCTCCACGAAGTAGAAGTCGGACCATAGAAAATCTTGGGTCAGTTATAAAACCTAAGGTGGCATCTCCACTGTATCACTCAGAAAAGAATTCCATGCAGTAACAACAGTTAAAGCACCACCGACCCATGAAGTCTACATTCATATAAAATAGACAAACATAGAATATTATTACATGTAGAACTTTATCTGCAAGATAGCAAAGAAACACATTGAAGTGATGGAATTTGATAATTCTTGCACTTTGACCTGCAAATAAACCTGTTGGTTCAAGCCCATATGCCAACTTTGGATGCATGAGAAGCTTGGGTTTTGCCTTTCACAGTTTGGGAGGCAATTAGCCAACTTAAGTGAAAACACCACAGAAATGTGCATCTAACAATTGGACAGGTGTTGTATGGTTCGCACAAATCCACCCTTAGATCACCAACGACATAGATGTCAAAGTAGCCCGATATCATTCATCCACCTGATCTAAAGTGACTAGTGGATGATCCAATGGTAGATGCAATCCTAACATCAGTAGGACACACATAGAATTGAAAAACTAGAAATCATTTTTCAATTCTAGTAATTTAATGTCATGAAGATTTTGGTGTTAGATATCAATGAAAAACATGACAAAATTGCACCTTTTCCATTACTAATTGTGCAAGGCTTGAATATTCAGTAAAGAAACTAGCATTTTTTCTTTTTTTTCCAGAATTGCTAGACAGCAATGACCATCATGAGCTTTAACTTTGTATACTCTTCCTTTACTATCTCAAATAGTTATGTCCAGTTTGATCTATAAAGAATAAATTATTGTAGTGGAATTTGTTATGCCTCATCAAATTCTCAGCAGAAGATTGTTATGAGAAAGATAATCACACATGCATCTGCTTGTCATTGGGATGTCATGTGTAGATATAGGTCAACAAAAGATGTAGCATCAGGCATGTATAGTTTTCCTTCTCTCTCAGTCTTGTTTGTCTTACTTTCAATGGACATAGTTGTGAGTTGGGACACATGCTTCAAGATTTGCATACCTAAAGGAATTGACTTATAAACCTAGTGAACTCAAATTAAAGACTACCTTTTTTTTTTTTTTGAAATAAAATGTGATGCCTTGCATGGTTATTATTCATTAACAAATTAAAAGAGAATGTAACCATCCACCCCTAAAATGTGATGCCTCGCATTAAGATGTAACATGAGAATATCTAAATCAGTGTTGCTGTTCACAAGAATTTGGTGATAAATTCAGAGACAGGACATGCAGAATATAATTGAGTCTGCAAATCATATGTTTTTTAATATTTATCACTCAATCATGAGACAATCTAAATCAGGTTCACACAAGCTAAGCCAACTTTATTTATGTTTTCATACTTTATATATGATCATGTTTTCTAATCCAACATATCCAACAAACAGAAGAATAATTCAGAACTTGTTGAAATCTACAAGCGAACATTAACATTGACAAACTCCTGTACTGGGTGAATGAAAGGGTCACAGTGATGATAAAATGGTGATTCTCAAATTCTACATTTTTCCCTTAGCCTATCTGCATGTCAAACTTTATTTATGATCATGTGTTTTATGTTGAAGCCAAAATATATATATATATCAGCCCATAAATTAGCCTGCTAAATCTTCCCCAACTGAGCATCGAGAGGATCATGGAAATAATAGTCTATGCACGGGCTGATTATGTGAAGAATTTTTCTTAATTTGGTTTTTTATTTTTATAATTGTAGGAGAGAATTTTGTGGCTGATTTGTGCCCCATTTTTTTTGGCTTCAATATTTTAGATAATAGAAACCTCAGAGCACGGATGCTGACAATTCAAAAGCAGAGTAAGAGCCATTGTTTGAAAGCAGAGGACTGCTTGACGCATGAACGCTGAACGGTTTTCATATAAATATGATTTCTTACTTCCATTTTGTGTTGCTGAGAAGCCCAAAAGTTTTACGGCAGAATGAAATTTGTTATAAGGAGATATTTTTAAAACCTCGGACCTACGGTCATGGAAGAGGGCCGAGCCATCTTCATGCTAAGCTAAGATATCTCTAGCCATCTTCACGCCAAGCCGAGGAATCTCCAACTATCTACATGTCAAGCTGAGCATCTCTAAACCATCTGTTCTAGATCTCTAATTTGAACATCGAAGAATCTTCACCGGAGCTGACTCTGATCGGAGACTTTATTTTGCAGGCCGCTCCAGCGGCGATTCTTGTCAACCAGTGCTAGCTCCGACCTCGGGCCAGAATCTGTACCAACAAAATTCTTGCTACCTAGAACGGTCAGAAGAACCAGCACCGTTGATTTCTTCTCCTTGTCATCCTTGTTAGAAGTTTGGAGGGAAAACCCAAAATTCCCTCCAAGCTATTCTTTTAGCTCCACATGAAAAAAGAAGAACATCCCAAAGATGTTTATTTATGATCCCTCCTCTGTTTGGCCTTGTACCGTCTTGGGCCACTCACGCGCACGTGCGGCCCAGCCCGGTTCGGTTCGCGGGCGCGGTCCGGTTCGCACGCGCGGCGTGGTGTGATATTTTTGTCCGTTTTTCTTTTCTTTTTTTTTCTTTCCGTTTTCCATACCGGACTGCATCGCGTCTTCTCCGAACGTTGCGACTTCTGAACAGCGGCCTTCTCCGAGCGTCGCGTCCTCCGCTGTACCGCATCGCGTCTTCACTGAGCGGTGTCTCTTCTTCACGGCACTTCTCCATCTATAAAAGGATGGAGTCAGATCATAAATTGGTAATCAACGTACTTCTCTCTTCCGATCTCTCTCAATCTGTTTTCCCGATCTAGAACTCTCTCTTGCGTTCTAGGTTTTCTTTTCCAATTTTAATTTTTGTTTCACTGCTGGGCAAAGCCATTGTCATTCCCTTCACAGACGTGCCTGTAGAAGGGTTACCTGGTTGTATCTTGGGGCAGAGTTCTCGGATTGAATCCTGCACGAGGGCCGAAAATCGCCTTAGGATAGTGCCTCTGCATGCCTCCGGTCAGAATTCCTAAAACTCTATATTTATATTATAGTACTATTTTACATAGCACCGTTTAGTTCCTTATGATAGAACATATACTCTATATTTATTGTTTCTAGTTTTTTATTTCATAACGATTATTTCTAACAATCTAAGGCGATTCTCGTATGAAATAAAATAGAAACAAAAATTGTTTAAATAGATATATATGTTCTTAATCATCTTTATTATTGTGCTGTTAAAATTTTAAAACGAATCTATTATTTCATCTTAATCATCTTTATTATTGTGTTGAAATTGGCTGTTAAAATTCTAAAACGAATCTATTATTGTGCAGCTCTAGTTCTTAATCATCTTGGTATGGGTTCTGTGGATTCTTCTAGCCTTAAACCTAATAGATTTGATGGGAAGGGTTTTCTTAGATGGCAAGAACAAATGGAGGCCTGGTTAATTTCATTAGATTTAATTTCTGCCCTAGGTAAAATCCTCCCATTTGAAACCAATTCTCAAGGCTCTGATGCAACTTCTAAATCTCCTGAAGAAGTAAACTATCACTGCAGGTTTAGAATATTGAGTTGTCTTTCAGACAACCTGTATGCAACCTATAGGAAATGTCAAACTTCTAAAGAACTCTGGTGTGCTCTAAAAGATACCTATATCAGAGATCATGAGGGGGCTATGAGGTTTACCGTTTCTAACTTTCATAACTTTAGAATGGTAGATAACCAACCAATCAATGACCAGATCCATCATTTCCAAAACCTTGTTCAAGAAACTCTTAGAGGAGGGTCTATCCTTGATGAAACTTATCAAGTTTCAAGTTTGATAGATAAACTTCCTCCATCGTGGACTCAATTTGCCAAAAATCTTAAAAGAACTCAGACCTCCTTGACCTTTAGGTCTCTCCTTCAATCCATCAAGATCGAAGAGCAATATAGACTTAGAGAGATTCAAGAAAATCAACTCAAGGCCAAAGTCAACCTTACCGAAGGTCAAAATAAAAATACTAAAGGTCAGAATTCTAGAGATTACAATCCTAATTATAAACCTAAGGGGAAAAATCTTAAAGGAAAAGGAAAACCTTTCCATCAAAACAATATCCATAGGCAGAATAACATAAAATCCAAGGATCAAGGTGATGGAAGATTCTGCTTTGTCTGTGGAAGGGACAATCATATTGCTCCTCAATGTTTCTACCGGAAGAAGCAGAAGGTTGTTCATAAGAAGAAGAATGATACTAAGAACCAGAATCAATTCAAATCTCAGGTCAATATGATTGAAGGAGAATCATCTTCTTTTAGGTCAGTCTCCTTCACCCCTTCGATAAATCTAACCTATTTTGATTCCGAATGGTGGTTAGATACTGGTGCTAATATCCATGTTTGCACTGATAAAATTTGGTTTTCATCCTATCAGGGATCAAGTGAAAGAAGTGTAACAATGGGTGATGGAACAGTTGTTCAAGTACTAGGATCATGTCACATCAATCTAAAGTTTACCTTAGGAAAATCTTTGATTCTTCGTGATGTACAGCATGTTCCAGCAATTAGAAGAAACTTAATTAGTGGTTCTTTGCTTGTCCGGACAGGACTTAAAGTCGTATTAGAATCAAATAAAGTTGTAATCTCCAGAGGAGATATGTTTATTGGCAAGGGCTTTGTATCTAAAGGATTATTCAAATTAAGTGTAATAGCACCTATTAATATCAATAAAATCTCTAATTCTTCTTCTAAATCTACTGTATTGAACTTTGAGGCTTGTGAAACTTGGCATGGCAGATTGGGTCATGTCAACCGTCGATCAATCAAGAAAATGTATGATATTCTATTAATTCCTAAAATAAATATAGATCATAACTCTAAATGTGAAATATGTGTACATTCAAAACAACCTAGAAAACCATTCAAGCCTATAGAATTTAGAAATTCTTAAATTTAGAACTTATACATAGTGATGTTTGTGATTCTAATAGAACCCTAACACGTGGAGGTAGTCGTTATTTTGTCACTTTCATAGATGACTTTTCTAAATACTGTTACACTTATCTTCTAAAAACTAAGGATGAAGTTCTTAATAAATTTAAAATTTATAAAGCAGAAGCTGAGAATCAGTTAGAAAAAAGGATTAAAATCCTTAGATCAGACCGAGGAGGTGAGTACACTTCAAATGAAATAAATCTTTTCTGTGAAGAAAATGGAATAATTCATGAAGTTACTGCTCCCTATTCACCTCAATCTAATGGTGTAGCAGAAAGAAAGAATCGAACACTACTAGATATAATAAATGCAATGATCATTAGTTCAGGTGTTCCAAAAAATCTATGGGGAGAAGCTCTTCTTTCTGCTAATTACATCCTCAATAGAATACCTGCAAAAGATAAAGATAAGACTCCTTATGAAATTTGGAAGGGTCACAAACCTAGACTTAGTTACTTTAGAGTTTGGGGTTGCTTAGCTAAAGTTAGTATTCCTGAATCCAAAAGATTAAAAATAGGTCCTAAGATTGTAGATGCCTTATTTATTGGTTATTCGTTGGATAGTAATACCTATAGATTCCTTGTTATTAACTCGGAAATATCATCAATATCAAATAATATAATAATTGAATCCAGAGAAGCAACTTTCTTTGAAAATATTTTTTCTATGAAAAATAAAGTGTCTAATCCAACGAGTAATATTCCATCTTCTGCATCCTCAGTTGCAGATTTAACTCATGAACCCGAATCTGAACCTGAACCTAGACGGAGTAAAAGAATTAGAACATAAAAGAATTTTGGTGAAGGTTTTTTCACCTATTTAATTGAAGATATTCCTTCTACTTATTTAGAAGCTTTGTCTTCTCCTGATGCACCTTTTTGGAAAGAGGCAATCAATAGTGAATTTGAATCTATTATCGAAAATAATACATGGATTCTTACTAATCTGCCTCCTGGAAACAAACCTTTAGGATATAAATGGATTTTCAAGAAGAAAATGAGAACTGATGGAACAATAGAAAAATATAAAGCTAGACTTGTTGTTCAGGGATTTGGTCAAAAGGGTGGTATAGATTTCTTTGACACATATTCTCCTGTTGCTCATATCTCCACTATTAGAGTCATTCTAGCATTAGCTTCCATCTATAAACTTTATGTTCATCAAATGGATGTTAAGACTGCATTTTTGCATGGTGATCTAGACGAAGAAATCTACATGCATCAACCTGAAGGATTTTCTGTGCCAGGACAAGAAAATAAAGTCTGTAGGCTTGTAAAATCTCTTTATGGATTGAAGCAAGCACCTAAGCAATGGCATGAAAAATTTGACCAAGTGATCTTATCCTACGGATTTCATATTAATGAATCCGATAATTGTCTTTATCAAAAACAAGTTAATGATCAATTCATCTTTCTATGTCTCTATGTTGATGACATTTTAATTCTTGCACCAGATTTGAATCTGGTTAATGATATCAAGAATTTTCTGTCTCATCATTTCAATATGAAAGATTTAGGTAATGCTGACTTAATCATTGGAATGAAAATCATTCGAACTGTTGAATTGATCAATTTATCTCAATCTCATTATACTAAAAAACTTATAGACAAATTTGGATATTCTAATTATTCAACTGTTTCTACACCTTTTGATCCATCTATTCATCTTACAAAGAATACTGGAATACCTATAAATCAAGAGAAATATGCACAAATTATTGGATCTTTAATGTATTTATCCAACCGGACTAGGCCTGATATTGCTTTCACTATTTCTAGACTTAGTAGATATACATCTAACCCTAGTTCAATTCATTGGAATGCATTAGAAAGAGTGTTCAGATAGCTTAAAGGTACTACTGAGTATTCTCTATGCTTTACAGGTTATCCAAATGTTCTTGAAGGTTATTGTGATGCAAATTGGATTTCAGACACTTTAGATGTCAAATCTACATCTGGTTATGTTTTTCTGTTAGGAGGTAGTGCCATATCGTGGCAATCAACTAAACAAACTATTTTAGCTAGGAGCACCATGGAAGCCGAGCTTATTGCTCTTGACTCTGCCTGTACTGAAGCAGAATGGTTAAAAGAGCTTCTTACTGAGGTTTCTATATCTTCTCCTATACCTCCAATTTCAATACATTGTGACTCTAGAGCTCCTATAGAATTTTACAAAAAGAAGTTAATAAATACTAAAGTAAGAAGACACATCAAATTAAGACAAAAATCTGTTAAAATAAAAGAAAAACTTCAAATTGTTTCTATAAGTCATGTAGCTACAGATAATAATCTTGCTGACTGTCTTACAAAAAGCTTAAACAGGACTAAGGTCCTGATGTCATCGAGGGGGATGGGGCTTAGCCAATAAAGGATCTTCCAGCAGCGGGAACCCAACCTCTGTGATAGGAGATCCCTTGAAGGAGGTTCAATGTGGTAAAAACAAGTTGATTGGTTGATCAGGGAGCACATGTAGTTTATTTAGCAGGAGTCTCTGACTCTAGCCCTTCCCTATGATGATTAGTGATCCTATGTAGTGTTTAGGAAGAGTTATCTCCGAATAAGTCCCGAGAGGTATTCCTCGAGATGTGACACTACACACATCCTTGGAGGGACTCACCTATATGAGAATATCCGTATACGGCCGCGGCTAGAGACATAGGCAATCTCTAGAAATTCTCATGAAACAAATCAAGATGCTTGCACACGGCCATTAATGTGCAAACCCGCGACATAAGCTTCTATACTGTGGGTATTATAGTAGAAATTTGATCTAACGGAATGTAGTTCAAGACCTGGTTCACTCCGCTCCCTTCAAATCAATACTATCAATGCTAAGTGAAGTGAACTTTAAAGGCACTTCATCAATTACACAGTATATGTACCCAGCAGTAAATATTTTCTATTATGTTTTACTTAATTATTTATAATAAGTGAATTTTGAGTTTTGAGGGGGATTGTTAGAAGTTTGGAGGGAAAACCCAAAATTCCCTCCAAGCTATTCTTTTAGTCCCACATGGGAAAAGGAGAACATCCCAAAGATGTTTATTTATGATCCCTCCTCTGTTTGGCCTTGTACCGTCTTGGGCCACTCACACGCGCGCGCGCGGCCCGGCCCGGTTCGCGTGCGCAGTCCGGTTCGCACACGCGGTGTGGTGTGATATTTTTGCCCATTTTTCTTTTCTTTTTTTTTCTTTCCATTTTCCATACCGGACTGCATCGCGACTTCTGAACAGCGGTCTTCTCCGAGCGTCGCGTCCTCCGCTGTACTGCGTCGCGTCTTCACCGAGTGGTGTCTCTTCTTCACGACACTTCTCCATCTATAAAAGGATGGAGTCAAATCACAGATTGGTAATCAACGTACTTCTCTCTTCCGATCTCTCTCAATCTGTTTTCCCGATCTAGAACTCTCTCTTGCGTTCTAGGTTTTCTTTTCCAATTTTAATTTTTGTTTCACTGCTGGGCAAAGCCATTGTCATTCCCTTCACAGTCGTGCCTGCAGAAGGGTTACCTGGTTGTATCTTGGGACAGATTTCTCGGATTGAATCCTGCACGAGGGCCGAGAATCGCCTTAGGACAGTGCCTCTGCACGCCTCCGGTCAGAATTCCTAAAACTCTATATTTATATTATATTACTGTTTTACATAGCACCGTTTAGTTCCTTAGGATAGAATATATACTCTATATTTATTGTTTCTAGTTTTTTATTTCATAACGATTATTTCTAACAATCCTGAATTCTGAGATCAATCATGTAGCATGTATAAAGCTACTGGACTCCTATGTGTTATGCTGCATGCATATATATATATATATATATATATATATATATATATATATATATATATATATATATATATATATATATATATATATATATATATATATATATATTGAAAGGAACCGCCGGGTTGAAAAGAGGAATCTTCATGCTGGAATATAATGATCATTTTAGCTAGCTGGGCTTGAGTAGCTCATGCTAGCTGTTCCTTGAATCTGTTTCATGTATGAGATTATAGTGAGGAGACCTCTTTGCATTTAAGCCCCTACAAACAATCTCCCTATCACATTTAAATTCGCCACGGTTGATACTTCGGCAATTAACCTAACAGATTGGTCTGGAAAAACTTTTGCTTTCAGTAATGGATAACAAGAGATGGGTTAGAGGTCAACCCAAATATTTGGATATTGCATCCCAATGCATTCGTTGCTTCCATCATTGATAATTAGAGCAAGAAATTTATAAAAGATGAGGGTGTGACTGAAGGGTCATATGGTTATGGGCCTATTTCTCCATGGATTGTCATAGACGTCAAGTAGAATGCTGAAATTTTTTGGACTTGCTGGTTTGCATTTAGTTCCTGTAATACCTGGCCCGTGGGACTCCAATTCCGACAGGAAAAAAAAGGCTTCCGACTCCATCAAGGAAGGGAGAGTTTAGGGCTGCCCCGAGCTCTATAAGTAGACCCTCCTTAGCCACTGCACCCCAAAAATTTCGTCCATCAGTGGCAAGGAAGAGTTCCGAATTCCTTTGATTTCTCGGATGAATCTTCAAGGTTTCTTTGATGAATCAGCCATGGGACCTCACCGGAGCCAAAGTAAGTCAAGTTCTCTCTTTCTTCCCTTTCACTCGATCAGAGATGGTTACTACGGGAATTTGGACCGGTGAAGATCCCTTTTTTTCTTCTTTCTTACCCTTGATACCGATGCCGTTGGTTGTCGCCGATCGTCGAACCAGAGGCCCGGGGATAAGCTGCTATGGCCTATAACTTTAACCACTATTATCCGATGAGAACTCCCGTGAACTCAGAGAAGAAGGGGACTTAAAAGGAGTCCCGTATTTTGGGCCGAGCGGAATAAAAGGGAAGGAGGAGAGAGAAAAAGAAAAAGGACAGAAGAAGAAAAGAAAAGAAAAAGAAGGGAAGAAAAGAAAAAATAAATAAATAATTAATTAATTAATTTTTTTCTCTTCTTATCTCTCTCTTTAGTTTTTTTTTTCATTTTTCTCTATAATTTTCTCTTTCTAGAAGTTTCTCTTATAGAGAAGTTGTGAAGTTAGGATTAAAGATCAGTGGATCGATTGCTAATAAAACCCGGATAGAGAGTTCTAAATCTACAACTACCATACTATGAAATTATTTATTAAAATTAATATTATTATGTAGAAGGGTAATTTTTTGGACAGGAGGATATCGAGCAAGTTTCTTAGTACCTAGGTCAAAAATATGGATACGGATTGATATCTAATATGTTAAATCTGTTTCCAATAGAGAAGAATTTCTGGACATCGATCATCTATTTATATAAAAACTATTTTGTGCATCGGTCATCTTGCTCCATATGATTTGATAATTATATGTTATATACTTATTTATTAAATATTGTTGCCGCCAAGATCGCCGTGGCCCGTAGCTGCTGTCGGCGTCGGAGCGCGCTTCCTTCGCTGTCTCGCCGTCCGGTAGTCCTGGACCTGCAAAACAAGGGTTAGTGACCCGGGCCGGGATTTCCGGTGAGGGCACTCCGACGGTCAAGTCAGTGATGATCCAGGAAAACAGATCCTCCTGGTCGAGCCCCTCTTGATGGACTCCACACTAGGAGGAGTGAATAGTGTAAGAGTGGGATGCAAGTGTGTCGGGGGAAGTGTGGCCTGGTTAGAGGAAGTCTCTGTATGGCCCTTCCGCCCGACCTTGCTTGAGAATGCTGATGGTGCCGTGCTCTTTTTGGTTGAGCTTGCACTTGTGTTGGTGTCGATATTGTTGTTACCTTCCCCCTTCCGGGGGTGTCGATCGTTCTTTGTAGTTGAAAAGTGACCATTGGACGCTTTTCTCGGGATCCTCGTTGGGTTGGTAGGCGCGTACGGCGGGATACCGTGCCGTGGACGGGACGTCTTTCCTGACATGCAGTAGAGGAAACTTCTATTCACTCTGACATCCTCTTCGGTCGCCCCATTCCGAGAAGTTTGGCAGAGCCTCGATCCGGGGGCCGTCGCCCCCGGGGTTCGTGCTCTCTGACTAGCCCATCCTCCTAGTAGTACAGGCGGACAGGTAGTTATTGCGGTATGGCCCATCCTCTGGGCCTGTCCTCGATCCGAGGGCCGCCACCCCCGGGGTGTGCGAGAATTCTTACCGGGCTATAAAGCTTATATCCTATTATATTTTTTTATAGACACAAGAAGCTTTATATAGATGGGTTGGGCGAGCGGTTCTAGTATCGGAGTTGGTTTATTAGCTAATGAAACTTTTGATACCACCAAATGTTTAATAATTATAATTATGCATATTGCCGCCTACACCGTCGTGGCTTGCAGCTCGGGGATGGCACCAGACGCCGACCTCGTCACCCGGAACCCAGCTCACGTGCCCGGACATGCAAAAGAGAGGAGACACGGGTCGAGGATCTTGGCTGGGGCACCCCGATAATCAAGTCAGTGGGCGATCTAGGGAAACAGATCCTCCCCGGTGGATCCCTGGCCAGACTCCATGCTAGGAGGAGGTTTTGCTTTCAAATGAAAGAGTAGAGTGAGAACAACAGCCGTGGGGGAGAGCTCGAGCTATGGTGGCTGGGTCTGTCGAGACTCTTCCGGCGAGTTCTCCGGTAGCCTCAGAGCGCTCTGCCTCTTGCTAACTCTTCCTTCGCTTGCCTTTACTTGCTTACCTTGTTCGAAGGCCCTTGGAACTTTCTTCTAGGCCATGGATCCCTCCAGCTACCTGCCTCGAGTTCCTCCCTTATTACAGGTGCTCGAAGGTCAATGACCAGCAGTATGCCATGCGACGCACCCTAGTGCCTTTCTCCTTTCATGATAAGGAGTTATGTCGCTGGCTCTGACTTCCCAGTTAGTCGCTACACTTTGAAAATTTTAGCAGGACCTCAATCTAGAGATAGTCGCCCCTGATTTGAATCCCCTGGTATGGATTTCTTCTTCTGGGTGGTGCAAACGGTTAGCTAGGAAGTGCAGTGCCTTAATCGGGGCACATTTTTCCTATTTGGTGTAAACAATGGCGAGAGAGATCATGGCACCCTAGGGGGTGCCCCTCCATGGTCCTTGGGTGGCGTGCTGCCATCCAAGGGAGGTGGTGATGTCCCTTTCTCTCAGCTTTAGGATCTCTTGAAGCACTGTGGACTTTGGCCATGGGGACGGCCTATGGCTGTCGAACCTCTCGACTAAAGAGTGCTTGGCTCGAGGAGAGGGAGCTCGACTTCGGTCGGGGTGAACTCGACCTCGAGGGAGCCACCCAGCGAAGGAGCTCGAGGAGCGGGAACTCGACTTTAACTACGGCGAGCTCGACCTCGAGAGAGCCGCCCGGCGAAGGAGCTCGAGAAGCGGGAGCTCAACTTCGATTGAGGTGGGCTCGACCTCGAGGGAGCCGCCCGGCAAAGGAGCTCAAGGAGCGGGAGCTCGACTTCAGCCAAGGCAGGCTCGACCTCGAGAGAGCCGCCCGGCGGAGGAGCTCGAAGAGTGGGAACTCGACTTCAACCGTGGCGAGCTCGATTTCGAGGGTGCCTCCCGGCAAATGAGCTCAAGGAGCGAGAACTCAACTTCGGTCGAGGTGAGCTCAACCTCGAGGGAGCCTTCCGGCAAAGAAGCTCGAGAAGCAGGAGCTCGACTTTGGTCAAGGTGGGCTCGACCTCGAGGGAGCCACCCGATGAAGGAGCTTGAAGAGAGGGTCTAACATGGCAGCTTCTGCCAACATGGCATCCGGCTGGATCCAAAAGGGACTCCATGTTAGCGATCTTGCCACATCATTTGCCCCCCACTTCCAAGTACTAGCGGGGCGCTGCATTCGGGGCGAAGGGAGTAAATGCGGAGCTAACGTGGAAAGGTGAAAATCCGGTGCTATTAATACCATGATCACCATCACTTCGCGAAACAGGCCTTGAGATCAATGCGGGAATGCCATGTCAGCGAGTCCGAGAAAATATAATTACCAATTCAAAACCCGAGGCAGTTTCTGGTGAACCAAAACGTCACTTCCGATGGATCTCGACACATGGTGCCAATCCGATGGAGGGAGTCCTGAGAGGGTGTACGATCGTTGTCTGGCTACTTCAAAAAGAAAAGAAAGCTTTCCTGAAAAATCATTTTTTTTGAATTCTTCGTGCCTACCAATGGACCAGAGCCTTCTTCCTCCTCTCCCTTGGCTATCTTTTACCTTCAAGGCCATCAGGCTTGTCTTCTTTAGTCCTTTCTTCCTTCTTGGTTAGGTCAAGTCAGTCTTCAGGGCCTCCCCAGATGCCATTTTCTTCCTTCTTTTCTTCCTCTTTTATTCTGTTCTAGGATGGCTCCCTCGGGTCGGGGCCATCGTCCTTCCAGCAATCCCAATAAGGCAAGGCCCTCTCGACCGAGGACTCCATCCTCCGATGAGGAGGAGGAAGTTCCTCTTCATGTTCACAAAGGCCTTCGCCCAACCGAGATAGTGATAGGAGAACCTAGGGCTCACCTTCCCATCCCCTCTGCTCCCGAAGCCCCTTCCGTGCCTTCTCGTCCGACTAGGCCTTTCGGCATCGCTTCAGTGATGACCAAGGAGAACCTCTCCATAATCCGGGATGCTTATAGGATCCTGAGCTCCATCCGGCTCTCGATCCCAATACCAAGGGAATGGGTCACCTCCGGTGGCCCGGGTCGGATTGCCCTCTATGAGGAATTCCTCGTAGGGGGTCTCCGCTTATCCTTTCACCTATTTTTTCTTTCTATAATCAGTAACTACCACCTCGTCCCTGCTCAACTGGCTTCGAATGTAGTTAGAACCATTAACGGCTTCATCGTCTTTTGCCATTTCCATGGGATTGTCACCCATTTTTCTCTCTTCAGGGCCTTCTTCATCCTGAAATGCCACCTGACCAAGGACGGGTGGTAGTTTGTGTCTCCTCACCCACAGGGCATCAAGTTTGTACTTCCCTCTTCCATCAAAGGATGGAAAAGCAAGTATTTTTTTGCTTCCATCGAAGGAGTCGACTGGGTTTAAAGTGATCTAGACCGGACTCCGAATCGAAATTCCTAGGTCGAAGCGGCTGATAGAGAAGTATACGACCAGCTTATCTCCGATTAGATTCTTTCTCTTGAGGTTCTGCTGTCAGAGCAGAACCTAATCGATACCAGGGTCAGCCCAATCCGGGAGTTGGGTGAGTTCAGTATAACCCTTCTTTTCTCCTTCTGCGGGTCTTTTCGGGTTCGAGGTTGACCTTTATTTTTCTCTTCCTGCAGGCATGAAGTTCTCCATGGAGCAACTCCTCGAGTCCTCCCAAAAGAGGAGCGCACTAGCGGGACCCAAGGAGACCCCATCGAAGAGGGCCCGGAATGAGCCCAGCCAGAGGCCTGGGCCCGTTGCAGCCTCCGGCCCAGGGGGAAGGGTGGCTGAACCGGCCCCCGATCCATCAAGGTAGTAGACTTTTCCCCCAGCCCAAGAATCTGATGCGAGTGCGCAGACCCGGCCTACTATTTTCACCGCGGCCCCACCTTCAGAAGTCATCGAGGTGGACACGATGGGAGAAGAGAGGAGGGAGCGACCATCAACGACGACATCGGGCACGGTGGTGAGCTCCACCAGGGGTTCAAAAACGTCCTCGACTACTCCTCCCGAGGGTACGGCAGCGATCCTAGCAAAGTCGAGGACTGGCATCCGAAGGGCATCCATCGAGGTGGCGCTGAACTCCTCTATCACCCAGGACCGCTCTCTAGTCGAGTGGATGATGGACTTCGCCATCCAGTCGCGCGATTGGCATGAAAGGGGAGGCAGATCCTTGCTAGAGGCCATCCTCGGCACCTTTCCCTACATCTTCACAAGAAGGTCCTTTGTCTTTTCTTTTCTTTTTTTTTGGCATGGCTGACGTCTTCGTTGGTGCAGGTCGAGACGGATCTTCTCCTCATCCATGACTACTGCACCAAGTGGGCCAGGAGGGAAAATATGAAGGAGCAGGAGATCGCGACGCTGGTGGCTGAGGCCAAGAAAAAGAACAACAGGGCCCAAGCCATAGAAGATAAGAACAAAGGCCTCAAAGCTGAGGTGGCCAACATCGAGAGGTGCATCAAGAACCTCGAAGCATCCCTGGCCCGAAAGAAAGATCGGGTCAAATGCCGGGCTGAGGAGCTCAAAGTCGAGGCGGCTCGGGCGGAGGATCTCAAGGCCATGGCAGCCCGAGCGGAGGAACGGTCTTAGACCCTCCAAGCTCAGCTGGAGGTGGCGCATGCACGGGCGTCGGCGGTTGAAGAGATGACCGCTAGGGTGGTGGCCTTGATGGAGGCCACCAAAAAGGAGGCCGCCGAGGTAGTGCCTAATTTTAAGGCCTCGACGAAATATGCTAATGAAGTTCGGGAGGTGGCCACGGACTTATTCCTCAAGGGCTACGGGTTCTACCAGTCCCGGGCGGCCCAACTTTTTTCGAAGCTGAATCTGGATTAGCTCGCTTTTCTAGCAGCTCCGAGCGAGGGCCTAGGTGAGGCTGTGGTCGAGGTGGAGGCAGTGCCTGTGCCCGTCGCTGAAGTAGCCCCTCCAGCGAAAGTTTGAGAGGATGTCGGCGTGCCCCAGCGTTGTCCCAGGAAAGAGCCGATGGAGTAGTAGGATAGGGACCTTCCTTTTATTTTATTTTCGCCCTTTATATTTTTCTTTTATTTCTGGGCCACTCGACCTATCGGGGGTCCTCGGATAGTGTAACTTTCCACCTTCAATCTTAATGAAATCTTCTTTTCTGTGCACTGAGTTCTCTTGCTCTAGTGCTCTTGATTGTCTCAACAACCTTTCTTCCTTTCTTTTGATGATTGTAATTGCCCACGTACATACTTCTATTGTAATGCTTTGTCATGGGGTATCAGACTTTCAGTCCTCCCTGGCAGAGCTCCAGGTATAGTGGGCAGTTAGGAAGAAAAGTCAAAAGTTTTCTGAGTTATTTCTACCATGTCGAAAGTGCGGTAGCGGGGCTTCATGCATCTTCTCGAAGTTAGTTGTGTGTTCCGAGTTCTTCCTGGCCGAGCCGGGAGTTGATGAATGCCTTGAGGAGGCCTGAGTAACCCCGAGTGAGACCATCTCCGAGCGCCTGGAACACTACCAAGCTGGGGAGCTGTACTCGAAGAGTCCGGAAGGTGCCCCCACCAGGTTGGGACTTGGATAGATAGAGTGTGGGGCTTCTGGAGTTTCCCGGCTTGGAGGTACGGGGCTTCTGGAGTTTCTCAGCTTCGAGGTGCGGGGCTTTTGGAGTTTCCCAGCTTCGAGATGCGAGGCTTCTAGAATTTTATAACTTTGAGGCATGGGGCTTCAGGAATTTTCTGGCTTCAAGGTGCAGGGCTTCTAGAGTTTCCCAGCTTCGTCCGCCAGACCTGGGGTCGGGCAGCAACGTTCCTGCAAGGCAAAGGCATTTGCACCAAAAGAAATTTTTTTATTAATGAGAGGAAGCCTTACATCATTGGTAGTACATCCTCAAATTGTGGGCATTCTAAATTCGTGGGAACCAGGCACCCTCAAGCTCGACGAGGTAATAGGCCCCATGGGGGAGGGCTTCAACCACCTTGTAAGGGCCTTCATAGTTTGTCGCATTCCCGAGATTGAGAGGCTTCAGCCTGCCGCAGTACCAAATCACCTGGGCAAAAGGTCTTTGGCCTTACCAGAGTGTTCTAATATCAGGCCACCCGTTGTCAGTAGGCCACCATCCAAAGTCGAGCCTTGTCTCTCGTCTCCTCAAGGAGGTCCAAGTTGAGTAGAAGGCGAGCCAGGTTTTCAGCTTCATCATACTACTTCACCCATAGCATTGGCACACCAAGTTCCATCGAGACTACGGCTTCGGTGCCGAAGACGAGGTTGAAGGGTGTCTCATCCATGGCCATTCAGGACATTGTGGGTAGGCCCAAAGGATACTAGGGAGTTCTTCAATCCACCTGCCTTTGGCCTGGTCCAGCTTGGTTCGGAGCCCTTGGAGGATGGTCCAGTTGGTCACCTCGACCTCTCCATTGGTCGGAAGGTGAGCCACAAAGGTGAAGTGATGATGAATATTGATGCCAGAGCAAAACTCCTCAAACTCCCGATTGTCGAACTGTCATCCATTATCAGTGATGATGGTATAGGGGAGCCCGAAGCAACAGATGATTGACTTTCAAAAGAATTGGCTGACCTTGGCTTCGGTAATCTATGCTAGCAGCTCTGCCTTTACCCATGTGGTGAAGTAGTTGATGGCTACTATCAGGAACTGCACTGCCTGGACACGGGAGGAAAGGGACCAAGGATATCCATCCCCCACTGAGCAAATGGCCAGGGGGTAGAAAGCTGGGAGAGCGGCGCCGTCGGTTGATGCTGTATTCAGCCATGGCATTAGCAGCGGTCTCACTTCTTCATGAAGTCGGCAGCGTCCTCCCTCATAGTTTCTCAGTAATACCCTTGCAGAAGGCTTTGTATGCTAACATCTTGCCCCTCACATGATTCCCGCAAAGGCCCTCGTGTATCTCTTGGAGCACGAAGGCCGCCTCTATGGGCCTCAGGCACTTCAGAAGTGGATAAGCGTAGGACCTGCGATAGAGTTATCCATCCATCAGCACAAAGCATACAGCCTTCTTCTTGACGAGAAAGGCCTCCGTGAGATCTTTTGGCAGGATGTCGTTGGTGATGTACCTGATGTATCGATCCATCCAACTAGGTTCCGGGATGACCTGCTGGACTTTCCTGGAAGCCTCATAGCTTAGGGTTTCGAGGTACTAGACGTAGGTGCAGCCCAGCGATGAGTCTAGCAGGGTCGCGAGCTTGGAGAGGGCATCGTTGCGAGCATTCTCTCCACGAGGAATGTGGGAGATGCTGAAGCACCGGAAGCTAGCTATGTTTGATCGTACCTGCTCCAAGTATTTCAACATTTGGGGGTCTCAGGCCCCGAATTTTTCTAAGACCTGTCTGGCCACCAACTGAGAGTCAATGAAGACCTTCAGGTTGGATACACCCAGTTCGTAGGAGACTTTTAGTCCCACGAGAAGTGCCTCGTACTCCGCTTGGTTGTTGGTGGCCGTGAACTAGAAATGGAGTGCGCACTCAGCTATAACCTCATTGCCATTGACGAGGATGAGGCATGCTCCGCTCCCTCTAGAGTTGGACGCACCGTCCACGTGGAGGACCCAGACCTCCTTCTCGGTTTTGGGCTCTATTCGGCACTCCAGGAGGGTCTCCTCCGGCTCCTCTCCCATGCCTGCGCACTTGATCAGGAAATCGACCAATACCTGGACCTTCTAAGATGGTCTTGGTTGGTACGCGATATCGAACTTGCTGAGCTTCAGAGCCCACTTGGCTAAATGCCTGGAAGTATCAGGATGGCTGAGTATAGTCCTCAACGGTTGGTTCGTTAGGACCGCAATTAGGTGTGCTTGAAAATACGACTTGAGGCACCGAGCAGACATTATGAGTGCAAAAACTAGCTTCTCAGAGCATGTATACCTGATCTCCGCATCTCTAAAGAGTTTGCTGGCATAATACACCGGTCTTTGAGCTCCGTCATCATTTATGCAAACAAGGACTGAACTGACGGCCCCTGGGATAACCGTCAAGTACAACAAGAGCTTCTCTCCATCCTCTGGCCTAGAGAGCAGTGGCAGTAATGCCAACTTCTTTAGCTCCTCGAAGGCTTCCTTGCACTCCCCTATTCAGGTGAAGTCATGCACCTTGTGCAGCACTTTGAAGAAAGGCAGGCAGTGGTCAGAAGATCGTGAGATGAACTGACTCAGGATAGCGATCCGGTCCGTGAGGCACTGGACTTGCTTCTTCGAGATGGGGTGCTCCATGTCAACAATTGCATGAACCTTCTCAGGGTTGGCTTCAATCCCCCTCTAGGTGACCATGAAATCCAAGAACTTTCCAACTGCCATGCCGAAAGCACACTTCATTGTGTTCATCTTCATCTGGTGTAGGTGAAGGTTTTTGAAGGCCACTGCCAAGTCCATAACGTGGTCTAACCTTGGCTTGCTCATGACGAGCATGTCATCCACGTAGACTTGCATGTTGTGGTCGATCTGGTCCTTGAAGACTTTGTTGACCAGCCGTTGGTATGTGGTGCCAGCGTTCTTCAAGTCAAACGGCATCATCCGGTAGCAGTATGTTCCCCGGTCCATGATGAAGGCAGTGTGCTCCTCATCCTCTGGGGGCATCCAGATCTAATTATACCCGGAGAATGCATCCTTGAAGGAGAGCAAGCGGTGCACTGAGGTGGCATCTACTAGTTGGTCGATCTTCGAAAGAGGAAAGCTGTTCTTCGGGCAGGCTCGATTGAGGTCAATGTAGTCCATGCAGATCCTCCATTTTCCATTATTTTTCTTGACAATGACCACGTTCGCCAGCCAGCTAGGATACTATACTTCACGAATAACATTGGCTATGAGGAGCTTCTCCACCTCCTAGTTAACCGCCCTTTGCCTCTCTAGGGCAAAGCATCTCTTCTTCTGTCAGATCGGGTGGCACTTTGGATTGATGCTTAACCTATGAGTGATGATGTCAGGGAGAATCCCAGGCACGTCTATCGCTGTCCAGGCAAACACGTCCGTGTTTGCCCCGAGAAAACTCAGCAGGCGGGCCCGCTCTTCTTCTTGCAGCTGGGCCCCGATCTGCATCGTCTTTGTTGGGTCTATTTTCGAGTGGATACATCAACAGACACTCAATTGGGCCACCCCTGGGATCCTACACCCTTTGGTCGAGGTCATCAATGTTGGGGTCCTCCTCGGTATTTCTGGCCCCTAGGATAGTTTGTAAACAGTGCTGGATCGGCTGAGGTGCCCCCCTCATCTTCACCAAGCCATAAAGAGTAGAAAACTACATCAACATCCACTTACTAAAGATGACCGCATCGAGCATATTGATCCCGGGATGGCCAAGGATCATGTTGTAGGTCGAAGGAAGCCTAACAACCGTGAAGGTCATCATGACAGTATTTTATCGAGATGGTGATCCGGCAGTAACAGGAAGAGTGATATCTCCTTCAACTCCCACAGAGTCCCCGGTAAAGCCGACAAGGGGAGTGTGCATGGGCTTCAATTGAGCAGAGGATAGATTCATCTTAGAGAAAGCATCGTAAAAAAGGATATCAGTCGAACTTTCACTATCGATCATAATCCGCTTTACAGGATGCCTGACAATCGTTATCTCGAGAACCATGACATCATTGTTTATATTTTGGTTCCCAGATCCCTCCTTCCTCACAAAGGAGAGTACACTTTCCGACCTCTCCCCCTCCTGGGCCCTCTTAGAAGCACGCTCTATTCCCTAGCATATCATACCCATGGCTTCTCAGTGGGTCGATTGTCGACTGGAGGGATAGGAGGAAGAGTAGCAAGCACTTGAGGTTACGCCGGGGTCTTGCCCCCTACGAACTTTTCGAGGTAGCCCCTCCTTATCAGATCTTCAATCTCTCTTTTGAGGTGGTAGCATTTCTCAGTGTCATGGCCATGGTCATGGTGAAACTGGTAGTACATCATTTTATCGCGACCATTGGATGACAGTAGGGGAGGGTGACGTAAATAATGCTCGCCCTCAATTTTTATGAGGATCTTCGATCTCGGGATGAGAAGATGTGTGTATGTTTCTTCTGGGATAGGGCCGCTCTTCGACTTTGGCCCTGCTTGGAAGTTCGGCATCGGTCCGGGCTTCTGCATCCCGGACGTCTCCCTCGAAGGCTGCTTCTTCAGCGGCTTCCCATCCAACTCTCTCTTAGTGCGGTCCGCCTCCTCGACATGGATGTATTTGCGAACGTGGAGGAGGAGGTCGGAGTACATCTTCGATAACTTCTTGTCCAGGGAGTAGGTTAGATGGGAGGTCCTGAGCCCTCTCTTCAATGCCAACATGGCAACTAGCTCGTCCAAGTTATAGATTTCTAGTACGGCAACCTTGAAGAGGGTCACATAGTCCCGCAAGGGTTCGTGGTCCTGTTGCTTGATGGAGAAAAGACTGTCTACTTCTCGTGGCACCTTCTGACAGGTATCGAAGTGAGCCACAAATCTTCTTTCCAGCTATGCAAAGAAGTTGATGCTTTTAGGTTCGAGACGGGTAAACCAGATCCAAGCAACCTTCTTAAGAGTGGCTGGGAAGGCGATATAGAGGAGGGCATCAGTCGTCCCTTGGACTCTTATGAGAGCCTTGTAGCTCTAAAGGTGGTCAAAAGGGTTGGTGGTCCCATCGTAGGGATCCACCAGCGACATACGGAACCGACTCAGGATCGGCTCCTCTTGGATTTCTCGGGAGAAAGGGGGACGGGCGTCATGGCTCGCTGGCTCATAGGAGGAGCCCTGCGAGTTTGCAAACTGGCAGGATAGTTTCACCAGCTTACGCTCCTATTTCTCCATGTGCTTTTCGGCCATGCACCTGATGGCTTCGTTGATGGAGCCTTCCATCGAGGCCAACAAAGGAGATAAAGATGATAGCTGAGGGGGATCACGATGGGGAGCCTTGCCTCGATGGCTTCGACGATGCTTAGCAGTAGCGTACTCGTAGGCCGGAGACCAGCTCTCCTGGTCAACCGACCCGGTCCACTATCTCTTTGTCGAGGTATGGTGGCTTCCCCGAGGGTCAGTCGCGGCCTACCGTAGCGATGGCCTTCCTTGGAAGGAACGTAGGCTATCGCAGGGTACAGTGGCTTGGGCCACAGGGATCCCTAGCTGCTGGTAGGTGGCCAGGGATCAGTGCTGATGCTGTAACTGTCGCACTGCCGTAATCAGAACCCGCATCTACTGGATGAGCGCGGCCAGCTGGACATCCACCGGAGGTGGTTGCGGTGGAGCAGGGGGTTCCCTCTTTGGACTATGCGGACCCCCGTGAGGAGGGTCTCCCGCACGGCTGGTGGAGACCTCCCACGCATGCATCACCACCATGTTTCGGGTGGAGTTATACATGAAGGGATTGGCTTGAACCAGACTATGCACTGCCCCCTACCTGGTGTGCCAATCTGTTGCCATCTACACCGCCATGACCTGCAGCTCAGGGATGGCACCGAATGCCGACCTCGTCACCCGAAACCTAGCTGATGTGCCTAGACCGGCAAAAGAGAGGAGACCCAGTCGAGAATCCCAGCAGGGGCACTCCGATGATCAAGTCAATGGACGATCTAGGAAAACGGATCCTTCTTGGTGGGCCCCTGGCCGAACTCCATGCAAGGAGGAGGTTTTGCTTTCAAAGGAAAGAGTAGAGTGAGAACGATAGTGATGGAGGAGAGCTCGAGCTATGGTGGCTCTGTCCATCGAGACTCTTCCGACAAGTTCTCCGGTAGCCTCAGAGTGCTCTACCTCTTGCTAACTCTCCCTTCGCTTGCCTTTACTTGCTTACCTTGTTCGAAGGCCCTTGAAACTTTTTTTAGGCCATGGATCCCTCAGCTACCCGCCTCGGGTTCCTCCCTTACTGCAGGTTCTTGAAGGTCAACGACCAGTAGTATGCCATGCGGCACGCCCTAATGCCTTCCTCCTTTCATGATAGGGAGTTATGTTGCAAGCTCTGACTTCCCGGTTGGTCGCTATACTTTGAGAATTTTGGTAGGACCTCGATCTGGAAGTAGCCGCCCCCTGATTTGAATCCCTTGGCATGGATTTCTTCTTTTAGGTAGTGTAAATGGTCAGCTGGGAAGTGCAGTGTCTTGATCATGGTAACTTTTTCTATCTGGTATAAATAATGGTGGGAGAGATCATGGCACCCTGGGGGGTGCCCCTCCATGGTCCTTGGGTGGCATGCTACCACCCAAGGGAGGTGGTGATGTTCCTCTTTCTTTGCTTCAGGATCTCTTGAAGTGCTGTGGACTTTGGCCATGGGGATGGCCTTTGGCCACCGGACATCTTGACCGAAGAGTGCTTGGCTTGAGGAGAGGGAGCTCGACTTCGACCATGATGGGCTCGACCTCGAGGGAGCCGCCCGGCGAAGGAGCTCGATGAGAGAGAACTCGACTTCAGCCACGGTGAGCTCGACCTCGAGGGAGCCGCCCGGCGAAGGAGCTCAACTTCGATCGAGGTGGGCTCAACCTCGAGGGAGCCGCCCAGCGAAGGAGCTCGAGGAGCGGGAGCTCGACTTTGATCGAGATGGGCTCGACCTCGAAGGAGCCTCCCAGCAGAGGAGCTCGAGGAGCAGGAACTCGACTTCAGCCACGACGGGCTCGACATCAAGGGAGTCGCCCGACGAAGGAGCTCGAGGAGTGGGAGCTCGACTTCGATCGAGGCAGGCTCGATCTCGAGTGAGCCGCCCGGTTAAGGAGCTCGAGGAGCGGGAGCTCAACTTCGACCGAGGCGGGCTCGACCTTGAGGGAACCACCCGGCGAAGGAGCTCGAAGAGAGGGTCTGACATGGCAGCTTCTGCCAGCGTGGCATCAACTGGATCCGAAAGGGACTCCACATTAGTCATCTTACCACATCAGTGTAAGTTGATGATGAATCCATTTAGTGAATGTTTGATTATCGATTATTTTTGAATAAATCATATTTTTATTAGAGTATTTGCATTTGCTATAGGCCTTACATGATCTCTAAAGCAGTGCAAGGGTTCATGCGGCCGTGTCACGTGGTCAATCCAAGTACTGGGTTCAGGGCATGATAGTGTGGTATCTGAGCCTAAGTTATGGAACCCTAAGCATAAGTTCAGGAAAGAGTGTGGTTCAATCATTAGATTGGGATAGAATAATATAATAGATTTATCATATACACATAAGATATATGGACTCAAGAGATATGTGAATGCTAATAATAATCGATCTAGAATTTTATGGCACATGAAAGTGGTTGTGGACGTGCTTTGAGGCCTACATGATTTATGAATGGCTCAAATGCTTAGGAGCCCTCAAATCAGTAAGAAGATGCTAGATCCTCACCCGATAGTGGTATGCACCGACAAGGATAATTGCATAATCTCATAGATAATACTCCGGAGACTGGGATGATAGAAATGAAAATCTTGGATGGACCTGAAGTTCGGTTGAGGAACAAGTTAGCCTCTCCCAGATATGAAATTACTTGTGCAACAACAAGTCACTATTAGAACTGAATGATAAGGACAGTAAAGGCGCAATAGTAGCAACAACAACTTATACAGTAACAAGAACAGTTTATGCAGTAACTATTACAGCAATTACAGCAACAAGAGACTTTTCAATAGTAGCAAGAGATTGGAACATAGCAAGAGCGTCAAATCATCTTGATAGACTTCAAGAAGTATGCTTCAGCGGTATTCAAGAAAACTTCTGATTCTATGGAGGCTGAAGGTTGGTTAAAAGTATAGAGAAAGTATTCTAGGCCTTGAGATGTCCTATGGAGGAAAAAGTTAATTTTGTCACTTTTATATTACAAAATGAGGTAGCTGATTAATGAGATATGGAGCTCAAGAAGTTGGGACCAAATGATGCACCTTTTACTTGGAAAGATTTTAGGAGAGTCTTTTATAAGAGATACTTTTCTCAGAGTATCCAATTACAAAAATTTTAAGAGTTTGCTCACCTGGAGTAGGGTAGTATAACGATTGCCTAATATGTGGCAAAGTTCAAAGAATTGTCTAGATATGCTCCAAGATTGATAGCAGACGAAGGGATCCAGACTAGAAAATTTGAGAATGGACTTAGAGGCAGATCCAATAACAGGTAACTGCATTTGAGCTGCCCACTTATAAGAAGGTCGTTAACAAAGCATTAGTGATAGAAAGTGATTTGGACATTGCTCAAGCAGAAAGTAAAAAGTTTTAAAGAAAAGGTCTAGATCGAAAGATTATTAAGGTCAATATGACAAGAACACTAACACAATCTAAAAAGTTTAATAATGATACTTTGAATGATGAAACTTCACAAAAGAGTGATATCAAATATCACATATATGGAGGGCCCCATTATATGAATCAATGCAAATGGTTTTGTGGAAACTACTATACATGTGGACAGTAAGGTCACTAAGTAAAATATTGCCCTAAGGAAAAGGAGTTGCAAGAACAACAAGCATTTCAAGTAGAATCACAATAAGAAGAAGGACAACAAAAGCCTAAAATCCAAGGATGAGCTTATATACTCACACCGTAGGATGCTAACACTTCTAACTCGATGGTGATAAGTATGATTCAGCTTTCATCCAAAAAGTGGTTATTTTTGTTTAATCCTAGTGCTACCCGCTCTTTTGTATTAGCTTATTTTGTTAAGCATATTATTGAGATATTCTTCATACCCTTAGAAACTGATATTTATATCTATACATCAAATAGAGATGTTATTTTAGTTAACCTAGCTTATAAGGATTGTGTTCTAGATAATGAGGATAGGAAAATGAAATTAGATTTGCTAGTTTTAGGAATGAAAGACTTTGATTCTTGGGATAGGGTGGTTAGCAGCCTATCATGCCACTATTGATTGCTTCGAGAATATAATGAAGTTACAAATTCCCAGCCAATATAATTTAATTTTAAGAATAATCAGTCATCCTCTCACTAGAAATTGACCTCAACTTTTCATACTAAGTGATTTCTAGGAAATGATGTGAAGGTTTCCTAGCCACTATGATAGATACCCAACATGATGAGCTCAAGTTAGAAGATATTTATATCATAAAAGAATTTCCTGATATTCATACAGAAAAATTACCAGGTTTATCCCTTGATAGAGAGATTGAGTTTTTCATAGACTTGATTGCTAGCACTAGTCCAATATCTAAGCTCTATGTCAAATGGCTCTAGCAGAACTAAAAGAATTAAGAGATCCATTGCAAGGAGCACAGGCATTTTCCAAAATTAATCTTTGTTCTAGTTATCACCAATTGAGGATGAAAAATGGAAGATGTATCAAAGACAGCTTTCAGAACTAGATACAAATATTATAAATTTCAAGTCATGCCCTTTGGATTGACAAGCATGCTTGCTGCTCTCATAAATCTCATGAACCGAGTGTTCAAACCTTCTTAGACCAGTTTGTGGTAGTGTTCATTGATGATATACCGGTCTACTCAAAAAGCTTACAAGAGAATAAGGAACATCTGATGATAGTGTTGCGAACTTTAGGTATGTTAATTTCAAGAACAAAATTATTTTAAGGAGGGAGAATATAATACCTAGCCCGTGGGAAGTAAGACTCCTTCCTCCTCTACTCCAATTCCAATAGGAAAAGGGCTTCCAACTCCATCGAGGAAGGGGAAGTTTAGGGCTACCCCAAGCTCTTTAAGAAAACCTTCCTCCCTCAAGCCACCACACCCCCAAGATTTTGTCCATCATCGACAAGGAAAAGCCTCAAATTCCTTCGATTTCTTCGACGAATCTTCAAAGTTTCTCCAACGAATCGACTGTGGGACCTCACTGGAACCAAGGTAAGTCAAGTTCTCTCCCTCTTCCCTTTCTCTCAATCATTAGAGGAGTGGTTATTATGGAGATTAGGGTCGGTGAAGCGCCAGATTACCGATAGAAGATCAACCCCTATTTTTCTCCTTTCTTTTCCCTTGATACCGATGCCGTTGGTCATCATTGATCGTCGAACTAGAGGCCCGAGGATGCACCACCATGGCCTATAACTTCAGCCACCATTATCCAGTGAGAACCCTTCAAGAACTCAAGGAAGAAGGGGACTCAAAGGAGTCCCCTATTTTGGGTCGAGCAGAAGAAAAAGGGGGAAGAAGAAGAAAGAAAAGAAAAAGAAGAGAAGAAGAAAGAAAAAAAAAAAAGAGAAAAGGAAGAAAAAGGAAGAAAAAATAAATTCTCTCTCTCTTCTCCCTTCTCTCTTTAAATTCTCTCTCCACTTTCTCTCTCTAATTTCTATCTATTTTCTTTCTCTATAATTTTCTCTCTTCAAAATTTTTTTTCCTAGAAATTGAGAAAGTTGTGAAGTTGGGATTAGGAATCAATGGATGGATTACTGATGAAATCCGGGTAGAGAGTTCTAGACCTATAACTACCATACCATAGAATTGTTAATTAAAATTAAGATTATTATGTATAAGGATAATTTTTGGATAAAGGACATCGAGCAAGTTTCTTAGCACCTAAGTCAAAAATCCAGATGCAGATTGATATATGGCATGTTAAATCAATCCCTATTAAATATAAGAATTTTTTGATATCGATTACCTATTTATATAAAAACTATTTTGTGCATCGATAATTTTACTCCATGTGATTTGATAATTACATGTTATACTTATTTATTAAGTATATGTGGTATTTGAGAGCTATTTATTATATACTCATCTGTTAAATATATGTGATTTTATATGAATTATATTTCATATATTGTTGATCTTGATTGGATAAATTGTGATATTAATTATGTGCATTCAATTAGGCAAAAGAGTGTATTTTGGTATAAAATTTGTTAACAAGCATGGATTAATTTTAAGATTGTATGATGGGTGGTGGTGTACTGGACTAGCTATGTATTGATATCCCGCTACAGGTCAGAAATGTGGTATCGTTGATACCTCATCATAGGCCAAAATATGGAACTATTGATACCTCGCCACAGGCCAGAAATGTGAAACTATTGATACCCTGTCCCGGATCAGAAACATGGTTATGGTAGTCTAAAGTAAAGCATCCTAAGGTGATTAGATCTAATTTATGATAATCATAAGGGTTATATGATATGATATTTTGCATCAAATAGCATGTATTGTTATATATAACCGTAGTATTTTGTAACATTATATGTTACTTCTTAATTATTTTTATTATGATGATGTGGATGTGCTGGAATTCTTACTAGGTTGTAAAGTTCATATCCTATCCTATTTTTTTCAGAGATATAGGATGTCTAGTACAGATGGATTGGACGTGCGGTTCCAGTATCGAAATTGGTTCATTAGTTAGTGAAACTTCTAATTCCACCAAATATTTAATAATTGTAACCGCGCAAGTTGACGATGAATTCATTTAGCAGATATTTATTATCAATTATTTTTAAATAAATCATGTTTTTATTAGAGTATTTGTATATGCTATAAGCCTTGCATAATTTTTAAGATAGTGCTCAGGAGTTTATGTGGCCATATCAAGTAGTCGATCCGAGTGCTGGATTCAGGACGCGACAATTGAATCAGATAAATTATAAATATTTATATATGACTAAAAAATTTAAATAATATATTTTAATTAATTTTATTGGGTGACATCCGGATCCTGAGTCCAGCCCACATGCTACACAAGGATTCATATTTTATACGTACGGATGGTGCACATTTTTTAAGGAAGAAAAATATCGGGTCTGGTTTCCTTCTCTCCCGCATGGCCACATGGGAACACCTGCAACCGTTTCCGTTTCCGTGTTTGTGCGGCAGAAAACACTCGTCTTATTTTTGGTTCTTGCGACCGTTAAAATATGTATCCCGGCATGTGTACAGGAGGAGCCCGGCCATTCGCAGATGTCAATAAAGTATTATTAGCCAATAAAATGAAGTCGGGAATAAAATAAACCGCAACCTTTTACAAAAGGACAGCAGAGTAGATAATCCGTAGCTAGCCGTTCAACAGCAACCAGCGCCTTTTTTTTAACCCAGCTGGTCCCAAGAGCCAGACTATAGGATATGGACTCATCAGTCTTAAACTGCTCCGTGTCATAAATGACACAACGGAGAAATAGACAGGACAGGGGCCAGATCTTCTTTACTGCAAAGCTACATCCCTTCCAATCCAAACTTACTGAATTTTAATACATAGAAACAAATAAATATAAACCTCTTTTAACTTAGATAATGGTAGGGAAACTAATTAAAAGGGCTCGGCTGGGGCCGCTGGAAATAATAGGGGAAAAACTCCTCTTTGGATATGTTATCCTTCACATAATTGAGCAGGCATTTGGGTTGTCATCATTAAACAAGTTGGCGAGCTGGTCCTCCTGCCTGAATGGTTGGCTGGAGATGGTGATGGCCTCCACATTCCTCACATAGCCAGGGGGTGCCCTCTTGTCATAGGCATGGGCAGCATATGGGTGCATGACCACGTTGTAAGGAACGTAAGGCCATATCTCAGCCTTCTTGCCTGTGGACTGGGCCCTCTTCAGGACCTTGTGTTGCTCAACATAGCCAGTCACGGTCACCTTCTGCTGCTTTCTATTAATGTCCACTGATTTAACTCCTGAAAAGGCCACAAAAAGAGGAAGAATTGATATTGGAAGAAATGAGTTCTATAATCAACAAGATCCTAGCATCCAGTAGAGGACGACAAGTGGAGATGATATACCTTTCATCGAGGAGAGAGCATTTTTAACTTTGAGCTCGCAGCCATCACAATCCATCCTGACCTTGAGCTCCACGGTCTGGAACTGCTTCCTCTTCTTGTGTCTGTGGCTACTGCCAAACAAGCCTGAGAAGTATTCTAAGGTGCCCACCATGGTGCCTCTTTTTACCTCGAAATAAGGAAGAGAGATGGGTAGGTATAAACTCAGGCAGAGTGGTTTAATATAAGCTATGGAGATATATTACTGGATTTAGGTCTGGGAAAAGACTAAAGAGCAAGACAGACAGGTGCTTGCTTCTGGGCATTCATAAAATGGTCTTGGAAAAAGACCACTCACAGCTTTTCCTTAAAATGGGCAAGCAAACCAGAGATAAATTAACAAGGCTGCCGATGTGATCGAACAGACAGGGAAAACCAAAAAGACTTCTCTTCTTATAGAGAAGAGAAGAGCTAGGGGAATATTGGAGGGGAGGAGAGAAATGGAAGAGAACCTTTAAAAAGGATTGTTCTATGAGAAAAAAAAAAAATGAAGTGGAGCGAGGAATTTATAGAGTTCTCTGCTGAAGGGTTCTTCCTTGGAAGCTGCAAGAGTCTTTCTTTGATACCTTTCTTCTCACCTCTCTCTCTCTCTCTCCATCCTTGGTGCAACCTTCCTTCACCTGAGACCCTACTTATATAGACCAGTGGAAGGCATCAGGCATCCAAAAGTTCTGATCACCACCAAAGTCCAAAGTTCTAAAAAGCGAGTCCAAAAAAAGAAACGGGAGTTACGGAACCACTGTTTAGGAACACCCAAAACGAAACTAACGTAATACTAAATAAGATGTTTTTGGTCTGGCACGTTTCACCATGTAATAGGGCCACCTGGTGCAAATGTGAGGTCAAATGACCATGTTAGTTTGACTAAGGTGGTTATTTAGCCTGTTACTCTTCGATTAGATGTTTTTTTTTTTTTTTTTTTTTTGTTAAACTATAAGGAGGCGGGGGGATTTCGACCCTGGACATGGCCACCCTCTATCAGAGAATATTTGATATACGGTATATATTAAATTTTTTGTAGCCGCAGCCGTTCTTCATTCGAAGATGTGTACTAACGTCAGTTGAGTGAACGAAATTTTATTAATAAATTTTTAATTTTTTTATTATCACCGGTCGACAGAAGCTTCAGAATTTTTTTTAAAAAAAATTTTATTTTTGTATTATTTTTTTATTAGATGTTTGCCAGAGGTTTCCTTCGAGGAGACTCAAAAAATAAAAAAAAATAAAAAATAAAAAGAGTGATTAGGCTGTGATTGGAAGTGGGAGAGTCCAAGTGGAACACCACCAAGTGGTGTTTTCTGTGGGCTCCGTAACAGGTGTCAATGATCTAGTTCTCAGAAAAACCAAGTTTTTCCTAAGAATGATGCTGTAAAGAGAACAGCCTGTTGATTGCTCGTATTCATTGAGGAGAAATGGTCTTTGTGAGAATGGTCTTTCCTTAATCGGAATGCGCCTTCTGCTGGGTATGCCAGGATTTATAGAATATTTTAAGCTTTAGCAGGGTAGTTGGATTTGAAATGAATCTGGTGCATATTATTTATATATATATATATACGAAATCTCTCTCTCTCTCTCTCTCTCTCTCTCTCTCTCTCGCACACTAACTTTTTTACAAAGAATGGAATTTCTTTTACTTAAAGGATGCATCTGCTCCACTCTTTTAAAAAAAAGTTCTCTCCCATGCCAAGTTTTCTTATAGTCATTTCAAAGTTATTTCTAATGTTGTTGTTAGGGGTTTGGGTTGTATCTTCCCTGGGAAAGAATGATTTTTTTTTTTCCGGCATTATCAGCCATTGGACCTTGCTATAGCCACTACAAGATCTCTGCAAATAGATGAAAGAGATATTTCAGAGTGCTTTGAGAGGTGTGCAAGGGTGCATGATCCAAAGACCATGTCGTGAAAAAAAAAAAAAAAAATCAATCATTTTTTCATCCAAAAGGACAACCTGAACCCTATTGCTAGTCATACAAGTGTATTAATTTAACAATCAAAGCTATTACCATGCACGATATCACACCTGCATAGTTGTAGTTCATTTTTTTTCATTTTTGAGAAAAATTGTTGTATTTGTTACAAGCGTTGAACCAGCCTATATAAATGATGGAATTCAATGCAAAGAAGACAACCATTAACTTAATGTTGAAGTTAATGCTGACGATGCAATACCATATATATGCTGGCTTTAACAACGCCAACAATACCACCATCAACTTATCTAATATGGGGTAAAAATCACAAATTGCATCACTATTATAAATTTAAATAGTTAAATATTTTCTAACTAAATTGTTTATCGATACATTTAAAAAATAAATTCTATTTCATGTTGAGCTACATCAGATGTGCTGTATGTTGCCTCCAAGATCGTCCCAGCCTGTACACTTGGTGGACCCCAAAACCATATTTGTCGCTCCGGAAGAGGTCGGGTCCCTCATCTTTGGACATTCCTAGCCGCTAAATGGTCTTGCAAAAAGGAAAACCCGGACTGGGGTACCGATGGGAACACTCCGACGATCAAGTTAGTTTGGCAATGGATAACAGTTTCTTTGTCGTGGAGGGCAAAATGACCATCGCTAAGAGGGAGAATAAGAGATTTTTTCTTCTCCTTAAGCAGCGAGGTTTTCTTGCCACTTACCTTGGCTGGAGGTCCCTCTTACCTATATATAGAAGGCGATACCGTTGGACAGGATCTGGTATCCTGGCAACACACTCCCCTGAGACGGGTGCAGGCTTTGCAGAATCCCATGAAACAAAAATTGGAGTTTCAGTAGGGCACTCTCATGCAAGGGATGTAGGTAGCATGCTATAGGACCTGTGGTCCTGATAGAGCATGCCTCTGCAAGGGGTGCAGGTTCGACAAAACGCCTCCTCCCCTTCGCGGGATATTCCTTTCCAAGCATCGCGTTAGGTTCGGCGAAGATGACGACACCGCACCCCCCATCGCTATCCAGATGCTCTGCTATGATGTTGGAACCGGGCAGGGAGCACATGCCCACCTAGGGTTATGACTTTCTGAAGCATCCTCGATCCATTTTCTTGTCTTGGTTTGTGGAAAAATGATCCTCCCGTATCCAAGGTTCAGTCCAGCCATGAGCTCTAATCAGCCAGGAGTTCTACTCAGCCAAGAGCTCTACTCGACTAGGAGCTCCACTCAGCCAAGAGCTCTGCTCGGCCAGGAGTTCTACTCTGCTAGGAACTCTACTCGATTAGGAGTTCTACTCAACCAGGAGCTCTACTCAGTCAGAAACTCTACTTAGCCAGGAGCTCTACTCGACCAGGAGCTCTATTCAGCTAAGAACTCTACTCGATCTAGATGCGGCCCACGAGTGCCATGTCGGCAGTTATCCATGTCGAGCGCGGGCACCATATCAACGATCGATCATGTCAGACGCGGGCACCACATCAGTGTCAGCCATGTCAGATATAAGCGCCATGTCAATAGTCAGCCATGTCAGATACGGGTGCTATATCAGTGATCGGCCATATCAGATACCCCCACCCCCAAGCTTAGAATGTACTATGACTTTTCAAGTTTGGGGCAAAGAAAGTAATTCCATGCTGCTGACAAGGAGGGCCCCCAGGCCCATCATTAATGGCTATTACCTTTAACGATCCATAGATCGTCCGCCCACCAACCGGGAACCACCACGTCAGTGGGAGGTGATGATCTGAAATGATGCCTTCATGCCCCCAACATGGTGGTTCATAAACCGAAGGACCTCAATCGACAGATGCTGACATGTGCCCTAATCCCATCAGCAGCGGGGGGGGAAGGTCGCATCTGACCATTAGACATGGCTTCAAGAGAGGTTTCGCTATCCCTTTCAAAAAGACATCTCATTCCGTCACGTCCTTTCAAAGCCATCAAGGAGAGGAGGAAAAGAGGAGAAAAAGGGAGTACCTCATCCATATTTGGAAACCTAGACCTGAAGCCTTGCATAGATTAGTCCCTTCTCTCCATCCTCCCATTCCTTCCGATCCATACTGGGGGAGCATTCCTTATCCTTAGTATTAGGCCTTCGTTTCTTCTTCCTGTTCTTCGAGTGCCTATGAGTTCCTCTAGAGGTGGACACCATTCCCTAGAGTGTCCCAGGTTGCTCGAGTGTTGCAAAGTCATCTTGATCTAGGCCTCCCTCAAATAGCAAGGAGGAAAATGTCCCTTTCCGGGTTCCTCGGGATCCCCATCGGATGGTGGATCCCAATGCCTTTGCCTTGCCTCTCCCTCCATCATCCTCGAGCCAGGACCTGGGCGGTCCATCGGGTGTTGCCTCAACGATGACCAGGGCAGATGCCCTTCATCTCCAGGGGTATACAAGATACCAGAGTCCATCTAGATCATGGCCCTAAGCCCGGATGAGCAAGTTACTTTGGGCGAGCTGGGCCGGATCGCCTTATATGAGGACTTTTTCCTTGCTAGCTTCTAACTCCCTCTCCATCCTTTTATCTTGTCCTTCTTAGATAACTATAGGTTAGTTCTAGCCCAACTCACCCCAAACTCCTTTAGGATTATCTGTGCCTTCATCGTCTTGTGCCATTTTCATGGTGTAGTTGCACGATTTTCCCTCTTCAGGGCTCACTTTATCGTGAAGCACCACCCTGCAGATAAGGAAAGGTAGTTTGTTGTGCCCCATCCCGGGATCCTTCGATTTGACCTGTCCACTTCCATTAAGGGATGGAAGAATCAATACCTTTTCACTTCCATCGAGGGAGTTAAATGGGTTTGGAGCGACCTCAATCGGTCTCCCAATCATAATGCCACGATGAAGTCTGTCGATCAGGAGGTGTATGACCAACTTGTCATCTCAGAGGTTCCCCATAGACGAGACCTTTTCGAGTAGAATCTTTTCAATGCTAGGATCGGCCCAATCTGGTCTCTAGGTAAGGTACGAGATCTATTTTCCTTTATTGCTTCTGGAAATTAATTGAGTTTATCCCCTATTACAGACATGAAATTCTTAGTCGATAGGATCCAGCAAATGTCCCATAAGCGGATGTTGTTGACAAAGCCATGGAAGGAACCAGTGAAGAAGCCTCACGGGGAGTCGGAGGAGAGGTCCCGCGGGGAATCATTAAAGAGGACTCAGGAAAGAAGAGCCAGAGAAGCTCTAGCATCGGCTACAGAGGCGACCGGGGACACGGTCCCAGAACTTAGCAGGGCCGCTGAGCCAAGGGAGAGACCCTCTCAGCCCCCTCTGGTTGCTTTCGAAGTCATATCGATCCCTGCATCCCCCTAGGTGGGCACCATCGCTGAGCCGGAGAGGGTGCTAACTCTGCCCGCAGCCTTTACATAGCAAGGGTCCAGCCATTGGGCCCAGCATCGACCAGCCCCTCCTTGTCTGCGATCCCAACCCCCGGAGTGGCCAGGGTCTCTACAATGGTGCCGCCCCACGTGTCGGTCACCCTCGATGCTGGCTTGGTTGAGAAGTTGCTGGGCTTCATCCTACAGCCTCAGGATCGCAAAGAGAGGAGTGGCCGCACGATGGGCGAGACTATCTTCAAGATCTTTCCCCAGCTACTTATGTTAAGTTTTTCATACTTCTATCGGTCTTTGGATTAGGGAAACGGAAAGGTTAACTAACCATTTTTTCTTGATTCTTGACCCCAGTCATCCAAGATGCCTTCCTCATTAGGGAGGCATGCCAGGCACTGGCTCGGTGAGATGTGGAGTCTTGCAGCAGGGATGACACCACCGAGGTGAAAGCCGAGGCCCTGGTGGACTAGGTACCAAGCTTGGAGGTCCAAGTAAAGGAGCTGGAGGTAGAGCTCGAGAGATCACGAGACTCTATCGCCAATCTCGAGGAGCAGGTAGGGGATCGCAAACAAGGAAAAGTACATTGCCCTCCTAGAGGAGCATCTCACCGAGTCCTCGACCATAACCCTCTGCCAGGAGGGGAAACTACGCTCCCTCCGAATGCAAGTGGGCCTGGTGGAGGATCGAGTCACAGTGGTCGAGGTGAAGGCCACCGCCATCGAGGTGGTTGTTGGGGCAGTGAAGGAAGAAGTGGCTCAAGCGATCGTGCAGTACAAGGCCTCGTTGAAGTTCGAGGATAAGATAAGCAAAGTAGTCTACAATGACTTCTACAAGGGTTTTGAAGAATGCAAGAAGAAGGTAGCACAGGCCTTCAATATCTTGGACCTGGACGACATCATCGTCGACGAACCTGAGAGAGCAAAAGGCGGGACAGACTCCTCCGTCTAGGTCCATCCAGTCAAGGCCACTAGGCCCGAGGCCGATCCGTCTCCACCCCAAGCATCCCCGACCATCGAGGCTGCTGCAAGTCCAGTCTAGCCAAGCTTAATGCAGGAGATCGTCGCACGAGTGATGGCCGAGATGGGAGCGATGATCGATGCCGCTATAGAGGCCTTCAAATCTGGTGGGGTCCTAGCTCTGAACTCAGGACTGTAAATAGTTGTAGAATTTTTTCTTTTCCCCTTTTTTCTTATTTCAGGAATATTTTGTTGAGCTCCCCATCCTTTTAGGGGGCTCATTCCTTTGTAAAATTTCTTTTGATAATAGACTTAAGCATTTTGCTAACTCAACTTTTCTTCTCCTCTCTCTTTTTTTCTTTCCTTTCTTTTTTTTTTGATGCCCATTATTTGGCCTGCTGGTTGAGTGATGGGGTAGCAGAATGGTTTGTTCCAATGGGATGGCACTGCAGGACATCCTGTCAAGCTTTGTCTGCCCTTGAGTCAGGCCCAAGTGCTAGGGGCAGATCGAAGTTGTGAAGCATCCCGCCAGACTTTGCCCGACCTGGGGTTGGATGAATGTGCGTAGGTGCTGTGGAGCAGGCCATCCTAGGGGATGGTGCTATAAAGCATCCTATCAAACTTTATCCGATCTAAGGTCGGGCGAATGGGTGTGGGTACTGTGGAGCAGGCTATTCGGAAGGACGATACTGCAGAGCATCCCATCAAACTTTGCCTAACCTAGGGTTGGATGGATGGGCACGGGTGCTATGGAGCAGGTTGTCTAAGAGGACGGTGCTGTAAAGCATCTCGTCGAACTTCATCCAATCTATGGTCGAAGGGATGGGCGTGGATGCTATGGAGCAGACCATCCGGAAAGATTGTGCTATGGAGCATCACGTCGAACTTCCTCTAACCTAGGGTCAGATGGATGGGCATGGGTACTATGGAGCAGGCCATCTGGGAGGATGGGGCTATAGAGCATCCCGTCAAACATCACCCGACCTAGGGTGGATGGATGGGCACAGATACTGTGGAGCAGGCTATCGGAGAGGATGGTGTTGTAAAGCATCCTGTCGAACATCGCCCGACCTAGGGTCAAATGGATGGGCATGAGTGCTGTGAAGTAGGCCATCCAGAATGATAGTGCTATAGAGCATTCCATCAAACTTTGCCCGAACTAGGGTCAAACGGATGGACGCAGGTGCTGTGGAGTAGGCTGGTACTATAGAGCATCCCATCGAACTTCACATGACCTAGGGTCAGATGGATGGGCATTCTCTAGAAAGGTCAGGTCGAGCAGTTCCATCGAAGAGCATTTTAATTCCATTGCTAGACGAGGGACATACATCACTGATAGTACATCCTCAAATTCCTGGCATTCCACGTTCATGGGATTTGGGTGCCGTCAAGCTCGCCAATTCATAAGCTCCTTGGTGTAAAGCTTCGACCACCCTGTAGAGGCCCTCCCAATTCAGCGATAGTTTACCGCACTCGTCATGCTGGAACACCTTTGCCAGTGTCAAGACAAGGTCACCCGGGTGAAATACTTTAAGCTTTATGCGCGTGTTATAATAGCGAGCCACTCTCTATTGGTATGCGGCCATGCAAAATCGAGCTTTATCTCTCATCTCATCCAACAAGTCAATGTTAAGGAGTAGGTAAGCCAGGTTGCTCGACTCATCGAACTGCTCCACTCATAGCATCGGCAAGCCAATCTCCATCGGTATTACTGCTTTGGTGCCGAAAACTAAGTTAAATGGTGTCTGATCCGTCATGGTGCAAGGCATGGTGTGATAGGCCATAGCACAATAGGAAGCTCTTCCATCCACCGGCCCTTCGCTTCATCTAGATTGGTGTGAAGCCCTTGAAGAATGATCCGGTTCGTCACCTTGGCCTCCCCATTAGCCTGCGGGTGGCCTACTAACGTGAAGCGATGGTGGATATTCAGGTTAGCATAGAACTTCCTGAATACCTAATAGTTGAATTGTCACCCGTTTTCGGTGATGATGGTATGAGGGAGACCAAAATGGTAGATGACTGACTTCCAGAGAAAAGATCTCGCTTTACCCTTAGTAATCCTTGCCAAGGATTCCACTTCCACCCATTTGGTGAAGTAGTTGATGGCAACGATCAGGTACCTCCACTGGATGGATGTCGGTGGGAATGGCCCCAGTATGTCAATCCCTCATTAGGCGAATGGCCAAGGGGAAGAGAGTTGAGACAACGAAGAAGCCGGCTGCTGTTGGATGTAGGCATGCTGCTGGCAATAGTCACACTTTCGCACAAACTTGACCGTGTCTTCTTATATGATATCCTAATAGTAATCCTGCCTTAGGACTTTGTAAGCCAATATTCTGCCCCCCACGTAATTCCTGCAAATGCCTTCATGGATCTTTTGGAGGACATAGGTGACCTTCGAAAGTCTCAGGCATTTCGGCAAGGGGTAAGAATAGGAGCTCCGGTAAAGCTACCCATCGATCAGTACGAATTGGGTAACCTTCCGCTTTAGGAGGCCAGCCTCTGTGTGGTCTTCAGGAAGGATACCTTCGTCTATATATTGGATATAGGGGTCCATCCAACTCAGCTCGTAGGTGACATGTTGAACCTCGCTTGCCATCCCAAAGCTGGGGGCCTCCAGATATACAATGAATGTTTGCCCCAGCTAGGAATCGGGCGAGGTCATGAGCCTAGAGAGGGCATCAACATGGGCATTATCTGCCTGAAAAATATGAAAGATGCCGAAGTACTGAAACCTCATTATGTAGGAGTGCATTTCATCTAGGTATTTTGCTATCGTAGGATCCCAAGCCTCAAACTCGTCGGTGACTTGACCCGTCATGAGTTGCGAATCAGTGAAGATCCTCAGGCTCATTACTCCCAGCTCGCGAGATACCCTCAGCCTTGCCAAGAAGGCCTCGTATTTGGCTTGATTATTTGTTGCTTTAAAGAGAAAGTGCAATGCATACCTGGCTACCACTCTGTCTGAGTTAGCAAGGATGAGGCCGGCTCCACTCACCCCTAAGTTTGATGCTCTGTTGATATGGAGGATCCATATCATCCCCTTGTCAGGTGGCCATTGCGCCAACTCAAAGGGGACTTCCTTCGAGTCATCATCTATCCAGGTGCATTTTACCAAGAAGTCGGCCAAAACCTGAGTTTTCTAAGATAGTCTCGGGCCACACGAGATATCAAACTCACTAAGCTTCATCATCTACTTGGCCAGGTGTTGTCTAGAGAAGCAACCTAAGAGGGGGGGTGAATTGGATTTTTAAAACTTGTTGCAAGTATGTGCCAATTTAAAATAATGAAGGTGCTAGTGATTTCAAGTATTTGTGTACTTGATAATTAAAATGCAGTGAAAATAATAAGCAAATATAAGAAGAGAGAAGCAATCACAAACACACAATGATTTATAGTGGTTCGGTGCACACCAAAGCACCTACATCCACTTTCCAAGGTCCACTTAGGAATTTTACTATAATCCCTACTTGATTATAGCCGATTAGTGTTTTGGGCTCACTAATCACAACCATTTGGTTTTCACAAGGCTAACCAAAAATCTCTTGGTTTTCTCAAGGCTCACCAAAAATCTCTTGGTTTTCCAGGATAATCAAAAACCTAGTTAGTTTTTACAAGGCTCATCAACAACCTAAGTTGGTTTTTAAAACAAGGCTCACCAACAACCTAAGCACCAGTTTCAGACCACTTGAAACTAGGAACAATAATAAATTCAGGTTTAAAGTAATAATACAATAAGCTTTCAAAATAAAAGCAAATATCCTATTGAAGCTCTTTGATTACTGTTGAGAAAGCTTGTCTTCAAGTTATTGAAGCCTTAATGGATGCTTGAAGGATGGACTTGAATGCTTTTTGAATGCTTGAAGGCTCAACTTCACTTAAAAGTAATGAACTCTTAATGAATTCTCTTTAATTCCTCATTAGTCTCTTTCCTCTTGAGTTTGGTCTTCTTTAAATACCTTTCTAAGTCTTAAATGACCATTTTTTATCATTGGAGATGTGAAAATAGCTGTTAGAGACAAAAAAGATCATTTCTATGCTTCAAAAAACTAGTCGTTACTATTCATCCAGACTTGTAGATATCAACACTTCAAGTCATGAGTTGATACTTGACTCAACACTTGAGTTGATACTAGGCAAAAATACTTTCAAAAGCTCTCTGGAATGTACTGGTGCATCGACACTTCTTCTTCATGAGTCGACACTTGAGGAAAGACTTGAATTCAGCATGTTCTATATCATTTTTTATCTTAGGCCTTAAATCGATACTTGAGTCGACACATTAGTCGACACTTGAACTTCATGAATCGACACTTCATGCATGTCATCTGAAACTTCTTATGCGTATCAGCTCAAGCTTCTATGAGTCGACATCTTAAGTCGACACTTCACTTCCATGAGTTGACACTTGGCTAAAACTTTCCTGAAACTCTGCTAAAACTCTACTGAAACTTTTTCAGCTTCAAGATTTGGGTTATTCAAGGTTATTCTTATGTATCAAGGTCCATTTAACTTGAGATTTCATCAATTTAACTGGCTTCTTCAATAAGATACAAGCTTTGAACTTTTAACACAAAATAGCTTTGATGAGTATCCAGTTTTGGTAAACATACTTTTAACACATAGTTAGTACTCAAATATACTTAAGTATTTTGTTATTCATCAAAATCAAGACAGGAATCAACACCAGGTGCCCCAAAGTGTCCGGCCAACTTAAAATGACCCTCAGAGATTGGTCAGTAAGGACTATAATCAGATGAGCTTGACAGTAGGGCCCGAGACACTGAGCAGATATGATAAGTGCAAAAACTATTTTTTTGATCAGATATACCTGATTTTTGCATCATGCAGTACCTTGCTGGTATAGTAGACATGCTTTTGGGCACCGTCCTTATTGATGCAGACTAGCACCAAGCTGACTACCTTTGGGGATACCGCCAGGTCGAGGAGGAGCTCCTCCCCTACCTCTAACCTGGAGAGCAAGGAAGGCGAGGTAAGGAATTTCTTTAGGCCCTCGAAGGTCTCCCTGAACTTCTCTGACCATGTGAAGTCATACATTTTTGCAGCACCTTGAAGAATGGCAGACAGTGCTCGATGGAGTGAGAGATGAACTAACTGAGGGTGACGATGCGACCGGTCAAGCGCTAGACCTCCTTTTTTGAAGTCGAATGCTTCATATCTATGATTGCCTATATTTTCTTTGGATGTGCCTCGATCCCATGCTGGGTGACCATGAAGCCTAGAAATTTTCTTACCGCGATGCCGAACGCATATTTCATCGGGTTTAGCTTCATCTGATAGAGGTGGAGGTTATCAAAGGCTTTTTTCAAGTCCGCAATGTGGTCTAACTTTTATCTACTCATGACAAGCATGTCGTCCACGTAAACTTGATGTTGCAGCCTATTTGGTCCTTGAAGACCTTATGGACCAAATGCTAGTAAGTTGCTCCCACATTTATTAGGCTAAACGATATCATTTTGCAGTAGAATGTCTCCCTATTCGTCAAGAACATGGTGTGCTCTTTATCATTTGGGTCCATGCAAATATGGTTATATCCCAAAAATGAATCCATAAAGCTAAGCAACCTATGTCCCGATGTCGCGTCAACAAGCTGGTCAATTTTGGATAAAAGGAAGCTATCTTTTGAACATGCCTGATTAAGATCGATGTAGTCTATACAAATTCTTTATTTTTTACAAGCCTTCTTGACCATAATTATGTTTGCAAGCCAGCAAGGATAATTTACCTCTCGGATGAAGCCCGCAACAAACAGCTTTTCGACCTCCTCATCTATCACCCTCTACCTTTCTAATGCAAACTTTCTTTTCTTTTATCGAACTGACCGACTCTTGGGATCGATGTTTATCTTGTATGTGATTATTTCAGGAGAAATCCCCGACAAGTCTAATGCAGTCCAAGCAAAGACATCTGCATCCACTCGCAAGAAGCCGAGCAACCAGACTTTTTTCCTCCTTGGCCAGAAAGGCTCCCACCTGCACCGTCCTTGAGGGATCTTCACCAAGAGAGAACGATAGTAGGTGCTCGACTGGGGCCCCTTTCATCTCCTGCTCTCTCTGGTTTAGTTAATCTATCGCAGGACCCTCCTCGGCTCCCCGGACCACAAGGATGGTTTGTAGATAGTATCGGGCTACCTGCCAGTTTCCTCTCATCTTTCCAATCCCATACAGGGTTGGGAATCAGATGAGGAGCCACTTGGTTGAGATGACCGTATCAAGCAGGTTTAGCCCAGGCCATCTCATAATCATGTTGTAAGCTGAGGGGAGTTGGATGATGATGAAAGTCCTCAAAACTGTGCTATGTTGAGGAGGTGTTCCGACTGTCACCAGGAGAGTAACTTCTCGCTCAACCCTGATAGAGTCTCTGGTAAACCCGACCAAAGGTGTAAAGACCGATTTTAGCAGGTTAGGGAAATATTCATTCTTACAAAGGCATCGTAAAAAAGGATATCCGTGGAGCTTCCACTATCAACTATAACCCTTATTACAAGATGTTTTGCCATTGTCATATCTATAATAGCAGCTTCATTATTTGGATTCTCTACCTCTACCAAATCTCCCTCCATGAAAGGGATTACAGCATTGGCTCTCTCCTCCCACCTACCCCTCTTTGGTCCTCGCCCTACCTCCCAGGTGATCATCCCCACCAGCTTCTCTATGCGCTGGTTGTTGATGATCACTGGGGGGCCTCAATACCTTGGGTTCTAGATGGAGTTCTTCTCCTAACAAACTTTCCAAGGTAGCCCCGCTGGATCAACTCCTCGATCTCCTTCTTTAAGTGGCTACATTCCTCTCCGTCGTAGCCATGGTCTCGATGAAACTGATAGTATTTGGACTTGTCGCGGCCACTGGATGGCTTTAATCGGGGGAGGGTGGTGCAGGAAGTGATCGCCCTCGATCTCCATCAGGAGTTTGGCTCTCGGGGCAAGGAGAGAAGTGTACCCCCTGTCCTTGATAGGGGTGCCTTTTAACTTAGGGCCTGTCCAGGGAGTTGAAACGACCTTCTACCCTCAGGGCTTACCTAGCTCCTCCTGTAGCCCGCAAGCTCATGGGAAGAGCCCGAAAGTTGGCAAACTGGTGGACAAGGTCGGCCAGCCTGCGTTCATGCTCTTCTAGGTGCTCCTCGGCCCGCCGTTGGATGGCTTTGTCAGTAGACCCTTTGGCCAAGGCCATTGGAGGGGAAGAAGGTGGAGATCGGGGGAGCTCTCGCTTCAACCCCCTGCCATGCCTGTGCTATCGACACGAGGAGCCGGCAAAGTTCGAGACTGGAGAGTGGCTCTCCTGGTTGGCCAAACTATCCCAGTGCCCCTTCCCTGGCATGCACTAGATTTTCCACAGGTGATGCAAGGACTGCGAGTATGACGCTGCCTATGCACGTGATGGCCCCTCTCAGAAGGATCGAAGGTAGGTGTGAGCAATACCGGCTAGGATCGTGGTGGTCCTTAGCTACTGCTACATCACCATGGATTGATATTGGTGCTGTAGCCAATGCACTACCACGGTCAGCAACTGAACTTGCTATGTGAACGCAACGATTTACACATGTTGGTTCGCCGACGGTGGAGGTGGTAGAACCAGAGGCTCCACCTCCTGACTGTACCAGTCCCCATGGTAGGATGGGTTCCCAACACAGTTAGCAAAAGCTTCACGCGTGTGCGTTACAACCACGAGATCGTTGTAACAAGGCGATGGGTTTTTTTTGGTGAGATGATCATCGGTGTCATCCTCTCCCCTACTTGGTACACCAATCTATTTCTACCAAGATCACCCCTGCCTGTAGACTCGGTGGGCCCTAGTGCCACGTCAGTCACTTTGAGAGAGGTTGGGCCCCTAACCTCTAGATGTTCCTAGCCACCGAATGGTCCTACACAAAGGAGAACCCGGGCCAGGGGTACCGATAGGGACACTCTGATGGTCAAGTTTAGCAATCAAGGGCAACAGTTTCTCTATCACGGAGGCCTAGATGACCACCGCTAAGAGGAAGAACAAGAGATTTTTTCTTCTCCTTAAGCAGTGGGGGTTGCTCGTCACTTACCTTGACCAAAGGTCCCTCTTACTTATATAGAGAAGGCGACACTATTGGATAAGATCTAGTATTCTGGTAATGCACTCCCTTAAGAGGGGTGCAAGCTTCATAGAGCCTCGTGGGATAGAAATTGGAGTCCTGGCAGGGCACTCCCTACAAGGAATGCAGGCGATATGCTACACGACTTGTGGTCCTAACAGAGCATGCCTCTACAAGGGGCGCAGGTTCGGTGAAACGCCTCCTTCCCTTTGTGGGGTGTTCTTTCCGAGCATCATGTTAGGTTTGGTGGAGATGGTGACACCACACCTCCCATCGCCATCCAAATGCTCTGTTGTGGCATTGGAACCAGGCAGGCTGCGCATGCTTGCCTAGGGTTGTGACCTTCTAACGCATCCTTGATCCATTTTCTCATCTCGATTTGTGGGGGAATGATCCTCCCATAACTAGGGCTCAGCCCAGCCAGGAGTTCTAATCAGCCAGGATCTCTACTCGACCAGGAATTCTACTCAGCTAGGAGTTCTACTCGGCCAAGGGCTCTACTAGGCCAGGAGCTCTACTCGGCCAAGAGTATTACTTAACCAGGAGGTCTACTTGACCAAGAGTTCTACTCAGCCAAGAGCTCTACTCAGTCAGGAGCTCTACTCGGCTAGGGGCACTACTCGGCCAGGGGCTCTACTCAACAAGGAGCTCTTCTCGGTCAGGAGCTCTACTTGACCAGGAGCTCTATTAGGCCAGGAGCTCTACTCGACCAGAAGCTCTACTCAACCAGGAGCTCTACTCGACCAGGAGCTCTACTTAACCAGGAGCTCAATTCAACTAGAAGCTCTACTCGAACAGGAGTTCTACTCAACCAGGGACTCTACTCAGCCAGGAGCTCTACTTGGTCAAAATGCGGCCCGCGGGCGCCATATCAGTAGTTAGCCATGTCGGACGCGAGCACCACGTCAGCGATCAGCCATGTCAGATGCGAGTGCCATATCAGCGATCAGCCATGTCGGACGCGAGCGCCATATCAGCAGTCAGCCATATCAGATGCGAGCACCATGCCAGCGGTCAGCCATCTCGGATGCGAGCACCACATCAGCGATCAGCCACATCACTATGAAAAATAAATATTTACATGTTGGTGCAGGATATATTTTAATTTGTGAACTCAACCTACCAACAAAGAAGCTTTCAACCTTCTTCTTTTGCTTTTTTACAACTCTTCATTTTTTTTTTTTTTGAAAGCTGTCGGAGGAAGAAAGCTTCTTCCCCGTTATAAACGATAAATTAAATAATGATGAAAGAACAGGTCAGTGGAAAGTAGTCCACCATAAATGGTGGGGACCCTAACAAATAAAAAAGAAGGTGGACCTTTGTAGCCCAGAAAGCTGAACATGGATATTTAGAAGGTGGGACAACAGGTGTTGAAGCATTGTTTTTTCATATATCTATTTTCAAAGAGATGCAACATCTATTGGCAGCATTCCCTCGAGTCCTGAAAATTACCCTCTAATAGATAGCTAATCATTTTTCTAACAGGTCAGGTCTGTCGTCTATAACATTATATTCAGGAGTGACAGGTGAAGCTCGCTTTCAACCATGCTTTCTGTAGAATGTGTATATGATTTAGTTCCACCAAAATTTTCTTAAATCTTGATCGGCAACTAGATGTGGTATTATCCACCATCTTAGAAACTCGCTGTTGATATTAACTAAGTAGAGAGTTATGGCAGAGTGGACCGAAGAGCATTACGATAATTTCTGAAGGGTGTAATATCAATTTCATCCATCTATCTACTTCAGAAAGGGATAACATGCTGAAATCTATCCCTTTGCAATAATTAAAGAGAAGTATTGAGCGTGTCTTTGGTGCTTTCCTAAGAGAAATCTGACTACCGTATCATGAAGGGAAAAAAAAAAAAAAAAAACTTCTCCGAGCCACTGCATCATTTCCAGTCTGATTGTATTGCAGGACTGATTAATTCCACAGCTTGCTTAAATCCTATCCTTTTCAAGAGCTATTTTCTACTCCGGAAATAATGTCTTGGAGTTGTACTTGCAAGTATTTTGATTTGGATAGTTTGGTCCAATCTACTGCCAAGAAGAGAATCGTTCTTACAACTTCTCTAACTGATCGAGCTTCAGTACGGAATAAACGGTCGTTCCGTTCCTTCCACAGAATCCAGCAAGCGATTGCAATCAGTACGTCTGAAAGTTTACGGTGCTTTGTTATCCTGTATGCCTCCCTCCAAATAGTCCATGAGTCAACCAAAGTTTCAGGGATAGACTGTGAGATGCCGGAGTGGGTGATAATAGAGTACCACACTTTTTTAGAGAAGCAGCAATTCAAAAATAAATGGTTCGTGCTTTTCTCTTCAAGGTAGCACAAAGTACAACGACTTGAACCTGCGAAACCTTTCTTTGCTAAGACTTCGGCTGTTAGTAATTTAATATAGAAACCTAGCCAGTTAAAAATCTTAAGTTTCTCCGAGATTGGGAGGCCCCATATAGTTTTTCCGAACTGTGAGATTGCATCGCCATGTTTAAGGAACTTGTAGCAGGAGGGAGTGAAGGAGTTCTCAGGGAACCACTTCCCAATTCTTGTGTCTTGAGAGTTTGATAGAGATATATTACCAAGGAGAGACTTCAATTTTGAGAGCTCTATAGTTCCTGATGAGGCAACGGCTGTCTGAAATTTTCATCTACAGAGCTTTTACCAATAAATGCTGCAACGTTACTTTTCTTATCAATGGCCAGCATGTAGAGCATTGGGAAGAAGGACTTTAGGTTTGTGGCTAATACACAAGTATCTTCCCAAAATAAAGTATGCTGACCATTATCGACTACAACCGAGCCGAAAGCTTTCATCAAATTGTGGACTTTCAGTACATTTTTTTTCGAAAAAATGAAGCCTTTCCTCTGGTATATGGGGTCGGTGTGAAAGAAAACTTACTGTCATGATAGTAGAGAGCCCCACCAGAGTTGTCTTTGGAGATCATTGAAGAACTTATCCTACCATTGGAGAAGGATTGATTGAAGGTTTGCAGGTCAATAATCCCCATACCTTCCATTGATTTAGGATGGCTGATGACTAAGCAACTAGCTAGGTTCCAAAAATTACTAACTTGTCTTCATCCATTCCACAAGAATTTCCGGCAAATAATTTCAATTTGATGTATTATCTCTGCTGGTAGCTTATGCACTGATATCCGGTGACCTGGAATTGCTTGAAGGACAGAGTTTACTAATATGAGCCTTAGTCTAAGGAATAGAGTATTCCTTTTCCATTCAGCTATTCGCCCTTCCACTTTGTTTATAACAAAATTCCAATATCTGGCAGGCAACAATCTTTTTTACAACTATTATGAGTTAGTTCACTATGTTTTGTTGGGGGTTTATTTTCTTTACTTTCTTTTCTTTAACTGATCCTGCATGCAGTTAGCTCGGTTTTTCTCTCTGTCCTCGTATCACGTAATCTTTATTTGAACTTTCTAAAGCAATATATGCCCTTGCTTTTCACCAAAACAAAAAAAAAGTAGGTACCCGCTATTTCCGTCCATGCGTATACTTTCTCTTCTAAGTTTTTTATGGATACATATATACTTTGCTGAGATTTGATCGAATAGAAGATTCTTAAAGGTAAGAAGCTGGTGATAGCAAGAAAGATAGCATCCTGTTAATGGTTAAAGAATATGTTCTCTTTGACCTTGGCCTTTTTATGATTTCTTTGCAGAAAGGTTTTCGGCAAGATGCCACGGTTTGTATCTGGTTCGGTCTTTTTGTCTTTCCTGCTATCAAGCCTTGGCCCATAAGAAAAATTTTTTTTGAAGCAACAAGGGAGATCAGGAAGTATTCTTTTTTACCAGTTGACCTTCCATTAGTACTTTCAAGCTATTGTACCAGGTTAAAAAATTTTTCTGTTTTGAGGTTCAAAAACACCGATCGATAGATATCGGTCGGTACTTTCTGTCTTTTCTTTCTGTCAAAGTTTCTAATAAAATTCTATGCCCTAAGAAAATTGTGAATCATTAGAGGTTCAGGAAATCATGGGCATTCTTTTTAGAGATGGATCATGTGGCAAGCATTTTTTTTTTCGATGAACATCTTGCTCAAATTACTTTGAGTACGAGGACAACCCAAAAGAGTCGAATAGAAGATCCCACATCAGTCCATAGAATTAGAACAACATGATGATAGGCTACACGATTGGCTATAACCAGCATGCCGGTCTATTGAATTTTCGTCAAGCATCATGCATGCATCAAGAGAGGATGATGATCGGTAGCCACGAATGAAAGCCGGTGAAGCCAATCTATCACCTTCAAACCATATCTTATCTGCTTGTTGGTGTAGATGGCGCATGTATGATTGATTCCATCCCATGCTGCCCTTGGCTCAATCACTGAAATTGTTGCATCATGTTGTGGGTAGCCACCAACACAACAAGTTCCACTCCTGAATGATTCTGGATTACAAAATCTTCCCCACATTTTGTATTAATTTCCTTCACAAAACTATCAATTAAAATATAAAACCATGCGTTCAAATTACAAAGACTCCACTCTTCTCCAAGTCCAAAGCTAAAAGAAAGCAAGAAGAACCGAGGTGACACAGGAAGGACAAAATTCTACGAAGGCCCTCGTACCAAATGCTTTTAAAATGCAACCCTCGAGTACTGAATGCAGTCAAACATTAGTAAATATGCAAATGAACCAAAGAGGTGATGAGAGTGGTGGGGTTCTTCCAACTTCATTTTATATTTTGATCCACGAACAACAACTATAAAAGTTCATGGGTAGAAAGGTTCAGCTGAGCTTTAAATCATTACGAGAATGGAGGGCATCCTCCACTTTTTGTGAAGGAGAGGTTGTGTCTCACGTAGAACCAGAAAAGTTCATGCGGGCTCAGCCACGCCAACCATGCCCATGCACAATAATTGATACCCCATCATCTCATAGGTTGAAAGGTCCATGGGAATTGCCCACAAAAAGGGAACTGGAGCACTGTTCTAAAGACAACCATATCCTCTCATGCGGAATTGGTCATGTTTGCCATTTTTGTTCAATACCGTAGCTCAGGCATGATGCTGGTATGTCATGCAAGCAGGGACTAATGGCTGCATGTCTATGCCTATCAGCATGACACATGCTAGGTAATGCAAAGCATTCTTCGAGATTTACAAATTTCAAATTACGAACGGACAAAAAATTTCTCCAAGTGTGGACCTTGCAAGTGGTGTTAGATAGTTTGGAATCACGAATTAAACTAAAAGTCCATCATGCAATTGATAAACCACCGAAGATTTTGAACTTTTTAGTAAAATATTTTAGACATTCATCGATCATGATAAATAGTGTGGACAACCATTTTAGATTTTCCATAACATAATCGAGCCACAAGTAATGTTTATATCATTCCCGGGAACAAAAGGAAAGAGCAGTGAGATTAGTGAAATCTGTTGTATTGATGCAAGAGATCTTGGTTCGATCCTGCCCTCGGTCCAGTACCTGGTCAAGCTTCCCAACCCTCCTAGTTCTCAAAGAAAAGTATAGGAGTTTCTTGGAAGCTAAACCCACCTCATAGGGGTTGGAGAAGGTCTGAAATTTGGAGAGACCTTTAGTTATCTCATGGTGATTTTAATCAAGGGGAAGGAACTCTATCAGTAAGTAGGTGTCCATCAAGGGAGAGAAAACTACACATATTGGAGTATGAACCAGGCTAGAGGAGTTCAGATATGCCCTACCAGATATTATTAAGATTCAGTTCAAAACAATCTTGGAAGGTTCCGTGTGTACATGGGTCCAAAGCTTATGATATTTCACCGTCCATACGCCAAAGGAATTAAAAAAATCAAAAATTATCATATGAATTACCAGCAGTAGATATCCTAAATTTACCTTATGAAATAACCTCAAACCCATTAGAAAGGACATTCATGGAATATTGTCATAGCGTCATCATATACAAAAATGCAGGGAGATAACGAGTGTTATGATTGTGAAATGTAAAGAAAAATTGGGAGGGAATACTTTGATTACATTCGTAGCTAGAGGATTTCTTCCTGTTTATTTTTTCTCCTGATAGAGTTTGATATAGCCACGGCTGACATGTAACCGATGGCATACCGGACTGCCATGTGCACTACCAACAGAGGTAGATCCAGGCATGCCTTGAAAAGAATCACGAGTACGGCCTGCCGACTAGGTACCATTGCTGGGGATAGCTAGATGGTTTCGATCCCATTTTCTGCATCTCGTTTTGTGCCTTCCAGGCTAGCTTCCTATTCGGTTCGACCAACTAATCAGGCAACCTAGTCTAGACCGACTAGCAGCTAGCCTACCCATGTGGTCGTAGACCCATTCTAGCACAACTGGCCTGTATACGAGTAGTGGCAGGCAAAATATCAACCGCTCCTAACACTGCAACTGAAGGTTCCTAGTGATGGAGATCTCGAAGAACAAAATCCTGCCACCTCAACTGAATCTGTTATACCTGTTAGAAGCAGACACCCACTCCAAAGACATTTTGTTACGCCACGTAGCCATACAAATAAGTAAGAGGGACCTTTAGTGTAGGTACGCACTTAGACCTTCCTACATACTCTTGCTCTTACATTCACCAGATTACCACAAGCCTCCAGCCACTATAACCTCTCATTTTTCGATCACTGACTTGAGCATCAGAGTATTCCCATCGGTAACCTCGATCCAAGGATCTTTTTATAGGTCACCAGAGTGAAACTGTCCAAGAAGATCTCCAATCCCGCTAGAATTCGGTGATAGGCGAACGGACGGCATCCCCTCACCAGAGTTAGAAGCCATGGTGATTACGCGCGCAAGATGCCTCTACCAGTCATATGGGGAACCGATCATGTCATGAAGATCAACACAGCCCAAAGGTGGAGCCTCTTGCTTCTTTGCCTCTGCCACCTTAAGACCAGTGGGACTAGCTTGCTGTCCTTATGTAGCAAGTCCAAACACTGGTGGTGGTAGTTCAAGGGCTACAGTAGCAGCAACAATGCTCCATGGCAATAAAGTAGCAAGCGAGGACCCCTGTCACCCCCACTGTCCCTACTCATGCCAGTCACGGATCTCTGCATCGACACACTTCTCATCGGTGATCTCCTACACCCCTACCCGCGAGCCACTATGCCTCCCGAGTGAGGCCCCATCACCATCAAGCCGCTCATCACTCGCGCTCCCTCACACTGCGATGCACCGTGCTTGAGCCCCAGGAGTGACGATCGGGGAAGGATCCAAAATGTGAGCATCTCCCATCTTCCTCTATTTCGAACCCTAAGTCTTCTAAAGAAGGGTCATGATAAGTCTATTAATTATCCTAATTTAACCATTAAAATAAATATTAACTAATATATATTTATTAAGAATTGATATTTTTATCAGTGTTTTATAGAAAAGAAGTTCATAGATAGGAAGAGCTTAATTTTTAGAGTCCAACGGTGCTGACAGCACTCAAATCGGAGTTCGAACGGGCCCAGAATCAAAGTTTGAAGTTATTGCATGATTTTTATAGCAGTCGGTCCATCGATAGCCATTGAAGCTGGTCCACGAGCCCGTCTGTGGACCAACTTCGTCCCGAGCACCAATTTCGGTCGCCCATCACCGTCCGTCACTGCCAGTCACCGGAGGGGATACCGGAGACCACCTTTCACCGAAAAAACACCACCGAAAGACCCCTTTCTTTCGATCGGCCACCGTCAGTCAATTTTTCTCCATCCGCCCACCGGCATCGCTCGTCCACGGTCGTTCCACCACCACCGGCTTCATCCCGAGATGTCGACATGGCCATCACCACTGCCCACCACCGTCAGATGTGATGCTGTCTTCTCAACTCATCACTTCCATCACCGCCTATAGCAGCCTTCTTCCCATCCCCTGTTCCATTGTCCACTACCGTCCGTCGCCTCCTACCACCGTCCGCCGCTATCCACTCTTCCAAAATTGGGAGGAGCTAGTCCGAATCCAAGTGGGAGAAGGTATTTGAGATTCAACAGTAGTCCGGTTCGGACTTTGCTTGCCTGAGAAGGAAGAAAAGTGATCTCGCATGATTTCTGGCGCTATTTGAGACATGTGAAGCAAAATGGATAGCTGAGAATTCTCTATGCGATATTTAGCCGATCTTGAGCCTGATTGACCCCAAATTTGACCAGGAGGAAGTCCTAGATGAGCTCTATAAAAAGACCCCAAGTAGCAGGCCAAGCAACAGTTCCTTCAGCAAATTTTGCATAGTTTATTTCTTTTTCTTTTATTTTAGATTATTATATTAGCTTAGGAAAAAGGTAAATTACGAAGGAGATTCTAGCGGCAGTGATGTACGGCTAGACTCCTTCAACCTGGGATGAAGATGAAGCCTGTAACCAGGTTCTACCTTTCTTTTTGTACTTAATTCCTAAGCAATAAATATTATGCTTTTCTTGTTTATATCGCCTGAGTTATTTTTCTGATCGAGGTTTTGATCTGACATACACAGCGTACACCCTCTATCGACGTACTGTAATCTCAGGATACGGTATGTATCTCAGAGAGGTAAAACGTAGTATGATAGATTAAACCCCTAATCTTGCAAATTAAGTAGATAGTTTATACTCTGAGTTGACATGTCATGATCTCCGGATACGAACGGTGCCCCATAGGAGATAAATTATTCTAACACCGAATTTGTAAGAATTATTGATATTGCAACATAAAGAGAAGAAGATAAAACCTGTTTGCATTGTGGATTCGAATTCTTAGGTTACTTCTTCTACTAATTGATTTAACTAAATAATTAGTTGTTATCTTATAATAATTACTACTTTTAATTTAATCTTTACAACCAATTTTTCTTTTTGCTGTTTATATAAAATAATTATCCTTGATCCCCGAGGATATGATCCCAACTCACCGCTAGCTATAGTAGTAAGTAGGTTTTATTTTTAATCGCCTATGACAGCGATCAGGTCTACTAATGAGACGATCAAGCAGCTGGCTAAACGTGCCTAGACAAATACAATCGCAAGTTGGATGACCTCAATCGTTGGTTTGATGATTTCCAAGGTGGATGTCGGGAGCGGCTGAGTTTTAGCACTCATCCCCCGCTTACCAACTAAGTCCTGCAAGAACCATCCCCAATCGATTCATGATGCCCCACTGGATCCCTATGACATACTTTTGATCTACTAGACCACTTAGAGAGCTACAAGGCTCTCATGCAAGCCCAGGATACCATGATGCCCTTCTATGTATAGCCTTTCCAGCCATGCTGTGCAAGTCGGTGCGAGCCCGGTACTCCGAGCTCGAATCGAAAAGTATTGATTCCTTCAAGGAGCTAGAGGAAAAATTCATGATGCACTTCAATGACTGTCGAAAGATGCCGCACGATGTTGATAGCATCTTTTCTATCCAACAGCAAGATCGAGAGTCTCTCCAGGACTACATAGCTTATTTTAAGTCGACCACGATAGAGGTATACAACTTGGATGAGTTCATGTCTATGCTAGTCATGAAGAGAGGACTTCGCACCTCCCACTTCACTTACTCCCTTGATAAGAAACCCCCGAAGTCCTATTCCAAACTGCTAACCCATGCACAGAAGTACATCCATGCAGAGGATGGAGGCTTTACCCGACAGGAGATGGACAGGAGGCCAAGAAGAAAGTAGGCCTGTGGAGAGCCAAGCAGAGCCCGAGCAAAAAAACCTGATCCATCATGCTGGCTAAATTTCAAGCCAAGGAGCTTCACTGACAAGGATGGCAAGTACACTCTCCTTCTCATCCCTAAAGCAAAAACCCTAATAAAAGTTAAGGGTGAGAAGTACCGTAGGAGGCCCCATCTACTAAGGTCGGCAGCCTCCTATAACAAGTTCAAATACTGTCAATTTTACCAAGATTATGGCCATGATACCAAGGACTGCCACCACCTAAATCAAGAATCTGAAACCAACGAGGATATCTCATAAAGTATGTTCATGGAGGAGCTCAGCCTACCTCCCTGACTCCCAACTAGCAATTACCTCGGGCCTAGGTGGACAATGCACCAATTGAAAGGCCAGTTGGTATGATGTCCTAGAGGTGGGGCCCACTTTAAAAAGGCCAAGAAAAAAGGAGATGATGATTATATAATTCCTTTTTCTAGTAGGGAGCTTGTCGAGGTTTATAACCCAATGATGATGCTGTCATCGTAGTTATGACGATAGTAAAACATCCTATAAAAAGAATCTTGGTCGATAGTGGAAACTCAACTATATCTTTTCTTATGATAATTTTGTTTGGATGGATTTGCCTTCAAGTCGCCTAAAACCTATCTTGGTACCCGTAGTCGACTTCACAGGCTATGCAGCTAGAGTTGAAGGTGAGATAACCCTCCCCGTCACCATAAGGATACCCCTGTGTCAAAGCATTATTTTCATGACCTTTACAATCATCCATCTGTACTCGACGTACAATGCTATCCTCAACCGACCAAGGCGAAACTTGCTAGACGTTGTATCAACAAAATGCTTCCATGTCTGCTTCCCGACTAGGGGCGGGATCAATGTGATGCAAGGCAACCAGCAACTCACCAAGTAATGTTTTCAGATGGTGGCAAAACTATGGAATATGGGTGGAGTACCAACTACGGAACACTTGGACCATAAAGAGCCGGAGAAGAGAGGTAAGCCCACTAAACAACTACTCTCCTTTCCCTAGGGAGTGACCTGTTCAAGTCGGGGCCCTTGCCTGAAAAGAAAAGGAATCAACTGCTTGATTTTTTATGGGCCAACTCGAACATTTTTGCCTAGTCGATGTCCAACATGTTAGGAATTCCTTTGAAGGTAATAACTTACAAATTGAACGTCGACACTAAGTACAAATATATTTGATAGAAAAAGAGAAGCTTCGCACCCAAGAGGCAAAAAGTCATTAACAAAGAAGTTGACAAGTTCCTTACTACTTGATTTATCAGGGAGTCCCACTATCCTGATTGGCTCATCAATGTTGTAATGGTTAAAAAGGCCAGCAAAATGTAAAAGATCTACTTGACTATACCGACCTCAATAAAACATGCCCAAAGAATAGATTCTCATTGCCCAAGATAGACTAGCTGGTCGATGTGACATCCAAACATAGGTTACTTAGCTTCATGGATGCATTTTCAGGCTATAATCAAATCTAGATGTCTCCCAAAGATGAAGAAAATACCGCCTTCATGATCGACAAGGGCATCCATTGCTATAAGGTCATGCCTTTCGATTTAAAGAATGCGGGAGCCACCTATCAAAGATTGGTCGACATGGTGTTCAAAGACCAACTGAAGGAACATGGAAGTCTGCATTGACGACATACTAGTCAAGAGCTTTGGAGAGGCCGACCACATCGTTGACTTGGAGGGAGCCTTCAACAACCTCCACCGCCACCATAGGAGGTTGAATCCAAGCAAGTGCACATTTAGCATTACAGCCGGTAAGTTTCACGATTTCATGGTCATCCAACGAGGCATCGAGGTGAACCTAAAAAAGATCCAAGCAATACTTGACATGTAGTATCCGACTTCTAAAAAAGGAGTCTAGCAGCTAACTGGCCGAGTTGTAGCTCTCAGCAGGTTCATTTTCAAGTCGGCAAAATGTTGTCCGCCCTTCTTCAAAGCGCTACGTAAGATACATGACTTCACTTGGATAGAGGAGTGTTGACCAACTTTTGAAGAGATCAGGAGCTTCCTTGCCTCTCCGCCCTTGCTATCAAAGCCAAAGCCGAGAGAAGAGCTATTCCTGTATCTGACCGCCTCTCCAGAGCGGTCAGTTCTGTGCTCATGCAGGTGGACGATGAGGAATTTTAGAGGTACATTTACTATACTAGTAAGGTGATTCACTATGCGGAAACCTGGTATTCTAAACCTGAAAAAATCATTGTTGCTCTAATTATTTATGCCCAGCATCTCAGGCCCTACTTCAAGCTCATCATGTCATCGTCCTAACCTACCAACCCCTGCAGGCCATCCCACATTGGCCTGACACCTCTAGGCGACTAGCAAAATAGATAATCAAACTCAATGAGTTCGACATCTCTTATCATGTGACGTTGTCCATGAAGGTGCAGGTTTTAGCATACTTCTTGGTTGAGTACACATCGACTAACAATAAACCCAAGGAGGAACTTGGCGAGCTACTCGCTAAGTCATCCCACGTGGACCCAGCTTGGATCCTTCACATGGACGACACCTCAAATTCTCAAGGTAGTGGAGTTGGAATGATATTAACAAACTCAAAAGGGGTGGTCACCAAGTATGCCTTGCATTTCCTATCCAAAGCAACCAACAACTAGTCTGAGTATAAGGCCCTGCTAGTGGGATTGAATTTGTCAGAAAGCTTAGAGTAAAGCACCTGAGGGTGTTCACTGACTCATAGCTGTAGCTGGTCAAGTCACAGGTGAGTATGAGGTGTGGGACTTGAAAATGGCCAAGTAGCTTGACCGAGTCCACTCCTATTCGTGGACTTCAACATTTTGGTATTTTCCACATCCTTGGGAATGAAAATGCCTGGGCAGCATTCTTCCCAAGCTGGCAATCTCATCGGATAGTTCTCTTAGGTGAGCATACATTAAATACCTGGAGGCCCCTAGCATTGTTTGTGCTAAAGAGGTCCAACAAGTCACATAAGAGTCGAGTTGGATAGGCCCATATATTAAATACATCAGTGAAGGAGTTATACATGAAGAGCCAGAGAAGCAAGGCTATCGAAGAGGAGAGCTTTACGCTTTGTACTACTGGATGGGCAACTCTATAGAAAGTCCTCTTATCCCCTACTCAAATGCTTACGACCTTCCAAAGCTAATTACATCCTCCGGGAGATCCACGAAAGCATCTGTGGGAACCACTTAGGGGCAAATTATTGATCTACAAGACACTCAGACAATGGTACTACTGGTTCACCATGCAGGAGGACACCATAGAGTTGGTCCAAAAGTGCGACTGTTATCAATGACCCGTCAATATCTAGTGGCAACTAGCGACCTCGCTCTCTCAGCTCATGTCACCTTGGCCATAGTGGGGGATGAATATATTGGACCCATTTCCCCCAACATTCAACCAACAAAAATACCTACCTGTAGTCATAGACTACTTCACCAAGTAGGTGGAGGCAAAACCCTTAGCACACATCACCAAAGTCAAGGTCCAAGCCTTTTTATGGAAGTCAATCATCTCCTGATTCGAGCTCTCTTATACCATTATCACAAATAATGGTCGGCAGTTCGACAATCAAGAATTCAAAAAATTCTATGTTGAGTTGCACATCCGATACTAGTTCACGTCAGTTGGCCACCCCCAAATGAATGGAGAAGCAGAAGTGATGAATCAAACCATCCTTCAAGGCCTCATGGCTAGATTGGACGAAGCCAAAAGCAAGTGGGCCGAGGAGCTTTCTAGCATGTTATGGGCTTACCACACCACTCCGCGAACTTCGACCAACGAGATCTCCTTCAATCTAGTCTTTAGCACTGAAGTGGTGATACCTATTGAGATTGGCCTACCAAGCATAAGAATCGAGCGTTACAATGAACTGAGTAATCCAATTCAGCTGAGAGCCAATCTCGACTTAATTAAGGAGACTAGTGACAAAGCCCACCTCCGTATGGTGACATATCAGCAATGAGTCTCTCGGTTCTATAATTCTCGGGTGAGATCCAAAACATTCTGCCTTGGGGACTTTGTCTTGCACCGGGTTGACATCTCAAGGCCAACCGAGCAAGGCAAGTTAGCTCTAAACTGGAAAGGGTTGTACCGAGTAGTTGAAGCTTTGCATCGAAGAGCCTACAAGATCAAAGAGCTAGATGGGACTCCAATCTCTAGAACCTGGAATGCTAAGAATCTATGGATGTATTATCAATAATGTACTCACTCCATTCAGGAATAAAGAAAGTTCTTCTATCAGGCAAGTTGCTCCACAGTACCATCTTCCTAGATGGAATGCTTTATAGCACCGCCCTCTATCCGGCTAACAAAGAGTCATCCGAAGTATCAGTGAATTGCTCTACAGCATCATCTTCCTAGACAGAATGCTCCATAGCACCGCTCTCTATCCGATCGACAAGGAGTCATTCGAAGTATCGGCGAGTTGCTTCACAACACCTCTTCCTATATAGAATGCTCTATAGCACAGCCCTCTATCTGGCCAACAAGGAGTCATCTGAAGTATCAAGTGAGTTGCTCCATAGTACCGTCTTCCTAAACAGCATGCTTTACAGCACCACTCTTTATCTGACCAACAAAGATCATCCAAAGTATCGGCAAGTTGCTCCACAACACCATCTTCCTATATATAATGCTCTATAGCACTGCCCTCTATCCAGCCGACAAGGAATCGTCCGAAGTATCAGCGAGCTGCTCCACAGCACCTTCTTTCTAGATAGAATGCTCTACAACACCGTCCTCTATCCAACAAACAAGGAGTTGTCCAAAGTATCAACGAGTTGCTCCACAGCACTATCTTTCTAGATGAAATGCTCTACAGTACCACCCTCTATCTAGTTGATAAGGAGCCATCCGAAGTATCTATAAGCTGCTCCACAGCACCGTCTTTCTAGATGAAATGCTCTACAACACCGCCCTCTATTCGGTCGATAATGAGTCGTTCGAAGAACCAAGTGAGTTGCTCCATAGCACCGTCTTCCTAGACAGAATGCTCTACAGTACCATCCTATCTCCGACCGACAAGGAGTTATTTAAAGTATTGACAAGTTACTCCATAACACCATCTTCGTAAACAGAATGCTCTACAGCACTACCCTCTATCCGATCGACAAGGAATTATCCGAAGTATTGGCAAGCTACTCCATAACACCATCTTCTTAGACGAAATGCTTTACAGCATCACCCTCTATCTGACCGACAAGGAGTCGTCCGAAGTATCAGGCGAGTTGCTCTACAGTACCATTTTTCTAAATAAAATGCTCTACAGCACCGCCCTCTATCCAATCGATAAAGAGTCATCCAAAGTACCAGTGAGTTGTTCCACGGCACAATCTTCCCGATAAGGACATCACCAAGCACTAATCTTAAGGACATCGCCCAGCACTAATCTGTGATGCAGATAATTTTTGGATGTATGGGATATGGAATATTTATCATTTTTAGGATATTTTGTTTAAGTTGTTTTAGGATTTGTTTTTATCGTTGTTTTAAGATTTGTTTTCTAGGATTGGTATATCTCGATTTGTTAGAATTTGTTTCCAATTGCTTAAGTCTATTTAAAGATTGTAAGCTCAGAGCATTATCGATAATTTTTGAATAAAGAAATTTCTGAGTATTCTTCTCTTCTCCTGGTTCCTCTCTTTCTTCTTTCCCTTCTCCTCCAGTTCTTCTCCTCCTTTCTCCCCTCTTCTTCTCTTCTCTCTCTCTTCCTCTTCTCTTCTTCTCGATTCTCTTTTCCCAGATTCCTCTTCTTCCTCTCTTCTCCCTTCTCCCTTCTCCCTTCTCCTCTGATTCCTCTTCTCAGTTACCCTCTCCTCTACATCTTCCTCCTCCTATTACTCTCCTCTTCCTAGTTCACTTTCTCCCTCTCTTCTTCTTACTTCTCTCTCCTGGTTCTTCTTTCCCATATTCTTCTTCTTCCCCTCTCTCTCTTCTTTCCCTTCTCTCTCTTCTTCTCTGATCTTCTTCTCCTCTCTTATTGGCTTGAGAACTAAACACCTGAATTAATCACCACCAACCTTCCTTACGGTCCACACTGCCATCATCTCGAAACAGAGCTATCAAACCGTGTGAACCTCTTCTTTGATTCGACAACCTGACGATGAACCAAAACCCCTCTCCATTGTTGTCTAAGACTCCGTTCTTGCTAGAAATCGCCATGCCAATCCCAGCCATGCTGAGCTCTGCAACAGGGCCACGGAACCGAATCCGAGCGCGCCACCTGCAGCCGAATAAGCAGTCCATCGACCAAATCTTTCACTTGAGATCGTGTAACCCGTTGTTGTGCCATCTTCGCCAGAGCACCTCGACCTCCAGAAATTGCCATGCCAAGCCATGCTGATCCCAGTCGTGCTAAGCTCTACAATAGTCCAGCGCCCGTCTCCACCGTCACTGGTCACCACCGACCGAAACCACCCCATCCTTCCCTCCAATCGACGTCTCCACAACCGTTTGAGCCACCATTGGCCATCGCAGCATCTTCCCCCCTTCCAACTTGGCCCCCTTCCACTGATGCCAGCTGCCGGAACCCCGTGCCACAAACACCCTCGTGCAGCCCATCTTCCCCGTCGACCACGCGATCCGGATGGCTGTGTCATGCTCTCCGGTGCCAGCTCCTTCAGAATCACCGATGAAATCCACTAGATTTTCCCCTCCAAGGATCGGATCCCCTATTTTAGGTGTTTCGCATGCTCGTCAAAGCATAAAGAAGAACCCCTTGCACAAACGTGAAAGCAAGATGTCCTTTTGCATGCTTCTCAAAGCAAAACCAACCCACTTTGCCGACTTCAGGCTATAACAGAGATAGAAAAAAGAAAAAGAACTTGGATTTGTTTGACCTGACCTAGGGATCATTTCTTAATGGCCAACAATCCAACTTCTTAAACTAATTTTGATCGGGTTGTCCAGCATCAATTTTGGTATCAGAGCATGGTTTAGGCTAGGTTAAAATAATATTCTATCTCATGGCTATTTGGTTTATTTTAGGATCAGGCTGGAGTCAGAAGATACCTGGAATTGCCCATGACTTTGGAGCCTGACTCGATAGAGTCGAGTTCTCCCCATCCCAGGAGAATGATGAGGACATCGCCAAGCACTAATCTTGAGGACATCGTCTAGCACTAATCTATGATGCAAATAATTTTTGGATGTATGGGGTATGGAATATTTATCATTTTTAGGATAGTTTGTTTAAGTTGTTTTAGGATTTGTTTTTATCATTATTTTAGGATTTGTTTTCTAGGATTGGTATATCTCAGTTTGTTAGGATTTGTTTTCGGTTGTTTAAGTCTATTTAAAAGTTGTAAGCTTAGAGCATTATCGATAACTTTTGAATAAAGAAATTTCTGAATACTCTTCTTTTCCCCGGTTCCTCTCTTTCTTCTTTCCCTTCTCCTCCGGTTCTTCTCCTCCTTCCTCCCCTCTTCTTCTCCTCTCTTCCTCTTCTTCTCTTCTTCCCGGTTCTCTTTCCCTAGATTCCTCTTCTTCCTCTCTTCTCCCTTCTCCCTTCTCCCTTCTCCCTTCTCCTCTAATTCCTCTTCTTGGTTCTCTTTCTCCCTCTCTTCTTCTTACTTCTCCCTCCTAGTTCTTCTTTCTCCATATTCTTCTTCCCCTCTCTCTTCATCCCCTTCTCTCTCTTCTTTTCTGATCTTCATCTCCTCTCTTAATGGCTTGAGAACTAAACACCTGAACGAATCACCAACCAACCTTCCTTACAGTCCGCACTGCCATCATCCCGAAACAGAGCTATCAAACCGTGTGAACTTCTTCTTTGATTCGACGACCCGACGATGAACCAAACCCCCTCTCCTTTGTTGTCTAAGATGCCATTCTCGCCAGAAATCGCCATGCCAAGCCGTGCCAATCCCAGCCATGCCGAGCTCTGCAACAGCCCGGTGCCCGTCTCCATGATCATTGGTCACCATCGACCGGAACTGCCCCATCCTCCCCTCCGATCGATGTCTCCATAGTCGTTTGAGCCATCATTGGCCGCCACAACATCTTCCCCCCTTCCAACCTGGCCCCCTTCCACTATCGCCAGCCATCGGAACCCCGTGCCGCAGACACCCTCATGCGACCCATCTTCCCCGTCGACCATGCGATCCAAACGGTCATGTCATGCTCTCCAATGCCGGCTCCTTCAGAATCATCAGTGAAACCCACTGGATTTTCCCCTCCAAGGACCGGATCCCCTATTTTGGGTGTTCTGCATGCTTGTCAAAGCACAAAGAAGAACTCCTTGCACGAACGTGAAAGTAGGGAGCCCTTCGCATGCTTCTCAAAGCAAAACTAGCCCACTTTGCCGACTTCAGGCTACAATAGAGATAGAAAAAAAGAAAAAGAACTTGGATTTGTTTGACCTAGCCTAGGGATCTTTTCTTAACGACCAACGATCTAACCTTTTAAACTAATTTCGATCGGGTTGTCCCGCATCACTTCCTAGACGAAATGCTCTTCAGCATCACCCTCTATCCGGCCGACAAGGAGTTGTCTAAAGTATCAATGAGCTACTTTACAGTATCGTCTTTCTAGATGAAATGCTCTACAGCATCATCCTTTATCTGGCGAACAAGAAGTCATTCGAAGTATCAACAAGTTACTCTATAGCACTGTCTTTCTAGATGGAATGATCTACAACACCACCCTCTATCCAGTTGACAAGGAGTTGTCCAAAGTATCGACTAATTGCTCCATAGCACCATCTTTCTAAATGGAATGCTCTACAACACCACCCTCTATCTGGTTGATAACGAGTCATCCAAAGTATTGACGAGTTCCTCTACAACACTGTCTTCCTAGATGGAATGCTCTACAGTATCGCCCTCATCCAGCCAACAAGGAGTCATCTGGAGTATCAACAAGTTGATCCGCAGCACCGTCTTCCTAAATGGAATGCTCTACAACACTGCCTCCTATTTGATTGACAAGGAGTCAACCAAAGCATCATTTCTTGCCCAATCGAATCACTGTCGACCTAAGCAAACGTGTTTCCATGGTCCACACTTGGCTTGCAATGCATCCATGGCATTCAGTTGTTGTTTGATGGTCAAGTCTTCATGGCCCACAAATCCATTAGGCTAGAATATTCGAGTGACTTAAAAAGAATTATTGTTCTACTTAGCAAGGTTTATGATAACCAGGTCCAATGATGATACATGGCACTTCGATATTGACTCCACCTAACCACTTGCAAAATTTTTCAAAAGAAAAGGATACTTTTCATTACTGAAGGAAAAGTTTTTACAAGATAGGGTTGCGCCAGAGTACAAGAACAAAAATGAAAAGAAGGGAGATGAACTTCATTTTCTAGGCTTGGTTGTGGGAAGAGTGCCGGACTTGATGGCTTCCAACATGGTGATGATGATGGCCTCCATCTTAGCCATCATTTTGGTAACCACCTCCCTCACCAAAGCTTTTCCGACTTTGGCAGTAACCTCCTCCTCAACCTGTGCTGTCGTCTTCTTGACTTCATCCTTCTCAGCTGCTCCGACATTAAGCAACATGGCACCTGTCACTCCTCCTAGCGGCACAGGTCCACCCACGATGATCTTGCTCAAATCCAGCAAGTTGAAGGCCTCAAGACCTTCCTCTTGCACTCTTCAAACCCTTTCTCGAAGGCATCACAGGGGACTTCACTGACCTCATCCCTAAAATCGGTTGATTCTTTGTAAGCCTCGATAGCCCTCACTGCCTCAGCCTTCGCTGCTTAGGCCACCAGTTCAGCGGCAACGACATTCGCCTTGGCTACCATGGCCCTACCCTCCGCCAAATGGGCCTTGAGATTGAAGGCTTTGAGCTGCACCTCCAGTGACATCGCCCTGGCGGTGAACTTGGAGAACCTATTCTCTGGATAGGTGATGTAACCTTCTTTATCGATGACCTCACGTTCATTTTTTTTTTCCTAGGACTCTTGGTAGTGGGTGTCTTCTAGGGATGCTTGAAGTTCCTCCTCCAATTTGCTCTCATGGGCCTTGGCAATCAAGAGCTCATCCTCCAAAATCTTAACCCGTGCTCTCTAGATCTCACTCTAGCCCATGGCGAAGTCCTTCAATTCACCCACCTTCCAGCATGCCTCCTTGATGATGAAAGCATCGTGGACAAGCTATCAAGAAAAGAGATGTTATGAGTCGATCTTTCTCCACCCTTGGTCGATCATCAAGGCAAGAACAAGTGAACTCACCCCAAGAATTTGTGGGAAGAAATCGCCTAGGACCTCTTCGACCAATCAATTTCCTCAATCCTCCCGATTGACTACCAGAAGTATGAGGCCGAGAAGCTTCTCAGCCAGCCCACAATCCCTGAAGATGGAGGAGTTTAGCCCCATTGATGCCAACCTTCAATCACCCTACTCCCTCTCAAGAGGAGCTTCCTTGGGCACAGGGGAGCCCTTGGGGGTAGGGCTTGGCGGCCTAACCTCCATTACAGAAGGTGATGACGGAGTGGTGGATAGAGTTAGTGGTCGAACCAGAGACAATGCAGGAGTGATGGTAGAGCTCCCTGGTGGCGACGACTGGGCAGCTGGCACTGACAGATTTGCCTCCCCAACCACTCTGCTAATGACAGGGGTTGGAGCGGATTGAGGTGTGCTGGCCTCTTCTAGCCTGGACTTGAAAGCTTGCACTAGCTCGGGTGTCACCATGCGAGCCTTCTTTGCCACACCATTTCTTGGCTTTCCTATGACTACCCTCTTTCGGCTAATCTCTTTCAGCTCCTTAGTCGAAAACTTCATATCTGCATAAGCCAAAGGATCAAATCGGTTAAATTAGAGCAACCGTCAAGGAGCAAATACGAGAACACTCATCTAGGGCTCTCACCGAGTTGATCTCAGCATCAAATAAGTTTTGTTCTGATAGAAGGTCTCTCTCTTGAGGGATCTTCGAGCTAAGAAGTTGCTTGAAGATTTCTAAATCGGTAGGGCTGACTTCAGCATTTTGGTTTGAAGAGCTATCCGAGTCACTCCATATCCAATTCATCCCCTCACAAAAGGCAAAGAAAAACAGGTTCTTTCAACCCTTAATGGAGGAAGGCAGTTGGAATTGGATCTTCCTACCCTACCTAGGAGATATGAACCACCGACCTTCCTCAATCGAGTGTTGTTTCAGTGCATAAATCACCCAAAACAGGAAAGACCTAGCCACGATCTTGTAAAAGTGGTAAAGGACTGTAAAGGAGCAGATGATCCTAAATGCATTCAGAGTAAGCTAGGCAGGGACAAGTCGGTAATGGTCCAAGGGGCCAAGGATGAAAGGGTAAAGTGGAAGGCAAGCCTGAAATGGAAAAAGCCCTCATATAAAGCGATCCCCACTTCCAATCAAGATCAAAGATAACTCTATCACTACGGTCAGGAGCAGTAATCCTAATATGATCTGGGACTTTGGACACTCTTGAAGATGGATGACGTTCTCTTGGGTCATGGTAGAGGCCATGCTAGCCATACCCACAAGCACCGGGGCATCAAGCATCGGAGCAACAACCACTAGCACAGGAGATGATGTCGAGGTACTTGGATCCACTGCCCGGCGAGTCCTGCGCATCACCCTAAATCGATATCTTCTTCTTCATGGTCAGAACAAAAAGCCCTGACTAGGAAAGATTCGACAGAACTTCTGAGCCCAGATACATTGCTCACCAAGTGGCTTTCGCCCCAGATGAACTTATGCCGATCTAAAGAATGAAAAGGAATGGAAACCCTAACAGAGTGGCAAGACATTGAGCACGGCCTCACCGGAAAGACCCTACAAAGGACCAAAAGAAAAGATGGATGGGGGTGAGAATAGAGAGGGAACCAACTTGGCACAAAGGAAAACCCCCGGAGTAATCTCATTTCAAAATTCTTCCTCTCTTTTCTCCTCTCTATAAACTGGTGAAGGCAAGACCCCCTTGATGAAGATGGAAGGCCCTTAAAACCGGTCCCAACAACTAGATTTAGCCCCCATTTGGCGAAGCCCTCTAGGATTCGGACACGTGGCAAGCCCTCGCCTTTGAAGGGTCTCATCGCCTCGAGCACCTCTCCTATACATTTACTCCTCATTCCGGGAAGAGTAAGCAAATAATTTCGAACTACCTCCATTAGAGCCACATGGCAATCCCTAGTTGGCCGAAGGAAGATGTGCGAACCTAGTGCACAAGGAATTAGTTGCAAGACCATGATATGCCACATCAAAGGCTCTCCCCCTCTCGATTGGAATACCATTACAACTAGCAAATATCCATTCATGAGCCCAGTTAGCAACCAGATAGTGCCCAAGTTGATCCGACCTCCAAGGCGGTCAAGTCATCTACTTCCATCGCCCGAAGGCGACAAGAGCGCCAAGTTTCCTAGGCTCGAAAGCAGGGGGCATCTAATATAGTAATAGCTAACATATAACCGGTGGCATATCGAACTGTCATGTGCACTACTGGCAGAGGTGGATCCAGGCATGCCTTAAGAAAAATCACAAGTATGGCCCACCAACTAGGCACCATTGTTGAGACCAACTAGACAGTTTTGACCACATTTTCTACTACATCTCGCTCTGCACCTTCCAAGCCAACTTTCTATTCCGTTCAACTAGCTAGTCGATTAGCCTAATCTAAACTGACAAGCAACTGGCCTATCCATATGGCCATAGGCCTATTCTAGCATAACTGGCTTTTATGCAAGTAGTAGCAGGCAAAATTTCAACGACTCCTGATGCCACAACTAAAAGACCCTAGTGGTGAGGATCTCAGAAAACAAAATCTTATTATCTCAACGAAATCCGTCATACCTATCAGAAGTAGATATTCTATTATATCACGTAGCCATACAAATAGGTAAGAAAGATCTCTGATCCACGTATGTAATTAGATATTCTCATACGCTCTTGCTCTTACATTCACCAAATTACCACAGGCCTTCAGCTCCGACCAATGTAGTCTCTCATTTTCCAATCACTGACTTGAGCGTTGGAATATCTCTATTAATAACCTCAACTCAGGGACCTTGCATATCACTAGAACGAAACCATCCAAGAAGATCTCCAGTCCCCACCAAAAAAAATTGAAGCATTCCTTCACCATCGTCGAAATTCAATGATAAGCGAACAAACAGCAATAGAGTTAAAGCTAGCTCCTTAGCTTACCTTGAGCAAAAGACCCTACATCTCTTGTTGACACAAGCCTCCATGACAAGCACATGAATGCCTCCCATATCATGGAAACTGTAAATGATTCAAAAGACCCGGAACACTCGGTCAACATTTCAACATGAACCCACATCTTACACTAGGCTCGATCTACACTCTCATTGATCTCTGATGAATACCATTACTTTTTATAGAAATAATGGTACAATCGAATTCAAGAAATATAGATTAACTTGGAATTAAGTTTAAGGCAAGGCTGGACAGAAACATGCGAGCCAAATCAATAAGATTTAGTAAGGTTTCCTTAATGTTAATCGATCTTTATTTTGAGACAATTTCTCGCTACCATTCCATTTATCCCTCTGCACACATATTTCTTATTCAAACAATCATATCGTAATCACAATTATTTGAATGTCCAGACTGAAGCTTGAAACAAAAAAGCAATGATACTCCAACAAAGTTCTAAAAAGGTTCTCAACCTGGAATTCAAAGGCCATTGGTTAAGCAAACTAGATTGACAAGCTATTTACATGGGGTTTTTGATGGACGAGTCCCTGTTTTAGAACCAAAACTACCCTTTCTAAGAAGAAAGTTGTCAGCTGACTAGCACTTTCTGAGATTCAGTCAAATTATGCTTTCCCTCAAAATGCTAATGCTATGAGAACTTCCTTTATAAATGACCACTTGTAATCATGATAAAGATAGCTGATAACAAATCTGAGTATTTTATGAACAATCAGAATCGGTGCCAAGATATTCTAATCAAATGGTAAGAATGTCATCACCATATGGTAACTTTTCTAATCACCATACGAGCAAATCTGAGAATTTTATGAACAATCGTGATCAGTGGCAAGATATCGTAATCAAATGGTAAGAATGTCATCACTATAATGGTAACTTTTCTCATGGGAGTAACACAACACTATCTGTATAATTGAAATGCACCGCACTTGGATCATGGAGATTCTTGAAATAAAGGGAAAGATATATCACAACAATGGCTACTTCAAAAGAATGAATATTTTAGCCGTAGTTGGGAATTTACCAGAGAACAACCAAAGATTTATAAGTTTTTAGTATCTCTCCTTTCAGTAAATTCTCCCATTCTTAAAAGGGTATCAAAAACCACTACAAAAAGTTTTTCCCGCATGCTCATCCTCAGTGGGAATCTATTTTGGGTGGCGTAGAATTAACACATTCGTAGATTTTCTCACGACTTTGTCTAGACCTTTGTAGCCTCTGTAACAACTGGGCATCAGAATCTATGCCCATAGTGCCATGAACTCTACGAGATGTCTCCATAGAATCACTGCAGATACAAGCATAGTCAAAAAGTTGACGGCCACTTTCCCATCCCTTTGCATCCTGAATAGCATATAACAATCTTGATCATGCTTTTGAAGTTATCAAAGTTTCCTGACGTCAACCATGACGATCTGCATGGCTAAGGTACTTAGAACATATTGGTTTTTCTATTACAAGACTCCAAGAGGCATATTTCTCAAAAATTAAAACAAAGAAGGAAAGAACTCCAAGGGTCATAAATAATCACCAAGCTCTTAAAAAAGCACACCAGCAAGCCAGACAGATGCAAAACACGTAAGGACCAAGTTGGATGTGCGGTTAAAATATAATTTGAATCTCATTTAAAATTTGTAGTGTCTTTTAAGAAAAAGTTAGGACCTTATTTTGATGCTTCTTAAGATTTGGAAAATGATTTATAAGACTTCAATAAGTAAATCTTATTACAAATTCTTTGCATATATGAAACATTTTCTTTTATGGTTTGGACTTCAAGCCAGTAGCACAAAAGATATTGATTAAACATTTAGACTGACCACCCATGCATTCCTTTCATGGTGTGGGAGGATATTTGAAAAGATAAACATGACAGAATCTTTAAAAATATTCCTCAGATTCGAGGCTTACTTTCTCATATAGTAGACACTAATCTAGTTAGGTTCACAGCAACCATGCCTCCCCACCCAGCTGTCTGGTTTTATTGCATATCAAAACCTCCTTTTAGGTTCTTTTCATCTTTGATGCACAAACTCTAATTTGATCAGTTTTAGGTGCTCAATAATCAGTTCCACTATTATATTACCATGCTCATTCTAGTTTTGTGGATGCTGTCAGCTCTGTAGGACTCACTGCATATGCATACATTTTCCAGAGACATTCTTTTGTACAAATTTAAAATATTTTGGAGAAGTTAGTGCCAATAAAAATTATGCAGCATAAACAGAGTCTAAAAGACAGGGATTTGTGTGTCAGGTCAATTGGCATAGGATGCACAGCACAGTTGGACTGATGACCAAGCACCATGGATATTTGTATGAAATGAAAAGCCTTGCAAATGTTGCTAGCAAAGCATTCATAAAACAAACCTTATGGACACCGGATGAGGCCTGGAAACATCATAAACAAACCTTATGGACAAGCAAATGTTGCTAGCAGAGCATTCATAAAACTTAGGAAGGGTCATGATGTATAATTCAATTCTAACATCAAAGACAGATCAGTAGAAAGTGACAAGTCATGGTGAGCGGGAGGAAGCATAAGATAGTGTTGAGCTAACAGAAATGGATCTGGATAAAGAAAAATGAAGATCATCAGATTGCATACCAAGATATTAGTGAAAACATTCTAGCAGTATGCATCAGTCGTTTGAATGGGATTGAATATTCTCGTCAGTTAATATGTAAAATATGGCATTTGAATGTAATCTTGAAAAATTTTAAGAACCAAGAATCAAAAATTCACCAGAATGACCCAGCAGCACCTGTAGTAACATGATTACCTGAGTTAACATCTAGACTAAACGAGAACCATCAAAGATGGGAGCGCAACAGTAAGAATAGAATAGAAAGATGCTGGATTTACCATACACCAGCCACAAACAACCAATGATGAGAAAAAACCATAATGGATAAAAGGAAAGACTGCTGAAGGATGCAGATTTACATGACTATATATAAATATAAATATGTATACCAAAGACTGTTATCCAATAAACATGACAGCAACCTGAGTCAGTAGTAACAACAAACAGTACCGGGCGACCACCAGTGGTGAAGCTGCTGACAGATTGGTGGGAGGAGTCCTACCAGCAACTGCTGGAGCAACTGCCCGGCCTTTGGGGGTGCTCTGCTGGTCATCTGTTGGCAATGGATTCTCAGGCCTATTCTGTGGTGGTGGTGTCAAATGTACTTGCCTGCTGTTGCCAAGATCATGACCTGTCCATGCAGAGGAAAAGAATATGAGTGACATTTGAATCTGTAACATTGTCTAGTCTTTTTTCAATGCATTTTAATACTATATGATGATGGGATTCGGTTACTCCTCAGGAGCCAAGTTCTGTAGCCCTTGAGCCTTTGGCCCACTGAACAAGGACATTCCAACAACACTCCACATAAAAGAAGGAGACAATTCACAAATCAAGCCACAAGCCTTAAACCTATTGACAAAACTAGCTTTTGGACAGTACAAAAAAATTCATGCACCTTATAGGAAAAATTGCACAACTGAATGCTCATTGTAACTTGACATATTGTAGGCTGTTCATACCAAACGAAGTCCGAACAATGGAAAGGACACAGAATTTTGTCACTCCTATAATGGCAGTCAACCAAGTATTTAGGCACTAATTAGATAATGAGAAATAAAGCATGACTTGTTTTGCTCAATCATGTAAGGGAGTAGAAGTGAAGCTATACTACCCAGAAAATCACATTCAACTCCTAGAATCCATATCAAATACATATCTGAATCAGATCCATGTCAGACACGTGGGATGCTCATCAATTCTTTTTAATGAAGCTTTCAAAATTTGGTAGAGAGCTGGATTCCTCCAATAATGAGTTTGATTAACTGATAAAATTAAAAAAATCTTTCATCCTTTTTAAGATTGAACTAAAACGCACCTATTAAAATAACCATGCAAAATATCATTTTCTCAGATTCTTATTTAATTTGGAAGCTTGTTGAGAAACATGCATATTGAAGATCTTTGCAGATAAAATCTTTTAACCTTTTCATGTACACTATTTATACAAGTTTTAGTGAAAATTAGTTTTATGTATCCCTATATCTCTTTCTTTTCGTCTTGTAGAATCAAACTTTTGGATGTGTCCGATCCAATTCTTGTATCCATGCTCATGCAACACTAGAGAGAATTATGGCACACAGAAGATACCTAAAATAATCAAGATCTTCAATGGTCATGCATAAAATGTATGTGACAAGAAATGCCTTTGGTACAATATCAAACCCCCCCCCCCCTCATGAACAAGTCAAGAAAAGAATACATAAGGATTTTACTAATAATTGTAATAAGGAGAAAAGATAGTCTTACAATTGGATTGTGACCATCCTAGTTTTACATTCTCCCTATCAAAAACTATACGGTATCCCGTCATAAAATTCTCTGCATGTACAAAGTTGGAACTGAATTAATAATAGAAATGAAATGTGTTAACAGAACAAAAACCAAAACCAATTTGTGTAGTCGAAAAACCGCTCACGTCCAATAATTCCCATGCTATCTGCTGTTGGTTGTAGCGCTAAGCAAAATCCAGCAAGATCTCCCTGCAACAGCATCATCATCTCATATCTTCTCTCCAATTGTATATTTACACACAGAAAAAGTAATTTGGAAGCTGCATAGAGGTTGCATGCTGGAGATTTGACAATTTTGATATTTGGAGATCAATTTCTTTCCACATGTAATGCTCAAATTTTGTGAAGACAACTGTGTGCATTATAATTACCATAGGACAACAGCAATCTCGGATGAAGCATGCACAGAGCAGCAAATGTCAAACAATCTAAGAAAAAAAATCCATTAACTAAAATACTAATTTGTTAAAACTCAAAAACGAACTCTAAATGAGAAAAGAACTACCAGACACATATGGTTAAACCTGTCAGAATGCAAAGTCCAAGACCAGCAATCTAAATTGCAAAAATTAAAGAAGAATGAATTTGACAATTCTGTCTCACAGGAGATCAAGTTAGCAAGAAGGTGTGCCCCCTCATGGCCAGCCATCACATGCTTTGCCACCATTATAATGTCTCAAAAGGCTCAGGACGAAATGAGGCTTTGTGTATATGATCTAAACCGTTTTATAAGCTAAAGGCAAGAGACAGTGACCAATCAGCATCAAACTGATATGGCATTGTATCACCAATTACGGAAATGGATTCAAGCATGTGCCAGTAGCAACATGATGGGGCCTAGAAAACATCCTAAGGATAGCAGATAATAACAAGAAATTTAAATGCAAGATTTTCTGAAGAGTGTAACTTATCATAGGCAAAAGATGAAATATTTTGGAAGAAAGTGATAACAAGTGAAAAAGCAACTTCCAGAACATACAAATGGACAGTAAGGTCTTGTGCAATTTTAATCATCTGTGGAGATTTTAATGAATAAATAAATGCATGCACTGATTGTACCTTGTTTCTCCAGGACTCAATTTGCAGGACACGTTCTCAACCCTTTATCTAGTATTTTTTTTGGCAAAACCCTTTATCTAGTATTTGAAGAATATCCAAATTGATGCTGAAGCAGGTGGTTTCTGCCACTATCAGAAAAGTCACAAACTACAGTAGGGAAAATACGTCGAAAGTAGTTGAACCCATCAAGCTAGACTAGAATATAGAAGAGGCCCCAGTTTAACAAATTGATTATTAAAAAATATACATGAAGGATGCTAATGAAAATGAGTAGTCAGTTTTTATAACATCCAAAGAACGTACCATGCAAGGCACTGATCAGGCCAGGAACAGCAGAGCTGTGACATTCAGATGATTGGTAAAATTAACTGAATTGTAGAGAATGAGAATGATTATAGAGGGCTGTGTTGATGCCTTGTAATGCATTGACATCTGAACTTTGCATGAAATCTGTATATAATCAAGGATGGCCAGGAAACCATATTTCAACTTACTAGGACTGCCCCACATGAATGAGGGTGGGCCTTGGTATGATAATAAGGTTGCTCCACTGTAACCTAGAAGTCACAAGTTGAAACATAGAGCAGTAGCAGAAACCTCCTGCACTAAGATGCCCTTGTTCAGGACTGTCCCACGTGCCATCTTGGGGAGGCGTTTGAAAGAAACAAGAATTGAGAAATATCGAAGCAGTGTGTACCAGAGGGCAAAGTTTGAAACTATGCACATCCAGACATCCAAATGTGGACTTGCTACATCAGGACTCTATTTCTTGGTATAGGATGTGGTTTTTGTCATTGCTTTGAAGATATCACTCTAATGGCCTACTTAGCAAAAGGTCGCTGATGACATGATGATTGTGAACAGTATAGTTGTATCAAAAACAGCAGCACAAGTCAAGCCTGATGGTGAGAAGAAAGAACTTACTCATGCTTCAGATATAGCAGCTAGAGTTAATACAGGTCCACTTTGAACATGGACACGTTTACTTTTACCCACATCTTTTTGGACATCTATAGAGCAATGACAAGCAGCACAGCTTAGAGACACCCAAGACACTAAGACAGCTAGAACAATAGGTGAAATAGAATGAATAACTACTACAATTTTTGTTAGTTGTAATACACATGTTTTGGGTAAATGTAATATTTTCTATTATTTCTTGGAGTACATGCATAGGAGATTATCTGTCATTACTACTTCCTGTTGATGACTGAATACTAGTCTTAATTATAACAGATTATCAAAATTTGTTGGATCATGTGCTCAATACATCAGTCTTAACTTTCTTTGTCTGCACTTCTATTTTGTTTGTAAGATTGCTAGTGCCTTGATATCTTTCCTAGTTACTACCAGGATTGCCTAGTTGCGTGAAATCAAATTCAAACCCTTTGAGAAACAAAATATTATCTGTTAATCGATTACTGACATCTAAATTTTATAACAGATTATGGCACCGAGTATAGCTGCTAATTTTAGTATATCTGAGCTTCCAATCTTCCATTTAGTATATGGATAGCATCAGTAATAACAAAATTATCGATTATGAGCTTACTTAACAGCTAAATTATTATATAATGCTCTTCACAGCTTTATTTTTAAGAATGTGCATGCATGCATATGCAACCACAGAAACACCTATTAGATAATATATCATTTACAACATTAGAAAAACTATCATCATGCTCAATAATTGTTTCATTAGGCATCTTGCAAGCCATACCATCAATAGTTACATCTGCAAATCTTGGAAACGGTACAAGAACTAAATTTATTCTACATGTCTGCATTACATTTTACTGGAAACTTTTAGCACGATGACAGACCTTTATACAGAATATCTATCCAGTAATAACATAATGCTAGAAGTTTGGAATAGTAAGCTAAAAAAACAAGTACACACCTCTTCATAAACATGATAAACAGGACTATTAGCCATGAAACTTTTGTTGACAGCAAACATTAATGTCACAGTTGGTATCTCAGGCATCTCAAGAGGACTGTTATCACAAGCAGAAGAACTCAGTGGGAATGGATTCAACCAAACACAGCACATTTGCTATTCCACTATGACTACTTAAGAGGTTCACCTGGCCTTGTAACAGTACTCCCAAGGAGAATCATTGTAAACAAACCTCGAAGCATTAACTTGCCTGTCGAACTACAAAATTTTGGAGACAAGTTAATTCCTTATGCAACATAAGGAAGCCATAAAATTACATTCAGGAAGCAAAAATTACCTCTGTAGTGACTCTCTTATAAACATTGTCAGGAAGAAAGGTGAATGATGAGCCACTGTCAACTAGTGCATGAAAGATGGTTTTCCCAAGACATCGAGATGCAATGCAAAAACTTTCCACCTCGACAATGTAAGTAATGCTAAAACCAAAGGGCAAACTAAAAATCAAGACCATGAAAAGGAAAGCAACAGCAAGTGATGCATGAAGTAGCCATAATACAACAGGTGATTCAGCCAATAGGAATTGAGTATGGTGCTTGACCCCTCCCAAACACAACAGCTAATTCAGCCAATAGGACTTTGGTATGTTGTCTGACACCTCCCCCCTCAGTGCACATGTTGGTGGGTGGTTCCAAGTTCAAGCCTGGAAGGTGGTATTCCCACCACATTTCTCCATAAAAATGTTGACAGGTGATTCTAAGGAAAGATTCAACAATATAGTAATTTCCACCTAGCTACTTACACCTACATAGGGCATTTGCACATCAAGATAAATTAATTAAATTTATTTCTGGCATGCATATGTATATATGTTTGTTTTAGTCAACAGCATTCAGCAGGATCCATTATTGCAAATTTCATTATTTTCTTAACAATTTTCCCTTTTGTAATGTTAAATGCACATAGAAAGGAAGCTGCATAATACGTCAGACATCCAATATATCCTTGTTTGTTCATTGCAATCAGCTATTCTAAGTCAAAAGCAACTGAGCATCAATGACCATCATTTAGTGAATGACATACAATCCGATGGCATCAATATTTCCAATTATGCAAGAAAAAAACTTCTTAAGTTGACTTAAACTACATAGGCCTTTATATTTGTAGAAAAATGACAACATTCACCAATATATGGGGAAGAAAAAGAAGAATGAGTGAATGAACATATGGTTAACAATATGCATGCAATCCTTGAAAATAGATAATAAATTTAAATATAATACAAGAATGCATAATGAACAAAACACTGAATGATTAAGAATCATATGCCAGCCTTCAAAAGAACTTACTATTTCCCATTGGAAGGAATAAATGGAGTAGACTGTTGGGTGGCAACCCCCTGATCCCCAAAGTAAATTCTCCCAGAATCTTCTTCTTGAAAGCACATTGAGAAAGAATTTTGCACCAATCCAGATCTTGCAAGGAAGCTTGGAACCGAAATTTCCCCAAATCCCAATCCAAGAAGACCATCAGGAGCAATTCCATCCAAATAATCACCACTTTGCCTCCTACCACAACTGCATTAAAAATTAAAAATAGCTTCAGCGGAGGAATAATATGAAAAGATAAACTTATAAATATAAATAAGAAGCAACCTCGGCCATAGACATTGGAAATATAAATAACGACAGCCCACCCTATAATTACTGAAGCCTGTATAGGTCTGTGGTCCTCATTGGATGCCAAGTACAGTGTATCCTCAACCAGCAATCCTGAACTGGATGTATTTTCCGAGTAGTAGTTGATGTTATATGGGCAAGGCTGCTTCGGACTATTGCAGCTGGAACCCAATGCACAAAGCTCATGACTGCAAGAAAGATGCCTGCTGGTTCTTGATTCAGCGGGACTGTACATACCTAGATCTTTATCCTGCACAATAGATGCTCCATATACCAGGGAGCACCTGCCAATCAATCATCGGAAATAAGTGCTAAACCTGCTGCCAAATTTTAGCAGACCAACCACCTCTTTTTCTGTTTATAAAGGCAACAGTACTAGGACATAATGCTGACCAAGCTAGCATGCCACGGATTCTATTTCAGGCAATATAAAAAGAAGGAATACACATCCATGCAAAAACAATCATGTACTCTTGACAACCATCTCCAGTCAATTACCAATTTAGAGCTGCAAATTAATACCAAATCCTTCAAATCAAGAGCAAAATAAAGGCAATTTAATAGACAGTCAATTTCAAGCACTTTCATCCCAATGGCAACAAAAATTAAATTTACGTATAAATGATGCAATAATGACAGGGATAACTAGGCATGTGAAAGAACTGATTGCTGTTTGCTAGAATGCTCTAGCTTACCTGAGCATGAATAGCAAAGCACTTTTTATTCAGGGGGCTACAATAAGCCAATTGGAATGGAAAAGCCTAGAATTCATATGCATTTGAAGAATATATAGTTGTCAAGTTCCAATTTGCTGCCAGAACTAGTCCTGAAAATCCTCTCCATCGCCAATATTGAAGGTGCACATATATCTTATGTCCGGGGTTTGCCGGAGATCGAGACAGGAAGGCAGATGGGGTCAACACATTGTTTTCAAAGACAATCTTTTCAACGCATCAGTGGCAATGCCTACCAAATGAGGACATGGGGGATGCTAAGGGTAGACTTGCTTGAACTGCTGAGATTCATAATCTAATTGGACAAGTATTATTTCTAAAATCATTGGTTGAAATTAGAGTAAAAGAAATGAGTAATGAACAAGAGTTACAGAGGTAGATATCTAGGCTGATCAATAGCAGAAGATTTAACAAGTGTTACCTAGATATTTGGCACCTTGCCAAGCATCCCCAAGTCCAACACTTTAACCTCAAATCAGAAAATTCACTATAATTATCAAGACTCATTAGAATTATTTGTCTAGCACTTGAAATAGATGAGCATTAAAATTACACATCTTGCTTAAAATATCATTTGACCATATACACCAAAAACTGCACCAAATGCCTACACTTTTGCCTGATATAAGCAAGTTACTCTTAATTTCCAAATGACATGAAGTTTCAGTGTCATGTCATGTCCAAGTGTCCAGAAGCATAGACACTTCATAATTCCTAAAGACAGAAGCATCCAAGTTAGCAAAGAGATTGAAGGAAACAGGAAACAAAATAAAGGAAGAGATAACAATTGTAGGATCACTTAGAAGTTACTTTGTGATTTTTGGAAGTGAAATAAAGTACAAACTAAGGACTGAAAGGCTTATCTTTGTCAACGTGTATTTTACTGGATGAATGATTTAAAAGAAACTTTACCGGCTCTTAAAAGGGTATGTGATCAAATTGAACAACTATTTAACATAAAGATAGAGAAGTGCTAGACCTTGACATTTCTCAACCATACTCTTTAACAAAGCTCAAATTATTGTGGAAGGTGAAGTTAGCAGCATTCTTTGGTATTTTAATATTACAGTCCTATTGGACATGCATATGTTACTTTGCACTTCTACTACAAACAAAACTGATAATGGTTTTAGAGACTTCAGAACTATGAGTTTCTACCATCATTTTAAAAAATTTTATGAGCCTCTAGAAATTTGGCTAAAGGAAAATTCTAGGACAAGCATTCTTTGGGCAAAGCTACTTCATTATCTTAGAGCCAATTCCAACAGTTTCTAAACAACGTGAAGGCATACAAATGGAAGAAGTGATTGCTGATTGTTTCCCACTTCCAAAATAGGAAAAGCCATATGATCATAGAATGAACTTGCATCTAAACAATTTTTGAAAGGCTTGTTTTGGATGAAAAAAGATTGAGTGGAAGCAAGATTTCACCTCAAGCTAGTTTGAGTTCTTGTGAGCACATTATAGGGTAATTCAAAAGGATCAAAATTTAGTAGTTGGAGTCTTCTACTTAGGGTAATGCACATGCTTCGAAATCTTCCCAGGATCTTGAGCCCGCATTCATTTCCTAAGCTCTTACTTACTGAAAGTGCTTCTAAAATATCAGCTTCCCCATGCCAACACCCGCTCCTACTCCAATTTTGGTAACAATGGCTCAAAACAAGAAATCCTATCTGTTATTTGTTATTTAATATAGTATTGGAGATTTTTAGTATGATATGCTTTTAGGCTGAAATTATGTTTTAAGCACGGTTTGTTGAATTGGACCACGCCACTATGTTTGTGCATACCCCACATACCGATAGCCAACTAGTACTCAGTAGAAAAGGCATACTAAGTCTTCGCACCACAAACCTACCCATACCAATACTGTACTGGTCATACTAGTACAGGTACTACAAACCAAAAACTTTTAAGTGCCATGTATTAGTTTCATGCCAGGCCACAAAACACATGTACATACTAGCTCATAGCCATGCCATATGCTAATCCAAGCCCAACACACACGTGCCAAGTATGGGCCAGCTAAGCTGGCACTCTAATTTTTGGGCTGTTATTAAAGGCAAATGAGGAATTTCAAAGATAGCTTTCTTGTAAGTAATACCAAAAATGCAGGAAAGAATAGGGGGTGGGACTTTGCAACTTTGTTCAAAATCATGGTCTTCATGTTGTGCTTGATATCCTAGGTCATATACTTTCCTATAATAGTTTCACATAACGGTGATTTTAAATGTAGTCTGAAAATGCCAATCATCTATCCCAATGGACAAGATTATCCGCACCTTTTGCTGCATTGCCAATTCCCATCGCATGTTTGGCATTAAAGGATAAAAAGGTTTGAAACTTTTTCCATTAGTGTAAGAAGGGCTCATTAACTAGAAGTCTCCTCGTGGGCCACAGGTTTAATGGACTTCCTGCATACTATGATAAACAATTCATGGGTATGGAGTTTCATTTAAATATCAACTAGCATTGATTGTTCTTCGGTATCATATGCTTGGAAGTATAGATTTAGGGCTCAAACTCTCCTGGCCATCCTGTATTAGATCAGTAAATGACTAGGTCCTAGGATAGCCACGGGACCCAGGTCTATATCAACCATGATATCTCGATTTGTCTCAATTTGTACCTATTGGGATTTGGGAGTTTGGGACCCATCAAGTTAGTAAATGAATCAGCAAGTGTGAATCAGAACAGAGCTAGGACGAGAGAGAGAGAGAGAGAGGCCAAGCTTTGTCTCCTATTTTGTATGCAAGAGAGACAAAAAGAGAAAGAAGAGGAATGAGAGAGGAAGAGCTCATAGTAGTTTTTTCTCATTTTGTTTCAAAGCACCAGTCCCAATACCAACATTGGTGGCATTAACCTAATCATGGGCTCATAAAACCTATCCTAATCCTAAAATATGACAAACAAAATCTGAAAACCCAAAAACAATAAACAATTAGCATCCTAGTGATTCACCAGGATGCCAAATCATCCTAACCATCGGAAAGGTACCATCACACCCTGGCCAAGAATTTTCAGGTCCCAGGACTAGGTTCCAAAATCTTTTCCTGGACTAAAGAGTTTGCTATTGCTTATTATATGCTTCAGACTCCCTCATATGGCATAGTGCTTCCAGCAACAACATGTTTTATGGTAGCTAATCCTTTTCTTCTTTATTTTTTGGGTTCTCTTCGGTTGTTCCCTGGATATGATGGGTTCTTTTAACAATCTGGGGATCAACATAATATATATTCCCTCCAGAGTTTTATCTTCTTTTGATTTAAAACTATTTTATACTTGAGAAAAGAAAAAAAGGTGATTGTAAATCATAAGTATGTCACAATGTTTCTCACTAATTCTGATATCATAGTTCATTTGAAAAAATTCAGTAAGTGGATTAAAATGCACAAGATGGAGGTTAGGAAATTAAATAGCAACAGATGCAAGATCAAGCAATAACAATAAAGGCAAAACATAAAGGCTTAGCATAAAAATTAACATCCTTTGTGATTACAAGAGGATGTCATAGCAATTACAATGGGCCTACCAAACTACTATGATAGCTAGACAAAGGAGCACACTGTAAGCAATCACAGGGAACCCAAAGCAAGTCACTTCCAGCATCCAGTGCCACAAGAAATGAAACATTGGGTGTCCCTATATCAATCCACGTATAATGTAACCTGTCCAATAAAATACAAACATTAAGATTTCTGTCAAACAATCAATTTTAATGTCAATAATGAAAAAAATGTTAAGAACTAATGAGAAAGGCAATAAACAAATGCTCCAAATGTAAGATGAGGCATTATGATGAACTCATAAGTAAAATTTAGATCAACAATATTAACTAGTATTGATGAATATAACAGAACAAATAAGCAGCACAAAAGATTTCAAACACAATGCAAGTGCTATTAAAAAATATTAATAAAATGTGATGTAAGTGAGGAACAGGGCCATGCTTCTTTCCAAAACAATTTAGAAAAACAAATGACATCACAATGATATCATAGAAAGGACAGATATTACAAGCCCCAATGTGATTTGTTTTGAGATCTTTGTTATTTTGAACATATTATATGGAAAACAAAAGAGCAAACAAGAAGGTCCTAATACGAGACACAAGTCAATAAGTTGGAAAGGTGTTTCCAGGATGCTGCGAAAAGACGAGCCTCCAAGTCTAAAGACAAACTCATTGATAGCAGTAATATAGCATGCAATGCCTCATGTTTTAGAATGCAGAGATATTAAAGGTTTTTTAGGTTGTTCAATAAAGTGAAATGTAGAACAATGTTGGACTTGATGCATGATCCAACCAAAAAGGATAAGATGCACAGAGACATTAGAGAGAGTGCAAGAGCTACACAAAGTGTTGATGGAGATTCTCCTCGCATGACCAACTAAAAGGTCTGAGATCTTATTGAGAAAAGAGTTTGGACTTGTAGAGGATTTAGGTGAATTGGCAGCAAGCAGAGGTGAAACCTGGTAAGGATATATTACCCTTATACAGGATCAAATTGTCATATTTAAGAGCAAAAAATAGAACCAAATTGAGGTCCAAAACAAGTTATCAAATTCAAATTTATATATGCACAATTTCGTTGAGCAGAAAATAACTGCAGATGACTATGAAAAGAAAGAAAAGGAAAAAAAACAACGGAAAATGAGAGCAAAGAGGAAAGAGGGACCAGGGCAAGTAAGAAAGGAATCAAAAGGAGAAGCAAGAGCAAACAAAAGAAGGAGAAGAGCCAGACAACTGAGAAGATTACAGGAATTCTTTTTTGGCAGAATCACTTTGAAACACAATGCACACAATTGATACCTAAAACCCCACAGCTGCCCCCCTTGTGATGGCAAAAAAGAAATTAATTACCCTATATTTTATTGTATATTCAGAACTTTTATTTTGGAAAATTTTAAAGTAGCTTTAAACCCTCCTTTAAGCAGCACTGGTGTGAAAAGTTCTACTTTAGGTATATGTGGGTTGGATAAGTCATGAAGTTGATAGGATTTGTTTTTTTAATGTTTTAGGGATCTTTATATATGGTGCTGTAAGATTCTGCACTTCACAATTTAAAAACATTTTGAGTCTCCGTGCAGAATTGGATACTTGGCTTTCAGAAGCTCTAATTCACTTGTAGAAAAAGACATGAATAGTTTATCAAAAGGGGTTACTAGTGGCAGGCCGAAAAAATCATTTTACACTAATTATTTGAATGAAAGATTTTTGCTGGCAAAGTTTGCCTTCGCTCATACTATTTCAGATTTATACTAATATGACATACATTTTCAATCTTCAAAACTATGCCTTTCCTCTTAACTTTTTTGCATAACTTCTATAACCCACAATTCTGTTACAAGACTATGACTATTACAGTCAATCACCCATTGACCGATTACCATTAGAAACCTGTACATAGGACCTCTCTTCTAAAAGCCTAAAACAAAATTTTCTTGACCTTTATATAACTTTTAACAATAGGTAAAAGACATGTTTTGTATCATGTTTTTCTATAACAGGACAGCAAGGAGATTTCTTAGTTGCTAGATTAAGGAGCGAGCACGGTTGAGGATGCAAGTGCGAAGAAGCAGAAATTTTAGCAACAATTTTGGTAAAGAAGTGCTTAGGATGCAAGTGTGGGTCTGAGATTCTGAGACAATTCTGAAGGGGGTGCAATATACTAGGTTGAAGATTCTAGCTATTACGAGTGATTCCTTGACCTAAACTTTTATCTAAACCTTCCTTAGGTCCACCTATGCCTTCATAGGCCATGCCCCAAGTGCTCCTACATCACTTGGTTTCCAAACTCTTAAACCAAAGCTTTCCTTTAAAAACATGAAGACAACAAAAGCGATAGTTGTCCTTTTTAATTTCCAAAACAAAACAACAGATACTCCAAATCCATCAAACATCCTAAATAAATAGTAGGGAATAAGCAAGTGCTATGCACAAAAGTTGCTTGAACTTTCCCAAGATCCTCCTTGGTTTCCAAGAAAGATAGTTAGTTATCCTAACAAAGCTCTTAAATAATCTAAACACTTGAATATTCACATATAAGAAATCCATTTTCTCCATAAGCAAGTGTGCTTACCAAGGTTGTCAAATAGCCTACGTGGACACCTAGAGTTAAAAACCAAGAAAAGTAAGAAGATTAGTGCAGTAACCTTGCATGAGCAAATTGTCGCAAATATGAGTGTACATATGTGTTTACATGTATATATATAGGCAAACATATATGTCTACGTATGTAGTATATGTGTTTACATATATATTCATATATATAGTTCATAAACAACACCATTAAAAAAAATCACAAACAATAACATAATTAACTACTTGAGCAATGCAATTATGTAATATTTGGTTTGACTACTTAAGTTTAACTTGTGTAAACTTTTTGTCAAATAATTTAAAAAGATCTAAGCCACATGGTATAATTTAGCATCAATCAATATCTTTGGGAACACATTATAAAAACCAAGATAAAAAATAAATAAAATATAATCATATAGATAAAGAATGCTTGTCCAAAAAGATGGTTATATAGATGACTATCATAGAAAGATACGCGCACCCCAAGTTACATAGTTTAGCTATACTTCACAATGAATATGCAAAAAGATGGTTGACACTTAGTGTTTAACATTTTTATTGTGTGTATGTGTTTAGCAAATTTAGAAATAGGCACCTTCCAAGTAGAAAATGCAGTATTAGGTGGCCAGAAATTGAGCCCAAGTGGCCAACCCACTTGAAGGCATGGAAAGCACCAAGCACCTAAGCAGTAAGGCTGCCCAGGCTCCTAGGTGACACCTCCTACACAACCATCCCTAACAACCATGGTTCTTACAATTCTCGATGGAAGAAACTGATAGCACGCTGGGGTAGGGTCACTACTTACAATTTCAAGACTTCCCATTTCACAATATATACCAAATTAAAAAAATTATACATTACAACAAAATATATATAAATTGCACTGCCATCTTGTGAGAGCGTCAAGGTGCTATCGACACCATCAATGATTCTAACGAGTGAAAACTTTTCCAAGGGGAAGTTTGATTGCTTATAAGTTTTAGTAGAAAAGATAATGATAGACTTCAACTAATTGTCACAGGAGCTATGAAAAAGAAGGGAAGGTCAGTTTCTCAAAAACTCATGTTTCTTGTTTTATGACATGTAAAATGGTCCGAAACAGGTTTTATAAAAAGGCAAATAAACAAGACTTTTCAAAAGACATGTATTTAGGGAATTGTTGAACCTATCTTAGTAGAACATGCCAACGGAGCTCCTAAAAGTAGTATCTTGGAGGAGTAAAAATGCAATTAATTTCTTATTAAGGATGCAACAATCATGAAGAGCAACATCATCTTTAATGAAAATGCCATTGGGACTCTATCCTTGCTTGTATTGGGGAATTTCCTAGATGTGAAGACAAATTAATTTGCTTGAAATCTATTCTCAAACCAACTAACAACTAAGAAATAGTAACCTAGAACACTATGCAGGTTGTGGTTGGAAGGATGAAAAGGACAAAAGGGAGACCTCCAATTATGCTTGTCCAAGTGTCAGCATTGTTGGGCACAAGATCATGCTTGAGCCTTAAAAAGTGGACCCTTTCATGCATTATCACCATTGTCGGCATCATATCTTCTATGTATGTTTTACCATGACCATCTTGATGCTTGTCAAACTACTATTCTAGGTATTTTTGAATGAGCTTGTAACAACCTAGGATCTCATGCATAAAGACTAACAGGATAGTATTATTTGGATTCCTTTCTGGTATTAATACTCAATATCTCCTAAAAAAATAATCCATTCATAAACACTAAGACCGGTCCATGGTCAACCCAATGAACCCATGTTGTAGTATCCCCTAGCCCACATAAACAATGAGTTGAGTCAACTCCGATACCATTTATAACAATCCAGGATTTCATCCAAAAAAGCTAGCCGAATGGTATTATTTGGGTTCCTTGGTTCATATAAGTATCCAAAATTTTCTCAACAAATAATCGATATGGAACTAAATATACATCCGCACAAGTCCACACAAAGCTAGTTGTGATGCTTGTCAAGCAAAAATGAGAAAATGTCGATCCCTTAAAAACTCATTCTTATCCATGTATGCACAATAAGAAAACAAATCTGCCATCATATAATTCCACTCAAGGAGCACCAATTAGAAGCATCCTCCTAAGGGTGCTAGGGTCATGCTCCCTACAAGAACTCTATATGGACAATCCTCCAAAGACATTACTAAATAAAACTAAGCTCCTAGAAAAGCCCATTCAAGTAGGAAGTCATTTAACTCAAGGCAAAAAAATCTTTGACTTGTAACGACCCAATATCTCACTTCAAAAAAAGCTAGCCAGAAAGTGTTATTTAAGTTTCTTGACCCTCTATATAAGTACATAAGATTTTCCTTGCATACAATCAATGTGGTGGGACTAGGCACACACTCACGCGAGCCTTTACACACTCTTCCTATTTAAGCCCTGACATCTTCACTAGGTTAAGGGTCAAAAAACAATTAAATTGGATGGGGATCAACCCAAAAAAGCCAGTGTTACAGTGTCCCTTAATCCACATGTGCCATGAGCAAGGTCAACTCTGATACCCATTTATAATGATTCAAGACCTCATCAAAAAAAGCTAATCATAAAGTACTATTTGAAATAATTGCCCCTTTATAAGTATCCAAGACCTTGCCAGTTCACAATTGATATAGGACTAAATACACACCTACGCGGGTCCTCTCATGATCCCATAAATATGGTAACATCAACTCAAGCATTTATTAGTTGCCTATACAGTCCCTGTTGTACTCAACCAGCCTTTTCTGAATCGAACCGATGCGGGTAGGCTTCCAGTTGGTCCGGCTGATCCATTCCACAAGGAGTCCGACTGGCCGACCCACCGAAGTAGAGGTTCGGCTGATCCGTTCCACCAAGAGTCCGACCGGCCGACCCACTGAAGTGAAGGTCGGGCTGATCCGTTCCACCAGGAGTCCGACCAGCCGGCCCACCGAAGAGAAGATCGAGCTAATCCATTCTACCAGAAGTCCGACCGACAACCCACCGAAGTAGAGATCCGAACGACCCACTTCCGTTGGGGTCCAACCGACTCATTCTCGCTCTAGAAATAACTTGAAGGCTCCGAAAGCCCTCTCCAACTGATACCAGAATTCCATTACAATGGACACCACCTCATGGTCACGTCTTGGTGCCACCTGGCTACCATCCTGATTCTCTTGGGAGCAAATCGGGCATTCTCAGCCTGCCTCCTAATAGAATTTGGCAGTATTCTACATCTATATAAGGTGACCGGGGGACCTCAATCTGGACTAAGTACTCTCTTCTCCATTTTTAATTCCTCCATTCTGTTGCTCTTAAGCTCTCGCTGACTTAAGCATCGGAGCGTCCCCCCCCCCCCCGCGCCGGAGCACCGCCGGCCCTTGGGGACTTTGTTGCGGGTACCGGGAGAGAAGTACTCCAGCAAAGCCGACCAAACCCGGTCCGGGAGCATACGCGACAACAGATTGGCGCTAGAGGAAGGGGTTGAACCTTCGGTCTGGTGCGGGCACCAGACTCAGAAGAAGACTTCAGAGCTCCATCTGGATCTCTGATTAACCTTGCCCAAAGAATTAGGATTTTTGGCTTGTAATAAGGGTTGACTTGATCAACTCAATTTTAGTTTGAGTCTGTATTACCTGCATTTTTTATTTTATTGAGTCATGTTGACTCAGTAGTAGACTAGGGTTTCAACCTGGGGTGTTACATTTTCTCCCAAGGCCAAGCAAGTGGGCGCCACACTCCCAGCCACACTCCCAGCCATACGCCTGAGTCCAGGGGGCGCCACATCTCCATCCAGCAGGCTTTGGTCCCCACACCACAGATAGCAGCTCCCCTCTTTCATGCGCCAATTGAGGAGAAATCCACCGGGGGTCCACAAATCAAGGGGGCAGCCCAAGACTTCCCAAAAGAACCAAACTATAAAAGGGAAGAAATTCTCTTGGAGAGGAATTCAAGGAGGCACCCATTACCTGTCAGAAATACTCAAAACAAAGTTAGAAGGAGCCATAACTTGGGGAGAAAGAAAAGGAGGTATCCAAAAAGGGTTGAGCCATGGAAGGAAAGAGATTTCTCTTGAAAAGCAAGGTTAGGAGGCGCCCTAATCATTCCAACTAAAGCCAGATATAAAAGGCAACAAATTTTCTCTTGGAGGGCAAGGTTAAGAGGCACCCAAACACTTCCAGATAAGGCTAAGCATAGAAGGAAAAAAATATTTTCTTGGAGGTCAAGACAAGGAGGCGCCACCCACTTTCCTTTTGAAGCTTCAATCAACTTTGGAATTAATTGGCCGGCCATATGAGTAGGGATTGATATCCTAATTTGAAGATCCCCTCCTTTAGTCCCACATGGGAAGATGTAAAACCCACTCTCTTGTAATGGCCTATAAATTAAACCCCATGTAAGTTTGAAAGAGCAGATGAATGAAACCAAATTTTTTTGTGAGCAAACTTTGTGTTTTCTCTCTTCCGCACTTGTATCCAGGTGTTGAGCTCCGTGAGGGAGTAAATCCGGGTTCCCCAGGAACCTTGAGAAGGTGTGAGATCTCCAAAACCCAAACCCTAGGTTAGCCACTCCACTCCCAAACCCTAGCCGCCCATCACCCTTCTCTTTCCACTAAGCCCTAGCATATTCCACCTCCCACGGCCTCTCTCTCCAAGTCCAGGCTGACCACCAGCATCCAGCTACAGTCCGGGTACTTCAGATCCAAAGCTCTTTCCAGAGGGAGTCGAATCAGCCTTCAAGAGAATCCGGATCTCAGCGACATCAGCCTTCAAGTTCTTCGAACTGGTAAATCCTTCCCTGAGTCTCTGAATCCCTCACTTGTTTTTCTTCTTCCCAGATCTTGAGTCCAGGAGAAGCCGACCAAACCACAAGACCAGTATTGGAGGATCCATTGCGAAGATAACTGAATCCGAGGATCCAACAATCTGCTCGAGAGAGTTCTTCCACCCAAATTCTGAGAAGATCACTGTCTGGTTGGTAAACCATCTCTCCTCTCTATTTCTGTTATGTTGAAAGTTCAGAGCGAAACCCTAGATCTGGGAGTTTCTCAACCCCCAGCGATCCGTTACTTCTGAACTACTCTGATAATTTAGTTTCTTCTAAATTGTACTTTCAATCCTTACCTAGTTTCCTTCAACTTAGTTTAGCTTTACTTTGAGTCAAAGCCAATTTCTGAAATATAAAAAAAAAAAAAAAAAAAAAAATTAATCCTAAATTTACTTCCGCATACGCTTCTTTGTTCTTTATTCTGCATCATTTTTGGTATCAGAGCATTCGTTCTGCATCATTTTTGGTATCAGAGCCCCGTCTAGGATTTCTGTTTGATTGCTTGTTTGAGTGTCTCTCTTTTTACTGTCTGCTCGAAGTAGACTCCCCAGGACGTCCGGTCCTAGGAGCGAAGCGAAGTGCAAACCTCCTCTTCCCATTCCACAGGGTGTTCCTAGGGCGTGTAGGGGATCCGTTGGGTTATAACTTCGTAGCAGGAATTGTAAACGGGGAAGTGCTCTGTTTTCAGCCCGTAATTGTCCTGTTGCAGGAATTATTTCTCACTGCAGGTAACTCCAAATTCGGTGATTTTTGTTTTGCTGAAACCAGTATAATTGAAACTATTTTGCATAATTTTCCTGTGATTTATTAGTTTCCGTGGGATTTCTGAGAATTAAATTACTGCAACTCTGTTTTTGTGTTCTGCAATCCAATTATTTTTGAGTATTCATCTCTTAATTCATCTTAAGGGCATTTGAGCATCTAAGATAAGGGGAGGAGTTGATAACCTCTCCTTAGCCCAAAACCACCACCCACTCATTCGAACCTAAGCCTTTAATCTAAAAATTGATTAGACCTAATTTGCCCTAGTGGGCTAAGGACATCAACAAGTCGGGTCAAGGCTAGTGTTGAGTCAGTTTGTCTGGTTACTCTGTATGTGCTTTGTACTCAGTGTCTAGAATGGTGGTTCAGGGATTCCATCCCGAAGGGCTTGTGTGCTGGTCCGCCTACCTGGCCAATCTCTGATTGGTGTCTAGGATTGGCATTCAGGGACCTAACACTCCCCTTACACCTGCCTGGCTGAGTCCTGAGTTACTACAGGCTAGCTTGCCACTCTGATTGGGCATCTAGTTTGGGCTCTAGGTCTAGTTAGCCCATAATCGTTCAGTTGAGTCTCTTTTTGTGTATTTGCTTGCATCATGTCTACCCGGAATGGAGTGCCCTACCAACCTGGTCAAACCCAACCTGATTTAGAGGCCATGGTTAGAGCTCTTACTGAGAGCATGAACAAGTTAAGCCAGGATTTGACTGCTACTGTTACCCAGTGTAAAGAACAAGTCCATGAGAGTTTTACCCAGCTTAGGGATCGAGTCCAAGTACTTGAGAAACGTAGACATCAAAATTGGATCCCTGATCCAAAATTTAATAGGCCCCAACCTCATCCATGCCAGGAGCCTAGGAGGACCTTATACCGTGATCCCGAGCATAACTTTAGGAAGCCTAACCATGATATCTATAGTGTGAATCGTGTCTACGAGAGGTCCTTACAATATTCTAGACCAGTCACTCAACAACCCAAGTCTTCTAGATCAAACCATTTAGATCCACACCCATGCCCAAGTAAGGTCTCTACTAGCTTGAAACCCAGTGTGACCCAGGTTCCTATATCGCAAGAATGTTTGTTTTGTGGAGAAAGAGGCCATAAATCTAGTCAGTGCCCATGCATAGGACTAGCTTGTGCACAGCTAAGTGGTAAGAATCCTAAGGATGACATTAATGAGGGAGAATCCAAGCCTACCAACGAGGAAGAAAGGTTAGGTATGACAAGCCTAGAATCAGTTGACCCGATTACCACTGACCCGAAACCCATTGAAGATGGCATCGAGGAAGTATATGATGCTGGCTTGAGTCTAGTTGATGAATATGAGGGGGAAGAACTTGAAGAATGTGACATTGATACTATTGGTCCTTACCTGAGGAGACCTTGGAAAGCAACTAACTGATAGGACCTAGTTCAGAAATTCAAGAGATTTGTGAGAACCGGATTCCTTTAGTCAAATACCCCCAGGAAGAACTCATAGTGCTAGCCCGAGCTATTAGTTCATACCCTCTAACGATAGTCATTCCCCAAGTACCAATTGAAGATCTTTGCACTGAACTGTTTAAGTTTGCCCACCCTATGGTAGATCCTCTCCTTAGGATGACTGAATCAAGCCTCTTACAATTGGACCTTGTCCCATGCCCAGCCACTAAGGTCTCTCCCGTAATCTCAGTTGAACATCCTTGTCTTGAGCGGATTGGTTCACCCAGTCCTGTAGAAGTCCTCCTTATGGCCCCAGACCCCTTCCTTTGCATGACTGACCTACCCTTCTATAGAGTATACCTTTCCACACCCATAGGTCAAATTTCAAGTCTTGAGGTCATCATCCATAGGCCCTTCCATGAATCATTCTTCAATCCAGTTCTTGAGAAAATGGATCATTATTTGCTTAGAGAACAAACTTTAACTGATGCAATCACATGTCCTAGGCTGCTTCCCGAACCATCTCTTGATCCATTCCTAGGAGTAGCAAACTTTTCCTTTCGAAAGGATGACCAGTTGACACTCATAGATCACCATTCAAACCTTCAGGTCACCACCTTTAGTCAGCAGGTAATTCGTGACTCCGCCTCATATTTCCTCCCTTTCTCTAGGACTTCCAATGCTTCTTACACCATCCAAGTATACTTTGTCGAAGTCTTTAGAGTGAACCACGTGTCAGAACCTATTAGGTTTGCCACCTACTTCTGGAAGACCTTATGGCACCTACTAGACACCCATGATAAGTTTTCATGCTCTGCATGCCATCCTCCGACCCAAGGTCAAACCTAGAGAGTCGTAGTTTGTTAGGTTTAGACCTAGGGTTCCTTTGAATAAAGTCCATTCTTTAGGAATGCATCGTCAGTCGAGTTTAGGACATTGACTCAGATTTTGGTTTGATTGAGAGCACCAGGAATTGGGATTTGTATTTTGTTCAGGGCTGAAATTGCATTCAATGTTTCGATCAATAGGTCTATAGGCTAGAGTCCCTTTGAAATTGTTCATGGATACAAGCCTCACACACCACTTGATCTGATTTCACTATTAGCCCACACACACAAGTCTCTTGATTCACTTGCATAGCATGTAAAGGACTTGCATAAAGAAATTCATGCCAAAATAATTTTAAGTAATGAAACTTATAAGAAGTTGGCTGATTCTCAAAGGCGAGTCAAAACTTTTGTTGAGGGAGACTGTGTAATGATTAGGTTAAGGCCTGAACGGTTCCCTCCTGGAACCGTTAGAAAGTTTTATGCTAGAGGAGCTGGTCCATTTAGAGTGGTGAAAAGAGTAGGATACAATGAGAGTGAACCCAGTGAGCCTTTTGAGCCTTTTGAGCTGTGATTCCCAGTGAGCCTTTTGAGCCTAATCCTGCTCTTGAGAGTGAACCCAACCCTGTGTGTCCACCAACAAACTGGCCTGTGAGGAAATAGTAGATTGAAAAGATCCTGGATGATCAGGTTATCTCTACTTGTAATCGAGGATACCAAAGATACCTGGTCCGCTGGCAAGGAAGGCCAGATTCTGATGACTCTTGGATCTCCTGAGAAGAATTATAAGAATTGGACCCAGACCTCTTGGAGAGATACCAGAGCCAGCTTGATCCATACTCGACAGGGTCGAGTTCCTCCCACCCCGGGAGAATTGGTGCGGGCACCAGACTCAGAAGAAGACTTCAGAGCTCCATCTGGATCTCTGATTAACCTTGCCCGAAGAATTAGGGTTTTTGGCTTGTAATAAGGGTTGACTTGATCAACTCAATTTTAGTTTGAGTCTGTATTACCTGCATTTTTTATTTTATTGAGTCATGTTGACTCAGTAGTGGACTAAGGTTTCAACCTGGGGTGTTACATTTTCTCCCAAGGCCAAGCAAGTGAGCGCCACACTCCCAGCCACACTCCCAGCCATACGCCTGAGTCCAGGGGGCGCCACATCTCCATCCAGCAGGCTTTGGTCCCCACACCACAGATAGCAGCTCCCCTCTTTCATGCGCCAATTGAGGAGAAATCCACCAGGGGTCCACAAATCAAGGGGGCAGCCCAAGACTTCCCAAAAGAACCAAACTATAAAAGGGAAGAAATTCTCTTGGAAAGGAATTCAAGGAGGCACCCATTACCTGCCAGAAATACTCAAAACAAAGTTAGAAGGAGCCATAACTTGGGGAGAAAGAAAAGGAGGTATCCAAAAAGGGTTGAGCCATGGAAGGAAGGAGATTTCTCTTGAAAAGCAAGGTTAGGAGGCGCCCTAATCATTCCAACTAAAGCCAGATATAAAAGGCAACAAATTTTCTCTTGGAGGGCAAGGTTAAGAGGCACCCAAACACTTCCAGATAAGGCCAAGCATAGAAGGAAAAAAATATTTTCTTGGAGGTCAAGACAAGGAGGCGCCACCCACTTTCCTTTTTGAAGCTTCAATCAACTTTGGAATTAATTGGCCGGCCATATGAGTAGGGATTGATATCCTAATTTGAAGATCCCCTCCTTTAGTCCCACATGGGAAGATGTAAAACCCACTCTCTTGTAATGGCCTATAAATTAAACCCCATGTAAGTTTGAAAGAGCAGATGAATGAAACCAAATTTTTTTGTGAGCAAACTTTGTGTTTTCTCTCTTCCGCACTTGTATCCAGGTGTTGAGCTCCGTGAGGGAGTAAATCCGGGTTCCCCAGGAACCTTGAGGAGGTGTGAGATCTCCAAAACCCAAACCCTAGGTTAGCCACTCCACTCCCAAACCCTAGCCGCCCATCACCTTTCTCTTTCCACTAAGCCCTAGCATATTCCACCTCCCACGGCTTCTCTCTCCAAGTCCAGGCTGACCACCAGCATCCAGCTACAGTCCGGGTACTTCAGATCCAAAGCTCTTTCCAGAGGGAGTCGAATCAGCCTTCAAGAGAATCCGGATCTCAGCGACATCAGCCTTCAAGTTCTTCGAACTGGTAAATCCTTCCCTGAGTCTCTGAATCCCTCACTTGTTTTTCTTCTTCCCAGATCTTGAGTCCAGGAGAAGCCGACCAAACCACAAGACCAGTATTGGAGGATCGATTGCGAAGATAGCTGAATCCGAGGATCCAACAATCTGCTCGAGAGAGTTCTTCCACCCAAATTCTGAGAAGATCACTGTCTGGTTGGTAAACCATCTCTCCTCTCTATTTCTGTTCTGTTGAAAGTTCAGAGCGAAACCCTAGGTCTGGGAGTTTCTCAACCCCCAGCGATCCATTACTTCTGAACTACTCTGATAATTTAGTTTCTTCTAAATTGTGCTTTCAATCCTTACCTAGTTTCCTTCAACTTAGTTTAGCTTTACTTTGAGTCAAAGCCAATTTCTAAAATATAAAAAAAAAAAAAAAAAAAAGAAATTAATCCTAAATTTACTTCTGCATACGCTTCTTTGTTCTTTGTTCTGCATCATTTTTGGTATCAGAGCATTCGTTCTGCATCATTTTTCTCTTCTCTAAAAGGAAGAACCCGCTTATTGGGTTTGATAATGGCAAAAGGAAAAGCTCAGAACACCTCCGCCAAGAGAGGTCACTCCCTGTCCAGGTCAAAAGGACCTCCCAAGGAGAACGATGTCGCCTCTACCACCGCCGCCGAACCCACTGTCGTTCTGGGGCTGCAACAGTTCTAGACGCTCCTGAACCGCATCGATACGCTCACTACTGCGGTTCAACATTTCCAAGAAGCGGCCAACAACCAGCAGCAACCACCTGCTGCATCTAGTACCAACTACCAACCTGTCGCTGAGGGGAGCCGACACCAAAAAGCCCCTCGGCCTCTTTCCCACGTTCCGGAGCCCTGAAGGTCCTTGGAGGTTCGTGTTGATGGGAAGAGGGCGAGATCGGCCTCACCTTCTTTTGCTGACTCCGTCCCTCACGACATTCGACACTTTGCTGAAGTCCCGAGGGACTATACCAGCAAGATTTTGCGCATGGAGGAGCGCATTGCCGAAATTGTTGATCGGCAGAAGGCCAAAGGGGGGCAGCCGTATGACTCGCGCCCACCTTTCTCTGCCGAAATCCTAGGGGAGACGATCCCTCATCACTTCAAAATTCCACAGATGGACCCTTATGATGGTACCACCGACCCAATGGACCATCTGGGCACCTATAAGACCCATATGATGGTACAGGACGCCTCCGACACCCTCCATTGCATTGCCTTCCCAGCAACCCTGAAGAACACTGCTCGGATGTAGTTCTCCGCCATCCGACCAGGTACGATCCACTCTCTCTCAACTTGAAAACATTTTTCTTTCCCATTTCAGGACCTGCAGTCGGACTACGAGGAACACCGACTGTCTCTTCCTCGTACTGCAAAAAGAGGGGGAGACTCTCCGGGACTACATGGCCCGTTTCAACTCAGCGGCCATAGAGATCCCAAATCTGAATGAAGATATGGCTATGTCGGCCTTCAAAAGAGGCCTGCACCCATCCAGGCTCACCTTCTCCCTGGACAAGAAATTTCCGACCAGCTACTCCGACCTGCTGACCAGGGCGCAGAAATACGCCCTGGCAGAGGAACAAGCGGCAAGTCGACGCCAGGCTGAAGGGAGGTCGGCTCCCAGGAAGCGGAGTGACAAAACCCCCGAGGTCCAACCTCCCAACGATGGCAACCGGTCTGCACAACGCCAAAGCCCGAAGCTGAAGGACTTCTCCAGGAGGTTCGAGACCTATGCGCCCCGCTCCCTTCCAAGGGAGAAGATCCTCCTGGAGATCGAGAACGAAACCTTCCTGCAAAGGCCTCATCCAATGAGGGGCCCCTCGGCATCCAGAAATAAAGACAAACACTGCCGATTCCACCGGGACCACGGGCACAATACTGAAGAGTGTATCCAGCTAAAGGATGCTATTGAAGACCTCATCAGGAAGGGGTACCTGCACAAGTACGTCCGACCCCGCCGGGATCGAGCCGAAACCTCAACTGATAGGGACCCCCCGGGAGAGGTAGAGCTCCCCAATCAACGTCCGACCGACGGCAACGTTGGCATGCTACACCGCCGGTCTGATTGGAGACCTGATGGGGACCGAGACATCGTCAAGAGGTCGAGGGGTTCCAATGCAATACCTTTTCTGACGAAGACTTTCTGGAATCCCATCTCTCTAGAGATGACCTTGTAGTTGTGTCGGCAGTGATTGCCAACTATAATGTAAAACGAATCCTTATTGATAATGGAAGCTGCACGGAAGTTTTATTGTATAATGCCTTTGTCAGGATGAACCTGTCTAGATCAAGGCTGCAAGAATCTCCCATGCCGCTGACGGGCTTCGGAGGAAACTCTGTTGGAGTTGAAGGAGAGATAACACTGCCTGTGACCATCGGGACGGAACCCTATCAGAAGACTCCCCCATCAATTTTGTGGTCGTATATACGACCTCGGCTTATAATGCCATCCTGGGCCGACCGGCCCTCAACAAGTTTCGGGCTATTGTATCCACCTACCATCTGTTGGCAAAGTTCCCGACCTGTAATGGAGTCGAAAAAATGAGGGGAGACCGCAGGATGGCCAGGCAATGCCTAACTATTCAAGACCGACAGTCGGACGGCCATTCTACTTTAGAACAACTTGATCCAAGGGCCGAGGCCAGCGACCACGATCAGCTAGATAAAAGAATTTTATTTATTCCCCTCCGGGAGGACGACCCCACCAAAGTCCTCCAAATTGGAAGCACCCTCAGCAAAGACGTTAAGTTGGAGCTGATCAATTTCTTAAGGAATAACGCCGACGTTTTCGCTTGGTCGGCGTCAGACATGCCAGGTATTCCATCGGACGTCATCACTCATCAGCTTAAGGTGGATCCAACCTACAGGCCTGTCCGACAAAAGAAGAGAAGCTTCATTGCCGAAAGACAAAGGGCTATTGACGAAGAGGTAAAGAAGCTTTCTGACGCTGGCTTCATCAGGAAAGCCCATTATCCTGAGTGGTTAGCAAATGTTGTTATGGTGAAAAAGGCTAACGGGAAGTGGAGGATCTGTATGGACTACACAGACCTCAACAAAGCATGTCCGAATGACAGCTTTCCCCTGCCAAAGATTGATCAGCTGGTGGATGCTACGGCTGGCCATCAGCTTCTCAGCTTTATGGATGCTTTCTCCGATTACAACCAAATCAGGATGCACCCGGAGAATGAGGAAAAGACCATCTTTGTCACCGACAAAGGTTTGTACTGTTACAGGATAATGGCCTTCGACTTGAAGAATGCCGGTGCCACTTTTCAAAGGTTAATCAACCAGGTCTTCGAAGGGCAGCTTGGAAGAAACATGGAGGTGTATGTAGATGATATGATAGTCAAGAGCCTCCACAAGGTCGACCACATCAAGAACTTGCAGGAATCCTTTGACGCACTAAGACGCCATCGGATGAAGCTGAATCCTGCCAAGTGTACCTTTGGGATAACTTCTGGCATGTTCCTCGGCTTCTTGCTCACACAGAGAGGAATCGAAGTCAACCCTGACAAGATCAGAGCTGTTATTGAAATGGAACATCCGACCAATAAGCAGGTGCAAGAGCTTACAGGCCGGATAGCTTCCCTTAGCCATTTTATCTCTCGATCGGTCGAGAAGTCCTTGCCATTCTTCAAGACATTGCGCTGGTCTGATCGCTTCCATTAGACCGATGAGTGTCGGACGGCTTTTGAAGCGTTGAAAGAATATTTGAAGAACCCTCCCCTGCTGGCCAAACCGACGGAGAGCAAGTCTTTGTATCTCTACCTGTCAGCATCGGACGAGACGGTCAGCTCCGTCCTCATGCGAGTGGGAGAAGACGGTCAGCAGAAACCTGTCTACTACATTAGTAAGGTCCTCCATGATGCCGAAACCAGGTACCCTAAAATGCAGAAGTTAGTCTATTCTTTGGTCATAGCGACCAAACGGCTCCGACCGTACTTCCAAGCGCATTCGATTGTCGTGCTGACTGATCAACCTCTCAAGGCGATGCTTCAAAGCCCAAACACCTCCGGTCGGCTCACCAAGTGGGCCGTTAAACTTGGCGAGTTCGACATCTCCTTCCAATCCCGATTTGCTTTGAAGGCCCAGGTAATTGTTGACTTCATTGCAAAGTGCACCTGGGAGCAGGAAGCGTCCTCTTAAACAGCTGAAGCACCTGAAGCCGACCCCATCGACGAAGCCAAGCCTGCCTGGACCCTTCATGTGGATGGAGCATCCAACCTTACTGGTTGCGGGACTGGCCTGATCTTAGCTGACCCAGATGGAGAAAGCTTGGAGTATGCTTTGCACTTTTCATTTCAGGTATCAAATAACCAGGCGGAGTATGAAGCCCTTCTCGCAGGACTGAGAATTGCCAATGAACTGGGCATTGGCCGAATCAAGGTCTTCTCCGACTCACAGTTGGTAGTAAACCAAGAGGCGAATTCGAAGCTAGGGAGCCGACCCTAGCCAAATACTTGAATAAGGTACAAAGCCTCATATCTCGGTTCAAATTCTTCGAAATTCTCCAGATACCTTGACTGCAGAACTCCCGGACGGATGCTTTATCAAGACTAGCTACGGCTGCCGCCAGTACCTCCGACCGAACCTTTGTGGAGCACCTGCAGCGTCCAAGTATTACGAAAGAGATGACCGAGGTCCACCAAGTGGAATAGGAAGCTTCTTGGATGAATCCAATTCTCGTGTTCCTGGTCAAGGAGACTCTTCCGGAAGATCCAACCAAAGCCAAGCATGTGCGCAATATGGCTTCTAAGTACGTCGTCCTTGATAGCGTCCTTTACAAACGGTCATTCTCACAGCCTCTGCTGAAGTGTTTGGGGCCGACCGATGCGGACTATGCACTCAGAGAAGTACATGAAGGCATCTGTAGCGATCACCTTGGAGAAAGATCCTTGGCTTACAAGATCATCCAACAAGAATACTACAATTCAGAAGGACGCGTCAGACTTCGTCCAAAGGTGCGACACGTGTCAAAGGTATTATAATATTCAGAGAAGGCCCGCCAGCCAGCTGACTCCACTCACTGCACCTTGACCATTCGCACAATGGGGGATGGACATCCTGGGACCCTTCCCTCCGGCATCCGGTCAGCGCAAATTTCTTATGGTGGCCATTGATTACTTCACCAAATGGGTGAAGGCCGAACCACTAGCACAGATAACAGAGGCTAAAGTGGAGAACTTTGTCCGAAACTATACTATCTTCCGATTCGGCATTCTACAGGCGATTATCACTGATAACGGAAGACAGTTTGACAATCCCAAGTTCCGGGACTTCTGCCAGCAATACCACATCTCCCATCGGCTTATGTCGGTCGGCCACCCTCAGTCCAACGGAGAAGCTGAGGTCACCAATTGGGCGATTCTACATGGACTGAAGACCCGACTGAACGATGCTAAGAGGCTGTGCGCAGAAGAGCTTCACTAAGTGCTCTGGGCTTATCGGACAACCACCCGAACGGCAACTGGGGAGACTCCATTCAACCAAACATACGGAAGTGAAGCAGTCATCTCCGTGGAAGTCTCCTTGCAATCCCTGCGGATTGATTACTTCACCAAGCCAACCAACTCAGAACAACGGAGGGCTGACCTAGACTTACTTGAAGAAACCAGGCTCCGGACAAGCTTGAAGATGGCGGCCTACGGTTAGAAGATGGCCAAATATTACAATTCGCAGGTCAAGGCACGAACTTTTCGGGTCGAAGATTTGGTCTTGCAGAGGATGGAGATTTCAAGATCGACCAAGCAAAGAAAACTTTCCCCTAATTGGAAAGGCCCTTATCGAGTCATTGAAGTGATTCGAGCCGGGACCTACCGACTCGAACATTTGGACGGACGGCAAATAGCACGACCGTGGAATGTAGACAACCTTCGCAAGTATTTATCAATAAAATCTACAACTTCTTCTATGAAGCAACTCCAAAAGTCCGACCCCGGTCGGCAAAGGCTCTAGGGTAGCCCACTTCCACAAGTTCAACCCCGGTCGGCAAAGGCTCTAGGACAGCCCACTCCTGCAAGTCTGACCCCGGTCGGCAAAGGCTCTAAGGCAACCCACTTCCGCAAGTCCGACCCCGGTCGGCAAAGGCTCTAGGGCGCCCACTCTCGCAAGTCCGACCCCGGTCGGCAAAGGCTCTAGGACAGCCCACTTCCGCAAGTCCGACCCCGGTCGGCAAAGGCTTTAGGGCAGCCCACTTCCGCAAGTCCGACCCCGGTCGGCAAAGGCTCTAGGGCAGCCATTTCTACAAGTCCGACCCCGGTTGGCAAAGGCTCTAGGACAGCCAACTAAGTCCGATCCCGGTCGGCAAAGGCTCTAGGGCAGCCCATTTCCGCAAGTCCGACCCCGGTCGGCAAAGGCTCTAGGGCAGCCCACTTCCGCAAGTCCGACCCCGATCGGCAAAGGCTCTAGGACAATCCACTCCCGCAAGTCCAACCCCGGTTGGCAACAACTTCAAAATGATCCACGAGAGATCGAACCCCGAGTTTGGACGAGCCGACGAATTAGTACTTGGAAAAATGCCTAAGTACCTAGGTTCGGACTGAGCTACCATCATTCAGTTATTCTTCGGACCCCGAGTTTGGACGAGCCGACGAATCAGTATTTTGGAAAAATGCCCAAGTACCTAGGTTCGAACTGAGCTACCGTCATTCAGTTATTCTTCGGACCTCGAGTTTGAACGAGTTGACGAATCAGTACTTGGAAAAATGCCTAAGTACCTCGGTTCGAACTGAGCTACCGTCCTTCAACTATTCTATGGACCTCAAGTTCGGTCAAAGCCTACCGCCCACACTTGAGAATATCCTGAAGAGAAAAGCTTGCAATCTATTCAGCTGACCGCAAACACTTAGAAATATTTTGAAAAGAAAGCTTATATACATAAAAACACATGCACAGGAGATGACAAAAGATTCTTCTATTATAGCAAAAAGTTCTTTACATCAAAAAGGGGGTCAGACCTTTACAAACTCCTTAGGTCTGACCCGCAGAAGGTGCGGCTAGGGTTTCGACTTCGACCCCACCCGGTACAACCTCAACTTGGGCGGTGGCCTTGGCCTCTTCCGCGCCGCCTTCAGTTTGGGGCTCGGCCTCCCCATCGGTCGGATAATCCTCTCCCTCAGCTGATCCTCCCAGTTAGGCGCCGGATAAGTCAAGTTCCGAAAAAAGTCCGGCCACCTTCAAGCAGTCGTCATAGCCTTCTGAGTAGAAGACCGACGCCACCTCTTCCACTTCTTCAGTGAAATTAGCGGAAGCCTTGTACTTCGCTACGGCGTCCCGGACCTGCCCCATCGCCAGCTCCTTGGCTTCCTCAAGCTGAACCGCCAACTTCACTGCAGCCGCCCGCTCGGCCTAGGCCCTCTTGTTGGCCTCAGCGAATCATTCCTCTTTCAGCCGGCGGGTGAGGGAATTCACCTTCACCTTCTTCCTCTTCAACTTAGCCTCCCGATCGGCTAGCTGGTCCTGCATCTTCTTTGATGCCTCCTTCGACGACTCGGCCTCAGCCTGGACAGCCGACAACCTCTCCTCCATGGACTTCAGAGATGCCTCCATGGCCACCCGGGCCGTCTCCGACTCTTGGACCTTCTTGGTCGAGGTCTTGGCCGCATATAGTATCCGACCGATGCCGTCGTCCATCAAGGAGATGCTATGGAGAAGCTGTAAGCAGAAGGTTAAGTCAGCACTGTGCAAGACAATCAAAAAATATATATATATTATATAATACAAGGACGCAAGACGGGTGTTTTACCCTCATGAGGTCGCGATAGGAGTCCTTCGCCACGTCACTCAAATTTCTCTGAATGGACAGCTCCCAGTCAGCGTCCGTCATTGCCCCTCTGAGCAAACTCCGCGCTCTTCTCGAGTTGTTCAGGACGTGCTAATGCTGGTGTGCCTCTTGACGGACTTCTTCCTCAAACTCTCCTTCGGCCATCTCTCCTTCGGCCGTCTCTCCTTCAGCCGCCCCCTCTCCTTTGTCTGTGAGGGAAACCACTTCTGCCGGTTCGGAGGGTCCGGGGGCGGAGGCCGCCATCATGCCAGATGACTCCAGCTACTCCTATTCCGTTCGGGCAGCTGTCTGCTCGATGGGAGTCGAAGACCCCGGCACTCTTAGCATCTCCGTCAGGGGGACATCGTCCTCATCAGAATCCACGGCTACTACAGGCGCAGGCCGTTCCTCCCCCTGCCTTTTCTTCTGCTTCTCCGCGACCGGCTCCGCTGCAGGGGCAGTCCTCTTCCGCACTGCTCGCTGGATGACCCTAGCCTTGTCGATCTTCATTCTTCCTCCTGTTTCAAGGAATAGTTAGGGTAAGCAAAAGGAGGAAGGACAGTGAAATAAATGAAGTAAATGCACAGAAGAAGGTCGGTCCCTGCCTAGAAATCTCTAACGGCTGATCCCTGCCTGGTGAAAGACGTCTTTCCGGAGTAGTTCATACGCCATGGTCAGACCGGCTCAGTCAATCTCATTAAATTTGGCCTGGTCAGCCATCAGGATCGCCCTCCCCTCACGGAGCCTCGACCTCGGCTCTCTCCATAGTGGCTCAAAACCCTAGGGCTGAAGGCTGTCTACGAGGAAAAATTTGGCCTTCCACCCGTGGATGGCCGACGGAAGGCACTTCAAGACCCTTCGATTAGGGCGGGGACAGAACATCCACCACTCCTAGCTCCTGAAATCCTTCTTCAAAAGAAAGAAGTTGCCGAAGAGGGATAACCTAGGTTCAGTTTCGGCTCTATGGCATAGTACTATGAAGTAGCATATTGCCCGAATACTGTTCGGGATCAACTGCGCTAGAGTCACCTTATAGAAGTTGAAGACCTCAACAAAAAAGGGGTGCAAGGAAAATCTCAGGCCGGCCTTAATGTGGGCTTCGTACATCGGAAGGGTCCCGGCCCCAACGGGTTATTTGCTCTCCCCTCTCGGCCTAGGACTGTAAGATGTAGGGTGGAAGGAATGCCATACACGGCCCTAAGGTTTTCAACATGTTCCCGGGTCACTACCGACTGGATCTCACTCGGCCCTGGTTCCCTAGGTCTATGGATCGGACCTCGACTGCCAGACGCCATTGATACGAAGAAGGGAGAAAGACAGGGAGGACTAACCTGGTACTGGATTCCTAGAAGATCAGAAGGGTACCGGAAAATGCAAAGAAGGAGATGCTCTTTCTCTCGCTAGGCGCGGTCGCAGCAAAAAGTTTTTCCTAAGCGCTTCGCCCCCCCTTATATAGGCCCCCGAAGGGGCACCTTCCTTCGCCCGTGGACGTTGTAACCGTCCCATCATTCGGTACGACGTTTCACGATGCAAGGTTCGAAGCGACAGATCGATAGGAATGCACAGGCACAGATCCGTGGGAAAGTTAGATCAACGACAAGAAGATGGCTTCGAAAGTGATGCCGGCCACTCGGATGCTGCCACGTGGCACGACGCATCCCTACATTCTGATCGTCATGCGGGCCAGCCTGACCCCTCATCATGACGCCTCCTCTGCATTAACTGCTGCTTCTGCGCCCCCAATGCGAGGCCGACACCTGTCCCTGACGCCCGTCGTGAAAGATTCGAAGCGATTCGATGCAACGGTTCCTGATCAGGCTTGCGATTGTCTCGAGGACAAGCGCGACCTGTGCAAAGATGGTGCTCCTGTCCTTCGAAGCCACGTATCCCCTCAAAGGCCAGGAGCAGGGGGTAACTGTTGTACTCAACCGACCTTTCCTGAATCGAACCGATGCGGGTAGGCTTCAGTTGGTCCTGCTGATCCATTCCACCAGGAGTCCGATCAGCCGATCCACCGAAATAGAGGTCTGGCTGATCCGTTCCACCAGGAGTCCGACAGGCCGACCAACCGAAGTGAAGGTCGGGCTTATCCGTTCTACCAGAAGTCCGACCGACCGACCCATCGAAGTAGAGGTCCGAACGACCCACTTCCGTTAGGGTCCGACCGACTCATTCTCGCTCCGGAAATAACTCGAAGGCTCCGGAAGCCCTCTCTAGCTGATACCAGAATTCCGTTACAACGGACACCATCTCATGGTCACGTCTTGGTGCCACCTGGCCACCATCCTAATTATCCTGGAAGCAAATCGGACATTCTCAACCCGCCTCCTAACAGAATTTTGTGGTATTCTACACCTATATAAGATGACCGGGGGACCTCAATCTGGACTAAGTACTCTCTTCTCCATTTTTTATTCCTCCATTCTGTTGCTCTTAAGCTCTCACTGACTTAAGCATCAGTGTTCCTGCCGGAGCATCGTCGGTCCCTGGGAACTTTGTTGCAGGTACCGGGAGAGAAGCACTCCAACACAGCCGACCAAACCCGATCCAGAAGCATACGCAGCAACAATCCCCATTCATTTTACAAGAGAAGTGTAAAAGAAAACCCTAAAGACAAACATCCTCCGAAGCTGTCTTCACAGATTTATACAATGCAGGTCAGCAATCCAAACATCAAAATATGTACAAAAATTAAGTGCTTTAAGTATAACAACCAGTCTATTACACTAGAAGACATCCTATAAAGGAATCGCCCTTGACTGCTGCCACATCTAAGAATTCAAATCACTCTGACGATAAACCGAGAGAATAAACACGAAAAAATTCGGCTCCGAGATACAGCGGGGCCTCCAGTTCGCTTTTATCTTGTGAATTAAAAGAACCGAGAGCAATATAACTCATAGAAAGGGGAGGATCCCATGAAAGGAAAAAGAAATAAAACTAAAAGAAGCGGCATTTCTACACACCAGCCGAAGTCGTTCCCGAGGTTGAAGGTCTCGCTCCCCTCGGAGGGGAACAGCGTCTGGTAGCGAGGCCCGAGCAGCCGCTTCTGCCGCAGGAGGTCGTTCCGGGCCAGCACCTGGTAGTATTCCGCGCTCCTCCGGGCGGGCCACCGGCCGCCGCCACGGGAGGCGGCAGCGGCCCGGGCCTCGTCGGAGAAGCGGTGAACCAGCCTCGAGGACAGCGTCAGAGAGTGGGAGCTCCACGCCAGAAGGCTTGCAGCCAGCAGCGCAGCGAGGAAAGAAAATGCTGCCATGGCGGCGACGGATCTGAGGGGCGGGAGCCTGATGGGGAGGATCTAGGGTTCCGGCAGGCGGAGAGAGTGACGGAGGCAGCCGCCGCCGGCGAGGGAGGTTTCTTGGGGCGAGATCCGGGGCGGAGGTGGGATCTGGGAGGTGGGGGAGAGTGGAGTTAGGGTTCTGGAGTAACAGAGATCGAGGGTTTTGAGAATGAGGGGCGGGGATTGGTCGTTCCAGCGGGCGCTGCGTGGAGTGGAGTGAGAGCTTTTCTTTTTCTGTTTCCTTTGTGCCAGGCTCACAGAAAAAGGAGAGAAGATCGCCGTTTTCTTTTGGATTTTCTCAAATAACCTCCTCCAGGTTTCTGGATTACAAATACATAATATTTGAACAAGATAACGGATGTAGCGGTTACCGTTGGTGACTCGCTTAGAAAAAAAAAAAAATCTAGTAAAAAATTATATTTATTTATTTTTTTCTTCAAACTGCTAGTTATATAATTTAATATAATAATATTGATTATACTTTTAATTTTATGGTTATAGTATTTTAAAACTATAATAACATTTTAGTCTATATAATTTATACTAATTATCATAGTAATCTAACTTTTTCCAACTATCTAGGGTCAATCTACAGATTATTTTTTTATTTTAAAGTTTTGATATAACTTTACTGCCTGATCTCAATTATCCTCCTTTCTTGAAACTAAATAACAAAAATTATTTAAAAATCCGCACTATAATATAATGAGAGGACTCCATAATTATTGTTATGATTATGATTTTAATCCTTAGCTTACTCTATGCAAATAAAATAATATTTATCTTTCATCTCAACAAAATATTGATATGACAACTATCACAATATTAGTTGATATTAAATCTGATATAAAATGCTAATCATTATTATCGTGATTTTTTTTTTTTCAATTCAGGCGTGCATCAATTCAAATTTTGGAATTTTTTGTATTTAAATATTTTTGTCTTCAACCTAACAACACTATGTTATAAGAGAATTATAGTAATTATTAGTTGATGAAAAAAAAAAACTCCCAGTTGAATGCCCTTCCGAGGTTTCACCGTGCTCTTCCTTCCATCGGGGGACCGCTGTAGCAACATAACGGCGTTACAGAAAAATCAATGATAATGGTTTTACAACAAACACCTTGACGGCACCCAAAACAGAAAACGGAAAACTTGGAGGGCTTGAACTTAATTTCGTAATTTGCAAGGATTAGAATTTAGAGCCGTTGCGCGAGTCCAAACGAGGGACCACCAAAACCTTCCGCCGACCGCGTCCCTTGAAACGACAGTGCGGTCTTAATTCGGGGTCACTATCGGATGTCTCACGGCATTCAAACGCGTGTCAGAGATGGTGGGGCCCAGAGAGTCCTGGCGGTGTCCGAGGTGGTGTGGAAGAAGGACGCGTGGTTGGTCCAGAGTCGACGTGTCGGAAAAGCGAGCCAGGGCTCTGGGGCTTGGAGGTTGTCCCGTCTGACACCGGTTGGTCTCCACTCTGCACGTCTTTTTTTGTTTCCTTTTATACCTCACGCGCCAGGCTACTGACTGCTCACTCATGGGGTGTATCAGTAGTAATTCGGCGTGGCTATTGTTCCCAAGTTGATGGGATGAACATCTTGGATTAAATAAAATAATTGATTTTGAATACATGATCATGGGATATGTGAAATTAGTTATCAAATCGATAAATATTTTAATAAGATTAAAATAATATATTCATTTAATATAATAAAAAATAGTTAAATTATTTTTATTAGTGTCATATAAGATGGTAGGACCGCTGACGTGGAGCCCCTCTCAGATCTAACTAGCAGCCATGCTGGCAGAAGACACCACTTGGACATGGACCCCGAGTGGAGCGTCCGGAGGGTCCCTTGGCCGAAGTGAGCTCCCTCGAGGTCGAGTTATGGCCGAGATCGTGCCCTCGTCTTGCGAACCCCTTAGCTGAAGTGGCTTCCCCTGAGATCGAGCCCTCAACCGGGGTCACGCTCTCCTGCTCGAGGTCGATCCCCCGGTCAAGGTCAACCTTTTCTCCCAGAGTCAGGTATAGATTTTTTCAGGTGAACGTGGCCTCTCCAACGAGTGCCCCCAGGGCAGACGGGTAGGTGACATTGGCAAGTGGCACCACCGCCCTTACCAGAACCCTGGCCCTACGCGGAGAGGCTGACACCCTTAAGGGGTGGTGCTCCGCTAAGATACGCCGTCTAGAACCTCTAAAAAATAAACCTCCCTCAATGGCACGTCGATTGTGGCTCCTATGGGAGGGCGTTGCATCGGAGCACGCTGCTTGTGGAGGAGCGTCCCGCCAGAGCATCAGGTCCTTCAGCCTACTATCAGCACCACCTGGGGAAGGGCACTCCGCTTAAGGTGATGTGCCCCTCTACCCACCATCTGCACCACTCAAAAAAGGAAGGTTTTTTTTGCTAGAAAATTCAGACCCTGTAACGTCTTCCCCCAGACCGCTGCTCTGCCAGGTCTTCCCAAACATGACGGGACGATGCCAGAAAGGGGCAATGCTCTATCAAAGTGTCAGGCCTCACGGCGTACCCCATGTACCCACCATGAAAGGGATGCGCACTTCTCCACACTCCACCACTGCTAGTGGCGGACCTCCCCTGATGGGGGCTACGAGCATGGTCCCTCTCCTCTAGAGGGGGGGAGGAAGAACATGCCTACGCCTCACCCGCATGAGGAATGCCCAGAGAGCGCCAGGCTAGGACTCTACATCTCACTGGAGGTGCCACTCGTCTATAAGAAACTCAAAGGGGCCTCTGGTAAAGGTAAGTGAGAAGGGGCAGGTGATCAGCAAGGCACTAAGGGAACCGGGGCTCCCCAGGAGAGTCCTAACAACAGCAGCAACCACACTGTTCAAGCCCTCCTTCTCGACCCTAATCCTCATTCCATCATTTTTCAAGACCTCTGAGAGTGGAAACCACTTCGGGATCCACCGAGGAGGATCTGTTCCCCTTGATCGTCCACTGACTTGACCATCGGAGTATCCCTGCCGAGATCCCCGGCCCGGGTCTCCCTTCTTTTACAAAACCAGTTACGTGCATTGGATGCCAGGCAGGAGAGCCAACCGATGCCACACAGGAGCTGCAGGCCACGGCGATCTAGGCGGCAATAAATTGGCGCACCAGGTAGGGGCACGGTCCTGTGTTGAGCCAGTCTCTCGTTATCAGAATTATTCCACTGGCAACATGGTTGTGATGCGCGTGCGAGAAGCCTCCATCAGCCATGTGGGAGATCCTCCTCCCCACGGAGACCCCCATAGTCCGGAGAGGGAGCTCCCCAGTCCACCACCGCCGTCTCCAGCGGATCTCCAGCTTGCCGTGCTTACCCAGCAGGTCTAGACCCTGACCACGATGGTGCGATAGCTACATCATCAGCACCGATCCTTAGCAACCCAGCAGTAGCCAAGAAACCCCATGGCTCAAGCCGCCGGATCCCGTAGTAGTTTGGGGTCCTTCCAAGGAATGCCATCGCACCGTGGGCCATATCTTGCCACCGGGGGAGCCTTCAGACCCCAAGGAAGAGGTAATATAGTGGGTCGTCCGACCAAAAAAGCTGGTCTCCGGCCTCCGACCACGTCACCTCTAGGCATCGCAAGCACCGCCACGGTAAGGCCCTCTGGCACGATCTTCTCTGACCCTCATCTTCCTCTCCTCTGATAGCCTCGGTAAAAGGTTCCACCGACGAGGCTATCAGGCATCAAGCTGAGAGATACCTGGAGAAATAAGAGCGAAAGCTGGCTGAGTTATCCTGCCAGTTTGCCAACCTACAGGGCTCCCCACGCGAGCCAGTGGGCTATGACGCCCACCCCCCTTTCTCCCGAGAAATCCAAGAGGAACCAATCCCTAGCTAGTTCCGCATGCCTCAGGTAGATCCCTACAATGGGACCACCGACCCCCTGGACCACCTGGAGAGCTACAAGGCCCTCACGAGAGTCCAGGGGTCGACTGATGCCCTCCTCTATATCGCCTTCCTAGCTACTTTTCAGAAGGCAGCTCGAGTCTGGTACACCTGCCTTGAGCTCAGGAGCATTAACTCCTTTGAGCAACTGGAGAAGAAGTTCATGGCATACTTCGACGCTTGCCGGAAGGTGCCACGAGAAGCCGATAGTCTCTTCTCCATCGAGCAACAGGATCATGAGTCCCTGTAAAACTACGTATCATGCTTCAAAACTGCCACCCTAAAGATCTGCAATCTAGACGAGCCCATTATCATGTTGGTACTAAAGAGGGCTCAAAACCTCCCGTCTCACCTACTCCCTAGACAAGAAGCCTTTGAAGACTTATTCCGAGCTCCTCCTCCGAGCCCATAAGTATATCCGTGCAGAGGAGATGGTCCGCACCCAAGGGAGCTGGATGGGAGGCCTCTGAAAAAGCAACCCTAGGGAAAAACCTCCGGGACGCACAGGCCCGGAGTAGCCCTGAACCTTCGGGTGGGTCCGAAGTCGAGGAGTACCTTCATCTAGGAAGAAAGATACACTCCTCTCCTCGCCCCAAAGTCTAAGATCCTTATGGAGATTGAGGGCGAGCACTACTTGCACCGCCCTCCCCTGCTAAGGCCGTCCGGTGACCGCGACAAGTCGAAGTACTGTCAGTTCCACCGCGACCACAACCATGACACCGAGGAATGCCGCCACCTTAAGAGGAAGATCGATGATTTGATAAGAAGAGGCTACCTCAAGAAGTTCATGAGGGGCAAAACTCCAATGGAACCTCAAGTGCTTGCAGCTCTCCCTCCTGTTGACAACCGGTCTATTGAGAAGCCAGTGGGCATGATATCTTGAGAGAAAGAGCATGCCTTAAAAAGGACCAGGGCGGGGGAAGGGTCTGAGAATGTACTCCCCTTTATGAGGGAAGGGGGGACCGGGGTGAAAAATGTAAATAATGATACTGTTATCATCGAGATGATGATAACGAAGCATCCTATAAAATGGATTATGGTCGATAGTAAAAGTTCGACTGATGTCCTTTTTCATGATGCCTTCTCTAAGATGAATGTCTCCTGCCTAACTAAAGCCAATGCACGTTCCCTTGGTTGGTTTTATCGATGATGCGGTAGGGGTCGAGGGGGAGATTACCCTCCTAGTCACTACCGGGTCGCCACCCCGGCAGAGTACGGTCATGATGACCTTCATGAATGTTAGGCTCTCCTCGACCTACAACATGATTCTCAGCCATCCCGGGCTTAATTTGCTCGACACGATCATATCAACAAAACAGCTCCTGGTTAAGTTTACAATCCCTTATGGCATGGGAGAGATGTGGTGGACCCCTAGCCGGTTCAGCACTATCTACAGGTAGTCCCTGATGCTAGAAGCACCGAAGAGGACCCTATCACTAGTGAGATTGACCAAAGAGCACAGGATGCCAAGGATGGCCCAGTCGAGCGCCTGCTATCATGCCCCCTCAGCGTAGATCCATCGAAGACTATACAGGTAGGAGCCCAACTGCAGGAGGACGAGAAGGCTTCCTGCTAAGTTTTCTCCGAGCGAATGCAGATGTTTTCGCTTGGACCGTGGCAGACATGCCGAGAATCCCTCATGACATCATCACTCATAGGCTGAACATCAACCCAAAGTGCCATTCAGTTCGGCAAAAGAAGAGGAGTTTTGCCCCAGAAAGGCAGAAGGCAATCAATGAAGAAGTAAAAAAGCTTCTCGCGATTGGCTTCGTCCATGAGGTCTAGTAGCCCAGCTGGCTAGCGAATATAGTCATGGTCAAGAAGGCCAACGAGAAGTGAAAGATCTATGTAGACTACACCGACCTCAATCTAGCATGTCCAAAAGATAGCTTCCCCCTTCCAAAGATTGACCATCTAGTGGATGCTACATTAGGGCACTGCCTACTCACCTTCATGGATGCATTCTCCAGGTACAACCAGATTCGAATGCACCAGGAAGATGAGGAGCACATTGTCTTCATCACAGACCGTGGGATGTACTGCTACAAGATGATGCCATTCGGTCAGAAGAATGTTGGAGCCACATACCAGCATATAGTCAATAAGGTCTTCAAAGACCAAATCATCTGCAACATGCAAGTTCATGTAGACGACATGCTCGTTATGAGCAAGCCAAAGTCGGACCACGTTATGGATCTAGTAGAAGCCTTCCAAAATCTCCATCTTCATTAGATGAAGTTAAACCCAGCTAAGTGCACCTATGGCGTGGCCACCAAAAAATTTTTGAGCTTCATGGCTACTCAGAGTGGGATTGAAACCAACCCTGAGAAGGTCCAGGCAATCGTCGACATGGGACACTTAACCGACCAGATTGTAGCCCTGAGCCTGTTCATTTCGTGCTTTGCTGATCATTGCCTGCCCTTTTTCAAGGCGATGCACAAGGTACATGACTTCGCCTAGACAAAGGAGTGCCGAGAAGCCTTCAAGGAGTTGAAGAAGTTTCTAGCATCGTCGCCGCTACTCTCTAGGCTAGAAGATGGGGAGGAACTCCTTTTATATCTAGCAATCTTCTCAGGGGCCATCAGTTCAGTGCTTGTCTGCACAGATGGAGATGGAACTCAAAGGTCGGTGTACTACACCAGCAACCTCCTCCAGGATGTGGAGACCAGGTACACCTACTCTAAAAAATTAATTTTTGCACTCATTATGTCTACCCAATGTCTCAGGCCATACTTTCAAGCTCACCTGATCGCAGTCCTTACCGACTAGCCACTAAGGTCCATACTCAGCCATCCGGATACATTTGGATGTCTGGCTAAATGGGCGTTGAAACTCGATGAGTTCGATATCACCTACCATTTGAGGCAATTTCAAAAGGCACAAGTGTTGGCTGACTTCCTGGTGGAATGCACTAACATGAGTGAAGAGCTAGAAGAGGCTTCCCTAGAGCACCCCGTGGAACCACCATCCGATGAGGCGGTTCGGGTCCTCCACATGGACAGTGCATCCAATGCAAAGGGAAGTGGAGCCGACTTCATCCTCGCCAATGCTGACAGGATTGTGGCCGAGTGCACACTACACTTCCTATTCAAAGCTACCAATAACCAGACCGAATATAAAGCACTCCTCATGGGATTAAGGGTGTCCCACGAGCTGGGTGTATCCAGCCTAAGAGTCTTCATTGACTCGTAACTGGTCGCGGGTCAAGTCTCGGGAGAGAATGCTCGTGCCAATGCCCTCTCCAGGCTTGCAACTCTATCGGACTTATCATTGGGGCACGCCTACATCGAATACCTGCAGGCTCCAAATTATGAAGTGCTCGGTAAGGTCCAGCAAGTCGCTCCTAAACGTAGCTGGATGGACCGCTATATTAGATATATCACTGATGGTACCCTACCCGAGAACTGCATAGAGGTCGGCCTCCTCAAGAAGAAGGCTGCATGCTTTGTATTGATGGACGGGTAGCTTTATCGAAGGTCCCATTCCTACCTGCTCCTGAAGTGTTTAAGATCCTCGAAGGCAGCATATGTGCTCCAAGAGATACACGAGGGCCTCTAGGAGAGCCATGTGGGGGTAGGACGCTGGCATACAAAGCCCTCTAGCAAGGATATTACTAGGAGACCATGAGGGAAGATGCGGTTGACTTCGTAAAGAAGTGTGACCACTGCCAATGACACACCTACATATAGCGTCAGCCGGCCGCGCCACTCTCCCAGCTCTCCACTCTTTGCCGTTCGCCTAGTGGGGGATGGACATCTTAGGTTCTTTTTTTTCCATGTTCGGACAACGGAGGTACCTGATTGTGGCTATCGACTACTTCACCAAGTGGGTCGAGGCCGAGCCATTGGCACAAATCACTAAAGCCAATGCTAGATCTTTCCTGTGGAAGTCGATCATTTGCCGTTTTGATCTCCCCTATTCAACCATTACTAACAACGGATGGTAGTTCGATAAGCAGGCATTCAAGAAGTTCTGTGCTGACCTCAACATCTACCACCATTTTACCTCGGTGGCTCACCCCCAGACCAACGAGGAGGATGAGGTGACCAACCAGACCATCCTTCAAGGACTCTGTACCAGGCTAGACCAGGCCAAGGGCCGGTGGGCTGAGAAACTTCCTAGCATTCTTTGGGCCTACAACACCATGCCTAAGACAGCAACATGTGAGGCACCCTTCAATCTTGTTTTCGATACTGAGACTGTTATTCCAGTAAAAATGGGTTTGCCTACATTGCGGGTAGAGCAATATGATGAGGCTGAAAATCTGGCCCACCTTCTGTTCAACCTGGACCTCCTGGAAGAGACAAGAGACAAAGCTCAGCTCCGCATGATGGCTTACAAACAACGGGTGGCCCGGTATTACAACTTCCATGTGAAGCCGAAGGCCTTTCGCCTAGGTGACTTGGTCCTATGGTGGGTTGAAGTCTCGCAGCCTGGAGAATGTGGCAAGCTCTCCCCCAACTAGGAAGGCCCTTACAAGGTATTAAGGCCCTTCCTCATGGAGCTTACTATCTCGCAAGACTCGATGGCATCCAATTTCCACAAACTTGGAATACCAGTAATCTGAAGATGTTCTACTACCAATGATGTAAGATTTTCTTTCATTAATGAAAAGTTTCTTTATGGTACAATATTGTCTTCACCTATGTAAGACTCTATCCATCGGACTCCCAGTTCGATGATGGCAAGTCGGGAAACTCCTGAAACCCCGTACTCCAAAGCTGAAAAACTCCTGAAGCCCCGCACTCCAAAGCTAAGAAACTCTAGAAGCCTCGTACTATATCCGTCGGACTCCCAGTCTGGTGATGGCAAGTCGAGAAACTACAAAAGCCCCGCACTCTATCCGTCGGACTCTCAGATCAATGATGATAAACCAAAAAACTCCAGAAGCCTTGCACTCTATCCATCGGACTCTCAGTTCATCGATGGCAAGCCAGGAAACTCCAGAAGTCCCGTACTCTATCCGTCGGACTCTTAGTTCAGCGATGGCAAGCCGTAAAACTCCAGAAGCCCCATACTCAATCCATCAGACTGAGTCTAGCAAAGGCAAGCCAGGAAATCCTCGAAGTTTCGCACTTCAACCTGTGAAACTCTTGGACAAGTAGGGAGGATTTACAGGATCTCCAAGGTTTCTTCGACTGCCTACCAATTCTTGATTCGGGTAGGGAGAGTCAAAACTTTGGAAGCCCCAAGATTAGCAACTGGTTCTAACAGGCCCTCGAGGTCTCTTCGGCCACCGTCAATCCTTGAATTGGGTAGGAAAAGCTAGAGCTTCGGAAGCCTTAAGAGATTGGCCACCTCAGTGAATCTCCTGGCCCGGTGGAGATAGTTCACAGAATCCTTAAAGTTCCTTTGGCCACCTGCCAACTCTGGAGTAGGGTGGAGACGAAACCTAGGAGGTCTTAGGATTGACAATCATAGTGAAAATCCATCTCTATGCAAAAAAAAGAAGAAGAGAAGAGAAAGAAGAGAAGTGGAGAACTCATTGAAGAAACAAAAATTTCATTAAAGAAATCGAAGTTCTTACAGCAAAAAGAATCCTCGATAGGCCGACTGGTCCTCCAAAAAACTCCAAAGTGCAGGAGTCAAAAAAGAAAAAGAAAAACAAAGAAGAAGAAGGATCACGACGATGTCATAGGGGCCTTGCTGGGATGACGGGGGATCTCGCCGCCATCTTCTTGGCTCTCCGCTGGCGGGATGGGTGGTTTAGTAGTGCTGGGCGCTGCCTCGGCCCCTTCTGTTGGGGCCCTCACCTCCTCAGTACCAATGCCTGGGAGATCAGGAATGATGGCTTTCAGGTCCTGTCCGGGATAGGCCAAGGCCACTTTTGACTTGTAGTCCATGAACCCCTTGAGGAAGGAGTCCATAACCTTCCCTCGAACCTCCTCAATAAACTCCATCGAGGCCTTGAACCTCGGCATCGCCTTTGCAGCCTCCTTGTTAGCGGTCTCCATCAGGGCCACCACCACCTGTGCTTTCTCCTCCACCATCGATGCCCTCGCCATCGCCTTCTCTAGTCGAGCTTAGCAAGTTTGACACTGCCCCTCCAAGCATGCCACCTCCACGACGAACTCTTCCACCTAGCGGGTGGCCTTGTTCTTCTCGATGGACAAGGATGCCTCCAGGTCCCTAGCCCACCTCTCTGCTTTAGCTGTTGACTCCATCGCCTCAACCACCTCGATCCAGAGAATCCTAGTTCACTCCTCCAGGACTCGGACCCTTTCAATTTGTGCCCGCGCCTTTGCCTCCAGCACCTTCGAGTGCTTTTTCTCTTGGGCATCCTGATGCTGAACTAATATGCATGCGATTATTTTTATGAATTTTGTATGTGGGGTTAGGTGATTAAATCCCGAATATCAGATCAAAATATGTAGTAGATAATTCTATATGAATTTTAAAAGCTACGCATGCAAATCAGGACCTAGAAAAGCAGTAAAAAGGGATCGCCGGGGCTGAGAAGCCTCGGTTAGGGCTAGTTCTCCTATAATAAAATTACTGGTGGCAGAGGGGGTGTACCTGGCAACGTCTGAAGCACTTGGTAAAGATCACAGCGAAGAGATCACTTATCCTCGATGGATGCGGCCTGGACAATCAATCCAGAGACCAGCGAATTTCTGGCTTTCTGCTCGGTGGTCCGATTGCGGCCCGGTTGGAGTCGTTGGATTTGTATGAACTCGGGGACCTGCAAACAACCATCAAGGATGAGAAAGCAAGGTTAGAAATATAAGAAAAACTCAGAAACAAGATGGCAAGGGCATGGGAAGAGGAAGCTGGGATGATGGCTGGAGGCAGTTGCAACACCGGGAAGAAGAAAGCACCAATAAAACCCCTTAAGCACAAAGCAGGGTAGCACAAAGCAGTTGTAGAGAACTCAAGTTTTAATTCATATATCAAAATCAATCCTCATACAAGAGACTAGGGTCCTTTAAATAGACCCATAGTCTTGGGCCCCAAGTAAGGGTACAATTGACATTACATAAGAATCATTTTCCCTCTCAAACTCTAGCTAGGAAATTAAGGAAACCTAGGTAGAAAAATTCCTAAAAATTCTCTCCTCCTCTCTTGACTTGGTCAACACTCCAAGGATGCCTAGGGGGGCATGTTGGGCTTCTAGGAGCAGTAAGGGGCCAGCCCAAAGGGGCTTGGGCGCATGGGCTTGGGCCTTTGGAAGCTGGGGTGGCCTGGTAGCGAAGTAGCAAGAATATTCCCTGGTATCTTGCTTCTTAAGGGCTTGGGCTTGGCACCTAGGCTTTATTTCTTTGGGCTAGGATGCAGGTGGACCTCTGGAATCATGGATGCACTAGTCTATGAATATACTCTGGCATCTGGAAGGGAATCTGGGCATATAGAGGGCATATGCAAGGAATCAGGATTTTCTAAATTTTTCTCCTAGGGTCTTCAAATCTTCAAGCTGGGTTGGACTTGGGCTATACTTCCATGTCTTCAATCTGGTTGGACTTGGTCTTCACTTGTATGATGTGGTCTTGAGTCTTCAGTATGGTTGGATAGGACTCAAAAAAATAAAATTAGCTCGATATGAGCTGACTAACACTAGACTGGACTAGCTCAACATGAGCTGACTAATACAGAACTCAAATAAAGACAACTTAGCTGGACTAAGCTTTATTACAATGGACTCGAATGTCATTAAGTGATCCACAGAGGGTTGAAAAGCCTCTGTCTTATTCTGGTGCCTCTGGTGTCCGCACCAATTCTCCCGGGATGGGAGGAACTCGACCCTGTCGAGTGAAGATCAGACTGGCTCACATATCTCTCGAGAAGGTCTGGGTTGAGGCGTTGCAAGTCCTCTTGAGAAATCCACGAATCGTCCGACTCTGGCCGGCCTTGCCATCGAACCAGGAAGCATTGATAGCTGCATTCCCTGGTCGTAATGGCTTGATCATCCAGGATACGCTCGATCCGTTCTCCTCTTTTAGGCCAATTAATTGGTGGACACTCTGGGTAAGGATCACTCTCAACAAAAGGGATTGGTCTAAAAGCCTCACTAGGTATCGTTGCCGGTTCCCTGTACTCAACCAGGTCTGTAATATTGAAGGTAGAACTAATGCCCAAATCCGAAGGCAAGTCTAACACCTAGGCATTTGATCCAACCTTCTTTATCACTTTAAAAGGTCCGACTCTGCGAGCATGAAGCTTCTTTTAGGCCTAAGCCTAACCAAGATAGAATCCACTACATCAAATTCTTTGATCCATCTTCGGGAATTAGCTAGTTGTTTCAAAATTAGTGCAGGTGGTGAACATACTGGGCACATGCAGACTCCTAACAAGATGATGCAAAGGACTCAAACCTATACCTAACAGACTCGACTATGCATTCCTATTGAAGGAAATCTTATTGACCTCTTTGAATCTAAACCTAACAGATTATAGGTTTTCTAGGTTTGATCCTAGCTTGACATGTACATGAAAACTTACAATGGGCTCCTAGCAAATTCCAAAGGGTATGCCAGAAGTATAATGCAAACCTAACATGCGTAATGAATGCATGCAGTATGCTAATCTCAACTAAATACAATCTAATGATCATAGAAATGCTGGAGGTGTCTGGAAAGGGCAGAAAATAAGAAGTGGGTTCAGAATTAGTCTGGTAGGATAAGGAAAAAGGTTCAGGATTAGTTGGATATAGTAGGATAGAAGAAGGGGTGTCAGGAACTAATCCTAAACTAATGAAGTTAACCTTACGAGGTTGAGCTATATCTACAGGATTTGCATAATGGAAGGATGGGTCGCCAATTTCGGGGAAGAGGTCATTAATGGGAACTATAGGAGGGGGCTCATCATGAGGGTACTGATTCAAAGAGATTATGTCCTTAATAAATTCTTCTGGTTTCTGTATTTTTGGACTAGACTCTACAATTTGGCTCTCCTCTATGATTTCCTCAGGTAAGGCTCTAGCACCAGTACCTAGGTTCTCTTTCTCTATTTGTTCTTCCACTATAGCTTTAGGTTGGATGTGGTCAGGGTCAACTACCTCTAGGTTGGCTTCTACCTGGGTATCTATTGGGTCAGCTAATTCTAGGTCATCTATAGGTATCTCCTCTTCTCCCTCATACTCATCCACTAAGCTCGTATCAGCTTCATACACTTCTGCGTTAATGTAAGCCTTATGAATCTCAGGAATGGTTGGAGAAGATCGGCTAGGGAAAAATTGGCTGTCCTGGTTTCTGATTATGGGTACTAATCCTAGTAGGTTCAGGTAGTGGCTCACTACTGGGCTCATATTTAGGGGTACTAATCCTATGGGGTTCAAGTTGACTAGGGGAAACCTGATTAGTACTAGGTTGATACTTAGGGGTTATGGGCTTCTTGGGCTCATAGGACAAGGGTGCAGATTTATGGGTCATGGGATTATAGGATCTGGGATCATAGGATTTGGGTTCAGCTCTACGGATCTTGGGTCTACTGGAATCATGGGATATGGGTTCATAGGTTGTAGAGTCATAGGATTTGGAGTCATAAGATCTATAGGCTGTGGGTATACTAGGTTTATAGGGAGTGGGTGCATAGGATCTATGTTCATAGGTTTTTGGTACATAGGTTCTAGGTTCATATAATTTGGATAAAGGTGGCTCAGGTTTGAATCTAGTTTGGATCCTACGGGTTTTCTCTAGGGTTCCTAGTCGGGCATCTAGTTGATCAAGTCTATGGGTCAACTGGGCATTTGCTTGATCAAGCCTAAGATTGATGGATTGGGCTATCCTCTCTCCAAAGGCATCAATTTTAGCATCAAGATGATCCATAGATTCAGCCATTTGTGAAAGTGGTGGATGATATGAAACCCCTGATCTAGTGCTCATGCAAGACTCGATCAAACCGACTATAGCTGACTAGACCTAGAATCCAAAACTAAGTGCTCAATGAGGGTGGCAAACTAGCCTATAGTAACCCTGTACTCAGCCAGGCAGGTATAAGGGGAGTGTTAAGTCCCTGATTGCCAATCCTAAACACCAATCAGAGATTGGCCAGGTAGGTAGACCAGCACACAAGCCCTTCGGGACTGAATCCCTGAACCACCATTCTAGACACTAAGCACAAGGCACACATAGGTTAACTTGACACAGTGATCTAACACTAGCCCGGACCCGACCAGTTGGTGTCCCTAGCCCACTAGGGCAAATTAAGTCTAATCAATTTTAAGTTAGGCTTGGGACCGAATGCAGGGGATGTGGTTTTAGGCTAAGGAGAGGTTATCAACTCCTCCCCTTATCTGGTATAGCAAGAGTGCCCATAAAAGTAGATTATGCAATGATGGCAGGCAGATGAGGATGCAAATTAGGGTTTAGATATTTTTTTGGTATTTTTGGAGAATATGTAATTTTTTTTATATATTTTGGTATTTTCTTAAATAGAAGAAAACTTGCAAATTATGGCCTAATATGCAGAAAATATACTAAAATTAAAAGATATGCAAGGAGATGCTAACCAAAACCCTAAACCTTCTAAAATTGTCTTGCTGAAAAAATAGAGCCAAAAATTTATAGGCTGTATTTCGCCTTGCAGAAATTGCACAGATCGAAATAAAATCTGCAAAAATTTTATAAAATACTTTGAACTAAGATGAACCCAGCAAAATAAATTTCAAAATTCTTGGAGTTTTGATCAGTGAGAAATAACTAAAAGAACAGAGTAAATACGGACTATAAAAGATGTAGAAAACAAGCCCTAATCTAAGCTCTGATACCAGATGATGCGAAACTAATATGCATGCGATTCTTTTTGTGAATTTTGTATGTGGGGTTAGGTGATTAAATCCCGAATATCAGATCAAAATATGAAGTAGATAATTCTATATGAATTTTAAAAGCTATGCATACAGATTAGGACCTAGAAAAGCAGTAAAGAGGGATCGCCGGGGCTGAGAAGCCTCGGTTAGGGCTAGTTCTCCTACAATAAAATTACTGGTGGTAGAGGGGGTGTACTTGGCAATGTATAAAGTGCCTGGTGAAGATTGCAGTGAAGAGATCACTCATCCTCGATGGATGTGGCCTGGACAATCAAGCCAGAGACCAGCGGATTCCTGGCTTTCTGCTCGATGGTCTGATTGCAGCCCGGTTGGAGTCGTTGGACTCGTAGGAACTCGGGAACCTGTAAACAACCATCAAGGGTGATAAAGCAAGGTTAGAAATATAAGAAAAACTCAGAAACAAGGTAGCAAGGGCGTAGAAAGAGGAAGCTGGGATGATGGCTGGAGGCAGTTGCAACACCGGGAAGAAGAAAGCACCAATAAAACCCCTTAAGCACAAAGCAGGGTAGCACAAAGCTGTTGTAGAGAACTCAAGTTTTAATTCATATATCAAAATCAATCCTCATACAAGAGACTAGGGTTCTTTAAATAGACCCTTAATCTTAGGCCCCAAGTAAGGGTACAATTGACATTACATAAGAATCATTTTCCCTCTTAAACTCTAGCTAGGAAAGTAAGGAAACCTAGGTAGAAAATCTCTAAAAATTCTCTCCTCCTCTCTTGACTTGGTCAACACTCCAAGGATCCCTAGGGGGGCTTGTTGGGCTTCTAGGAGCAGCAAGGGGCTGGCCCAAAGGGGCTTGGGCGCATGGGCTTAGGCCTCTGGAAGCTGGGGTGGCCTAGTAGCCAGGTAGCAGGAATATTCCCTGGTATCTTGCTTCTTAAGGGCTTGGGCTTGGCACCTGGGCTTTATTTCTTTGGGCTAGGATACAGGTGGACCTCTAGAATCATGGATGCCCTGGTCTATGAATATACTCTGGCATTTGGAAGGGAATCTGGGCATCTGAAGGGCATTTGCAAGGAATCAGGGTTTTCTGAATTTTCCTCCTAGGGTCTTCAAATCTTCAAGCTGGGTTGGACTTGGGCTATACTTCCATGTCTTCAATCTGGTTGGACTTGGTCTTCACTTGTATGATGTAGTCTTGAGTCTTCAGTATGGTTGGACAAGACTCAAAAAAATAAAATTAGCTCAACATGAGCTGACTAATACTGGACTGGACTAGCTCAACATGAGCTGACTAATACAGGACTCGAATAAAGACAACTTAGCTGGACTAAGCTTTATTATAATGGACTCGAATGTCATTAAGTGATCCACAGAGGGTTGAGAAGCCTCTATCTTATTCTGGTGCCTCTAGTATCCGCACCACATCCCGCTTGGCCCATCGAGTGCAGTAATCCCTGATAAGGATTATGTCGATTGCAATATGCAATAACAGAAGCATCAACAAAAATAATGCAAATAGTAATGAAAAGAAGTTGGGAGTGTAACAGAGTTACTGTGAAGAGCTGGGGAAGGATGCCCGTGATGGTGGCCGTCAGTTGTTTGTCGCTCCTCTCGCGGTGGTTGCATGACTGGACAACAAACTCCATCATTCGCTCGGCCAGCCCGGTGTCCTGGGTGATCGCTGCATTCGGTGAAACAACGATAGACACTCGCTTCACCTCGGGAGTCGCTATCACCGGAGCCATCAACAGCCCCAGGGTGGAGACGGCGTGGGCACCTCAGTTGCCAGGGGCATGGTCGCCACTCTAGTCGCCAGTGGCGGTATTGGCCTTCCCCCCGCTATCGCTTCTTTCTCCACTTCGACCACCTCTGGGGTCTCCGCGGGGAAGGTTGCCGGCCTAGCCCGGGCAACTATGCCGGGCCCATGGGCTGGGAGCTGGGCCTGCACCCCAGACAATGTGGGGACCAGGCTGGTTCTCCTTCCCTCCTAACCGGATGACAAGCCTGCCCTGAGCCCCTGTCCAGATTCATCGCGGGCCCTTTTTGATGGGTCCTCCCTGGGCTTGGGGGACATTCTCCTCTTCCGGGACATCTCTCGGATTTAGTCCATTGAGAACTTCATGCCTGCAGAGAAAGAAAAACGCTAGTTAGTCTCAAAGCTGAGAAGGACCCATGTAGAAAAGAGAAACATGATTCATGGGGCTCACCTAAGGCACAAATTGGGTTGACCCTAGCCTCGAACAAGTTTTGTTCGGCCAACAGATCCTGAAGGGGAGCAATCTTGGAGGTGATGAGTTGATCATACACCTCCCGGTCTGTGGCCTATACTTAAGAGTTATGGTTTGAAGAACGATCTAGGTCACTCTAGATCCAGTCGATCCCCTTGACTAAGGCAAAGAAGAATCTATTCTTCTATCCCTTAATAGAAGAAAGAAGTTCAAATTTGATGGCCCCCAGGTGGGGGGCCACGAACCACCACCCATCATCAAACGGGTGGCATTTCAGGATAAAGAATGCCCTGAAGAGGGAAAAACCCTAACGGCATTTGGGATGAGTTGGGCTAGAACTAGGCAAAAATTATTGAGGAAGGAGATAAAAAAAGGATGCGGAGATAGAAGAAGACCCTCTAGGAAGAAGTCCTCGTACAAGGCAATCTGGCCCAAGCCACTAGAGGTGACCCTCTCCCCCCGTCCTGGAACCGAGAGCCGGATGGAGTCCAGAATCCTGTAGGTATCCCAGAGCTGAGAGAGATCCTCTCGGGTCATCATCGAGGCGATGCCATAGGGACTAGCTATACCAGAGGTAGTAGAAGGGATAGGAACAGTAGAAGGGCTGAGAGGAGCAGAAGAAACAGGAGTAGAAGGAGTAGAAGGAGAAGGAGGTGCCCTAGGTCGACCTTTGACTATCCCCGTCATCCAGGGACCCCTACGGATGCTAAGAGGGATATCATCCTCCTCATCGGAGGATGGAGAAAGAAGGTCGAGCCCTCGACCAGGATCATGCTCCCTTGCTCAAGGTTGATCCCCCGGTCAAGGTCAACCTCTTTCCCTAGAGTCAGGTATGAATTTTTCATGTGAACATGGCCTCTCTCATGAGTACCCCTAGGGCAGACGGGCGGGTGACGTCAACAGGTGGTGCCACCACCCTAACTAGAACCTTGGCCTTACATGGAGAGGCTTACACCCTTGAGGGGTGGTGCTCTGCTAAGGCATGTCATCTGGAATCTCTGAAAAATAAACCTCCCTCTATGGCACACTGACTGTGACTCCTGTGGGAGGGCGTTGCATCATAGCACGCCGCTTGTGGAAGAGCATCCCGCCGAAGCATCAGGCCCTTCAGCCTACTGTCGGCACCACCTGGGGAAGGGCACTCTGCTTAGGGCATTGCATCCCTCTACCCACCATCTGCACCACCTAGAAGAGAAAAGTTTTGCTAGAAAACTCATACACTATAGTGTCTGCCCCCAGACCGGTGCTCTGCCAGGTCTCCACAAACATGATGGGACGATGCCAGAAAGGGGCAATGCTCTATCAGAGTGTCAGGCCCTGTGGCGTACCTCATGTACCCACCATGAAAGGGACATCCACTCCTCCACACTCTACCACTACCAGTGGCAGACCTCCCTTAATGGGGGCTACGAGCCCGATCCCTCTCCTCCAGAGAGGGGAGGAAAAATAGGCCTACACCTCACCCGCATGAGGAACGCCCAGAGAGCGCCAGGCCAGGACTCTGCACCTCACTGGAGGTGCCACTCGTCTATAAGAAACTTAAAGGGGCCTCTGGTAAAGGTAAGTGAGAAGGGGCAGGCGATCAGCAAGGCACTAAGGGCAACCGGGGCTCTCCAAGAGAGTCCCAACGATAGCAACAACCACACTACTCAAGCCCTCCTTCTCGACCCTAATCCTCATTCCATCATTTCTCAAGACCTCTAAGAGTAGAAACTACTTCGAGATCCATCGAGAAGGATCTGTTCTCCTTGATCATCCACTGACTTGACCGTCGGAGTGTCCCCATCGGGATCCCCGACCCGGGTCTCCCTTCTTTTGCAGGACGGGTACGTGCATTTGATGCCAAACAGGAAAGCCACCAACCGACACCACGTAGGAGCTGCAGGCCATGATGATCTAGGCGGCAACATCATGCATCAAACATTCTCTAATGGAGAAGTGAGGATCCTTATGGCCATACCTAGAGGTAGTGTTTGGATACAAAAAAAAAGTTATTCCTGAAATAGGAATACCAATTTTCAAGGAATAGTTATTCATCTTTGTTATTCCATATTTCTGTTTGGCTGGAAATCTGAAATAACAACTTTATTCTAGCATAATTATTGCAGTAAGATCCACTATATAGAAATAAAATGACCTAGAATAAGCTATTCCATAGTCCACCATGGAATAGCTATTCTTGAATACTAAAGATTGACTGGAATAGCTTATTTTGGATAATTCATCTCGATTTTCGTAGCTATTTAGAAGAATAATTAAGAATAAGGGCTTATTATGGGTGAAAATATGGCATCCAAACACAACCAGAAGGAATAGCTATGCTGATTGCCTCCCTCTTCCTTTTTACTTATAAAAAAACATCTTAGATTTGGTAGAGTTTTAATTTGTTTATTTTATATATTGATAAATCTATTCCTAGTTTTTGATTTGAGAATTTCTTCTTTTTTTTATGTGATCATGGATTCATGGTGTTATTTAGTGATAATATTGCACCAAAAGTTAGTATTATTTGTTATTTTTTTTATATACTAAAGTTTAAATATTTATGAATAAGTTTTATTGGGGTGGCTGAGGAAAAAAAACTGAGGTTGCTAATGCTCAACTAGTTAAATTGATAAAGTCATTTTTGTGCAATACTATTGATCAACATTGAAATTGCAATTTGATTGTAATTCTTTAAAATTTATAAATAATTCATCCTAACTAGTTAAAGATGGATATTTGGATTCTTGTTTCTTCAAGTACTTTATTATATTACAATGGTAATATAAAAAAATATATTTTGACATTCATTTATCATACAAGTCATCATTAGCATTAATCAACCTACCTAGATTGATGATATTTAAATGAATAATCTATGAAAAGATTGAATAACAATCACCATGATATAATAATCATTGCTTTGTTATAGTAGTCATTAGTTGAAATGATGATGGTTGCATCCATATTTTAAATTAACTAGGGTTTAATCTATGCATCCAAATTGCAAATTAACTAGAGTGTAATCTATGTGGCACCTCCATGGCAAGGATTAACATTTCAAATTAAGTATATTTCCATTGAAAAAATAAATTTAAGAAGTAGGACTCTTTTAAATTAGGAAATGAAATGAAATTAGCTTTCTCTTCCCTAATATCTAATAGAGTGAAAGGATGATGTTATGACAAACGATCGGATCGGCTAAATTGACATAGGGCCGAAGAACATAAAGTAAGATCGACAATGTAAAAAGTTCGACCAACTCGACTCTGAGAAATTGTAAACAATCAAATTGAATAAATTGCCCGATGAACAAGCCAACGACCAAGATGTGTTGGCCGATGAATAGAATACATCCGACGAAGTTGATGGATAAGAAAATAACTATTATAACAAGAATATTATTATGATAGCTATCCACTACAACAAGAATAAGTTAACTTCAATAAAATGATGTTGAGGCAACTGAAAGGAGTTTCTCCCAACAAAATTTTGATACCATGAATGCCTATAAATACAGGTGAGAAGGAGACATTCAAGGGTAAGATGAAAAAAGATACTTGGAAAAACTTTGACACCAATACTTCTCCAAGATTTTTCATCTGTTTATCATAACTCTACTGACTTAAGCATCGAAGGATCTCCCACCAGAAAATTTCCAGTTAAGGACTTGTTTTGCAGAGATTGAAGGTGACCAACCGGCAATTCTGCCAACTAAGACTAATCATCAGAGTTCGATGTTAATAGATTAGCGCGCTAGGTAAGGAAGCCACACGTCTCACATACGTGGTTGACCATCCATCTCTTAACTAGGAAGGAGAACCTAGAGAAGGCAAAATAATGGTAAAAGGAATGATGCAGAATGCCTCAACTAGTAGGGGTCATCAGTTAACTAGAAGAAACGACTCACTAAACCCCCCATTGGAGGACAAACAATATATCTCCCACGATGGTGATAGAGCAGCAACAAATTGCTGTTCTTTTAAACAAGATAAAGTTCTTAACTGCTGCTATTCAAAGTCTTCAAGAAGTCGTGGTCAACGAGCAACAGCAACCGATGGGGCCAGTCGCTCCAACAATTGCTTCCAAACTTGGTCAACGATCTTCTCTAAAAGATTCTCGATGTCAAGAGTTGATTCGACATTCCTATTATCGACACTCCCTAGATCAATGATCTCCAATACTGTGAAGTCCTTGACATCATGAACATGGTCAACAGGAAAGAAGTTGATGCAAAAGAGAAGCATTCGAGATCTCTTTCTGAATCCTCAAGAGAAGACTCCACCCCATAAGTTACTTAATAAGATCGAAAGACCCATCAACATGATGACTACAAGAGAAAATTCCAAAGATTAGAGTGATGACTTGCAAAGTTGGACAATAGCCGAAGAAGCAATGAACAACTTGGATATAATTCTCGACCTTCATTCCCTCAATAAATCATGGAAGAGATAATTCTACCCCACTTTAAAATACCTCAATTAAAGCCTTATGATAGTACTACTGAACCACTGATTATTTGGATAGTTACAAAGCTCATATAATGATCCAGGGCGCAAGCGATGCCCTTTACTGTCTTGCTTTTCTAGCAACCCTGAGAAAGACTATACAAGTGTGGTACTAAGCCTTAAGCCAGGTACCAATCATTTCTTTAACCAATTGGAGGGATAATTTGTAGCCCACTTTTGGACAAGCAAAATAATGCCACTCAATTTGAATAGCCTCTTCTTCATCCAATAAAGTGAAGGAGAAACCTTGAGGGAATATGTTGCGCACTTCAATGCAGTCACACTTAAGGTTTCAAGTCTTAATGAATCCGTAGTTTTGTCAGCAATGAAGAAAGGACTTTGGTCATCCAGATTTATCTTTTTCTTGGATAAAAAGTTTCTTACAAGCTATTTAGAGCTATTAGCATGTGCTTAAAAATATACGCTAGTTGAAGATTAGGCTGCCAGCTGACGCCAAGCTGAAAAAAAAATTAATGTTAAAAAAGAAAAATCAGGGAGGTAATGCTTCTTGACTCTGCAATGATAAGAATACTAAAGCTCGATGATAAAGTCCAAAGCCGAAGAACCTGACCAGTAATTTTGATGATTATACTCTTCTGTCTCTCCTTTGAGAGAAGATCCTGATGGAAATAGAGATAGTAAAATTCTTACAAAGACCTCGGCCTATGCAAACACCACGGCATTGTGGAACAAGAATAAGTACTGTCGATTCCATCATGATCACGGCCACATAATTGAAGAATGTATTCAATTGAAGGATGAAATAGAAAACTTGATCAAATATGGCTATTTAGAAAAGTATATGCACAACAAAGATCATCGAACTGAAATTGCTGCCCCAAAAAAGACTGCGATGAATCAGAGCTTCCCAACGAATAGCCCATGGATGAATTAGTCAGCATGATACATGGTCAAACAAACCTAAGGGAGGCGAGAGCCGAAGAAGATGCTTTGAAGAGATACCGGAGCAGTAATGTTATTAGTTCTTCTAATGATGACCTTTGAGATATTCAAATTTTCCATGATGACCCTATCATTATTTTAGCAATAATAGCAAATTATAATTTAAAAAGAATTCTGATAGATAATAAAAGTTCTACTGAAGTGTTGTTTTATGATACTTTGTTAGAATGAACCTTTCTTGGGATAAGTTATGAAAAGTATCAACTCTATTAATGGGGTTCGGTGGAAACTTGGTTGAAGTTGAGAGAGAAATAGCACTCCTAATAATCATTGAGATAAAGCCCCAATAGAAAATTCTCTTCATTAATTTCATAATCATTTGAGTATCTTTATCATACAACGCCATACTAGGATGAACGTCCTTGAACAAATTCCAAGCGATCGTCTCAACTTATTATCTTCTGGTATATTTCCTGACCAAAAATGGAATTGAAAAAATGAAAGGAGATCAAATAATTGCTCGGCAGTGCCTAATGATCCAAGACAAGCAATCGACAAATGGGATGTCTTTAGAGCAACTAGATCAAAGAGAGATTGAAAGATATGGCGAACCAATTGAGAAAACTATCTTTGTGCCATTAGAAAAAGAAGAACCAACAAAAGTTATACAAATTGGAAGTCTTCTAGACAAGGAAACAAAGATAAAGATGGTGAATTTTCTTTAGTATAATGCTGACATCTTCACTTGGTTAGCTATAGATATGCGTAGAATCCCTCTAGAAATCATTACTCATAATTGAAAGTTGATCCGAAGTATAAATTCATTCAATAGAAAAAGAAAAGCTTTGCCCCTGAGCGATAAAGGCTTATTGATGAAGTGAGCAAGCTCCTCGATGCCAAATTCATAAGAGAAATCCATTATCTAGATTGGCTCGCTAATGTAGTAATGGTTAAAAAGGCAAATGGAAAGTAAAGAATTTGTATTAATTATACTAACTTCATAGAGCTTGCCCCAAAGATAGTTTTTCTTTATCGAGAATAGATCAACCGGTCAATGCGACAGCCTGGCACAAGCTTCTAAGATTTATGATGCTTTCTCAGGTTTCAATCAAATTCGCATAGATCCTAAAGACGAAGATAGCTTTTATAATTTAGAAGGGTCTTTACTACTATCAAGTAATATCGTTCGATTTAAAGAATGCTAGAGTAACTTACCAACGGCTAATCAATAAGATTTTTAAAAAATAACTTAGAAGAAGTATGAAAGCTTATGTTGATGATATGCTAGTAAAATGCACCCAAGCATTGGACCATATCAAAGATTTAGAAGAAGTTTTCAATATACTATGATGTCATCAAATGAAAGTAAATCCAACAAAGTATCTTTGTAGTGATATCAGGAAAGTTTCTTGGCTTTCTTGTCACCAACCTAGGAATTGAGGCCAATCCTAAAAAGATAAGAGCGATTCTCATTATGAGCTATCCCTCCAATAAGAAAGAAGTACAACAATTGGTTGGGCACATTGCTTTGTTGAGCTAATTCATTTCTTGGTCAGTTGAAAAATATCTATCATTCTTTAAAACCTTATGACAAATAAAGAATTTTGAGTAGTCAAATAATTACTGATAAGCTTTTGAAGAATTAAAAAAATATCTGACCAACTCACCCTTGCTCTTAAAACCTCAAGAAGGAGAAATCTTATACTTGTACCTCTCCACTTCACATGAGACTGTGAGTTTAGTACTCGTCAGAGAAGAACCTAACGGTATCCAAAAACTAGTTTATTATTTGAGTAGAGTACTACATGATGCTGGAATAAGATATCCAAAGGCACAAAAGTTGGTTTATGCATTGGTGGTGGCAATGAAATGCCTATGACCCTACTTCCAAGCTCATTCAGTAACAGTATTGATGAATCAACCACTGAAGGCCACCTTACAAGGTCCTGATACATTAAGAAGAATAGCAAAGTGAACTGTTAAATTAGATAAATTTGACATAACCTATGGACCATGACTAGCAATAAAAGCATAAATATTTGCAGACTTCGTCGCCGAATACACTTGGGGTGTTGAAGAAGATAAGTAGAAGACAAATGAAGAAGTTAGTCATGAGATTTAGACGCTCCATGTAGATGGAGCGTCTAAATCCTTTGGCCATGGGATGGATTTAATTTTGGCAAGTCCTGAAGGAGATGTCATTGAATATGCTCTCTGATTCGCCTTCCATGCATCAAACAACCAGGTAGAGTATGAAGCACTCCTGGCTGGCTTGAAAATTATCAAAAAGCTTAAAGTCTAGAAACTTAGAACCTTCACAAACTCTCAACTAGTAGTAAACCAGATAAAAGGAGAATTTGAAACCTGAGATGCAACCGTAATAAGGTATTTGGAGAAGGTGCAAATTCTCGTAGCTGGATTAGACTTCTTCGAAATATCTCATATACCTTAAGCCAAAAATGCTCGAGCTAACATACTTTCTTGGTTAGCTACAATAGCTACTGATTCTCTTGGCTGAACATACATTGAGTATCTTGAGACTCCTAATATTGAAGAAAGTATGGAAATACATCAGGTGGAACAAGAGTCTACTTGGATGGATTTGATCATTAAGTATCTAACTGAAGAAATCCTACCAAGGATACCGTCGAAGCCAAATGAATTAGGTGGATGGCATTGCAATGTATAATTATAGAAGGAACCCTTTACAAAAGGTCTTTTACTCAACCCTTTCCAAAATGTCTAGTGTTGTCGCCTGGATCATCGTGACCCGTAGCTCCGGTGAGTCGTGTCCCTCCAGCCAGATGCTCGGCCTCCGACCTTGTGAATCAGCTCTCTCCATCGGGCGGACCTGCAAGATAGGGAAGACCTAGGCTGGGGATTCCAATGAAGACACTCCGACGATCAAGTCAGTGGGACGATCGAGGGGAATAGAAGATCTTTAAGGCGGAGAGCTTGGGGGACTCCCTGCTCGTAGAGGGTGATAAGAATGAAAGATAATGCAGCATTCAAGAGAGTCTGTCATCTCTTACCTCCCCTTATCTTTTCATGCTGGTTTTATGTAGACGAGTGACTCCTGTCGTCTGGGGAGGTGTGCTCTTCTTGACATAAGCCTGGGAGGCTAGGATAGGTTGATGAATCTTCTTTTTCTAGATGTTTCAGGAGGTTGGTGAAGGAACACAATGCCTTGGGTGGGGCACTCCTTCCTGATTGGTGTAAACTATGACTTGGGGGCTTTAATATAGCCCTCCTTGCAGGCGGTGCTACAGGATCTGTAACAAGTATGGTAGGGATGATGATTTTGCATGTCGGGGCTGTCAATCCAAGCTTCTTCATACCTGTGCTTTGAAAAGCATACCTGGGACGAAGTCAGACGGACCGTGGCATGCGGATCTAGACAAGGCAGGCGGAGGCTCTCTATGCACACGGATCAAGGTGAGGCATGCAGAGTCTCTCTATGCATAGATCGAGGCGAGGCAAGCCATGCAGAGTCCTCCATGCACGTGGATCGAGGCATGGCATGTAGAGTCTCTCCATGTGTGCAGATCGGGGTGCACAAAACCCCATTGGAGCAGGGCACTGGGCTGCCCCCAATGGATGCCGGGCGGAACTGAACTGGAGCGGAACTGTTGTAGCGCGCGCTGCCCCCAAGCGAGCTGGATGGGCTGGAATGGACAGACTCCATGCAGGCAAAGCCAAGACTGCTCGGGCACAGGGTGGAGCCAGACTGGAGTGGGGCCCCAGGTTGATGTCGGGCATGGGTAGCCACGGACATGCCTATGGAAGGTCCGGACTAAAGGTCCGGATGGAGAAGGGCGCGGCCATGCGGGCGTGCCTCTGGACCCTTGCGGGCGGAGATGGACGCGTGCCCTCTGTCGGAGCAGAGCCATAGATGGAGGCGGGTTGACACGATGGCGTCGGAGGGCTCCAACTGGGCGCGTTGCCCCAACGATGCACGAGCCGAACCGAGAGAAGAACGCATCGGACTGGGCATGGGCGTGCCGGACTGGGTGGAGCTAGACTCGACTGGGTGGAGCCAGACTCGACTGGGTGCAGGAGTGCCGGACTGGGTGGAGCCGGACTCGACCGGGCACAGGCGATACGGACTGGAAGGAGCCGGAGTCAACCGAGCATGGGCGCCGGACTAGGAGGTGCCGAAGTCGACCGGGCACGAGCGTGCCCGACTGGAAGGAGCCGGAGTCGACCGAGCATGAGCGTTGGACTGGGCGGAGCCGGAGTCGACTAGGCATGGGCATGCCGGACTGGCACGGAGGCGGAGTCGACCGGGCACGGGCATGCCGGACTGGCATAGAGGCAGAGTCAATCGGGCACGGGCATACCGAACTGGACGAAGGCATGCTGGACGGAGCCGGATTGGCATGGAGGTGGAGTCGGCTGGGCACCGGTGTGCTAGATCGGATGGAGGTGCACTGACGGAGCCGAACTAGCACGGGCATGCTGGACAGGCATGGAAGCGGAGCCAGCTAGGCACGGGCATGCCAAACCAGACGGAGGCGCGCCGGATGGAGCCAAACTTGCATGGGCATGCCAGACTGGCATGGAGGCGGAGTCGACCGGGCATGGGTGACTGGAGCTGGGGTGCACCGCGGACGTTCCTTCGGACGGTAGCGTAGACGTGCCACGGGCGAGGTGCCTGGGCGTGGTCGTGCTGCGGGCGTGACCTTGGTGCCGGTCTAGATCAAGATGCCAGGTAGGCTCAGGGCGGAGCGAGCAGAGCCGCAAGCGGGACCCCGGTGCTAGACCGAAATGAGCGGGGTCGAGGTGCACGGGAATCGGAGAGCTCCATCTCGGAACTGGAGCCAGACCCCATGCGGGCGGAGCCGGACTGGGGTAACACGGTGTAGAGTGTGCTGGACCAACCCGTCTGTGTGCTGGGTAGAGTCAGACTTGGGGCGTGCCGCTGGCGATGCGGAGCCGGCTGAGACACCGTGCGAGGGACCTTTCCACCCTTGCCATGTTGACACACAAGGTGAGGTAGGACTCCACACCGGATCGGGGCACGGACTGAGCAGCCAAGAAGCTATAATTCGTGCATGGCCGAAGTGGGCTGGCCGAGGTGGGCTGGCCAAATTGCTGACCTGACGGTTATAGGGGCCAATCTTCTCTTAGAACAAGCGGACCCACCATTTTCTTTTGATGGGAGACTTGGAGATACCCGTGAATCATGTGGCCACATCAGCCACCAAGGAGAATGCTGTGTCAGGGCTGAATGAATTTTTTTACTACTGTAACAGATGCCCCCACTCCCTGAGTCCAATATGTCAATGTTTTGGATAAAGGAAGTACTATTATCCATTCAACTCTACGCCGTTGCGGGCTTTGTACTGGTTGCAAGAAGTCAGTCGCTAGATGGAACTGAACTTGCCAAAGGTTAGCCATTGATCTTTGAAGGCCTAGATGAAGGCATCGAGTTTGGCTGTCCTCTTCATGAACAGGGTGTGGCCTGCAAAACAAAGTAGAAGGTGGTGTTTCTAAAACTTACTTGCCTGTAGATACTTTGACCGAAGGTTAGTTACATTGTAATGGTGCTAGCACTTCAGTCTGACTTCTCTTTGACCGAATAGAAGGTGATGTTGAGGAGGAAGAGATTGGTGAGGTGCACAACTTGGATGCACACATACATGACTTGTATATAGTTGACATGGCCGAGCTCAGAGTACCCCTCAGAACCTTTGATGAAGGCATTGAAGTTGCTGGAAGATGGGAGCCATCATGGCGGAAGAACTTAAGGAGACAGAGAGTTCGACTCCGGCCAGATGCTCGACCTCGGGGGAGCCATCCTGGCAGAGGAGCTCAAGGAGTAGGAGTTGGACTCCAGCTAGATGCTCGACCTCGGGGGAGCCATCCTGGCGGAGGAACTCAAGGAGCAGGAGTTCGACTCCGACCAGATGCTCGACCTTGGGGGAGCCATCCTAGTGGAGGAACTCAAGGAGCAGGAATTCGACTCCGGCCAGATGCTCGAACTTGGGAGAGCCATCCTGGTGGAGGAACTCAAGGAGCAGTAGTCTGCTAGCGCATGCATGGCCGTCGCAAACTCCAGTTGGTGGAGGTGCAGCCATCACAAGCTTCTATGTTGGTTGGCCTTGTGCATTCCAGCGACCGAGAATGTTTAATAAGGTTGGTGACGATGGTGTTGCGAAAGCCCTCAAGAGGGGAACAGTACAGTGCATGCATTTGTGAGCTTTGTACCATCCAACGCTTGCATTGCATGGAGTGACTGGATCACTATTTGTGTCAGGTTTGCATGGAGTGCAGGACGAAATCCCACTCATAGTCTTTGCATGGTGTGCATGAGGTGACGAGGCCTTCCCTTCTTCCACCTTTTTGGAACTGCACCTCATCGTTGCCTTCCCCAGTAATGGTGGGGGTTGGTACTCTTCATTTCAAATGAGAGTTTGACCTCAGTATGGAGCTTGGTCTCAGTGAGAAGCTTGGCTTCAGTGAGGAGCTTGACTTCAGCTCAGCTTGAGAAGAAGCTTGACTTCAGCTCGGCTTGATTGAGGAGCTTCAAAAGCTTCCTAGCTTTGGTGCGGGACTTCTGGCATTTCCCATCTCGAGGTGTCGGGGTTTTCGGTCTTGGGGTACCGGGGTTTCTAGTCTTGAGGTGCCGGGCTTCGAGAGTTTTCGGTCTTGAGGTGCCATGGTTTCCACTCTTAAGGTGCCGGGCTTCAAGAGTTTCCAGTCTTGAGGTGCTGGGGTTTCCGGTCTTAAGGTGACGGGCTTCAGGAGTTTCTGGTCTTGAGGTGCTGGGGTTTCCGATCTTAAGGTACCGGGATTCAGGAGTTTCCGATCTTGAGGTATCGGAGTTTCTGGTCTTATGGTGCTGGGCTTAAAGAGTTTCCGGTCTTGAGGTATCGGGATTTCTGGTCTTAAGGTGCCGAGCTTCAAGAGTTTTTGGTCTTGAGGTACCGGGGTTTCCGATCTTAAGGTGCCGCGCTTTAGGAGTTTCCGATCTTAAGGTGTCGGGCTTTAGGAGTTTTCGATCTTGAGGTGCCGGGGTTTCCGGTCTTAAGGTGCCAGGCTTCAAGAGTTTCCGATCTTGAGATGCTGGGATTCTGGTCTTTATGTATCGTGGATGCCGAACTGTGAGTTTTGTGGTAGATGGTGGGACTTCTTGGAGTCTCCTGTGGACATCTCCAGACTGTGAGTTCAGCAGCGGGCGCAGTGCTATAATACCTGTCATCGATGATGATATAGGAGCTTTTCCTGCAGAACTGAAACACAGTTTTTTATATAGCAAAAATAACGGAGAAAGGGGTTACCTTAAGAAAGAATAGGATTTCGTTGTATGAGAGAATCGAGCTCCATTGCATGGGAGAGGAGGAGCTCCGTTGCATGGGAGAGCAGGGCTCCGTTGCATGGGAGGAGAGAACTCCGTTGTGTGGAAGAGGTGAAACCCTGCTGCATGGGAGAGGTGAAACCTCGTTGCATGGGAGTGTGAGACTCCATTGCATGGGAACATAAGGTCCTGTTGCATGGAAGCTTGAGGCTCCGTTGCATGGGAGAGATGAGGCTCTGTTGCATGGGAGCTTGAGGCTCCGTTGCATGGGAGAGGGCTCCGTTGCATGGGAGCATAAGGCCCTATTGCATGGGAGATTGAGGCTCCGTTGCACGGGAGAGATGAGGCTCCGTTGCATGGGAGAGGGCTCCGTTGCATGGGAGCATAAGGCCCTATTGCATGGGAGAGGTGAGACCCTGTTGCATGGGAGTGTGAGACTCCGTTGCATGGGAGAGGGCTCCGTTGCATGAGAGAATAGGACTCCTGAGAAGTGACAAGCGTTTGAAAAGACCACGAGCATGAATACTATGATTAGACCCTTTTTCATTCTCTTCTCCCTTTTGTTTTCCTTCTTTCTTTTTCCTTTTTTTTTTTTCGGAACCTGTGCGGCCAGCCACCCATGGCATTGGCATGGGTTTGAACATTCCCTGCCTGATCTTGCTGGGGATGACGATGCCCCTTCAAGCTCGGAACCTTTTCTCGAGACCACTTCCTAAAGTCCCGAGAGAGGGTGGAGTTCCCGTGCCACCATCCTCATGCCCCCAGTCTGCCCCCCGGGGGTAGAGGATGAAGGTGGCTACTGTTGTCCACCAGTTGGGAAGCTTTGATCTGCCCCCTTCCTGGCACGCCAATCTGTTACCGCCTGGATTATTGTGGCCCGTAGCTCCGGTGCATTGGGTCCCTCCCGCTGGATGCTCGGCCTCCGGCCTCATGAATCGGCTCTCTCCATCTGGCGGACCTATAAGACAGGGGAGACCTGGGCCGAGGATCTGGCGAAGACACTCTGATGATCAAGTCAGTGGGACGATCGAGGGAAATAGAAGATCTCTAAGGTGGAGAGCTTGGAGGACTCTCCGCTCGCAGAGGGTGATAAGAATGGAAGATAATGCAGGATTCAAGAGAGTCTGTCGTCTTTTACCTCTCCTTACCTTTTCATGCTAGTTTTATGTAGACGAGTGACTCCTGTCATCTGGGGAGGCGTGCTCTTCTTGACATAGGCTTGTGAGGCTTTTGCAGGCTTGGGAGGCTAAGATAGGTTGGCGATCTTCTCTTTTTGGGTGGTTCAGGAGGTTGGTGAAGGAGCACAGTGCCTTGGGTGGGGCACTCCTTCCTGATTGGCGTAAACTGTGACCCAAGGGTTTTAATATAGCCCTCCTTGTAGGCGGCACGCTACAGGATCTGTAGCAAGTCTGGCAAGGATGACGATTTTATGTGTCAGGGCTATCAATCCAGGCTTCTTCGTACCTGTGCTTTGAAAAGCATACCTGGGACAGAGTTTGACGGACCGTGGCATGCAGATCGAGACAAGGCAGGTGGAGGCTCTCTATGCACATGAATCAAGGTGAGGCATGAGAGTCTCTCTATGTTCGGAACAAGGCAAGGCACGCAGAGTCTTCTCACATGCACGAATCAAGGCACATCATGTAGAGTCTCTCCACATGCGCGGATCGAGGCGAGGCATGCAGAGTCCTCCAATGCAAGCAGATCGAGCACGACATGCAAAGTCTCTCCATGCATGTAGATCGGGGCACGCGGAAACCCACTAGAGCAGGGCACTGGGTTGCCCCCAGCGGACGCCGGGCAGAACTGAACTGGAGCGAGACTGCTATAGTGCGCGCTGCCCCCGAGCGAGTCAGATGGGCTGGAATGGATGGACTCCATGCAGGCGGAGCCAATACCGCGCCGGGCGGAGGCGCGGGCACAGGGCAGAGCCGGACTAGAGCGGGGCCCTAGGTTGATGCCGGGCACGGGTGGCCACAGACATGCCTTCGGAAGGTCCGTACTGAAGGTCCGGATGGAGATGGGCGTGGCCATGCGGGCGTGCCTCCGGACCCCTACGGGTGGAGATGGATGCGGGCCCTCTATCGGAGCGGAGCCATAGATGAAGGTGGGCTGACGCAGACGGCACCGGAGGGATCCGGCTGTGCGCGCTGCCCCAGCGTTGCATGGGCCGAACCGGGCGTAGAACGTGCTAGACTGGACGCGTGAGTGCCGTACTGGGTGGAGCCGGACTCTTCCGGGCACGGGCGTGCCAGACTGGGCGGAGCCGGAGTCGACCAGGCATGGGCGTGCCGTACTGGGCGGAGCCGAAGTCGACCAGGCACAGGTGCCGGACTGGGTAGAGCCAGAGTCGACTAGGCACGGGAGTGCCGGACTGGCACGAAGGTGGAGTCGATCGGGCACGGGCGTGCCGGACTGGACAGAGGCGTGCCGGATGGAGTCACACTGGCATGGGCATGCTGAACTGGCATGAAGGCAGAGTCGGAAGAGCATGGGCATGCCAAACCGGATGAAGGCATGCCGGACGGAGCTGGACTGGCACGGGCATGCCGAACTAGTGCGGAGGTGGAGTCGGCTGGGAGTGGGCGTGCTGGACCGAATGGAGGTGCACCGAACTGAGCCAGACTGGCACGGAGGTAGAGTCGACTGGGCACGGGCGTGCCGGACCCGACGGAGGCCGCCGGATGGAGCCAGACTAGCACGGGTGTGCCAAACTGGCACGGAGGCAGAGTCGACCGGGCACGGGTGACTGGAGCTGGGGTGCGCCATGGACGTTCCTTCGGATGATAGCGCAGATGTGCCGTGGGCGAGGTGCCTCGGCATGGTCGTGCCGCGAGCATGACTCTGGTGCCGAATTGGATCGAGATGCCAGGTAGGCTCAGGGTTGGAGGGAGCGAAGCCATGAGCAGGACCTCAGTGCCAGACTGGAATAAGCGGGGCCGAGGTGCACGGGAACCGGTGAGCTCCACCTCGGAACTGGAGCCAGACCCCATGTGGGCGGAGTCGAAATGGGGTAACACGGCATAGAGGGTGCTGGACCAACCTGTCCGCGTGTTGGGCGAAGTCGGACTTGGGGCGTGCCATGGACGGTGCGGAGCCAGCTGAGACGCCGTGCCAGGGACCTTTCCACCCCTACCGTGCTGATGCGCAAGGTAAGGTAGGACTCCACGCTAGATCGGGGCACGGACTGAGCAGCAAAGAAGCTGTACTTCGTGCATGGCCGAAGTGGGCTGGCCAAATTGCCAACTTGACCGTCACAGGGGCCGATTTTCTCTTAGAACAAGCGGACCCACCATCTTCTTTTGATGGGAGACTTGGAGATACCCGTGAAGCATGTGGCCACGTCAGCCACCAAGGAGGTTGCTGTGTTAGGGCTGAATGAATTTTTTTACTACTGTAACATCTGGGACTGATAGACGTCGATTATGTCCTTGTAGAAGTTCATGAAGGTATATGCGGTGACTACTTGAGAGGTAGATCCCTAGCTTATAAGATAATATGGCAAGGATATTATTAGCCGACTATCCAAAAGGATGTAGCTGCTTTGTCAGAAAGTGTAACCAATGTCAAAGGTATTTAAATATTCAAAAGCATCCTACAAATCAGTTAACTCAATTAATAACCTCTTGGACATTCGTTCAATGGGGATTGATATCCTTAGCCCGTTCCCCCAGCTTCTAATAAAAAAAAATTATCATCGTAGCCATGACTACTTCACTAAATGGGTCAAAGTCGAACCCTTGGCTTACATAACTGAAGGAAAGGTTGAAAGTTTCATAAAAAACAATATAACTTATCAATTCGGAATTCTATATGTGATCATCACCGATAATGAGAGACAATTTGATAATCAAAAGTTCAGAGATTTTTGTGCTCAATATCATATTATTCACAAGTTGACTTCCGTCAGACACCCTCAATCCAACGGTGAAGCATAAGTAACGAACTGAATAATTCTCCATGGTTTAAAGACAAGGTTGAATGGAGCGAGAGGACTTTGGATCGAAGAACTAAGTTCAGTACTTTGGACAAATCGAACAATTTCCCGAACCTTGATATGAGAATCACCATTCAACTTAACATTTAGAACTGAAACAGTACTACCGGTGAAAATTGATCTGCAATCCATAAGGATTGGGCATTTTGAAGAATCGGATAATTCGGAGCGAAGAAGAATAGATCTAGACCTGTTAGAAGGGACAAGGCTCCAAGCTCATTTGAGGATGACAGTCTATCAACAAAAGGTCACCTAGGACTACAATTCCTAGGTTAACACTAAAATTTCTTGGCCAGGTGACCTTGTCTTACAAAGAGCCAAAGTATCTCGGCCTATTGAATGAGAAAAATTCTCTCCAAATTAGGAAGGACCATATGAAATTACCAAATTAATACACCTTAGAGTTTATCGAATTGAGAGCTTAGATGGATACCGAGTCGCTCGACCATGGAATGCGGAAGATTTATACAGGTACCACTGCTAACAAAGTTACTTTTTACATTTTTTATAAGAATTTCTTATGATGGATAATTGACTGACATCCAATTATCAAATATCAACCGATACACCCGATGATGTTAAAAGAGTTAGCTTAATTGTTCAACTCATCGATATGTCTGATAAGTTAAAGAGTTGGTTTAATTGTTCGACTCATTGATATGATCGATAAATTAAAGAGTTCGCTTAATTGCTCGACTCATCGGTATGTTTGATAAATTAAAGAATTAGCTTAATTATATTTTAACCTAAAATTCGGTACTTATAATTTTTTTATAAAAGGAAGAACAACAAGAAGGAACCATTTAGAAAAAGAAGTAAAGTTCATTGATTTCCTGTTCAGAAGAAAAGTTTTGTACAAATATTTTATGTGAAAGAAAAAAATGGGGTTTTCTTAAAAGATTGATCATCAAAAATAAAATGAAGGATGTCTCTTTTCAAGGCTGAACTCCAGCGGTAACTGACTCCAAGACATCAGCAACAACAATAGCATCAACCTCTGGTTCGGTGATAGTTACCTCTAGCTTGATAGATGTTGGGACAACTTCGTTAGCTGAAGCACCTTCTTCACCTTGAGCAACTCCTTCGCCTAAAGTGACTCTCATAGAGGTTTTGGCAATAGCTACCGAAGAAGTAGCCCCTGGTACTCCAAAAGTAATAGGATGAATAAGTGTTTCGACTGAAATTCTTTCAGCTGCTTGTTCACCATCTTCTTCCATATTATCTCCATCGATGACTACCTCGTGAAGATCTAGATGTGGAAAAAGTTTCCTAACTTTTTTATTGCAATTGGCAAAACCAATTTTATAACTAAAAGTTCCAGCTTTTGTCATCTTATCTTCAAAGGTAGATGACTTCTTGCATTCCTCGATCACTAGAAAAACTTTATCCTCTGCAAGTTTGGCCTTCCTCTCAGCTTCCATCTTTTGAGCAATGGACTCGTTAGCTTTTTGCTTTAATTCCTTCATTGTCTTCTTGTCAGAAAGGAGCTTCTTCTTTTTCTTCTTCAGTTTGGCCTCCACTTCAGCCAATTTATCTTATACCAGTTTAAGCTCTTTTTGCAAGAAGGAGACATCTATGGCACTCTTTTCAAGCTTCACTTCCAAACTTTGTCTCAATTCTTCAACGACCTCCTTTTCTGCTCTTACTATCTCGACCTGATCTCTAAGGATTCGACTGAGCTCCGTGAACCCTAAGAAACTTTCTTCTACCAAGGATACCTCATGAATAAATTGAAACAAAGTGGTGAGGATAAGAGAACAATCAACAGTACCAATAAAGAGAGAGAGAGAGGGGGGGGGGGGATTACCTTAAGAAGACTCGGGTACAAGGAAGGAACGACTTCATCCAGATGACGTATTTTGGTCATCTCCCATTCTCTAGAGAGAATGACAGCTTTTAACAATCAATAAGATAGTTCAGGATTTTCCAATCTTGATTCGTCGAAAAAGATGTCGAGGTCGACATATGTCTCCGACTTTTCTTCGACCCAATGGTCTCCTTCAAATTCCATAGGGATTTGAAGAGCCTTTCCTTTGTCGGGACAAATACGCGAAGTTGGATGAACAAGTGATGGGTTAGCCGACTGCTCAGGAGACTGACAAGCTGATGAAGAAACTCTCATAGGGCATAACTCAGCAATAGGGGCATCGTTGTCAGAGATCCCTGTCATCTCCATATGTACAGCAACAGGCATAACCAATGCCAATGGAGCCCTAGAAGCTGATGAACCCAATGTAATGCATGCCCTTTTTGGATCATAAGGCACCTTTATAGGAACGACTTATCTTTTCCTGACTGCTTGATGAAGTTTCTCAGTGTTCAACCTCATATTCTCACCTATAAAACAAAGGGAAGGAGCTAATTAACTCAGGCCGATGTACAAAATAAAAAAAAAGAGAAAGAAGAAGGAAGTTATAACTTATTCATTAGACTGTACCTAAACTAGGTGACATGCTAACTCTGGCAAGGAAGAGGCTCTGTTCACCCAACAACTCCTTCATTGAAGGAACTTGGACTTCTAAAAATTTTTCAAAGTCCTCTTTGTTTGTTACGAGGACCTTCTTACCATCATTAAAATTTAGATGAGTCTCCCTCCATTCAGTGCAAAAGTTCCAAGGCTGAAGAGATGATAAGAAGAAGAAACAAGATTTCCATTCGTGAATAGCAAATGAAAGACCCACGATAAATTTTTGACCATGGCATGGTCCAATGACCCACTATCCTTAGCCATGAGGATCTCTCTTAATCATAAAAAGATAATAGAATATAGAAGTCCTAAGTTTGATTTGAAGATCATGGTACAAGATGATAAAGGCACAGATAACTCGAATACTATTCAGAGTCAACTATACTGGGATTACTTTATATAAATTAAGAATCCTAATGATAAAAAGGTGAAGAGGGAAGCGGAGTCCTATCTTAAAGTGTTCTTTATATATCGCTATACTACTAGAAGGGGGACTATTCATCCTATCATCAGATTTTGGAACAGTTGCTTAAAAATCTCACGAAATTTTATAATAATTCCATTGGTTAGCTACCCTAGAGTCCTTGAGAGAACTCCTTATTCTGAATGGAGATCCTCCATATTTGGACCTCCTGTCCTCAAAGGACTGAAATTCTTAGAGGATTGCTGCAAAGTCTCCCTTCTACAGGCAAAAGACCTACCTGCAGTAAGAACTTCTAAAAATCTAATCATATCTAAAAAGGCTTCTTCAGAAAAGAAGAAAAGAAAAGCAAAAGAAGTTATGCAAAAAAAAGACCTAACCTGCGGAAAGCTTGGAAAAGAAAGACTCAAAGGAGACGAAGATCCTAAGAAAAATTCTTGAAGTTGCAAAAGTTCAAATCCTAGAAAAGGAAGAAGCCCTTTTCTATGGGTAACATCGACAGTTGTGATTCCATTCTCAAACGACGAGAGACGCCCTTGATCGTGCCACATGTACGAATCATAGTCGAAGAAGAAGTGCGGCTATTGAAAAGGATACAGACTTGTTATCTTGATCCACAAGAGTGACTTTACAAATAATAGGGGTTTGATACCTAGTGGAGACAAAATGTCCAAAGGAAAAGTAACTTGATTTTGCAAATCACCGCCAAAACCTGCCATCATTAATAGACGTCTCTTCGATAACAGCTTTAACAACAAAGTGACGCATCACATCACCCTTTTTTCTGCAACTCTGTAAGAGAGAATATTAATGACCAGCATAAAGAAAAGAGGAATTCGAGGTGGCAAGACTTATCATGAATATCATATACTTCCTTCTTCCAAGATGATATAATGCCTTGAAATTGAGAGTGGGGGTAACTGTTATGACAATTGATCGGACTAGCTAAATTGACGTAGAGCCAAAAAATATAAGGTAAGGCCGACAATGTAAAAAGTCCAACCAACTCGACTCTAAAAAATTGTAAACAATCAAATGAAATAAATTGGCCGATAAACAAACCGTCAACCAAGATGTGCTAGCTGACAAACGGGAAATATCTGACAAAGATGATGGATAAAAAAATAGCTGTCGTAACAAGTATATTGTTACAACAGCTATCCACTATAATATGAATAGGTTAATTTCAACAAAATGATGTTAAGGCTAACTGAAATGAGTTTCTTTCAACAGGATTTTGTTACCATGAATATCTATAAATATAGGTGAGAGGGGACATTAAAGGATAAGAGAAAAAAAGATACTAAAAAAAATTGGACATCAACACTTTTTAAATATTTTTTATTTATTTATCAGAATTTTATTGACTTAATCACCAAAGGATTCTCCATCAAAAAATTTATGATCAAGAATTCATTTTGTAGGGATTGAAGATGATCGACCGTAATTTTGTTAACCAAAATTAATTATTGGAGTTCAACGTTCAACGGATGGTATCAGTCATTCTTTATATGTGATATACCCAAGCAAATATATCTAATGAAATAAATATAACAAATGTTGCATTACTTTCATTTTTGTCTCTTATAATGATATGATGCTATCTCTATAATAATAATAATAAACTGACTTGGAAGCTTGGGATGGAGCAGGGGTCGGCTATTGGGAGATGTGGAAAGGTGGCGGTGGTTTAAGATTCCCCGGTTAAATAAAAAAATTAACCTCCCTCACCTTCCTTCCGGTGTTCTTGCTCTCTAATGTTATTGTTCCCAAGGCTATCACTTCTATGGTGGAGCAAAATATCCGCTCTTTTCTCTGGTCTTCTTCGGCTTCTCGGCGTGGAGTTCACCTGTTAGGTTGGAATGTGGTCTGCCAACCTGTGAGGGAGGGGGATCTGGGTATCCATTCCTTGGGTGCTGTGAGGGAAGCTTGTATTCCTTGGGTGCTGTGAGGGAAGCCTGTATTGGGAGACATGTTACTAGGCTTTTGCTAGGACCGAAGACTATGTAGACTGCTATGATGAGATTTCGCTATGGTTCCCTGACCACGGTGGTGGATGTGGAGGGTTCTGTGCCTCGGCGGGGTTCTGTCATTTGGAGAGAGATGTCGCGGATTGCTCCTGTGATTGCTCCGCACCTAAGATGGATCATTGGGGATGGTTCCTTGATTAGCTTTATGGATTAGCTTTATGGATGACCCGTGGATCTCGGAGTTACCTTTGGCCCGCTGGCCTACTTTCATTGCGATGGATGGTCTAGATATCATGTTGGTTGCTGATCTTATGTTCCCTGATGGTTCTCACCGGAGTTATGCTCTGGTTGTGCGGACCTTTGGGATTATCTTAAGTGAGAGGGTTCTGTCTATTGTTCGGCCCACTCATCCCTGCACGGACATTCGGGTTTGGAGGTCTTCGGCGTTGAGTAGAGCCCCTATGTCGGATCTTTACCGTATGTTTCGGGAGGACTCTCAGTGGAGTTCTCATATTGGATGGATTTGGTCGCTTCATGTTCACCCCAGAGTAGCCCTCTTCTTATGGAAAGTTGCCTGGCGTCGTCTTCCGACCAGGGTGCTCCTTCAAGCTAGAGGGATGGATCTTCCTATCTTCTGCCCGGCTTGTGAGGCTTATGAGGAGACCATGGAGCATGTGTTATTCACTTGCCCTAGGGCTCGGAGTATTTGGTTCGTTGCAGGGATGGATTTCACGAGTCCTCAGTCTGGGGACGTGGTGGATGCATTTTTGGCCATGCTCAGATCTTCCTGTTTTCCCTTCAGTCCTAGCCTTCCTGCTTATCTGGCTTACCACATCTGGCTTTCTCGGAATACCATTGTCTTTGGCTCGTCTAGGCTATCTAGCACAGTGCTGATCGAGCGAGCTTGGGCTCATATGGAGGAGTTCTGTTATGTGACCTTGACATCTACGGAGACCTGGGGTTCCAGCATTGCTCCTAGAGCGCCCCGGAGGGTTTTTATTTCCTGGGAGCCCCCTCCTCCATCTTATGTCAAGGTTAATTTTGATGGGAGTGTTAGAGGACCGGATGGTGGTACGGCTTTTGTGATTCGGAGTCCGAGGCTAGATATTATTGCAGCTGGGGGTTGTCATCTGGTAGAATCTTCTGTTATTCAGGCTGAGCTTACGGCTGCTTGGGCTAGGGTTCGGTATGCTTGTCACTTTCTCAGGATGGAGCATCTGATTATTGAGGGGGACGCTGCTAATGTGATAGCGTGGATCAAGGGGGCGGCAAATCTTGCTTCTGCTCATCCCTTGATTCGGGATATCGTGCTTTGGTTGCGGGGGTGTTCCTCAGTTGTTGTCAGGCACATATACAGGGAGGCCAATTCGGCTGCGGACTGATGGACTCGTATGTTGCTGCTTATACGGGATCGACTTTATGGATCGGGTTGACGGATTCGCCAGTGGGTTTCAGGGATTGTATTTTCTTTGACTTTTTTGGATGTATTCATTCCAGGTCTTGTTGAGTGAAACATCCGCCTTACCGAAAAAAAATAAAAAAATAAAAAATAAAAAGTTGGCAGGGATTCGAGTCCTGGTTTGGATATATTTTGACTGGAAAGTCCTAGGATAAAATAAAAAATAAAAAAATAGTCCGGGAGTAAAACTAAAAAAAGGAAAAAAATAATAAAATAATCCTGGAGTCCCTGTTGGCTGGTGGTAGTGAAAAAGTTAGGGATATATATAATATATCCCGTTCACTCGGTTGACGCCAATGGTAGTCAGGTTGACGTACTCACATTTGGATGGGGAACGGCTGCGAAAAAATTAATATGCGCTGTGTATCGAATATTTCTTGGTTAGGATTGAGGGACCGTCTGGAGATGGTCACACCCGAAATCTAACTCCTTTCACTTTTTGATTCATCAAAAAATAAATAAATAAATAATAAAAAAAAATGTCACGAGATTTACCGTGGCGTTCACGTGAACCGTCAAATGGTCCACATTCCGACAGCATGCAAAATGAAAGATGGTGAGATGCATCACCAGAGCTTTCCCAAGCAAAGCTAGCTCTCCCAGACTCCCACACTCTCTCACATTCTCATTTAAAAAAAAAAAAAAGTTGATGGATGCATCACTATAGCTCCGCTCAGCCAAATATCACTCTAGTAGAGAAAAAGAGAGATTTTGGCTAAGCAAAGTGATGCATGTCAATGAAATTGGGATCCAGCAAAGATAGTTATATCAAAATTTATTTTTTTTATTAAAAAAATATAATGCATGCCATCATATTTTCTTTTTTTGGAAAGAGAGAGAAAGAGATTTGGCTGGAGAAGCTAAGTGATGCATGCCATCGTATTTCTTTTTGGAGAGAGAGATTTGGCCGGTGAAGCTATGGGGATGCATGCCACCACATTTCTAATTTCATGAGAGAGAATATAGAGAGCAAATTAATTAGGTGCGACAAGTTGCACCTGGGCTTATGTAAAGAGGTATATGAGTGTGTACGATGCAAGCTGGAAATTACCTCATCTACGAGGATCCAAGAACGTCAGGACGAAGCTCTAGTTAGAGGTCAAGCATGAGACTTTTCTTATCGTGGAGGATATCTCATCCTTCAATTTAAATTTCCGATAGACTGTTCTAATGTACCGAAGAGCGGTCCGCAGATCATTGCCAGCCAGCTCTTTACTATGGAGTCGTGGGAGCCAGACTTCATGCTTGGCCGTCGACCCATTCAGAAGACTCAAGTTTGGTTAAAGCTACCTGGGCTTCCGATGGAGCTCTGGTCATCGTCGATCATTCTTGCCATTACTACAGAGGTTGGAAAATCTCTGGCAATCGATGATTTTACTGATATGCTGAGAAAAACCATGTATGCCCTGATTAAAGTGGAGATTGATGTGGGTCAGCCATTCAAGTCAGGAGTTCTAATTCGTGGGAGGAGGCACGACTTTTGGTAGCGGTTTGTGTTTGAGAATATCCCCATCGTTTGCTATCGCTGCGGGAGGTTGGGGCACTCTGACGAAGGCTATAGGTTCAGGGGTGGGGAGGGGTCTTCTGACAATAGCGACTCTCCCTTTCGTCTAGATAACCTGGTCTCGGTCAACTTGGACCCTGCTCCAGCGGATGCGGCTTCGATCATGGCTAAAGGATCGAGCGCTGCTAGGGGTGGCCATCCCAAACTGGGCCCCTGGTTGGTACCTCTAGGATCCGGTAGCCACGGGAGTCTAGGGACCCGGCCAAGGTGAGACGGGACTAGGAGAAGGAGACGAAGCATTGTCCTGAATCCTCGGACCCCAACTCCTCTTCCTCGATGCTTAGCTCCCCGAGAAACATCTCTTCCCCACCTAGCTCGCCTCCAGACTCCGACAGCTGGCAAAAATCATCTAAAGTGGCACACCAGCAATCTCCTGGGATGGCCGCGGAGGGTGCTGCCATCAAAGATTTGCAAGTAGGCTTGGCCTTCAGTGCCCTTGGCCCATTTGGAGGAGCGCTGGAGCTGGGCCTCCCCGATGATGCTGGGCCACGGGATCTAGTGATGGTCGAGCTCGGAGCCCAAAATCTGATTTGAGCCAGTAGCCCACCGAAGTCTCCGCCCTCTACTACCGGGTGCCCGTCAGTATCCAAGGGTTCGTCCCCAACTGCTATGGCTACCATCGATCAAGTTAGTCATCCTATTCCTTGTATGTCGGGGGTTTCAGAGGGCTGTTCTATCAAGTGGGACCTATTATCTAAGGCAAGGGATCCTATTTCATCCGATGGTGATTCTCCCTCTTCTGAGCAATCTCCTGATGCTGGTACTGTTGCTGGCCATCCTGCTCTGGAAGTGGTTGGGAGGAAGGTTCAAGCTGGTGATAGCTTGGTGGGTTTGGCTGGGGAACGGAGGATTCTGAGTGGTGGGAGTCCCACGTTTCTTTGCTCCTTTGTTAAGGGGGCAGATTATGTTGTTGGGGAAGCAGCCGCTAAGGGTGAACAAAGTTCCGGTGTGCGGCCCCTAGAGTCTACCAAGTTGAGTTATTGGCTTTTCGACAACGTGGTGGCTCACAGCTTACTCCACTTAGCTCAGGGAAAACGGGTGGAGGGTTCTGGTTGTGCTGATGTTGGACATGAGGCTATTGCTGAGTAGGTGAAGGCATCGTTGTTTTCCAATAGGGAGTCTGGGATGCCAGTGATTGTGGGTAATGAAGGCCCTGGGAGGCTGATGTATAAGGACCAAACAGATCTAATTTGTACCTTGGTTTGGAATGTTTGGGGGGGCGGGGAAACCTTCCTTCCACTCAACTTTTCAAAGATTAGGTCAGTTGTATCATCTGGATTTGTGCATTCTTCTTAAAACTAGACTTGGTGGATCCAGCCTGGATCGTGTTCAACGGTGCCTCCTCTCCAAGTGGGGCTTTTATGCCATTGAATCGCACAACCTATCAGGAAGGATCATTGTGGTATGGAACTTAGGAGTAGTCAGGGTCGATGTATTTTACTGCTGCACTCAGCATGTGGCAATTATTGTATCTGAGTCTAATGAGCCTACCTGGCTCCTATCAGGGATTTATGCCAGCACTAATTATAGGGACCGAAGGATTCTTTGGGAAGAGGTCTCTATCTTGGTGGGTCAGGGCATTCATACTATGGTCGCAGGGGACTTTAACTATATTAATCGGTCGGAGGACAAGAGAGATGGGATACCTATGTTGATGATATTAGCTCAAGGGAGTTTGAAAACTTCATTCACTCCAATGGCCTGGTGGACTTGGGGTTTGTGGGCCCTCGCTTCACTTGGTATAATAATCGTTCGAGAAAAGCCAAGGTTTGGGAGAGAATAGATAAATTCTTTGCTACTCCAAACTGGTTGCATGGGCATCCTATGCATCTTGTGAGGCATCTTTCCCGAATCGGTTATGCTCATTATCCCATTCTCTTATCTACTGATTCTATTGTCTCTTGTAATTCTCCCTTCAGGTTTGAGAAGTTTTGGTTGGCTTATCCCCTTGGGAGCTGGTGAGGGAAGTTTGGAGGAGCTAGTCCATGGGGATGCTAGATACAGGGTCTCTCGTAGATTGGATCTACTCAAAAGATAGTTATGTTGGTGGAACAAGGCTGAGGTGGGGAACTTTTTCTCTAGACTGACGGAGGTCGAGGATTCTATCCATCATCTCCAGGATAGGGAGGATAGGGATGGGGGTCTATCGGATGAGGACATGGTGGCTTTGTGGAGTCACTTGTCCACCCATCAATCTCTTCTTAGTTAGCAGGAGGTGTTCTAGAGGTAGAAGTCTAAAGTGCAATGGATCAAGGAAGGGGATAGGAATACCAGGTTTTTTTACTAGTCCACTATGGTCCGTAGGCACAGGAACCATATCAAAGCTCTATAGTCTTTTGGGGGATCCTAGATTGAGGATGATAATGCTATCAAGGGTATCATTACCCAATTCTTTAGATCTAGATGGTCTATGTCTTCTCAGGGTCCTACCCATCATGATTTTCCTCCTCCTCTAGCTGTGGTGTCTGATCGGGAGAATCGGGACCTCATCAGACCTGTTTCTAAACATGATATTCGGCATGCTCTCTGGTCCCTGGGTGTTAACAAAGCCCCTGGACCGAATGGTTTTCCTCCTTTATTCTTCCGGCGCTTCTGGTGTATTGTTCGAGGTGAGGTTGTGGATGCTGGCAGGAGTTCTTTGTTCAGGACAAGATGCCGGATTCATAGAAGCAGACTTTTATTACTCTAATTTCCAAGCATCAGGATGCTTCTGAACCCGAACATTATAGGTCCATCAATCTATGTAATACTCTCTACAAGATCTGTGCCAAGATTATTGTTCATAGGATGAAGCCTGTCCTTCCTCGCCTTATCTACCCAGAGTAGGGGGCCTTTGTGGGTGGCCGGTCTATTTCTAATAATGCCCTCACTGCTCAAGAGTTTACGTTTGATCTCCGTAGGGCTTCAGCTCACCGCTATCTTATGGCTATTAAACTTGACATGGAGTGAGCCTATGACCAGATGCACTAGTCTTTCTTAGAGAAGGCTCTTTCTGATTTTGGTTTCCATCCTCACTATATTATCTAGATATTGGCTTGCATTGTCCATCTATTATTTGATATTCTCATCAACGGCTCTCCTTCAAAGTTCTTCTCTTCTAATATAGGCCTGCACCAAGGTTGTCCTCTTTCTCCATACCTATTCATTATTTATGCTAACACTCTTTCGCAAGCTCTTCGGGCTGCGGCACAGGACTCAAATCTTCTTCCTTATATTCTAGCCCCTGGCACCTACCCGATCTTACGCCTTCTATTTGTAGATGATTGTTTACTCTTGGGGCGTGCTACTGCTCATTGTGCTCATGATTTCAGATGGATTATAGAAGACTATTGTCTCTCTTCGGGTCAGTGTATTAATCTTCTTAAATGTTAGATTTATTTCAACCCGAAGACCCCATCTACCATTCATCATACTATTTCGGAGATTCTTGGGATGCCTGAGCATTGCGGTGCATTACACTACTTGGGTGTGTCGATAACTAGGATGAGACTTCTAAAGGCTGATTGTGGGAGGTTGGTTATGGTAGTCCGCGTTAGGGTGGAGGGATGGTAGGGGAGTGCCCTCTCCTCGATGGGCAGGATTACTTTGATCAGGTTTGTCCTCACTTCCATACTGATCTACTTGCTATCTAATGCTATTATTACCAAGATTGTGATCATAAAGGTTGAGCAATTTATTCGTGCATTCCTGTGGGGTGATTCTCCGGCTGCTCATCGTATTCATCTGCTGGGTTGGCATGAGGTTTGCTAGTCGAGGAGTATTAGGGTTCTCGATGTTCAATCTCTAGTTGCGAGATGGGAGGCGTTCTTGATCGGTCATGCTGCTAGATATCTTCTATGTCCCAACAACATGTGGGCGAGGATGATGTATGCTAAGTATGGCCTCCTTACCCCTGAGGGGTATACTGGTAATAGGAGGAGATGTTCTGCTTTATGGAGGGAGATATCTATTAGAGTTGATGTTATTCTTCCTCGGACCCGAAGGATTGTGGGCGATGGTAGGTCTATTGACTTTATAGGTGACTCATGGATATCGGACCTTTCCTTATCCCAATGGCCGACTTTCATCTCTATGGAAGCTTCGTAGTCTCTATCTATTCCTCAGTTACTTATCTTGGATGGTTCTCATTGGAATAAGAAAATTGTCAATCAGACTTTTGAAGCTATTTTGGGCGAGAGAGTTCAGGCCATTGCCTTATCGGTTCATGTCACTGCTGATGTCAGAGTGTGGAGATCTTCCTCCCTTCCCAGGGTTGTGATGGCTGATCTATATCCCTTGGGCCACTTGGAGATTAGCTAGATTTGGAGATTAAGGATTCATCCAAGAGTCAGTTTGTTATTGTGGAGGGTCGCATGGAGACGTCTTCCCACTAAAGCCTTCTTCATTGCGAGAGGTATTCAGGTTCTCTCTATATGCCCTATGTGTGGTAATGATAATGAGACATTGGAGCATGTGCTATTCCTCTATCCTAGGGCTGCCCTTATCTAGAGGTTAGTCAGTTTGGATAGCCTTCTTACATCTTCTATAGATTGTGTGCTTATCCTACTGTACTGGCTTTGATTGACTCCAAATCACCCCTCTCGTATTCTCCCAGCCTATATAGCCTATCACACCTGGCTTATCAAGAATGAACTGGTCTTCAATTCCAAAACTAGTTCAGCCAAATTTACTATGGAGAGAGCTCGTGTTCAGGTTTCTGAGTACTTCATGATGACTATGACGACCTTCGAGACCTGGGGCTTTAGGTCGATTCTTTGAGCGCCTCGTCAGACTTTCATCTCTTGGGAGTCCCCTCCTCCAAGATTCACCATTGTTAGCTTCGATGGGAGTATCAGGGGTACTCGGGGCGAAGCGAGATTTGTTATTTGTGGCCCTGGTCTTCGCCTTTTGGTGGCAGGGGGGTGCTACCTGGTCGAGCCTACTATTCCTGCAGCGGAGCTCCAGGGTGCTTGGGCAAGCGTGTACTATGCCAGGAGGTGTCTTCATTTGGATCATCTAATTATTGAGGGAGACTCGGCTATTGTTATCTCATGGATCCATGAGGCTCGGCATTTGGTAGCGACTCACCCTCTTTTTCGGGATATTGCTATCCTGTTGCAGGGTTGCTCCATCTATTTTATGTGGCATGTCTATCGGGAAGCTAACTCAGCAGCAGACTGGGTGTCCTCCTATGTGGCGAAATTCTAGTAAGGTTTTGTGGACTGACTTGGGGATGCCCCGGGTCCCTTGTAGGATATTGTTCTTTTAGACTTTCTTGGACATGTTCACTATAGAACTGTTAGGTGAACGCTCCGATTGACCAAAAAAAAAAGATAACATATGCTACTTCAATTATACTAATAGTTTTAACCATAAAATGCTTGGCTTGTCCTTTGCCACCATGATGGCCACCTTATTAGCAGTATTTGTCACATTTCAAACCCAAGATATAATATAGTCATATTATTAAAAAATATAATTCATGATAATATGAAACTAGGTTATTTATAATCTTAAATAAAAATATAAGATTCATTTATTGAATAATTAACTCAATATCTATATAGGACGAATAAATCCTAAATAAAATATAAAAAATTATAATCTTAAGTTTCAAAAAATCGTAAACTATAATTTTATAATTAATTAAAGAACTAAATTATGCTACAAAATCATCTTGTTAATATGATCTCTAAACCTTGAACCATTCTTCATTTCTAGTGATAATATTTTTCTGAAAAAAAAATATGAGCTATACAAGTTCAGTAAACAAACCTTATATTATCTTATAGAATCAAACATAATTAAGTTTGTATACAGATCAATAAATTATTTAGAAAAAATTATCATTAGAAGATGAAACTTTTCATAATAACAGTATATTATAAATCTATCAAACTCTTACATATACATAAATCAAGTAAATTTACATAAATAGAATTTTCAATGTAAGATCACAAATCGTGTTAATTATATAAATAAAGTTAGAAAATTCATTATGCATAAATAAATCATCAATATTTCATAAATATGGTTCGAAATGTATAGCATAAATTATAAATCATTCGTCATTTAACCACATCATAGTTTAATTATTTCTCTCGGACTAAATATTAAGATCATTATTATACTTGTTACGGCCATAATGGTGATGTGGCCGGTCTCAGATTCCGTCGGGCATGATTGAGCCGCGTGGAGGTTTCCTCGACCGAGTCAGCTGCGGGTCCCATGCCGCCGAGGTCGAGCTCGGTCCTTGCCCCCCCGGCTACCTCGCCAGGTGATATCCCGAGGCGTTACCGCCCAAGCCGAAGTCGAGTTCGGTCCAGGGCCCCTTCTGTCGCCTCGCCAGGTGTCCGCCCGGGAGGGGTCCACCTCGGTCGAGGTCGACTGCTCCCCCGCTCCCTCGCCAGGTGGCGCCCAGAGACGGTCCCACCAAGGCCGAGGTCGAGCCGGGCCCCTTCGCTCCTTCGCCAGGTGGCCCCCGGAGATGGGACCACCTCGACCAAAGCCGAGCACCCTTCTGCCGCCTCGCCAGGTGTCCACCCAGGAGGGGTCCACCTCGGCCGAGATCGGCTGCTCCCCCGCTCCCTCGCCAGGTGGCGCCCAGAGACGGTCCCACCAAGGCCGAGGTCGAGCCGGGCCCCTTCGCTCCTTCGCCAGGTGGCCCCCGGAGACGGGACCACCTCGACCGAAGCCGAGCGCCCTTCTGCCGCCTCGCCAGGTGTCCACCCAGGAGGGGTCCACCTCGGCCGAGGTCGGCTGCTCCCCGCTCCCTCGCCAGGTGGCGCCCAGAGACAGTCCCACCGAGGCCAAGGTCGAGCCGGGCCCCTTCGCTCCTTCGCCAGGTGGCCCTTCTGCCGCTCCGTCAGATGTCCACCCGGGAGGGGTCCACCTCGGCCAAGGTCAGGCCGACCGTACCGGGAAGGGCCCAAAGGGCGGAGGCGCAGTTTTCGAGGTTGGCCCTCGAGCCGTACGCACCACAGACGGTGCCCCGTACAGATGGCGGTGGCACGCGAAACATCACTTACGTCGGCCCGACAGGTTCTACAGTCGAGAGGCGCGGTTCTGGCAAAACAGGGCCTGTCAACGGACAACGCCGGCACCTGGGAAGGGGAGCGCCCACACCGGGCCCGAGGTCTGACCGGCCGCCCTGCCGGCGCCACCCCCTTCCTTTCCCCTTTCCCCGCTGGGCTCGGCAAACGAGGTCAGAAAGCCGCCTGACCCTCGAAACCAAAAGGGGAAAGAGAAAAGGATGGAGAGGGGACAACGAGAGCAAGGAGGGAAGCCTCCCAAGAGCGAAAAACAAGCGGGCAGCGGGAGGAGATAAAAGGAAGGAAAGAGGAGGCGACCAGGTAAGGTGGGACGAGTAAGAAACAGAGACTAAAGGCCCCGCTCCGAGAGTAAGATCCAGGGTCCCGAGAGGGGATCGCTCGGCGTGAGCTCGGCAAAGGGACCCGACCGGGTTTCTGGTCCCTCCAGCACCTTTCTTGCTAGTAAATTCTCTGAGTCTGGGACTCTTTTGGGGGCCCGTCTTGGAGAATCTGTTCCCTCTCGCCGTCTACTAACTTGATCGTCGGAACTCCCTCGCCGGGATCCTCGGCCAGGGTCTTTTGACCTTGCCTTGCAGGTTCGCCCCAGCCAGGGGGCCCCGGGAGTAAGGCGGTATGGTAGGATCGGCGGTTCCGAGGCACGGGCGCGGCGGCGAGATCAGCAACAGATTGGCGCGCCAGGTAGGGGGGCAGGACAACACCCCTAGTGGGAGCCAGCTTTCTGCAGGCACCGTGCTCTCCGACAATGGTGGTCACTCGTGGGCGCGAGGCGTCCACCAGCCGTGTGGGGGAGGTTCCCTCCCCTCAAGGGGCCCACAGCCCGGAGAGGGAGCTCCCAGCTCCTCCACCTCTTCCACTACCGCCGACCTCGGCGGACGGGCCCCTCGCGGCCGTCATCCAACAGCTGCAGACTTTGACCTCAGCGGTCCGGCAGCTTCAACATCAGCAGCGGTCCCTAGCCATGCAGCCGCAGCCGGGGACCCCTGCGGCTCGAGCCGTGGGGCCGCGTGGGAGCCTGCGATCCATTCAGGGCAGGCCATCCCACCCGAGGGCGGTCTCCAACTCCCGCGGGAGCCACCAAGCTCCCGCAAAAAGAAACTACTCCAGTTTGGCGGATCACGAGAGTTGATCCCCAGCCGATGAAGCCGAGACGGTGCATCGCAGCAAGAGGCGCCGAGGCGTGACTTCGCGCCGAGACGGATCGGCGCCCCCTTCGCCAGCGACCTCGGTGGAAGACTCCACCGACGAGGCCATCAGGCGTCAGGCCGAGAGGCGCCTGGAGGAGCACGAGCGCAAGTTGGCGGAGTTCGCCCGTCGATTTGCTGACCTGCAGAACTCGTCGGCGGACCCGGCGGGCTACGACTCCCGTCCCCCCTTTTCTGAAGAAATCCAGGCGGAGCCGATCCCGAGCCGGTTTCGCATGCCGTAGGTGGATCCCTACGACGGGACCACCGACCCTCTGGACCATCTGGAGAGCTACAAGGCTCTCATGAGGGTCCAGGGGGCCACTGACGCCTTTTTGTGCATCTCCTTCCCCGCTACCCTTCGGAAGGCCGCTCGAGTCTGGTTCACCCGCCTCGAGCCCGGATCTATTTGCTCCTTCCACCAGCTGGAAGGGAAGTTTGTGGTGCATTTCGATGCTTGTCGGAAGGTGCCGAGAGAGGTGGATAGCCTCTTCTCCATCCGCCAGCAGGACCAGGACCTGCTACGGGACTACATCACCCGGTTCAAGATCGCTGCACTGGAGATCTACAGCCTGGATGAGCCCGTCGCCATGCTGGCTTTGAAGCACGGGCTCAAGACATCCCGCCTGACCTACTCCCTGGACAAAAAGCCTCACAGGACGTACTCCGAGCTCATCCTCCGCGCCCACAAGTACATCCGAGCAGAGGAGGCCGACCGCACCCGCCGAGAGCTGGACGGGAAGACTCCGAAGAGGCCGTCCCCGAGGGATCTTCCAGGAGCTCGGAAGCCCGGGCCACCTGCCGACCCTCGCCCGAATCCGAGGTCGAAGGGCGAGGCCATTCTGGAGCGGAGGTTCACCCCTCTCCTCACCCCTCGAACAAAGATCCTCATGAAAATTGAGGACGAGCACTACCTCCACCGACCTCCTCCACAGAACCCAAGAGGTATCCGAGACAAGTCAAAGTACTGCCAGTTCCACCGCGAGCACGGCCATGACACGGAAGAGTGTCGCAACCTGAAGCAGGAAATCGAGGAGCTGATCAAAAGGGGCTACCTCAGGAAGTTTGTTAGGAACGAGGTCCCCCCGGAGGGGCAGCCGCTCGCGGCCTTACCATCAGTTCCTGCAATCGATAACCGCCCGACGGAGAAGCCGGTGGACATGATCTCACTTGGGGTCGGGCGGGCGGCGAAGAGAGCCCGGGAAGTCGGGAACCCGGAGAATGTAATCCCCCCTGAGGAGGGGAAGGAAAACGAGAATGTAAACAATGATGCCGTAGTGGTCGAGATGACCATCGCGAAGCATCCTGTACATCGAATTATGGTGGATAGTGGAAGCTCGGCTGACGTGCTTTTTTACGATGCTTTCTCTCGGATGAATTTGTCCCATGATCAGCTGAGACAAGTGTATACCCCCCTGGTGGGCTTTACTGGGAACTCCGTGGGGGTCAAAGGGGAGATACTCTCCCGGTCACCGCCGGATCCCCACCTCGGCAGACGACCGTCCTGATGACGTTTACCGTCGTCAAGCTCCCTTCGCCTTACAACGCAATTCTCGGGCATCCCGGGCTCAACCAACTGGACGCCATGATTTCCACGAAAAGGTTGTTGGTGCAGTTCCCCACGCCTTCCGGGCTCGGGGTGATGAAGGGGATGACCTAGCCGGTCCCGCATTGCCTCCAGACGGTCCCGGGCGCCCGGGGTGCGGAGCTCGGCCCCGATGTTGACGACCTCGACCTAAGGGAGAAGGAACCTAAGGGGGGCCCGTGGAACGCCTGTTGACTTATCCCCTTGGTTCAGACCCGCTGAAGATGGTGCAGGTCGGGGCACAACTCCCGGAAGAAGAACGGGCCCGCCTGCTGGAGTTCCTCCGTGCGAACGTAGACGTGTTCGCCTGGTCGGCGGCCGACATGCCGGGCATTCCCCCGAGGTCATTACGCACAGACTGAATGTGGATCCGAGCTGCCGCCCGGTCCACCAGAAGAAGAGGAGCTTCGCCGTGGAGAGACAGAGGGCCATCAACGAGGAGGTGGAGAAACTCCTCGCCGCCGGCTTTGTGCGGGAACTCCAATATCCCAGCTGGCTGGCAAACGTGGTCATGATAAGGAAGAGCAGTGGTAAGTGGAGGATCTGTGTGGACTACACCGACCTCAACCGAGCTTGCCCGAAGGACAGCTTCCCTCTTCCAAAAATCGACCAGCTGGTTGACACCACCTCGGGGCATCGCCTCCTGTCATTCATGGACGCCTTCTCTGGATACAACCAGATCCGAATGAACCCGGAGGACGAGGAGCACAACGCCTTCATCACCGACCGCGGGACTTTTTGCTACAAGATGATGCCGTTTGGCCTCAAGAACGCTGGGGCCACGTACCAGCATCTGGTCAACAGGATCTTCAAAGACCAGATCGGCCGCAACATGCAGGTGTACATGGACGATATGCTGGTAATGAGCAGACCCGATTCGGACCACGTAGCTGACCTGGCGGAGACATTCGGCAACCTCCGATGTCATCAGATGAAGCTGAACCCTGCGAAGTGCACCTTCGGCGTCTCCGCCGGGAAATTCCTAGGGTTCATGGTGACCCAAAGAGGAATTTAAGCCAACCCGGAGAAGGTCCAGGCCATCCTGGACATGGAGCAGCCCGCCTCCAAGAAGCAAGTGCAGCAACTCACCGGCCAGGTTGCGGCCCTCAGCCGCTTTATCCCCAGGTCGGCAGATCACTGCCGTCCCCTTTTCAAGGTGCTGAGAAAGATGAACGACTTCGCCTGGACCGAGGAATGCCAGGAGGCCTTTGAAGAGCTGAAGAAGATGCTTGCATCGCCACCGCTGCTCTCCCAGCCCAAGGAGGGGGAGGAGCTCATCCTCTACCTGGCGGTCACCCCGGAAGCCGTCAGTTCGGTCATGGTTCGGACCGACGACCAAGGAGTCCAACGGCCGGTGTACTATACCAGCAAACTTCTCCGCGACACGGAGCTCAGGTATTCTCGGCCCGAGAAGCTCATTTTTGCGCTAATAGTGTTTGCTCAGCGTCTCAGGCCCTATTTCCAAGCGCATCCCATCGCCGTCCTGATGGATCAGCCGCTGAAAGTGGTGCTCAGCCGACCCGACACCTTGGGGCGATTGGCGAAGTGGGCACTAAAGCTCAGCGAGTTCGACATCGCGTACAGGCCCAGGTCGGCCATGAAAGTGCAGGTGCTAGCCGACTTCTTAGTCGAATGCGCGGGCCTAGGCAAGGATCCCGAAGAGGATCACTTGCACCGGCAGCTGAAAGCGGGCCCCGAGGGGCCCGGAGAGGATGCATGGATCCTCCACGTAGATGGAGCCTCGAACTCTGGCGGGAGTGGAGCCGGGCTCATTCTTGCCAACAGCGACGGGGTCGTTGCCGAATGCACGCTCCGTTTCCAGTTCGCCGCGACAAACAATCAGGCGGAGTACGAGGCGCTCCTCGCCGGGCTGAGGGTCTCCCGCGAGCTGGGCATGACTAACCTTAAGGCCTTCACTGACTCCCAGCTCGTGGCAGGACAGGTCTCCGGGGAGTACGCCGCGCACGACCCCTAAATGGTGAAATATTTGGAGCTCGTCAAGGCGGACACGGTCGGTTTCTGGCGCTTCAACATCTCCCACATCCCCCATAGGGAGAACGCCCGTGCGGACACTCTTTCCCGGCTGGCGACCCTGCCGGACTCGATGCTGGGTCGCGCTCACGTAGAGCACCTTAAGGCCCCAAGCCACGAGACCCCAGTGGAGGTCCATCAGGTCAGCCGTGAGCCCAGCTGGATGGACAAGTATGCCGAATACATAACCAGCGGCACCTTGCCAGAGGACCGCATGGCGGCCCGCCTCATCAGAAAGAAGGCCGCGCGGTTCATCCTGATGGATGGGCAATTGTATCGGAGATCCTACTCCTACCCCCTCCTTAAATGCGTGGGACCCGCGGAAGCCAGACTCGTGCTCCAGGAGATTCACGAGGGCGTCTGTGGGAACCACGTGGGGGGCAGAGCGTTAGCCTACAAAGCCCTTCGTCAGGGCTACTTTTGGGAGACGATGAAGGAGGATGCCGCTGACTTCATGAGGAGGTGCGATCGGTGCCAGCGCCACGCCATGGTGCAATGGCAGCCCTCCAACCCAATCTCCCAGCTTTCAGCTCCGTGGCCATTCGCCCAATGGGGGATGGACCTTTTGGGCCCATTCCCGCCGGCGTCTGGACAGCGGAAATTCTTGATCATGGCCATCGACTACTTCACGAAGTGGGTCGAGGCCGAACCCTTGGCACGGATCACCGAGGCAAACGTTGCCAGGTTCTTCTGGAAGTCAATCGTTTGCCGTTTCGGCCTCCCCCACACCGTGGTCACTAATAACGGATGCCAGTTCGACTACCAGGAATTTGAAGAGTTCTGCGGCGACCTCGGCATCAGGCATCGCTTCACCTCGGTGGCGCATCCTCAGACCAATGGAGAGGCCGAAGTCACGAACAGGACCATTTTGCAGGGCCTCCGCACGCGGCTGGACCAGGCCAAGGGCAGATGGGCCGAGGAGCTCCCCAGCATCCTTTGGGCGTACCATACCACCCCGAGGACGGCGACCGATGAGACCCCGTTCAACCTCGTCTTTGGAGCCGAAGAGGTCATCCCGATCGAGCTCAGCCTACCCACACTGCATGTGGAGCAATATGACGAGACAGAGAACCCCGCCAGAATGATGCTCAACCTTGACCATCTTGAAGAGACGAGGGACAAGGCCCGAGTTCGGATGGCGGCGTATAGGCAGCGGGTAGCCAGGTATTACAACTCCCGAGTGCGGTCGAAGTCCTTTCGCCCCGGAGATCTGGTCCTCCGGCGCGCTGAAGCTTCTCAGCCACGGGAGTGCGGGAAGCTCTCACCGAACTGGGAAGGCCCGTATCGGGTAGCAGAAGCCCTCCCCCACGACGCCTACTACCTGGAGGAATTGGGAGGGGCCAGGTTTCCCCGGACGTGGAACGCCTCGAATCTAAGGATGTGTTATCAGTAATGTAAGGTTCCCCACTCCTGCAATAAAGTTTCTTTGCTTCAAAAGCTCTTTCTCACCTCGTAGGGAAACCGGCGCATGGCCCTGGGTTCGACACACCCGATCGTGGCCAAAGGCCGAAGGAAGCGAGAAGTCCCGGACTTCGGTCTAGAAGGCGGGGCAGAACCCAGTTCACCCACACGAGCACGGAGAATAGCTCGGCAAGCTGTGCAAGGCTTGAGAAAGCCTGCGGCCCCGGGGTTCAGTCCAGAAGTCCCGGGCTTCGGTCTGGAAGGCGGGGCAGAACCCAGTTCGTCCACGCGAGCACGGAGAACAGCTCGGCAAGCCGCGCAAGGCTTGAGAAAGCCTGCAGCCCCGGGGTTCAGTCCGGAAGTCCCGGGCTTCGGTATGGAAGGCGGGGCAGAACCCAGTTCGCCCACGCGAGCACGGAGAACAGCTCGGCAAGCCGCGCAAGGCTTAAAAAAGCCTGCGGCCCCGGGGTTCAGTCCGGAAGTCCCGGGCTTCGGCCTGGAAGGCAGGGCAGAACCCAGTTCGCCCACGCGAGCACGGAGAACAGCTTGGCAAGCCGCGCAAGGCTTGAGAAAGCCTGCAGCCCCGGGGTTCAGTCCGGAAGTCCTGGGCTTCGACCTGGAAGGCAGGGCGGAACCCAGTTCGCCCACGCGAGCACGGAGAACAGCTCGGCAAGCCGTGCAAGGCTTGAGAAAGCCTGCGGCCCCGGGGTTCAGTCCGGAAGTCCCGGGCTTCGGCCTGGAAGGCGGGGCAGAATCCAGTTTGCCCACGCGAGCACGGAGAACAGCTCGGCAAGCCGCGCAAGGCTTGAGAAAGCCTGCAGCCCCGGGGTTCAGTCCGGAAGTCCCGGGCTTCGGTCTGGAAGGCGGGGCAGAACCCGGTTCGCCCACGCGAGCACGAAGGCAATCCCAAAGATGGACCCGCTCAAGGCCTACTCTGACGCCACACGGTCCGGAATGTCCCAACCTTTGATCTGAGCGACGGACGGGACCAGGTTCACCCTCGTTCCGGCACTCCACATCAACATCTCAAGAAGGAAAAAGAGGAGATGAGAGAGTGAAAAAGAAGGCAAATTCGAGACATGGACAAACTGTGTTTTCATTGATCCGAGAAGGAGAAGTACATGCTGGGAATCCCGACAGGTCGGGAGTCCCCAAAAAAAAAGAGAGAAAAAACAACAACAAAGAAAAAGAAGAAGATAAATGGTTCAGTTCGGCGCGGTGGCGGGGCCCTCAGCCTGGGTCGCAGGCTCCTCTTACTCGCCGTCGGCGGCTGCTGGCTCAGGGGGTTGCTCCGGAGCTTCGGCCGTGTCGCTCGCCGGGGCCGCATCTGTGGCGTCGACCGCGCCGGAAGCCCTTCGGTCGGGTCCCTGCCTCCTCCCTCCGAGCACCACCCCACTGAGGTCAAGCTTGGGGTAGAAGGACCCCACCTTCTCCCGGCACATCCAGAACCCCTTCAGGAAGGAGTCCACGATGGCCTCCCGGACCTCCGAGATGTACTCGTTGGAGGCCCGGAATTTCGGGACGGCTTCCTGCGCCTCCCGTTTCGCGGCCTCCAGGAGCCCGTTGACATAGGTGCTCCGCTCTCTCGCCGCACTCGCCTCCCGTCTGGCCTCTTCCAGCTGGCGCTCCTGCCACTGGGAATGGGCCTGAAGGCGAGCCCTCTCGGCCGAGTCCTCTTCCGCGCGGCGCTGGTGGGAGTTCCTCTCCTTGGACAGAGAGGACTCCATGTCCTTGTTTCGCCCCTCGGTGCGTGCCAGGTCCGCCTGGAGGGTCTGGTTGTTCGCTCGTAGCTTGACCCCCTTTTCCATAAGATCTTTGACATCGGCCGCGAGCTTGCCGAGCTTCTCTTCCTTCTCGGCATCTTTCTTCGCGTACCCCGCGAGGAAGTTCCTCAGCAGGAGCACGTCGTTCCCAATCTGCACAGCAAAGTAATCGGGTTAGTGTAAAGGCTAATCGAGGCAAGACAGACAAAGGAGCCTAAGTTCGGACTTACCATGAAGAGCTGCGGGAGGATCCCGAGTAGGGCGTCGGCGTAGTCCCTGCCGCCTCGAGATCGGCGGTCCCGGGCGGTGGAGGCATACTCCATCACTTTCTCCGCTAGCCCCTTGTCACGGATTACTGAGCAGCGGTTGGTGATCACCGGTGGCGGAGCCGTCAGGTCGGCTACGACGGTGACTGCCCCTCTAATAGGAATCGCCGTCGACGGTGCGGCAAAGGTCGCGGGCTGCGCTGTCGGAGCCACGGCAACGACGGAGCCAGCGCCGGGCGGAACTGCTGGTGGTGGAGCCCCCTCGTCGGCAGCACCGCCGGGTCCGACTGCGTGAGCATCGATGGCCCCGCCCCGAGGCAGCCTGGGCGGGGGAGCAGCGGCCACCGGGCCGGGTACGATCACCGGCACGACCTCCTGGCTCGCCTCGGTACGAGCCTTCTTCGCCGCAGGCTCGTCCACCTCGACGACGTCCCTCTGGGCCGCGCCCTCCAGGAGGTTCTCCAGCGAAAATTTCATGCCTGCAATGCAAAAGAGGAGGAGGTCAGTCGGCTCGGCTAAAAAGGAGAAAGAGTACAGAAGTCAAGGAAAGGCTGAGTCTCACCTGGCTCGCGGATGGGACTGATCCCGGCCTCAAACAAGTTCTGCTTCGAGAGCAAAACCTCGAGCATCGGGACCACATCGCTCAGGAGCAGGGAGTAGGCCTCTTGGTCCGCAGACTCGACCTGGGAGTTCTGGTTCAGAGACCGGTCCGGTTCGCTCCAGGCCCAGTCAACATCCTCGACCGAGGCAAAGAAGAACCGGTTCTTCCAGCCCTTGATAGAAGAAGGGAGGTCGAACCGGAGACACCTGGGCCGGGGCGAAATGTACCACCAGCCGTCGTCAGTGGAGTACCTCTTCAGGGTAAACAGAGTCCTGAAGAGGGAGAAACGGGCAACAAACCCGTGGAAGTGGCAAAAAATAATAAAAGAAAAGATGACCCGTATGGCGTTGGGAGCCAACTGGGTCGGAACGAGATGGAAGTGGCTAAGGAAAGAAAAGAAGAAGGGGTGCAGAGAAAATCGAAGACCCCCGATGAGGAAGTCTTCGTAGAAGGCTATGCGGCCGGGGCCACTCATGGTGACGCGATCCCCGGGCCGCGGAACAAGCAGACGGATTGATCCCGGGATGCCGTAGGCCTCACGGAGCAAAGAGAGGTCGCCTTCGGTCATTATGGAAGCATGACCGGAGGGACCGGCAAAAAGAAGAGGTGGAGCAGGAAGGGAAAGAAGCGGAAGAGCAGAAGCGACAGGAGGAGACCGGACACCCCTGGGGATGCCAATGGTGATACCCCCAGGTTGCAGTCGCCTGCGGGTCTCCTCCGGGATCGCTTCCTCCTCCGAGGAGGAAGAATACGGAGTCCTCGACCGGGACGGACCGGCCTCGTCCGGATTAGAGGAAATATGGCGACAGCGTGCCATGACAAAGAAGAAAGCAAGGAAAATTCAGAGAAGATGAAGAGGGGAACTAGGGAGAAAATGGAGGCACTCATCGAAAATACACCGAGCGAATGCGAGGCAGTGGAAATTAGCCTGCAGCAAACCGCCCACGGAGCAAAGGAAAAGGCCTCATTCCGGAAAGTCCCCTCCTTTTCAAACTCAGTCGACAGTGGCGTACCCGTCATTCCGCTCCAAGCCACTGGATGATCGCCGCGTGGATGCACGCCCAACACCGACGCCTCGTTAGCAGGGAAACAGCCTGTGCTTCGAAGCGATGCATTTATTATGGGCAAGTGGGCGACGCGTGGCGGCCTCCTATAGGGCTTCGAGCGCACCGAGAAGCGGCGACGAGGATCGCAGCAATTATGATGCAAGATCTTCGCCTTCCCACGTCATATCCGCATTTAATCCCGACGTTCCGTTATACGACGCCCCAACGGAACGACGGATTGGGGGGCAACTGTTACGGCCATAATGGTGACGTGGCCGATCTCAGATTCCGTCGGGCATGATTGAGCTGCGTGGAGGTTTCCTCGGCCGAGTCAGCTGCGGGTCCCATGCCGCCGAGGTCGAGCTCGGCCCTTGCCCCCCCGGCTACCTCGCCAGGTGATATCCCGAGGCGTTACCGCCCAGGCCAAAGTCGAGTTCGGTCCAAGGCCCCTTCTGCCGCCTCGCTAGGTGTCCGCCCGGGAGGGGTCCACATCGGCCGAGGTCGGCTGCTCCCCCGCTCCCTCGCCAGGTGGCGCCCAGAGACGGTCCCACCAAGGCCGAGGTCGAGCCGGGCCCCTTCGCTCCTTCGCTAGGTGGCCCCCAGAGACGGGACCACCTCGACCGAAGCCGAGCGCCCTTCCGCCGCCTCGCCAGGTGTCCACCCAGGAGGGGTCTACCTCGGCCGAGTTCGGCTGCTCCCCCGCTCCCTCGCCAGGTGGCGCCCAGAGACGGTCCCACCAAGGCCGAGGTCGAGCCGGGCCCCTTCGCTCCTTCGCCAGGTGGCCCCCGGAGACGGGACCACCTCGACCGAAGCCGAGCGCCCTTCTGCCGCCTCGCCAGGTGTCCACCCAGGAGGGATCCACCTCGGCCGAGGTCGGCTGCTCCCCCGCTCCCTCGCCAGGTGGTGCCCAGAGACGGTCCCACCGAGGCCGAGGTCGAGCCGGGCCCCTTCGCTCCTTCGCCTGGTGGCCCCCGGAGACGGGACCACCTCGACCGAAGCCGAGCACCCTTCTGCCGCTCCGCCAGGTGTCCACCCGGGAGGGGTCCACCTCGGCCAAGGTCAGGCCGACCGTACCGGGAAGGGCCCAAAGGGCGGAGGCGCAGTTTCCGAGGTTGGCCCTCGAGCCGTACGCACCGCAGACGGTGCCCCGTACAGATGGCGGCGGCACGCGAAACATCACTTACGTCGGCCCGACAGGTTCTGCAGTCGAGAGGCGCGGTTCTAGCAAAATAGGGCCCGTCAACGGACAACGCCGGCACTTGGAAAGGGGAGCGCCCACACCGGGCCCGAGGTCTAACCGGCCACCCTGCCGGCGCCACCCCCTTCCTTTACCCTTTCCCCGCTGGGCTCGGCAAACGAGGTCAGAAAGCCGCCTGGCCCTCGAAACCAAAAGGGGAAAGAGAAAAGGATGGAGAGGGGACAATGAGAGCAAGGAGGGAAGCCTCCCAAGAGCGGAAAAAAAGCGGGCAGCGGGAGGAGATAAAAGGAAGGAAAGAGGAGGCGACCAGGTAAGGTGGGATGAGTAAGAAACAGAGGCTAAAGGCCCTGCTCCGAGAGTAAGATCCAGGGTCCCGAGAGGGGATCGCTCGGCGTGAGCTCGGCAAAGGGACCCGGTCGGGTTTCTGGTCCCTCCAGCACCTTTCTTGCTAGTAAATTCTCTGAGTCTGGGACTCCTTTGGGGGCCCATCTTGGAGAATCTGTTCCCTCTCGCCGTCTACTAACTTGATCGTCGGAGCTCCCTCGCCAGGATCCCCGGCCAGGGTCTTCTGACCTTGCCTTGCAGGTTCGCCCCAGCCAGGGGGCCCCGGGAGTAAGGCGGTCTGGTAGGATCGGCGGTTCCGAGGCACGGGCGCGGCGGTGAGATCGGCAACAATACTCATGATAGAGTCATAATCGATAAATTACTATTATTATCTGTTGATAGGATTATATACCAAGTAGATTACTCACTGACAGGGTCATACACCAACTATATATTATTACCTATTAGTAAGGTCGTATGGATACTAGCTTTAAATGTCACTCTTCTCCGCTTCAAGGGACCATACATAGCTATTATAAAATTGTTAGTTTTTCGAAGGTGTTCACATACAAAAATTTAAAATCACATTTTATTATAGTGGAGAGAAGATTAAAACTCTTTTACTCTAAAGCATACATAAATTTAATCTATAAACACCTAAGGATCTAGTTCATATAAGAGAATAAGCAATCAATTCAAATGAAAAATCTCTAGAGTACCATAGATCAATATTAATTATGCCAGACAGATATCTAAGTATGTGTTTAACAACCAAAAGATGAGATTCTTTAGGGGAAGACTGATATCTTGCACACATACAAATACTGAACATAATATCTGGCCTACTGGCAGTTAGATACAATAATGAACCAATCATTCATCTATAAAGCTTTTGGTCAACTGATTTACTTGATTCATCTTTGTCAAGCTTACAAGAGGAGCTCATTGGTGTACCTAATGGCTTGGTGTTCTCCATCCCAAACTTCTTTAGTATTTCTTTTGTATACTTAGCTTGGTTGATGAAGATCCCCTCTTTGGTTTGCTTTATCTAGAGTCCGAGGAAGAAGTTAAGTTCTTTCATCATACTCATCTCGAACTCTCCCTGCATTAACTTTGCAAACTTTTGATAAAGCGATTCTTTAGTAGCACCGAATATGATATCATCTACATAAACTTGTACTACTAAGAAATTATCATTCTTCTTTTTCAAAAATAAAGTAGTATCTACATTACCTCCTCTAGTAAAATCATTTTTGAGCAGGAAAGAACTTAAACGATCATACCAAGATCTTGGAGCTTGTTTCAAACTATACAAAGCTTTATGAAGTTTAAAAACATGGTTTGGAAATTCATGATTTTTTAAACCGGGTGGTTGTTCAACATAAACTTCTTCGATAAAATCATTCAAAAAGGCACTTTTGACATTCATTTGAAATAATTTAAAATCCATAAAATAAGCAAAAGCCAATAATAGCCTAATTGCCTCAAGTCTAGCAACAGGAGCAAAGGTTTCATCAAAATCAATTCCTTCCTCCTGATTGTATCATTTGGTAACTAGTCTAGCTTGATTTCTAGTAACAGTTCCATTTTCATCAAGTTTGTTTCTAAAAATCCATTTTGTACCAATTATTAAAACATTTGAGGGTCTATCTACCAAAGTCTAAACATTATTTCTTTTAAATTAATTAAGTTCATCTTGCATAGCATTAATCCAATAGCAATCATTTTCAGTTTCTTTAATACTTTTAGGTTCTATTTGAGATACAAATACTAAATAATCACAAACATTTCTAAGAAATGATCGAGTACTTACACCTTTAGATGGATCACCAATAATAAGTTCTTTGGGGTGTCCATGAGCATACCTCCATTCTTTAGGTAGAGAATTAACTGTAGACGTGTTTTCATCTCCTTGTGCTTGATCTCTTTCGTTGTAATCTTGCTCCTTGGTGGGTTCTTCATTGTTGTTCACTTCTTCAGTTCTTTTGGTACCTATTTCATCACAAAGCACATCTTCTTTTCTAGAAGGTTTCTGGTTAGATTCATCAAATACAATATGTATGGATTCTTCAACAACAAGTGTTCTTCTGTTGAAGACCTTGTATGCCTTGCTAGATGTAAAGTGGCCTAGAAAGACACCCTCATCTGACTTGGCATCAAATTTGCTTAGATTATCCTTGCCATTGTTTAAGATGAAACAACGTGATATGGCAACATCGGTGACATGGAGTGTAAGTCAGATCCAGTTGGATGCCAGCGGTGCCACGTGGATTTTTTCTTTCGAAGTTTTTCCAGGGTGGCTTGACCCGTGATCGTCCTCACCCGGGACGAGGCACTCCAGCTCCTTCGCCAGGTGGCACCCCAAGATGGGTCCACCTTGATCGAAGTCGAGCCTTCCTCTGTCACTTCGCCAGGTGTCCGCTCTGGAGGGGTCCACTTCGGTCGAAGCTGGCGACCTTTGCTCCCTCGCCAGATGGTGCCCCAAGACGGGTCCACCTCTGTCGAGGTCGAGCCAGGCGCTCCTGCTCCTTCGCCAGGTGCCACCCCAAGATGAGTCCACCTTGGCTGAAGTTGAGCCTTCCTCTGCCACTTCGCCAGGTGTCCACCCAGGAGGGGTCCACCTTAGCCGAAGCTGGCGGCCTCTGCTTCCTCACCAAGTGGCACCCCAAGATGGGTCCACCTTCATCGAGATCGAGCTAGGCGCTCCTGCTCCTCCGCCAGGTGGCACTCCAAGATGGGTCCACCTCGGTCGAAGTCGAGCCTTCCTCTGCCACTTCGCCAGGTATCCGCCCATGAGGGGTCCACCTTGGTCGAAGCTGGCGACCTCTGCTCCCTCGCTAGGTGGCACCCCAAGACGGGTCCACCCAGGGAGGTCCAGCAGCTCACCCCGGAGCCTAGCTGGATGGATAAGTACATCGAGTACATCACCAACGGTACCTTGCCGGAAGATCGCACGGCAGTCGGCCTCATTAAGAGGAAGGCCGCACGATTCGTGTTAATGGACGGGCTACTGTACCGGAGGTCCTACTCCTACCCGCTCCTCAAATGCCTGAGACCCACCGAGGCTGCACTCGTGCTCTAGGAGATCCATGAGGGCATTTGTGAGAACCATGTGAGGGGTAGGACACTGGCGTACAAGGCCCTCCATCAAGGCTACTTCTGGAAGACGATGAGAGAAGATGCGGCTAACTTTGTCAAGAGGTGTGATCGATGTCAGCGGCACGCTGTCATATAGCGCCAGCCTGCCGTGCCACTCTCCCAGCTCTCCGCCCCCTGGCCGTTTGCTCAGTGGGGCATGGATCTCCTCGGACCCTTTCCCCTTGCGTCCGGGCAGTGAAAGTTCTTGATTGTGGCTATCGACTACTTCACAAAGTGGATCGAGGCCGAGCCGTTAGCCCGGATCACAGAGGCGAATGTCACCAAGTTTTTCTGGAAGTCAATTATCCACCGCTTCAGCTTGCCCCACACCATCATCACCGATAATGGATGCCAGTTCGACTGTCAGAAGTTCGAGGAGTTTTGCAACGATCTCGGAATTCGTCATCGCTTCACCTCGGTGGTGCATCCTCAGCCAATGGAGAAGCCGAGGTGACAAACAGAACCATCTTGCAACGCCTTCGAACAAGACTGTACCAGGCCAAGGGAAGATGGGTGGAGGAGCTTCCAAGCATCCTATGGGTGTACCATACCACCCTAAGGATGGCCACGGATGAAATCCCCTTCAACCTCATCTTCGGTGCGGAAGCAGTTACTCCAGTAGAGCTTAGCCTGCCGACCTTGCATATAGAGCAGTACGACGAGGCTGAGAACCCAGCGTGGCTGCTACTGAACCTAGATCTCCTTGAAGAAACAAGGGACATGGCCCGAGTTCGAATGGTGGCCTACCGGCAACGAGTGACCAGATACTACAATTCCAGGGTGTGGCCGAAATCCTTCCACCCTGGAGATTTAGTGATGCGTTGTGCTGAGGCTTCCCAGCCGCGGGAGTGCGGCATGCTCTCCCCAAATTGGGAGGGCCCTTACAGGGTGGCCGAAGCACTCACCCACGGAGCTTATTACCTGGAAGAGCTCGATGGAGCCCGGTTTCCATGGACTTGGAATGCCTCGAACTTGAGGATGTACTACCAATAATGTAAGACCTTTTAAACTTTAATAATGAGATTCTTTTGTATGCAATGCCTGTTCTCCTCTCATAGGACCATCGCCATCCAGTTTTAAGTTTGGCGAGCAAGGACAAGGCGGGGAGCCCACGAACGACCTGTAAAGATGCAAAGTCCCAGGCCTCTGCATGAAAGATCTCATGGAAGCCAACTCTTCCGCAAAAATCCTGGAGTTCAGTCCGGAGTGCCGTATGGAATTAAATTGCAGCATGCGGCCCCAGAGTTCAGTATGAAAGAAGTTTCAGAGGCTTAAGTCCTGGTCCCACTAATCCCAGAGTTCAGCCTGGAAGGTCGTGCAAGGCTCAACTCCCGCCTGTGACCCCAGGGTTCAGTCCGGAAGTTCGCACGGAACCCAATTCCAGAGAAAGTCCCGGACTCTGGTATAGAAGGTGGAGCGGAACCTAGTTCCCCCATAAGATCCCAGAGTTCAGCCTGGAAGGTTGCGCAAGGCTCAACTCCCGCCTGCGACCCCGGGGTTCAGTCCGAAAGTTCGCACGGAACCCAATTCCAAAGCGAAGTCCCAGACTCCGGTCTAGGAGGTGGAGCGAAATCCAGTTCCCCCACAAGATCCCGGAGTTCAGCCTGGAACATCCTACGGGATTCAGTTCCAGTGGTTGGCCCCGGGGTTTAGTCCGGAGGATGCATAAAAAAAATAAAAAAAAAAGAGAAATAGAGGGAGACAAATTAGAATGATTAAAAAAGGATCTTCATTTCTATTAAAGGGTTTCTTACAAAAAGAGGGCCCCGACAGACCGGGAGACCCAAAGAAATAGAAAGAAAAACCTATACTAGAAACATAATAAAGGAGGCCCCGAGGTCACTTCGCCGCAGGCGCGTCCTCCTTCGGTTGGGGGGCACCTTCGCCGCCGGGGGCGTCATCAGAAGGCCGCGCAGAAGCCTCCACGTCGGCACCCTCTACCACCAGATCTCCCTCGCCGGGCTGCTCCCTTCGATCGCCCAAGATGACCCTGCTGAGATCGAGCTCGGGGAAGAAGGAGCCCACCTTCTTCAAGCACATTTGGAAGCCCTTCAGGAAGGAGTTGATCTCCGCCTCGTGCAACTCCCCCTTGAACTCCTCGGATGCCCGGAATTTTGGCATGGCCTCCTGCGTCTCCTTCCAGGAAGCCTCTAGCAGCCCGTTGATGCAGGAGTTCTTCTCGACCGTGCTCAGTTCCTTCAGGACCTCCTCGACCCGGTGCTCTAGTGACCGGGACTGGGTCCTGAGGTGTGATATCTCCGTCGTGTCACCCTCGGCACGGTGTTGGCTCGAGATCCTCTCCTCAGACAAAGAGGTCTCAAGCTCCCTCACGCGCCCCTCGACGTGACCCAGGTCCTCCCGGAGGGCCTGGTTGCTCCCCCGTATCTCATAACATTTCTCCATCAGGTCCTTCACATCGGCCGCGAGCTTGTCGAGCCTCTTCTCCTTGTCGGCTTCTTTCTTCACCGAGCTGGAGAGGAAGTTCCTCAGCAGCAGTACGTCAGTCCCGATCTGTGTCAGAGAGAAAATGAGATGTTAGGGAGACCCAACTGGAACATTAAAAAGAGAGAGAGCTTGGAACTTACCGTGAAGAGCAATGGGAGGATCCCGAGCAGCGCATCAGCGTAGTCTCGGTCGCCCCTCAGGCAACGATCCCGGGGCATGCAGGCGAACTCCATCATCCTTTCCGCGAGTCCTTGATCGTGGATGATGGAGGAGCTAGCGTTGAGCCCCGACAGTGGAGGATGGATGTCAGGGGCAGGCTGAGCGGCTATCCCTCTGCTGGGCGATGGGCTGTCGGTGGGGCTGCTGTTGCCCTGGTGGCCACCGTAGGGACGACCGATGCGGTGGCTAGAGCAGGCACCGCCCGGGAAGTTTTCGGCCTCCCCTCTCCCTCAACCCCGTCGAGCTCGATGACAGGCATGTCAGGCACACGAGACTGGGGGGTCCGGGGGCAGGGCTCGTCGCTCCGAGGCCAGTAGGAGCTGGGGTAGGCTTGGGCCCCTTACACGCCTAGGTACGAGCCTTCTTCAGTGGAGCCTCCTGGGCCCCATTGGCAGCGCCCCTCTTCTGGACACCCTCCATCAGGCTCTCGACGGAGAACTTCATCCCTAGAGAAGGAAAATGATTAGGTCATTTCAAAAAAAAAAGGAAGAGAAGAAAAGAGAAAATGGCAAAGGAGGAGGACCCGGAGTCTCACCCAACGCCTGGATTGGATTGATTCCTGTCTCGAATAAATTCTGCTCTGAGAGCAGGACCTCGAGGGCAGGGACCACGTCACCCTGCATCTGAACGTAAACCTCCTGGTCTGCTGGCTCAACTTGGGAGTTCCGGTTCAGGGACCGGTCTGGCTCACTCCAGGCCTAGTCGACATCCTGAACCGAGGCAAAGAAGAAACGGTTCTTCCACCCCTTGATCGACGTGGGGAGGTCGAACCAAAGGCACCTAGGCCGGGAAGAAAGGTACTACCAACCATCATCAGTGGAGTAGCATTTCAGGATAAAGAGGGCCCTGAACAACGAGAAGCGGGAAACGAACCCATGAAAGTGACAGAAGACAATGAAGGCGAAGATGACTCGGATGGCATTGGGAGCCAACTGGGCCAAGACTAGATGGAAGTGGCTGAGAAAGGAGAGGAAAAATGGATGAAGGGGAAAACGAAGACCCTCGATAAGGAAGTCCTCGTAGAAAGCAATCCTCCCTGGTCCGCTCGAGGTTACTCGGTCCCTCGGACCTTGGAGCGAAAGCTGGATTGAATATGGGATCTCATACGTATCCTGAATCCAAGAGAGATCATCTCCGGTCATCATCGAGACATAGCTAGAGGGACTAGAAGAGGAGGTCTCTGCCACCAGAGGAGGAAGGGCAGAGATAGGACGTGCAGAAGCAATGGGGGGAGACCTAGGACCCCTAGGGATGCCTATGGTCATAGTCCCTGGCCGCAATTGTCTCAGGACCTCAACTGGAATATCTTCCCCCTCTGAGGAGGAAGGAGATGGAGTCCTCGACTGGGAAGGACCGGCCTCGTCCGGATTGGAAGAGGAATGACGGCGACGGGCCATCAGGGAGGAAGAAACGAGAAAGAGACGGGTTCGGGGTGACATGGAATCGAAAGGTAGAAGAGGAAGAGAAGGCATCGCAGGCACTCACCAGGATATTTTGTACCAAAGGAATGGCGACCCATGGGGATGAAGAAATATTGCTACAACCACCGGCGATGTGTGAGAAAGCCAAGAGGCCTCATTTCTGGAAAGTCCCCCTCCTTTTCACACTTAGTCAACAGTGGACGTACGTCTCTTTCTGGCCAGAGCCATTAGATGACCGCCACGTGGAGACACGCCCGACATCGACGCTTTGGTTCGATGAAAACTGCCTCGAGTTCCAAATGGCGTATTAATGGCCTGTCAGGCGCCTGGACGTGGCAGCCACCAACAGGGCCTCGGGAGCGATGGACGTAGCGGCGATGATCATGGCAATTATGGCACAGGATTTCCCTCTTTCCATGTCATCTCTGCATTAACACCCCACGCCCCAAACCGTGACACTCCGATGGGACTTAGGGATGGGGGACAACTGATATGGCAACATCGGTGATGTGGACTGTATATCAGATCCAGCTGGATGCCAGCGATGCCACGTAAATTTTTTCTTTCGAAGTTTCCCCAGGGTGGCTTGACCCGTGATCGTCCTCACCCGGGACGAGGCGCTCCTGCTCCTTCACCAGGTGGCACCCCAAGATGGGTCCACCTCGGTCGAAGTCGAGCCTTCCTCTGCCACTTCGCCAGGTGTCCGCCTTGGAGGGGTCCACCTCGGTCGAAGTTGGCAGCCTCTGCTCCCTCACCAGGTGGCGTCGCAAGATGGGTCCACCTCCGTCGAGGTCGAGCTAGGCACTCCTGCTCCTTCGCCAGGTGGCACCCCAAGATGGGTCCACCTCGCCCGAAGTCGAGCCTTCCTCCGCCACTTCGCCAGGTGTCTGCCCAGGACGGGTCCACCTCGGCCAAAGCTGGCGGCCTCTGCTCTCTCGCCAGGTGGTGCCTCAAGACGGGTCCACCTCCGTCAAGGTCGAGCCAGGCGCTCCTGCTCCGCCGCTAAGTGGCACCCCAAGATGGGTCCACCTCGGTCGAAGTCGAGCCTTCCTCTACCACTTCGCCAGGTGTCCTCCCAGGAGGGGTCCACCTCGGCCGAAGGTGGCGGCCTCTGCTCCCTCGCCAGGTGGCGCCCCAAGATGGGTCCACCTCCGCCGAGGTCGAGCCAGGCGCTCCTGCTCCTCCACCAGGTGGAACCCAAGAAATCCACAATCAACGCCCCGAGATGACGGCTCCCGCGCTTGGCTCGAGATCCCGCCAGGTTCCTCCTTTCGTGATAGCACGAAGAACGAGGCAAGCTCACCGCTTAACTCCCAGACTCGAAGAGGAGGGGAGAAGGGGGAAAAGGAGCCGGAGACCTCCGGGAGCCTTCGAGGGAGGAGGAAACAAAAGCTGAAGGTGGTCCAGTGGTATAAAAGGGATGGTGAAAGCTGACGAAAAGGTAAGCCACTGAGAGGAAAGAACACCTAGAGAAAGGGATAACGATTCTGGGGCTCCCGGAAGTTCCCAGACGCAAGCCCGGCAAGTCCAGTGCAGGAAACTGGGTGTCAACCCCTCTCGTTCCCATACTTCTTTCATAAAAAACCTCCTCTAAGCATGGGAATCCAGCGGAGACCCGTTTTAGTGGATTTGTTCCATCTTGCCGCTCGCTAACTTGACCGTCGGAGTACCCCCGTCGGAGCCCCCGGCCCGGGTCTCTGACCTTGTTTTTTAGGTCCGGAGGCTTGGAGATCTCGAGGTGAAGGAGTCCAAGGTCTGGCTCTAGCTCATAAGCTTCAGGCCACAGCGATAAGATCGGCAACACAACATCATCCAAAAACTCAAAAATACTTTATTGAAGGTTTTCTATCATTCCAAAGCTCATAAGGTGTTTTCTTTAAAATCGATCAGATTAAAACACGGTTCAAAACATAGCATGCAATGTTTATGGTTTCCGTCCAAAAATATCTAGGTAGGTCATTTTTGCAAAGCATGGTGCATGCCATTTCTTCAATAGTTATATTTTTCCTTTCTACCATCCCATTTTGTTAAGGTGTCCTAGGTGCAGAAAAATTGTGATGAATGCCATTTTCACTACAAAACTTATCAAATTCAAAATTTTCAAATTCGGTTCAATGGTCACTTCTCAAAGATACAATAGAAATACCTTTTTCATTTGAAACTCTTTTATAAAATTTAATGAATGCTGAAAATGTTTCATCTTTGTGTGCTAAGAACATGACCCATGTAAAACATGAGTAATCGTCTACAATAACTAGACTATACTTCTTACCTCCCAAAACTAGATGTTCTAGTTGGCCCAAAGTGGTACATATGAAGTGATTCTAAGGATCTAGATGTAAAGACTACTCCTTTTGGTTTAAAAGATGATTTAGTTTAATTTCTCAGTTGGCAAGCACTATAAATCCTTGTCTTTTTCAAAACTAAGTTTTGCAAATCATTTATCAAATTCTTTTTGCTAAGTTTTAAAATCAAATGCATACTAGCATGTCCTATTCTACGATGCCAAAGCTAACTAGTTTCATTGATCTTGGCTTCCATTGCCACTAGGCATTGACCATTTTGAACAGGAAGGTCATCAAGATCAACTATATAAATATTGTCATGCCTATGATCAATGAACTTGATGCCATTGTCATCTAAACTAGAAACAAAGCACATAGAATATTCGAAAATAACTTTAAAATCTTTGTCACAAAATTGAATAATGCTAAGTAAATTATATTTCAAACCATCAACATACAAAATATTATCAATATAAGTAGAAGGGATGATATGGACTTTACCAATTTCGATAATCTTGCCCTTTCCATTATCATCAAATGTTACATTACCACCATTCTGATATTCAAGTAATGAGAACTGCTCCACATCTCCAGTCATGTGCATTGATCAACCGCTGTTGAGGTATCACATTCTTCTTTTACTGGTTGCAAGGCACACCTCATCATTATCGGCCATCAAACAGAAGTTTGCAATTTCTTGTTGTTCTTCCTTAGAACTGGAGTCTTTGTTGTCACTCCAGGTTGTCATCATAGCCTTCTTTCTTAATCTTCTTATACTCTTTTGACTTGGGGGCGGTCCATTTTGAAGTGGCCCGATTTCTTACACTGAAAGCATGTGGGCTGCTCCTTTTCTTTCTTTTTCTCCTTCTCTTTGATAGGCTCTCCTTTTAGAGGTTTCTTCTTGAAGTTATATTTCTTCTTTCTCATAAACCTCCTGAATTTTCTAGCCATGAAAGCCATCTCATCTTCTTCATCTTCTTCTTCTAAATCTTCACTTGATTCATCTTTATTGATGGACTTGAAAGCGATCACTTTCTTCTTCTTATCAGCATCCACATTCTTTTGCTTTAATGAGAGCTCATATGTCATCAATGAACCCAACAATTGCTCGAGAGAAAGAGTGTTGACATCTTTGGCTTCTTCTATAGCAGTCACCTTTGCATCCCATTAAGCCGGAAGAGACCTGAGAAGTTTATTAACAAGTTCATCATTAGATATAATCTTTCCTAAACTTCTCATGCCATTCACAATATTTATGAACCTAGTATACATCACACTTATAGATTCAGTAGGTTCCATTTTGAACATTTCATATGTGTGAATGAGCATGTTAACTTTAGTTATTTTTACTTGGTATGTACACTCATGGATAACCTCAAGTGTGTCCCATATTTTCTTAGCGGAGAGACAGTTAGAGATTCTATTGAATTCACTCGGATCCAAAGAGCAAAACAATAGATTCATAGCCTTAGCATTAAGCTCTATTTGCTTAATGTCATTCTCATCCCAATCATCTTCCATTTTGGGAGTGGGAATGCCATTAATCAAAATAGTTTGCTGATGAGGACCTTTGACAATAGTCCTCCAAAGATTATAATCAATGGCTTGAATGAATATGCGCATGCGTGTCTTCCAATACGTATAATTCATGTCATTAAATAGTGGGGAACGGTTTGAAGCTTGACCTTCAACAACACCCATACCTATTGGGGCTGCCATGATCTTTTACTCAAGAACCTTGGACTTATAAAAGAGTATCGGTGCTCTGATACCACTTGTTGCCCAGAAATGGAGCCCAAGAGGAGGTGAATTGGATCTTTCAAAAATTATAACAATAATGTGCAGGCCTTGTAGTATTTGCGAACAATGTGATTAATGCACTAGAGTATATGCAGTAGTAAACAATAAATAGAGTGCATGTATTACAGTGCAAGTAGTAAAAAGAGACAATCATACATAAACACCAAGTTTTATAGTAGTTCGGTGCTCTCCAAGCACCTATGTCCACTCCCCAAGCTCTCCTTGAAAATCTCCATTATAATCTCTTCAAAGATTACAGCCAACTTATTTTTCAAGGCTTACAAGTCAAAACCTAAGTTAGTTTTGTCACCTAGGCTCACCAACAAACCTTACAACTTATTTTGGCTTCGGGCTCACAAGTAAAATCCTAGTTAATTTTGTACCTTTGGCTCACCAACAACCTTACAACCTACTTTCAAGAACCTTGAAAGCTAGGTCAAACAATAATAAATTCAGAATTCAAGAATTTAAACATAAGCAAACTCTCTTCTTAGAGTGGAAGGAGGGATCTTTGAAGCTCTTGAATGATTGCTTGATGTGACTTGACTTGGAATCTTCTCAAGAATACTTTTGGAAAGATGAAATGAAAGGAATGTAGGCTTTTTCAGTAAAATCTCTCCTTTTTAGCTTTTGGAAGTAGAGTTCTTGAAGAATGTCTTTAACTCTTAGATATTTTCTTGCTTTTCTCTTTTCTCTTGTTTCATGAATGAGTTTGATGAAGCTTAAATACATAAAAAATATTCAAAAAATCATTTTAGATCATTAGGAATCAAGAACTAGCCGTTAGGAGCTAAAAAACATAAATTCATGCTGTCAGAAAATAGATCCGTTGAAGTTGTCAGAATCCGAGTGTCAATACTTGGCTGTCAGGTGTCGACACCTGGCTGTCAGGTATCGACACTTGGCTTCTAGGTGTCGACACTTGAACTTTCAAGTATCGATACTTGATTGTCAGGTATCGACACTTGACACAAAAATTCTCTAAAGACAAGTTCTATATTTTCAAAAAGTCTCATGCCTTGAGTCGATACTTGGGATCTTAAATATCGACACTTGAGTTTCAGGTGTCGACACTTGAGTTCTGAGTGTCGACACTTGGCATGCCATGAAAAATCTCTGCATGCCAAATACTGAAGTGTCAACACTTGGGCTCCCAGGTGTCGATACTTGGTTCTACAATTTTCAAAAGTAAGTGCCAAACAAGCCAAAAACATAAAAATTTTCAATAAAAATTAAATGAAACATATATAAACAATAATTGAACCCATTTGTGGCCTTTTTCAATGGAGAAGACTTATCAAATCATGAAAAATACTTTGTTTTCAAGGTGTGCCATGATACTCTAACTTTAAAAATTTGAGGTGCTTGATTCCTGAAAACTCATAACTACAATCAATCATTAGTACAAAATATGTACTCAATATTTTGTTAATCATCAAAATCACGAGATAAAGCCAACAATCTCCCCCTTTTTGATGATGACAAAAACCTTAAGTAAATAAGTATTTAAATTCAATTTTGACATTGTATCCCATAAGTATGAACTTGAAACTTATACAATGCAATTCAATGGAGAAGATGTTGTCAAATAGGTATTGAAATCAAAAGACTCTTCCCCTAAGGGAGTTAAGATATGAGTCATTTCAAAAAATTGAAGAGAATGCTTGTAAGTAATATATCTACTTCCCCTTTTTGTCAACATACAACATAAAAGTAATCTCTCCCTGAATCAATGTATTAAGTCATGATAAAGTTGGTATTAAAGTTGAAAAGAGATTAGATTGTTAAGAAATCAACAAGTATTAGAGCAAATGCATAGAGTAGGGAGTATCAGAGCAAATACAAAGTTCAATACATCACGTAATTGATACAAGAATAATCATAAACTGAAACACACATATATATATATAATTAAGTTTTCAGTTATAAAAAGTGTTGTTAGTGATACAGCAATCCTGAAATATGATACAAGAGAAATGAAGCAACCAAGTACAATGATATAAGCATGTAAGCAAATACAATAGCTAAATATAAAAGTAACAAGCAACTAGATAAACATCTGTGAGGCTACTCTTCATCAGATGGAAGCTCAAAGCTAATGGGGGCACTGATCCTGGACCTAGGTGCTAGGGCCTTAGGTGGCTCTAGAATCCTACGACTCCTAGTCCGGGTAGAAGGTCCATGAGCGGGTACAACCCTGGATGATCTGGTCAACTGGGGAGGAAGTAGCTCAGCTGGTGTCACAAAATCAGGAGTGGAAACAATCTCATCAGCTGGAGGAGGGATCTCAGGAGTAGTTGGTGTCTGAGTATCTCTGTTGACCATCTGATATTGTCTAGCTAGGTCTATACTGCCATCTGTACCGCCATCGCCAGAAATATCTGTGCCTCTATCTACATCATCATCATCACCATCACCACCATCACCACCCTGGAAATCATCAGGATCATCATCAGCAGGTGGTGGAGGAGGTGGAGTATCAACTGGATCAGATGTCCCTGACGGCAATAGAGCTCTCAGTATCTCCTCAATGCGGGTGAAACCAACCTCCATAGTCCTGCGAATCTCAGTGTGCTCCATAGCAATATGGGCTCTAAGGCCCTCTATCTTGATACGCAACTGAGTCGTGCGGACACCCAATCCTACTATCCACTCATGAGCTCTATAAATTGCTGGAGTACGTGCTCCTCAAATGATGTACCAGTAGAAGATGGAAGAGGAGCAGAAGGGGTAGCTGCAGGAATCACTGGCTCAGGCTCTGACGCTGGTCCTACTCGAGGAGGTGCAACAACTGATCCTGATGGCTCGGCCTCAGCCTCTCTGATCTCGTCCTCCTCGTCTGGCTCCTGACCAGACTCCCTGCGAACCCAGCAACCAAAAACCAATCTGTATCCCATATGGTGAAGTGATCTCTCGTCATAAATGTCCGTATGTAGGATCTCTTTGGAGGCCTCCTCCTCCAAAGGTATACTGTAAGCTCGAAAGATACGTGTGAGAGCCATAAAATATAGCAAGCAATGCCTCCTCTGTGTGGTTGCGTCCTTCATCTGAAGTAGCATGAATGCCGGAAGATCAACCGCAGTCCTCTGAGACAAGCAGACCATAAGCATCAGCTCCCGCTCCATAATAAAATTGAATCTGACAGTCTTTGGGAGCAGGATGCGAGCAATGATGTGGTGAATAAGCCTCATCTCCATTGATAACTGGTTCGCGGTGACCACTGTCACACCACGAACATCATCTCTCTCAAGCACACATCTGAAAGCCTCCTCACGATCCTCAGTGATGTAAACTACAATGCCTCGGTGTGGGATCTCCCACAATCTGCTCAAAATGGACTCATCCACTATAATCCTCACACCTCTGACTGTCGCATGCCAGGCGAGTTTGCTACAATCCAAGCTACCATAGAACTCGCGGGTCAGATGGGGATAGTACCTCTCTGTCATTGAACAGAAGGGGACTAAACCCGCATCCTAAAGAGTCCACCTGATCTGAAATCCCTACATGTCGAAGAAATCGAGATCCACCCGTCTTCCTGCTACCACCACCTTCCCAAACATCCTCTCTGTAGGAGGAGAACTGGGGGCTACTGAACTACTAGCCTGACCACTGTCATTCCTAGTCTTGGATCTTCTTTCTACTAGGGTCTGACCAAATTTTCTTTTAGAGGCCAACCTTTTCCTCGGACCCATTTCTACTAGCTGAGGGAAGCAAGGAAAGGGGGTAAACTTAAGGAATAGGGATCAATCTAAGGAAGACATAGGGGAAAAGAAGTCAAGAACAGTGGATCGACCGAGAATGTGACTAAAAGAAAAAAAAATCAAGGCTTGGTTTTGATTTAAATCAACAGATATTTGAAGAAAAACACTTAGGGTTCGGTTTAAAGGGGAAAGAAACCAAAAAGGTTGGTTTAGGTTTGGGATTAACTAATAAAATAGTGAAATCAGAAGGCAAAAGTTGGAGAAAATAGTTAAAATCAGTGAAATCAGACAATGCCAAGTAAAATTTGTTTTCTATTCAGTAGAAAAATGATTTAATCGAGGGAAAACATCAAATATAGTTTATTTTGGCCCAAAAGCATTAATCCAACAATGAAACCATGTGGAACAAAATATAAAATAATGTATAAACCATAGAATCAAAGCACATAAACGGTCCAAATGGGAGAAATCCAAGAAATCTGAACACAAATCCAAGAGAAATAGGGATTTTCGGCGAAAAAATGAGCAAATCATGGAAAAATACAAGAAAATGGTGAAAAAACCATGGGAAAACACTAAAAGCATGGATTCACGATGGAAAGTAAGGAGATTTACCAAAAAAATGGAGGGCAAGAGAGGAAGACCACTGTTACAAGCTTTACGTACAGTAGAGGGACCACTAGGGCTCGAGTGGAGGGAAAGAAATCCAAATAAAAATGATTCGGTGAAGCCCTAAAAATTCTAAGATTTCCGCGAGTGTCAACACTTTGATTTTCTCAAGTGTCGACACTTGGTCAGGTGTCGACACTTCGCAAAAATCCAAGTGTCGACACTTGGCCAAGAAATTTCCAAGAAAAAATCATAAAAATTTGTAAAAAAACTAAAGGACTTTATGAACATTTTTAGGACTCAAAGAAAGTGATTTTGAGCAAAAATAAATTAGGTAGAGTAGAATTTGAGAGAGTTTTAAGAGAATGGGTCAATGATTCCTAACACTCTTCTAATCATACAAAATCTCTCATCACTCAAGGGTTTGGTAAACACATCAGCTAGTTGATCATCAGTACACACAGATTCAAGCATTACATTAGAGTTTTGTACATGATCTCTTTTGAAATGATTTCTTATTTCAATATGTTTACTTATTGAATGTTGTACATGATTCTTAGTTAGATTAATTGCACTAGTATTGTCACATCTTATGGGTGTCTTAATTAGTTTTATGCCAAAATCTTTGAATTGTTGTTTGATCCATAGAATTTGAGCACAACAGCTTCCAGCTGCTATATATTCGGCTTCCACCATAGATAGAGCAACTGAATTCTATTTCTTGCTACTCCATGAGTCAAATTAACTCCAAGAAACTGACAGGTTCCACTAGTACTTTTCCGATCTAGTTTATACCCAGCAAAATCGGTATCAGAATAAGCAATCAATTCAAATGAAGAATCTCTAGAATACCATAGACCAATATCAATTATGCCAAATAGATATCTAAGTAAGCATTTAACAACCAAAAGATGAGACTCTTTAGGGGCAGACCAATATCTTACACACATACAAACACAGAACATAATATCTGGCATACTAGCAGTTAGATACAATAATGAACCAATCATTCCTCTATAAAGCTTTTGGTCAACCAATTTACCTAATTCATCTTTGTCAAGCTTACAAGAAGAGCTCATTGGTGTACCTAATGGCTTGGTGTTCTCCATCCCAAACTTTTTTAGTATTTCTTTTATGTACTTAGCTTGGTTGATGAAAATTTTCTTTTTGGTTTGCTTTATTTAGAGTCTGAGGAAGAAGTTAAGTTCTTCCATCATGCTCATCTCGAACTCATCCTGCATTAACTTTGCAAACTCTTGATAAAGAGATTCATTAGTAGCACCGAATATAATATCATCCATATAAACTTGTACTACTAAGAGAAGATTATCATTCTTTTTTTTCAAAAATAAAGTACTATCTACATTATCTCTAGTAAAATCATTTTTGAGCAAGAAAGAACTTAAACGATTATACCAAGCTCTTGGAGCTTGTTTCACACCATACAAAGCATTATGAAGTTTAAAAACATGGTTTGGAAATTCATGATTTTCAAAATCGGGTGGTTGTTCAACATAAACTTTTTTTTTCGATAAAATCATTCAAAAAGGCACTTTTAACATCCATTTGAAATAATTTAAAATTCATAAATTAAGCAAAAGCCAACAATAGCCTAATTACCTCAAGTCTAGCAACATAAGCAAAGGTTTCATCAAAATTAATCCCTTCCTCCTGATTGTATCCTTTGGCAACTAGTCTAGCTTTATTTCTAGTAACAGTTCCATTTTCATCAAGTTTATTTCTAAAAACCAATTTTGTGCCAATTATTGAAATATTTGAAGGTCTATCTACCAAAGTCCAAACATTATTTCTTTTAAATTGATTAAGTTCATCTTGCATAGCATTAATCTAATTGCAATCATTTTTAGCTTCTTCAATAGTTTTAGGTTCTATTTGAGATACAAATGCTAAATAATCATAAATATTTCTAAGAGATGATCACTACTTACACCTTTAGATGGATCGCCAATAATAAGTTCTTTGGGATGTCCATGAGCATACCTCCATTCTTTAGGTAGAGAATTAACTGTAGACGTGTTTTCATCTCCTTGTGCTTGATCTCTTTCATTGTCATCTTGCTCCTTGGTGGGTTCTTCATTGTTGTTCACTTCTTCAGTTCTTTTAGTACCGTTTCACCACCAAGCACATCTTCTTTTTTAGAAGGTTTCTGGTTAGATTCATCAAATACAACATGTGTGGATTCTTCAACAACAAGTGTTCTTCTGTTGAAGACCCTGTATGCCTTGCTAGATATAGAGTAGCCTAGAAAGATACCCTTATTTGACTTGGCATCAAATTTGCTTAGATTATCCTTGCCATTATTTAAGATAAAACAATGGCATCCAAAAACTCAAAAATATTTTATTGAAGATTTTCTACCCTTCCAAGGCTCATAAGGTGTTTTCTTTAAAATCGGTCGGATTAAAACACGGTTCAAAACATAGCATGCAGTGTTTTTGGCTTCAGCCCAAAAATATCTAGGTAGGTCATTTTCATAAAGCATGGTGCGTGCCAATTCTTCAAGAGTTCTATTTTTCCTTTCTACTATCCCATTTTGTTGAGGTGTCCTAGGTGCAGAAAAATTGTGATGAATGTCGTTTTCACTTCAAAACTTATCAAATTCAAAATTTTCAAATTTGGTTCCATGGTCACTTCTCAAAGATACAATAGAAACACCTTTTTTATTTGAAACTATTTTATGAAATCTAATGAATGCAGAAAATGTTTCATCTTTGTGTGCTAAGAACATGACCCATGTAAAACGTGAGAAATCATCTACAATAACTAGACCATACTTCTTACCTTCCAAACTAGATGTTCTAGTTGGCCCAAAGAGGTCCATATGAAGCAAGTCTAAGGGTCTAGATGTAGAGACTACTCCTTTTGGTTTAAAAGATGATTTGGTTTGTTTTCTAAGTTGGCAAGCACTACAAATTTTGTCTTTTTCAAAACTAAGTTTTGGCAAATCTTTTATCAAATTCTATTTGCTAAGTTTTTAAATCAAATGCATACTAGTATGTCCTAGTCTACGATGCCAAAGCTAACTAGTTTCATTGATATTGGCTTCCATTGCCACTAGGCATTGACCATTTTGAACAGGAAAATCATCAAGATCAACCATATAAATATTGCTATGCCTATGACCAATGAACTTGATGTCATTATCATATAAACTAGAAGCAATGCACATAGAAGGTTCAAAAATAACTTTAAAATCTGTCACAAAATTGACTAATGCTAAGTAAATTGTATTTCAAACCATCAACATACAAAACACTATCAATGTAAGTAGAAGGGGTGATATGGACTTTACCAATTTCGACAATCTTGCCCTTTTCATTATCACCAAATGTTACATTATCACCATTCTGATATTCAAGTGATGAAAACTGCTCCACATCTCTAGTCATGTGCCTTGAGCAACCGCTGTCGAGATATCACATTCTTCTTTTATTGGTTGCAAGGCATACCTTATCATTATTGGCCATCAAATAGAAGTTTGCAACTTCTTGTTGTTCTTCCTCAGAACTGGAGTCTTTGCTATCACTCCAAGTTGCCATCATAGCCTTCTTTCTTAATCTTGTTCTGCTCTTTTTGAGTAGGAGGCAGTCCATTTTGAAGTGGCCCGGTTTCTTGCACTCAAAGCATGTGGGCTGCTCCTTTTATTTTTCTTTCTCCTTCTCTTTGCTAGGCTCTCCTTTTAGAGGTTTCTTCTTGAAGTTATATTTCTTCTTTCTCATGAACCTCTTGGATTTTCTAGCTATGAGAGCCGTCTCATCTTCTTCATTATCTTTTTTTGAATCTTCACTTAATTCATCTTTATTGGTGAACTTGAAAGCGATCACTTTCTTCTTCTTGTCAGTATCCACATTCTTTTGCTTTAATGAGAGCTCATATGTCATCAATGAGCCCAACAATTGCTCGAGAGGAAGAGTGTTGACATCCTTGGCTTCTTCTATAGCAATCACCTTTGCATCCCATGAAGCCGAAAGAGACATGAGAAGTTTATTGACAAGTTCACCATTAGATATAATCTTTCTTAAACTTCTCATGCCATTCATAATATTTATGAACCTAGTATACATCTCACTTATAGATTCAGTAGGTTCCATTTTGAACATTTCATATATGTGAATGAGCATGTTAACTTTAGTTATTTTTACTTGGTATGTACCCTCATGGGTAACCTTAAGTGTATCCCATATTTTCTTAATTGAGAGACAGTTAGAGATTCTATTGAATTCATTGGATCCAAAGAGCAAAACAATATATTTATAGCCATAGCATTAAGCTCTATTTGCTTAATGTCATTCTCATCCCAATCATCTTCCATTTTTGGAGTGTGAATGCCATTAATCAAAATAGTTGGCTGATAAGGACCTTTGACAATAGTCCTCCAAAGATTATAATCAATGGCTTGAATGAATATGTGCATGCATGTCTTCCAATACATGTAATTCGTGCCATTAAATAGTGTGGAACGATTTGAAGCTTGACCTTCAACAACACCCATACCTATTGGGGCTACCATGATCTTTTACTCAAGATCCTTGGACCTACAAGAGAGTACCGGTGCTCTGATACCACTTGTTGCCCAGAAATGGAGCCCAAGAGGGGGTGAATTGGGTCTTTCAAAAATTCTAACAATAATGTGCAGGCCTTGTAGTATTTGTGAACAATGTGATTAATGCACTAGAGTATATGCAGCGGTAAACAATAAATAGAGTGCAGGAATTAAAGTGCAAGTAGTAAAAAAAATAATCACATACAAACACCAAGTTTTATAGTGGTTCGGTGCTCTCCAAGCACCTACGTCCACTCCCCAAGCTCTCCTTGAGAATTTTTACTATAATCTCTTGAAAGATTATAGCCAACTTGTTTTTCAAGGCTCACAAGTCAAAACCTAAGTTAGTTTTGTCACCTAGGCTCACCAACAAACCTTACAACTTATTTTGGCTTCAGGCTCACAAGTAAAACCCTAGTTAGTTTTATACCTTTGGCTCACCAACAACCTTACAACCTACTTTCAAGAATCTTGAAAGCTATGTCAAACAATAATAAATTCAGAATACAAGAATTTAAACACAAGCAAACTCTCTTCTTATAGTGGAATGAGGAATCTTTGAAGCTCTTGAATGATTGCTTGATGTGACTTGACTTGGAATCTTCTTAAGAATACTTTTGGAAAGATGAAATGAAAGGAATATAGGCTTTTTCAGTGAAATCTCTCCTTTTTAGCTTTTGGAAGTAGAGTTCTTAAAGAATGTCTTTAACTCTTGGATATTTTCTTGCTTTTCTCTTTTCTCTTGTTTCATGAATGAGTTTGGTGAAGCTTAAATATATGAAAAATATCCAAAAAACAATTTTAGACCGTTAGGGATCAAGAACTAGCCGTTAGGAGCTAAAAAACATAAATTCAGGCTGTTAGAAAATAGATCCGTTGAAGCTGTCAGAACCTGAGTGTCGACACTTGGCTGTCAGGTGTCTACACTTGATTTCCAGGTGTCGACACTTGAACTTTTCAGTGTCGATACTTGATTGTCAGGTGTCGACACTTGACACAAAAATTCTCTAGAGGCAACTTCTGTATTTTCAAAAAGTCTCAGGCCTTGAGTCGATACTTGGAATCTTAAGTATCGACACTTGAGTTCTGAGTGTCGACACTTGGTGTGCCATGAAAAATTTTTGCATGCCAAATGTTGAAGTATCGACACTTAGGCTCCCCGGTGTCGACACTTGGTTCTGCAATTTTTCAAAGAAAGTGCCAAAAAAGCCAAAAACATAAATATTTTCAATGAAATTTTAATGCAACATATATAAATAATAATTGAACCCATTTGTGGCCTTTTTCAATAGAGAAAACTTTTCAAATCATGAAAAATGCTTTGTTTTCAAGGCATGTCATGATACTCTAACTTTGAAAATTTGATGTGCTTGATTCTTGAAAACTCATAACTACAATTAATCATTAGTATAAAATATGTGCTCAATATTTTGTTAATCATCAAAATCACGGGATAAAGCCAACAAAGATCATTAATCTGAAGATGATCCTAGTGAGCTCTCACAATCTACTAATGATATCTAGCAGTATATAGTGGTAATCTAGTAGAATAGAATATATAGAATCCCTAGGTATGGTTATCATGCAATTTAGTTCTATCATGAGTCCTAATAAGATGGAGGTTATGAAAAACTTGTCAAATCCCATCTTTGTCATATATAACATTCAATTGGCTCAAGTCCAAATTATAAAAACTCATGAAAATCCTTTTCTATCATTTATATTATCATAGCCATGATCTTAAGAACTCATCTTCATAAATCATATAGGACTACTCTTCTAACAAGATCGATAGATCTTATCTAAATATGCACCCTACTCTTATAGCTAACATAATATAATTAAGATACACCACAAGGATCCAAATAACTAGGAAACTAAGTGATTATGCAATCAAACTACATCAAGCTTACTATAAGTAGTTGAGGCATTGTAGGTCAAAGAACCATTTACACTACCACAATATCAAGAAAGTCACTAATGAGTGAGTATACATCCAAGTGACTTCTCGTTTGGTCATACTCAATATTATTGTTCTTTAACAATCATTTGCACTCTTGCTCTAGTGTTCCCATAGAGTAGACTCGAGATTCATCTACCTAAAAGGAAGCAATCCATGCATCAATCTTGACAAGTCGATCACTATCCCCTTGATGATCTAAAATTGGGAGCATATCTAGAATTAATCTATAATAATATATATCTTAAATTTTTAACTCTTGAGAATATATATCATTGACTATTAATTCCTTGAAAGACTCAAGTATATATTATACAAAATAGAAAAAACTGTCCATTTTATTAATATAAGAATTAATTAAGTACAAAAGATTATGTCCTAGATTATCATAATGTATCAATCTAATTAAATTTTAGGACATATATCTAACAAAAATAAGTATTATTAAATCATATTTTATCAAATTATATTTTTTAAATCATGCATAAATAAGATACTAGATAATTTTATAAAATTCATGATCCATAAATAATCTCTAATAGTATAATGATCACATAATCATAAATTTCATAAATATAGAGTTCATATTTTATAAATAAGTCATTAATACTAAAATATTCATTGAACTATAATTTTATGATAAATCATGAATTTTATAATACATATGCTTGATCTTTATTTTATAAAAAATAAAAAATATTTTTTTATAATAAAATAACTAATAATTCAAAAATAAGTAAGAAGCATCAAGGTTACTTCTTCTTTTGGATACTTAAAAGTCAACTATGTTCGATTTATCCAAATATATTCAATGCTATTAAAATCTATCATTAACAACTTTGAAATCCAAGAAAATTGAGAACATGTTAAAATTGAGCAAATCAAGATTTAGAAAGAGCATGCAAGGTTGAACATGTTGTGATACCCAACTAACTAGGTTGGTTTGACTAAGAAGAATTTGACTGGTCATATCAATTATGGCTTAGCCGATTCAATAAAAAATAGTGATAATTGGTTCTAAATATATTTGTCAAGGATCGAGATGGAGTTGACATACTGCACGTATATCAAAGTAGTTTCAAACTTCTTTGGGTCAACTTAAGTTTATAGCAAAAGGAGTCATGACTTCAAACTAGAGTCCTTGGACACATTTAAAGAGAGAAAGTGGGAAAGAAACAATTCTAGAGTAAGAAAGTCAAGAAAGAAGTTAGAAAGAGAAAGAAAAGGAGATAGACACAAGAGAGAGAAAGAGAGTTGGCCTTCTTTCTTTTTTTTATTTCTTTTTTTCTTTTTTCTTTCTTTCTTTGGCCGAACAGGGGAGGAGGTTTTTTCAGTTTTTGGTTGTTGGCTGCTTGTCGGGTAGCCAAAAACCATGGACTCTTTGTAGAGAGTCGTAGGGAGGTCGGGCTTCCTGACCAAGGATCTAGTATCAAGAGGTAGTAGCGCTGGTGGCTAAAAAAAGAGAAAAAGGTAGACAAAAATAGGGTATGCAGATCTTGGTCTATTGTGGACAAAACCTATAGCCGACAACAAGCTTGAGGATATGAGAAGAAGGGGAATAAAGAGAGGAAGGAGAGACAGGGCTTATGTTTGGCTCTAGTGATGCTAATGGCTTCGAATTCTAGCTACCACAATAGCAAGAAGCCATGACTTCAAAGGGAGAAAAGAGGGAGAAATCACCGTCGATCTCTAGTGAGCCTTGCACTCCTCTATGTAGAATTGAAAAGGGAGGTCATGGGATCCTTAAATAGAAATGGAAGGAGATGTTAGAGTCCTTTCCATAGTTGGATTTTACCATAGAAATGGAAGGAAGAAGACTCCTTCCCATCATAATCTTTTTTTTGGGCCCTACTTTAAAATCCATCCAAGGCTTGTTTGGGCTTGGAATTTTTGGCTTGACTTGATGATGGACTAGGCTATCACAATACTAATATGGAGATCTTTCGATCCATCAATGTCACCACAAAGAACATGATCACTTGGGTAAATCTCTATTCTAAGACATCCACTTCACCCATAGTCAAAGATATTATGCAATGGAAGACTTCTAGCTCTCTATTTTGTGCTACTCATATATTTCAATAAGCTAACTCAACTGTTGATTATATGGCTAATCGAGCTCTCATGGATAATATTAATTGGAGGCAGGTGAATTGGTTAACTAATATTTTACAGGACTTTTGCAGGCAGATAATTACTCTTTCTATATATAAGGAAGCAATGAAAGGGTACATAGTATTAGTAAATAAACTTAATTGTATTGTTATTATTATTGAAAGTCTAAGAGTTTTGGAAGTCTAAGAGTAACTATTATTATTGTTGAAAGTCTAAAAGTTATACAAAAACTCTCATTATTTAGAAGATACATGAGTAATTATATGTTAATCTCAGAATATGTATGTGATCCTTGGATAGAAGTGTTATAAATATGTATTTAGTAATGTATTATGTCAAGTAAGTTCTCCTAGAGGCTATAAATATCCATGGGATCCTTTTGCAATATAACAATGAGTATTTTGAGCCTTTGAGTACCTTCAAAAAATATAATATTATTTTATTCGGAGCTCATCATTCTTTCATTAATAACTTCAAAGTGATATCAGTACCAATAATGTCCACCAATAGTGTCCTACAACTTTCCTTTCCTCGTCTCAACAAAATAAATTATGAAAATTGGTTGGATTCCAAGATCTTTGGGATCTAGTAGAAGGCTATCAAGAGCCAAGAGAATGTGAGGCTCTCACTAATCAACATAAGGAGTCTCGGAAGAAAGATAAGAAAGCCTTATATTTTATCTATTTGTCTATAGATGAATCAGCCTTTAAGAAGATCGCGGTGGCAACCATCTCAAAGCTAACATGAAAAATTCTCCAAAATTCTTATAAGGGAGTCTAGAAGATGAAGAAAGTATGCCTTCAAACTCTTCGAGATAAATTTGAAGCCCTACAAATAAAGAAATTTGAATGTGTTTCAGATTAATTCATAAGAGTCCTGGCCATTATTAATCAATTGAGGAGGAATAGTGAAATTATGGATGATACTAAAGTAATAAAGAAACTTCTATGCTCATTAGATGTCAAATTTGACTATATCATGGTTACCATCAAAGAGTCAAAGATTTTGGAAAGAATGACTATAGATGAGCTTATAGGTTCCCTACAAGCTTATGAAGAAAGATTCAACAAAAAAAGGCAAGAGCCTTTGGAGCAAGTTCTTCAATCTAAGAATTTTTTTGAAAGAGAACAAAGAAGATTCAAGAAACAAGTCAGCACAAGGCCAAGGAGGACAAGGCTGTGGCTCTTGGAGAGGCCATGATTATGGATGAGGAAGACCAAATAGAGATGAAAAGAGAAGTCAAAAGGCCCAAAAAGAGGACAAAGAGACTCATCAAGAAGCCAAGCGTATGGTAAATCTAAAACTCGGTGTTACATTTGCAAGAAGATTGGACATTATGCTTCAGAATATTGGTATAATGATTCTAATCAAGTACAAAAAAAGATTTGCATTGCAAAAAAACAAAAAGAGGAAGAAGATTCGATTCTTCTATTGCACACAAGGGAGATGATGTCAAAAATCAAAGTTTATGGTATTTGGACACTAAGGTAAGTATCATATATGTGGATACAAAGACATGTTTGTGGACTAGATGAATTGGTGAATGGTCACGTCTCTTTTAATGATTCTTCTAAAGTATCAATAAAAGGCAAATATAAAATTCTTATTCAATTAAAAAATGGAAGTCATCAATTCATTTCTAAAGTTTATTATATGACAAGTATAACAAATAATATTTTGAGTATGAGATAACTTTTAGAAAATGACTATACTATATACATGAATAATAGAAGTCTTTTCTTGAGAAATCAAAATAATAAGTTGCTTGTTCATATTTAAATGACCAATAATAAAATGTTCTTATTGAATATCAAGCATATTTCTTCCAAATGTTTAAATGCTTGTGTGAAAGATCTTTTATGGCTATAGCATTTGAAATATGAACATCTTTATTTTGGTGGTCTCAAACAACTCTCTACAAAGAAGATGGTGATAGACTTGTCTCATATTGACTTTCCCAACCTATTTTGTGAAAGATGTGTTCTTAGCAAACAATCAAGGAGTTTTCCTAAAAAGACATCATATTATGCAAAGAAGCATCTTGAGCTCATCCACACCAATATTTATGGGCCAGTCACTCCAACATCATTTGGAGGTAATCATTATTTTCTATTATTTATTGATGATTATAGCAAGAAGATATAGATTTATTTTCCAAAAGAGAAGCCTAATAATGCATTTGAAGTCTTCAAACAATTCAAAATTATAGTAAAAAATCAAAGTGGCTATCACATCAAAGCACTTCGATCGGATGGTGAAAAATTTATATCTAAAGCCTTTGAAAATTATTATGGTGAACATGACATTCAACGACTATTGACAACACCATATTTCTTATAAAAAAGCAAAAGAGGATGAAAAATGGAGGAGAGCCATGGATAAGGAGATCAAATGAATAAAAAAGAATGAAACATAGAAGTATATCAATCTTCCTAAAGGACATGAACCCATTGATGTGAAGTGGGTTTACAAAATTAAGAAGAATGCTCAAGAAAAAGTTGAAAATATAAAGCAAGATTGATAGTCAAAGGATACAAGCAACAAGCCGGCCTCGACTATGATGAGGTATTTGTACCCATTACTTGTATAGAAACTAATAAATTGCTATTTTCTATTGCTGCTTAAAATTAATGACAAATTTTACAAATAGATGTCAAATCAGTTTTTTTAAATAGTTTCTTGATGAGAAAGTTTATGTGAAACAACCTATGAATTTTGTGAAGGGATGTGAAGGAAAAGTCTTAAAAAAAAAAAAGAATTATATAGCTTAAAACAAGCTCCAAGAACTTGGAATAGTCATATTAATGCTTACTTTAAGATTAATGATTTTGTTCAAAGTCGTTATGAGCAGCCGTATATATAAAAAGAAAAAAATGAAGATATTTTATTTGTTGCTTTATATGTGAATGACCTTAACAATCTACAAATATTTGAGGAATTCAAACTAACCATGATTCGTGGGTTTGAAATGACGGACATGGGGCTTATGACCTACTTCCTTGGCTTGGAAGTAAAGCAAATAAAAGAAGGTATTTTATATCACAAAAAGCTTATACAAAAGAGATTTTAAAGAAATTCAAAATAGAAGACTGCAAGTCAATATGCACCCCCGTTGACTATAGTATAAGCTATTTAAATATGATGAAGACAAAGTGATGGATCCTACTCTTTACAAAAGATTGGTTTGAAGTTTAAGATATTTGACTTGTACAAAATCAGACATTTTTTATAGAGTTGGATTGGTTAATAGATACATGGAAGAACCAAAATCTACACATTGAAAAACCAATGAAAGAATTCTTTGTTATATTCAAGATACCATCTTTCATGGTCTATTATATTTATTATTAAATAATTTTTAACTTTATGATTTTTTTGATAACGATTAGGGAGGAAACTTTGATGATAAAAAAAATATTACTGGATTTATTTTTTCATATGAATGATACGACATTCACTTGGATTTTCAAAATGCAGCCAATTATTACTCTCTTTATATGCAAAGTTGAGTATATTACAACATCATCTCGTATGTGTCATGCAATTTGGTTAAAAAATTTATTTAAAGAGTATGCTTTTTACAAGTTGAAGCTACACAAATTAATGTTGATTGCAAATTTATAATTAGTTTAGCTAAAAACCCAATACATCATGAAACAAACAAACATATTGACATGTTGTACCATTTTATTCGAAAGCATGTGAAGGAGAAGGATGTGGAGGTAAGTTATGTCAAGTTTCACAATCAAGTGGTGGAGATCTTCACCAAACCACTTGCAACATATCCATTTCACAAGTTCAAGACCTTACTTGGTATAAAGGATGTATTGGGATATGTTGGTCCAAGTACGAGCCAGCCACCGATTCAACTGGTCGGAGATATTTCTTCCGAATTGTAAACCTCAGACCAAGGTATTCGAAAAAAACCAGGCAACCAATGGGCAAGCCAAAACTCTTAACGGGCCTACGGCCCCTGAAGATAAGGCCCTCAGCCTGGACCGAGGAGTGACATTCATTGACTCCCGAAGACACGGTCTTTGGTTTATATCAAAGACATGGTCTTCGGCCTACGTCAAAGATCAAGTCCTCGATCTATGCCGAAGACATGATCTCCGATCTATCTCGAAAGGGTCTGAGGATGAAGACATTCCCTGATTCAATTACGGAAATCTTCCTAAAAGGAAAGTCTGAAGATGGACCTTCGATCTGTCTCAAGTCTCTACAGACACAACAAGCAACGGTTATCATCGACTATCTCCAGAACACAATCATGGCACGTAACTCCAGTGATAATGCCTCCGGTCTGGCCGCTGGAACCGTTTAATAACTATCAACGATTCCAAATTATGGGAAAGAAATTAACTCCCCCATCATAATCATTGGTGGAAGAACGGAACTGCAGGCTGGACAACTCCTTATAAATAATGGTAAGAGGGAATGCTCTAAGAAAGGCATAGGATACTCCTGAAAATCTGAGAGTCTTTTCCTTGTCCATCTGATCCTTCTCAGAATCTTCCCATTCTGTGACTGGAGTCCGTCTTTAACTTAGGCATCGGAGTGTCTCCCGTCGGAGCAATTCTAGCCAGGAATTTATTTTGCAGGTGAATCAGGAAGCGGGCCTGCGATCCAGTAGCTCCGCCCGGTCGGAAAAGGACTCTGCATCAACAGATTGGTGCACCAGGAAGGGGGGAATTCGCATTGTTAAGCTCCCCTCCTTGATAAAGGAGAAGTAAGAAATTTTCAATGGCAAGAGGAAAGACTTAGGTTGCCTCAACGAGTCAAAGTCGAGCTCCATCCCAGGGGATGCACCCCCGGTAGGGAATGACATTCCACCTCCCATAATTGTCGTGGGACAGTAGCAGTTCGAAGCCCTCCTAAACCAGGTCACTAACCTCACGGCTATGGTTCAGGACTTCCAAAATAGAGCTTTCTAGGTGGGGCATCCACCGACCACCTCCAGACATAGTTCTCGATCCCAAAAGAAGAGAGCCCCTCGAGAGGGGTCCACACATCTCTCCCCCCGTCCTCGGCCCTTTTCTGAAGGTCGAAGTTCAAGAATGCCTAGGCCCACTGATTTCCCGTAGAGAGGGAAAAGACCTAGGAAAACTTCCTCACCCTCTTCTGAAAACTCTACTCCCGTAAAGAAAGCACCAAAGCAGGTTCTCCCTGATTACGATGGAAAATTTAAGGCCATCGAATCGAAGATGGCAAGAATGCGGGAGCAGAGAGATCACAATGATTTGGCGATGTGTGATCTATGCCCGCCCTACACCGACTGCGTCATGGCCGAAGTCATCCCTCGGTACTTCAGGGTTCCCCAGATGGAACCCTACAATGGCACCTCCGATCCTTTTAACCATTTGGGCAGTTTTAAGGCCCATATGATGATCCAGGAAGCTTCGGATGTGATGTACTGCCTCGTATTCCCGACCACCTTAAAGAAAGCTGCTCGGATGTAGCACTCGAGCATACGTCCAGGTACCATCGATTCCTTCTCCGAGTTAGAAAAATTATTTATCTTGCATTTCAGGACTTGTCGCAAGATCCCCCGGAATATAGATACACTGTTCCTCCTTCACCAGAGTGAAGGAGAAAGTCTACGAGATTACATCTCCAGATTTAATGCGGTCATACTCGAGATCCCCAATCTCAACGAGCACATGGCCATGTCTGCATTGAAGAAGGGACTTCGTACATCTAGGCTCACCTTTTTCCTGGATAAGAAGTTTTCTAAAAGCTACGTTGAGCTCCTATCAAGGGCTCAGAAATATGTCGATGCGGAAGAGCAGGCGGCTAATCGATGACTGATCGAAGGGAAGCCCCCTTCGAAGAAGAAAAATAACAAGGGACAAGGCCCCCTTATTTCCAACAACAACAAGTATGCTAACCGCCGAAGGAGTCCACCTAGGCCCAGAACATTAGGCAGGAGATTCGACTCCTATACCCCCCTCAACCTCCCTTGCGAAAAGATTCTCTTGAAGATAAAAAAAGAAAACTATCTCCAGTGGCCACATCCCATGAAGGCATCCTCTTTCGCAAGGAACAGGAATAAATACTACCGATTCCATCGGGATCATGGCCATAATACCGAAGAATGCATCCAACTGAGAGATGCAATAGAAGATCTCATCAAGAAAGGGTATTTGGTGCGATACGTTGGTCGCCAAGGACCTCGGTCAGAAGCTGGTGTCTCCCAATCGGCTCCTGAAGAGGCTGAACTGCCAAATCAAAGGCCCACCAATGGAGGCATGGGGATGATACATCGACTTGTCGACTAGAGATGAGATGAAGATGATGTCCCGAAGCGACTCAAGGACAACAAAGCTATTCTCTTCTCCGATGATGACCTTGTGAGAGTTCGGCTCCCGCACGACAACCCTATTGTAATCTTGACCGTTGTGGCCAATTACGATGTATAACGAATCTTAGTTGATAATGGAAGTTCGACCGATGTCTTGATCTACGATGTATTCTCTCGGATGTGTTTGCCTAGAAACAAACTACGAAGGTCCCCTATACCACTTACCGGCTTCGGAGGTAATCAGGTTGATGCCGAGGGAGAAATAGTACAGCCTATAACCCTCAGTATCGAACCTCGATAAAAGACACTATCGATCAATTTCATGGTAATCCGAACCTCTTCAGCCTACAACATCATTCTGGGAGGGCCTGCCTTGAACAAATTCTAGACCGTAGTGTCATCCTACTACCTCCTGGTATGCTTTCCCACCAGAAATGGTGTCGGAGAAGTAAGAGGAGATCAGAGAACGGTGTGACAATGCCTGATGATTCAGGACAAGCACTCTAATGATCCTACAACTTGGGATCAGCTTGATCCGAGGGACTTGACTATAGATTCTGGTGAACCTATGGAGAAAACTATCTTGGTACCCTTAACTAAAGAGGGCCCCACCAAAGTCGTGCAGATCGGAAGTATGCTTGATGAAAAAACCAGAACGAAGCTGATCTGCTTCCTCAGGGATAATGCTGATGTCTTCGCCTGGTCGGCTTCGAACATGCCAGGGATTCCCATCGAAGTGATCACTCATCGGCTGGAAGTTGCTCCTAGGTATAAGCCAGTCCGACAAAAGAAGAGAAGCTTTGCCCCCGAAAGAAAAAAAGCAATAGATGAAGAGGTGAGCAAGCTCCTCAAGACAGGGTTCATCCAGAAAGCCCACTACCCCGAGTGGTTGGCCAATATGGTAATGGTAAAGAAAGCTAATGTCAAGTGGAGGATCTGCATCGACTACACAGGCCTCAATAAGGCTTTCCCAAAGGATAGCTTTCCTCTCTCAAAGATTGACCAACTGGTCGACGCCACTGCCGGTCACCAATTGCTAAGTTTCATGGATGCTTTCTCTGGCTACAATCAGATCCGAATGGATCCTCGAGATGAGGAGAAGACGACCTTCATCACCGACAAAGGTCTATATTGCTACAAGATGATGCCATTTGGGCTTAAGAATACTGGAACGATATTTCAGAAATTGATCAACAAGGTATTCAAGGAGCAGTTGGGAAAAAACCTGGAGGCCTATGTCGACGACATGATCGTCAAAAACTTCCTTAAAAAAGATCATATCTAGGACCTGGGGGAATCATTCAGCACCCTGCGACATCATTGAATGAAGCTAAACTCGCTGAAGTGCACCTTTGGGGTTACTTCAGGCAAGTTTCTGGATTTCCTCGTTACCAAGCGAGGGATTGAAGCAAACCCTGAAAAAATTCAGGCCCTCAAAGACATGAGACATCCATCTTGCAAGAAGGAAGTCCAATAGCTAACAGGGAGGATCGCCTCCTTAAGCAGATTTATCTCTCGCTCAGTCGAGAAATGTCTTCCATTTTTCAAGGTACTTCGGTAGTCTCGGGGCTTCGAATAGACCGAAGACTGCCGTACTGCCTTTGAAGAGTTGAAGAAGTACTTAGAGACCCCGCCTTTACTTTCCAAACCTCAAGAGGGGGAGGTGCTCTACTTATATCTTTCCGTCTCGGATGAAGCAATCAGTTCAGTCCTTGTCCGAAGAGAAGAAGACGGCTCTCACAAGCCGATCTACTACATCAGCAAAGTTCTGCATGATGCTGAAACAAGATATTCAAAACTGCAGAAGCTGATCTGCTCTCTGATAACTGCGATAAAGCGACTATGGCCTTACTTCCACGCCCACACCATCATGGTGCTGACTGATCAGCCCCTTAAAGCTGTTCTCTGATACCCAGATATCTCAGGAAGGATAGCCAAGTGGTCTATGAAACTAAGCGAGTTTGACATTAGCTTCCAGCCCCGATCGATTATGAAGGCCCAGGTGCTTTCAGATTTCCTGGCTGAGTGCACCTCGAAGTCCGAAGACGAAGCACCTCCAGCAGAAGAAGAAAATTCAAAGAATACGGAGTCAGTTTGGATGCTCCATGTGGACGGAGCTTCCAATTTCGTTGGATGTGGAGCCGGCCTTATACTGGCTGAACCTGATGGCCACACGGCGGAGTACACACTCCGGTTCTCCTTCCGTGCTTCAAATAATCAGGCCGAATACGAGGCCCTGCTTGCAGGACTTCAGATCACCAAGAGTTTAGGAGTTCGAAGACTCCAAGCTTTTTCGGACTCCCAGTTGGTAGTAAATCAAGTTAAAGGAGAATATGAAGCCAGAGACCCCATCATGGTGCAGTACCTGAAAAAAGTACAAATCTTATCTTCTCAACTGGAATACTTTGAAATCATTCATATTCCTCGATCGGAGAACTCCTGGGCAGATGCGTTGTCTCGACTTGCCACTACAACCCTGGAATCCCTTGGTCGCACCTTCGTTGAATACCATGAAGCCCCAAGTATAGCTAAAGAAGCTATGGAGGTACACCAAATTGAGACCGAGATAAGCTGGATGGATCTCATCAACAAGTTCTTAAATGAGGGCGTGCTGCCGGAAGACAAAGCAGAGGCCAAAAAGATCCGCTGAATGGTTTCTCAATATGTTATCTTAGACGGAGCTCTCTAAAAAAGATCATTCTCTCAGCCTCTGCTGAAATGCTTGGGACCGTCAGATGCTGACTATGCCTTGAGAGAGGTCCACGAGAGGATATGTGGTGATCACTTGGGGGGCAGGTCCTTAGCATATAAAATTATACGCCAAGGATACTATTAGCCCTCCATCCAAAAGGACTCGGTCGACTTTGTGCGAAGATGTGATCAATGCTAGAGATATGGCAACATTCAGAGACAACCAGCAAGTCACTTGACCCAGCTGACATCCCCCTGGCCTTTTGCTCAATGGGGGATGGATATTCCTGGCCCATTTTTGCCCGCATCTGGGCAGAGGAAACTCCTCCTTGTGGAATTGACTACTCCACAAAGTGGGTCAAAGCCGAACCACTAGCTCAAATCATGGAGAACAAGGTTAAGAATTTTATCAAAAACTCTATCATATTTCGGTTCAGAATTCCACATACAATAATCACTGACAACAGAAGGCAGTTCGATAATCCGAAGTTTAAAGACTTCTGCGCTCGATACCATGTTCAACATAGGCTGACTTCCGTTGCCCACCCGCAGTCCAATGGAGAAGCCGAAGTAACTAATCGGACCATTCTCCATGGTCTGAAGACGAGGTTGAACACTGCCAAAGGACTTTGGGTAGAAGAGCTGACCTCCATCCTCTGGGCATACAGAACTACCCCGAGAACGGCCATCGACGAGTCTTCGTTCAACCTGGCATACGGTACCGAAGCCGTTCTTCCTATCGAAGTCTCCCTCCAATCTCTAAGAATCGATAATACGAAGAGCCTGAAAACTCCGATCGCAGAAGAGTTGACCTGGATCTATTACCGAGCACCATGCTTCAGGTCCAAATAAAAATGGCAACATACCAGCAAAAGGTCGCCAAGTATTATAATTCCAGAGTAAAGGAGCAAATTTTTTATATAGGGGACATGGTGCTACGAAGGACAGAAGTATCCAAGCCAACAGAACAGGGTAAGCTTTTCTCCAATTGGGAAGGTCCATACCAAGTCGAAGAAGTCATATGTCCAGGAACATATCGACTCAGGACCCTGGATGGTAAAATTTTGTCCCGGCCATGGAATGTACAAAACCTTCACAAATACTATTAATAAACAAGCTCCTAAATCTTTTGTACAAATTTGTCCAACTCTGAATGGCCCGTTGCATCAATTGAACGACAACGGCTTGAATGGCATAATCTATGGAATCGGCTAAGGTGCAAAGAAGAGTCTGATCCGCTCACCTTATCGGTATGCCCGACGAGTGCAACGGACAGCCCAATCAGGCTGTCAAAATGATCAAAAGCACAGGGATGGTTCACGTAACCTACCTTACGGAAAACTTGAAGACATGCCGGGGAGGGCCTAATCAGCCTACCTTACACCAAAGAAGGCGTAGGGATGGTTTTTATAGCCTACCCTACGGTATGTCCGAAGACATGCCGGGGCGGGCCTAAATAGCCTACCTTGATCATGATAGGAATGCACAGGGATGGCTTAGATGCCCTACCCTACGGTAAATCCGAAAACGTTCTAGAGTGAACCTATATCACTCATCTTGTCAACAGTAAACACTTGATGGGACGGCCCAGCCGATCTCACATCTCTTTGCAGATCCCAAATGTTTTGGAAAATTTACACCTTCAACATATCATAATACAACAAGTCACAGAGGAGGTGTGGAAGAAGTTGAAAACTTCATTTCATTTTTGAATTTTTATTAAAAAAAAAGACAAGGAGCATTGCAGATAAGGGGAAGGTAGATTCAGTGACCACCAGCCGGCCCTTTCCCGTGCCAGCGAGAGGCATCAAAGCCCTGGAAGGAGGATGGAGAGGCTCCGGTGTTTCCTTCAGAGTCTGACTCCGACTCCTCTTCGAAGTTGGAATCGAATTCATGACCAGGGAACGAGACGAAAGGCCGATGTTTTGCAAGCCCTTCAAATGGAAGAACTTGAAAGCCTTGTCCTGATGCTCTCGAAACCCTCGGTGGTACGAATCCAGGACCGCCTCTTTAACTTCATCCTTATAGGTGGAAGAAGCCATGAAGTCCGAGATGGCCTCCGCCAACCTCTTTGTAGACTCCTCCGCCTGTGCAACGGCGACCTCAACCCGTGCCTTGGCCTCCACCAAGCGGGCCTCCAAGATCCGTATTTTCCTCTCCAGGCGAGCAATGACCCCCTGCGGGTCATTGTTATCGCCTCTCCGAGGAGCCTTAGAGCTAGGCTCCCCCTCAGATAGAGCCTCGGAGGCCCTCTTCATTGCCGCCTTCTTAAGTTCGAAAATAATGAACTTCATTCCGCTGGGATACTGGAGAAAGAAGAGAAACTTCCAAAATGGGAGTCTGAAATTGCGATGGCCTTTGACAAGGAGAGACAGGGCCTTATTTATAAGGACCTTACACCCACGAACGGCCACAGGGAAATGTGCTCCACACCCTTTCCCGGATGCACCAAAGGATGCCACGTGTTGAAGTGACGCCTCGAAACTCCAGGTGACTGCTCGGGAGCGGTATGATCGCCAATAACTGCTCTTGGGGATGGCAACCACCGGCACTTCAAATCCAGAATAATCTTCATCATACGGTGATGGCATTAATGGCACCCTTTCGAAAAGGAAGGATATGGTGACACCCAGGGCGCATGGGGATGCGACCATTCGAATATCGACACACTCAACACAGGCAACGAGAACCATAATCAATGTTCCTTAATCAATGGTCAATAGGAAAATGGCACCTGCCTGTCATGTCCATTCCTAGACAGACGGATTAATTATAAAGGAAGACTGACATCGGCCTGGCTTGATCGTGGTCAGTTGTTGGCAATGGCATTTCGATTTTGCTTCGGAACTCGTCTTTGATGCCAGCCACGAACCAAACAATCTTCGGCTTCGGCCCCTCGACCAAAAAGGAGAAAGAGCAATGTAATTCAAGTCATCACCAAAGCCAGCCACTTTATTTAAACCATATTCAAAAACATGACATAACATGTACAAAAAGGAGAAAGCCACTTAGAAATTCAAAAGAGTTCATCAGTTACATTTCAGAGAAAAGTAAGGAAGAGTATAACACCTAAAGCTACACAAATTCCTAGGCATCAGCTGGAAGAGACCCAGCATCGCAAGATTGGAGCAGTCTGTCAATTTATGCAGAGAGAGTTTCCTCGACTTGGGTTAGGTCCAGAGGGTCTTTAACATGGCCCCCTCCTCAGCTTGGACTCCCTCTTGGGCCGGGATCGAAATTACATTCAAGTCTTCAGCTGCGACAGGAGCTTTTTCCCCCAAGCTTAGCACCTCTTCAACTTCTTTGACCTGGGCCGAAATTATGCTGGGATCCTCGACCATGATTGGGACCTCCTCCCTTGGACTTGACATCCTTCTGATTTCCTCTATGGCCTCGGCTCCCTCCTCTTCTTCTTCTGCAATGTCAAAAGCAGGGACAGCAGAAAGATCAAGGTTAGGAAAAACCTCACTGACCTTGGCGAGTCCATCATTAAAACCGTGCTGGTAGCTGTATAAGGTTGCCTCATTCATTTCCAATTGGAATTGTAAGGACTTCCTAAAATCTGCTACAGCTCTACCCGCCAGCTCTTTCAGGACTTCAAACTCCCTCCGGGCCACCTCGGACTCTCTCCTAGCTGCCTCATACTCCAAGGCTGCCACTTCGGCCCTTAAAGATGCCTTTCTGACTCTTAAGGATGCCTCTTTAGCCCTCCTGGTTGCCTCCTCAACTTCCTTGGTCAGGTCTTCCATCTTTTCCTGATTCTTCTTGACGGATTGTTCCAAGGAATCGACATGTTTTCTACTCTTCCTCAACTCTGCCTCTTGCCCCACGATTGTCAAGTGGGCGCTCTTCAGCTCACTCCTCAGGCCACGAACATCAGCATCCGCATGAGCGAGACGATTCTCCATAGACTGCTTCAATTCTTCGGCCACCTCTTTTTTAGCCCTGGCTGTATGGAGCTCTTCCTTAAGACCATGGATGAGGCTATCGACATTCCTTGGCCCTCCTCCATGAAGGTGATGTCGTAGACCAACTACATCAACAAAGCGAGGTTATCTACCGAACAATCCTCCGGGCAAAGAAAAAATGATGAGGATCTCACCTGTTGCAGGGAGGAAAAGGCAGAGTCGGATATTCTGGCGAGGCTTCGACCTCGGATAATTGCCAAATCATGAGGCAGCAATGTATCCTTTAGCACCCGCCTAGCCACAGCGGGGACCAACAGTCCCCTATGGGGGAAAGCTTCGAAGAGTCCGCGGGATAGCTCCCAGCTGGAGAAGCCCCTCGAACGGGTTCCCTCTCAACTTGTAGTGCCTCGCCCCTATCCATCGCAGGGGGGCAAGGCAGTGGCACATCAGCCACCGGAGACGGACTCTCCCTTTGTGAACTGGAGAGATAACCGTCGGCGAAGATTCAACTAGCTGAGGCCTTGTTGGAGCCTCCATCATTGGCGCCACGTCCCCCACAGAGGTTTCTCTGGAGGACGAAGTGCTCCTACTCCTCTTAGGATCATCTCTTCGAGCCTTTTTCCGAGCCGTCGACCTTGAAGGAGGGGCCTGAGTTGTCCTCTTCTCAGAAGATTGGCGGAGCCAGCTCAAGTTAGGCTTCATTCCACCGCCTACAAATAGAAAAACTCCTCTGAGTCGACTGAACTATAACAGGAATAAAAGAGAAGAGGTAAAAATTTCTATTATTTATACCTAACACAGGGAACTCACTGATCCCTGCAAGATTGAGATTCCTTTCCTCTAACAACTCGCGAATAAGAACGGCCTCCAAATTAGTCAGTAAGTCATAATCAGACTGATCAACCGCCAAAACATTTTTTCCATCGTTGGCGGTTAAACGTGGCTCCTTCCAATCGCTACTGAAACCCCACGGTTCGATAGACGACACAAAAATGAAGATAGGTTTCCACCCATGGATGGCGCTGGGCATATCCTTGACGATCTTGCGACCAGGTCAAGGGCCGATCACCCACCATCTGCTACCATGGAAATCCCTCTTAAGCATAAAAAGGGCAGTAAACAAATTGGTCCCGAGGTTTACATTAGCTTTGTGACACCGGACCAAAAATTCACAGTTGTTCCAAATGCTATTCGGAGTCAACTGCGCAAGCACTACTTGGTACAGGTGAAAGATTTTGATGAAGAAAGGATGTAGGGAAAATCGAAGACCAGCCTTCAAATAGTCTTCGTACACGGCCAAACACCCAGCAGGAGGTTTGTTCACCCATTCCTTAGATGTGGAAAGGATTAGAGGAAACCCTTCGGGAATGTGATAGCGTTCTCGAAGGTGAGCAACCTTTTTTGGTGAAACAGAGCTGGGAACTAACTTCAGACTCACTACATCATCGGCCCCTGAAGGCCCGACCTTTTTCCTTTGGCTTCCTACAGACTCAGCCATGACAAAAGAGCAAGGCAAAGAAGTGGAAGGAAGATTCTACCTGTGGAAAGGACTGATGACCAAGAACAGGGAAAGCTGGGCCAAAACTGAAAGTGTAAGGTTGAAGAAGCTTCCTTAGTCAGACCTTTTCTCCTTCTCAAAAAAAGACAAAAAAGTCCCAAGACAACATCTCGATAAACGGAACCATCTTCATAAACCCGTCATGGACGCTCGAGATAGCCGTACAACCCCAAAACGACCCTAAGCTGATTTGACACGGAATAGACCAAAGGTCATAATCCGTATAAATCAATGGCCAAGATGGAGTGCACTCATCATCCAAAGGGCAGGGAGGGACCACGATCGCCGCTCAAATCCCAACCAAAAGATTAGCTGAACCGTCGCTCCACGGAAAAAGGAGAGACAGTCCCTAGTCCGACCACTCCTTTTTCATCCTTTAATCAGGGAATGACAGTTGTCCATCACCTGATTCCCGAATAAGTCGGCAGTTATGATAGACGATCCAATCTAAGATTTTGTAATCATCCACTACGCCATCTCCTAGGAGGAAAACGACAAGCCAGTAATACTCTCACTCTTCGAGGCAAAATTTCGCTTCGAAAACTGAGAGTAGGGAGGCAACTATTGGGATATGTCGGTCCAAATACGAGCCAGCCACCGATTCAACCGGCTAGAGACATTTCTTCCGAATCGTAAACCTCAGACCAAGGTATTCGGAAAAAACCAGGCAACCAACGGGCAAGCTAAAACTCTTAACGGGCCTACGGCCCCTGAAGACAAGGCCCTCAGCCTGGACCGAGGAGTGACCTTCACTGACTCCCGAAGACACGGTCTTTGGTTTATGTCAAAGACATGGTCTTCGGCCTACATCAAAGATCAAGTCCTCGATCTATGCCGAAGACATGATCTCCGATCTATCTCGAAAGGGTCCGAGGATGAAGACATTTCCTGATTCAATTACGGAAATCTCCCTTAAAGGGAAGTCTGAAGATGGATCCTCGATCTGTCTCAAGTCTCTACGGACATGACAAGCAACGGTTATCATCGACTATCTCCGGAACACAATCATGGCGCGTAACTCCAGCAGCAACGCCTCCGGTCTGGCCGTCGGAACTGTTTAATAACTATCCATGATTTCAAATTATGGAAAAGAAATTAACTCCCCCATCGTAACCTCTGGAGGAAGAACGGAACCGCAGGCTGGACAACTCCTTATAAATAACGGTAAGAGGGAATGCTCTAAGAAAGGCTCAGGATACTCCTAAAAATCTGAGAGTCTTTTCCTTCTCCATCTGATTCTCCTCAGAATCTTCCCCATTCTGTGGCTGGAGCCCGTCTCTGACTTAGGCATCGGAGTGTCTCCCGCCGGAGCAATTCCGGCTAGGGATTTGTTTTGCAGGTAAACCAGAGAGCGAGCCTGCGATCCAGTAGCTCCACCCAGTCGGAAAAGGGACTCTGCGCCAACAGGATGCAATACAATTAAATCTAAAGGATGGTGTTAACAAATAAACTTTATTGTTATTATTAGAAGTCTAAGAATTTTGAAAGTTTAAGAGCCACTATTGTTATTGTTGGAAGTCTAAAAATTTAGAAAATCTAATAATCATATGGAAATTCCTATTATTTAAAAGATACATGAGTAATTATACATTAATCTTTGAATATGTATATGATCCTTGTATAGAAGTGTTATAAACGTATTATATCCGGTAAATTCTCCTAGATACTATAAATACCCATGAAATCATTTTATAATATAACAATGAATATTTTGAACCTCTAAATATCTTCAAAATATATACTATTATTTTATTTTGAATCCATCATTCTTTCATGGACAGCCTCACATAGATCTGTGTTTTGGATTTTCTCCCATTCGACCACAAGTGGGACAGAACTGCTTCTTATGGGTTCTCTTCGGCCCTTAAATTTTTGCTTTACCAACTAGCTAGTCTTATTTCCAGCATGCTTCTCTCACATCACCAGTTCCATCTCAGTGCTCATTTGCTTCAGGCCCCTGCATGCAGAGCTTTCAAATATGTTTTCTGCTTCGTCACTCGGCTGATGTTTATATTTACAAGGTTTTATCAGTTTACTGTCAAAAGCTGTGTGCATGTCTCCCAACTTTAATTGTCTTCTATGAAGCACATCTCAAATAGCAACAGCTATATCTCTGCAGCTCAAGTGGATGGATTGCTAGAATGCTCTTACTTTTATGCCATGCCAAGTTACATACAGATCTATGTATCTGTCTTGCAGTTTTTCCTGATTTCAGCTTATACACGGCAGACTTCTTTCTTTCTTTTTTTTTTTTTAAGGGATAGGAAGTGATAAATCTCGATACCACTAAGATACCGGCTAGTCTTTCCCGGTTTCAGCTTGTACACTGTAGATTTCTATTTCTTTTTTTTTTTCTTTTCTTTTTTTTTTTTTAAGGGATTGGGATTTTTTTTTTTTGTTTTTAAGGGATGGGGAGGGATAAATCCCGACATCACTAAGATAGTGGCTAGCAGAAGGGGAACAAATAGGGTCTTTTCGTTTTTTTTTTTTAAGAGATGGGGAGGGATAAATCCTGACACCACTAAGATACCGGTTAGTAGAACGAGAACACACCAACAATTCTAGTGGATGGATTGCTAGAATGCTCTCACTTTTATGCCATGCCAAGTTACAGACATCTAGTAGAACGAGAACACACCAACAGCTCTAGTGGATGGATTGCTAGAATGCTCTCACTTTTATGCCATGCCAAGTTACAGACAGATCCATGTATCATGTTTCGCAGTCTTCCCCGGTTTCAGCTTGTACACTGCAGACTTCTTTCTCTTTTTTTTTTCTTTTTTTTTTTAAGGGATGGGGAGGGATAAATTCCGACACCACTAAGATACCGGCTAGTAGAACAAGAACATACCAATAGTCACGGTCCCATAAAAATTTATAAATTTAATTGAGTCATTCATAGAATCATGTCTCAAATCCATGACTTGTTGACAGTGAAACAAGATCTCTACCAATCAGGTTATCATCATGGTGGTCATTGCAGACTTCTTTCTCTTATATGGTTGGGTCGTGATTGTTTTCGGGTCTCATCCTATCTAGAAACGTCAGCTGAAGGGTACTGTGGTCACTTCGCTGGTTGGTTGGGATATACATCAAGTCATCTTTAGTTTTCTATCCTGTTGTAATTATAAGACTTTGTATCCCATTTTAATCCAGCAATGATCCTCTTTCTACCATACATATGTTATGGGTCCTATCCATATGGTGGGACCTGCCTTATTAAAAGGGTGCTTTATGGCCTATAAAAAAGTTGAAAATGGGGGATCAGGAGACAAGAGAAAGAAAAGGAAACGGAATTGAAAGAGAAAAATAATTTTTAGGTTGATCGGATGATGATTCAAAATCCGATCAAGATGAAATTTTAGTATATTATTCACGGCAGCGAGTTCTACAGAATGAATGGTTTGAATTGCTGTGATTCTTCTCATATAATCGATAAATATTTAATTCTGGTGAGATCTTCTCTGTTTTATTCTTGTATTCCTCAATAATATATATATATTGTATTGAGATGATCATCATATGTTGTTTGGAGAGTCTCTAGTCTGCTAGAGAGAAAAATCTTGTTGTATCCATTATTTGATTATAGTGGAAGTTTGATCTGGTACCAGGTCCATGGTTTTTACCTCCACATTAGAGGGTTTTCCACCTAAATCCATTTTTCTTGTACTTGGTTTGATTTATTTTTGCTGGATTTGATATTGTTGGGTTATTAACTATTTTAATTAGCACACAGGAGTTAAAATTTATCCTGTATATAATTATTTATGATCGTACTTTAACTCCAACAATTGGTATCAGAGCCTGGTTAGACAGTAATTATGCTAATTAAAATGGAGGGGAAATCCAGTATGGTTAAATTAACTTCATCAAATTATTCTTTATGGAAAATGATGATGGAAGATTTATTATATTGCCGAGATCTGTTTGAGCCAATTAAATTGCAGGGAATAATGCCAAACAATATGAAAGCTGATGAGTGAAAAAGGTTGAACAGGAAAGCCACGGCTACGATCAGACAATGGATTGATGTGAGTGTGATCCATGATATTGCGATAGAAACAGATGCTTATCAGGTTTGGAAGAAGCTAGAAGATTTATATCAATGAAAGAATGCACAGAATAAAGCCTAACTGATCAGAAGACTGGTGAACCTGAAGTATAAAGATGGGCAGAATACTTTAGAGCACTTAAATAATTTTCAAGAGATCCTGAATCAGTTGGCTACAATGAAGTTGCTTCTTGATGACGAGGTGCAGGCATTGATCTTACTGAGTTTCTTACTAGATAGTTGGGAGACATTGGTCATAACGCTGAGTAATTCCATTGCCAGTGATAAACTTACATTAACTATGGTGAAGGATACTATATTGAATGAAGCAAACAGACGAAATGAGCAGGGTTCAACAGATACAAATTCTAAGGCACTGGTTACAGAGTAGAAGGGGAGAAGTAAAATTAGATCCTTCTGCAGTAAAAGAGATGGTGAGTTCCATGATAAAAATAACCATTGAAAATCCAGAGGCTAGTCAAAGTCTAGAAAGGATGTTACTTGCTACTACTGTAAAAGGCCAGGACATTTTCAGAGAGAGTGTATAAAACACAAAAGGGACCAGGATAATACTAATAGAAAGAAAAAAGAGACATATAGTACTACTGCAGCTGCATTTGATGATAAGATAATTATTGCATGTGATGATGCATGTATTGACCTTACATGTCAAGAACCCAGTTGGGTAATTGATTCAGCTGCCTCATATTATGTTATATCTTGGAGAGACTTCTTCTCGTCCTACTCCAAAGGTGATTTTGGACATGTTAGAATGGGAAATGATGCGGTAGCTAAAATTATTGGCATAGGAGATGTTTGTCTAGAGATCAGTACTGGGTGCAGACTACTGTTAAGAAATGTAAGGCATATTCCTGATATCCGATTGCATTTGATTTCTGCATGTATTCTAGATGATGAGGGCTACTCCAATCAATTTGGCGAAGGAAAATGGAAGCTCACCAAAGGTTCTCTAGTTGTAGCAAAAGGCAAGAAAGATGACTTTTACAGATTACAGGCTAAAGTGTGTAGTGGAGTGGTGAATGCAATTGAAGAAACCTCCACAGATGTGTAGCATCAACTGCTTGGTCATCTGAGTGAGAAGGGACTTGAGACTCAATCCAGGCACAACCTGCTTCTTTTAAAAGGTACTCACCTAAGACCTTGCACTCATTGTTTACATGGCAACCAGCACAAAGTTTCATTTCACAAGCTCCTCTTTCATAGAAGATCGCATGTGCTAAATTTAGTTCACACTGATATATGCTCTATGACCACTAAGACACTTGGTGGTGCACTTTATTTTGTCATCTTTATTGATGATCATTCTCGAAAGTTGTGGACCTTTGCTTTGAGATCTAAAGACCAAGTATTCGATGTCTTTAAAGAATTTCATAGTAGTGTTGAAAGGGAGAAGGGAAGAAAACTAAGATGCACCTGAGCAGACAATGGTGGTGAATATCGGGATCCGTTCGAGAGATACTGCAGACAACATGGTATTAGATTGGAGAAGACCATCCCTAAGACACCTCAATATAATGGAGTGGCAGAGAGGATGAATCCACCATTGTTGAAAGAATCCGGTGCATGCTTTCTCATTCAAAGTTGCCCAGTTCCTTTTGGGGTGAAGCTATGAGGACTGCAGTTGATCTGATTAATCTTTCTCCTTCATATGCCCTTGACGGTGATGTTCCTGAGAAGGTATGGATACAAAAATCAGTTTTCTTTGACTATCTCAGAGTATTTGGATGCAGGACCTTTGTTCATATTCCAAAAGATGAGCGGTCAAAGCTTGACAGCAAGTCAAAGGAGTGTATTTTTCTTGGATGTGGACATAAGCAGTTTGGTTACAGGCTATGGGATCCAGTAAAGAAGAAGTTGATTAGGAGCAGAGATATAGTATTCTTTGAAGATCAGACTATTGAGGATATGGAAAAAGTAAATAAGCCAATGTCTACTATAGAATTATTTGTTGATCCTTCTCCTATGTCTCAAGCCAGAGTGGATGATGATGGATAGACTGCAGAGGATGATGATGCGATAAATGATGAGCCTATATATGGTGACAGTGCAATAGATGAGCATAGTAAGCAAACTCCTACACAACAAATGGCAGAATAGCAGCTGAGAAGGTCTACCAGAGAGTGCCAGTCTTCTTAAAGATACCATCCACATGAGTATATGATGGTGACTGATGGAGAAGAGCCAGAATGCATTTAGGAGGCTATATCACATGCACAAAAAGAAAAGTGGTTTGAAGCCATGCAAGAAGAGATGAAATCCTTGTATGAGAACCACACATTTGATCTAATTGAGCTACCTAAGGGAAAGAGAGCACTGAAGAACAAATGGGTGTTCGGACTCAAGACAGAGGAGCACAGCTTACAACCAAGGTATAAAGCAAGACTGGTTGTGAAGGGCTTCAATCAAAAGAAATGTATTGATTTTGAAGAGATATTTTCACCCGTGGTCAAGATGTCTTCGATCCAAGTTGTACTTGGCTTGGCAGCTAGTCTGAATTTGGAAATTGAGCTGCTTGATGTGAAGACAGCATTTCTTCATGGTGATCTTGAAGAGGAAATCTATATGGAGTAGCTAGAGGGGTTTATAACTAAAGGCAAGGAAAACCTGGTATGCAGACTGAAGAAGAGCTTGTATGGTTTGAAACAAGCTCCTCAACAATGGTACAAGAAATTTGATTCTTTCATGGTAGATCATGGGTATGACAGAACTACTTCTGATCATTGTATTTTTGTGAAGAGGTTTGGTGATGATGATTTTATCATTCTCCTGTTATATGTTGATGACATGCTGATTGTCGGTCATGATGCCAAGAGGATTCAGAGCGTGAAGACTGAATTGAGCAAATGCTTTGCTATGAAAGACTTGGGATCAACGAAGCAGATACTTGATATGAGGATTGCCCGTGACAGGAAGAATAAGAAAATGTGGCTATCCTAGGAGAGATACATAGAGAAGGTATTAGAGAGGTTCCAGATGAGCAACTCCAAGCCAGTTAGCTCTCTACTTGCAGGTCACTTCAGATTGAGCTCCAAATAGTGTCCTACTAGTGAGGAAGAAAAGGAGATAATGCAGAAGATTCCCTATGCATCCGCAGTTGGCAGTTTGATGTATGCCATGGTATGCACTAGACTGGATATTGCTCATGCTGGTGGTGTTGTCAGTCAATTTCTCTCTAATCCTGGAAAGGAGCATTGGGCTGCAGTGAAATGGATTTTCAGGTATCTCAGAGGAACTTCTAGAACATGTCTATGCTTTGGTACAGATAAACTTGTATTAGATGGATATACAGATGTAAACATGGCAGGTGATGTTGACTCTAGGAAATCCACATCAGGATACTTGATGACTTTTTCAGGGGGAGCTATCTCGTGGCAGTCTAGACTGCAGAAATGTGTTGCTCTGTCAAGTACAAAGGCAAAGTATATTGCAATGACAGAAGCCAGCAAGGAGCTATTATGGATGACAAAGTTTCTTAAAGAACTTGGTTTGAAGCAAGAAAGATTTATCCCGTATTGTGACAGTCAGAGTGCAATTCATCTCAGTAAGAATCCGACGTTTCATTCGAGGTCTAAGTACATCGATGTGAGGTTTCACTAGATACGAGATACCTTGCAGATAAAATTGCTACAGCTAGAGAAGATTCATACATATGATAATGCTTCAGATATGTCGACTAAGCCATTACCTGTAGAGAAGCTTGCAGCCTGCAGAGCTAATGCTGGCTTGCTGGTCCTCCCCACATGGACATGAGGGGGAGATTTGTTATGGATCCCACCCATGTGGTGGGACTTGCCCTATTAAAAGGGTGCTTTATTGCCCGTGGAAAAGTCGAAAAGGGGGAATAGGAGACATGAGAAAAAGAAAAGGGAGCAATGCTGAAAAACAAAGAGAGAAAAATAATTTTCGAATCTTGATTGGACGGCGATTCAAAACCCGATCAAGACGAAATTTTAGTGTGTTGTTCACGGCAGCGAGCTCTACAAAGTGAACGGTTTGGATCACTGTGATTCCTCTCGTATAATCAGCAAATATTTGATTCTGATGAAATCTTCCATGTTTTCTTCTTGTATTTCTTAGTAATATATATATATATATATATATATATATATATATATATATATATATATATATATTGTACTGAGATGATCATCTTATGTTGTTTGGAGAGTCTATAGTTTGCTAGAGAGAAAAATCTAGCTGTATCCATTATCTAATTATAGTGGAAGTTTGATCTGGTCCCAGGCTCCGTAATTTTTACCTCCATATTGGAGGGTTTTCCATGTAAATTCGTTTTTCTTTTTTTACTGGATTTGATATTGTTGGGTTATTACCTATTTTAATTAGTACACATGGATTAAAATTTGTGCTGGATATAATTATTTGTGCTCGTTCTTTAACCCCAACAACATATATGTATATACACAAAAAAAATAATTAATTAAACAAAACATATATAATACCTATGGAATCTCAAGCTAGATTTTTGTTAAGCAATATACACTATGTTAGAGAGAGAGAGAGAGAGATGTATTGGTGAACTTTTATCCCTCGGGGTTTTAGAAAATGTTTGAATAAGAAACTTTATAATATCAGAACTTTTTTTTATTTTTTCTTAAGAAATACTAATGTGTCAAAAACCCTGTCAACTTGATTTTACGGAAGCAGTCTCATCTAATGAACACATAGCAGTTTATAGGTTCATGTGGATGTCCACAAATACGATATGAGTCTTTGAGTTAGATCCGACAATTTATTTTTCATAACCAAGGCTTGTCCTAGGGGTCAGGCCTCTAGTGCAGCAACTAGACATTTTGATTTTGAGTTCAGAACATTGCATCTCTAAATACTTAGGTACGAATAATTATAATATTTTTATCTTTATTCCTTCTTTTTTCTAAAAAAAAAACATACTCACCGCAGGTTTGATCTTTTTATAAATGTTCTATAATATGCTTGTGGAATGATGACAATTTTTTTTCCTTTTTCTATTTCTCAGAAAATAGGAGGGAATTTGCAGACTTCCGCCAAGGTGCAAGCAAGATCCAGAACCAGGGTCTTGGTAGCATACCCTGGTAACTTTATCAATTGAACAACTGAGTCACTGCAGGTTTGATCTACCTCATTTAACAAGCCAATCAAGCCTCTGCAAGTTGACTCACAATCAGTCAAGCAACCATAATGTCTCCGAGGAGACGACTGGAACAAACTGTCTCATTCCATGTCATCGTTTTGATATTTAAAATATATAAAGTTTCTTGTTCATCCAATATCCTCTAGTTTCTGTCCTCCAATTATCTCACAAGACTTGCAAAGATTTCCAAATTAAAGGAACATGGACAAAGATTTCCTCGATAAGGTAACATAGTTCAGGGCATTGTCATGTTGATGACACGACCACATAAGTGTGCAGGACCACAACCGCTACGAAGTTATCCAAAATTTTTAGTGGTAGAGAGGGTCAAAAATGAGTACAATATTTTTTGGAATATCGATTTATAAGAGGGGGGGAGTTGAAAAACATTGCAACAGTTACTGGCTAGTTTTGATTTCCAGCCTCTTTGATCATTCGTAGAAAAATGTATGCCACAATTATATTATTCTATAAGAATGACCATCTTGTCATAGGAGACCAGAAAGACAGCATGCTCAACATTTTCCATCTTCAGGTTATATGCATTATTTCAAGCCTCAAACCCTTTTTAGCTTCAGGATGAACAATTAAGAAAGGGTAGTAGCAACAAATGAAATTTCTATAGGAAATTCCTTAAGTAATTGTTCTCGTTTAGTCAGAGCAATAATAATTCTCTCGGCAGTTCCAACTGTGAAAAACAGAGAAAAGTTGCATTCATTTTAAACAACACTCCTCAATGGTTATTAGAAATATTCATACAAACATCTCTTAACAAGAAAAAGGGAGGAAATCAAAGTTCCGATGCTACAATTTCTCTCAAAGCTTATCATGGCAAATGTTGAAAAAAATAAAGAATAATTCATTACAAGCAAAGAAAGAAAAAGACCGGAGTACCCGACACAACTCATTTTCTAATGTGAGAGAACAAAGATGACAATTTCCTCTGCAGACTATATACACTGACACATAAAGAGAGCAAGGCTAAAAGGGAGACAAGGAGAAATTTCGGTTCTTTATAAATTAAAATTGCAAAGATGGCGCACCTCACAAGAGATGCTATTTATTTGACCATTGAAATTCAATTTCCAAGTTTCGGGGAGGTCCACTTTTGCTTTCAGGTAGCAATGTATACTCTCCAGCAACCGATCCCAGCATAACCACCCGATCAATCTGAATCGTTACTTTTCCAAATTTGCTCTGCAGTCAGACAAAAGGAAAATGAGACAGTAAACTTGCAGTAGAACTAAGGTCACAAGCACAAAGAGTTTGCAGCAACATGTCAGGCTGAAAGAGGGATAACATCTATATATTTTATATGGGGTCAATACCTTTCCAAATTTGCTCTTATTCCTGCAAGAAATGTGAAGCTTCTGGCCTTTAGGAGGACTATCAAATACCCAAGAAAAAGCTTCATCCCATTCAGGGGTTGGACCCGTAGACACAATCTGAAATTGGAAGAGGACATTAAAATAAATGACCGTACTTATGTAATCAACGAATAACCCCATGGTCGGTAGATAATTATAAAGCTCAAGCTTTACTACAATGCTGTGCAGTCTATGCACCAAAATTTTACAATGTTTCAGCTATATACAAGCATATTTCAGTGAACCACATAATACTCAGGCTTGTTTGGATCGAGGGATTCAGAGGAAAAGGAAAAAAGGGATTTTCTTTTTCTTGCTTGGACATTAACTTTTGAGGAAGAGTAAAGGAAAGGAAGGAATAGTGGGATACCCCTTTCCCTTCCTTTCCCTCTGTTAAACCAGTTTTCTAATTCTCCCAATTTGGAAGAATTGGGAGCGAAAGGAACACAATCCTCTTGAAATTTTAAAATGTCTATTCTCTTTTCCTTTCCTTTTCTTTACGAGGGCCATCCAAACAAGGATGATGTTCCCCCTCCCTCTCCCTTTTTTTTTTCCTTTCCTTTTCTTTCCCTTATGAGGGCCATCCAAACAAAGTGTTAAATTCAGATATGCTACATCATTTTATATGATTAATCAACATATTCTCGTCAAGGATTAAAGCATTGCATACCAGTTCCCTGTCATCCCAGTGCTTGGCATGCACTAGCACCGTGAGCAAGCACAGGCTTGCAGCCATGCTGCTCTAAATGGCACTGGCATAGTATGTGCTGGTCTGGTGCAGACACACCGTCCATGATTTTTGTGGGCAAAGTCACTCTAGGAAGATTCCAAGAATGATGGGTGCATAGGCACTTAACTAACCCAAAAACTACTCTTCCAAAAATCCTCAATGATCTTGACCATTGGTCTTATTAAATAGATGAGGGTGTGTAAGCCCTGTGGCTTCCTTTGTTTTTAATTAACTCCCAACAGTCCCATTCCTTGCTCCACTTATAATATAGGCCTTAAAGGTGCTCCAACTAGAAAAACCTTAGAGAAGGGCAAGGCATACTTGCAAGAGTCAAGATATATTTTGGTCAGAAAGCATGTGCACAAAAAGACATGGTCTTCCAAGAAGTTCTCTCCATTCATCTATTTGTAGAGCCCAATGTCTTTTCACTGACATTTTTGCCCATCCAGAATAGGATAAGGGACCAAATGGTGCAAAATGCTGAATGAGTGAGGACTGTATAAGCAGTTGCCCGAACAGGTAGGAAGGGCTTGTCTGAAGCAGTCTATGCGAATAATATGAGTGGAGAGGATATCTAAAGCATATACCGAACAAAATGTAGATAAAAGTGACATAAAAAGTGACCCAATTCAAAAGGTGATTATATACATTTAAGAAATTATTTTTAAAAAAAATTTAATTGTTGAACTAAAATAGATTACCATCCTATAAAATATAGCTTTAAATTTGTGATGATGTTAAGAAAGTTGGTTGATGAAATTTACTTTAATTGAATAGAAGGTCACAAAACTGTGATGTAGAAAACCATTCCCTAAATTATTTCTTTTCAATAACATCAAATAAAAAACTAAACCTTTAATAGTATTTTAGCAGCAAACACCACGGATATACAATGCAAAAATTGGAGTTCAACAAACTGAAAGGCTCATCGATACTGAACCTAAAACTTCTCAAGTAACAAAAAGTTCCTTGTGTAGAATATCATTAATTATGTGATTAAGAAAATATTAAAAAAAAATATTGTGCATAATTGGCATCATGGTCACATTGCAAAACAATTAGAGTGCAATCCAAAACACTGCATATTTGATCAGTGGGAAATGTCAGGTGAAAGAACCAGGAAAACTGGAAAGGGACGTGCAAGAGTAGTAGTATTCAAGGAATAAGTGGTGAACTACTTGAGATAGTTTGACCATATGCACCATAGCTAAAAGGCAACCTTGACACTTGAGGTCACAGATTCCTGTAGAAGTGGCAGAAAAGAGGAGAAGAAGATAAAGAGGAATAAAACTAATATAATATTACTCAATTTTTTGGTTTTTATTCACTTTTGAAAATTTGACCATGTATTGAGCTAGGATTCATAGAAATGGTCCAATTAGTTGTGATAGGACTTGTTGTGTATATTTTTGCCAGAGGCGGTGCAAACCCGATAGCCAAGAAAGATTTTAATGGCATCCTTCACCAAGTCATCGAGAATTTCATCTACAACACTTGGCATGCTTTGTCTTGTAATTTCATATTTATTATGTATAGAAATATCCTGCAATGTTGTATTGAGATTCACACTTTAAAATTCTAGTAGAGATCCCATTTTCTTGTCATAAAGGTGAGTCCTTAAAACTTTTAGAAATTCAATGCACTAAGAACCTGTGAGGCCCAACCTCTCAAATTGGACCAGTCCATTGCCCAATAGCCCATGTCTTCACTAAAAAAAAAGAGGAAAGAATAGTAGAAGAAGAAGACTCCGATCGGAGTCTTCTTCTATCTGATTTCATCAGAGAAAAGCTAATTCTAGGAAGGATTCGGCCTCCCCTCTACTCTATTTAAGATTCCTCTCTCTTCCAAGTCCCCAACCTAAAAAGAAAAAAAACAAAAAGAAAGAAAGAGTTGAAAGGAAGACTCCTAATGGGAGTCTTCTTCCCCATTGAGTCTGGCAATAAATTAGACTCCTAGGGCTGCTAAACCTTACAAAGTCTTCTATAAAAGGAAGGAGAAAACCTCCTTCCCTCTAAGGCACTCCACCACCAAGCAAAGACCCTCTTTCTCTCTAGGATTTCTCTATCTTGTGTCTCTCGTTAAGCTTTCTCTCTCTACCCTCTCGTTCTCTCTATCTGATTCATGGATCCAAGTATCTACTATTGTACTCCTCTCCTACGACTCCAAGATGATTTTTTTGAAAAGATACCTAAAATTATTTTGATATCCGTGCAATATATTGGATCCCTTATTTTCCAAGTTTTGTCCATGTTTCTGTCGATCCGTCATCATGGCTAGTTGTCCATGGTCGCCAACCCTCGGCTAGGCCTTTTGGTATGATTCTTATAAAATCCAATCTGGATTTCTTTCTTTGAAAGATATGATGACTCTCTTTGTCTTCATCTCTCTTCATCCACTTTCTCTCTCTATAAAATTCTATAAATCTTAGTATCAGGTCCTATCTTCTTTTTTCGTAGATCCGTGTTGAACTCGATTAGGAGTTCCCGAACTATTCTAGTGCCTGGGCAGCCTAAAGGGCTAATCACCATGATCTTAATTTGAAATCTATTATTGATGAACCATATTGATCGATCTAAGCCTTAATCAAATTTATGCTTCACGATTTCTCGATCCAATCATGTAGATATAGTCCATCTAGTCTATCAGACCAATCACTAGACCAACAATATCCTTTCTTATAATTTAATTATACTGAATTTATCAAATAAGAATTGATTATGCTTTTAATATATTAAATAGGATGAGGATATTAGACTGGCAAAGATTGAAAGTTTAGGATGGACGAGATAAGTAAATTTTACGCTCCTTATTTGTTTAAATACCCATATTTTCATGCATATGATGTGTTGTTATTGATAAATTCATGTTTTTTTTAAAATAAAGAATTAGCATATATATGAAAATTCATGCTTTGTTATAAAAATTATTTTCATGAATATTTTTGATTAAAAAGACATGTTTACGAAGAATAAATTAGATTATGCCATTTAATGTTTTTCTACTTAGGTACATGTATATTTGAAGAACAACATATAAGAATTTCAAAAACTTTCAAATAGCTATGAATGAATCCCTATAATTAAGAAGGTCGACACCCGGAGCTAGTATCCACAAGAAACATGACCCCGCCAATGGTTATAAAGTTAGTACAAGAAACAAAAACTTTATCAATTAAGAAATACGGCACTTATACTAGTCCAACCATAGTATGAATATTTGTGAGCAATGTTTTTAAAACACGACATGAATACATGACACGAAAAATTATAAATTTTATGATATTTATGTTTATGAAATGTTCATGATTTATACATGATATTTGGTTTTATGAATTGCTTTATTATATTATATTATGAAAAGTTCTAATTGAGATATCTGTTACTTTTATAATGATGCAATGTTCATATAAAAATTTTTGATTGATCCGATAAGCATAGGTTTTATTTACTGAGCCGGTATAACTCATACCTTTTTATTTTTCTTTTTCTTTTACAAAGGAGTAAGGTTAGGAACGACGGACGAATCAGGCTTGGGGTCTGCACTAGCAAGTTTGGATGTTTTATAGTTGAAATTAGTTATTTGAATCTTATAAATTTGTAGTTAAGTAATTATGAATCATGAGACTTGGGTTTGGTATTTATTTTCGGATTTAGATGCTCTAAATCGATGTTAGTTTAAATGACGATTCGAATTGAACCTCTTATTTAAATTTTATTTTTGATGGATCTTTGTTTTACTTAAGATTATGGATGCTTGGCTTCGTGTTATCGGAGGTTATACCCCTCGATTGCATGGCCATGTTATGTCCAAAATTTGAGGCGTAATAAAATCATGTTCTGTTTTAGTGAAATCATGATGGCCTAGCTTATGTACACTATGTTATTCCCTCCTGACCTCAATAGGCAACCACCCTTTTACTAATAACTTGACAATGATGTTGATGCATTTCGGCTGACATAAATGCTGTCAACAAATTTATGAAGGGGCAGAAGTGTGTTACAAGATACCAAAGACGAAGAAGTTCCAACCATCCAGAATTCATTTTTCTGTTAGATAATTTATCATAGTTGGGATTGAGATAAGTACAACAATTTTGCTGAGACAGAGATTAAGACCTCCCAATTAAAAGGAAAGGAAACTATAAATTAGTTACCTTTCCTAATGAGTTAGTAGATAAAGGGTCAACCGAACATCTTAAAAATCAAGCATATGCCGAATAAAAACCTGATTATATTTAAAGAAAAGCATGAGCCATCTCCGGTGTTATGTTAAATACTATTTCTATAGCATATATTTATTTAATTTTTATATGAATAATAAATACAACATTATTGAAATCATCACAAAATTAATAATGTTAAATTACTACTGACTATAATGAAAAATAGCTTCCCATCATATATTAGAAACAAGCTGATCTTAGTAAGATAAGGATAGTGCTTTCAGATATTAGTAGCATTGGAAGGCAGGCCACAATAAGAGAATAACAGCAACAAAAAACAGAGTTCAGAAGTTTTTTTTAGACATGCAAAGTGTGGTTAGTAACTGTATGTTACCTTTGTTTGTCTAGGTGGATTGTTGCCAAGTGTGAGTTTGCAGTAAACACTTGGGTTTCCCACTGATTGCCTTAAATTGTTACCACGCTTTATAATGACTGTAAGTGTTCCTGGTAAGCACTGTAAAAGAAGTTCAGCTTTTTCCTGAAACCGAGGTGGGCCAGACTGAATCAAGTATTGCAACAAGGGAATAGCCTCTGATGCAGCAACAGATTGAGCTTTGAAAATTTCAGTTGGGCATGCTGACCAAGCTTGCCTGAGAAAGAAAAGTGAGTCCAATGCTGCTTCTTGAGCTGCTTCAGAGCCAGTTTTAAGAGATGATACAAGATGGGGAATGCTTAAAGTAGCAGGTTCAGTAGCCCTCAAACGAGGAAAGTTGCCTAGTAGCGCATTCAGTGCTTTTAGATACTCCTCGTTTGCACTTCCATTGGCCCATAAATCTTTTTCAATGGCAGCTGCACAAGAATCAAAACCATTAGGTATCAAAAAGGGTCGTGCATGCATGACAAGCACAACTGAATGAAAAATAGATATCAGATAGACCAAGTAATAAATCTGAAAATAAAACCTCAACAAATTAAGTTGAAACAACATTAAAATGGTCATGTTAGTGATAAAGCCTTTTATTCTCAGAATAGTCTCCAAGATTATTCCATTTTAGTGTTGGTAACAAAATCCAAAGCTATGGGCCTATGGCTAATGAATATTATGAGCATTTAATTCATTAGAATTATCAACAGACAGAAAATTAGAAAGTTGGTGTCCTGGTTGATGACAAGGCAACAATAATTATACTGTACTGCTTAAATTCAAACAGCCTCTTCGTTAAAGAGACGGGTAAATTGCAGGCCCACAGATAGACTCTCCATATAGAGAAGTAATGCTGACCACCACCTCAATGAGAACAATTCGATAAACTAAGTATAATAACTATGTTTGACTTTGTGTTGTAGGAGTCCATAGCTACACATAATCCAGAGCTCTCTACTTCAATAATTAGATCTAACATTTATGATCTTCTGTAATTTAGTTTAGGTGTCCATCCTAGAAGTGTTATACATAATGCTTTGATAATACAATAGCCAACAAACTTAGAAACATATTTGTCCACTTCATTTTGTAATTCATGTGACTGGAAAATGAGAAGCTCTGGGCCCTGAACTACAGTGCATTTATTTACCAAAACAGTTTAAACTAAAAGAAGAAATGATGTTTTATAAGCCATCAATGCCTGTTAGTCTTAGCTATAATTCTATATTTAATGCTCAGCATAATTAGTTTGATTTGTCAAAGATAAAGGATAAGCAACTGGAATGGAGGATAACTTTAAAAAGCAGTGGTAAAATATTCTTATTGATGATAATATTCAGGTGAAGTCCATTTCAGCTGAGTTAATTGTCAGTCAAGAAAACCACTAGACAAGTACAATCACAGTGAAGAGAGATTCTTAAAAAAAGAAAGAAAGAAAAAGAAATCAAGCAGCAATCTTCCTCAGTTATGCATCTGTTTGTGCTTGATATTGAATTGCAGGCATCCCCGAACAACAAAAGTTCAAATAGAAGTTTGCTAACAAAGGCACATGACAAGAATCACAAGAATTTACCAGTTATAGCTCTCACTGTTTCACTGGAAGCATACTCTTGGATGGTGTTATTGGCGAAGAGAAGTTTAACAAACATTGCTGCCTGAACAGATGTATCAGGATTACTGGAATTAACAAGGTCCAGCACAACCTGAACACCGCCAGCTTCTGCAACAGCTCTCTTATTTGATCTGCTGTACATTACAAGATTTTGTAGGGTGCATATGGCTACTACTTTCATTTCTTCTGTTGGTTGGTCTTCAAGAAGATTTACCAGAGCTCGGCATGCTGAAACAGCATCTGTAGTTCGAGCAAGGCCTTCATTTTGGAAAAGATCACCAAGAGCAAGAGCTGCAAGCAATCTTCCCTGCTGGGATTGTGTTTGAGGATCCAGAAGGTACATGGATAATGGTGAAATAGCAGATTTGGCAGCTTTTGTGTCTCTGATCTTCACATTGTTAAGCAACACTTCCAGCAATCTTGCCGCAGTTTCTTCACACTGATGACTCCTGAGAAGTTCCAGTAGTGCCTCTACAGCACCACTTTCAGCCATTGCTTCAGCACTGGTTGAATCATCGCTTTCCAACACAAGCAGGGCATTCAGTGCACCTACAACCGTACTTTCTGTTCCAGAGTGAAGCAACTGCACCAACACAGCCACAGGCACTTCGAGAAAAAATTCAGAACTATACTGGAGAATGCTGGATAAGATAGAAGCAGCAGATTCCCATACAGCATGAGGCAAGGGAGGGTCAGTTTGTAATAATACTTTAGACAACTCATAAACACCACCTTCCTTAGCAATTGTATTTGGCCAAGATAACACAATGTTAGCAAGAGCTTTTATAGACCTCTGTTGTAAAATGGGCATACCTGACCCAAGAACTTGGATTAGGGGACTAATTGCTTGCTCTGTTATAGTATCCTTCTGCAAGTGTTCTTCCAAGAGGAGATGGGATAATAGTTCTGCAGCCAATTGTTGCACTGCTTGACTAGGGGAATCCAGTAAAGAAATAACTGGTTCAATGGCCTGTCGAGGTGTCAGGTTATAATCAGCTCGACAATGAGGATGCTCCAAAATATTAACAAGAACCTGTAAGGTACTATGCTGACCACTAGGACCAATTTCGGGCCTACTTAGTAGGGAGAAAAGAGGTTCCACAACTTTGGCTGCTGATGGACCCTTTGCAATGCTTGCATTGTTGGTCAATATTCTAAGTAATTCAGCAAGCACAATGCAGAGAAAATCAGGAGCTTCATGGAGTATATTAAGTGTGCTCTCAATTACTCCAGCTTTCACCATTTCCAATTTACAAGCTGGCCTATCCTTTCCTAACTTTGCCAAAGCTCTAGCAACTGCCTCGTGAAGCAAGAAGTTTTTACCAAACAGAAGACTAACAAGCGGAACAACAGCACCATGTGCAGCAACTAGTTCTGCCAATTCCTCAGCATCCAAAAGCTTATCCAGTGCACGAACTACTGAATGCTGTGCAGGACTAGACTCGCTAACTAATAGAGATACCAAAGGCTCCACACAACGTGCTGCAGCCATTGTAGACCGAATTCTTGTATTTCCAAAAAGGACGCAACATAACTCAGCAGCATCTCCCTTCAATTCCACTGAGCAGTTCGAAGAAAGGATACGGCAAAGGACATCTACTGCATTCATTTCAACATCCGCAACAGCAAGAGCTCTTGAAAGATTTTCAGAAAGCAACCTAACAAGAGCAGCAATAACAGCATGTTGCTCCCACTCTGATCCAGTGCTCAAAAGCTCTACAAGGGGTTGAACAGCTTGGCGAGCCGACTCACTATTCCTGATATGATCTGAGCAAAACAAACTCTCCAAAGCTTTAGCTGCACTGTACCTGGAATTTCTTCCCCCCAGTCGTAAGACTGCCACGAGTTGATTAACAGCACCAAATGCAGATTCATGATGCCTTATTTCAGCACTGCTGAACAGAATACCCAATAATTCCGTGGTCGCTCCTTCTGTTGCATCTTGTGGTCCTAGTGAGAGATACCTAGTAAGTGCCTCTAGAGCCCCAGCTTCAACCATTCCAAGTTTATTTGCAGGGCAATCTACTGCTAGCTGAGTCAGAAGGCCCAATGCCAGAAAAGGTGCACCTGGTCGGTCTGGAATTGGTTTGAGTAAATCAACAAGTGCAGGTATGGCTTTCCTAGAAGTTGCACCAACCCTTATATCATCAACTCTAAACAACCTCTCCAGTGCAATTTGCTCTGGACTGTGGACCAAAGCGAACTCCTCTGACAATTCTAAAAGATCAGCTATATCAGTGTCAGCACACCCAAGCAAAGGAATAAGCCCATTAGGTGCCCCAGAATTAGCAACAGCCAGAAGAGTCCCTCTGCTACCATTACAAACAAGACTGGCCAAAGCTTGTGCAGCAAAATATCTGTTTGCTAACTCTTCTGATCTCAACAGATTTGCAAGTACTGGAATAGAGTGCATTGTTGCATTTGATCGAATGATATCTCTGTCTTGAAACAGCACTGCTAGTAGTAAAGCACAAACCCATGTGCTGTTATCTTCTTTAGAATCACTCTGCAAATTTTACATTTACATATGTCAGATTAAGTCTTGAGAAAGATTTCAAAGTCATGCAGACAAATCATGACATTAAGCAAAGAAAATAAATAATCTACGAAAAATATTGATGGAAGTACAAACATGAAATACACATATGGTAGATACGGACATGGGCAAAGATCATACAATAAGGGATGGAACTGCCGAAAAGGCATTGCCAATTACCTGTATGGATAGGAATGCATACTGAGAGATCTTGTCAGTAAGAGCTTCAATTGCCCCAGCCTCCATTATGGCTGCTTTAGTTTTGTCATCATGACAAGCAAGTATAGAAAGTAGCCAAATGGCAACCATGTTACCAGAAATCACAGCATTGCTACACTCAATTTCACCGTTTCTATCTTTCTCTTTAGGATGCCTATAAATGCTTATGTCTATGTTGCTTTCACCATCTCTATGGTCAGCTGAAGAGTATGTAGAGTGAAGCATACCAACAAGAGAATGAACAAGATAAGTGCATAAGCTTGATTCATTCAAAGCTTCTACTAGATTCTGGCTGTTTGCTTTTGCAGCACAAATAAGAAGAGCGCTTCCCCCAACTTTGACTTTGAAATTGTTACACCCGATAATTCTTCTTGCAATTGATGATATACACCCAGAGGTGCCAGATACTGCACCACCCAGTATAACAGGCTGGTCATGACCAAGTTTTGATACAATTTCTATAGCTTTATCTTGTAACAAGGGAGTTCCATCAGCCACACATGCAACAAGGGGGACTACCGTATGGGGATACTCAGCAAGAATTGCCCATGGAGGTTTTATTTGCTGGCTTGCTCCTTTTGATCTTGACAATATGACCATTGCATTAAGAACTTCTGATGTAGCATCAGTTTCAATATTAGTTGATTCCAGAAGGGCAGCAAGTGCAAGAACTGTCCCAGCACGGTTTACACTATCAGATATTGCCTGATCAATAAAGCGGCTCTGAAGAAGACGTGCAATTGCTGCTGCAGCATGAGTTCTTCCATCAATAGTGCCATCTTGCAGAACTCGTGTAACAGGAAAAATAATCTCATCTGGAGATGCCTGCATGGATACTTCATGATCCAGAAGAAGGTTAGCCAGGGCTCGAGTTGCCTGCTCTGCCACTTCTAGAACTGAGGAGTTAGCAAGAAGGACTAATGGATTCAATGCATCTTTAGCAACTGCAGCAACCTCCTTATTTTGCTTAACTGAAAGGAAAATAGCAGCAAGGCAGCATGAAGCCTCACTCAGAATTCTTTCAGACTCCACATTAAGCAGCTTCATCACTGACCAGAGAGTCTTCACCGCAACATGAGTTTCTCTCAAGTCTTTACGGCAATGAAAGAGTCCTGCAAGAGCTGATGCTGATTTAGCTTGAGTTTCTTCCTTCGTAGAACTTAAGATTTTTATCATGGTTTCAATGGCATCATTTGCAGCACTTCCTTCATGCAAAATATCATTTAGGGGTGCAACTGAAAGCAAACTTTTTAGTGCATCCAAAATATATACTTTAGACTCAGGCTGGTCACTGGTTAGTAAAGCAGAGAGCTGGCTGACAGTCCCAGTATCTGATTTATGGATGAGATGGTTTAATGTTTTCGATGCGATCTCTTTTCCATTATCACTTCCATTTTTCAACAGCCATAATAAAGCAGGAACAGCATCAGCACTTTCAACACATGCTCGTATATCTTCACTGTGGTTACAAAGGTTTCCAAGGATTACTGCAGAATCTTCTTTGGCTTTTGGAGATCCTGTTTCTAAAATTTGAACAAGAGGAGGAATGCCTCCAGCAGCAGTAATGGCCCATTTGCTTTCATCATTTTCATTGGACAAGAGGCAAAGAAGAGCTACGGCACATTCCTGTTGTTGCTCCGATGAGAGGCCAAGAAGAGATATCAAAAGCTGAACCCCCTCACGACCTTGCAATGCATGCCATAGGCTACATTCTTTGTTGCAGAGTATAAGAAGAGATTTCACAAGTTCATCTTGTGCCTCATTTGTTGCCATGGTTACCAAACCAACGAGCAAGCGTTTCGCATCAGAATTGCTAAGCCTCCATGATAGAATATTATTCCCATACAAACTGGCCAATGCTTCAATAGTACGCTCTTGTACAAGAAATGGAAACTTAGGTTTAAACTGGTTTACTAATATCTTCTCAATGATTAAAGGGTCTGAAGCACTAATGGATTCAGCATTCGTATCATATATCATCAGGGCTGAAGCTAAAGCACCCAGTGTGTCAGCTATCTGTGCAGGTGAAGTACATGATTCGAGGCTTTCACCAAGGCTGGATATCACATATGACAATCCACCAGATATATTTGCTAATGCACACATTGCATTTTCCTGCAATGCTTTAGCAGATTCTCCTTGCATAAATTCCTTTGATGGAGCTATAGTTGCATTTATCAAAGCAGGGATCCCATTAGAATTAGCTATCTCATGCCTGGCTTCCTTACACTGTGAAGAAAGGGATTTAAGGGCACCTGCAGCCTCAGCTCTAATAGAAGCTTCATTACCAGGCCCCAATAACTTGAGGAGTTGCTTAGTGGTTCCTGCAGACAAAGTTCTTGAACAGACAGATGCATCTTCCATCATTACACATGCAAGAAGATAGCAAACATTTGCAATTGCACTGGTTTGTCCTGAAGAAAGCAGTTTTATAAGTATATCCACCCCGCCAGATTCTATGGTCGCCGGCCAGAAACCATCTGTGCTCTTAGATAAATTCTTTAATGCACCAGTAAGCAGATTATCCACCATACTTTCATTTTTGAGACCATGTTTTAGCTGCTCCCATAAAGCAGGAACAACTCCTTCAGTTGCGAAGATCTTTGATCCAACATGATCCCTTGCTCCACCTTGAGAAACAGCATAAATAGTTTTTGCAGCTGCAATTTGGCCCTCAGCTGAGCTGGACTTGAGGAGAGAGAGCAGTGGAGGGATGCAACCACCCAGTAATACTTTCACTCTAAGTTCTTCCTCCTTGCAAAGAGATCCTAAAACAGCAGCAGCCAACATCTTCACTCCCAATGACCCTGACCTGAGGAGGGCAACAAGAATGGGAACTGCCTGGGAGTGCGAACCCACGGCACCAAAGGCATTATCACGAGTTTCAATAAGTTCTAGCAACTGTTTCAAGAAGCTCTCTTTCTCTTGTACGGTTGAAGAATTCCGACGTAATTGCTCTATACACTGGGCAATACTTGAAAGTGTTCCATCTGGATCCTCCATGCTAGCACGGTCTCTGAAAGTAACATAATTAGCAAGATCCATAGGTAAAACCTATCCACAAGTATTCAGCATTGCAGAATGGTCACAATCCTAAGCTACTAAATTTTGTGATTTAAAACGAGTTTGCACATAACCCTCTAAACATTTGTTAAGAGATAGCTGGATATTCAACTGTCCACTTAAATAAGAGCATCATTCTTCAATTACTACACATGTCATAACATTATGCAGGAGATAGCTGGATTTTCAACTGCCCACTAAAATAAGAGGGTCATTAATCAAATACTACACATGTCCTAACATCATGAAGGTACCATGTGAACATGCAACAGATAGGGCAACAGGAACTTGCATGTTGTAGTGTTTGAATTTTGTCAATGTTGCTACCGTGACATTGATGTCTAACTATGAAATCTGTTTTCTCAAGAAAATTTGATAGTTAAATGCATCATCATCCAGGTTGGAAACTTGGAATATAATAATTAAAGAAGCATATCTGGAGTCACATAAATAAATAAATGACAAGCCTTATACTTTCGATTTTGGAATCTAATAAAATAAGAAAATCACTTCATTGGATGATTCAAAATCACACAGTTCAAATGAAAATGATAAAAATATGGATCTTGACATTGTCCTATAACATAGTCATGACTTATGAGCAACCATCACATATTAGAATTGTCATTCTTGTTAATTATTGTTTTTTCCTCTTTCCATTCTGCTGTATATTTTAGTTAGCAGGCATGTTTGAAATTTTATATGTTATTAGCTTAATACTCATATTGCATATGGATACAACCTTTTTTGTGTATGCCCATTTTTTGCTTCTCGAACTTCTAAATTCTCACAGGGACCTCTAGGAATTCCTTCTAGAGCCTGTTAAATAGTTTTTATAGATTTCCCCTTTTCACCCATTCTGACTAACTAACAAGCTCATAAATCTCCTTCATTTTGCCATTGGACTTTCCCATCGAATTCATTGTAACACTCATATTGATCAACCTTATGAAGATCCGATTCATAACAAGTATAAGGAGTTAAAAAATAAAGGTTTTGTCAAAGCAAACTAAAACATGCAGCATAACACTGGTTATGGTTATGGTTATAGCTATATATGTGCCTATGAGTTCATGAAGCACACACACATGGAGATATATATTTCTCAGGTCAACATCTACATATTCAAACATTTTTTGCATGGAGAAAAGAAAAGGAAAATGATTCTGTGATTAAAATAATGCTCAGGCTGGTGGCAATGGTAATGCTCATGAGGTTAGGAACAAGAATGCTAATGTTGGTAGCAGGCGGAAAAAGGGAGGATGAGGGATTCTTACCGGTCATGAAATCAATTGTCAGTAGGTGTAGGGTTTTGAAAACATTACAATGCTGTGGGTGTCGCAGTGGTTGGCCATTCACTTGACAGTGATAGAGTACTACAAACTGAAAACAATCTGCTGTTCATCACTTGTACCTCCACAAACATCCTACTAATTACTCATTAACAAAGTCACATATGATCATGGCGCATATGAGTTTAAGAATAGGCGTCAAGAGCAACAAGACGTGGGTGTTCTCTCTTGCATGATTGGATGTGTACAGGACTAACATGGGAGTCCAAATGTCATGTTACTGTATATTTTGTCAAATTCCATTAATGATATGTTAATGATCATGGTCTTTCCAAACATTACAATTTTGTATTACTGCAAAACTGGGCCTACATGAACTAAGCAATGAAGAGATAAACATTTTAGTGATAATGTCTTTATGGAAAATGAGATGTGACCAGACCAGTCCTGGTCTAAATCCATGATAGTACACATACAGTGTGGCTTGAAAGTCCATGCCCATTAGTCCTAAATGCACATACATTTGGTTTAGTTCAAAGCTTCCAATAACAGATTTTGGATGGGAAACCAAGACTTGCCTTGAGGCCAGACAACTTTTGGCTTTAATTTGCAGATTCTACAGCAATATTTTTCTCATGAAACCATTTACAGATAGAACCTCTGATATGATATTGACACCCAAAAACTATTTTTAAATAGTTGAGTTTGCATAAAATGAGTGTTATATAAATCATAAAACCAGGAAGTATTAAAATTTAGTCAGCACGAGCTCAGAGGCAATTAACCTTAAATTTATTTTCTTAAACTAAATGAATGTTGCAACTCAAAAACCATAATTGTGTGAGCTTACAATGACTGTTTATTGCACTTTATTGAGTAATTTAGAGATGGAGACAATGTAACCATTAATAGATATTTAATGGTATAAGAAAAAACTGGGTGGCATATTCACTATTACACTAGGTTTTTTACAAGTTTGTGTATATCAAAAGATCTTTTTCTAACTAACAGCAAGCATCATGGCAAAATGGTATCACTAACACCCAAGGTTTTATATCTTGGTGAGACAGGGAGCATCCTGGCCATCCTATCATGTTTCTATGAGAAAATGGGACTAAGATAGGATCGGGACTCCGAAACCCAATAATGCAAGGAAAGAAAAAGAAAGAGGAAAGGAAAAAAAAAGAAGGAAAGATAAAGAAAAGGAAAAGTGAAGGGAAAGATGAATAAAAAAAATGAAAGAAAGAAAGAAGGGGAGAAGAAAAAGAGAGGAAAGAGAAAGAAGAAGAAAAGGAAAAAAAAGAAAGGAAGCAATAAGAAAAGAAAAAAATGAAGGAAAGAAAGGAAAAAAAAGAGAGAAAGGAAAAAAAGAAGCAAGGGAAAGAGATGGAGGATATAGATCGGAATGCATTACTAAGACCGCTATCAGGACGGGACAGAACAATAGGGCATCCCATCCTATGGAGAAACTGGGATACCTCCGTCCTACAAGATTTAGAACCTTGCTAACACACATAGATCCCTTAAACAAATAAACAGAAAAAAATAGTAAGCAACAAATATCACAATGTATCATAAATACACATAAACAGCAACAAATATATTTAGAAATACATAGCTAACGTAATCATGTGTCTAAATATGAGTATAATGTTCCCTAGGCATAACTTAGTCATGCCTTGTGACTAAAAGGCATAGTGGACCACTCAAATGGATAATCTACATGGTTTATGCTGACAGCATATGTTTGAACTTTGAAGCACATACAGACCAAATTCCAATTGTGTAGATGTTCCAACATTGGATTTAGATTAAACCATTGACTTCTTTTCTTTTTTTTCAAAAAAAAAAACTTTTGTTTTGGGTCTATAGGCATTTTACATAATGTAGATACCGACACATGGTAAAATTAATGATTTGAATGGCCCAAATTGCACTTAGGGACTATGCCGTAGCATATGTTCTGCACACGGAATAAATATGTCCCAGGTATACATGTATGTGCATATTTTGTACCTTAGAATGTATTCATAATGTCAAGTTATGGTCATCATAAATTTTAAAAAATAATAATTAACAATGTAAATAAACTTTGTGTTATTTCCCTCGCAGAGATATATAGTGATGAAACCTGAAACATAGAAGTATGGAATTCTAAACACACCTCAAGCCCATCTTAATTACCGAGTGTGGAGTTAGGGGCTCCGAAGCTTGAACTTTAGTATCCATATTTCTTTCCTGTATTTGAACAGTAGGGAATAACATTAGTCATAAGAAGTGCATCAACAAAGACTGCAGATTAGTTTCCATGACCTATACAGAGTTATTCAGTTGTCAAGATAAGATGCATTGTGAATAGCTCCATTATTATCTAAAATGCATTATATGAAGGTAAGATTATACTATCTGAATTTATGCATAACTTGGCATCCATAAAAATGCCTTACAGATTAACTAAATGTTAATTTTGTAAAATCTGGGGTTGACTAATTTATCATTTTTTTTATAGGTATTTATGAAATCACTGGTATCCCCTTGATCCTTCTTATGTTCATGAACAATATGCATGCAACTTCAAAGCTACAACTAACTAAAATCAACAGCGGCATAGTTTTTACCAATGGTGGTTCAAACAAGATAAATCTAAAGCTAGAATGTGCAATAATGAGGTGGCCGAATTTGATTTAGAATTGATGCCACTAAACTACTAAATACTCGATGCTTTCTCAGTCCCATGCAAGGATTGTTGAACCAGTACCGAGACCCATACCGGTCAACCGACCCGTATGGTACGGTACGGTACCATACTATACCGTACCGATATGGGTACCAATCTTGATAAATTGAGAAAAAATTATCTTCCTCCCCTCTCTCAACTAACAATCAAAAAAAAAAATTGAAAATCGATTCGAACCGGTCCAAACTGGACCGAACTAATCGAACCGACATGTTTGTCGTGGTTTAGGCCGGTTCGAGACCGGTTCAAAATGATTCCTTATATATATATATATATATATATATATATATATATATATATATATATATATATATGTGTGTGTGTGTGTGTGTGTGTGTGTTTTTAAAGGGGGAACCGATTTTTATAGTCGAACTGTGCCAGTTTTGTGCCGGTCCAGTTCGGCGATCCTTGGTCCCATGGTTCTTATCCAGGTGGTTTAGGATCACTCATCCATAGCGGTATGAGGGTAAAGATTAATAAGCTATCTCTCTTATTATCTTTTTCATTGCTTGCCCATGATACAATAATGTCAGTGGGAGATATATGTTGCACAGGAAATATCAGGTTGCCTTTTTAACATATCAAGCTTTCTGAGTAACCTCTTAGTGTTTTTACTATGTGATGCCACATTTAAACTACCAGGTCAGGGTCCAATCCATGGATATAAGGAGGTCCTAAAATCTGATAAGTTAGAAGAGAAACGTCTGTGGTTCAAATTCCTGAACATGTGGTTTTTGTTAAGACTATGGATTTTATTATTGACGAGTCTAGTGCAATTAGATCTGGGGATTTTACTATTGACAAGTCTAGTGCAATTAGATCTGAAGATATAACAAGCTTATCCTACCATGATCAAATATGTGATGCACATCTGCAAGTCTACCGTTCGCATCACTTGAAGTCACATGGATTTTAGATAGCAGATAGTTTTTTGTGCTGCCTGGCTACTCTTAGAGGGGTTCAGACTTGTTTCTAACTACAATCTTCCATCAGTCACATTCCTTCTTCCATCATACTGTTTCCAGCAAAACAATAGCAGATAGGCATTTGGGCAATATTCATTTCGATAACCTTCAGTGCATACAAACAAGCTCTACTAAGCTTTAGCTTAGCTGACAATCTTTCCATCCAGTGTTTTTTTAATTGGTAAAAAGCATTTATTAGGATAATTTGGTAAAATTCTTTTGCACAACGAAAATTAGAAGAATAAACTGAATACTATTAGTAAGAGAAAAATGGCAAAAGGATAAGAATTGAAGAGTTCATAATACAGATAATTAGTGCTTGGCAATGAGTCTCACATAGGAAAAGGAAAAGACCTGAACCACTTCAAGGAAACGATGAAACAAGTGAAAAAAAGAGACAGTAATTCCAACACGAGAATCAGATGATCTCAAGACCGTATTAATGAAACAATAGAATCATCCAGCATTTTTTTTTTTCCCAGTAGACCCGATTACTTGTGGACAAATTCTAACAATTAATCATTTAAGATCATGAGTGAGGTTTAGTGATTGGAATCTTAACCGACAAAGAACCTTCATTGACAGACTCTTCTAGTTCCATTTTCAAAATAAAAATGGAAAAGGAATGGATTTGGGCATGAGCAGCACTAAACATACAGAACTGCAGCTTGAATAGAGAACCCAACCTGCTTTATTTTTTCTTTCTCAACCAAAACTATAAAGGATCTACCTAAAAGAAACTGCTTCGCGGTAAAATATTCCATAGATTACATTGCACCACCAGATTCAAAGACCCATCTTGAATAAAATCAACTCTCCTATCCATTTTCATCCAACTAATCCTGACTGATCTACGAGATAGTGCAACAATGCCATAAGCTAACCGTAATCATTGACTCCCTTACAGAACATCAAAGAGAAAACCTACCAGATCCGCAGCTCCATGGCTGCCACCATTGTACCTCCACGCCAGTGTTGTCGCCAGCTTCACTGCTGCTTAAGAGCCCTCAGCTAAGTAAATCGACTTCTCTTCTTCGCCCTCAATCTGCTTCCAAATCAAAACAACCTGAACAAATCAAAAGAAATCTGTACTAATTACACCAAATCAAAGGACGAGGCAAAAAGGAGGAAAGATCATATTTTGGCATCTGGACGATATATAAATCTGTACTAATTACACCAAATCAAAGCACGAGGCAAAAAGGAAGAAAGAAGTCTAAAGCGATGAGTAGAATTGAGCAACTCATCTAAACTCTTTTTTTTTGAAAAATGGCCCCCTAAAATGGTGGAGTACTCGGAATTTTAGATCTGAATCACTGGTATTTGCTCCAACTCCAAATCATCAAACCAGTGATTTCCGTCCACAGATCTGATGATTTCTCGATGTTTCCGAACTGTTCTCACAAAGCAAACCGAATCCCGACAAAATTCTCCACATTCACCTCGCACCTACCAGATCACTCGCTAATCCCTCAAGGGCCTCCATTCCAAATTTCAGAGAAAATAGAACTAAAAGGGTCCACCTCGGACTCGAAAGACTCCTAAAACTCCAACAATTCAGTAAATTTCAGAGTAGAAACGACCGCATTAATGCCGGATTTCCCAGAGTAGACCGGATCTTCCACTCCCATTCCAAATTCGCACAGGGAGCCTAAAAATGGACCCAAAAAAAAGGGAAAAAATCGAGAAAATTCAGAGGACAGCAACCTCGACGGGCTCGAGAAGCAGAAGAGCTTCGATTCTAGTTGGAGAGGAGAGTGAGGTGGAGATCTTTCGGACAGCAGCGGAGATTTTTTTCTCTCCGCCTCCGAAGCAGGGGAGAGAAAACCTCCGATGTTTTCTTTCGGCCACCGAAATTTCTTCCACGAGAATGAGTTGCAATTTATAGTAAGTTCGGGGTTTCTCTCTCCAGCCTGACGTCCGCCGACAATTTACCGCGCCAGTTTGGAGGCGGCGGCGGCTCGGCGCCAGCCGCATTATTCTAGAACAGTAATGACAAAGGGTAATGCGCAACCTTTCCTCAATGTGGTCAATATGTGTTTAATGTATCTCTTTAGTTTTTTTTATCCCTTCAGCAATAACTGAACTAATTGCTACCAAAAAAAATAAAACAATAACTGAACTAATTAGAGAATATCTTTTTTTATTAAATAGATATCCCATGTAAAGCATGAACAAAACTCATATGAGATAGATTAGAAAAAAAAACATGGGATTGGTTTTCAATTTTATCATTTTTTTTAGATAAAAAGTAAAAAATTTCTATAATTTATCATGATTTGTAAATACTACTTTATATCTCTATTTTTAATAATATCAATTTTACATTTATCAAATTATTGCAATGCACCGTACTATCCTTCCAATTTGAAGCATGATATCTATGTAGTAAATTATTTAAGGTTAGATAGCTAATGTAGTTTTTATTGAATTAATTTAATATAAGGTAAAGCATGACGTGGATTCAAAAAAATAAAATACTAAAAATAACATTAACCATCTGCTTTCCATTACCTTCTTTCTACCTCTTTCATTACCTCCCTCATCTCTAATTCCTCGAATCACACCTCATCTCTAATTCCTCGGATCACACAAATGCTGGATGCTCATACTAAGATCCAGCAGCTCCATTTGTACCATGTCCACATCTCTTAACACCAGCAATCACCTGGATATCCGCTAGCCTCGCTGCCATCTCCACTTGACATAGCACCAAAAGCTCCTCCTCCATCCATGCTAGATAGCCATCATTGATGCCATAGGCGGAGGTGCACACCCCCACGCAAGTGGATTCATGGATGTCGAATGGTGGAAAATAATAGAAGGAGATGGTGAGCTCGGTGGTGGCCGAGGACTTGATCATAGGGGATATAAGGCCCTTGGGGTCAAGGTCGAGGGCCTTCTTGGTCTAGGCAGCGGATAGCTCTGGAAGGTTTGGCTAAGATACGGGTGGTGTTGAGGGTGCAAAGGTAGGGGAGGACCTCGGTGATGCTACTAGGTCATGCTCTATGTCAATGACCATGTAGTTGTAGCTAGCTAGGTCGGCTATCTTGACAAGGGTCAAGGAGGAGCTTAGGAGGAAAAGGCCATGGAGAGTCTCGTCATTGATAAGGTAAGACTTAAGGGTCCATAGTTTAGGGGAGAGGGGGAGCGGGATCAGGATCCGAAGCATTGGCAACTTTGATTCAAGGAAAGGAGGCTCTTTTCTTGGAAGCTTGGAAATTGTTCGAGATGGAATGGGGTTGATAGTTTGATTAGATTTGGGGAGGAGGATAGATGGGTTTCAAAAATTTAGAATTTTGGAAAAGAAATGAAAGGGGTTTCTTTGCTCAACAACAATGATAGAGGAGGCAGCTACCATGGGTTACCACTCTAGGGAGAGGCGACGGCTAATGGGCGGGGGCAACAGCGGCAATGGCCCGGGGATTGCCGATGGAGTTGTATAAAATTTTAGAGAAAAGTGTTGGAGAAGAAGATGGTTAAGATTATTTTTGACATTTTATTTTTTTAAACTTATATCATGCTCTGTCTTATTTTAAAATAATCCAATAAAAGTTATATCAACCATTTAATCCTAAATAATTTACCACATAGATATCTTGTTCCAAATTAGGTCGGTGGGGTACATTATAATAATTTAATAAATATAGGATTGATATTGCTAAAATTAGAGATGTAGGGGATATTTGCAAATTAAGATAAAATGCAATGATTTTTTTTATTTTTTACCCTTTCTTTGATATCTATCTTTAAAAAAATCTAAAATTCAAAAAATCTTATAACTAATGGAGTCGTCAAATCTTGTGATTAAACAAAAGAGCATAACATTATTTTTCTTCTTTGTTTTCAAAATATATATTTTACTGAAGCCAAGCAATACATACCAAGCAAATTAATTATTTAATAAATTAATACATATTTTTAGATAAATTGATATATAGTTTACAAAACATAATATTTACAAGTATATAGTACATGGCCTGATGATATGTATTTAGTAAATTAATCATTTAATAATCCAATACAAATCTTCAAACAAATTAAAACATATTTTTTAGAATATCATATTTACCGGTACACACTGCATAACATGATGAAATTGTGTATAGGGGAGGGTTATGTCATATTCTAAAAGTTGTGCATCGATTTATCTAAAAATATATATTAAATTACTGATGACTATGTATAAATGGCCAAGAAAGAATTTGTTCAAGCAATCATCAAAATTAGAATAGCATTTATTTTAAAGATGATTTCTCCTATAAATGTTATTTTGAATTAAAAAATTCTATGTTGGAGTTAATAACTTTCTTCCCACTAAATAACTCTTCTCTTGATTTTTTTGCCGGGTAGAGATAAAACACATCTTATTTCCAAATAAAGTGCTCTAACATCCCGATAAAGATAAAAGGTAGGATAAAGTGCTGAGCAACTATATTTCTACGAGTAGCTCACAAGAACAATACTCAGTTATTTTTTTATAGATAATATATTTTTTATTTTTTAATAGATATCTACAAATATAAAAGGACATACCTTTCGTTATCATGAAGTAACGACAACAATAATAATTAGTAATTAATAATAATAATAATAAAATAATAGTAATAACACTAATAGTAAGTAGATGTTGGATGTGCGATGCACGAAGTATAACAATTTTGATATTTGACATAATTTAAAATCTATTTAATAAAATTTATTATTTATTAAAATCTATTATATTATATATATTATCTTAAATATAATTAAAATTTATTTTAAAATTTTAATATTTAAAAAATTCTCTCCAAAACTAAGCTAAAAAATATGGTACAAGTTTTGGAGAGAAAATTCTTTCCAAAACTATAGTAGACTTTTTTATTTTTATAGCTTTTATTGTCATATAGAAAGTATAATTTTGAGTGAAAAAAAAGCTAGAAAAAAATGACACATGATAGCATTGAATCCAGGTAGTAGAAATTTAGTTATATATATTAGATAATAATAGTAATAACGTTAATGGGATTATTATTTTTCATCTCATTTTTTCTTAGTGTCGTTGCTTATGATTTTTTAAAATTAAATTAAAATTAAGTTTGAGTGATTCATCATTTTCCCAACAAGTAATCTAAATATTTGTTTCTCCTAAATATGAATACACAATCAAATTTAACCAAAGAATAACATTAACCATGTATTGAAATAAAAAAATTTCTTTTACATAATCTACAATATTTCGTTTTTAAAATTAATCAAAGGCATCTCATTAATTAATGCGATCGAATCACTATCTTATTCATTTTTTCCAAAAATCATAATTATCTCATATCAAATTCACCATGTACATCAAATTATATATATATATATATGATAAAATGCTAATTTGGAAATCATATAATAGAAATTTTCAATGACCAGTTTCACAACTACTTGTAGAGAAACAGATCTAATTCAACCTTGGAATGATAGAGAATGGGTGCAAAAACTGGAGAGTAATAGAAATAGCTAGAGAATTTACAGAACCTTTAAGAATCACCATATGTACCACCTTCACCGAATTTACATATAAAATTTCATGAGTTCTCATTAGTTTTGTGCATATAAAATCTTAAATAACCATTTTGCGCTGGTCCTACCCCTCTTTTTTTTTTTTTTTTTTTGATGAACAAAAAGGGGGGGGAGTTAGACCCCGGGCGTGGCCACCCCCAGACGGTCCCCCAACCCCCAGACGGTCCTACCATATCTTTAGGAACATGTGTCAACCATCATTCCAACCTTAATATTTGTTTCTATTTACCACCCCCTTTTACTCATATCAAGGATTGTGTTACAAAAGGAGGTTCTGTTCATGTGAGTTCAGAAAATAGCGATTGTCTTAAACTAAGAATCAAAAGAGCAGAAGTAGGATTGGAACTGGGTCGGTTTAAAGTTCATTGAGCCGGCCCAGTCCAAAATTAGATCAGGTTTCGGATCATATTTTAAAAATTTTCAGACCGAATCCGGCATCCCTTTTGTCCAAAAATTAAATGGACTTTATTTTACCGCCTGAAGTCTAGCCCGATATGCTTAAAATTTAGTCCGAAATCCGAACTGATTTCAGGCCGGTTCAAAATTTATCGAGCTGACCCAGCTCAGTTCCAGATAATGAATGAGCTTTGGACCAACCCAATTTCAACCCTAAGCAGAAGCCTGAAGGGTCTCCAAGCATTAACAGTCCCGAGACTCGGAAGAGTTCTTGAAGTTCTTGACAATGCCACCTTTTTTTCTCACCTAAAGTGAACCTCATATCAATACCGTTCTTGTCTTGTAATGTATGTTAAGTATTGTTAGCCAGCCTATTAGCTGAAGCAAATAAGCGATGACTCTCTCTCTCTCTCTCTCTCTCTACTGGTGTGTCTAGCACGCATGCATAGCTGGCAAAAATATTAGACGTTATTAAACTCTACGTATAATAGTATAATAACAAATAAGGTAATAGAAATGAATGGTGGTTGATTAGTGACACTGAAATTGGCTGGCTCCAGATAACCCAGAAGAAGCATCTCCCAACCTCCATGCAGTTGGGAAGCAGCTGTAAGGGGAGGACCCCTGAGGTCTTCAACCACGGTACACTGGATTACCATGTCTTGCACGTATCGGTACCGTCTGATATTGATCGTTGACGACCCTCCAGAGCCATTGGATGGAGATCGCGAGCCTCGGGGTGCACTCGTCCGTGTTTCGAATCGGCACGGCACCGGTTCCAGGTTCAAACTAATCGCGCATGAAGCGGTGCATGGCGGCTTTGATCGGGACCTGGCAACAGAAATCTTTTCGCGTGATTAGGACTGAACAACTCCTCCATGGGAATCTATGAATAGATATGACCGTGTTGTAACGGATTAGCTTCATGGTTATGCTATCAACATTCGTTGCCCAACATTCTAATCTCGGTTTTTACATTAATATTTTTTTTTTTAAAAAAAAAAAAATGTTTGCCAAGATTATTTATATGTTTTATACTATTTGTTATGATTGGTAACGCTTATTTGTTGCTTATCTTCATCTTGCTCTTTTTTTTTTTTTTTTCTTTTCTTTTTTTTTCAGTGCGGTTGTATGGAACGAGCTGATGTTTGATTGGTTGATGGGGTTAAATCATGAACTTTGACAATTGCAAGGACATGGCAAGAATTATTACGGTTCTTTAGCTTGGAGTGCAAAGACGCCTGAAACTTTCTTTTATCATCCCAGTATTTGCTCGGCATATCTTTTAGAAGATGAATAGGATAACAGATTGGATTGCATCATTTATTATAGACCATTCTGATGATTCGACTTGGTGCATGATGATATCTATCCCTCGAGTCTTGTATGATATTTTGAACCGATCATTTATGTTGCATTCATATGAAACTAGTATAATCACCGGCTTGTATCAAAAAAAAAAAAAAAAAAAAAAATTCTTGAAGAGCTAAGATCACGCGGATGACTAGATTTATGCTGATGCACATGATAAAGTTGGTTGCGAGGGCAAGGGCTAACATTCCGACGAGGTACTTGGTGTCAAGCCCAGGAAGTTTTAGATTTTTTTTTATTTTGTATTTTTTATTTTTTTACAGTAAATACCTGAATGTCAAGAATGGCTTAATAATTTTCACATCTTTTGGATCTATTTTAACTATTTTAAGAATTTAAAGTAATGTTATTAGTAAACGATCAATTATTATTCAGGCATTTTTCTGATAATTAAAAGCCATCAATTTGCTTAGAACATTGGAGCCCCAAACCAGAAAATCATGTCGGTATGCTTAACAGAGGAGCTTTACCGTGAACTGTTGAGGTGATTCTTGGACTTGAATGTAAATAAGACATGCTTTCTTCCCAGATGTGCGAGGAAGGATTGATTGAATTAAGCATCTAAAAGAAGTATTTTCAGATAATGGATGTCCATTATAAATAAGTGACAGCTTCGAATATGGAGAAGAAAAAGAAAGATGGCAAGGAGCTTATTAAAATGGTTTATCTTGTGCCATGAGGGCTTCGAAGAGGCAATTTTGGATACGCATATAGTGACTAAACTGATTGCCGGTGACCACTACGGTGGTAGAGTGGCTCCTCCCTTGTCCATTTACTTAATGGTCCAATTAAATTCCAGAATTTTTGGGTACACGTGACTAGAAACTGGAGCGGCTGATATTCCGATGCTGTAGTGGGACTAGACTGACATACTCACCGGTTGGTAGAGAAGGTACGTGAAAACTTGTGACCTGCATCGAACAAAGGCCTAGCAAGTTGGGGACCAGAATGGAGAGCTACACCGGGATAAAAAAAATCCTATCCTTTTAGTTTCATCAAAAAAAAAAAAAAAAAAAAAGATTGACGGTGAGCTGTACTTAATTATTCATTTAAAAGGATTTTAGCAGTCACTTAGTTTAGATATCCAGGTCAATTTTATACGATCCATCACATCTTGTCAAATAAAGCATGGTTTTAAGACCCCCTATAGATCGGTCTTGTTATGTAAATATGTGCCCATGCTTCATTTGCTTAGGAATCAAGGTACAATAATGAAAACCATCATCCTGGAATATAAAAATAATACCACCAATTGTCCAAAGAAGCAAGGAATTTTTGACCTACCTTCCGATCATGATGGTCAGTGATTGGAGCAACGCCTTTAACAAAGGCTGAAAATAAGATGTGGTGGCCCTTTAGCTGGCGGCCATTAAATGCATCAGAAAATGTTACGAGATTTATAACCAAATTGAGTACAAGCCCTGGACATAAATGATCTAACAATCTCTCAAGTTCTAATCAATCCTTGGACAACACAGATGGTAAGACAAAGGATGAGACCATTATCCCGATCATTAAGTGCAAAGCACTTGTAGATTGCTTTTCAAGTCCGTCATCAAAATCTCAACACCCAATCCTAAATATGTGGTGGAACCTACCTATTTCTCCACTGACCGCGTGCTATAATGGTCTCCATCATGGCCATCAGGTCCTCTCCGGTCCAAATCTCTCTCTCTCTCTCTAATGAACACCCAGCCAAATAGGGTCAAACAATATCGTAAACAAAGGATATCTCAGCTGCCTGGATGTAAGTATATAGGATTGGTTATTAGATTGGTTGATGTTTTGATGAAACTAAGATGATCTATTCATCCAAGAGAGTTTTTGCACATCATCCTGATAAAGAAAAAATATACCATACAACCTGGTTAAACTATGTAAATCTCACTTTTCAATGCACATTTAATACTACAAGTTTATCTTTTCTTAAAAAACTTAAATGATAAAAGTACCTCTTTTTTATGAAAAATTTATAATATTCATTGACTTAGGTAATGACACCCAATGACTGGTCTATGATATCCCATATTCACAAGATGTTATAAAACCAAGAGATATTTTTATCATTAAAAAAAATTTGAAAATTTTCAATAACAAAAATATCCCTCACATTATGACATCATGTAAACAGATTGATGGCACTCTATTCACAAAAAAATATCATATAGAAAGGATATTTTTATCATTCAAATATGTATTTAATGCCTACAATTTATTTTTTATTAAAAATTTTGAAAGATAAAAATATCTTTTCTTCATGACACCTGTTTATAAATAGGATACCATAACTTTGTTTACAGGATATCATATGACCGAAAGTATTTTCATCATTAAAAAATTTTTGAATTTTTTTTAATAACAAAAATATTTTTGATCTTATAATATTATATGAACAAAATTATAATATTCTATCCATAAATGGATATCATAAAGAAAGAATATTTTTCTCATTCAAACATATATTTAATACCTACAATTTATTTTTTCTTGAAAATTTTAAATTATTAAAATATCATTCCTTTATGATACCTATTTATGAATAGAATGTCATAAACATGTTTACATAATGTCATAAAATCGAAGATAATTTTATTATTAAAAAATTTTTAATTTTTTTTCAATGACAAAAATATCCATTGATCTTATAATATCACGTGAACATAAAAATGTCAAACCAATAATTAGATGTCATAACTCAAACCAATGATATCATAATTTTTTTCATAGAATATTTTCGTTATTCAAATTTTTTAATGAAAAAATAGAGCTGCAAACATTAAATGCATGTTGAAGAGCGTAATTTACATACCTCTTACATGATCCAATAATATTTAGTAAAGCATTTTTTCTACATCATCCGTGATGGACAGAGAATTACTCATTCATCCAATATAATAAGAAATGGTTGAACCATCTTATCACCATGCAACAAACATCCTCCAGCAAAATAAGGCCATCCCATTTTCTTATTTAAAAAAAAAAAAAAAAAAAAAAAAAAAAAAAAGAAAAGAAAGAAAGAGAGAGAGAGAGATTCCCAGAACCGGCCCCTCTGCAAAGCAAATAACGTAACCAGCTTGAGTACACCACGTGCTGAAATCACAACTTTGCATTTCCTTTGCTATGATTAATACAAAAATTTCACTCATTTGTAAATTGTATTTGAATTTCCATCTCACATCGGGCAATGAGCCCTATACTTGAAATGAACAAATTTTTATTGGTTAAAAGTTTCAGTGCTATCGGTCCAACCAAGCTGAATACCCAAGCCCAAGCAGCAAGCAGTACTGGTAGTGTGATGGGTAGGTAACACGAACAAAAAGGACCCACACGGATCTTTGGAATGGGGAACGAGGGAACTGTCTGGTGGGTGTATCAAAACTAGGCAAAGGTAATAGATGTGGCGTATGATTGAAGCAGAGAAAGTGCTTGCTCTGCGATCGCACGATTCCTTGCTTGCCTCACCCACTCGATGACGATTTCCTCTGCTTGGCTGCCACGGACTCCTCCTTCCAAGGCATCTGCTGCTTCTGCCAATTTTCCCTCAACCAAAAAGTTCTCTACTTTACTGATGACTGACTCAATGCCATCTCCAGATTGATCTTCCTTCATCTGAAAAGAATGGAAAAGAAAGAATCAGAAGCATGCTTAATATCTCACAGATTATAAGAGAAATGATTCGATCATTCTAGACCCACAGATAGCGACATTAAAGCATTGGCAAACCATCAGCAGATGAGATCCTCAATGCGACAGGATTAAGCAATCCACCAGCCCAATGAGAGGGGATGTCAGGTTATCGGCCCAACAAACAGTAACCAGGGCATAGAGTGTCTTACTCCAAAGGTCCATATACAGTTCTTCATGTAATATTTACCATGGTAGATCAAACACATCCCTCGTTTAAAGCATCATGCTGCTACAATATTTTACCTTTATTGAAGATGCAAAATGAGCTACAGCATGAGTGAGGACACCGCCGCCACCAGCTGGGATAAGGCTAAAATGGCGAAGGTTTCGCTTTAAGGAATCAAACTGCAATGAAAAGTCATCTCTGAATCAGGTACTTAAGAGCAGTTGAAAAATCATATTTTTGGATCAGAATCTTGTTAAGCATCAACTTTTAGCAGTTTTGTTAAACCAAAAGAAAACAAAAGGCTAAGCAAAAGTGGAAATCGTGAAACAAGGAATAACTTCCAAAAATTCTATGCAATTGTCCAGCAGGTTAGCATGCATGCAATAATAATGGACAGAATCATAGGAACATTTATAAGCATCAGTGGCCATCACCCAAAATGGCAAGACGAAATGGTATGTGTTCATTGAAACAGTAAAATCTCTTGCCATCCCAAAAGGGTACCGTACTCAGTGATACAGACAGGCATTGCCTAGAAAAAAAAATGACCTGACACTGGAATTTTTCATCCGATGTTTAAGTTTGTAATGCTAACAATTTCATTCATGAGCATGCTTTTCCCATGAAAGCACCTTATTCTTTATAGATACGATAAGAACCTGATATATACCCTCCTGTGCATGGGGCAATAATCGATTCCATATCAATGGCAAAAAGGTTATAGCTCATGCTTATGGTTTGACTATTTAATCCTTCCCTTTGTCCACCCTCCCACCCAGAAAGAAGATTTTAAAAAAAATGTAAATGCTTTAGACCTTGGTATGACTTGCATGATCGCTTGCTTCGGAATTTCCTTCCAATTGATACAAAGCACCAAAAAAGGTTGAACTGATAAACCTCCAAAAGGTGTTGTAATGTGATCTGGTAAGGACGAAGGCTAGATAGAAGTTACCATTCAAGATCCCTAGCTCTGCTTAAGTACCTAAGATTTCCCCAATGCACAACCAATGTGGAACTAAATATATGCCCACATGGATCTTTACATACCCATTTAACCCTCAGCATTCTCCCTAGAAAAGGGTCCAATCAGAAAAATATTATGATGGGCATGTGTTAGCCATGAAAGGACTGATGCTATACTGCCCCTAGACATGCATGAACCTTGGATCGAGTCTGCTTTGATACCATTTGTAATGCCCTAAGACATCAATCAAAAAGTGCTAACCAAAATGTAATTACTTCCGATCCATGGCATTCTCAAGTACCTATGATCCTCCCAACACACAACCTATGTGGGAATAAGTAAAGGCTTGCATGGGTCCTCGAAGCTTCCAGCTTACCATGCCAGTAAAGCCTCCTGATGGTTGTACCAGGGGCATAGACTTGACCTACCTTCATCAAGGTTGGGGTATCGGGGAAGGCCATCCCCACCGCATAGACTATTGCCTAAACCACTACAGAAAGCCAAAGATCTGAAAATAGAATAGCACTGAAGGAAAGGCCCTTCTTGGCTCATGAATTGGAACTTCTGCAACATAATAATGATGCTACATTAACAAGTTTGAAACTATATCATCTTCTCATGGGATTTTCTGATCCCCTCGTGCCATAATCAACTTGCAAATGAATATATACCATTATTGTAATAAAAAACAAAATAAGATCAGCAAACATCTCAACTGACATATTGGTAATGTAGATCACTATCAATTGACAGTCATAAACAATTGTGCTGAAGAAAAGAAGAATCGAGAGATCACTAGTCTTCAAATATATATGAATGACAGAAGCTTCTATCACTGATCAAAATACAACAAATACATGCAATCAGTTTTGCCAATTGTAGGTAAGACATGCTTCACAGAAATCTATAAAAGCAGCAAATCAGCAGTAGAAAGAGCAAAGAAAATGCAAGCTAAGCATCCACAAGACTAAGAGAATAATCTGACTTGCCTTTTGATTCAATTGCATCTGGGTACTTGACCCATAGTTTAATATTTCTTCTGGAAGAGATGTAAGTGCTAAATCTAAAAGAGATTCTTTGTCAATGCCTTCTAGAGACTTGCGCAGTGCAGCTACCTCTGCTCGAATCGGCAGTCCTTTAGACAGAGCATCTTCCAAAGAAAGTGTACCCTGTAAGATTCTAACATTAGCGGAGTTAAAAACATTTTTCACAGACAACCTTGAAGTTGTAATATACAACTACAATAAATCAAAGCTTCAACATTTTAAGAAAGTTTCAGGTATAATGAATGATACAAACATAAATGCAGCAAATATTAACAGAGAACGCACCAATGCAAGCTTGTGAACAGAGTGAGTCTGGCGGGCTTCTTCAGATCTTGCATAGAATGCCATGCACAAGGCATTAATCTACAAGATCCCAAAATACATAAATCACCCTATGGACTTTCCAAGAAAATACCAAGGATACTGGTGATGGAATGAAAAAAGGACAGTCTAGCCTACAGTTCATAAATGCTTTTCAACATCAGGAAAAAAATGGTGATATAAAAAAGAGTATACACAAATGCCAATTGCAACAGCACAAAACATACATTGAGATCTGCTTCAGCAATTTTTTCTATCTGGGATGCTTTCTCCTTTGAAATAGCTGCAGCTAATTCAGCTTTTGCTAACTCCTGAACTTTCTTAAGCTTTATATTAGTTTCCTCATCCTGCAAGAAGAAAAGAGTAAAGAGTTTTGTTTTACTTTTGCATCTGTAAAGAAATGGAAATTTGAGTAGTTTGTTAGAAAAATCTAGCAATGCTTACCTTGCGTTTCAATTCCTCTCGAAGATTCTGTTCAGCTTTTTCTTGAAGTGACTTTATTGTAGCTGCTGCCTTTGCTTTCTCTCTATTTAACTCCTGAAAATTGGTTTAACAAAACAAGGTAAAATAAAATATTCTACCAATGACATGTTAATTGATCATTTTGATGATTTGATAAATATATTCCCAAAACAATTCTTAAAACAGCACTTAAGTTTACCAACAGCTTATGGCAAAACAAGTATAACTGTAGATAGCTATTTACTCATATATCAACTACTCCAATATTAAGCTAAGCTTGAAACAAGACATGGTGCCATTTATTTGTGTTAAATTCTTTATTTGAGTAGAGGCTATCGTAGTTGAACACATTTGAGAATTTGGAGGAAAACATGATGAAAAATGGAATTTTGACAAGTTTTGCTTCTTTATCAGTTATTTGTAACCATTTTTGTTGCATGATGGAAGAAACTTATGAGGCAGGACACCTCCCTCCCTCAAACACACAAACACATGAGCATGTTAGTATTCTGGTATCTTATTATCTTTTATAACCCTTCCCATACAACATCAAGCCGCAGTCCTTGAGGCAACATGCAGTCTTCGTGGCATATGTATACCATTTTAACTGGTCCATCATCACTTTCTCCCCTACAAAAATAGTTTGTAGGATTCTATGAATGTATTCATACCTTAAAGAAAACATTTTCACTTTCACGTTTTAATCTTTGCAATGTTTAGTTCAGAATATGTCAATGTACATTCTTCATTTTACATGTACATGCACATGTGTATATAGATGAACCTTCAATAGACAAAAAGCCACAGACATCTATCAAAATATTTTGTCCCCAAATCTAATACATGTTTTAAGAGGGCACACACAGACTTATGACAAGACTTATGATAATTTTAAGGACTACTATGAAACGTAAAGAAACTTATGTCCTAACTAAAGTCATTGTATTATGCCCTGCCTCTCATCCATCTCTATCTATAATGTAATATATATAAGTACTTTCAACGCTATTTACAAAGGAGACGCTCATTTTGGAATGGCCTTTCCAATGCACATACTACAAGAATAAGAACTTTCTACAGTGAGCTAGGCTATGAAGAATTCCATTGCCTCACAAATTTCTACCTTTCTCAGTTGCACCTCCTTAATGTCACTAGAGCCCCTTGTAATCAAACAGTAGAAAATCATGGCAGTGTGATGATTGAGCCTCATTGCTCTACTTGCATCACATGAAAAGAATAATTTCGTACAGAAAACACTGAAACACGAAAAATTCATTAGCATCCTATGTATCTTTAGATATTCAAAAATCATTCATCAGAGACCATGCCCTTTAGCATCGCTAAGTATAATATCCATTCAAATAACGCTCTAGACTAAAAACTTACAGAATAATATATGAATCACCCAAATTTAGAACAAACAGGAGATTATCCAATGATAGGCCTTGAATGTAACTGTCCTAATGAACATTATCGCAAATCAGTGGTTAAATACTAGAATATTCTGATGTCTATGAGCTTTTCGTTAAAGTTTTCCCCCCTTGGAGAGTAAACTAAGAGAAAAACATCCTTGAATGGATAAAATTGTAGATCTACTTGTGATAAAAAGAGAGGGGCATGATGTGACAAGTTAATTATCTTGAAAGCTATAGTATTGCAAGTATAGCACCATCACCAATAATAGGAATACAGACTTCCGTCAAAAGTGCATGAGCTTTTTTGAGAACCATATAGTCACCAAACAACAATTGCTTGCCTACTATTATGCACATTTTATATTTAGTAATTTCCCTATCTGCCATCTGAAACCAACTGAACACACTTCGATAAACATTATGTTAGGACTTAGGAGCATATTGCTATCCAACAAAAAGTATCACTGACATAAGTACACCTGTAAAATTATATCCGAATGTAACACCAAAGAACTAAACAATTGCATATCCATATGTAAAGAATCAGGAAGAAGAAAACTGCTGTACCATTATATTTTTTTTAAAGAATGAAAGCCACAATGATCAAATGTGGAACATATATAAGAGAAACTTACATTTTGCAAAATCAAGATCATAAATGTTCAAATACCTTTTCCAAAATTGCTGTCTCTTCGGCATACATAAGTTCTCTGGCCCTTGCATCCTTCAGATCCTTTTCATATTTTTCCTGAAGTGAAACAGATTGATAAAAAAAGAAAAGAAAAGAAAAGAAAAAAAGAAACATGACAGTACTTATCAAGTATGCAGAATATAAACTCTCAATAAATCTCCCATTCTCCCAAAAATGCTTGCATTGTTTTTCCCTTCCGAACCAATTCTTAAAAGGAAAACATGTTCCTAGTTACTTTTCGGGTTTGTTTCCTTATCTGAGCCTATGCATTAGAGGGTGAGCCTTGGTGCAACAGTAAGTTGATCCATTGTGACTTAGAGGTCACATGTTCAAAAAACAGCTTCACAGACAGGAGTAAGGCTGCATATATCTCTGAATGGAATGTCAACATTGACATTAATATGACCATGATCTTTAGGTGTGGTTCTTGCAAGTTGGCTTATCTATTTAAAGGCACAATTTGGATCATTGATCAATGGAGAACTTCATAAAGCAACAAGATTACTAAAACATATACATCTCTTTAAGAAAGAAAAAATATCTACCATTAAAAGAACAACTACATTATTCAGAAACAAGAGTTTGAACAAAATTATTGACTGATTTCAGATCAGTAGATTATTGAAAGAAAGGTAACATGATTTCTAAATAGAAAAATATCAAAACAAAAAATGAATAAAGGATTTTTATAGTTTAATTGTGTAATGTAGAGGCAACATGAAATAGACCTGGAAAAGGTGCATTGGTCAAAACAAAATTTAAGGTAAGAAACTATGGGTTTTATAGGCATTCTACATCTTGGTGACATTAAATGAACAAAACAGTGGAGAGTTTGAACAAAAATCATTCTGAATAGATTACGATCAATAGCTTCAAAAGAAATTAGTAATTCATGACTTTTAAATTAACTAAACATCGAAGCTAGGAATGCACTAAAGGAATTCAATCATTAAATTGTGTCATGCAGAAGCAATACATAGTTATCGTACAAAAATGTATCCATTTTTTTTTTCAAAAAAAATCAGAAAACAAAATCTAAAGAAAGTTTGATATATATATATATAATTTTTATCATTTTTCAGTAATATATTGTGTACCATTATTTGGGTATCTCTTTCTTATCAGATGAGTTCTATTCATACTTTCCTTTGCATGTGAGATAGCATTATTGCTAGAGAAAGTCCACATGAGACTGAAAAGGATGGATGCACAGAAAGACACAAAAGCATCAAGAATTTAGATTTGCAAATAACTTTTAAAGGATCATGCAAGAAACCAGACCTTGAGCTTCCTTTTCTCTTCAGCAAAGATATAAGCATCTGATTCAGCTTGCTTTTTTTCAGCAGAATGAATAGCATCTATTAGATCAAGTATTATTTTTCCATCTTCAGAAGTTTTCTTGTCCTCCGATTTTTCACTTGTAGCAACTGAAGCCTTCATTATCAAAAAAGAAAGTAAGCAAGAGATTTTTGAAAGGCAAAAAGGATGTGCACTAAGCATCAAAACAGTAGAAAACACATGTAGAATGGTATAAATTCTTGCCATGAAATAACCTCTTTATTCTTAGAAAACATTGCTAAGGCATCTGCACCCTCCTCTTTTCTGGAAATGTCAGGGTTCACTTCATCTTGAAGAGAGTATGATTGGGAGAGGGGTGTCGGGGCCACTGTTTCAGTATTTAGTGAATTCTGCAAGCAGGCAACTAAATTTATCAATTCAAATAGGGAACGGAACAAAGTGTGGCTTCTAACAACCAGGTGAACCATTGAATGACAAAGTTATCCAGGGCCATGCTTTCTGTGATAAGATAATAATTATTTAAGGCATTGTGCATGAAACCACACTCTTATAATTAAGGTTCTGCAGACATGATCACAATCCACAAGCATATGGTGTCTTATATATATTGGAAGCAAGTTAGGTGTGGTACAAGGAAGTGGGTCTTTTAATAAAAATAAAAAAAAAAAAAACTTGGAAAGCAGGTGCAAGGACAAGTTTCCATGGAGATTCGGAAGTGCATGTGCAACCCTAAACTGAAGATTCTTGCTACAAAGTTCAGGTATTTCAGCTGTACATCTAATATCTACTATATATAATCGAAACCCTTGGAGTCAGCATGCATGGCGAGACTCTAGTTGTGAAGCCTATGTGATGCCAAACCAGAACAAAAAGAAGAAAAAGAAGACAAATGACAGAACATGGATAAGAGAAGAAATTAGAGACGAGAAGATAGGCAAGAAATTCTGTAAATTCAACTCTCCATCAATCAAAACCGTCCAATGATGTCTTACAAGCTTGACTAACAATCCCACATTAGAAAAGTAGCAAAATTAAGCAACATGTCTTAACAGAATAAGAAAATATCCAAAATAAATATAGAAACTTGTAAATAAAGAAAATCAAATTAGCAAATTAAAGAAATCCTAATCAAATTAGGACTTGCTTAGCAAATTAAATAAATCCTAATCAAATCAAGATTTGTGCCCATGCTTAGTGCAAATGTGTAAATGCGGCTTAGGATTTTCATCAATTTTCTTGACTAAAGAAAACTTGACTTTGGTGAGTTATAATATTAATATGACTCCAAAAGATCGGGATCAAGATGACAAAACTCATTCTTAGTAATCCAAGTAGTATTAAAGATAGGACGTCCCTTCTAGTACATAGGTAGTAGTGAAATTCACCATGTGTTGAACCAAAAATCTCATCCTCAATGACACTCTCAATATGCTCACGAGTTGACTGATGAACGAGCGGAAGCTTAAGGACGAGTGTGGAAGAAGCTCGACCTACATTTGTAGGAATACCCACGGACACCTTGGGAGGCTCAAAAGTATCTTGATAAGGAGACAAATCCTTCACATTGAAAATAAGAATAATATTATATCAAACAGTAAATCAAGCAAATAAGTATTAGATCCCAATTTACGAATGATGCGAAAAGATACAAAGGCTTTAGCATGCAATTTCTTGAAAGAATGTTTAGGATAGTGCTCAGAACGCACACACACCATTACATAATCATCCTTATTAAAATCATGATTTTTACGGTAAACATCAATAGTAAGTTTATAAGTCTTATTACTCATCGCAATCTTATGCCAATCTTATACCTGATTTCAACATGAAAGCCTCAAATTAGTGAGCAAAAGACTGTAGATTCAAAGGCGCAAAAATTATGGGATTAGGGCATATAGGGTCAATGGGCTGGCAAGGGCCGAAACTATAGACAATCTGAAAAGGAGACTTACCAGTAAACCTATTAACAAAGTTGTTATAAACAAACTCAGTAGTAGATAATAAGTCCCTGTTTCCTAATTTTTCTTCCACAAGGCATCTAAGCAAATCCCCTAGACTACGATTAACAACCTAAGTCTGTTCGTCGATCTGAGGATGGAAAGCAGATGAAAACTTCAGAGTTAACCCAAATAACTACTAAAGCATCTTCCAAAAATAGCTAACAAACTTGACATCCTTATCAGACACTATGGAAGAAGGCAAGCCATACAATCGAACAATCTCGTAGAAGAACATAAACACAAGTGAGACATCAATTGTCTTTGTACAAGGTATGAAATGAGCCATCTTAGAAAACCTATCCACAACAACTAAAATGGAATCATGACCTCTAATAGTCCTAGGCACTCTGAAAATAAAGTCCATGCTAAGATCTTGCCAAGGCACACGTGGAACAAGTAAAGGTGTGTATAAACTTGTGTTTCTTTTAATAACCTTAGCTCATTAACAAGTGTGATATTGGGATACAATTCACAATTCGAGCAACATCTTTAAAGAAGGCCAATAAAATCAACCTTTAACATGGCTACAGTCTTATCATGTCTAAAATGACTAGCAAGGCTACTAGTATGCAACTTCCAAACAATAAAATCTCTAAATGAAGTGCATAGCCTAAAATTCCTAAACAAGTAACCATCTCTGATGAGAAAATCTACATGATCACGATAATTACCATCCATGATCTCCTGATATATAAGCCCAAAATTAGAAGTAGTGTACTCATCCTTCAATCTTTAAACCCTACCACTTGAGCACTCATAGTATGCAAGAGATGTACAACTCGACTAAGTGCATCAGCTAAATTTTTCTCAATCCCTGAATGATGGTTAAGAACAAATGTATACTCCTAGAGAAACTCAATCTATTGAGCATGTTTAGCACTCAACTTTTTTTGTGAGTTCAAGTACTCGAGTACTTGATGGTTAGAGTACAACACATTCTTGAAATAACAAATAGTACCTCTAGTACCTTAGGACTGCACAACAGCATAAAACTTATTGTCATAGATGGAATATCTCCATTTAGTTTCATGGAATTTCTCGCCAAAATATGCAACTGGATGTTCCTCTTGACTTAAAACACCTCCAATGCCTACTCCATATGATCATAGGAAACCTCAAAGAGTTTATCAAAGTCAGGATTTCTCAAGATGGGTGCCTCAATCATCTTTTGCTTGATCTCCCTAAAAGTTGTGCATGCAGCATCACTCCATTTGAACTCCCCCTTCTTCATGCTATCAGTGATGGGAGCCACAATGGTACTAAAACCCTTAATGATTCGCCTATAGAAGGTGGCCAACCCATGAAAACTACAAACCTCAAAAAGAGTCTTTGGATCGGGCCACTCTCTAATAGCTCACTTTCTCGGGGTCAGCTACAATGCCCTGTGCCATGATAGTGAATCCCAAGAGAACCTAAGTCTGCATGAAAAAGCATTTCTTGAGATTGACATATAACTTTTCTGCTCTTAATATCAATAAAACATGATATATGTGATCCAAATGCTCTTCTTTGATCTCACTATAGACCAGATGTCATCAAAATATACCACAAAGAACTTGGCTATGAATGGCTTCAAAACCTGAAAAATAACCTTTATGAAAGTGCCAAGAGCATTAGATAATCCAGAAGGCATGACTAGCCACTCATACAACCCATCTTGAGTTTTGAAGGCAGTTTTCCACTCATCTCCCAATTTAATTAGGATTTCGTGGTATCCCTGGTGCAAATAAATCTTGGTGAACCATTTAGCCTTGGCCAACAAGTCTAACATATCTTCTAACCTAAGGATGGAAAACCTATACTTGATAGTTATCTTGTTGATGGTGTGGCTATCAACACATTCACCAAGAGCCATCCTTTATGGTAGTCAATAGAGCAGGAACAGCACAGGGACTAAGACTAGGCTGAACAAAGCATTTTTCCAAAAGTCCAACTTGCCGATTGACCTCTGACCTTTCTTTAGGATTTATCCTATAATAAGATAAACTAGATAGGTTGGCTAGGACCAGATCAATGGAATGTTGTGTCTCTCATATGTGGTAGCTTATTAGGAAGATCCTCAGGTGTTACATCTTCAAATTCATGCAACAACCGGTTGACCTTTTGGAGGTCAACTTGTGACCGAGACAAACCTTGTAAACCTCTTTGGCAACTAATGCTAAAACAATGCCTGACTTTTTGCCCTCTTTCTCAAATTCCTTATGAGTCAAAAGATAGAGGCATTCTTTTCTAACTCGCTAAAAAGAGAAAGAACTCGAAATATATGCACTAGAAGAACTCAAAGCATGTGAAGAGGTGCTGCATGTCAGAGTCCTACGTGCCATCTTAATACATAAGAAGGTTTGGTGGGCTGAAGCCGTATGGTTTTGCATTTAAATCTCAATACATAAGTGTTGTCTCGTCCATAATGAGTGACATTTAGATCATATAACCAGGATTGTTTTAATAAGACATGGGACACATCCATAGAAAGGATGTCACATCAGATTTTATTCGAGTAATCACCCATCCGTAGAAAAACTAAACATCTCTCAATAGTGACTGGCATGGAAGTCTTGTCAACCCATGCCACTTTGAGTGGCTGCGAATGTGGTTCTACAATTTCAACTTTCCAAGAACTGACTTTAAAACCACATTCATGCAACTCCATCAATGAAAACTTTGTAGATTGCATCCCACATTTCATATAAGTATGAAAAATGCAAGCACAATTCTATACATTAGAGCTCATTGAGGCAAACAAAATACACTTCATGACCCCACAAAAATTATCATCTTGTCTATCCTCATTGTTGTCCTTGTACTCAAAGATATGCTCCTCAACCTCAAACTCCTGGATGTCATCCTTGGTAGAATTTGAGTTTCATGATCTAAAATCAAAGTACGATGACGACACCGAGCTGCGATATGACCCTTACCATGACAATTATGGCACTCAATGTCAAAGATATTGTAGCGAGAGTTGGTGACACTAGAATCTCTACCCTAATATATTGAAGTACTCCAAGTGACTCTAGACTGAGATGACTCCCTATCTTAGAAAGTTGGAAAGTCATGTGCCTTTGACTAGACATCTTGTGAAACTTCTCAATCTCTAAGATCTTGTGATAGGCCTCAAGAAAATCAGGTGAATAAAGACTAACCTCACTTTTAATATTTGACCTCAGTCCAATGATAAATCAAGTAACCAACATCCATGATTCCTCATCGATATCACATCTAGTGAGCAGCTCCTCAAACTTAGACAAATATTCGGACATACTAGAAGATAGTTATCCGAGGATGAGCATTTACTCCATCAATTAAGCACTATAATACGTGGGGATTTACTTATCTTTCAATCTCTCTTTTATCTCAATCCACGAGTATAAAAGATCTCATCCTAGATGAACTAGGTTCATCTGCACTCCATGCCAATACCACTTGGCAGAGCTAACAAGCTTCATCTTGGCAAAACGAACTCGGTAACTATCAATCATGTCACGCCACTCAAAGAAATCCTCCATGTCCACTAATCAGTTTAAAAAGTTATTGGAATCTAGTCTACCATCAAAACAAGGAGCCTTAATTTTTATCCTCTTAGTGATATCCCCTATATTTCAATGCTGATTGTGGTGGTATCGAGGGGAGTGCCTTTGTAGTCTCTCATGACTTCCATCATGGTGCCTAGCATAGAAATTTCGAGACCTGGGATAGGCTCCTAAGTCATCCTCTAGATAAAGATCCTCCTCGTCTGTGTCATAGGTCATTCTCTAGATAAAGATCCTCCTCGTCTGTGTCATAACTCAGATAAGAGTCCTCTATGATAAGCAACTTGTAAAGGATTTGCAACAGGGGCAAATCTCTTTCAAATGTGCGGTGCTCTATCCCCCCTAATATTAAGAGTCCTAAAATGGTGCAATGAAAGAATGGCAAGGGTAGGTAGCAAGCATGGATTAGTACCTAAAATCCTTATAGGATTATGCCTATTACTTATGCTACCAATATGCACAACATTCAGGAAAACTAGAGTTACCTTCAAAGTGACGTTTACCTAAAGCAACTTTATAATTGGAAAAATTGTTTAGTCATCTCTTCTTAAAATTGATCCATGGATATTTGGAATGTATTAACTTTATGTTCAAGGGTATCGATACACTTGTCCAATGCATTTTAGATGTAGGAGAGGTCTCAAATGGTCATGATGATTTCAATATCAACAATTTATAATTTTAGGAATTTGGGTAAAAAGATGAATGCTGGATTTTGGACTCAAATTGTAACAAGTAATGATCCTCTGACTACTAATTGTTTTTGCAAAAATCATGAAATTAATGACTGTCATTATGTAAAGTGATAAGCAATAAGAAATAATATTTCTTTTATACAAGCAAATAAAATAAAAAAATTCTAAAAATTTAAGTGAATAAGATGCAAACAAGCAGGATTTTGAATAAAAGAAAAGGCAAATAGGCTTTAGTGGTTTATTTGGATCCTTTGCAATTTGCTAGTTTATCAATTAATATGGGATTAGTCATAAATTTCAAGTATGAAGAAAGTGTAACTTGTGCCAGAGTTTCCAAGAATCCAAAAGTGCGTACTTGAAAAAGATTGATGAAGCTACAAAATTCTCAAATGGATAGCAAACAGATTCTTTTTTTTGGCTAGGCCGGATTTGGGCCAAGATTCGATCGGTTCCAGATTTGGAGTCTTAAATTGGATTGGATCTAGATCTGGTTGTGGGTATCGATCTGGATCTGAGTTCGAGGCAGCCAAATTATAAGTTAACTCAATCTAATGGCTTATGGCTGTTAGAGTAGTTCAAAAGGCTAGAGGAGCAGTGGCAGCAGCTAGGTGGTGAGTTGTTTATGTGATTCTTTTGAATATGTTATTAGCAATAATAAATGGATATGGGCTGAGGGTTTTGGTTGAGGCTAAGGGTGGAGACAGTGGATATCACAAAGTTGATGTGATGCAAACAACGATTGTGGATCGCAATTAGCTCAGATACCAATTGATACCGAACTAAAACAGAAAGAAGAAGAAGAACCCAGACGGCAAGACAAGGGTAAGAGAAGAAATTAGGGATGAGAAATCAAAGAAGATAGACAAAAAATTCTGTAAATTCAACTCTCCATCAATCAAAATTATCCAATGATATCTTACAGGCTTGCATTTATAGGCTCACAACCCTACATTGAAAAAGTAGCAAAATTAAGCAACATGCCTTGACAAAATAAAAAAATATCCAAAATAAATATAGAATCCTATAAATAAGGTAAATCAAATCAGCAATTAAAGAAATCTTAATCAAATCAAGATTTGTATCCATGCCAAGGTAAATGCATAAAGTCGGCTTAGAATTTCTATCATTTTGGGCCATGCTAACATTCTGTGAGAGAAAGAGAGCACTCCCCTTAGAAAAATATGTGCAATAAAGCATCTTTTTGCTCTTTTTAAATAAAGTGGGGCCCATGTCATAAGGGAGTTGCATTGACTAAAGAGAGGGAGCCCGCTTTCCCATCTCTCTCTCCTTCGAATATACCATGCTGAAACCAGACTCCATAACATCAAACCAACATAAGATCCACATTTTAAATATAAGAGAGGAAAAAAGAATCACCAATGAATCTGACCCATTCCCCGAAACTAGCCTGGTTGGTATTTCCATAAGCCGATATGTTCTCAACTGAGATCAAAGTTGTAAGACATATATGAAGAGACTTTTTAGCTCCTAGAGACCTCCAAGTCAATGATAGATAGATCGATTAATAATAAGTGCACTGTTAAAACCTACTCCCCAATATCTTTGCTCGTCAATTCAGTCTCATCAGGATATCCCTTGTCCGCTCCTCCTTGATTGCATCATTTGTTGATCAGCTCCTTATTTCTAAGCCACATCAGATCACACAGGTGGACTTTTTCCATGAGCAGCTATGACTAGATGATCACTTTGTCCACTTTGACCTTTGGCCAGGAATAATTGGAGAATTTCTAAGTTGGTCTGAAGGCTCACACAACTAATATTTGGCATGAACATGCTTCCACCATCTTGGGCCATATCGACATCAACACTCCTCTTGACTTAGTATTAAATACACCCTCTGATTCACACCCAACTGTCGATAAGTCTCCAGCCTTAGTCAACATGCTTACACCATCTTGGGCCATATCGATGTCCACACTCCTCTTGACCCAGTATCAAATACACCCTCTGATTCACACTGAAATGTTGACAAGTCTCCAGCCTTAGTCAAGGGCAACGGTATATCTCTTTGACCGAACTGAGTAAGTGTTTCTGCACAACAATTTCTGATTGATCCTTCTCTCTACAACCCCTTCAATTCCTCCTTTTCAGCCAGCATTGAAGACCAAAGTTCCTGCTCCGAAGAAGATAAAGGCTATGGTTCACAAGCCCAGGTCCGTTGCTCAAAGCAGAAGGATAAGCCAACCCCTCATGGCCGGTGGGGCAGTGTCTTCGAAGCCCACCATAGTACTAGTCATCACCAAAGACTCCAAAGGGGAGTCATTGGATGCTTCTGTTGATATGTTGATACAACAGACATACCATAGGCTGAACCATCAGGACACTTGGCCACATCAACTGAGTTGACTCCTTCCTCTCAATCTCCACCTTCAGATTGCCCCCAAGAATTGTCAATACGAAGGCCTTCGGTCCTCGCGACCAACATAGCCAGCACTCATCAGCCTAATGATTATGAAATTCTAACTACTTCAACAATCTCAATTACATCTAAACTTTTTTGTTTATAAAATTGAACTTTCAAAATAATTATTATAATTATAAATTTAAAAAATTGATAAACAAATTGTAAGTGTCAATATTTTTAAGACTTTTAATTTATACACTGCATGTGGACAGCACGTGCTAGATGCTAAACTTTTTAATTGAGATTGGCATGTTGTTATATGTTATTGAAAATTAGAATTCCTCAACACAACAAGAATGGTTACCCTACTGATCATTCTTACTGAAACTCAAACTAATCACAATCATCAGATAGAGAATTGCCTAAAAGGTGTTACATGAGTATACCATAATGATCAAGAGAAAAAACACTCCCAAGTCTTCTCATAACCTCCCATTTAACCAGCTAAGAATGCAATAACAGATTATTTATTCAGGTGCATATGACTTCTTATAAATGCAAGGTGGGTAAAGAAAATAAATTAGTGCCTACATTCAAGGATATATCGCTTTTAAATAAAATCATGGCTAACATTAACTGGCACTTATGGAATCAGCATAAGATTATGCAAGTATCATACACATGTGAGGCGCAAGATACAAAACCCATACAAGTAATTCAGTGCATGTGAGAGGAAGCATGATTGTTGTGGTACATCTGGTTAAAGATTCTCTTTTCTATTGTTTTTGTAATTTGATGACTACTTACCAACTTTTGGATGGTGCACTCATCTTGTGTCTCCCTCTCTTGGATAGGAAGGACAGAAAGAGACAGATGACTTTACTACAGTTTGAAGTTATCTATAATAGTGTGTTGTTTGGCAAGTCAAGACAAATGGAACAAATGGACATAATGTTGCACATGACATCCACATTAGCCATGCAAAGGAATTGGTGTCAGATATACTATAAATATCAAAGCAGACGATATAACTCTATAAAATTATAACTTCCAAAGTAACTACAGGATAAAGCATACTCCTTAACACAAAGCAAGCGACTGTCATCACTAGAAATGAAACTGAAAAAGGACACAAAGTACGCCCCTATCAAAGTGACACAAAAAGATATTTATAGCCAATTTGACTTTTCAGGTTGCAATTAATAAGATATGGATGTATTTCCATGTATCAAACCTTTCCCTCTTCCCTCTGTCTGGATTTGTTTCCTTGGTCTTATGAGAACTTGGAGAGTTGCCTCCTGTTAACTTACACAGCTTAGTTTCCCTGCACAAAATTGACCGTTCATGTATGTTTCATTCAAGCCATAATCCTACCCAAGATCCCTTGTATAATCATTAAGGTTGCGTTTGGTAGATAGTAATCTATCCAGATTACTGGTAATTTTAAGTTGGGCCCACCAGATAACTATGTTTGGTATTTTGGAAAAGTAGTAATCTATCCTATAGTGGTAATCCGGATTATCTCTAATGTGGTAATCCAAATTATCTCATGGAGGGGTGGCTATCCAGATTACCGGAAATGTGGTAATATGTTATTCTTTTTTACAAAATTACCCCGTCCTTTTTGCTTCGGTGAGAATGAAATCGTCCGCTCCTCCCTCTCCTCTGGGTGCTCGTCAAGATCTCTTCTTAATCCCACGATAGACGATAGTCCTTTTCCTTTCTCCTCCTCGTCGTTGTCCCCCAAGGCACACCCATCTTGCACGCGCTCTAGTTTCTCTACCCAAGGTATGGCCGCTCTCTCACTCCCTCTCTATATTTCTCCCTCCCTCCAACTCCCTCTCTCCCTCCTTTCCCACCTAGCATCATCCTGTTAGATTTTATTATGTCCTCCCCTGCATACCTCTGTACTACTCCAAATCAGAGAGCGAAGTGGACATCGATCGCAAAAAGGATGCCTTTTTGTTTCCCGACTTCTCCGTGTGGGGATTTCAAGATCCCTCTCCCGTCTTCTCTGGTCACATACAAACCCTCGCGTCGCCCCTGCTCGATCCCCAGACGCGGCCGATCCCAATCTCCCCTTCGTCGCGTTATCGTGGCATAGGTAGGCTTTTTTTAGCGATTATTCCTCAAATTAATTGGTGCAACACGGTGTAATAATATATAAATTTTAATAAATTTGACTTAGAGTTATTTGGAAATTTGAGCTTAGATTACTGATAATCTATTTGTCATACTAAACACAGTAATCAATCTCACTGATAGATTACCTGTGTATACCAAACACAATAATCAGCATTACTAGCAACCTATCCAGTGATAATCTATCTTGTAGGTAATCCAGATTATCATTCAAGATTCTCCGGCGATCCACCAAACGCAACCTAAGATTCATTGTCGATGGAAGAAAATGTTGAGACACAGTTACTAAATGTTCTAAGCTGAAAACAATCATACTTTAATGATTCGATCCAGCAAAGAAAACCAGGGATGATCTTGTTAGATAAGGTTAAGATAGAATAATTTATTTGGCCATTGCAGTACACAGCAACAATCAAAGCAACTCTCATGAATGTTAGGATGATGACATCAATTCAAGGAAAGGATCACATAGTAGGGGCACAAGGCAGTTTGCACCTTAAATGGCTTTTATTGAACATCCTGGAAGCAGAAATTATGTCAGAAAGAGTAACAAAACTTCAAAACATGGTTAAAGCAAGAAAGACAACAGAAACAAGGTAAATCTAATAAAAAAGATACAAGCTGAACAAGTTCATACCTTTGGTATTTCCAATGAGGTATCATGATGAGAAGTGGCTTCGTCTGTAGTAGTTTCCTCGAGAACATCAACTGAATTGCCAATTTCTGCATTTTGTTCCACAGAGGCTTCACTTGTCTTCTGTTCCACATTGGTTTCTGCTTGAGCCATAGGCTTATCTATGTTCTGAATGTCTTCATGCAGTATTTTCGAATCAACTGATTGCCCAACTAAGACTGAAGCAGCCTCCCGAGAAAGGCCAACTGATTCATTCTGTTGGGCAGCCAGAGGCTCCTCTGCAGGAGCTATCTCTGGAACTTCCCTCTTGCTCTCCGAATCCTTAAAATGGCCAGGTTCATCATGCTTCTCAACAATCTCCATGTCAGGTTTTAATGTGTTTAGTTTTTCATTATTTGGAAGACCTGTTTGTTCAGCAGGATGCTTGAGATTCTCTGATGTTCTCACATTGTTTAGCTTACTACCTTTGGGAGAAGATGGTTCATCTGGAGATTTAATATCTAAAAAGCCAAATTTGTAAGCTGTCATAACAGCAGCACCAACAACAACACTGCCAAGGAGAATTTTTGAGATATGGTTCCCTGAATTAGGAGTTTCTTTTGCAGCAGCAGGTCTCTGGGTTGAACTTTGGTGAGAAGCATTTGAGTATTCATTTCTTGACGAAAGGAAAAAGGGCATCTGCTCTCCATGATAACAAGGATGAGTTAAGTTGATAATACATGAAACTGCATTAGCAGATATCTTATTAATCAAGAAACAAAAATAACCAAACCAAGGTTTTAAATCCCGTGGGACAGGGATGTCCCGGTTTTTTTCCTGGAATGGGACGCGTCAGCGTCCAGCCCCATCCCGACACTCGGGACAGGGAATGTCCCAAGGTGTCCCGATTGGAACACTGGGACGCTAGCGGGATGTCCTATCCCGACACATGGGATAATACCCCATCTCGGTGTCCCGTGGAATGTCCTGTCGGGACCTGAATCCTTGAACCAAACAAAGAGAAAGATACGATAATTAACCAGCAGAAGTGTTGAATAGATTCTAGCATCATGTATGACAGTTAATTGTGAAAGAGGCAATAAGCTATTACAATAGTAATTTTAGAATTCCACAACTTTTTGCAAGTCCATCCATCAAATACAGAGAACCCCTGCACCCAGTTTCTGCTTAACACCCACCAGAATAGATTTGTAACTGTACCACTTAAGCACCCACCAATCAGCAAATATACCATATATGCAGGTTACATGCCCACGACTTACATAGAAATGGTCAGCTCTTATTTTTTCCCAAAATTCAATACAATTTTTTAGTTCTTCTTGTTGCATTATGTGTAACCAATCAATCAAAACACAATAGAAGAAAACATCCTGATTATATGCCCAAGATTTACATGTTAGTGGTTAGAACTTGTTCACAAAGTTCAAAGCATGTTTTTATTGTTTCTGGTCACAATACGTGTTTGAAACTTCAAATACTTCTATAGTTATATATCCTTGCATGTTTCACAGTAGTAAAACATGGTGCTAGTGGTTAGCACTAACACATATTGTTTCTGGTCACAATATGTGTTTCAAACATGGTGTTAGTGGTTAGCACTTATTCACGAAGTTCAAAGCATGTTTTTATTGTTTCTGGTCACAATACGTGTTTGAAACTTCAAATACTTCTATAGTTCCATATCCTTGCATGTTTCACGGCAGTAAACTTTCACTTAAGGCCATGATGACATCTATTCGGATGCAATATCACCAAGATTCTAGCTTCATCCCTCGTTATCATGGCCCAAAGCCATCCTTCATACTTCCAACATCCCATCATCTTCACTTAAACCATTACATATGCCTTAAACCCCAAACCACCTCCATCATACTTGTCTGTAAAGCCTCAATGTTGTCATAACCTTCTCTAGACAGTGATCTTTTAATTCCCACCAATCTATGGGCTTAACCCATAACAATCTGTAAATACATCCTTACATGCTCTTCATTTCAGTCAACCATCAGTGGCATCACAGTCCATAATCAACTTTAACACATTGTCGGTAAATCTATAATTCAGTTCAAAGATCTCTTACAATCACCGTTAACCTCCATTCAGTCACTCAATGCCTAAGGAAGCCAATGCCTAGGGAACCCAATAAGTCTTCTATACAGTCCTCAATTATCTAATATACAAATAAGCAGCCAAAGAAATGTTACATAACATAGAATACCTGTCAACAATGATGAGTCTACAACCAACAGGTCAATATCAGAGATACAACAATGTTGATGGATAAACCAAAGGATGCTTTGGAAAGCTTATAGGATAGGATATGGGGATGAAATTAATGGCATTGGCATGCACACAAACAACCAATAGATGCCCTCATAATGCGAGAAGCTTAATTTTTAAAAAGGCCTAGCAGGAAGCTGAGAGTAAGGTTACATCACAGCATCAAAAGGAAATGTCACTACTTGGTCTAGATTAGAACAAATGACGAAGAAAGAGTCTTATAGACAAACCCTTACAAATGGGTTAAACATTGTTAGTTTTGGTTATGTTATGCATCCTATGACAACGATTCAGGGATGTGCATGTCAAACAACCCAGTACAAGATAGGTTAATGCATGAATAACCTCCTATAGGGAATCACTTCAATAGCCACCTATTAATGCAACAATATTTTGCCTCTATAGTGACAACCACAGAATATCTTTGCATAAGGAAAACAGAATATTGAGCACGTAAACCCCTTCATACTACCATATTCATTTTGATTACTTGTAAGTTTGTCATGATACTATAAACCCCTTCATACAAATTATGCATCTCCTTCATATATTATAAAACCAAACTTTGGTTCCACACTTGTACAACATATGCTATGCCCTATACACTAATTTTTCTGCAGCAACAACCACTCTTTACTAACTACTGACCATGACAGGATGATAATCTCAGCAATAAACTTACACATTCACTTCGTCATAGTTATGGTATGATTGGATTTTTTTGTTGCACATGTAAAATTGAAGCCTCGGTAGCTGATAGTATTGTTTAACTAAAATCATGAAATTTAAAAAATATTAGCTGCTCAAGATACTTGATAGCATTATATAGTTTTCATATTTTGATTTGAGCAATCTTTTCCCATCTAAAAATGGGTATATCAACCTGACATCACTAAGGCGCCGACTAGTAGAACGAGGATAAAGAGGGAGACTTTGACCTCTCACTCATACCAGCGGTCATGGCTCTAAGAAAATTCATGAATTTAATTATGCCTCGAACCCGTGACCGGTTGGCAGTGAGGCAAGGCCTCTACCAACCGGGCTATCGTCTTAGTGGTAACATGTCTTTTCTTTACCGAAGTCATGGGCTACCACCTTAGTGATAAGGTGTCTTTTCTTTACCAAACTCATCTGTGATTCTTTCATAAACTCCACACAAATTACTCAGCTCAAAAATCTCCCAAGTCAAAGCATCAATGCTCAATCGAAGATCAAGAAGAAAAAGAGAAATCAAGAAATGGGCATGCACCTGGGCCATGGTCGTCCGAGGGTTCCTCTTGATGGATTCGCCCAATGAGAGCTTCCAAATGCACCTACAGTGATGGCAGGAAATTATCAAAAAATTACAAAAAGAAAAGGGTAAAAACTCTGATTTCAAGAGAAGTACAAAAAAAATTCCACCGTTATATTCATTAAAATAGCATCATCTGCAACAAAACCCATCTAACTTCTTCCATAATATTTAATGGCAAGAATAGAACTGGAAAGCACCGAGATTTGAAGGGAAGAATCGGATTAAACCCCCAGAAACCCTATAGAATCGAGATTGGAGACCAAGAAGAGGAAAGATAGATCGAAATACCTTCGCAGCATTGCGGAGAAGTGACAGCGAGACTCGGGATTCGAAGAAGCGAAGGGATTCGAGGTCTTGATCTCCTTCCTGCTCTTCCTCTCTTCTAGGATTTTTTCGATCTCTTCGTTTATCCTACCACCGCTTCGCGCCGAGGGAGCGGGCGCAGGTATTGGGGGACTGAGGGAGGGCGACGGAATCTCACGGCGTTTAATTATAAGAGGCTTTCGGGCAGCCTGGGGAGACGACACTGGGGGTTGGCTAATGGCTAGCGGCAAGGAAGAAAAAGGTCTACCGCCGCCCGGTGCAGTGAATCCAACATGATCATAATTTTTTATTAATCCAAATATATTCATGGCATAACGGGACGGAGTATAACTAACCTAATTATTATTTAATTTTTATTATAAAATTTTTATAAAAATTAAAATATTTTTTTTTATTATATTATTTTAACTGGATGGTGTAGCTTTTGAACTATGATATCGTAATACTGTCTCATATATTTTAAATTTTGAAATAGAATATCGTAATACTGTTTCGAATCATTTTTGAACTAAGATGTCAACTAGAATGTTGTAGATTTTGAACTAGGATGTTTAATATTGTTTCAGATCATTTTTGAACTAACATGTCGTAGATTTCGAACTAGGATGACGTAACTTTCGAACTAGAGTATCGTGATACTGTTTCATATTTTCAGTATAGTTGTCATTTTTTAACTAGAATATCGTAGGTTTTGAACTAGGATATCGTAGATTTTAAACTAGGATGTCGTAATACTATTTCATGTCATTTTTGAACTAGGATGTCATAGATTTTGAATTAGGATGTCGTAGATTTTGAATTAGAATTTCATAATACTGTTTCAGGTCCTTTTTGAACTAGGATGTCGTAAGTTTTGAACTACGGTATGGTAGCTTTTGAAATCCTAGCTTTTGAACTAGGGTATCGTAATACTGTTTCAAGATATTTTGATTTGGACAAAAATTTTAAATAAAAGATGAACGGTAATTAATGCTAGTCATGCTCAGCTCCCGTCCTATCATACCACCACAGATATATTTGGATCAATAAATAAATATAATACGGGCTATATTAAATTTACTGCATCGCACGTGATGCACAAAGAATAACTCCAGCAAGGAAACAGAGAGATGACCGAACGATGAATTTATTGCGACGGCTGCCAAAATGGCTCAGGCCCGGTCCTGGCCCAAGAAATGAGGATGTGCGGATTGGAGGAGCTTTGGAATCAACCATTGGAGTTGCCAGTGACATTGCAAACCATGGATGCGTGCTACCAGCTTTAAAATGTCAATAAATAAAAGTTACATAATTTGAAGTGATCTTGTATATGCACCAAATCATCTTAAATCAAGAATTCTATGGCATTGGCATGGTATATAGATTTTTGGACAAATAGATGGATGGATAAGGACACTAAAATATATATATATATATATATATATATAGTATTTGTTCATTGCGTTCAATAGGTTTCATTCTTGAACTCTGTCATTGGATTTTTGGAAGTGAAAAGTTCACACTTGTTGGTTGTTTAGAAAAAAAAAAAAAAAAAAAAAAAACCATCCTCGTGAATTTTTTTCCTAAAATTTTTTTTGGAGATGTTATGTAGAACAGTGAGATCTGTTAACTATAGATTCACTTCCCATGTTTGGCATGATTCCTCCTTTTTTTTTTTTTTTTTTTTTTTTTTTTTTTTTTTTGTGTGTGTGTGTGTCTCTAACTAGAAAAACAAAATATGTCCTAAATAAAAACTAAAAGATCCTAGGTTGAATAGATTAGAAGGATTTATTTTTTTATACAATGACATTATTAATTAGTAAACAAATTAAAATTACATAGTATGACATGATCTTAGATGCTAAACCAAATTTGTGATACCCTTACATGGTTGGTGGCATACTTAGGTCAAATTTTTGAACACCTACATAAAAGTTCCTGGCTATTATTCAATGAAGCACACGGGGAGAGAGAGAGATTTAAGTGTATTTGTTGGGTATTAACTATATCTATCTTGTTATTCTGTTTTGCTATTATATCCATTCTTATAATTTTTGTACAAAAAAAAGATTTTTAATATATGGATGATATTTACGGATATTATATATTGCCGACCATATATGCAATAGGAACTCGTAGTTTTTATTTTTTTTTAACTTTGTATTGTCTTAAGGATATATTATTAGATTGTTGGTTGAAAAGAAAGAATTTGGCTGGTGATGGTGAAAAAAGTTATGGATATATATAATAAATCCCGTTCATTTGGCTGACGTCAATGGTAGTCAGGTTGACGTACTCACCTACGGATGAAGAACGGCTGCGAAAAAATTAATATGCGCTGTGTATCGAACATTCTCTGGCTGGGATTGAGAAACCGTCTGGGGGTGGCCATATCCGGAATCTAACTCCTTCCCCTTTTTATTCAACCAAAAAAAGAAAGCATACGAAGTCTTAACATATTGACCGTACTAAGAGAGAGCCTCCCTTGAGTACTATTCCTAATTAAATTATAGTATTTTTGTAAATAATAATTAATTAGAAACTCATTTCTTCGCCTCAGATTTCAATTTAAAGTTTGCTCTCTTTCTCTATCTATCATTATTTGTTATGTGTTTTGCCCTATATTTTTTGTTGCATAACTATGGATATAAGAAAGACAACTTAATATCTGATCGATGCTCGTGATGTTTGTTTTGTATAAAAAGAATTTTTGCATATGCAATGCACACAACTTGCAAAAGATTATAATATACATGATAGCTCAAGAAAACTAATAATAATTGCTATATTAAAGATAGATTTCTAAGATATTTGAAGTCACAATTTAAGCCAAATATATTTGGATGAAGTTTTTGTTTCATCAAAAATTATTACATGAGGCTTAAAGTTTACGGCTAATTAATATCAACCAAGCATCCAAGTTTAGAGATTATGTGCTTGAAAATAATCTAATGTAGACTTTAGTATTGGAGGCAAGATAGCTGACAAGTGGTGTAAGCAAAGAGAAAAAAAGTTGCTAGCTTGTAAAAAGTAAATAAATAGAGGGGATGGAGTCAATGGAGTCCAAGTCCAAACCTAAAGCAAAGGTTAATAATGTGTCATGTAAAAGTAATTGTAAAAAAATGCTATATGTACACGAAAAATCTCATGAAAAGGTTGTGAACACAACTTTTAGCTAACAGTAATTTTTATATTTTAGTCCTAAGTAATACTTTAATCTCAACCATAGCCAATGTTGGGATAAATCACCTATCGTTGAAGCTTCGGCAATGCCAGGTAGTCTCACTAGCTTCTTCGATGAGATGAGATCCTACTACTAGATGCTCCCCTCGAACGAAGACCTGCAAAAAGTTTATGGACCGAGTTTCCAACAGGGACACTTCAACACTCATGTTAGTGGGGTGATCCATGCAACAGTCGGAGCTGAAGAAGAAAATGACGGGAGTCCAAGAATGAGCATGGGGGTGGCAAAAACATACCTGTGGAGAATCCCCTCTTACATTTTTATAGTTACCAAAGATAACTGCTTTTTGTTGAAAAGTAACCTCTTTTTGTTGAGCATAATAACTTTTTGTTAAGGCCAATATCTTTTGGTTAGAAATAACAGTTTTTTATTATGATAGCTTGTTTCCTCTTCGTCCACTTAGCCAAACTTCTTTTGATAGTTGACATGTACGCCTTAGTTATCAAAAGTTGGCTGCTTTATCTTACATCCAACTAAGTCATTCATGCATATTATTTTTGAAAACCAATGATTCCACTAAAGCTCAATTAGTTAGATACAGGATTTGCGGTACCATCCCGTACCATCCGATACGGGGCGTATCGTACCATACCGGCCAAGAACCGATATGGTTCATTTATAAAAAATAGTTCGGAGTACCGGATCGTTGAAAAAAATAAAAAAAAATATATTACCGATGCAATATGGTATGGTACTGTATCAGTGCATATCGCCCAATTCGGGTCTAGTTCGCACCTGATTCAGGTCAAATAATTTTTTCATGGATAAGAAAGATTTTTTAAAAAAAATTTATGGACCCGTTGTGGTACGGTACCGTAATATACTGTACCTATCGGTCGGTGATCAATATGGTACCGGTTCAGTATTCCTTGATAAGATCTTAGTGTAATTAGTTAGCCCAGTTGAGTTACTCGGCTTCTAGTGCTTGTGATCGGCCTTGGGTGAGGGCCAAAATTACTCAACTAAGACAAGTTACTCGATCAAAGTTAGTCGGCTAAAGTTAGTCAGCCATCTTAGTCATTCATCTTAGTTACCCAACTTAGTCATAATCTTAATCAGCCAACTTAGTCATTAGTCAACTTAGTCATACATGTTGATCAATCAACTTAGTCATATATCTTGATCAGTCAACTTAGTCATACATCTTGATCATTCAACTTAGTCATAGTCTGCCTCCAACTTAGATATCCATCTAGTTGGTTTGTTGAGGCCAAGTAGCTGAGTCATGGTCATAACATTGCCCCCCACTTTCAAGTCCAAAATGCTGCTGATAAAGTGCTTCGACTTTTTTTTTTGGGGCAAAAGGAATAGCGTCACTTCTTCGACCTTGACCTATGGTAGCATCCGTTCATTGGAATCATAATAGATTTTTGTTGGTACTTTGGTTTGGAGTCCTAACTTTTTGTAGCTGAGTGTTAGTCATAACTTTCTATTTCTTTATAATTTTTTTCAACAATCAACTTTTGGTTACTTTTTGATAGTAGGCTTTGATCTGACTTCTGTAGAAACTTCTTTTCAAGTATCAATGAAGCTTGTCTTTTCCGATCAATGTTTATACTGATGTCGGATTTCTAAAAATTTCTTGGTGTGTGGAATCATTTTACACTAGTTGATAAATAAGTAATGACCGATGAACAAACTCTAGCTAATTAATTGAACTTTCCCGAGAGCTCCAACTATCTTTTGGTAGTCAACTAGTCGATTTAACCTCGATGAGATGATAGTTGGATGCATCGATTAAACTTAAATGGTCAAGTATGAAGTTAACCATTTAATAATATTATCGGATATACCGATTATAGCCAGGTACTAGCTAGCTATCTTTTAATTCATCAGACATGCCGATTATAGCCAGGTATTAGCCAACTATCTTTTAATTTATCAGACATATCGATTATAGCCGGGTATTAGCCAACTCTCTTTTAATTTGTCAGGCATACCAATTATAGCCTAGTATTAGCTAGCTATTTGATATTATCGGACATACTAATGGATTTTAGATAGTAAGGTGTCAATCAATTATCCAATTGATATTGTCAGACATATCAATGGATTTTAGATAGTTGGTTGTCAGTCAACTATCTTTTATATTCATTCATCAATTTTCTGACCGAATATTAGTTACATGCATCGTCGTCACTTTTGTGGCCAAGTATTAGTTAGATGCATCGTTGTCATTTTTTTGGCCAAGTATTTGTTGGCCATATATTTCGCCGCTTTTCTAGCTAATTATTTGTTAGCCGAATATTTCATCACTTTCTTGGTTGATTATTCGTTGACCGCATATTTCATCGCTTGTCCGATCAATTGTTCGTCAACCACATATTTCATTGTTTTTCGATCATCTATTCGTCAGCCGTATATTTCATTGCTTTTTCGACTGATTATTCATCAGCCACATGTTTGTCGTTTTTTCAATCATTTATTTGCCAACCGCATCTTTCATTGCTTTTCTAATCGATTATGCATCATGTGCTCTTACTTGGCCTCCAGTGCTTGTAGTCGACTACATGTTGGGTTATTTAGCCTCCAATGCTTGTAATCGGCCTTAGGAGAGAGCCAGAGTTACTTGGCCAATGTACTCTTACTTGGCCCTGGTAGATCAACTTTTGATGTGATAATTGCTCGATGGAGGGCGATCTTGATGGCTAAGTCTGCAAAAGGTCATTGACAAATATGCTTCTCTCAGTTATCTCTTCAAATGGATAATCTCTGTACCAAAGAATCCCCTCGTCTCTATTAATATGACAAATGGATTATGGGACTGGAGTCATATTACAAGTAGACTGGATCATATGGTTTAAGCCCCTTGTCTTGTTTTCTAGATGTTATCTTCTTAAGATCTGTGGCTTAGATGGTCCGTTCCTCGAAGACCTTAAGCTCAAGCTTTTTTCCAATTCTCCCATCAACAGCTACCAAGAAGCTGCCAAGGTTCCTCAAAGGGTGAACGATCTCCTGCATGGTCACAATGGTGGCTAGGTGCGTGGAAAAGATGGTGAGCCGACCGTGGGCGAGGGTCATCGGATTGAACCTTTGTTCCATCATCTTCTTCAAGAGAAGTGATCAAATAGCGAGCACCGGGAAAAAGATGGAGGGAGATGAAGAGAAGATGCAATCGACCTAGTTAGGGAAGGGCTGGACCTCAGCCTCCATTAGTCTTGGCAAGGTGCCAGGTCTCGCAAAGATTCTTGGAGTCGACGATGCTAGGGTCGATTATGACTATGAGCATGCTGATTGACCAGCAGGTTGCAGACAGGTTAGTCCTACTACATATGGCCAGTTCGTATGGGGGAGTGGCACCACTAAGTCATCGTCCGGTACAAAGAGAAGAGCTCATGCCATCTCTGGAATGGGAACACAGCCAGCGGGGTGGCTCTTTGATGACCCCTACTGTACATCTCGATCCAGTCATGCTTGCTAAGCACCAAGATGGGGTCATTAGGTAGATGGCATCAGAATTGCTGAGCACTACGATGAGGTTGTCAAGTCTGAAGAAGGCATTGTAATTACTGAAGATGGTGCTGCACTTGCTAAGCACCATGATGTGGTCGCTAGGGCCAAAGATGGCATCATACTTGCCGAGCACCTTGATGAAGTTATCAGGGAAGAATATTTATGCATGACTCAATTGGTGCTGATAACATCCAGCACTCGACTATTGTGGAAGATGAGGGTCTTCCTCATGTCAATGGATCATCTGGCATCGCTATATTTAACTTGTTAGCAATAACAGATTTCTTGATAGGTTTTGCCACGTGGACGATGGAGATGAATCGAGGGAAGGGCCGTGACCCGGCCATGCAGAGAGGTGAGGGGGATGAAGTTGGTGCTCACCATCGATAGAGGAAGATGATGAGGAGAGTTCAGGCAATAGGAGACAACATGAAGTGGAGGGCCCTTAGATTGGACTTTGGAGACCGTCCATGAGGGTGGGAGCAATCACCACTAGCTTTGGGAGCTCTAGAACCAAAATCCATTAGATGGTCGAGGAAGAAAAAGACTATTGCTCGGAGCTCCAAGCATTGGAGAAATCTCTACTGGAAGATAATGGAGAGCCCCACTGTTGGAAGAATTTGTGCTCGTCTATCAACTTTGCATGGGGATTGTCATTGTCACAAGCACCATTTAATTCCAGTCATACTTGCTGAGCACTGCGACAAAGTTGTCGAGATAGATGGCATTGTCAGCCTCTAGGATACAGTTGTCAAGCATCGTGATGTGGTCGTCGGCCATCTTTACTGCTGCTTTGTCATATTGTTCCTTCTTGCTGATATGGAGTTAGAAGACCAAGAGGAAGTTTCTTCACAAGCCTCGACGAGTGGTGGTGAGCCTTCCCGAGCTCCGACAAGCCATGGCGAGGTCTAGTGAGGTCCAGCAGGCTATGACCAGGTCCGGTGAGCTCTAGTGGGCTATGGTGAATCGTCATGAGCTCTAGCGAGCCATAGTGCCTGTTCTTGTCCACAAGGCTCTCAAACAGGATCTTGTCTAGTGCATCGGAGGCATTGTTGATGAGCTCCTGAAGAAGATCTTCTTGCTGATGAGATGGTTAATCTTCACCTAGAAGGTAAAGATCTTTATGTTTGCTGCCATGGCTTAAAGAACTTAAGATGAGGAGATCAAGGAAAGAAGAAAGCCCTTTAGCCATTATTTTATTAGATAATGGCAGATGGGTGGGACCTTTTTGGATCAGAGGAGGAGAAAGCTCTATTATTTGGTTAGGAAGAAGAAAGTAGATGGAAGGGACATCTTTATTTTTTTTTGATGGGAGGAGGTTGAGGGCTATTTTGGGAGTGAAGAAACATTTCTCACTCTAACTTTTTTTGAGAATAAAGAAAAATAGAGAATCCTCTTATTTTATTTATAGAGTTTGAGCCTATCATGACCAAATGGATTTGTTGCTGGATGGATCGCTGAATGGATTCTTTGTTACTTGGATCTTGGTCTGCCTCCCAGGCTTGTAAATGGCTGCTGCTTCTTAGCTTCTAAATTTTTTGTTCCTCTACTTGGTACGTCAATCTATTATAGATAAATCTCTACCATTGAAGCTTCAGCAATGTCGAGCAATGTTGCCGACTTCTCCAATGGGATGAGGTCCTGGTTCTGGGCGCTTCCCTTGGGTGAAGACCTGAAAAAAATTCCTGGACCAAATTTCCGACGGAGGATAATCCGATGCTCAAGTTAGCGGGATAACATATACAATAGCCGAAGCTAAAGAAGAAAATGGCGAGAGTGTCAGAATGAGCATGGGGTAGCAAAAATATACATGTCGGGAGTCTCCTTTTACCTTTTTATAGTTATCAAAGATAATTGATGTTTGTTGGGAATTAATCTCTTTTGGTTAAGTATAACAACTTTTTGTTGATGCCAACATCTTTTGGTTAGAATTAATAGCTTTCTATCATGGTAGCTTGTTTCCTCTTCGTCCACGTAGTCGAATTTTTTTAGATAGTCGGCGTGTGTGCCTTAGTTGTCAAAAGTCAGCTATTTTATCTTACATCCAACTAAATCGTTCATGCATATTGTTTTTGAAAACCAATGATTTAACTAACCATCAATTAGTCAAATCTCAATGTAATTGGTCGGCTTGGTTGAGTTACTCGGCTTCCGGGTGCTTGTGAACGGCCTCAGGAGAGGGCCAGAGTTATTTATTTAAGACAAGTTACTCAGCCAAAGTCAGTCAGCCAAAATTAGTCAGTCATCTTAGTCATTCATCTTAGTATGCCAACTTAGTCATACATCTTGATCAGCCAACTTAGTTATTAGCCAACTTAGCCATACATCTTGATTAGCCAACTTAGTCATTGTTTGCTTTCAACTTAGTTATCAATTTGGTTGATTTGTCGAGGCCAAGTAGCTGAGTTATGACACAATAGCCAATTACACTATTTTAGTAATGTTTTAAAATAAATGTAATAATACTCCAAAAATAAAAGTCCATTTAATTCAAATATGCTCAAAATCACTAGATGCAATTTATTTCACCAATGCCCAATGTCCATGGTTAAAATAACCATGGAGAAATTCATTTTTATTTATATCCTTTATTATCCATGACCATAAGACAAGCTCCTCTTGCTTACTCATTTTTTCCACGTATTTTTTGTGGAACAAATAACCCTAACTAAATTCAAACTTTTCTTGTTATATTGAAATATATATTTATCATCAATAACGATTTATGGTAATATTAAATTTTTGTTTTTTGTCACCAGAGTTACTCAATTCAAGTTATTATATATTCTATATTTTACATATTCTAGTATCAATAATGTAGCTTTTTATATTATAGAAAGCCTAAAAGGATAGTAAACGGTTATAAGTATTAAAACAAATTATATTATATTTATTAAATAATTTAAGATGATATAATTATATTTTCTTCTACTTCATTACGATTCCATTACATCTCATCCAATTGTACATGATTTCGCCTCTAACAATTAAAGGATTCACAATGATTGATTTGATAAAACTCTTCTTTCAAAATTTTTTTATTGACTCCTATTTATATACAAATATTTGATTATAAACAAATTTTAATCTAAAAAACTAATTTTAACAGGATTCTTATCTTTTTGCTCATATAAAGTGAAAATCATATTCTCGAAACGATAAAATCAATCACTATAGATTTTTTTTTAGTAGTTTCCTTTGATTTTACTCCAATATCTTAATAAAAGATTTTCAAGATGTGTGATTGAAATAATAACCATTCTTTGGCTTAAAAAATATATTTATTAATTTATAATATTTTAATAGTAATTTTGTGGAGTTTGTATCCTCATGATCCATTGGATGCAACAAAAATCTTATACCCTTTTATTAAATCGATATTTCACATTCTAAAAATATACGGTCTTATGCCATGAAGAGTAAGCGATAAAGGTATGATTTTTTTTAGTATCCTTTTTGTTAGCGTAGAGTCTCTTTTTCGATCGGGCGGAGCTACTGGATCGCAGGCCCACTTTCTGGTTCACCTGCAAAACAAATCCTTGACCAGAGTTGCTCCGATGGGGGACACTCCGATGCCTAAGTCAGAGATGGGCTCCAGCCACAGAATGGAAAAGATTTTGAGGAGGACTAGATAGAGAAGGGAAAGACTTTGGGATTTTTAAGGGTATCTTGTGCCTTACCTCGAGCATTCCCTCTTATCGTTATTTATAAGGAGTTGTCCAGCCTGTAGTTCCATTCTTCCTCCAGTGGTTACGATGGAAGAGTTAATTTCTTTCCCACAATTTGGAATCGTGGATAGTTATTAGGCGGTTCCGGCGGCCAGGCTGGAGGTGTTGCTGCTGGAGTTACGCGCTATGATTATGTTCCGGAAATAATCGATGACAACCATTGCTTGTCATGTTCGTAGAGACTTGAGACAGGTCGAGAGCCCGTCCTCAAATTTTCCTTTTAGGGAGATTTCCATGATTGAATCAGGAAATGTCTTTGTCCTCGGATCCTCTCGAGACAGATCGAAGATCCTGTCTTTGGCATAGATCGAGGACTTGATCTTTGACATAGGTCGGAAACTATGTCTTCGACATAAGCTGAAGATCGTATCTTTGGGAGTTGGTGAAGGTCATTCTTCGGTTCAGGCTGAGGATCTTGTCTTCAAGGACCATAGGACTTGGTCTTCGACGAAGGCTGAAGACGTAATTCGAAGACCCTGTCTTCGGGTGCCGTAGGCCCATTAAGAACTTTGGCTTGTCCATAGGTTGCCTGATTTTTTTCGAATACCTTGGTCCGAAGTTTGTGGTTCGGAAGAAATGTTTTCAACCAGTCGAACCGGTGGCTGGTTCGTACTTGGACAGAGATATCCTAACAGTTGCCCCCTACTCTCAATTTTCGAAGCGAAGATTTGCCTCGAAGAGTGAGAGTATTAATGGTTTATCATTTTCCTCCTGAGAAAAGCTGTAGTGGATGATTACAAAATCTCTGATTAGATCATCTATCATAACTGCCGGCTGATTTGAGAATCAGGTGATGGACAGTTGTCATTCCCTGATTGAGGGGTGAAAAATGAGTGGGCGGGCCAGGGACTGTCTCTCCTTTTTCTATTGCACGACGTTCAACCAATCTTTTGGTTGGGATTTGAACGGTTGTCGTGGTTCCTTCCTGCCTATTGGATGATGAATGTGCTTCACCTTGGCCATTGATTCAAATGGATTATGACATTTGGTCTATTCTGTGTCAAATCAGCTTGGGGCTCGCTTTGGGGTTTTTCTTCGTTTCTTTTTGAAAAAGGGAAAAGGTCTAGCCGAGGAAGCTTCTTCAACCTCACACTTTCAGTTTTGGCCCAGCTTTTCCTGTTCTTGGCCACCAATCCTTTTCACAGGTAGAATCTCTCTTCCGCTTCTTTGCCTCGCTCTTTTATCATGGTCGAGTCTGTAGGAAGCCAAAGAGAAAAAGTCGGGCCCTCCGGGGTCGATGATGTAGTGAGTCCAAAGTTAGTTCCCAGCTCTGTTTCACCGGAAAAGGTTGCTCATCTCCGAGAATGCTATCACGTTCTCGAGGCGTTTCCTCTAATCCTTCCCACATCTAAGGAACGGGTGAACAAACCTCCTGCCGGGTGCCTGGCTGTGTACGAAGACCATTTGAAGGCTGGCCTTCGATTTTCCTTGCATCATCTCTTCATCAAAATCTTTCATCTGTACCAAGTGGTGCCTGCGCAGTTGACTCCGAATAGCATTCGGAATATTTATAAATTTTTGGTCCGGTGTCACATAGCTAATATAGAGCTCAGGACCAATTTATTTACTGCTCTTTTTATGCTTAAGAGGGATTTCCACAGTAATTGATGGTGGGTGATCGGCCCTCGATCTGGTCGCAAGATCATCAAAGATATGCCCAGCGCCATCCATAGGTGGAAACCTATCTTCGTCTTTGTGTTGTCTATCGAACCATGGGGCTTCGGTAGCGATTGGAAGGAGCTGCATTTAACCGCCAATAATGGAAAAAAGGTTTTGGCGGCCGATCAGTCCGATTATGACTTACTGACTGATTCGGAGGCCATTCCTATCCATGAGTTGTTGGAGGAGAGGAATCTCCATCTTGCAGGGATTAGCAAGTTCCCTGTGTTAGGTATAAATGATGAAAATTTTTGCCTCTTCTCTCTCATTCTTGTTGTAGTTTAGTTGACTCAGAGGGGTTTTTCTGTTTGTAGGTGGCAGAATGAAGCCTAACTTGAGCTGGCTCCGCCAATCTTTCGAGAAGAGGGCAGCTCATGCCCCTCCTAGAAGATCGGCGGTTCGGAAGAAAGCCCGAAGGGATGGTCCCAAGAGGAGTGAGAGCACTTCATCCTCCAGAGGAGCCTCTGAAGGGAATGTGGCGCCAATGATGGAGGCCCCCACAGGGGCTCAGCTAGTTGAGCCTTCACCGGTGGTTACCTCTCCAATTCACACAAGGGAGAGTCCGCCTCCGATGGCTGATGTGCCTCCACCTTGCCCCCTGCAGTTGATAGGGGCAAGGCGCCACAAGTCGAGAGAGAGTCTGTTTGTGAGGCTTCTCCAGCTGGGAGCCGTCCCGTGGACTCTTCGAAGCTTTCCTCCATGGGGGGATTGTTGGTCCCCGCCGTGGCTAGGCAGGTGCTGAAGGACACGTTGCTGCCTCATGATTTGGTAGTTATCCGAGGTCGAAGCCTCGCCAGAATATCTGACTCCGTCTTTTCTTCTCTGCAACAAGTGAGCCCCTCATCATTTTTTTCTTTACCTGGAAGATTGTTCGGTCCATAACCTCACTTTGTCGATGTAGCTGGTCTATGACATCACCTTCATGGAGAAGGGCCTGGGGAATGTCGATAGCCTCATCCCTGGCCTTAAGGAGGAGCTCCACACGGCCAGGGCTGAAAAAGAGGTGTCTGAAGAGCTGAGGCATTCTATGGAGAATCGTCTTGTTCGTGTAGATGCCGAAGTTCGCGACCTGAGGGGTGAGCTGAAGAATGCCCATTTGACAATCGCGGGGCAAGGGGCTGAGTTAAGGAAGAGTAGAGAACACGCCAATTCCTTGGAACAATCCCTCAAGGAGAATCAGGAAAAGGCAGAGAGCCTAACCAAGGTGGCCGAGGAGGCAATCAGAAAGGCTGAAGAGGCATCCTTAAGAGCCAGAGAGGCATCTTTAAGGGCCAAAGAGGCGGCCTTGGAATCTGAGGTGGCTAGGAGAGAGTCCGAAGTCCTGAAAGAGTTGGCGGCTAGAGCTGTAGCAAATTTTAGGAAGTCCTCACAATTCCAGCAGGAAATGAATGAGGCGACCTTGTACAGCTACTAGCACGGTTTTAATGATGGACTCGCTAAGGTCAGTGAGGTTTTCCCTAACCTTGACCTTTCTGCTGTCCATGCTTCCATCATTGCGGAAGAAGAAGAGGAGGGAGCCGAGGCTGAAGAAGAGATCAGAGGGATGTCAAGTCCAAGGGAGGATATTCCCAGCATAATTTTGGCCCAGGTTGATGAGGCCGAAGAGGTTCCAGGCTTGGAGGAAAAAACTCTCGTCGTAGCCGAAGACGTGAATGTGATCCTGATTCCGGCCCAAGAGGGAGCTCGACTGAGGAGGTGGTCCAGGTTGAAGACCCTCTGGACTCAACCCAATTTCAGGAAACTCTCTCTGCACAAATCGACAGGCTGCTCCAATCTTGCGATGCTGGGTCTCCTCCAACCGATGCTTAGGGATCTGTGTACCTTTAGGCATTGTATCTCTTCTTTATTTCCCTCTGAAATGTAACTAATGAACTATTCTGAATTTCCAAGTGACTTTCTCCCTTTGTACATGTTATGCCATATTTTTTAATACAGTTTACGTAAGGTTTCTGGCTTTGGTGATGACTTGAATTTCATTGCTCTTTTTTCTTTTTTTGGTCGAGGGGCCGAAGCCAAAGACTGTTCGGCTCGTGGCCGACGTCGAAGATGATTTTCGAAGCAAATTGGAATGTCGTTGTCGAAGACCGTCCATGATCAAACTAGGCTGATGTCAGCCTTTTTCTATAATTAATCTGCCCATCTAGGAATGGACACAACGGATAGGTATCATTTTCTTGTTGATCGATGATCAAGGAACATTGATTATGATTATCGTTGCCCGTGATGAGTGTGTTGATATTCGAACGGTCGCATTTTCATGCGCCCTGGGTGCTGCCATATCCTTCCTTTTCGAAAGGGAGCCATTAATGCCATCGCCACACGATGAAGATTCTTTTAGATTTGAAGTGCCGGCGGTTGCCATTTCAATAGTAGATATTGGTTATTATACCGCTCTTGAGCGGTCATCTGGGTCTCGAGGCGTCGCTCCGACACGTGGCATCTTTTGGTGCATATGGGAAAGGGCATGGAGCACATTTCCTTGTGGCTAGTCATGGGTGTAAGGTCCTTATAAATGGGACCTTGTCCTCCCCTGTCAAAGGCCATCACAATCTCAGACTTTCACTTTGGAAATTTCTCTTCTTTCTCCAGCGTCCCGGCGAAATGAAGTTCAGTGTTCCTGAGCTTCAAAGGGCGGCGAAGAAAAGAGCCATCAGTACCGGAGCAAGGGGCAGCCCAGGATTCCTCAGGTTGAGCGACGACGATGACCCATTCATTGATCGCTTGGAGAGAAGGGTCCGTGTCCTGGAGGCTCAACTGGAGCAGGCCAGGGCTCAGGTTGAGGCGGCCATCGCAGAGGCGGTGGAGGCTAGGAAGAAGGTGGCAGATGCCATCTCGAACTTCAAGGCATCCTCTGCTTTCAAAGAGGAGGTTGCCGAGGTGGCTCTGGATTCTTATCACCAGGGGTTCCGGGAGTGCAGGGATAAGGCCTTCAAGTACTATAACTTGAAGGGCCTTGGCAACATCAAGCCCTCCGTCTCCTTCCCTGGACATGAATTCGACTCTGATTTCGAGGAGGAGTCGGATTCTGATCCAGATGGGAACCCCGGGGCTCCTTCATCCTCCTTGCAAGACACCCCCCGCCGGCATGGGAAAGGGCCGGCAGGTGGTCATTAGATGTGCTTTTCCATATCCTGCAATCTTTTTTTTTTTTGTAAAAATGCAAAAGAAATGAAGGCACTAATTTTCTTCCTGCTTTTTTCTTTTTCTATGAATGATATTTCTTTAAATCCCACAAAATGTGAACTCAAAAGTTTGATGTTGGCAGAGTGGGTGATGTAAAATCACTTCTACACGTTTTCGGGTTTTCCGTAGGGTAGGTTACATGAACCATCCCTGTGCCTTCGATCATTTTGGTAGCCTGATTCGGCCGTCCGTTGTGCTCGTCGGACATACCGATAAGGTGAGTGGATCAGACTCTCCCTTGTGCCATTAGCCGATCTCTTCGATCAGGCTGAAAAAATTGCTGCCAACCTGTTGTTGCAACGGGTCATTTAAACTTGGACATATTTGTACAAAAGATTCTGGGGATTTGTTTATTGATAATACTTGCGAAGATTTTGCACATTCCATGGCCGGGACAACATTTTACCGTCCAAGGTTTTGAGTCGATATGTTCCCGGACGTATGACCTTTTCAACTTGGTACAGTCCTTCCCAGTTGGGAGAAAGCTTTCCTTGTTCAGTTGGCCTAGATATTTCAACTCTTCGTAGCACTATGTCCCCCATGCAGAAAATCTGTTCCTTTATCCTGGAGTTGTAATATTTGGCTACCTTTTGTTGATACGTCGCCATTTTCATCTGAGCATGGAGTCTGGTGCTTTGCAATAGATCAAGGTCAACTCTTCGACGGTCGGAATTTTCAGGCTCTTCATATTTATCGATTTTTAGAGATTGGAGGGAGACTTCGATAGAAGGAACGGCTTCAGTACTGTATGCCAGGTTGAATGGAGACTCGTCGATGGCCGTTCTTGGGATAGTTCTGTATGTCCAGAGGATGGAGGTCAGCTCTTCTGTCCAAAGTCCTTTGGCAGCGTTCAACCTCGTCTTCAGATCATAGAGAATGGTCCGATTAGTTACTTCGGCTTCTCCGTTGGATTATAGGTGGGCAACGGAAGTCAGCCTGTGTTGCACATGGTACTGAGCATAGAAGTCTTTAAACTTTGGATTGTCGAATTGCCTTCCATTATCAGTGATTATTGAGTGTGGAATCCCGAACCAAAATATGATGGAGTTTTTTATAAAATTCTTGACCTTACCCTCTGTGATTTGGGTTAGCGGTTCGGCTTTGACCCATTTTATGAAGTAGTCAATAGCCACAAGGAGGAATTTCCTCTGCCCAGATGCGGAGAAATGGGCCAAGAATATCCATCCCCCATTGAGCAAAAGGCCAAGAGGCTGTCAGCTGGGTCAAGTGACTCGCTGGTTGTCTCTGAATGTTGGCATATCTCTAGTATTGATCACATCTTCGTATGAAATCGGCCGAATCCTTTTGGATAGAGGGCCAATAATATCCTTGGCATATAATTTTATACACCAAGGACTTGCCCCCTAATGATCTCCGTATATCTCCTCGTGGACCTCTCTCAAGGCATAGTCAGCATCTGACGGTCCCAAGCATTTCAGCAGGGGCTGAGAGAATGATCTCTTGTAAAGGGCTCCGTCTAAGATGACATATTGAGATGCCATCTATCGGATCTTTTTGGCCTCTGCCTTGTCCTCTGGCAACACACCTTCATTTAAGAACTTGATAATGGGATCCATCCAGCTTGGCTTGGTCTCAATTTGGTGCATCTCCATAGCTTTTTTAGCTATACTTGGGGCTTCAAGGTGCTCAACGAAGGTGCGACTAAGAGATTCTGAGGTTGTAGTAGCAAGTTGAGACAGCGCATCTGCCTGGGAGTTCTCCGATCGAGGAACATAAATGATTTCGAAATATTCCAGTTGAGAAGATAAGATTTGTACTTTCTTCAGGTATTGCACCATGGTGAGGTCTCTGGCTTCATATTCTCCTTTAACTTGATTTACTACCAGATGGGAGTCCGAAAAAGCCTGGAGTCTCCGAACTTCTAAACTCTTGGCGATCCAAAGACCTGCAAGTAGAGCTTTGTATTCAGCCTGGTTATTTGAAGCACGGAAGGAGAACTGGAGTGCATACTCTATCATGTGGCCATCGAGTTCAGCCAGTATAAGGCCAGCTCCGCATCTAATGGAATTGGAAGCTCCATCTACATGGAGCACCCAATCGAACTCCGTATTCTTCGAGTTTCCTTCTTCTGCTGGAGGCACTTCATCTTCGGACTTCCAGGTGCATTCAGCTAGGAAATCTGAAAGCACCTGGGCCTTCATAGCTGATCGAGGCTGGAAGCTAATATCGAACTCGCTTAGTTTCACAACCCACTTGGCTATCCTTCCGGAGGTATCAGGGCATCGGAGAACGGCTTTGAGGGGTTGATCAGTCATCACCACGATGGCGTAGGCATGGAAGTAAAGCCGTAGTCACTTTGCCGCAATTATCAGAGAGTAGATTAGCTTCTGCATGTTTGAATATCTTGTTTTAGCATCATGCAGAACTTTGCTAATGTGGTAGATTGGCTTGTGAGAGCCGTCTTCTTCTCTTCGGATAAGGACTGAACTGACTGCCTCGTCCGAGGCGAAAAGGTATAAATAAAGCACCTCCCCCTCTTGAGGTTTGGAAAGTAAAGGTGGGGTCTCCAGGTATTTCTTCAACTCTTCAAAGGCAGTATGGCAATCTTCGGTCCATTCGAAGCCTCGAGACTGTCGAAGTTCCTTGAAAAATGGAAGACATTTCGTGGCTGAGCGAGAGATAAACCTGCTTAAGGTGGCAATCCTCCCTGTCAGCTGTTGGACTTCCTTTTTGTAGGATGGATGCCTCATGTCCTTGAGAGTCTGAATTTTCTCAAGGTTTGCTTCAATCCCTCGTTTGGTAATGAGGAAACCCAGAAACTTGCTCGAAGTGACCCCAAAGGTGTATTTCGTTGGGTTTAGCTTCATTCAATGGTGTCGCATGGCACTGAATGATTCCTCCAGGTCTTGGATGTGATCTTTTTTAAGGAGGCTCTTGACGATCATGTTGTCGACATAAGCCTCCAAGTTTTTCCCCAACTGGTCCTTGAACACCTTGTTAATTAACCTCTGAAATGTTGCTCCAACATTCTTGAGCCCAAATAGCATCATCTTGTAGCAATACAGACCTTTATCGGTGATGAAGGCCATTTTCTCTTCATCTTGGGGGTCCATTTGGATCTGATTGTAGCCAGAAAAAGCGTTCATGATGCTTAACAATTGGTGGCCGGTAGTGGCGTTGACCAGCTGGCCGATTTTTGGGAGAGGAAAGCTGTCCTTTGGGCAAGCCTTATTAAGGTCTATGTAGTCGATGCAGATCCTCCACTTGCCACTAGCTTTCTTTACCATTACCATATTGGCCAACCACTCGGGATAGTGGACTTCTCGGATGAACCCTATCTTGAGGAGCTTGCTCACTTCTTCATCTATTGCTTTTTGTCTTTCAAGGGCAAAGCTTCTCTTCTTTTATCAGACTGGTTTATACCCAGGGGCAACTTCCAGTCGATGAGTGATTACTTTGATGGGAATCCTTGGCATGTCTGAAGTCGACCAGGCGAAGACATCAGTATTATCCCTGAGAAAGCAAATCAGCTCCGTTCTGATTTTTTCATCAAGCATACTTCCGATCTACACAACCTTGGTGGGGTCCTCTTTAGTTAAGGGTACCGAGATTGTTCTCTCCATAGGCTCACCAGAATCTATAGTCGAGTCCCTCGGATCTAGCTGATCCCAATTGGTGGGATCATTAGAGTGCTTGTCCTAGATCATCAAGCATTGTCGTGCCACTCTCTGGTCTCCTCTTACTTCTCCAATGGCATGTCTGGTGGGAAAGCGCACCAGGAGATAGTAGGATGATACTACGGTCCGGAATTTGTTCAGGACAGGTCGTCCCAGAATGTTGTATGCTGAAAGGATTTGGACAACCGTGAAATTGATCGGTAGTGTCTTTTGTCGAGGTTCAGTATCGAGGGTTACAGATAGTACTATTTCTCCCTCGGCATCAACCTGATTCCCTCCAAAGCCGGTAAGTGGTATAGGGGACCTTCGTAGCTTGTCTCTAGGCAAACACATCCGAGAGAATGCATCATAGATCAAGACATTCATCGAACTTCCATTATCAACTAGGATTCGTTGTACATCATAATTAGCCACAACGGTCGAGATTACAATAGGATCATCGTGCGGGAGCCGGACTCCCGCAAGGTCATCGTCGGAGAAGAGAATAGCATCATTGTCCTTAAGTCGCTTCGGGACATCGTCTTCATCTCTTCTCCAATTGACAGGTCGATGTATCATCCCCACGTCTCCATTGGTGGGCCGTTGATTTGGCAGTTCAACTTCTTCAGGAGCTGATTTGGGAACAGTAACTTCTGACTGAGGTCCTTGGCGACTAATGTACCACCCCAAATACTCTCTCTTGATGAGATCCTCTATTGCATCTCTCAGTTGGATGCATTCTTTGGTATTATGCCCGTGGTCCTGGTGGAATCAGCAGTATTTATTCCTGTTCCTTGTGGAAGAGGATGCTTTCATGGGACGTGGCCGCTGGAGATAGTTTTCTTTTTCTATCTTCAAGAGAATCTTCTCACAAGAGAGGTTGAGGGGGGTATAGGAGTCGAATCTCCCGCCCGATGCTCTGGGCCTGGGAGGATTTCTTCAGCGGTCAGCATACTTGTTGTTATTATTGGAAATAGGGGGGCCTTGTCCCTTGTTGTTTTTCTTCTTCGAAGGGGGTTTCCCTTCGATTAGTCATCGATTTGTCGCCTGCTCTTTAGCATCGGCATATTTCTGAGCCCTCGACAGGAGCTCAGCATAGCTTTTGGGAAACTTCTTATCCAGGAAAAATGTGAGCCTAGATGTACAAAGTCCCTTCTTCAATGCAGACATGGCCATATGCTCGTTGAGATCGAAGATCTCGACTGTGGCCGCATTAAACTTGGAGATGTAATCTCGCAGGCTTTCTCCTTCATTCTGGTAAAGGAGGAACAGTGTGTCTGTATTCCGGGGGGTCTTGCGACAAGTCCTGAAATGCAAGATAAATAATTTTTCTAACTCGGAGAAGGAATCGATGGTACCTAAGCGTATGCTCGAGTTCCACATTCGAGCAGCTTTCTTTAAGGTGGCTGGGAATGTGAGGTAGTACATCGCATCCGAAGCTCCCTGGATCATCATATGGGCCTTAAAACTACCCAGATGGTCAAGAGGATCAGAGGTGCCGTCATAGGGTTCCATCTGGAAAACTCTGAAGTGCCGAGGGATGACCTCGGCCATGATGAGTCGGTGTAGGGCGGGCGCATATCACATACCACCAAATTATTGTAATCTCTCTGCTCCCGCATTCTCACCATCTCCGATTTGATGGCCTTAAATTTTCCATTATAGTCAGGGAGAGCCTGCTTTGGCGCTTTCTCTATGGGAGTAGTCTTCAGAAGAGGGTGAGGAAGTTTGCCTAGATCTTTTCCCTCTCTGCGGGGAATCAGTGGGCCTAGGCATTCTTGAACTTTGACTTTCAGGAGAGGGCCGAGGACGAGGGGAGAGATGTGTGGACCCCTCTCGAGAGACTCTCTTCCTCCGGGATCAAGAGCTATGTCTGGAGATGGCCGGCGGATGCCCCACCTGAAAAGCTTTATTTTGGAAGTCTTGAACCATAGCCGTGAGGTTAGTGACCTGGTTCAGGAGAGCTTCAAATTGTTGCTATCCCACGATAATTATGGGAGGTGGAATGTTGTTCTCTGTCGGGGGTGCACCCCTCTGGGATGGAGCATGATTTCAACTTGTCGAGGCAACCTGAGTCTTCCCTCTCGCCATCGAAAATTTCTTACTTCCCCTTGGTTAAAGAGGGGAGCTTGACAATGCAAATTGCACAGGACTCCCCTTCCTGGCATGCTAATCTATTGGTGCAGAGTCCATTTTTCGACCGGGCGGAGCTACTAGATCGCAGGCTCGCTTCCTGGTTCACCTGCAAAATAAATCCCTGGTCGGAGTTGCTCTGGTGGGGGACACTCCGATGCCTAAGTCAGAGGCGAACTCCAGTCACAGAATGGGAAAGATTTTGAGGAGGACTAGATGGAGAAGGGAAAGACTAGAATTTTCAGGGGTATCTTGTGCCTTACCTCGAGCATTCCCTCTTACCGTTATTTATAAAGAGTTGTTCAGCCTACGGTTCCATTCTTCCTCCAGCGGTTATGATGGGGGAGTTAATTTCTTTCCTACAATTTGGAATCATAGATAGTTATTAGGTGATTCTGGCAGCCAGGTCGGAGGCGTTACTGCTAGAGTTACATGCCATGATTATGTTCCAGAAATAGTCGATGACAACTGTTGCTTGTCATGTTCGTAGAAGCTTGAGACAGGTCGAGAGCCCGTCCTCAAATTTTTCTTTTAGGAAGATTTTCGTGATTGAATCAGGGAATGTCTTCGTCCTCGAATCCTCTTGAGATAGATCGGAGATCCTGTCTTCGGTATAGATCGAGGACTTGATCTTTGACATAGGCTGGAAACTATGTCTTCGACATAAGCCGAATATCGTATCTTCGGGAGTTGGTGGAGGTCATTCCTCGATTCAGGCTGAGGATCTTGTCTTCAGGGGTCGTAGGACTTGGTCTTCGACGAAGGCTAAAGACGTAATCCGAAGACCTTGTCTTCGGGTGCCGTAGGCCCATTAAGAGCTTTGGCTTGCCTATAGGTTGCCTGATTTTTTTTCGAATATCTTGGTCCAAAGTTTGTGGTTCAGAAGAAATGTCTTCAGCCGGTCGAACCGGCGGCTGGTAAGTACTTGGACCGAGATATCCTAATAATTTTTTTATTCAAAAAGGTTTTTGGGATGTGCTTTTCAAAAACTAAAACAAATAACATAATGGTGCTTATTAATTTTGAACAATAGCGTATCAAGAAGATGTTAGGCATATTTTATTAAAGAGCATTTGGTTTTACTTGTAGAATATTTACAATAAATATATATCATTAGCCAATTCTTTGATATGAATTAGTAGATAGTTGTTGTGTATTCTTAATTTATATACATATAATCCATTCATAAATTGTAGGAACTAGATAGTAAATGACATGGTAAAAATAATAAAAATATGAATTTTGTTGATTCAAACTATTACCGATATTATGGCCCATTTGGTTTGTGAGAAGCTTTTCTTTCTAAAAAGTAATTTTCTAGAAAGTAGCTTTCTAGAAATAAGATTTTGACATGTATATTTGATCATAAAAAATTGATTTATTTATGATAGTTTATGTCTGGTTGAGCATTTATTTTTCTAAAATATTATGTAAAATATCTATTATATCCTTAATAGATATAAGATCATATATGTTTACTCACAAACTTTGTATAAATAATAATAATAATAATATATTTATATTAATATAAATATAATATTAGATTGTAATAATTTGTTATATTAATATGATACTAGTATAATAAATTTATTATAGGTATAAATATAATATTAAATATAATATAAATATTAATATTATAGTAGTATAATATTAAAATAATATTATAAATATTATAAATATTATAATATTTATATTAATATAAATATTAGGATTATGTTACTATTTAATATTTTATCTTAACCATCTATTAATATTTTATAAAATTTTAGTCATGGATCCTAAAAGAATATTTTTTAATAAAAAATTATCACCTTCTATGCCATGAAAAGCAAAGTTATTAAACCTAGCTCGGACCTTAATCCAAACACAACACTAGGTCACCGGGTCAACAATTCAATCATCGGTCAACGGTTAAATTGGTGGGTCGATGTATAGAGCAAAACAATTAAGAATCCATGTATTCACTAATCCGTTTCAATTATATTTAATATTTCTACTATATCAATATGATTCAAAATCATTGTTCCTTTCCTGGATTATAATTTAAACAATCTTATACTACTGTGCAGCACACCTGGCATTGGGTTGATGATGTTCATTAACATCTTGGAAGCATATAATCATTGAAAATGTTTACATTGTGAACTAATAGGCTTGTACACTTTTTCGTAGAGGTTTTCATCCTTAAATGCTTGCAAACACATTTCAGGAGTTCTAGAGTTTGAAACTTGAGATTAGATTGCTTGGTGACCAAATAACCCCCAATCAACACCATAGTTGTCAACTCATTTGTAGGGTTGAGCTAAAACGGGATGGCTTTTGAAACTATCCTTTAGTTGTCACTTTCCAATTAACAATCTCTCCAATAAAAGACCACACCAGCCATCTCCTCTATCTCCCAATCCAATGAAAATGATCCCAAGTTCCCAACTCCTACACCGGCAACGGCAATAGAGGCAACCAAGCTCGGTGGTGAGTGACGGTGAGCAATCCGAAGAGGATTGGAGAGGTCAAGGAGGCATGTTGTAGAGGACGGTGGTGAGCTAGTTAGAGGGGTGCGACGGAAAAAATGCCACTCAATTTATCTAAAGGACAATCCAAGGAGGAAGAAGAAGAGTCAGAGCTCCTTTGTCCTCGTCACCACTACCGACAAGAGTATTTTAATCTTGATTATTTTATTATTATTAATATGAAATTAAGTTATTTATATCAAATTTTATGTTTAGAATATAAATTGTAAACTTAATTTTAGTAATTACACTAAAGTATGTAGTTTAGATCTAAAATTATTTTATTGATATATGATGCATATAAAAATGTTTAAACCTAATTTTAGAAAAATAAATCATGATTAATTACTGGAAATAAAAGTTGATTGGATCTAGAATTATGATTAAAGGTCAAAAGTCAATTCATAAAACTTAGATTTTGGGTTAGCTCGAATCAGGTTAAATTACTGGGTTAGACCTAAGGTTAGAATTTTATTAATATGACCTTAGAGAAATTGATTCAAATTAACCAAACATTAATTAGATTTAGATTAAAAGGTCTTTAGATCAATTTTATAGTAATAGGTTGATCAAGTCCATATTATTAAATGGACATAATTCTGGATCAGTGGTTAGACCCAGGTCTTTACACTACAGTGAACAGGACTTTTAACGATGCTTAAATTGATCTTTACCGATGCTTTAAAGCGTCGATAAAAATATCTTCGACGCTTGCAAAAGCGTTGCAAAGCGAAGAGTGGAGACGGTTTTTCCCGACGCTTTGCAAAAGCGTTGCAATAGCATCGGGCGTTTTCCCGATGCTTTAAAGCATCGGTTATTACAGTTATTGCCGACACTTTAAAGCGTCGGATATAAAAGTATTGCCGACGCTTTTAAAAAGCGTCGGAAATATATTATTACTGATATTTTAAAGCGTCGTTAAAAACGTAATTACTGATGCTTTAAAACATCAGTAATAACGATAATTACCGATGCTTTTTAAAAGCGTCAGTAATTATCGATGGAATAAAGATATTCCCGATGCTTTAAAGCATCGAGAATTTCATTTTTCGAAAAAAAAATTATTTTAAAATTTAAAATCTATACAATTTTTTTAACCTGTACATAAATAAGATATATTCCAATTTCATTCCAGGCATTCATCATACGTCCAAACATAAATCAAAATATAAATCCAAAAATATAATACATTACAATTTAATATTAGTTTGTTACACATGTTTGTTTAACAAAATTAAAAAATACATGAAAATACATAGAGTGAAATAATAAAAAGTCGAGGTCAATGATCTGCAGGAGGTAGATCGTCATCCGGTCCATGTGGATCTGATGCTCCAGAAGCCTATAAAAAAATATTTAAAATATTTAACTTACGAAACTATTAATGACATGGGGATTATATAAATTATTGATTTAACATAAAAATATATATTTAAAATCATATATATATACCTGATGTGGAACAAATATCTGTATGACAGATGTAAGCCGCTCAATGTGCTGTCTCATGCTATCCATTGCTGCTCTATCGGCATCAGCTCTCTATCGTATCTCCTCTACCTCGGCACGGCTCTGTCGAATCTCCTCAGCACGGCTCTGTCGCATATCCTCTATCTCCTCCTCGAGTCTGCGAACACGTGCATCCTGAGCACTATCTACAGCCTGACGTGTATGTGTATTGACCGCAAATAACTGAGTAGGGGTGACTCCAACTCCATATCCCCTCACTCGACCGTAGTGCTCCGGGCCCATCAACTCTGTAAATATCTCGGCCTCGATGCGACTACTCTGCGTAGATGCTGTAGAATCATTAACACGCTCAGCAATAAGAGTTGTAGCTCTTTCCTGTATAAATTTAGACAAATAGTAGGGTTTTAAAGATTAACAAATTATAATTTAAATCGTTAGATGAATTAAATGTTAATAACTTACATATATATCCCTCGACTCATCTCTGACAAAAGTGCCTTCACGATGAGTATGAGTTATCCGATAAAACTTTACCTGACCGGGTTCCCTCCCATGCTCATTGGCCTACAAGAAATATTATAATTTTAAGCAAATAACTCAAACTATTTAAAAAATTATTTAAGTATCAAGATATATATGTATCGTGATACATCGTCCGCGATACATATATGTATTGCGATACATCGTCCGTGATACATATATGTATCGCGATACATCGTCCGCGATACATATATGTATCGCGATACATCATCCGTGATACATATATGTATCGCGATACATCATCCACGATACATCGTCTATGATACATCGTCCATGATACATATATTTATCGCGATACATCGTCCGTGATACATATATGTATTGCGATACATCATCCATGATATATTGTGCACGACACATATATGTATCGCAATACATCATCCGCGATACATATATATGTCCTGCGACACATATATATGTACCGCGATACATATACATATACCACGATACATAAATGTATCGTTATAAGAAATAACTTATCCTAGCACCTCTAAATCCTAGTATTTAGGTAACTTGATGTTGTCATCAAGTGATATGTTGCAAGATTAGGACATAATTTTGAAATATCCTGTAAGGACTTAATAAGAACTACTTAATCTGTATCATACAAAATTAAAGGAATAGTTTAAGAAACTTACGAACTCCTGCCTGACTCGCGCATAACTCTTCGATCCTGATATGTGGGGAACAGACTGAGATGCTCGGGCAGCTCTACCAATATCAGAATATGTCTGCAAAATCAAAAAGAGAACTCATATCAAGAAAGTAATATATATATATATAATATACCATATTCTTTAATAAACTTGCTTCAAATAAATTAGAAGATACCTGTCCCCTGTCAGAAAACCAGTAGTGAACCAACTCCACCCACCGATGTGGGGGTACATTAGGAGGATAGGTACCAACTACCTGCTCCTCTGTCATACCCGGCAACTTGTACTTCGTCTTCAACTGGGCTTTATAATCTTTTCATTTCTGGTTGAGAGATTTCAGTACAAAGTCATGGGAGGATGGAGGAAGTACAAACTTACCCTACAAAACAAAATAATTAATAATAATATAAAACATAGTAATATTTGAACTATACAAGATAACAAATAATTTAATACAAATTTTTTACTTGTATAACTCGAAGAATCTCTACTTTATACATCGGAAACATATCATTCCACTTAGCATAGCTAAGTGGACAAAGCTGATGCCTCCGTGCAACTGTCCCCAGAAAAAGAGCTCAATAAGCTGGCGACTTTCTTAATTGGCTGCCCCAGCTCATTGCACTCAACCAATATCCTCTCACCCTCGGGCATCTGCCAAACATCACGTACTATTGTAGGCCCGCGCCTATGTTTGACACTCCCCGATCCATCTGCATAGAAATAGATAAAAGTAAGCTATAATAAAAAGTGTAATCAAATTTAAAGTTACCAAGGATATTGGAATAAATTACCTTGAATATGTATCCCATCATCTGCTGGATCGACGGGAGGGTCATGATGCCCCGAGGATGATGGAGCTGCAATAGTATGCAGTGTGGAAGGAGAGGAAGGACCGGCATGAACATTCTCCAAAGTACTAGTCTCAGCATGCTGTCCAGAAGAACTATCGGTCTCTGTCCGGGAGTGCTGGAACTGCACCCCAAGAAAGCATCACCCGCGAGGCATCGTATGACCTATCATTTACATCAGAGATAGAATTAGTGAAGATAAATAGTAATTTAACATAATAATTACTATAAATTGTAAACATTATAAAATTTAATACCAATAAGAATCAATCATTAGCGTTTTCTTCAACTTCTGTCCTAACCAAGGGTATTGTAGCATGTACGTCATCAACTGGTACAAAATTGAATGGCATGGAATGCGTATAAGTATCATCATCTTCCAGTTGTCTTCCCATATCATATAAGTCCCGAGGTTTTGTCTTAATAACAATAGCCCAATCCTTGTCCTTTGCTTCTTGTACGAAAAATACTTGACGAGCTTGAGAAGAAAAGATAAATGGATCATCCTTCAATAAGACACCAGTATGTATCAACCTTGTAAAGTTTACAAGTGTAAATCCATTTGCATCTTTTTTCAAACCCCTTGATGAATTTATATCTACCCAATCACATCTAAATAATATGACTTTAAAAATTTCATAGTAATCTAACTCGTATATATCTTTAAGTGCACCATAATAAGTCTTTCTATCAGCTTCTACCATAACACCGCTATTCTGTATTTTTCTAAATTTCTCACGATCTTTAGTGTGAAATTTAAATCCATTGATTATGAAACCATTATATCTGATGATAATTTTGTTCGATCCTCGAGCCAGGGCTATTAATTCATCTGAATAATTCTTCTCCATCATTGTTGATACCTAAAGAATCATAAAAATTGTTAGCATGTTATTCGATATGAAATCTATACATATATTTTTTAAATATATGTCAAACCTGTTTTGAAAGCTATGCAGAAAATAACTCGACTAACCATCGCTGCTCAATCCTTAGATTAGGTTGAGTGCAATGACTAGCTTGTCGCTGAGACATTAAAAATTTACTGCATAAAAATATAATTATTAAAATAGTTTCAAAAATAATATATGATATTTAAAACCATTGAAATATATTAAATATGCTAACCTTCGATAGTTAGATATTATTTCACTATGAAATAACACATAACGGTGTGCTTGTGCAATTGATTTATAGTCCAATACAATATGTTGCCGCTCTCGTCGCCGCGCCCGTGGCTCCGGTCCGTGGATCCTTCCTGACCGCCTGGCGAGGGAGCCTCCCCGGCTGCTGCAAACCTGCAAGGAGTTAGAAGACCCTGGCCGGGGATCCCGGCGAGGGAGCTCCGACGGTCAAGTTAGTAGACGACGAGAAGGAACAGACTCTCCAAGGCGGACCCCCCGAAAGGGTTCCAGACTTAGCGAGTTTACTAGTAAGAAAGGCACTCTGGGGACCGGAAATTCGACCGGGCCTCCTTGCCGAGCTCACACCGAATTATCCCCTCTCGGGATCTCGGATCTCTCTCTCTCGGAGCGAGGCCTCTTGCCGCTGCTTTCCTCCTTGTCCCCAGGCTTGTTCGCTTACCTTGTCGTCCCCAGATTCCTTCCTTTTATCTCCTCCCGTCGTTTGCCTGTCTTCTCCTCCTGGGAGGCTCCCCTCCCCCGTCCCTTTCTCTTTCCCCTTTTCGGTGAGGAGGGCCAGGCGGCTTTCCAACCTCGTCCACCGAGCCCAGCAAGGAAAAGGCAAAGTTAGGAAAGCGGGGGGGGGGGGGGGGGTGGCGCTGGTAAGGCGGCCGGTCAGATCTCGGGCCCAGTGAGAGCGCTCTCTTTCCCGAGTGTGGGCGCCATCCATATATCGGGCCTGCTTTGTCAGAATCGCGCCTCTTGACTGCGGGACCTATCGGGCCGATGCAAATGGTGTTTCGCGTGCCGCCGCCATCCGTACGAGGCACCGTCTGTGATGCGTACGGCCCGAGGGATGACCTCGGGGCCTGTGCCTCCTTCCCTGGGACCTTCTCCATACGGGCGGCCTGGCTTCGGCCGAGGTGGGCCCATCTTCGGGGGCCACCTGGCGAAGGAGCGAAGGATCCGCCGACCTCGGCCTAGGTGGGCCCCTCCTGGGTTGACACCTGGCGAGGTGGCAGGAGGTCGCCTGGCTTCGACCGAGGTGGGCCCGTCTTCGGGGGCCACCTGGCGAAGGAGCGAAGGATCCGCCGACCTCGGCTTAGGTGGGCCCCTCCTGGGTTGACACCTGGCGAGGTGGCAGGAGGTCGCCTGGCTTCGGCCGAGGTGGGCCCGTCTTCGGGGGCCACCTGGTGAAGGAGCGAAGGATCCGCCGACCTCGGCCCAGGTGGACCCCTCCTGGGTGGACACCTGGCGAGGTGGCAGGAGGTCGCCTGGCTTCGACCGAGATGGGCCCGTCTCCGGGGGCCACCTGGCGAAGGAGCGAAGGATCGACCGACCTCGGCCTAGGTAGACCCCTCTTGGGTGGGCGCCAGGCGAGGTGGTAGAGGAGCCCCGAACCGAGCTCGACTTCGGCGAGAGCAGTTTGTCTTAGGAAGTCGTCTGGCGGAGTAGCCTTGCCGAGCTCGGCCTTGGCAATGTGGCGCTGACTCGGCCGGAGAAACCTCCATGTGGCTCGATCATATTCGATGGTGTATGAGCCCGGCCACGTCATCGTTACGGCCGTAACAGTTGCCCCCCAGCCCGTCGTTCCGTTGGGGCGTTGTAGAACGGAACGTCGGGATTAAATGCAGATATGACATGGGGAGGCGAAGATCTTGCATCATAATTGCCACGATCCTCGTCGCCGCGGCTCGATGCACCTGAAGCCCTATGGGAAGTCGCCACGTGTCGCCCACTTGCCCGCAATGAGTGCATCGCTTCGAGGCAGAGGCCGTTACTCTGCTAACGAGGCGTCGGTGTCGGGCATGCACCCACGTGGCGATCGCTCAGTGGCTCGAGGCGGAATGATGGGTACGACCGCTGTCGACTGAGTTTGAAAGGGAGGGAACTTTCCAGAACGAGGCCTTTCCCCTTGCTCCGTGGGCGGTTTGCTACAGGCTAACTTCTGTTGCCCCGCGCTCGCTTGGCGTATTTTCGGTGAGTGCCTCCATCTTTCTCCAGTTCCCCTCTCTCTTTTCTTCTCTGAACCTTTGTCCTTCTCCTTGCCATGGCGCGTCGTCGCCATGTCTCCTCCAATCCGGACGAGGCCGGTCCATCCCGGTCGAGGACTCCATCTTCTTCCTTCTCAGAGGAGGAAACGATTCTGGAGGAGATCCGCCGACGTCTGCAACCCGGGGGTGTCACCATTGGCATCCCCAGGGGGGTCCGATCTCCCCCGGTTGCTCCCACCGTGTCCCTTTGTTCTCTTCCTGCTCCGCCTTTTCTTCCCGCCGGTCCCTCCGGTCATGCTTCCACCATGACCGAAGGCGATCTTTCTCTGCTCCGGGATGCCTATGGTATCCCGGGGTCAATTCGTCTGTCTGTTCCGCGGTCCGGGGAGCGCGTCACCATGAGTGGCCCCGGCCGCATAGCCTTCTACGAAGACTTCCTCCTTGGGGGTCTTCGATTTCCTCTGCACCCCTTCTTCCTTTCTTTTCTCAGCCATTTCCGGCTTGTTCCAGCCCAGTTAGCTCCTAATGCCATCCGGGTCATCTTCTCCTTTATAGTCTTTTGTCACTTTCACGGGTTCGTTGCCCGTTTCTCCCTCTTCAGGGCCATGTTTACCCTGAAGAAGTGCTCCACCGATGACGGCTGGTGGTATATTTCACCCCGGCCCAGGTGTCTCCGGTTCGACCTCCCTTCTTCGATCAAGGGCTGGAAGAGCCGATTTTTCTTCGCCTCGGTCGAAGATGTCGACTGGGCCTGGAGTGAACCGGACCGGTCCCCGAACCGAAACTCTCAGGTCGAGTCGGTGGACTAGGAGGCCTACTCCCAGCTCCTGAGTGACGTGGTCCCGGCGCTCGAGGTTCTGCTTTCGGAGCAGAATCTTTTTGAGGCCGGGATCAGTCCCATCCGTGAGACAGGTAAGATTCGGCCCTCCTTTGATTTCTGCCCCCTTTTTCTTCATGACCGAGTTGGCTAACCTTCTGTTCTTTTGCACTGCAGGAATGAAGTTCTCACTGGAGAGCCTTCTGGAGGGCGCGGCCCAGAGAGACATCCCGGAGGTGGACGAGCCCGCGGCCAAGAGGGCCCGCACTGAGGTGGGCCGGGAGATCGCGCCGGCGACCGCGCTCAGCCCAGTGGCCACCGCTCCCCCGCCCAGGTTGCCTCAGGGCGGGGCCGTTGATGCTTCGGCTGCTCGGCCTGGTGGCGCTGCTGCTGAGGGGGCTCCACCGCCCGAGGCTCCATCCAGCGCCGGTCCCATTGTTGCTGCTGCCCCGACGGTGCAGCCCGTGGCCTCTGCCGGCCCGTCGATCGCGGCCCCAGCTGAAGGGACAGCCGTCGCAGGAGCCGACCTGACAGCTCCACCACCGGTGATCACCCACCGGTGATCAGTCATCCGCGACAAGGGGCTCGCGGAGAAGGTCATGGAGTATGCCTCCACAGCCCGGGACCGCCGAGCTCGGGGCAGCCGGGACTATGCGGACGCCTTGCTCGGGATTCTCCCGCAGCTCTTTACGGTAAGCCCGAGCTCCTTCTTCTCTGTTCTTTCAAGATTTAGTGGCCTTTTCTCCTAACCAGGTTGCTCTGTTGGTGCAGATTGGAAATGACGTTCTTCTACTGAGGAACTTCCTCGTAGGGAACGCGAAGAGGGACGCCGAGAAGGAGAGGAAGCTCGGCAAGCTCGCGGCCGATGTCAAAGACCTCATGGAAAAGGGGGTCGACCTGCGAGCCAGCAACCAAGCCCTCCAGACCGACCTGGCGCATTCCGAGGGGCGGAACAAGGAGCTGGAGGCTTCCTTGTCGGAGGAGAGGCTCTCCTACCAGCGTCGCATGGAGGAGGACGCGGCGGAGAAGGCTCGCCTGCAGGCCCACTCCCAGTGGCTGGAGCGCCAGCTGGAGGAGGCTCGGCGAGATGAGAGCGCGGCAAAGGACCGGAGTGCGTACATTAACGAACTCCTGGAGGCCGCAAAGCGGGAGGCGCAGGAGGCCATCCCGAAGTTTCGGGCTTCCGACAAGTACACGTCGGAGGTCCGGGAGGCCACCGTGGACTCCTTCCTGAAGGGGTTTCGGATGTGCCGGGAGAAAGTGGGGGCCTTCTTCCCCGAGCTCGACCTCAGCGGGGTGGTGCTCGGAGGCAGGAGGCAAGGATCCGAGAGCAAAGCCTCCGGTGCGGCCGACGCCACTCCTGCGACCCCATCGACCAGCGATGCCGTGGCTCCGGAGCAGCCTCAAGAGCCGGTCACCGCAGGAGACGAGGATGCAGTGCCTGCGCCCCCGGCGGAGAGCTCCAACCCCACACCACACTGAGCCATCGTCTTCTCGCCTGCCTCGTTGTTGTAGTTGTTTTTCTTTTTCTTCTTCTTCTTTTTCTTTTGGGGAGTCCCGGCCTGTCGGGATTCCCGGCTTGTACTGTTGCTTAGATTAATGAAGACACTGTTTGACCAAGCCTCGAGTTCATCTTCTTCTCCACTCCCCCATCTCCCCTTTTTTTTTTTTTTTTTCTGAGATGTTGATGTGGAGTGCTGAAATGATCGTGGGCCTGGTCCCTTCCGTGGCTCAAATCGAAGGTTGGGACATCCCGGACCGCGCGGCGTCAGAGTAGGCCTTGAGCGGGTCCGTCTTTGGGATCGCCTTCGTACTCGCGTGGGCGACATGGTTTCTGCCCCGCCTTCCAGGTCGAAGCCCGGGACCTCCGGACTGAACCCCGGGGCTGCAGGCTTTCTCAAGCCTTGCACGGCTTGCCGAGCTGCTCTCCGGGCTTGCATGGGCAAACTGGGTTCTGCGCCACCTTCCAGGCCGAAGCCCAAGATCTCCGGACTGAACCCCGGGGCCGCAGGCTCCCTTAAGCCTTGCGCGGCTTGCCGAGCTGTTCTCCGGGCTTGCATGGCCGAACTGGGTTCTGCGCCACCTTCCAGGTCGAAGCCCAGGATCTCCGGACTGAACCCCGCGGCCGCAGGCTCCCTTAAGCCTTGCGCGGCTTGCCGAGCTGTTCTCCGGGCTTGCGTGGCCGAACTGGGTTCGGTGCCACCTTCCAGGCCGAAGCCCAGGATCTCGGGACTGAACCCCGGGGCCGCAGGCTTCCTTAAGTCTTGTGCAGCTTGCCGAGCTGTTCTCCGGGCTTGCGTGGCCGAACTGGGTTCGGTGCCACCTTCCAGGTCGAAGCCCAAGATCTCCGGACTGAACCCCGGGGCCGCAGGCTTCCTCAAGCCTTGCGCGGCTTGCCGAGCTGTTCTCCGGGCTTGCGTGGCCGAACTTGGTTTTGCGCCACCTTCCAGGTCGAAGCCCAGGATCTCCCGATTCCTTCGGCCGTCGGCCATGATCGGTCATGCCGAGTCCAGGGCCATGCGCCGATTTTCCTTCAAAGTGAGAAGAGAGCGTTTGAAGCGGGGGAAATTTATTACGGGAGTAGGGAACCTTACATCACTGATAATACATTCTTAGGTTTGAGGCGTTCCACGTCCGGGGGAACCTGGCACCTCCCAACTCCTCCAGGTAGTATGCACCGTGAGGGAGGGCTTCTGCCACCCGGTAGGGGCCCTCCCAGTTGGGCGAGAGCTTGCCGCATTCCCGCGGTTGGGAAGCTTCAGCGCGCCGGAGGACCAAATCTCCGTGACGAAAAACCTTCGGCCGCACTCGGGAGTTGTAATACCTGGCCACACGCTGCCTATACGCCGCCATTCGAACTCGGGCCTTGTCCCTCGTTTCCTCGAGAAGGTCAAGGTTGAGCATCATCCTGGCTGGGTTTTCTGTCTCGTCGTATTGCTCCACACGCAGCGTGGGTAGGCTGAGCTCGACCGGGATGACCGCCTCAGCTCCGAAGACGAGGTTGAACGGGGTCTCGTCGGTAGCCATCCTCGGGGTGGTGTGGTATGCCCAGAGGATGCTGGGGAGCTCGTCGGCCCACCTGCCCTTGGCCTGGTCCAGCCGCGTGCGGAGGCCCTGAAGAATGGTCATGTTCGTGACTTCGGCTTACCCATTGGTCTGGGGATGCGCCACCGAGGTGAAGCGATGCATGATGCCGAGGTCGCTGCAGAACTCTTCGAACTCCCGGCAGTCGAACTGGCGCCCGTTGTTAGTAACCACGGTGTGGGGGAGACCGAAGCGGCAGACGATGGACTTCCAAAAGAACTTGGCGATGTATGCTTCGGTGATCCTCGCCAAGGGTTCGGCCTCGACCCACTTCGTGAAGTAGTCGATGGTTAATACCAAGAACTTCCGCTGTCCAGACGCCGACGGGAATGGGCCCAGGAGGTCCATCCCCCACTGGGCGAACGGCCAGGGAGATGAGAGCTGGGAGATTGGGTTGGAGGGCTGCCGTTGAACCGTGGCGTGACGCTGGCACCGGTCGCACTTCTTCACGAAGTCGGAGGCGTCTTCCTTCATTGTCTCCCAGAAGTAGCCCTGACGGAGGGCCTTGTACGCCAATGCCCTGCCCCCCACGTGGTTCCCGCAGACGCCTTCGTGAATCTCCTGGAGCACAAGCCTGGCCTCCGTGGGTCCTATGCACTTGAGGAGGGGGTAGGAGTAGGATCTTCGATACAAGTGCCCGTCCATCAGGACGAACCGCACGGCCTTCTTTCTGATAAGGCGAGCCGCCTCGCGGTCCTCTGGCAGGGTGCCACTGGTGATGTATTCAGCGTACTTGTCCATCCAGCTGGGTTCGTGGCTGACCTGATGGACCTCCACCGGTGCCTCGAGGCTTGGGATCTCAAGGCGCTCCACATGAGCGCGTCCCAGCATCGAGTCCGGCAGGGTCGCCAGCCGAGAGAGAGCATCTGCGCGGGCGTTCTCCCCGCGGGGGATATGGAAGATGTTGAAGTGCCGGAATCTGGACGCGCCCGCCTTTACGAGCTCCAAGTATTTCGCCATTTGGGGGTCATGTGCGACGTACTCCCCGGATACCTGTCCTGCCACGAGCTGGGAATCAGTGAAAGCCTTGAGGTTGGTTATGCCCAGCTCGCGGGAGACTCTCAGTCCGGCGAGGAGTGCTTCGTACTCCGCCTGGTTATTTGTTGCGGGGAATTGAAAACGGAGTGCACATTCGGCGATGACCCCGTCGCTGTTGGCTAGGATGAGCCCAGCCCCGCTCCCGCTGGAGTTTGAGGCTCTGTCCACATGGAGGATCCAGGCGTTCTCTCCGGGCTCATCGGTGCCTATCTTCATCGGCTGGCCTGAGGGGCCTTCCTCGGGCTCCTTGCCCAAGCCTGCACATTCGACCAAGAAGTCGGCCAGCACCTGTGCCTTCATGGCCGACCTCGGCCTGTACGTAATGTCGAACTCGCTGAGCTTCAGTGCCCACTTTGCCAATCGTCCCGAGGTATCGGGTCGGCTGAGCACTGCTTTCAGCGGTTGATCCGTCAGGACAGCGATTTGGTGTGCTTGGAAATAAGGCCTGAGATGTTGGGCAGACACTATTAGCGCAAAAACGAGTTTCTCGGGCCGAGAATACCTGAGCTCCACGTCGTGGAGAAGCTTGCTGGTATAGTATACCGGCCGCTGGACCCCCTGGCCATCGGTCCGAACCAAGACCGAGCTGACGGCTTCCGGGGTGACCGCTAGGTAGAGGGTAAGCTCCTCCCCCTCCTCGGGCCTGGACAGCAACGGTGGCGACGCAAGCATCTTCTTCAGCTCCTCGAAGTCCTTCTGGCATTCCTCGGTCCAAGCGAAGTCGTTCATCTTTCTCAGCACCTTGAAGAAGGGACGGCAGCGGTCTGCCGACCTGGAGATAAAGCAGCTGAGGGCCGCAACTCGGCCGGTGAGTTGCTGCACTTGCTTTTTTGAGGCGGGCTGCTCCATGTCCAAGATGGCCTGGACCTTCTCCGGGTTGGCCTCAATTCCTCTTTGGGTCACCATAAATCCTAGGAATTTCCCAGCGGAGACGCCAAAGGCGCACTTCGCTGGGTTCAGCTTCATCTGATGGCGTCGGAGGTTGCCGAACGTCTCCGCTAAGTCGGCCACGTGGTCCGAATCGGGTTTGCTCATCACCAGCATGTCGTCCACGTACACCTGCATGTTGCGGCCGATCTGGTCTTTGAAAATTCTATTGACCAGGCGCTGGTACGTTGCCCCCGCGTTCTTGAGGCCGAATGGCATCATCCTGTAGCAAAAAGTTCCACGGTCAGTTATGAAGGTGGTGTGCTCTTCGTCCTCCGGGCTCATTCGGATCTGGTTGTATCCGGAGAAGGCGTCCATGAACGACAGGAGGCGATGCCCCGAGGTGGTGTCGACCAGCTGGTCGATCTTTGGAAGAGGAAAGCTGTCCTTCGGGCAAGCTCGGTTGAGGTCGGTGTAGTCCACACAGATCCTCCACTTACCACTACTATTTCTTACCATGACCATGTTTGCCAGCCAGCTGGGATACTGGACCTCCCGCACAAAACCGGCAGCGAGGTGCTTCTCCACTTCCTCGTTGATCGCCTTCTGCCTTTCCATGGCGAAGCTCCTCTTCTTCTGGCGGACCGGGCGGCAACTTGGGTCCACGTTTAGCCTGTGCATGATGACCTCGGGCGGGATGCCCGGCATGTCAGCTGCTGACCAGGCGAACACGTCAGCGTTCGCACAGAGGAACTCCAGCAGGCGGGTCCGTTCTTCTTCAGGGAGCTGGGCCCCAACTTGCACCGTCTTCAGGGGATCCGATCCGAGGGGAAAAATCAGCAGGCGCTCTACGGGCCCTCCCCTGGGTTCCTTCTCTCTTAGGTCGAGGTCGTCGATATCGGGGGTGAGCTCCGTGCCCCGCATGCTCGGGACCGTCTGGAGGCAGAGCGGGACTGGCTGGGTCGTCCCCTTCATCTCCCCGAGCCCGGAAGGCGTGGGGAACTGTACCAACAGCCTTCTCGTAGAGATTATGGCATCCAGTTGGTTGAGCCCGGGATGCCCGAGAATGGCGTTGTAAGGCGAAGGGAGCCTGACGACGGTAAATGTTATTAGGACGGTCGCCTGCCGGGGTGGGGATCCGGCGGTGACCGGGAGAGTGATCTCCCCCTCGACCCCTACGGAGTCCCCTGTAAAACCTACCAGGGGGGTGTGCACCAGTTTCAGCTGATCGTGGGACAAGTTCATCCGAGAGAAAGTGTCGTAAAAAAGTACGTCAGCTGAGCTTCCACTATCCACCATGATTAGATGTACAGGATGCTTCGCGATGGTCATCTCGACCACCACGGCATCGTTGTTTACATTGTCATTACCCTCCCCCCCCTCGCGAGGGATTACATTCTCCGGGTTCCCGACTTCCCGGGCTCTCTTCGCCGCTCGACCGACCCCGCGTGAGATCATGCCCACGGGCTTCTCCGTTGGGCGGTTATCGATTGCGGGGACGGGCGGTAAGGTCGCGAGCGGCTGCCCCTCCGAGGGGGCCTCGTTCTTGACGAACTTCCTGAGGTAGCCCCTCCTAATCAGCTCCTCGATCTCCCGCTTCAGGTTGCGACACTCCTCCGTGTCGTGCCCGTGCTCGCGGTGGAACTGGCAGTACTTCGATTTGTCTCGGACGGCTCTCGGGTTCTGAGGAGGAGGTCGGTGGAGGTAGCGCTCGCCCTCGATTTTCATGAGGATCTTCGTCCGAGGTGCGAGGAGAGGGGTGTACCTCCGCTCGGGAGTGGCCTCGCCCCTCGGCCTTGGATTCGGGCGAGGGTTGGCAGATGGCCTGGGCTTCCGAGCTCCCGGGGTGTCTCTTGGGGGCGGCCTCTTCGGAGTCTTCCCGTCCAACTCTCGACGGGTGCGGTCGGCCTCCTCCGCTCGGATGTACTTGTGGGCACGGAGGAGGAGCTCGGAGTACGTCCTGGGCGGCTTCTTGTCCAGGGAGTAGGTCAGGCGGGACGTCTTGAGCCCGCGCTTCAAAGTCAGCATGGCGACGGGCTCGTCCAGGCTGTAGATTTCCAGGGCTGCGGTCTTGAACCGGGTGATGTAGTCCTGGAGCAGCTCCTGGTCCTGCTGGCGGATGGAGAAGAGGCTGTCCACCTCTCTCGGCACCTTTCGGCAAGCGTCGAAGTGTGCCATGAACTTTCCTTCCAGCTGATGGAAGGAGCAAATGGATCCGGGCTCGAGGCGGGTGAACCAGACTCGAGCGGCCTTCCGGAGGGTGGCCGGGAAGGCGATGCACAGAAGAGCGTCAGTGGCCCCTTGGACCCTCATGAGAGCTTTGTAGCTCTCCAGATGGTCCAGAGGGTCGGTGGTCCCGTCGTAGGGATCCACCTGCGGCATGCAGAACCGTTTTGGGATCGGTTCCGCCTGGATTTCTTTAGAGAAAGGGGGGCGGGAGTCGTAGCCCACCGGGTCTGCCGATGAGTTCTGCAGGTCGGCGAATCGGCGGGCGAACTCCGCTAGCTTGCGCTCATGCTCCTCCAGGCGCCTCTCGGCCTGGCGCCTGATGGCTTCGTCGGTGGAGTCTTCCACCGAGGCTGCGGGTGAAGGGGGCGCCGATCGGTCTCGGCGCGAAGTCAGGCCTCGGCGTCGCTTGCTGCGACGTGCCGTTTCGGCCTCGTCGGCCGGGGATCGACTCTCATGATCCTCTGAACCAGAGTAGTTTCTTTTTGCGGGAGCTTGGTGGCTCCCCCGGGGGTTGGAGACGGCCCTCGGATGGGATGGCCTGCCCTGGATGGAGCGCAGGCTCTCACGCTGCCCTGCGGCTCGGGCCGCGGGGGTCCCTGGCTGCGGCTGCATGGCTAGGGACCGCTGCTGATGCTGAAGCTGCCGGACCACCGAGGTCAAGGTCTGCAGCTGTTGGATGACGGCCGTAAGGGGTCCGTCCGTTGGGGTAGGCTATGGTGGAAGAGGAGGGGGAGCTGGAAGCTCCCTCTCCGGGCTGTGGGCCCCTGGAGGGGAGTGAACCTCCCCCACGCGGCTGGTGGACGCCTCGTGGCCACGAGTGACCACCATTGTCAGAGAGCACGACACCTGCAGAAAGTTGGCCCCCGCTTGGGTTTGGTGTCCTGCCCCCCTACCTGGCGTGCCAATCTGTTGCCGCTCTCGTCGCCGCGCCCGTGGCTCCGGTCCATGGATCCTTCCTGACCGCCTGGCGAGGGAGCCTCCCCGGCTGCTACGAACCTGCAAGAAGGAGTTAGAAGACTCTGGCCGGGGGTCCCGGCGAGGGAGCTCCGACGGTCAAGTCAGTAGACGACGAGAAGGAACAGACTCTCCAAGGCGGACCCCCCGAAAGGGTTCCAGACTTAGCGAGTTTACTAGTAAGAAAGGCACTCTGGGGACCGGAAATTCGGCCGGGCCTCCTTGCCGAGCTCACACCGAATTATCCCCTCTCGGGATCTCGGATCTCTCTCTCTCGGAGCGAGGCCTCTTGCCGCTGCTTTCCTCCTTGTCCCCAGGCTTGTTCGCTTACCTTGTCGTCCCCAGATTCCTTCCTTTTATCTCCTCCCGTCGTTCGCCTGTCTTCTCCTCCTGGGAGGCTCCCCTCCCCCGTCCCTTTCTCTTTCCCCTTTTCGGTGAGGAGGGCCAGGTGGCTTTCCGACCTCGTCCGCCGAGCCCAGCAAGGAAAAGGCAAAGTTAGGAAAGGGGGAGGGGGGGGGGCGTTGGTAAGGCGGCCGGTCAGAACTCGGGCCCAGTGAGAGCGCTCTCTTTCCTGAGTGTGGGCGCCATCCATATATGGGGCCTGCTTTGTCAGAATCGCGCCTCTCGACTGCGGGACCTGTCGGGCTGATGCAAATGGTGTTTCGCATGCCGCCGCCATCCGTACGAGGCACTGTCTGTGATGCGTACGGCCCGAGGGATGACCTCGGGGCCTGCGCCTCCTTCCCTGGGACCTTCTCCATACGGGCGGCCTGGCTTCGACCGAGGTGGGCCCGTCTTCGGGGGCCACCTGGTGAAGGAGCGAAGGATCCGCCGACCTCGGCCTAGGTGGGCCCCTCCTGGGTTGACACCTGGCGAGGTGGCAGGAGGTCGCCTGGCTTCGGCCGAGGTGGGCCCATCTTCGGGGGCCACCTGGCGAAGGAGTGAAGGATCCGCCGACCTCGGCCTAGGTGGGCCCCTCCTGGGTTGACACCTGACGAGGTGGCAGGAGGTCGCCTGGCTTCGGCCGAGGTGGGCCCATCTTCGGGGGCCACCTGGCAAAGGAGCGAAGGATCCGCCGACCTCGGCCTAGGTGGACTCCTCCTGGGTGGACACCTGGCGAGGTGGCAGGAGGTCGCCTGGCTTCGGCCGAGATGGGCCCGTCTCCGGGGGCCACCTGGCGAAGGAGCGAAGGATCGGCCGACCTCGGCCTAGGTGGACCCCTCCTGGGTGGGCGCCAGGCGAGGTGGTAGAGGAGCCCCGAACCGAGCTCGACTTCGGCGAGAGCAGTTTGTCTTAGGAAGTCGTCTGGCGGAGTAGCCTTGCCGAGCTCGGCCTTGGCAATGTGGCGCTGACTCGGCCGGAGAAACCTCCACGTGGCTCGATCATATTCGGTGGTGTTTGAGCCCGGCCACGTCATTGTTACGGCCGTAACACAATACTTTCACCTTTTCCAATTAATCTTCCTGCAGTTAAGAACTTATACAACTCTGCATTGGCTATGAAATTACTATGCCGTTGAGGTCTGTTAAACATAGTATCTACACCTTGAAGATATCTTGAACAAAATGTTAGACACTCTTCAGCAATATATCATTCTGTAATAGAATCCTCTGGACAGGCTCTGTTTCGTACATAATCTTTCAATCATCCAAGATACCTATAACATTTAAAAAGTTTATTTATACATCATCATGATGCTACTTTTATTAAAAATTATCTAAACATTAAACATTAACATTAATACCTTTCAATAGGATACATCCATCGGTAGTGTACCGGTCCATCAAGCTTGACTTCCGAAGCTAAGTGAGTGAGTAGATGTATCATAATAGTAAAAAACCCAGGTGGAAAGATCTTCTCCATCTGACAAAGTGTAACCGCAATTTCCGACTCCAACCAATCAAGCTCTCCAGGATCAATAACCTTTGAACATAATGACTTAAAGAATGATGATAACCTGATTATAACTGTAAGAATTGGTTTAAACACCGATGATCTTGAAGCTATTGGAAAGATATCTTGCATCAATATATGACCATTATGACTTTTCAGATTAAAAATTTTCCGGTCTTTAAGATGTACGCACCTTGAAATGTTAGATGTATATCCATCAGGTACTTTAATATTTTTCAATAATGTCAAAAAATTATCTTTTTCTTGAGCAGACATGGTATAAGATGCAGGAGGCAAATAAATTCTATCATTAGCAAGCATTTTGGGATGAAGATCATGTCGGATACCCAATTCTTGTAAATCCATTTAGGCCTTCATGTTATCTTTGGTCTTTTCATCAAGATTCAACAATGTTCCAAGCAGATTATCACATACATTCTTCTCTATATGCATGACATCAAGATTATGCCGAATCAGATTATGTTTCCAATAAGGTAAGTCAAAAAAGATACTTCTTTTCTTCCATAAATGTTTACTGGGCTGAGTTGTAGATGCTATCTGTACATCTTCATTTTCATTTTCAAAGAAATTACCAGGATCTTCAAATACCTGTACATCCACCGTAGCAGTAGTCATTTCTTTTGGCAAACCTTCTTGATCATCCCTTTCTTTTTTTTATTAGACTTTGAAGATTTACCATATGTGTAACTGATAGAATCCATTTGTCTAAGAACATTAGTTCTAGAAGGTGGAATAGGTGCATATCCCATTTCTATGGTACCATCAATTAAATCTTGCTGAAAACAAAACGGATGATTTGGTTATAACCATCAATGATGCGCCATATAACAGAATTTTTCTCTATATTTTAACCAAATCGAATGTGTCGAATCTGCACAACAAGGATATGTAACCCGTCCTTTTATACTCCAGCCAGATAAATTGGCATATGCTGAAAAATCATTAATAGTCCATAACAAAGCAGCCCGTAGTTTGAATGTTTCACCATTGGAAGCATCAACTACATTGACACCTTCCCACAACTGTTTCAATTCCTCTATTAAAGGTTGTAGAAAAATATCAATATCATTTTCGGGACCCATATCACCCGGAATAACCATTGATAAGATAAGTGAGGATTGTTTCATGCACAACCATGGCGGTAAATTGTATGGTATCGAATAATTGGCCAAGTACTGTATATAGAATTTAGAGTACGGAAAGGATTGAAGCCATCTAAAGCTAAACCCAACTGAACATTACGAATATCAGAGGCAAAATCAAAATGCCTAGCATTAAAATCCTTCCATGCTAAACTATCAGCTGGATGTCTCAACATTCCATCCTTCGTACGCCCTTCATGATGCCATCTCATCAATGAAGCTATTTTTGATGATGAATATAGCCTTCTCAATCGAGGAATAAGTGGAAAGTAATGCAATACCTTCGCCGATTTCTTTGTACGCCGCATTGTATCTGTTGCATTCACTACATCATCCTCATCTCCTTCATGACTTGTCCATCGTGAAGATCCGCATACATTGCATGACTCTCGATCAGCATTTTCACCATGATATAATATGCAGTCTTTCGGACAACTATAAATCTTTTGATATCCAAGATCCAAATTATTGACAACTTTCTTTGCTTCATAATAAGAGGATGGTAAACCATTACCTTTTGGAAATGCATCCTTTAATAACCTTAGAAGCATAGTAAAACTCTTACCCGACCATCCATTCATATATTTTATATGGAATAAATGTATAAGAAAATAGATCTTAAAAAATTTCAAACAGCCCAGATATAATTGTTCATCTACTTCTTTCATTAAATTATGATACCGAGCTGACTCAGAAGTTGATGGTTGCTGAGCTCCCGTTGTTTCATGTGTACCACTTAAACCTACAAAGTTTTGAATACCATGTCGAAAAGCATCTATGATCAAACCCGATATATCATCATCTCCTACTAGATTCTCTTGCATATTACTGGATCCAGGATCAGACGATGGTTGATTACTTGATTCTGGCAACATAAGTTCTCCATGAAAAATCCACTGAGTATAACCTCTTGCAAAACCATTCCATATCAAATGTTCTTCTACTATTTGTGGATCTAGACAGTGACTGTTAACACGTCCTCAGCATGGACAATAAATCTTTCCATTCAAACTACTTTTCTCCATACCGAATTTAATGAAATCACAAACTCCATTTAAATACTCGTTGGTATTTCTTTGTTTATTTATCCAGCTTTTATCCATTTTAGGATAAAATGATCCAACTTTCAAGTTATCTAAATACCAAAAAAAGTTTTAGTTAATAATAATGCACTAAGTAATTTTTTATTTAAAATATATAAAAAATAACATAGATTAACTAATAAATGTACCCTATCATCAACTAATAAGTAAAGAGGTCCTATCCCATTCAAGAATTGCATTAATTATATAGGTCATTTACAATAACCAAACGATACGCAATAGAAGCTCCAGAAAAATTTCGGCAGTATTTCCCTTTAGTTCTCCCCATACAACTAAAAATGTATAGGAGAACTAAAAGAAAATACTGTCCAAAATATATCTGGAACTCTATCCATATCGCTTGATTACTGTAAGCACCTATAAAATTATTTACAATTCTCAAACTATTCAAACTAGACAATCAATTGACCACCGTACATATTTTTCCCATCCGTACAAAAATAAAATAAATGTACGGATATTGTAGAATATGTACTTTATTCAATTGACGGGTCTATGTTTCTATGCAATACAAGTTTTGTAAAAAATATTTTAAAAATCATTATTGATCATAACAAAGCTATTGATGGTTTTAAAATGAAAGCTATGTAATACTAAACAAATCTTAAAGCATAACATATTAAGTAAAATACAGGTATATACTAAGAAATTTATAAAGAAATATAAATAATCTACTAAGGAAAAGAAAAATAAATAAAAAAAATAACTAGGAGGCTCAAATCTACTATTTAATCCGCAACTAAATCAAAATGACTACAATCGGTTGCCTACAAAAGAAGGCCATCCAAGATTATAGGCATTAGAAATTGTTGAATAAGCAAAACATACATCCATCAACTAAATCAAAATGACTACAATCGGTTGCCTACAAAAGAAGGCCATCCAAGATTGCAGCCATTAGAAATTATTAAATCAGGAAAACATACATCCGAAATCATCATAGCCTCCATATACAAACCTTTAACCAATTTCAAAATAGGGTAGAAACCCTCTTTACCCTCGAAGCAATCAAGCACCTGATAACAAAAAGACAACAAAACATGTAAAGCATATTTGGGTTATGGATGGGGATAAACCTTACATATTGTCTGACAAACTAATACATGAAGGCAATTTAATTCTCATACCCCACTTCCTCCTCCTCCTTCTCTCTCTCTCTAGCTTTTCATTTTGGTACCGTGGTTGGGCCCGGTAGCATTACACTTTCTATTATTCTTTGTATCAGAGGCAGGGCAACTTGGAGCTTAGAACCCTAGTTTTCTTTTCCTTTCCTTTTTTTTTTTAATTTTTATTTTTTATGGTAAGTGGGATCTCCCTCTATGATGGACCAATGGCGACTCCGAACATGTCTCTCCCCCATCTCCTTACCCGAGATAAGTTCTTGTTCATTTTTTTTTCAATTTTCTTTCATTTATTACAATTTTTTTTTGTTATTCTTTGCTTTTATATTTATCTGTTATGCCTATATTCTATCTAATACAATATTTTGTGTTATATAAGCATCTAAAATCTATCTAATACATAATTATCTAAAATATAACCACATGAGTCTTCACATATTCAGTTCATATGAATTATGAAACTAATTTGATATGATATCATTTATAACACCTAAGATTTTATCCAATGTAGTTTTGAAATATGGGACAAAGAACAACATCTAAGTTGGCTGGCAAGAGCAATTCACTAGCAAAAGAATGCAGGATGAAGCGGAACAACACATTTTTGTTCAAATAAAAGAAGAATAGAGGAACACATTATTCCTTGTGCAAGAGAAGAATTCATTAAATTATCGGGCACCATAAAAGAATGAATTCTTTAATGCCTAGATCATAGATTAATTGTAACTTTTATTCAAACAATGAAGATAAATGGACTAATTAATCCAAATGCTGCCATGCTAATTATAATTTATTTTATTTCTTTCGAGAATATAAACTTAACTTTTGTATGGCACAAGTATTTTAGCTTCTATCTTAGTTACAATTAATGTGATTACTGTTAGTCATACTAATTTTAGAAATTGGGCATTGTATTAGATAGCTAATTTAAAAAATTACTACTCGGTCACTTTTTATATTTTAAAGTTTAATTGCTTCATTACTTATAAGTGTACTAGTCTGCATTAAAGAATTTTCTTTTTCTTTTAATTAATTCCTATGTTTTTTTCCTTTCTTTTGGATAGAATTCCATCCATGCCAACTCATCCTTTCTTAAATATTATAGGTGAGTTTGGATTCTTCATGTTTATCACCCCAACTTGAGAGAATATAGACTTACGATATAAGAATAGCTTTGGGTTTAAGCACCCTCAAAAAGGCATAGGAAGTGGAAAAAGTACCATTTTCGATGTAAGGATAATATTGAGTGTGGGTGTGAGCTCATGGCTAAAACTTTAGAACTTGAATCCTCTCAAACCTCAACGTAGACTGGAGAGAGGCAACTGCCTTGTAATCACAGCACCTATGATTGGTCTAATAGCTATCATTGAATGAGTACTATTATTCATACTATTTTTATGAAATTGGGCATCCTAGTTAATTAGATAGCTAATTTAAAAAGTCACTATAAGCTACTTTATATTTTAAAATTTAATGGCTTCATTACTAGTAAGTGCTTGCTAGTCTCCTATATTGATGCATCACTGATTTTTCTTTTTTTTAGTTAATTTCTTTGTTTTTTCTTTTCTTTTGGATAGAATTCCACCTATACCAACTCATCCTTTCTTAATTATAAGCAAGTTCAGATTCTCTCATATTTAAGGACCAAACTTGAGAGAATATGGACTTACTGTATAAGAATGGCTTTGCATTTAAGCATAATCAAAAAGCTGGAGGAAGTGGAAAGTACAAGTTTGGATGTAAGGATAATATTAGGGTGTGGGTGTGGCTCCATGGTTAAAAATTTAGGATTTTAATCCTCTCTAGACTCAACTTGGACTGGAGAGGGGCTTCCTTTTAATCACAGCTACCTATGATTGGTGTAATAGCCATGATTGAATGAGACAATTAGTCATACTATTTTTAGGAAATTAGGCATTCTAGTTAGATAGCTGATTTAAAAATCACTACCAAGTCACTTTATATTTTAAAGTTTAATTTCTTCAATACTGATAAGTGCTAGCTAGTCTCCTTATATTAATGCATTAAGAAATTTTCTTTTTTTTAAATTTAATTTAATTTAATTTAATTATTTTTTGAATAGAATTCCACCTATGCCAACTCATTCTATCTTAATTATATATAGGTGAGTTTGGATTCTCTCATGTTTATAAGGGACCGGACTTGAGAATATGGACTAGATGTATATATAAGAATAACTTTGGATATAAGCAAACTCAAAAAGGTGTGGGAAGTGGAAAGAGTATGAGCCTGGATGTAAGGATAATATTAGGGTGTGGGTGTGGCCCCAATGTTAAATATTCATGATTTGATTCCTCATGAGACTCAGCTTGGACTAGAGAATGTGTCTTCAATCATGGCCATCCATGATTGGCTTTACAGTTGTGATTGGATGGGTCCCACCACAGCATATGGGGTGATGTACTTGTGCGCCCATATATATCCAATCACAGGCAGCCATGATTAGCAGGTAGTGCCTCTCTAATCCAAGTTGGCATTGAAGAGGATCCCAATTAAATGGAGATATACTTTGGATATGCCTCATAAATATAGCTTTGAATTGCCGAAATGGCAACCGAAGTGACCAAGTGACTGAAATAATGTCCAACCTAAACATTAACATCTCAGAAAATTAAAATGAACAATTGTTGCCGAGTGCCCGAGGCAGTAGCATGTTGATTGAACTACTGACTGGAGTCCTCACCTATGACACTATTTCCTTGTTCATTGACTTAACAGCTAAACTCATGAGGGTAGGATGTCGATCACCAATTTATTGAGATCGTAAATTAATTATAAATTTTATTGAGGGTAGGATGCCAATCGAGGTCTTTTGATTAATAATATTTTCAATATCAAATAATAATATTAATTAGCTCAGTCTTGCAATGCTTAGCACATGTTAAAGGCCTACATTTTAGCAAGCAAGAGGGGCCTTAAAAACTACATGGTGCACCATAATAATGCATGCATAATTTTAAAATTAGATGCAATGCATTGGAGACAATAATTTTAAATTATCTAGTAAAAATCTCTCAAAAGAAATTCACTAATAATTCTTTAGAAATGAGAGGACTGCCACAAGAAAAATGACCATGTGATTCACGGATGGGGGAAGAGTGCATATTACCTAAGCACAGTGATTCACGGAGGAAATGGAGAAGCCCAGAGATGAGAAGCCCGGAGCTGACCGGAGAAGCCCGGAGACGACAGAGGGAGGGGGAGATCACGCGGCTGGAGCTCGGGAGAAGGCCGTCTGGGAGAGCGGCGGTGGAACGAGAGGAAAGGATATGAGATTGGAATTAAGGAGGGAGAGGGAGATGATGGAGGGAGGGGGAGATTGGCTGGAGCTCGATCGGGAGAAGGCCAGCCACCTAGAAGATCAGCGATGGTGGAACGAGAGGAAATGAGATTAGGGCTCGGGCTCGGGAGGAAATGGGATGAAATCCCGATGCTTTAAAGCATCGTTAATACCATTGTTTTGCCGGCGGTTTTTAAAAGCGTCGATAGATGGCGTGGGAGAAAATCCCGATGCTTTAAAGCATCGTTAATACTATTTTTTTGCTGGCAGTTTTGAAAAGCGTCGAGAGATGGGGAGCGAGAAACTTCTGACGCTTTAAAGCATCGTTAAATTTTTTTTTTGTCGATGCTTTTTAAAAGCATCAGGAGGTGGCGCAATTTTAACGACGCTACCCACTAGCATCGGGAAAATTTCGTTGCCCAAAACGCCTTCCGTTGTAGTGTTAGGCTAGTCTAATCAAAATCAATGAGACAATTAATGTCTAAGATAAGTTTGGCATTTGATCATGGTTATTAATTGGGGCTACCTCTTACCTAGCCAACTCTATTGATATCTAAGGAAAGAGATTAATAGCAAAACCTTCCCATCGATCTTACTTACCTGGCTAATTTGGTTAATTGGATTTTGATTAGATAGATTAGTGATTCGAGCAAACCCATGCCATAAGGAAGATCAGTTTAACTAATCTTGGTGCTCTTAGACTAATATGATTCGACCCTCGTTACTTGATGAAGTCGGTGAGAATATTATTATTTAGTCCATATCTTTTTCTTTTTTTCTAATTAAATTCTCTAAAATTATTAGGTCCCTTAAGCGATAAAATTATAGAGATGACTGAGTCATGGCCTTCTATTAAGAGAGTGATAATGAGCGCAATAGTTAAGATGATCATTACAGGTCCAAAGACCTGGCACTCATCTGACTATTGAAATTATTATTCATATTATGATGACTAAGTCACTTCTTTCTAAATAATGATAAAGTAGGCCGGCCAAAGTCGAAGTTGGTCATCATTGTTTAGAAATACTCAATCTTATCATGTTAATGGTTAGACCTAACTAGGACTTCTAGTGGTAGCTCAAAGGCTTACTGATTAATTCCTGGGATAAAATTATTATCAAAATTTTTTTAGAGAAATAATTAGTTAAGAACCTACTTTTAGATGCACATGGATGAGCCGATCAAAGTCAGGCTCATATGTAGTCTATTGGATTCTGGTACCTACTATGAAATTGATGAAATTTCTCGAATTGGAGATAGAGACTACTAATTTGATCAAAATAGTGAGAGAACCTTTAGATTAAAGTCCAAGTATTTAGAATTAAATGATTCATATACTAATTGGATCTTGTTCTCCTTTTTAAATTAATATGGCCACCACTTTGTCACTACATTCATTGTTAGATAATGAAAAATTAATTGCACTCAATGTCGATAGCAAGTATCGAAAGTTGAAAATGTCCTAGAGCACGAACAAATTCTATACGTGTTGACAGATCCGGTACCTAAGGAGCCTGCTTAGAATGCTCATGGTGTGGTCCGAGATACTTAATAGAAGTAGCACAGTGACTGAACCATGATCTGTTTCATAATGTGAGCATCTATGAACGATGAATTGAATCACAAATTTGAGAATGCTCAGTTAGAAGGTATACTTTAAGTGTTGGAAAAAGCCTTCGCACTCTCGATGATGTTGAAAGGTATAAAATATCTTATGCCATTTTTAATATAAGGATGAGGGAAGGGGTGTCAGTCATTGATTATATGTTATACATGATCGAATTGATTAAGCACTTGAGCAAACTTGGAATTTTCCTGCATGAACAGCTGGAGAAGGATGCAATCATTAATTCTTTATTGAAGTCTACATTAGCTTTCTTGATCATTACAAAATAACTAAGCCTACAGTAAACTACCATGGTCTGTTGCAGTTACTGTAGATCTATGAGAAGGATCGTCAACTCCATAAGGGTTGGTAAATATAGTGGGAGGTTTGACAAGACATCATCCCTTTAAGAAAGAAGAAAAAAATAAGAAAAAGGTGCAAAGCACTTTGGTGACTAAGTCATGTCAGACCAAGAAGTTGAAAGCTGACTAGACTCAAGCTGAATGGTTATACTATAAAAAGCAGGGATACTAGAAGAGGAATTATCCTCTTTACATTATTTTGCTCGGCCCGAATAGGCCAAGGAAGAAGAAGAACCAGCAAAGCATTGTTGGACAGGGAATTTATGATAACACCTTGAAGTTTTTCTATCTGTGATACTACTACCTGAGTGTTAGATACCATAAGCCCTTTTAATATTTGCAATTTGTCACAGGAACTTCAAATAAGTAGAATATTCAAAGATGGTGAGAAATTCCTGAACATTGGAGATGGAAGATCTGTTCTAGTTCTAGTTTTAGGAATAGTCAAGCTTATTTTTGATTTTAGTCTCATTGTTTTTAAATGATTGTCACTATTATCCTAATTTTTTGATGAATGTGATCTCTGTAGGCCTTTTGATCAAAAATGGTTATCATTTTTTAATAAAAGATAGTTGTTGTGGTATCATTTTGAATGGTATTACTATAAAGAATGTCATTTATATTTTATCACAGCCTATGAATTAATATAATATACATGTCCAACAGATATCCTAGGATAAAATGTATCTAATATCTATATTTGGCATTGTAGGCTAGGTCATATCAACAAGAATAGGATGAACAGGTAATCTAAAGAGGAAGTTCACAAAGTCAATGATTTTGAATCATTTGTTGACCTACAAATTCTGTCTTCTTGGGAAGATAACTAAGCCACCTTTTTGTAAAAAAGGGTGAAAGAGCCATTGAGATTTTGAGTCTAGTAAATAGTGATGTATGTAGACCCATCAACACTTTAGCTATAGGTGGATATCACTACTTCATCATATTTACTAACGACCTATCAAGATATGGATACATTTACTTGATAAGATATAAGTCTAAGTTATTTGAGATGCTCAAATAATTTTATAATGAAGTACAGAAATAAACTGGCAAGTATAATAAAACTATTCGATTTGATCGAGGAGGTGAATATCTTACCAGTAAGTTTATGACATATTTAGAAGAAAATGAGATTATCTCAACATGGACTCCTCTTGGACACTTTAGCATAATGGAGTGTTTAAAAGGAGGAATCGAACCCTATTAGACATGGTTTGATCCATGATAGAGTTTGCGAGTCTCCCTATCTCCCTTTCGGGATATGCACTAAAGTTGGCTTGTTACATTCTAAATAGAGTTCCTTGCAAGTCTTTAGTCAAAACACCATATGAAATATGGATAGGGAGTAAGTCGGTACTCTCACACCTTAGAATCTGAGGATGTCCAGCTTTTATCAAATATTTAAAAATAGATAAGCCCAGGCTTAGATCTAATAGGTGTACATTTATAAGATATCCAAAGGAAACTAAAGATTATTTCTTCTACCATACTAATGAACATAAAGTGTGTTGTCCAGTGATGAAGTAACCTAAGAGGGGGGGTGAATTATGTTTTATAAAATTTTTGAACTATTTCAACAATTATGTGCTAATTATAATTAAGTACTTATGTTTTGCTAAAGTGTTTGTGTGCTTAATAAAAATATGCAGTAGAATTTAACAAAGTAAATTCAAGAGTAAATAAGCAATAAATAAGAGTAATCACAAACATAAGAATATATAATGGTTCAGTGCACTCCAAAGCACCTACATCCACTCTCCAAGTTTCTTGAAAATTTTACTATAATCCCAAGATTATAGTCGATTAGTTTTTTGGGCTCACTAATCAAAACTTAACTTTTTTTCCCGGGCTCACAAGTCAAAACTCCTTGTTAGTTTTATAACTTAGGCTAACCAACAACCTCCAATTGTTTTACGGGCTCACCAATAACCTGTTGATTTTACGGGATCACCAACAACCTATGTTGGTTTTACACAAAGGCTAACCAACAACCTCTTTGGTTTTCCAAAGCTCACCAAAAACCTTGATACAATGATATAAGAATGAAAGTAAAGAATATACTAAAGCTTTCTAAAATAAAGCAAGTATCTCTTTGAAGTCCTTAGATAATGTTGAAGAAGTTTATCTTTAATTTGTTGAAGCCTTTGAATGAAGCTTGATGTTGTGGACTTGGATCAACTCTCTTATCTTTAGAAGCTTGAAGGCTTGAACCACTCAACACTTGAATCCTTGAAGGATATTCAATGATCTCATCAAAGGATTACTTTCCTATTTGATTTTTGGTGTTTATATAGCTCTCCAACCTATAGATGCCCATTTATGACCGTTGGGGATGAAAAACTAGCCGTTTGAAGCAAGTTGGAGTTAATTCTGCACTTCTGAAAAACTACCCGTTACACCTAGTGTCGATACTTGAATTTCCTGAATTTTCTTCATGAGTCGACCTCTTGAGTTGACACTTCACCATGAGTCGACCTCTTGAGTCGACACTTAGGTCAGCTCAAGGCAAAAATTCTGGTTTGACACTGTTATGTATTTTTCTTGTTCTCAGGCCTTGAGTCGATACTTGAACTTCTTCATGAGTCGACACTTGCATGTGCCAGTGCTGAAACTTGCTGAAACTTCTTCAAAATCAAACTTTAAGTCCTTCCAAGTCTTCCTTATATTCTAAAGTCCTTATAACTTGAAATTCCATGAATTTGAAGGACTTCTTCAGCTAAAATATAAGCATTTCTTCATTCAACATAGATGAGTACTAAGATTTGATAAACATACTTAAAAATATAATTAGTACTCAGATATACTTAAGTATTTTATCAATCATCAAAATCAAGATCAGAGTCAACAATCTCCTTCTTTTTGATGATGACAAAACCTTTAAGTATATAAACAGGGCAAGCTTAAAAAGATTAACAATAAGATAAACATGTAAGCTTAAAATCAATGAGTATCAAGCACCCCTCAAAATATGATTTTAAAAATATTTTTAAAAATTATTCAAAATTTTTAAACATTCTCCTCCTTGCCAATTCTTCCCTTAAGATTATAACATTTTGCTTTCTTCTCCCTCTTTTGCCCTTTCTTTCATTTCTCTTACAATTTTTCATGTTTATCATATCTTTCCCCTTTTCATGCTTAACATATTTTTTTCTCTTTTTGTCATCATAAAAAAGGGTGAAAGGCAATACAAAATTAGAATGAAGGTGGAAAGAATAGCAAGTAGATCATCAAAATTAATACATGATACTAATTAAATATGATACCAATTGAACATAATACCATAAAAATGACATGCACATGCAAAAAATAATTCAATGTATATTTGTTCTAATATGCATAACCAAGGTATGATTAAGATAGCAATCCATTCACCTCACTTGTTCATGGGATAAGGCCACAGTGGCACCCCAACATGTCATAAGATATACTATTGAATGGGAAGAGAGGGTCTTTAAACCCTACTTAGCTCTTATGTCTGGACGACCATGGTGACTAACCCAATCCAAAGCAGTTACTAGGAGCTCTTTCTTTTTTTAAGATTCTTAATAAAATAAATATTGATACCAATTGAATGTAACTCCTCTCAAAGAATTAGATTTGAAAACAAGGAGAAGGAGTATCAAAGTAATATAAGTATGATATCAAGAAAACATTAAAAGCATCATACATGTATATAATAACAACAAATCTTTGGATGCTCCCCCTAAATATTATTTTCTCTTAAAAGTATGCATTCATTAAGGAATAAAACATGAAAAGCACAAGCATCATAATTTCAGATATTTTGAGATACGAACATAAATACTAAGTCTGAAATCAAAGATTTGAATTTTCAAGATATACAAGATTTTCAAAATGCAAAGGATTGATCATTTAAAAACTTTTAGCATGATTTCAAATTTATTTGAAATAATTTGTATCCATACAGATGCTAGAAGTAATTTAATAGCAAGTCTAGCTACTAAATTAAGGGTTTATCAATGTGCATACCATCTTTTTAAATGTAATCCTTAACTACCAGTTCTATATTTATTCCAAATCATTTCTAGTCTAAGCATGGATAAAAAAAAAATACACTTCATAAGAACCATATGATTTGAAATGATTTTGATTACCCATACAAATGTTAGAAGTAATCTAGTACCAAGTTTAGCTACTGGAGCAAGGATTTATCAATATGCATACCTTCTTCTCAAATGTAATCCTTAACTACCAGTTTTAGTCTTGATCCAAATCATTTCTAACTTAAGCATAGATGCCAAAAATGTATACATTTCATCACAACATTTTATTTGAAATAGTTTAAAACTATATTAATCAAAATCAAGTGAAAGTCTAATAATCACAAGTTTAATCATGAGAGTATAAAATCCATCAACATCAAAAAGTTCACGATCACAACAAATGATTATTAGTTAAACTTGATTCTAATCAATCAATTGAAATAATTTTCAAAGCAATATGCAACTTTAAAAATATTTTTCATGAAGTAATTTAAGATACATTAATCAAAATCAAGTGAAGTTCTTATAATCATAAGTTTAATCATGATAGCATGAAATTTATCAATATCAAAAAGTTCATGATCATAACCAATGACTATAAGTCTAAACTTGATTATAATTAAACATTTAAAATAATTTTCAAAGTAATTGATGCAACATTTATAACAAATATTCAACTATATTTTCAATTATAGAAGGAAATGTTTAAAATCTATCAATATGTATAATCCTTCATTTACCATTTAGTCCAAAATGTAGCTTGTCCACTCTTTGTATTGTCTTGTATAGCCACCTTATTGCCCAGAAATGGAGCCTAAAAGGAGGGGTAAATTGGGTTTTTTAAAAATTTAAAGCAATAATGTGCATGCCTTATGATGATTGTGAGTAATAAGGTTAATGCACTAGATTATGTGCAGCGAAAAGCAATAATTAAAGTGCAAGAAGTAAAGAACAGGAAGTAGAAGAGATAATTACAACACAAATACAAAGTTTATAGTGGTTCGGTGCAAACCTAGCACCTACATCCACTCCCCAAGCCACCCTTGGGAATTCTACTATAATCTCTCTAAGATTACAGCCGACTTGTTTTTTCAAAGGCTTACAAGTGAAAACCTATGTTGGTTTTGTCATCTAGGCTCACCAACAAACCTTTACACTTGTTTTGTCTTTGGGCTCACAAATTAATCCTAGTTGGTTTTATCATCTTGGCTCACCAACAAACCACAACAACCTTCTTTCAAGACACCCTTGAAAGCAAGGTCAAATCAAAAGAGAATTTCAGATATACAATTCAAAATAAACAAAACAAACTCTCTTCAAGAGTAGAATGGAAGCTTTGAGGCTCAAGTTGATGCTTTGTCTTGTCTTCTCCTTGGAATATTCTTCAAGCTCTCTTTTTAGAAAGATAAAATGATGGGCTTGTAAGCTTTTTCAGGGAATCACACTTTAAATGGCTTTTGAAGTGAAGTTCTTAAGGGAATATTGGCTTTTGAGCTTTTAATGGACTTCAATGCCTCAAGAATGAGGTTGGTGAAGCTTAAATACAAAGAAAAACTTCCAAAAAACAGTTTGTGACCATTTGAGCTTCGAATCTAGCTGTTGGGGGCTTGAAAAGATATTTCTGCAAGTCAAAAAAATAAATCCGTTAGGGTTGTCAGAACTCGAGTGTCGACACTTGGTTTGTCAAGTGTCGACACTTGGCTGTCAGGTATCGATACTTGACTTCTAGGTGTCGATATTTGAACTTTCAAGTGTCGACACTTGATTCACAGGTGTCGATACTTGACACAAAAACACTCCAATGGCCATATTCTGGATTTTCAAAAAGTCTCAGGCCTTGAGTCAATACTTGGGAACTTAAGTGTCGATACCTGAGTTTCAGGTATTGACACTTGAATTCTGGGTGTCGATACTTGGCATACCAAGGAATTTTTCTGCATGCCAAGAGCTGAAGTATCGACACTTGACTTCCCAAGGGTCGACACTTGGTTCTGAAAAATTTACAAATAAGTGCAGTTTAAGCCAAAAACACAAGTGTTGAAAATAAAACTTAAATCCAATGTAAATAAGCAATAAATGAACTCTTTTAAGCCCTTTTTGCATGGAGAAGACTCCTCAAATTGCGAAAAATACTTCGTGCCGCAGCGTGCCACGATACTTTAATTTTAAGAATTTGAGATGCTTATTTCCTGAAAACTCATAACTAGAAATAAACATTAGTACACAATATGTACTCAACGTTTTGTTATTCATCAAAATCACTAGGTGGATCCAACAATCTTCCCCTTTTTGATGATAACAAAACCTTGAGTAAATCAATATTTAATTTCAAATTTGAGATTTAATAATTTATGAATATGATTTCAAGCTAATACATCCATAACTTGCATAGTTAAGTGGGATGAATCTCCCCCTTAGTTAGACAATGGTATCAGATCTATGCAATATTGATATCAGATCAAATTTGAAATTCATAAACATAAAGATAATTCTACTCCCCCTTTTTGTCAATCATTAGAAAAAGGGAGTAAGCTCCCCCTCAAAACAAGCATGGAGACAAAAAGTAGTAGAGAGTATCAAAGTTGATTCAAGAGTTAATTTTTCAAGAGTTAATAGGTATCAGAGCCAAAATCAATCATGTATATCTATCAAGTAAATGTAAACATTAAGCTGAATTACATATATATATATATGTCAAGTAATATTTTCAGTACAAAATTTGCTGACTCATCAGCAACACTGAAACAATCAAAATACATTATGAGACATAAATCATAAATAACATAAGTCATAAATAGCATACAACATAATAAACATCTGTGAGGCTAATCCTCATCAGATGGGATCTCAAAAGATATAGCACCTGTGATCCTAGACCTATGGGCTAGACCACTAGGAGTCTTCAAAATACCATGACTCCGAGTCCTAGTAGAAGGTCCAAAATGGGGTACAACCCTAGAAGCTCTAGTAGAGGGAGGGGGAAGAGTCTCAACAGGAGTGACAAAAACTAGATCAGTGGAGATAGGTGTGCCAGTTGAATCAGTGGGAGGAATAACAGGAGACTGTGGCTCTCGGCTGACTACCTCATATCCAGCAACGCCATCACCACAGTCACTATCACTATCGTCATCAATAACATCAGTATCTCTGTCCTCAATCCCATCAACACGGTCACCACCATCAATAGTGTCGTCATGTCCATCCTGGTGGTCATCGGCATCATCATCATCATCATCAGGAGATGGAGCTGCAGGTGCTGTTGGAGGTAGAAGGGATCTCAGTAAGTCCTCACTATGAGCAAAACCCTCCTCCATAGTCTGACGAATCTCAGCATGCTCCATGGTAGTGTGTGCTCGAAGACCCTCAATCTCAATGCGTAACTGGGTCGTGCGGACACCCAATCCAACCATCTAACTCCTGAGATCTGTGAACTGTTGTCTCACGTGCTCCTCAAAGGATATGTCCATAGAAGGTGGAGGAGGACCCGAAGATGTAGCTGTCGGGGTCATCGGCTCTGCCTCTGATGCATGAGCAGCCTGAGCTGGTGAACTAACTGGCCCTGATGGCCCTGCCTCTGCCTCTCGAATCTCGTCCTCCTCATCTGGCTCCTGGCCAGACTCTCTCCGAACCCACCGACTTGTGACTAATCGATAGCCCATACGGTGTAGTGACCTCTCGTCGTAGATGTCTGTATGCAGAATCTCCTTGGAGATCTCCCCCTCCAAAGATACTCCACAAGCTCTAAATAATCTGGTCAACGCCATACCATAGGGTAATCGATAGCCCATATAGCGTAGTGACCTCTCGTCGTAGATGTCTGTATGTAGAATCTCCTTGGAGATCTCCCCCTCCAAAGATACTCCACAAGCTCTAAATAATCTGGTCAACGCCATACTGTAGGGTAAACAGTATCGTCGCTGTATCGCAGCATCTCTCATCTGAACTAGCATTAAGGATGGTATATCAACCTGAGTCCTCTGAGTCAGACATACCATAAGCATTAGCTCTCTCTCAGTGATGAAGTCGAAGTGCCCAGTCTTTGGAAGCAATATCCGAGCTGTGATATGGTGCAGAAGGCGCATCTCCATAGAAAGCTGGTTCGCGGTGACCACAGTCACTCCGCGAACGTCCTCACGCTCAAGGATGCACCTGAAAGCACCCTCTCTATCCTCCGCAGAGAACATACTGATGCCACGATGAGGAATCTCCCATACTCTGTTCAGAAGCTCCTTAGTCAAATATATCTCTACTCCTCGAACAGTAGTCTTCCATAGTAATCGGCGACAATCCATAGCACCATAAAACTCCTTCACAAGATGGGGATAGTACCTCTCCTACATAGTACAAAAGGGTACTAAACCGGCATCTGTGAGTGTCCGCCGGATCTAGAAATGCTATCTGTCGAAGAACTCATGGTCTATCCGACGTCCTGAAGCTATAACCTTCCTTGCCATCCTCTCTGTAGGGGAACCTGGAGCTGCTGAACTACTGGCCTCTCCTGTATCATGTCTGGCTTTTGTTCTCTTCTCAGATCCATGTCCAGTCCTACTCCTAACAGCTAATCTCTTTCTCGGACCCATCACAATTAAGCTGAGTAAGAAAGGAAGAAGATAAATAACCTAGGGGAGTATAGGTTTCAATCAAGTTGAGAACTTAGGCTAAAGGAGACTATGTCTTCCTAAAAGAGGGTTACTGGCTTTTAAGGGAAGCTAGAATGAGTTTTGAAAGCTGGGATTAAACCAATTTGAGTTGTAAAATACAAGAAATTAAGGGTAAAATACCTTTAACATAAGAAATCGGGGGTAAAATACCTATTAAATACAAGAAATCGAGGGTTATAAGGATATTTTAGGGTTATAAAACTAATCCCATATAATATACTTTGGTTAAAACACATTTTTCAAGTTCATAAAATTAGTAACCTTGAATAAATTAAAATATACAATATAAGCCTATGGTTTAAAAACAAAGTACATTTGGGTTTTAGGTCAAAACCAAGAAATCAACCAGCAAAACAGTGAAATGAGGAGTAAAATGCAAAGAAATTAACACAAATAATCCTTCCCAAGGTATGAAATCTGAGAACAAGCAACAAAAGGCTAGGAAATCTGAATTTTCATGGAAACCCTTGAACATTTCGGCCAAAAACCCAATATAACAGTGAAATTCAAACAAACGGATAGAAAATATGAGAAATCGGCCAAAAATCCATGAGAAATTCAAGATAAACATGCTTAAACATCATTTCCACAAAATGGATTCTTCCAAACGATTCAAATCTTTGAAAAACCTGGTTTTAATATATTTAAACGGATGGAAATGGGGAAAAATTAGGTTACATGGTTTCTAAAAAGTGAAAAACAAGAGGAAAATACTTGATTTTAGTCGGGGCAGAAGGGGAAAGGATCGATTTGGAAGGTAGAGGAGCTTGGGGGACCACTGGAGCTTGAGAGAAAATGGGGGAAAACAAATTACAAAAGTTTCGGTTTGCCCTAGAAAGGTAGAAATTTTCTGTGAGTGTCGACACTTGGGATTTCTCAAGTATCGACACTTGGTCAGGTGTCGACACTTTGCAAAATCCAAGTGTCGACACTTGGCCAAGAAAATTTCAAAAAAAATCTGTAAAAATCTTTAAAAATTCAAGAATGTTTTAAAAACCTTTTGGCACTTAACACAAGTGATTTTTGAGTAAAAACAACTTGGGCAAGATGAAATTTGTGAGAGTTCTAGGAGAATGGATCAATGATACCTAACTCTTTTTTAATCAAACAAAATCTCTCTTCACTCAATGGTTTAGTAAACACATCAGCTAATTGATCATCAGTACACACAAATTCAAGTATTACATTAGAGTTTTGTACATGATTTCTTGTGAAATGATGTTTTATTTCAACGTGTTTACTTCTTGAATGTTGCACAAGATTCTTTGTTAGATTGATTGCACTAGTATTGTCACATTTTATGGGTGTCTTAATTAATTTAATGCCAAAATCTTCAAGTTATTTGATCCATAGAATTTGAGTATAACAGCTTCCAACTGCTATATATTCGGCTTCAGCCGTAGATAGAGCAGCTGAATTCTATTTCTTGCTACTCCATGAGATCAAATTTACTCCAAGAAACTGACAAGTTCCACTAGTACTTTTACGATCAAGTTTACACCTAGCAAAGTCAGCATCAGAATAAACAATCAATTTAAATGAAGAATCTCTAGAGTACCAAAGACCAATTTCAATTGAGCCAGATAGATATCTAAGTATGTGTTTAACAGCCAAAAGATGAGACTCTTTAAGATTAGACTGATATCTAGCACACATACAAACACTAAACATGATATCTGGCCTACTAGCAGTAAGATATAACAATGAACCAATCATGCCACGATAAAGTTTTTGGTTTATAGATTTACCTGATTCATCTTTGTCAAGTCTATAAGAGGAGCTCATAGGCGTACCTAAAGGCTTGGTGTTTTCCATCCCAAACTTTTTTAGAATTTTCTTTGTGTACTTAGCTTGGTTGATGAAGATCCCCTATTTGGTTTGTTTTATTTGGAGTCCGAGAAAGAAATTAAGTTATCCTATCATGCTCATCTCGAACTCACCTTGTATCAACTTTGCAAACTCTTGACAAAGAGATTCGTTAGTAGCACCGAATATGATATCATCTACATATATTTGTACTACTAAGAGATCATCATTTTTTTTCTTCAAAAATAAAGTTTTGTCAACATTACCTCTAACAAAATCATTTTTGAGCAAGAAAGAACTTAAACGATCATACCAAGCTCTTGGAGCTTGTTTCAAACCATACAAAGCTTTATGAAATTTAAAAACATGGTTTAAAAATTCATGATTTTCAAAACCAGGAGGTTGTTCAACATAAATTTCTTCTTCGATAATATCATTCAAAAACATACTTTTAACATCCATTTGAAATAATTTAAAATTCATAAAATAAGCAAATGCCAATAATAGCCTAATTGCCTCAAGTCTATCCACAGGAGCAAAGGTTTCATCAAAATCAATCCCTTCCTCCTGATTGTATCATTTGGCAACTAGTTTAGCCTTATTTCTTGTAACAATTCCATTTTCATTAAGTTTGTTTCTAAAAACTCATTTGGTGCCAATAATTGAAACATTTGAAGGCTTATCTACTAAAGTTCAAACATTGTTTCTTTTAACTTGATTAAGTTTGTCTTATATAGCATTTATCCAATTACTATCATTTTCAACTTCTTCAATAGTCTTAGATTCAATTTGAGATACAAATGCTAAGTAATCATAAATATTTCTAAGAGATGATCGAGTACTTACACCTTTAGATGGATCACCAATGATTAGTTCTTTTGGGTGTCCATGAGCATCCTCCATTCTTTAGGTAGAGGATCAACAGTAGATGTGTTTTCATCACCTTGTGCTTGATCTCCTTCAGTGTTTTGATCATCTTCTTGTTCCTTGGTAGGCTCTTCATTGTTATTCACATCTTCAGTTTTCTTGGTACCTGTTTCATCAGAAAGCACATCTTCTTTTCTAGAAGATTTCTGTCAGACTCATCAAATACTACGTGTATGGATTCTTCAACAACAAGTGTTCTTTTGTTGAAGATCGTGTATGCTTTGCTAGATGTAGAGTAGCCTAGAAAGGCACCCTCATCTGACTTGGCATCAAATTTGTTTAAGTTATCTTTACTATTGTTTAAAATGAAACAACGGCATCCAAAAACATGAAAATATCGAATTGAAGGTTTTCTACCTTTCCAAAGCTCATACGGTGTTTTCTTTAAAATCGGTCGGATTAAAACATGGTTCAAAATATATGGCTTCCGCCCAAAAATATCTAGGTAAGTCATTTTCACAAAGTATGGTGCATGCCATTTTTTCAAGAATTCTATTTTTCCTTTCTAACATCCCATTTTGTTGAGGTGTCTTAGGTGCTGAAAAATTATGATGAATGCCATTTTCAATACAGAATTTGTCAAAATCATAATTTTCAAATTCGGTTCCATAGTCACTTCTCAAAGATACAATTGAAACACCTTTTTTATTTGAAACTCTTTTATAAAATCTAATAAATTCAGAAAATGTTTCATTCTTGTGTGCTAAAAACATGATCCATGTAAAACGTGAAAAATCGTCTACAATAACTAGACCGTACTTTTTATTTTCTAAATTAGATGTTCTAGTTGGTCCAAAAAGGTCCATATGAAGCAACTCTAAAGGTCTAGATGTAGAGATTACTCCTTTTAGTTTAAAAGATGATTTGGTCTATTTTTTAAGCTGGCAAGCACTACAAATCTTATCTTTTTCAAAACTAATTTTTGGTAAATCTTTTATCAAATTCTTTTTGCTAAGTATTGAAATCAAATACATGCTGATATATCCTAGCCTACGATGCCAAAGCCAACTAGTTTCATTGATCCTGGCTTTCTTTGCCACTAGGCAATGGCCATTTTGAATAGGAAGATCATCAAGATCAACCATATAAATATTGCCATGCCTATGACCAATGAACTTGATGCCATTGTTATCTAAGCTAGAAACAATACACAAAGAAGTTTCGAAAACAACCTTAAAATCTTTGTCACAAAATTGACTAATGCTAAGCAAGTAATGTTTCAATCCATCAACATACAATACATTATCAATGTAAGTAGAAGGGATGATATAGATTTTATTAATTCCGATAATTTTGCCCTTTCCATTATCACCAAAAGTCACATTACCACTATTTTGATATACAAGTGACGAGAACTGCTCCACATCTCCGGTCATATGCCTTGAGTAACTGCTATCGAGGTACCACATTCTTTTCTTATTGGTCGCAAGGCATACATACAATAAAAATTAGGAGGATACTTTAGGTACCCAAGTCATCTTGGATCCTTTCAGGTTAGTGGTAATGGTTCCTTTTGAAACCCAAATTTTCTTAACATTGTTCAATTTTCTCTTATTACACAAGTAAGATTTATACCCTATAGTACCACAAGCATAACAAGTAATGGATGATGATGCAAGCACAAAGGAATTTTTGAAAAACTTTTGTTTCTTTTGAGTTCTAAAACCTAAACCGGCTTTATCAAAAACAACTCTTTGATTATTTAAAAGCATATTTAATTTTTCAGAACTGTATGTAACTTTATCAACAAAAGGTTTTAACTTATCAATTTCTTCTTTATATTTTTTTAATTTTCATCCAAAATCTTCTTGTTCTGATTTGAAAAAAATTTATTTGAAACAGAAACATTCTTCTTTTTCAAAACTTCCTTTTCTTTTTCAAGAACAATAATCTTATCATTTACCTTTTTATTTTGAAGAAGTAGGCAATCATTTTCATTTGAAATCTTGTCATTAGCTTTGACTAAATCCAGATTTTGCCTTTTTAGTTCTTTATGTTTTGATTTTAGTTTTTGAAATTCTAAAACTAACTCATCAAAAACTTCATGTAGTTTATCAAATGTAAATTCATTTTCAGTTTCAGATAGTACCTCGTCATGATCCGCCATCAAATAGAAGTTTGCAACTTCTTGTTGTTCTTCTTCAGAGTTGGAGTCTTCGCTGTCACTCCAGGTTGCTATCATGGCCTTCTTTCTTAGTTTTCTCCTGCTTTTCTTAAGTAAGGGGCAGTCTATCTTGAAGTGGCCCGGTTTTTTGCATTCAAAGCACATGGGCTGCTCCTTGTCTTTCTCCTTTTCTTTCTCTTTGCATTGCTCTCCCTTCAGAGGTTTTTTCTTGAAGTTGTACTTCTTCTTCCTCATGAACCTTTTGAACTTTCTTGCCATAAGAGCCGTCTTATCATCTTCATCTTCTTCTTCAGATTCATCACTTGACTCTTCTCTTGCAGTGGATTTGAAAGCAATGACTTTCTTCTTCTTTTCTACATCCACATTCTTCTGTTTTAAGGAAAGCTCATAAGTCATCAATGAGCCTAATAGTTGCTCGAGGGGTAGAGTATTGACATCCTTGGCTTCCTCTATGGCCATTACTTTGGCATCCCATGAAGCCAAAAGAGACCTGAGAAGTTTGTTTAAAAGTTCACCGTTAGATATAATCTTTCCTAAACTTCTCATGCCATTCACAATATTTGTGAACCTAGTATACATCTCACTTATAGATTCAGTAGGTTCCATCTTAAATATTTCATATGTGTGAATGAGCATGTTAACCTTAGTTGTTTTCACTTGGTGTGTATCCTCATGGGTAACCTCAAGTGTGTCCTAAATCTCCTTAGCGGAGAGACAATTAGATATTCTATTGAATTCACTCAGATCAAGAGAGCAAAACAATATATTCATAGCCTTCGCATTAAGCTCTATTTGCTTAATGTCATTCTCATCCCAATCATCTTCTATTTTTGGAGTGAGAATGCCATTAACCAACATAGCAGGCCGATGAAGACCTTTTATGATTGTCCTCCAAAGATTATAATCAATTACTTGAATGAATATGTGCATGCGAGTTTTTCAGGTATAATTTGTGCCATTAAAAAGTGGGGGACGGTTTGAAGCTTGACCTTCGACAACACCCATTTCAATTGTTGTTGCCATGATCTTTTACTCAAGATCCTTGGACCTACAAGAGAGTACCGGTGCTCTGATACCACTTATTGCCCAGAAATGGAGTCCAAGAAGGGGGGTGAATTAGGTCTTTTAAAAATTTAAAGCAATAATGTGCAGGCCTTGTGGTGATTATGAGTAATAAGATTAATGCACTAGATTATGTGCAGCGAAAAGTAAAAATTAAAGTGCAAGAAGTAAAGAACAGGAAGTAAAAGAGATAATCATAACATAAACACAAAGTTTATAGTGGTTCGGTACAAACCTAGCACCTACATCCACTCTCCAAGCCATCCTTGGGAATTCCACTATAATCTCTCTAAGATTACAGTCGACTTGTTTTTCCAAAGGCTCACAAGTCAAAACCTATGTTGGTTTTGTCACCTAGGCTCACCAACAAACCTTTACACTTGTTTTGTCTTCAGACTCACAAGTTAACCCTAGTTGGTTTGATCACCTTGGCTCACCAACAAACCACAACAACCTTTTTTCAAGACATCCTTGAAAGCAAGGTCACATCAAAAGAGAATTTCAGATATACAATTCAAAATAAACAAAACAAACTCTCTTCAAGAGTAGAATGAAAGCTTTGAGGCTCAAGTTGATGCTTTGCCTTGTCTTTTTCTTGGAATATTGTTCAAGCTCTCTTTTTAAAAAGATGAAAGGATGTGCTTGTAAGCTTTTTCAGGGAATCACACTTTAAATGGCTTTTGAAGTAAAGTTCTTGAGGGAATATTGGCTTTTGAGCTTTCAATGGACTTCAATGCCTCAAGAATGAGGTTGGTGAAGCTTAAATACAAAGAAAAACTTCCTAAAAATGGTTTGTGACTGTTTGAGCTTCAAATCTAGCTGTTGGGGGCTTGAAAAGATGTTTCTACAAGTCAGAAAAATAGATCCGTTAGAACTGTCAGAACCCGAGTGTCGACACTTGGTTTGTCAGGTGTCGACACTTGACTTCCAAGTGTCGATACTTGAACTTTCAAGTGTCGACACTTGATTCACAGGTATCGACACTTGACACAAAAACATTCCAATGGCCATGTTCTGGATTTTCAAAAAGTCTTAGGCCTTGAGTCGATACTTGGGAACTTAAGTGTCGATACTTGAGTTTCAGGTATCGATACTTGAATTATGGGTGTCGACACTTGGCATGCTAAGGAATTTTTCTATGTGCCAAGAGCTGAAGTGTCGACCCTTGACTTTCCAGGTGTCAATACTTGGTTCTGAAAAATTCACAAATAAGTGCAGTTTAAGCCAAAAACACAAGTGTTGAAAATAAAACTTAAATCTAATGTAAATAAGTAATAAATGAACTCTTTTAAGCCCTTTTTGCATGGAGAAGACTCCTCAAATTATGAAAAATACTTCATACTACAGCATGCCACGATACTTTAATTTTGAGAATTTGAGGTGCTTGTTTTCTGAAAACTCACAACTAGAAATAAACATTAGTACACAATTTTGTTATTCATCAAAATCATTAGGTAGAGCCAATACACCTTTCAAAAAACTTTCTTTCTTCATGTTGGGCTGCAAGACACTCCTGCAAAATAAACTAGGTAGACAATTTTGGCACCTAAACTTTCTTAGATCTTTTAGGGTAAGTAAATATGGTTCCTTTTGGAACCCAAACTTTTCTTAATTTATCACATGTATAAGCTTTATGCCCTAATTTACAATATTTAAAATATATATTATTGGAAGATGCATCAACAAAAAAATTCTTATTTTTTAACTCAAGATTTTTATTTTTCTTTAAAAGCTCATCATTTGATAAAAAAATCTTAGGTCTTCTTAAAATTTCTAACTCATTGAATAAATCAGTTTTCTCATTTGAAAACTTATTGTATAAATTTCTCAAATCAACAATTTCTTTTCCCAAAATCTCTTTTTCTTTAGAAAATCATTCTTTTCATTTTGCAAAATAGCAAACTAGGCTTTTAAATCTTTATTTTCAACTCCAAGATTGTTATTTTCAAAAGAAAATGAATTAGCATATTTCTTTAATTTCTTGTGCTCAAATTTTAATAATTTATATTCATGCACAAGATCTTTAAAAGCATCATGTAATTCATCGAAAGTAAAATCATTTGTGGTTTCAGAATTTACCTCATTTGTCATAAAGCAAAGATTGGATAATTTTTGAATTTGTTCTTCTTCTAAACTAGAGTCTTTACTTTTGCTCCATATAGCCATCATTGCCTTCTTTGTGTATTTCTTTTTGGCCCTTTTTCTCGTGAATCTTCAAAATTTATGAGCCAAAAAATTCATCTCATCTTCATCTTCACTGTCTTCTGACTCCTCACTTGAAGACTCATCTGGTGTAGTGGATTTAAAGGTGATTATTTTCTTCTTTTCATCAGCATCCACTTTTTTTTGCCATAAGTTCAACTCATAGATCATGAGCGAATCGATGAGCTTCTCCAAAAGTAAGGTTTTTATATCTTTAGCTTCTTGGATCGCCGTTACCTTTGGATCCTATGATATTGGCAAAGATCTAAGAATTTTATCAACCAAATCAGCATTAGTATAGCTTTGCCAAGACTTTTTAATTCATTAACAATAGTCATAAATCTAGTATATATATCAAATATAGATTCATAGTATAGCATTTTAAACATTTCAAAAGAATGTACAAGTAAATTAATTTTAGTATTCTTTACTTGAAGAGTACTCTCATGAGTAATTTCAAGTGTATCCCATATTTTTTTCATTGTTTTACATGTGGAGATTCTATTGAATTCATTAGAATCCAATGTACAATAAAGCAAGTTCATTGCTTTGGCGTTAAGCTCAGATTGCTTAATATTGTTTTCATCCCAATTCTCTTTGAGTTTTGGAAAGAAAATGTCATTAACCAATATTGAAGGAATATGTTGACCATTAACAATCATTTTTCAAAGATAATAATCTATAAATTGAATATAAATGTGTATGCATATTTTTTAATACGTATAATTAGCGTCATTGAAAAATAATGGTCTAATACTAATACCTACAAGGGTTGCCATAATCTTTTACTCAAAATCGTTAGATTTTCAAATAGAGTACCGGGCTATGATACCAATTGTCCAGTGATGAAGCAACCCAAGAGGGGGGGTGAATTGGATTTTATAAAACTTTTTAAACTATTTCAACAAGTATGTGCTAATTGTAATTAAGTACTTGTGTTTTGCCAAAGTGTTTGTGTGCTTAATGAAAACAAGCAACTGAATTTAACAAAGTAAATGCAAGAGTAAATAAGTAATAAATAAGAGCAATCACAAACACAATAATATATAGTGGTTCGGTGCACTCCAAGGCACTTACATCCACTTCTCAAGTTTTCTATCAGAATTTTACTATAATTCCAAGATTACAGTTGATTAGTTTTTCGGGCTTACTAATCAAAACCTAACTTATTTTCCCGGGCTCACAAGTCAAAATCTCTTGTTGGTTTTATAACTTAGGCTAACCAACAACCTCCGATGGTTTTGCGGGCTCACCAACAACCTATGTTGGTTTTACAAGATCACCAACAACCTATGTTGGTTTTATACAAAGGCTAACCAACAACCTCTTTGATTTTCCAAGGCTCACCAAAAATCTTGATATAATAATATAAGAATGAAAGTAAAGAATACACTAAAGCTTTCTAAAATAAAGCAAGTATCTCTTTGAAGCCCTTAGATGATGTTAAAAAGACTGTATTCAATTTGTTAAAGCCTTTGAATGAAGCTTAATGTTGTGGACTTGGATCAATTCTCGTATCTTTGGAAGCTTGAAGGCTTGAATCACTCAATACTTGAATCCTTAAAGGATATTCAATGATCTCATCAAAAGATTACTTTTTCATTTAACTTTTGGTGTTTATATAGCTCTCCAACCCATAGATGATGGTTTATAACTGTTGGGGATGCAAAACTAACCGTTTGAAGCAAGTTGGAGTCAATTCTGTACTTCTAAAAAACTAGCCATTACACCAAGTGTCACACTTAAATTTCCTGAATTTTTTTCATGAGTCGATCTCTTGAGTTGACACTTCACCATGAGTCGACCTCTTGAGTCGATACTTATGTCAGCTTAAGGCAAAAATTCTGATTTGACACTGTTTTGTATTTTTCTTGTTCTCAGGTCTTGAGTCGATACTTGAACTTCTTCATGAGTCGATACTTGCTTGTGCTAGTACTGAAACTTGCTAAAAATTCTCCAAAATCAAACTTTAAGTCCTTCCAAGTCTTTCTTATATTCCAAAGTCCTTATAACTTGAAATTCCATGAATTTGAAGGACTTCTTTAACTGAAATACAAGCATTTCTTTATTCAACATGGATGAGTACTAAGATCTGATAAACATACTTAAAAATATAATTAGTACTCATATATATTTAAGTATTTTATCAATCATCAAAATCAAAACCAGAGTCAACAAAGTGCTTGTTAGTAATAAAGCAGTCTTTTTGAAAAAGGAGTTCCTTGGAAAAGGAACGAATACCTTTAAAGTTAAACTTGAAGATGTTTGATAGGTAGAAGAACCAACATAATTAATTGAGCCAATTCAGTTCGATTTGATTAGTTCAAACTTGGAGCCTGTTGTTAAGGCAACTTTAAGGAGATCTAATAGAGTATTGCATCAACCGTGTAGATATTATAGTATCTTGGTCTGGGATGGTGATCTTGTTGAACTTGATGAAAACAACAAGAATTTGATTATTTACATTGATGCGATGCAGAGTTCTTACTTTGAGAAATGGCTTGAAGCCATGAAATCCAAAATGAATTCCATGAAAATCAATGTTGTATGGACACTCGTTGACCTACTTGAAGGGGTAAACCCCATTGGTGCAGATAGATTTTCAAAAAGAAAAGGGATGCAAATGAGATAGTGGAGACCTATAAAGCCCATTTGGTTGCTAAGGAATATCGTCAGCATTATGGTATTAACTATGACGAGACATTTTCTCCTATAGCAATGCTTAAGTTCATTCAGATTATGCTTGTGATAGTTGTGCATCTTGATTTTGAGATCTTGCAAATGGATGTTAAAATTACTTTTCTAAATAGAGAGTTGGAAGAAGAGGTGTCTATGATATAACTTGAAAGGTTCACATCCATAGATGAATCAAAGTTGTGCAAGCTTCAATGATCCATTTATGAATTGAAGTATCTTAAAATTGGAACATGCATTTTGATAAGATAAACAAAATATATGTCTTCTTTAAGAATGGAGAAGAACCCTGCATATACAAATGGGCTAATGGTTCAGTAATTATATTTCTTATTTTATATGTGGATGACATTTTTTTAATCGGAATGACATTCGTACAATGGAGGGAATAAAGATTTAGCTGTCATTCCAATTCTCCATGAAGGACCTGGGAGAAGCAACCTACATTCTTGTGATGAACCTGTATGGATAGATATAAAAGATTTAGGATTATCTCGGTCGACGTACATTGATACTATACTGAAGCGGTTCAGTATGATAAATTCCAAGAAAGGCTATCTTCTGATAGGCCATGGAATTACTTTTTCTAAGGATTATTCGATAACTCTTCAAAAGAGAGAGAGCATATGAGTGAAATTCCATATGCCTTGATAGTGGGATTCATTATGTATGCCATGATATGTACATGATCAGATATGGCATACTTACGAGGAGTAGTGAGTAGATATCAATCTGGTCCAGGTGAGAATCATTGGAAGGCCGTAAAAACTATTCTTAAGTATTTGAGAAATACTAAGAACTAATTGATGGTTTATGGAGATTTTGACTTGAAATTAGTTAGTTATATTGACTTAAGTTTTTAGTTAGATTGGGATAATAGCAAAAATGTACCGGGTATGTCTTTATCCTTAACGAAGGAGCTGTTTACTGAAAAAATCTCAAGCAACATACTATGGCTGATTCCATATATAAGGCGGAGTACATTGCAGCATCTGATGCTACAAAGGAAGCTGTATGGTTGCAGAAGTTCATCCTTGAGCTTGGAGTGACACCCTCCATACATGGTCTAGTTGTTCTGCATTATGATCTTATTGGAGCCATTGCTCAAGCGAAGGAATCAAAGGCACATCAGTGGATCAAGCATGTTCTGTGTCGCTACCACCTTATCCAAGAGATTGTAGAATGAGGTGACATTGACATGAAAAAGATCGACTGAAAGGAAAACCTGGCCGATCCATTTACTAAAGCTCTCAGAATCAAAGAGTTCAACGATTACAAGTGGAAGTGGGTATACGATACTATTCTAATTGGCTCTAGTTCAAGTTGGAGTTGTTAGGAAAAGTGTGCTAAAGCTAATCATATAGATTGTAGCCGGTTGAGCTATCTTGTAAAGATATATGAATTATTAATAAAATAAATATTATTTTTGGTATCTCAATACGATATTATCTTCCTATGAACTCTAATGTGTTAAAGTCCTTACAACTATATTAATTCGATAAAGAAGGATTTATCAAGTGGTTCTTAAATCAGTTGGCGATCAAATGATATGTTGTTACCTAGGATGGCAATGTTTATCAAGAATAGATCATTGTATACCATATAGGTTAGTTATCTTCTTAACTAAGGGGTGTGGAGATATTGGTATGGCATGCATATAAGTATAGGAGTACATCTCACTGAACAATGACCAACTCTATGAAGTACTCTACTTTCAAGAGCATCTCGTAGAAAGGGTATGGATATAAGTATCTCTCCAATTCGAGACTATCACAGTGACTTGGCAAGCAACTCATAATACTTTAGTACTGGATTATCTAGATTTTTAATTTAGTGATGGGAGGCTTCTAGGTGCAGTCAAGTACTTGTTAAGTCTGTATTGAATCAAGAAGGGATTGACCACTCTAAGTTGCTGGAGTAAATACTCGGCAATGTTTCAATTTAGCAAAACCTAGGCCTGTGTAATCCTGGTGAGGATTTATAGGATTTAGCAAGTTGAAACATATTTGGATATACTTATTTAGAGTTGGTAGTGGACTTTAAATTCATCCTGGGCATTAGGTTAAAGAGATGAATTATACGATAACCATTGCTTGGATTCTTGAATGTTGCTTTGCTATCATTCGACCTATTCGAATGACGGACACCATTGCTAGATGGTCATATCGATTAGTTCAAGAAATCATTCCTGAGCTACTGATTTAGGATTCGAACCTACGAGGTTACATACAACAAAAATTCTTGATTGATCATGATGGCTGATCAATGATTGAGAATCATCCAATGACAAAATTATAAATATAATCAATAATTTAACCTATACAAAAGTTATAAATAAATAAGTATTTATTTGTTAATATTAGGAGGATTAATTAATAATTGGATTATTAATTGGGTCATTTTATTGAATGAAAAGATTTGGTCAAATCTAATTGAATTTGGTTCAATTAAATTTCACTTGATTTGATTATTTGATGACCTAATCATTAAAAAAAATTAATCTTAATTTAATTTGAATTTAGATTTGATTAATTTTTTGATTAATTAATTTTAAATTAGAGCCTAATTAGATTAGGTTTAAGTTATTTGAATTGGTCAATCTAAATTGAATTGAGATTAGAATTAACTTTGACCAAGTTAAACTAGGAACCTAGTTTTCTTTCCTTGCACCACTTTGTTCTCCATGCAAAATAAATTTTTACGTGAAGAATCTCTATACCAAAATATAATTATTGCCCTCCCTATTATCCATTCTGATTGGGATTAAGCCAAGAAAAAATTTAAAAGGAGTTTTAATATAGTTTTGTATCTAGTTTGACCGAGTCAAAGTTGATTCTTGTGCATCTAGCTTTTTTCATAAAATTCTAATTTTTTGTATGAAGTTTTCTCCATAAAAAAAAGAGTTTTGATACCTTCGTTCAATCCTTTTTGGGTAAGGATAGGTTTAGATAAATTTTGAAATTTATTTGAATTGATTTGAATTTAAATTGAATGGGCTTTAAATGAGTCAAACTCCTTGACCAAATAGAACTTCTAAACCTATCCTATTCTCATCCTAATCTCCATGCCACTATTTTTATTGGATTTTTCTTGGTTTGCATGAGAATAGGAGAAGGATTTTCGTAGGTTTTCAGATTAGAAATACCAAAAAAATTAGGAGTGGGGTGTGAAAACTAGTTGAGCATGGGAATTCCTTCTTGGTACTAGAGAGAAGAGAGAAAGAAAGGAAGGAAAATAAAATAGAAAAAAATTAGTTTTGATTTTGTTTTCCTTCAATGACTTGATTCTCCTTATCTTTCATCTTTTATCCTTTTGAAGGACTCAAAAAAATTCGAATGAAGGTTTTTAAATCAGCCATCCATAGCCTTCTCATGAAGTTATCACTCTAGGGAAAGTGATTTCTCGGAACTTTGTATGAATTTTTTATAAAGGTTGGACATCCTGTGCGGCTGCGAAGCAACATCCAAATCTTTTATCGTGCTCCATCGGCAATAGTATTCATCGACCTATAATGAGGTATGGGATCTGACCCTATTTATGTTTGTAGATTAGATCTATAGCATGCAACGGTTAGATTGATGTATGCTAATTTTAATTTTAATATCTACATTCTATTTATAACTTGTCATGATCTTGTAGGGTAGGTTTTTAAAATTATTCTAATACATGATTTAGTGATTAAAATTATTTTTAATCTAATATGCTTCTACTAGTTTTAAAAAAATTCATGCATGAAACCTTGTCCTAGTTTTCTTACACCTCCATGTAATATAAAATTTGATAAGGGCTGAATTACAAAATTTTCCTTAACCAAATTGAAACTAATTCAATGTGATTGGGTTCAGCCAACTTATTAATTGGGCTTAAGTAATTTAGTGGATAGGATTTTAAACGGGTTGAAACCGAAACCTGAATAACCCAAACCCACTAAACCCATTCCATCTTCCTCCTTTCATGATTAGGCAGAGGAGGTGGCACCCCTCCTTGCCTGATCTCAACTCCCAGGCCGGTCGCTGGCACCTTTGCCCGGTGGCCCAGTGCCTCCCTAGCCAGCTACCATCGATTACTAATAGTTAAGGGAGGGAGACCGTCGGCAAGAAAATCTAGCCATCCCCTCTCACCTTCTTTTCTTTTTTTGATGAAGCTCCATGGCTAGCATCCCCAAGCATATCGATTCAATCGCTGGTGGGTCACCAGCCCATCCTAGCAGCCTATTGCCTTCTCCCGATCATTGACGAGCCCAAAACAATTCCCAGTTTCATCCTCACAGCTAGTGGGTAAAGGGAGAGTAAGCCAGTGGCCCTCTCTCTTCCCAATTTTTTTTAGTTCTTCTTTGACAAGCCCGGTAGCCTTAAGTCTATCATGGCACAAGCCTATCTGTCCATGTTGCTAGCTACCACCGCTCCTAGTGAACGAGAAAGGGAGATCAAAAGAGATCTGGCGGTGGATCTCCTCTTTCCATCCGATCTAATAGAGAGAGAGGAGGTCCAGCAACCGCAAGACGTCAAGTCTAAGCGGTGGCCCAAGCAATTCTCCTCGACCATCCGCTGCTTGATTGTCGGTGATAGGAAAAATTGAGAGGACCAGCATCCCTCACACTCTCTTATTCTATTTTTTTTATATGGCTAGAATTGATTGAAGACAACTGACTTTGAGAAATCACCACCCAGCCTCCCAAATGGTCGGCCTTGACCGACCACTTCAGGCAATGGATAGGACGAAGAAGAAGAAGCAATGGTGGCTCTTCCTCCTTGATTTTTTTCTTTGTGAATCCTCCGTGATGCACCACGCCACTACCACAGAGTTAAAAGATTCGTCGTCAAGAGAAGACCGACATGGTGGCCAGATGGGAGAAGGAAATTGGGGTCCATCAGCATGAAATTAATTAAAAATAAAGAGAGATTCTAGATCATGCATAGCTTGCTTTGATAGCACATATAAGCAATTTCTCCATTCCAAGATCCTATGTATGATTACTAGAACATCAAAATAATATCATATTCAAGAACGGATTTGAACAAACAATATATCCAAAAATTCATATCAATCAAGAACAAATAATTATTTTAAAATTTAGGAATATACATGTATTCGTCATTAATTTCCAAACATTCAATCATAGATACTTACGTGAATATTAAAGGCCAAGTTTTTCTCTCCCGTATCCTTTTTATAGATGTCTATTCGATTGAGCAAGCCATGAAACTAATCTCACAAAAATATTGAGGAGTGGAGAGGAAACCTAGTCTATTTTATAAGTAAACACTAACAGGCTATTCCATCACCGAATTAAGTTGGGCCAAGGCCTATATTATGCCGTCCCAACCATACCAATCAATATAAGGTGCTCATAGCTCAATCACAAGGATCATTAATAATATTAGATTTATAATATATTCATCAACACATATCATATAATCTATCAAATTTTAATAAAATAAAATAAATAAAAATAATAATTAATGATAGTTCATAATTAAAAAAATTGTAATATAAGCTTGGGTTCCTGGGATCTAAACTCAGAAAATGGTGCAAATCCATTTAAGCAGGGCTTTTTGTTCCCTAGTGGAAGCTATTTTCACAGAATCTACCGATCTTTATTGCCTGCATGCTGCCTTCATAATTAACTCTCATCCGTAAGCCCTCCGGCGACTACACTATTTAGATCCATATGTTTATCAAACTGCAAAATGAAGAATAATCTCTATGGTTTTCTCTAACAGGATTAATTGTTTTTATCGACAATCTCATCTTTGACTCTCGATCGACATTCCTTAATGGCAGCTAGGTCAATCTTTAGCAGCTATATATGTGCTTCTATAAAACCATCACCCATCACAAATAGGACAAAATTGCTGGAGTTGTTTGCAAACCATCACCCCACTGCAACCAGAATGGGATTAATTGTTTGGAATAAAGAAATGGATCCTTAACAGTTTGCAATGCTTACAGCTTTTTATGTATGGATACCGGAGTACTGCTCCATGATTCGTTTTCTGTCGCCAATCCGAAGTCACCCGGCCTTAACCAGCTCATGTCTCTCTTGCCTGCACGACCGTGCCTGGTTTTCTCCATTTCCTTCGCCCTGCTCCTCTCCGCCACCTTTTCTCTCACTTCTTTCTCCTCCTTCAGTAATTCCTAACTTTCCTCACCAACTTCTCTCGCTGTAACTGATATTTTTTAATATTAATATATGGGGTCAGGCACGTGCGTATCCCCCGGTACCACACTCTAATGCATTGGGTCAGGCACGTGCGTATTTACGGAGTCACGTTCTAATGCATTGGGTCGGGCAAGCACGAGGCCTAGCAAGTCCTTCTACAAAACCGCTACTTCCCGCCATTAATAAAATTGTCTGAGCGAAGCCACTTTCAGTTTTAGAAATGCTTCAACACCAACGAGCTCGCACCCACGCACACCCACCTACCGTCCTCCGAGGACCACGAGAGGTAGGGCCCGTGATTCAACCTCAGAGACCCAATCCGGGCTCCAAGAAAAAACGGTATGCCTGGCATTTTGTTCTGATGGGACCCATCGTTTTGTGCCACCCGCGGGTCACGAAAATTAGGACAACATAAAGAGAGGTGGCATACAGGGAAAAAAATTTGGTGCCACTAGGGACAACAAGTGGCATCACCAGATCGAATGGATGTATCTTTCAAAGGTCGTGATTCACTCGGGACCAAGGACCCACGGCATAAATACGGTAAAACAATGGCCGACTTACGTTTTCTCCAGTTTGTTAGTCCAATTCGGCAAACGTTAAAAAGTGGGGGAAAAGTTTTTGTTCGTAGAGAGGAGAAGGCAGCGCTCTGCGATCCCCGAAACCCTAAGTTCATCTCAAACCCAAGGTAAAAATCCAATCTTTCCTTCCCATTTCGAGGTTTTCGATTACGGTGCCTTCTCGGCAGTGCCCGAGAGTGTAACCGTGTTTGAATTCTCTCCTTCTCTGCCTTGAGTTCTGGGCGCCGTTTCTTGTCTCAGGTACTTGATTTTAGTTTGGCTGTCGAAACTTTTATTCTTTCCGTCCGTTTATGAGCTGAATTTAAGAAAATCGTTGCGTTTTGGACTTAAAGATCGAATCTTGCAAGGCTGTTGATGCTTAGAATGGTGAACTTTTGTGTGATCTTTAAGGTTCGGATTGGTATCGCTTGTTCTTGAGGCTTTCTTGTGAAAGTGACAGCGAGGGGGCTTTGTTCTAGCTTGAGGTGGTGGGATGAATAACGCTTTCTCTAAGCAGACACTGGCAGATGAGCTCTCCAATATAAACTGCACTCGCAGTCGCATACAGAGTATCCTTTTTGGAAATTTTTGATGTTCGATCTCTTTGAAAAATCCTTACTCTGGGAATTCTCTTATTTCAGTGTTCATTTTGGCCCTTTTCTATTTGGCAAGAATGAAGATCACAACGGTTGATTTTCTTTTTTATGTGCCATTACTTAGATGTATATTAGTTTTTGATGATAACTGGGAATGTGGATTGAGTATTATTTATGATGCTGAAATAAAATTTAAACGCTTCATAGATTCATTTTTTTCTTTTGGTCGTTTTGATAACTTTCATGATTATTGCGAATCTTTGCTGTAGTCAATCCTATGATTTCGAATGAACTACTAACGGAACAACCGCAAGGTATGATTTAGTATATGTAAGCAGTAGCCATTGCTCATTAATTTGAGACAATGCTAGTCTTTTTATTGTCAGCTGAAGCAAATGTCGTTTAGCGCATGATATCCGGCATGGAGTCTCGATTTCTTTGATATGCTTATTTAAGTAGATAGTGGGATTCTATGTCTAATTTTCTTTCTTTATATGCACTTTAAGCCACTTCATGATATTATTAGTGATGCAAGGCCTCCATATTCTTGTAATCTTCTCATGGGATATGCTGTTTATTGGTTCTCAAAAAATAACATTGTTTTGTTACAATGTTATGTCCGGGAGTCTCTCCACGGGAACCATGCCATTTAGTCTATTCACTACCATACTAGGTTAAGATTTTGAAAGTTTAACATGAAGAATGATGGGTTGGAAAACCAAAGGATGTGGACTATATAGTTTAAAAGATATCAGAAATTTTGATTTTGCAGCATGCCCCACGTTTACAATTCTAGCCAAAACAGGCATAAATCAGAATATAATGTTAACATTTAGGTAATCATTATAAAACAAGCTTTGGGAGTACAAATATTATATTTGGAAATTTCAACAACATAAACTATGTCTAGTATGAGTGCTTTCAATATACTATGACAGTATGACCCAAAGAAATCTTAGTTGGCTTGTGCAAAATTTAAGATAGAGCAAACCAAATCACATACAGTAGGCTAAAATAGATATGCTTAAAGTATAGCTCTCAGTACTAGAGCTATAGGAAGAACAATTGCAATTAGAACTATGCTCTTTCCCATGATAACTATATTGATTTGTCTGCTGTTATTGGATGCCATCATGTTTTTGTTTTATTTGTAATACTGCTGTAAGCCGATCTTTTCCATGATCAAATAGGTCATGTTTAACTTCACTTGTCCATAGCTTTGTCATATTGGTGTATTTCCCACCGAAAGAATGCAGAACAGGTTGTGCAAACATGGGCCAAGAAATTCCGTAATTCCCGAAAGGAAAAGAAGATTCCATTTCTATATCTTGCCAATGACATCCTACAGAAATGCAGGCGTAGTGGGCCTGAATTTGTTGATGAATTTTGGAAGGTTCTTCCAGGAGCACTTATGGATGTTTTACAAAATGGTGGTGAACATGGAAGGAAGGTCATCTCTCGACTGGTGTGGGTTACTTTTATCATTAATTTGTTTTATCTTTATCAGTTCTATTTGTAAATATATGTGCATCGATAACATGAATCAGATCTTTATGTATTTGCTTGCCATCTGTTTTCTAGTATATTGTTAATGAATTTGTGGTTCTTGCTTATGATCCATTGTCATTTATGTGCAAAGCCATATAAAATGAAGCTCTTTCCATCTATCTTGAAACATGGTTGTTCAAATTAGGAAAAGAAAAGGCATAACATTTAATGTTCAAAATCTCATGTTTTGGAACTGGTCCCAGCTCTGCTTCATCTCCCTCATACATTTAGACAACCCTCCACCATGATCTTATATTGAAGCATGATCAACATATCCAAACCTTTTCTCCCGAGGTGAGGTCGCAACATTCTACCATGTCATGCATGGCTACCACTTCTCATGTATTCAGTTTCTTAACCCAAACTCTTTTGCCCTTCTACTATTGTTTTTTAAAACAGTCTATTAACTGAAATAATGCTACTGAGATTCTGCCTCATATTTGAATACTATAGCAACAAACTTGAAAATACAGCTAAGGGTAACACCACAAGACTCCTGAACTGTCTCCATGCGCATTTTTGCAAGCCATGCATGACATGTGATGAGTTTTATTCATTTAAATTATGCCTTCTTGTAGAACTTTCTTTCTCTCAAAGATCATTAAGTACCAAGGCACGCTGTCTCAGTATTGGGCTCCATATTGGTGCCACTCTTTTACTGTATTGGTATGCTTGGCAGGGGGCTGGTTTGGCATACCGAGTGTCAGAACACCCTCCATATCACATGCCGGTATAGAGCCGGTATGGTATGGTATGCCTGTACTGCTTGGTTCGTTACGGTATGGCCTACCTTGTCACAAACTCTTACCATCAGTTTTATCATAGTCCATCAAGGCAATCTATCTGCCCAATTACTTATTAGTGCTCTATTATGTAGGAATTAAGCAACCTTGTCACTTCACTTGATCTCTGCTTCTGCACTGGATAATCATCAGTAAGATATGTAACATGTGAATCTGGTTCTTCCTTTCAACTTCATCTCAGTTGTCCAAGCACTTGACTAGGTAATAAATTGCCTTTGCAACAATGCTCCATTACCCTCCCATTTGCATTCTCCATACCCTGCCAACATGAAGGAAAAGAAAAGGAAAATGGAAGAAAAGAAAGAAAGCTTGATGTCAGATAATGTACTCAATCATCAATCAGGGCATCAGTTTCTTGTGCCTATTCTTCCACATGATTTAAGTTGCCTATGCATTTGTGTCAAGTATCACACCTGAGTTGGATTTGCCTAAATTTAGATTAACCTTACTAATTAAATTAAGATTTTACTAAATTCTGTCCTAGTGAAGTCCTTTGGTATTTCTAAGAGCTTCATCTGCATGCTGTTTTCACCATAAAGTCTTCAACTGAGTCCATTATTATTATTTTTTTTTTAACTAGTTGCATCATTAATAACATTTAAGCATACCTTGACCATAAATTAGATTTATCACAGTAACTTGCATATGTGATTTTCTTAAGCTTCACTAATACTTGATCAAAAATATTTCTTAAAATAATTAAACTATGAATTTTTCAGTTTGTGATTAAACTTGTGCATCATGAAGCTTGATGTGTGTGAACCCCCCACCAACCCCGAAAAAAAAAAAAAAGGAAAAGAAAACTGCTATATGTGTGACTCTCCATTGAATTCCATTGAAGAAGTGAAGAAAGCTTCATAATCTACTATATGTGATGGTATGATTACAAGGTGTAGAATCTGAATGGTATTTTATTGATGACTCTCGAGTAGAATGATGAATGTCCTTTTCAGCATATTGCTACAGTCTTCTCATATGAGATATGCACATTTATTATTGTAGGTTAATATTTGGATAGAGCGAAGAGTTTTTGGATCTCATGCTCAAGACCTTAAAGACTTTATTCTTGGAAAGGAACCTCTACCTGCATTGGAATTGAGCAAAAATTATTCCCATAGTTCTGCTGGAATTGTAAGAAGAGACTCTCATACTGTAAGGGCCCATTCATTTCTTTTTGATTCTAACTTTTTTTTTTAACAACAAATGTCTACCACGAAATGAGGGAACTGATTGAATAAACATTTCTCTTAAATCCAGAAATTATCTGTTGGAGGCAAAAAAGAAAATATTTTATCTGCCTTTCGCACTGTTATCAGTGAAAAACCTAAAGAGGATGTGCATTTGAACAGGTGCATGAATGCTGTTCGGCATGTCAGGGAATTGGAAAGACGCATTAAAAGTAGACGAGGTGATCTAAAAAGATTTTAGTCGTTATACAAAACATTTTCTCTTTTACAGGTTCTGCCATTCCTAGTAATCCTTCATCATATACCTCATGGCATTTCTCAATATTTTCTGTTTTTATTAGACGGCTCTCTGAAGGAGATTTTAGCAAAAGATTTGCATCATCAGGAGATCACTTTAATGAAGTGCATTGAGAAGCTCGTATCACTTGAAGCAAACAGAGCAGCCCTTGTTTCTCAGTTAAAAGAAGCACTGGAGGAACAGGTTTGATTTTTGTAGTTTGTGATTGTTATTAACCACACTTGACTTTAGACTATGGATATGGATGGAGTTCTGCTTACTCACTCATCGAAGTTATTCAGGAATCTGCTCTGGAGAATGCTCGGACTCTGATTCAGGTCTGTAATTTGGCTTCCAAACTTGTTCTCTCTAAACATGATGCCTTCTTTTATGTGTACATCGTCTGATGCTTGTCTTGGATCTCGAAATTGTCAGAATTGTTTCCCAATTAGGATCTTCTTAGGACCTTATTCTAGTGAAACTTAAACCAAACTTCAACGGTTCACAATCAAGTTAGGACACTGGTCCTAGTTACATATATAAGGAGACAAATCCTATTAGAACTAGGACTGTGATGGAAGGTCCAACAACAGCTAAAAATACTGGTCTCTGGTCTCTATCTACGCATGAAAAACAAGCATTAGGTGGATTTCCATCAATCTCCTTATTGAAGTCAGAGAGAGAGAGAGAGAGAGGACCAGTACATCCTTGGTAGTCTATACTTCTACTTGTGCCATTGTACGCGAGTGGCGTGACAAGGAAGAGTTGTGAGTGTCGGATCCGTGCACCAGGTGTGATGTCTAACCTGTAGGTTAATGACTTTGCATGGTTGCTCGATCAATGATCCTGTGCATATTGATATTTCCATATATCTTACTGTGAAGCCCAGTGGACAACAGGCCATTGCGGGCTGAAGTCGGCAGCCTTTGCCGACTTCATCCGGAACCAGAAAAATAAAAAAAACGGAGAAGCCGAAACAGGGGAGGGGTGGTTCACGTTGATCGGCCGAGGACTTCGCCGGAGGACTCGGGAGGGAGAGTCGTGGAGGGGAGGGGAGGAGTCAACGATGAGTTTGGGATAGGCTAGGACTCCGATCGGGCGGTCTTCGCTTCCCAAACCGCGAGGAAAACCATCGTGTTCCTCTTTAAATCCCTCTCTACGGTCATCGAATCGAGTTCCATCGATTCTTCCACGCCTTCGTCCTCCTCTCCGGCGAGCACCCGGAAGTCAGTTGAGGCCGGTGAGTCTTTCTTCCTTTAATTTAATTTTTAGGGGAGGACTTGGTCGAGATTTTTTGTTGGATTCTTCCGATTTTGCTTGGGCCGTACGTCGACGATGGCCGCGCCGCCGTCCTCCCTTCGGTTCGCCTCCGATCTGCCGAGCCCTCCTCTCGGTGATCGTCTCTCGTGGCCAGCGTCGGCAACCGGGGGAGAGGGGGTTCAGTTGAATAAGGATGAGAGCAGGGGAGTTCGGAAGAGAAAAAAAAAAAAAAAAAAAAAAAAAAAAAAAAAAAAAAAAAAAAAAAAAAAAAAAAAAAAAAAGAAAAAAAAAAAAGAAGAAGAGAGAAACCTACCTGAGAGTTCGTTATCGAGGTGGTTTTCTGTAGCTCACCCACGAGGTCCCCCACTATTGTGGGCGAGGAAGGAGAGAGAGAGGAGAGAGAAGAGGAAGGGAGGAAAGGTAAGTTTCGGATCAGAATTGAAATTGGATTGAGAGTGTTCGATGATAACATAGTTTTTTTAGTTTTATTAACTATAAATTAATTATATATTTAAATTGTTGGTCAGGATCGTCGTTGTCCTTAGAATATAAGTCTAGTGTTCGAATTGTACATAGTTGGTGGATGCTCTTTGATAAGTTATCTTGACCTCTGATATTATATGCCAAATATGTTATGTATTTATGAAATATTAAATGCGTGTAATATATTTTAATTTGCATTGGATTGTATTGGATTGCATTGGGTTGCATGCATTGTGTTGGTGTTGTCGCTCTCTAGTCCGACTATGATCACACGAGGACCTAGACTCTTTCCGGACCTCCAGTGGGGCGATCATTGGCACATGACTAGGAGTAGGGTTTAGGTGTTGATCTCTGAGTTTATATTAAATTTTAGTTGAATTTTATGAAAAATTCTTGGAATCAATAAATAATTAGTGAAATTTGTTCCTTACTACTATTTGGACCTTGAATTGAAGGTTAGGCCAGGCATGATCTTTAGGATGATACCTAGGGTTGTGCGGCCGGTCACGTAGCCTATCCTACATCTGGATTCAGGGCGTGACACTTACACTATTGGATCTCATATGATGAGAACTTTTTTGTCACTCTTGATTTCTGAATTTAGGAAACTCGGATAATGACATCTCTTTGGGACACGGCAGAGTATCTCAATCTACTAAAATTTGTTATAAATATCATTTAAGGTTACTGACAACTGACAACATTATAGTTAATGTTAGCATGAAATTTTGCAAATTGGATGACCAAATCTCCTATATGCAATATAAAGCTCTCCTCTTGACTCATAATACAGTTTTTGGTTAACAGGAACCGACAAATACAATTACATTTGATATGCTCTGACAATGGCGAAGATTTCGATCAGGGATCGCGGTACCATCCCGTACCGCCCGGTACGGGGCGTACCGTACTGTACCGGTAGCTAGCTGGTACGGTTCAGTCCATTTAAACGGTTCGACATTCGGACTGGTAAAAAGAAAAAAAAATGATTTCCGTACGGGTACTGTACGGTACTGTACCGGTACGAACCGGTCGGTTCAGCCCGGTACGGGCTCGGTTCAGCCCGATTCAGGTTTTTTTTTGTTTTAAATGCATTTTTGGGATGGGGAGAATGTTTTTAATATTAAAAAAATGAGTTGGTACACTCGCTGGTACGGTATGAACCGTACCGTACCATACCGGCCTCCCGCCGGTACGGCACTCAGTACCGGTACCGAGAACCTTGATTTCGATTTTTTGTTCAATCTAATGAATATTTTCTGCTTGGCAGCTGGTCCAAGGAAGCTGCAAACATGCAAAGGCAGCTCAATGGTGAACCATTTGTGATGTCAGTGAAGCTGCCACCTTCAGCAGAGCCTCCAAAACCAAACTCAAATTATCCTGCACTTCAACCACAGAATAAGGGTACTGCTGCAATTACTGCTGAGGTTGCTCATAGGTTTGCTGTTTGTACTTATTCCCCACAGATAATGATCTCCATCCTTTTCATGTTTGCTGCAGAAGAAGCCCAGAGTACTTGTCTTATTAGATCAGCTGATTCAACTAATTCCTTTTCTGAAGCCGCAGCCAAGAAGATGAAACTCGAGAATCTCATGCCAGTTTCTGATACCAGTGCCACTGCGACAGCCTATATACATGCTCAACAAATAGCTGTTTCAGCACCACAACCATTCCAAACTGTTCTAGTACAGCAAGCTCCTATACAAAACCAAACATTGTTATTCCAGGCCCAATATAATCTCTATCAAAGTTCAGCAATGCAGTACCTGCAACCATATGAAGGAGAGATGACAGGACTCCTGGACTCTTACAATGCCGAACCTCCACCACCACCATCTCTGCCACCACCACTGCCACCACCGCCACCACCGCCACCACCACTAACTCTACCACCACCGCCACCACCACTAACTCCACCACCACCGACACCACCACCACCACCGCCTCCGCATCCGATGATGAACCTGATGACAATGCCTGTGTCTTGGACACAGCAGCAGCTTGTAGCTTCGGTTCAGCAGCTGCCAATGTCAGCCCCACCACCATCAATGCCTCTGTACCAGCCACTGCCAATAAATCAACAGCCAACTAACCAGTCTGTGTCAATAGATCAACAGCCATCACAGTTCAGCATTCAAAAACCAATGGCACCTAGTTATCGGCCACTGCTGCCATCCACAATGTCATTTTACCATTAGAACTTCTGTCGGTGAACTTGTTATAGCTTAGAGTTTTTACTTATCATAGGTGAACTTATTATATCTGGGAATTTTAAATATGAGATCTTTTTATAACATTGAGCTTTGGAAAGATGAAATGTTGTTTTTGTATTAGTGGAGGTATAATATTAGGTGGTATGTGTAGAATGGTAATGGATGCTTTTCTGTGTCTGAATCAGAATTCAGGGTGGATGAGATTACTGTTTTTTGGTACTGGACTGTACCAACTCCTATGAACTGATATTTAGGGCATCCCTCATGTTGAAGTGTTGGTACCGAAAATGACACCGCACTAATAGAATATTTGGTTGTGGAATAAATTTTGGAAAGAACATGTCATGTATTCTTAGAGGGATGGACCTACTCTGTGGAATAGAAACTTTTTGGTATTTGGTTGGTGATTGGAGGGACAAAAGCAGGGGATAAGCGAGCACAATGGATTTTGAGATGCTTTAAATTTTATCACAGAGATGAAATTACCTTCCCATTTTTTTATGCATATATAGAGTGGATAACGGCAAAAAGATGATTGAAGGAGATAATTTTCTCTTATTTGATGGTATAATTTAATCCTACATGGTATAAGCCTTTATTTCGACACCTTTTGTGTTTGAAAAGTAGGAGCATATGTCCCACGTATCCATAGCCAAACAAGGCCGTAGAGAACACAATGATAGCTACTGCTATCAATTCAAGTATTGCTCAATATCTCATTATGCCTTTTTGTTACGCATCATTAGTATTGGATAGGCTAACCATGCCAAGTACCAGCATGGCACTGTGTTTACCATGAAAGCATCAAGCTGGAACATCACTAGTATGGCATACAAAGGATATTTGATTTCATGTGACAGGCCATAAAAAGAATTATTCATGTTTTAATGAGAATAATCAATGAGTTTAGTTCTGGAAAAAAATACTTCCTGCTAAAATCTTGAATGCAGTATTATATGAAGGGGTGCAACTTGCTTTTGTCTTAACCTAAATTGACCAGCCCAGCCTGTTAATAGTTAGCCTCAATATTTATCAATTTTGTTCTATTTAAAATACTTATATATTGAGCATACCTTTACACTTATTAAGCTGTAGAACTGTGTAAGTGAACCTAATTTAGTTCTTGATCCCAACACAAATGATATTGACTAAAAAGAATGTTGACACTTTTTTCGATCTTAAAATCCCTATACAAAAGAAGTTAACCTGGTTACCTCAAAATAACCCAACTTAATATTAACTTGATCTGACCTGAATCAATCTTGAGACGAGGTGCCTACATCAATTTAGGGTTAGGATATTTAAAAAATCAGGTTTCATTTGATTTGCTTTTAAATAACCCAAAACCCACCCTAGTTACAGTCGTATAGTTGCAGGTGCTGTTTCCAAAATAACACACTATATTTGGTCAATCCCCCTCCCCACCTGTCACGCCCCGAATCCAGCACCGGAGTCGGCTACGTGACCGGCCGCACAAACTCTAGGTTTTACCCTAGAGATCATGCAAGGCCTAGGTACACCAAAAGTCAACCATATCAAATTAAAATTAATATTATATAAACAAACAAGTAACAAGTGTACAATCCATTTATTTAGTCGACCTTACTAAATGGTCTACTGATTCACAAACATTAGTAACCGAAATTAACTCTAACTCAGCATATATGGAAATTTGTCTCACGCCCAGCCCAAATCCTGTCACGCATCCTGAGTCTCTGAAAAATCAAAAGGTGAGAAGTGAGCTTAACAGCCCAGTAAGGTATCCATAAGATCATTCCAATTAATAATATAAATTTCTGAAATAATAAAGCACCAGTATGTTATGTCATGCAATCAAATGATTTAGGCCTCATGTATTACACACCTTGATATTTTTACATTTTTCTTTTAATATTCTCATTATTGTACCTTTATCTTTAGGGTTCTGGACTAGCCACGGTCATGTACCAGCCCATGACTGGCAACCACAAAGCGACCATGCATATTATGGTCGGTCCTGCTCACGTACTAAGCCCGTGGCTCGGCTGTCCCACGTACTATCCGCCCGTGGCCGGCTCCCACGTACAAAGTCCATGGCTCAGGCTGTATAACTACGATGCTACCGTAGCATGGCTAGACCAAAAACCATATTTACTTTACTAACACTTGTCAAAACATATCTTTTATGACCTCTCGATAACTGGTATCGTGGTCCAACCCACTCGATAACCGATATCGTGGTTCCACCCACTCGATATCCAGTTCCATGATTCAACCTATATAACAATCTGGCATCATGGTCCAACCCATCCGGATATCAATTTTCTTAATAACATCATGCATGAAATACCGACAATAAAACCACAATTTCTATCTCAAGAAAACAACTATACCATGTCATATAGTACCATACGTACAAATATATAAAACATATATGCTAGATCAAACCAGATCATAATAAATTCAAGCATAAAGGAATGACCAGTACAAAATTCCTTACCTTAACACGCTATTCTTAGTATATTCGATATTAGTCAGTACCCAAATTTTATACGATGCCTTCCTGTTCAGTAGACTGATTCCCTACATTAATAAATAATTTAATTAAAAAAAATTAATTTCTCAAATTTCATGAATCTCAAGAAAATCCCTTGATTCTCTCTCTTCTTCCTCTCTCCTCTTCCTTCTCTCTCCTCTTTCTCTCTCCTCCTTCTTCTCTCCTCTTTCTCTCTCTTCCTTCTCTCTCCTCTTTTTCTCTCTCCTCTTTCTCTCTCTTCCTTCTCTCTCCTCTTTCTTTCTCTTCCTTCTCTCTCCTCTTTCTTTCTCTTCCTTCTCTCTCCTCTTTCTCTCTCCTTTCTCTTTCTCCTCTTTCTCTCTCTTCCTTCTATCTCCTCTTTCTTTCTCTTCCTTCTCTCTCCTCTTTCTTTCTCTTCCTTCTCTCTCCTCTTTCTTTATTATTATTTTTATTTATTTATTTATTATTATTATTTTTTAAATTATTGTTATTATATATATATTTTTTTTTTTCTGGATCGTACAAAAACACCCCACCCCTTTTTTTTTTTTTCTTCCTTTCTTTCTTCTCTTTTCTTTTCTTTCTTCTCCCGAACAACCTTCCCCCCTGCCTCCTTGATCCGGTCGATCCGGCCTCTCCCCCCCCCAGCTGCCGGCAACCACTCCATGGTTGTCACAGGGCCTTCACGGACCAAGGGCAGGCGCGACGGCGGTGAACGACCCCAAACTAAACCAAAATCCTAAAGAAAAACATCACAATTCTTCAAAAAATTAGATTTAATTGGAAAGGAACTTACCGACGGTTGAAACCCTTCGCTGCTCGCCGGAGAAGACAACGATGGTATGGAGGAATTGATGGAATTTGATTCGGCGTCAGTGGAAGGAATTTAAAGAATTAACCAGTGGTTTCCTTGCCGCTTGGGGAGCAACCACCACTAGATCGGAGTTCACTCCACCCCGGACTAGTCGCCGATCATTTCCACTCCCACTATGACTCCTCCCTCCGAGTCCTCGTGCGAAAATCCTGGCGAACTCTCCTCCCTTGTTCCGTCTCCGTCGAGCTTCTTTTTTTTTTTATCTGGTTTGGATTGAAGTCGGCTGGGCCTACTGACTTCAGCCCAAGCCCGGTATTACACCACCAAACCCCAACCAAAAAGGGTTAAAAAAAGGAGGTTGGCTAATAACATGGTTACTTGTCTTTCACTTGAACTTAAGGTAGAGTTTTAATTGTGTTGGCCAGAAAGATTTATTTGGCACCAATGCCAAATATGACTAGTTTTTTTATAACCAAAACTATCTAACCTTGAGCCCATGTAATCCTTGCAAATCATCCTAAGAGGATGTCTATCTGTAACTCCTATTATAATACAAACTTCTTTTAGCTTCTATCCATAATCTAGTTTTTTAGTCCTATCCTTGAAGCCAACAGCTTGCAAATCTTACATTCTTCTCTTAGCAACCATAAAACTAGTAAATTTCTTTCACAAAAGTTAAAATTTTCATTTATTTGATCTCAAAAGTAAAAACAATTTCATTTGCAGTGACTTTCTCTACGCAGTTTTGTCTACATTATTCTATATCAAACATATTCCTCCATTTTAGGTAGGAAAATTTTCAAGGAAAGATACATTTCTAGAGTTAATTAGCAGAAGCCACTTCAAATTAATAGATTCATAGCTGTTTCTTAGAAACCAAAGTGTATCCTACCCCCGATGCAAAAAAAAAAAAAAAAAAGAAAAAAAAAAAAAAAAGAAAAGAAAAGACAAAAGCGGGTAATTATGGTTTGGAAACCATGATCATATTAATTATAATGTATGAAAAATATAAATATATGTTTATATAATTTTATAATATTTAAAAAATTATTAGTTATAATTTTTCATGGTGTGTATGATAGAATAAATTTGGTATGACAAAATAATTTAAATATATAATAGAACAAGATTTGGAAGCCTGGCTTAGGAGACGGATAGAATCACTGTCCTTAAAAAAATTTAGCTCACTTTTGTATGAAGAATGATTGGACTATATACTCTCTTCTAAGATACAATCTGGAAACCAACACTCCAACGTTTGCTGATAGCACGATCTCAAACGAATGCCGATCAGCTCGTCTTCGGTCCAAATTTTCAAAAAAATGCAGAAGGGAGAGAAAGAATTTTAGAAATTTTGGAAAAGAGAAATGCATGAGAGAGAGCACTTGGAATTCTTGGATGCATTGCAGTACTAGGATAGAGGCCTATTTATAGGCTCAAAATCCTAGAAAAAATCCAAAAATAGCCATAAAAAATAATCGTTATAGCATTAAATAAGAAAATGGCTGTTAAAAAATAAAATTTTGAAATTAATTAAAAAAATGTAAAATGCACGAAATGCACGGACCCACACGCGGTGTGCGCGCGGATCACGCTCGTGTTGCGTGCTAGGTGAGAAAGGTTTCATTAATTTTTTTTCATAATATTAGGTCAACATCCTCCATAAAAAAATAAAATTAAAATTTAATATTATTAAATCCGGTAAACAATTTAGAAGCAAGAGATCTTTGGATTTTTACTGTACATAGTGCAAATACCTTCTAGGTTTAAACATATATTTAGTATAAAATACATACATTACGAAGATGAATTGATCATAATACCGGGTAGTGCTATCTAAGCAATGTGTTTGCCTTGATTTTTATGAGAGTTACTAGAGATTTGTCCTATTTCGATAGTCGCGGCCTTATGACATTCTTACTAAGATAGATTTTCTCAGGATACGTACAGCGAAATTATACATTGCTGAACTCACAGCCTTGGATCTATTAAGAGCTATACTTAACTTAACAGTCACAATAGAGTACCACATTATAGGGATAGAATGGAGACAGACTCCAAATCAGTGATCCTAGACATATCTTAAAGGTCATTTTCCTTTGAACCTTAACTATAGGGTTGCTATGATGGTAGGGACCCATTCTAGTAACTAATATATGGGCTTAAGTTCCATCTCCCTCGATGTCTTAGATACCACAGTCTTCAAAAGGACTTTGATCAAAAGATCTACCAGATTATTTTTTAATCGTATAAATTATAATGATATCACTTCTTTTATTTTATTTCTTACAGCTTTATACCTAATTAGGATATGATTATTTATCTTGTTATTAGTTTTATGTTGATTTAACAGATCAATTAGAGCTCTATAATTATAATTTAAAGAAATTTTTAAGATTTTTAGTGAAAAGATTTCTATATCATCTATTAAATTTTTTAGCCACTGTGCTTCAGTATATATACTATCAAGAGCAGTCAATTCAGATTCTAGTGTACTTCTAGTAATTATTGTTTATTTACAAGAACCCCAAGATACTGTAGCTCCTCCAAGCAAGAAAAGATTTTCAGTGATGAACTTAACATATAAGTTATCTGTTATTCAATTGGTATCACTATAACCCTCAAGTATTTCTGGATAACTAGAGTGTAATAGAGAGTAATCTAAGATTCCTTTAAGATACCTAAAGTTTCTTTATAACTAGAGTGTAATAGAGAGTAATCTAAGATTCCTTTAAGATACCTAAAGTTTCTTTTTAGAGCTTTCTAATGTTCTTTACTAGGATTATTAATATATTTACTCAATCTACATACTACATAAGCTATATTTGGACGGGTTCTATTTGAAATATATAATAGGGATCCTATCCTCTTGGAATAACTTAATTGATTAACGGGTTCTCCTAAATTTTTAATTAAGTGAAAGCTATGATCATTAGAGATAAAGATAGGATTTAAATCAAAATATTCAAACTTTTTAAATATTTTTTCTATTGAGGTGCTAGGCTTATTGCTATTCCACTATCTACTCTTTTAAGTTTCATTTCTAAAATTACATCAGCCTTTCTTAAATCTTTCATATCAAAATTATTTGATAAATAGCTTTTAATTTTTTATATTATTTTTATTGATGTTTCAAATAATAATATATTATCTATATATAAGCATAGTATTTTATAATTAGTATCATATCTTTTATAATATATACATTTATCATATTCATTTATTTTAATATTATTTTTAAAGATAATTTTATCAAACTTAATATGTCATTATCTAGAAGCTTGTTTTAAATCTTGAAATGATTTAATTAGTCTATATACTTTATGTTCTTATCTTTTTACTTCAAATTCTTGAGGTTGATTTATGTAGATTTTTTTTTTCTAATTCTCCATTTAAGAATGTAGTTTTTACATCCATTTGATGGATTATTAATTTATAAATTGTGGCTAAAGCTACTAAAGTTTTTAGAGTAGTTATCCAAGCTATAGGAGTATAGGTATCAAAGTAATCTATATTTTTCTTTTAGTTAAACTCTTTTACTAGTCTAGCTTTATATTTTTCTATTATTCCATATAGTCTTAATTTTTTTAAAAAAATCTATTTTATTTTTATAAAATTACTTCATGAAGGTAAATCAGTTAAAATCCAAGTTTTATTTTTTAAATTGATTGAATTTTATTATCTATGGTTTCCTTCTAATATGATGATTCTGATGATGACACCTTCTCGTTAGAAATAGAAGGTTCACCTTTTACTAAGAATGTAAAGAAGTATTTTTCAAAATCTTTTTCAATTCTTTTTCTTTTACTTTTTCTTAATTCAGATTCAGTTTCTAGTTCTGATTCTATAGCTCTAGAGGAAGATGGTTAATATTCTAGGGATCTAAAAATTTTAGTCTTAAAAAATATATCCTTGAAAAAAGAGGCATCTTTAGCTTCTATAATTGAGTTGTCTGCTGTATCACAAATCTCTAATTTTATTACTAAGAATCTATAGGTTTGCTATTTTGGGCATAGCTTATAAATACAACATCTATAGTTTTAGGTCCTAATTTTTTCTTTTTAGATTTTGGAATATTAACCATAGCTATGCACCTCCATATTTTGAGTAAATTTAGGTTAAGAGTCTTCCCTTTCCAAAGTTCATAAGGAATCTGGCCACTATCCTTGATAGGTATCCTATTTAGGATGAAGCAACAAAATAGAAGAGCTTCCTTCCATAAGTTTTCAAGTAAACTAAAAATGATAAGCTTTTACCATATCCATGAGGGTATAATTTTTATACTCGGCTACACCATTGGACTGTGGAGAGTAAGGAGCAGTCACTTGATGAATATACCATATTCTTAATAGAATTGGAAGAATTCATTCAAGGTATACTCCTCTCCTCTATCATATCTAAGAATTTTAATCTTCTTTTCTTGTTGATTTTCTACTCTACTCTTAGAAATTTTAAACTTATTGAAGGTTTTATTTTTAGATTTAATTAGGTAATAATATTAGTATCTAGAGAAATCATCTATAAAGGTCACTATGTACCTATTGCCACCATGGATTGCAGTCTTAGTGGAGTCACATACATCACTATATATCAACTCCAAGATTAAAATTTTTTTTTTAATTGATTTGAATGGTTTTCTTGGTTATTTAAATTTAGCACATATTTCATACTTAGATAAATCTAAATTTGATTTAGGAATTAGTTTTAATTCCATCATATGTTTGACTTTTTTTAAGGTACATGACCCAACCTATCATATCACAGATTTTGTTTAGACTAATTTACAAAATAAGTTTGATTTTTAGCTTTATTAATAAAAGAATTTATTACATCCAGTTTGAATAAGTCCTCACTTGCATTTCCTTTTTCTATGAAGGCATTATTCTTAATTATCATAACTTTATTACAATCAAGGATAATTTTATATCCCCTCTAAACTTCCTGAGACCTACTAATAAGGTTCTTTCTAAGATTTAGAACATATAGCTATCCGTCAAGGTGAAAACTTTTTCTAATATGATTTTCAGGTTGACTCGACCTTATTCCATGATCCTGACGGCTGTGTTGATCCTTAGGATCATACATCCTTCACTTGAGTCCTGAAAAGTAGTGAACTAGGAATGATCAAAATAAATATGAATATTAGCTCCTAAATCCAACCACCAATCAAGGTTGGAAGAAGTAACATTAACTTTAGGGTTTAAGTTTACTGACCTAAAGGTGGAGTCTTCTGGACCTTCAACTACATGAGCATAGGATTCGGAAGAATCAGAAGGTTTGCGAAAAGGCTCCTTCTTCTCATGAAAGTAGTTTTTCACAAGATGGTTTGTCTTCCTACATATAAAACAAAATTCTTCACTTGGACACTACACAGGCTTGTTAAATCTAGAATTATTGGCTTTAAAGGTTTTATCCTTAGATTTGAACTTGTTTGGGTTAGGACAGTAAGATTAGTTTGATTGGTATTGGTGGTTTGATTGAAACTTAGATTTTGATTTTGGTTTGGCATTGTTGTTGGTTTAGTATCATTGGGTTAGGTTAGCTTGAATATCTGGAATTCTAGTTTGCTGGATTTTAGACCTATGTTGGTCTTCCATTTTGATTGAGTTCAAAAGTTAGGCTAGGATTAGCTATCCTTATTTTTGAAGTTGACTTTTGACAAAGCCATTCCAGGAAGGAGATATTTTATCTAGAAGGCTAGAGACCTTAAATCCTTTAAAGAATTTATCTCCATTGGCTTGAAGTTTTCTAAGATACTCTTAGAATTGGTGAAGCTGGTTATTGATTGGTTTGTCTTTTACCATATTATATCTAAGAAATGATGCAGTGTTGAATTGTTCAACCCCAGCATCATCAAGGTATACTTAGACTCTAGGATCTCTCATAATTCCCACACTCTTAGTTGATAGGTAAATGTCATATAGTGGATCAGAAAGGGTACTAAGGATTCTACCTTTACATAGATAATCCTCTTCCGGGATAGTAGGTATTGTTGAACTAGAGAAACTGATGGACTAGTCGATCATAGATTAAAGTTCTAAGGTGATTAACCAAAACTTTATTTGGCTTTGTCACCTAAAATGGGATTCATCAAATTTTTCAGGTTTTAGGCTGATGATGTCATTCTTAAGGATTATCATTGGATCCAGGTTAAGTTTAAAGAAGATGATCTAGAAAATAAAAATAATTTTATTAAAGATTTATTTAAATAATTTAAATATTTATTATTATTATTTTTATATATTTATATATTTTATTTTTTTGTATATGTTTCTAAAAATATTTTTTATTTTTTAAAAAAATTAAAGTTTTATTAAAATGATTACTAATATGATCAGATCCATGGTTTGTTAAGATTTTTATTTACATTATTTATTTCTAAATCACCTTTAATTAATTTATTTGTGCAGTCTTTTAAAACATAATTTTTATGTTGTAGTATAGGTTTAGTAGGGATCTTCAATTAATTTTGCATACTACAAAATCAATAGATATTGTTGCTGCCGGATCTCCCGGACTGGGTTCTCTCGGCTTGGCTAGAGAGCTCCTCTCCCAATTCCCGCAAAAGAAGTCCTATGGGCCGGTGGTGTTCTGGCGGGGATACTTCGATGGCTAAGTTAGCGGGATTCTTAGAGCAACAGAATGGAGGAATCAAAGAGGAGATAGCTCGTGGAGAAGGAAAAGTGCCCTTATCGCTCGGAATCCCCCATTTTCCTTATATAGGCATGGAACGTTACCAGAGTTTGTTAGGAGCTTGGCTGGAAATGTTCGATCTGCTCCTAGGAGAATCAAGGTGATGGACAAATGGCACCAGGACATGGCCACGTCGTGAGATCTATTATAATAGAATTCTGGTACCAGTTGGAAGGGGCTTCTAGAGCCTTCTGATTAATATGGTTCTGGTTGAAGTAGGTCAGTCGGACCTTAAATGGATCGGCAGGACCTCAAGTGGGTCAGCATGACCTTTGGCGGGTCGGTCGGACCACTGACAAAGTGGGTCGGTCGGACCTCTGCTGAAGCAGGTCGGTCGGACCTCTACTGAAGTAGGTCGTCGGACCTCTGCTGAAGCGGGTCGTTCGGATCTTTGAAGGAATGGGTCGGTCGGCCCTTAAGCTGGTCGGTCGGATCTTTGGTTTAGTTCAGAGAAAAGTTGATTGGGTATAATAGTTGCCCCCTTTCTCTTGGCCTTCGAAGGGACCTGTAGCCTTGAAGGACGAGAGGATCATTTCTTACTTAATATGTTTGTCCTTGGGATGATCGCGAATTTGATCAGGCGTACTGCATCTGGTCGTGTCCCACTCTAGAATCCTGTGCTTGGGACAAGTGTCAGCCCCGCGTTGGAGACAAGGGGAGGTAGTTAATGTAGATGGGACGCATTGATGAGTGGTCGGCCTGGCCCACTCGGCCATCAGGCTTTGGGTGCAACTAGTACGGCATGGCGACATCCGGGTGGTTGGCACTGCATTGGGGATGAGCTCTCCATCGCTGATGTGGTAACTACGCAGATTGCGGCTCGAATGTGCTTCCTTCCGTCACATCGGCTTCCACTACGTGGGGAATCGCACCGCCGATGGTTGGATCATGGCGTTCGAGGGACGGTGGGAAACGGTCCTTCAAGGGGCTATAAAAGGAGGCGTTGAGAGCCCGGGGGGAGTTTCCTGCCTCATCCATGCTCGAAGAGAGAAAGAGCATCTTCTTCCTTCCGCTTCCGTCTTCCTAGAAACCCATTATCCAGGTTAGTCTTCCCCCTCCCTGATAGGGACCCGAGAGTCTAGTATATTTTATTTTGAGTCCAGTCGAGTCCATTTAGTCGAGTGCAGTTATTTTCAGTCCAATCAAGTGAGTTAGATCGAGTCCTGTAATTTTCATTCATGTCAAGATCCAAGAGGAGAGTAAGCAAACCCGGAGATTCACCAGGCTCCCTAAACCAGAGCTGGACTTCATGCATCTGGACCCTTTTCATGCTGCTAAGCCCACAAGAGAGAGCTCCAGTCCAAGACAAAGCCCCATTGTTGACCAGGTCCACCAGGATTTCTTGGCCCACAAGTTAGGGTTTCTTAGCCCTCAAGTCATGTACCATGGGGTGAATCTATAAATACCCCACCCCCCTCTTGTATTTTTATGCCATGGATGAATAAAATTTCTTGAGTTATGTGTGAAAGATCTGTGTGATCCCTGATTTTCCTATGTGGAGGGCATCTGTGTGAGCCCAGGATATCTATGTGATCCTTATTGTGAGGGCATCTGTGTGAGCCCAGGGTATCTGTGTGATCCCTATCGTTCCTAAGGGTATCTGTGTGATCCCTTCCCCCTCTTTTCAGGATATCTGTGTGATCCCTAGGGTATCTGTGTGAGCCCTTTGCTATGTGCTTGTCCTCCTAGGAGAATTTGTGTGAACCCCTACAAATCCTAATCCCTGGTGACTTCTATGCTCGCCAGCGATCCTATCCCGCACATTTGTCCTGCATCAACTTGGTATCAGAGCATGGAGGATTAGGGTATGCTTCATCCTCCATGCCAGACCAGTTCATCCAAAGCTTTTGCAGCCTCCTTGTTCATCCAAAGCTTCCACAGCCTCCATCCAAAGCTTCCACAGCCTCCATGACAGATCCTGCCCCCACCAAGCGAGACCCTCACCGCCAGCCTCCACCACCATCGCCCACACCATCGATCAGAGCACCCCACCTCGACCGAGCCATCTCCTCTGATCTTCCCTCCCTGTCATTGTCCATCCCTGCTAGCCACCATCATCCACTAGCTCATGTCCATGTCACCGCCATGTGCTGCCCGCATCGCTTCCATGCCGGTGCCCATGAGATCTCCGCTCCTGATGCCTCATCTCCGCCCGTGAAGCCTGTCTCCACATCGCTTCCTGCCATCGACCGGAGCACCACAGCCGCTCCCTCCCACCGGATCCTCCCTGCCCCTATGTCGCTGACTTATTCTCCAGCGCCGATGCCAGTGGAGAGCCCGCCAGTTCTGCTTCTTTCCAAGCCTCCAACCAGATCGTGTCCGACACTGTCCAAACTTCTCTGCCTATTGGCCCGTGAAGACCTCCGCCATCCTTTCCGCTCGCCACCATGATCAACAGGGTTGCCGATCGCCTCCTTCCTTATCGATCGACCCTGTCGAAGCCCCTTTTTGTCACTACTTTCATCTCGATCAGAGTGATCCTTGGACAACCGAGACGATATCCATGCTGGCATCTTCTCGTCCGTGCCGGCCATCGTTCCGACCTTTCCACCGTCTCCGCCCAGCACTGCTTCCCCTTCCATGGCCATGCCTCCCTCTCATCGAGCTGCCATCTCTTCACCGTCTCACCGCCTGGGATCAAGCGAAGCCATCTCCTCCCCGTGCCACCGTCTTCCCCCCTCGCTTTTGTCACCGGCCACCGCCGACTCCACTACTGCCCTGCCAGACGGTCTCCACCCAGCTTTGACGCCGGCGAACTCCTCCATCGCTCCTCTGCACCCTGGTTCGGTCCGTGAGGAAGAAAGGGGACAGCACGAAAGTGAAAACAGCGCCATCCCCTATTATCGACTTCAGCACATGATTTCTAGAGCAGCACGATTTCTAGAGCAGCACGGATTTCAGCACCACATGGCTTCCAAAGTTGCATGATTTTTAGAGCAAAGATGAAAAAGAAAAAAAAGAAAAGAAAAGCAGTTGAAAAAAATAATAAAATAATAAAAATAGGTGAACCCAGCCTCAAAGTTCTTTTTTTTTATTAGTTTTGGTTCCATCAAACCCCCGCTGAGCCAAACTCGACAGAGTCGAGTTCTCCCCACTCCAAGAGAATGATGGAGACTCGAGAGTCTAGTATATTTTATTTTGAGTCCAGTTAAGTCCATTTAGTCGAGTCCAGTTATTTTCAGTCCAATCAAGCGAGTTAGATCGAGTCCTGTAATTTTCATTCATGTCAAGATCCAAGAGGAGAGTAAACAAACTTGGAGATTCACCAGGCTCCCTCAACCAGAGCTGGACTTCATGCACCTGGGCCCTTTTCATGCTGCCAAGCCCACAAGAGAGAGCTCCAGTCCAAGACAAAGGCCCATTGTTAATCAGGTCCACCAGGATTTCTTGGCCCACAAGTCAGGGTTTCTTAGCCCTCAAGTCATGTACCATGGGATGAATCTATAAATACCCCACCCCCTCTTGTATTTTTATTCCATGGATGAATAAAATTTCTTGAGTTCTGTGTGAAGGATCTGTGTGATCCCTGATTTTCCTGTGTGAAGGGCATCTGTGTGAGTCCAGGATATCTGTGTGATCCCTATCGTTCCTAAGGATATCTATGTGATCCCTTCCCCCTCTTTTCAGGGTATCTATCTGTGTGATCCTTAGGGCATTTGTGTGAGCCCTTTGCTATGTGCTTGTCCTCCTAGGGGAATCTATGTGAACCCTTGCAAATCCTAATCCCTGGTGACTTCTACGCTCGCCAGCGATCCTACCCCACGCATCTGTCCTGTGAGCCCAGGGTATCTGTGTGATCCTTATCATTCTTAAGGGTATCTATGTGATCCCTTTCCCCTCTTTTCAGGATATCTATGTGATCCCTAGGGCATCTGTGTGAGCCTTTTGCTATGTGCTTGTCTTCCTAGGGGAATCTATGTGAACCCCTGCAAACCCTAATCCCTGGTGACTTCTATGCTCGCTAGCAATCCTACCATGCGCATCTGTCCCGCATCACTCCCTCTTCAAACTTCATTAGAATGGCCTCTGGCAGTTGTAGTTCCACCCACAGGGATAGAGAACTAGGCCCCAACGATATCCAGTTCGAGATATCCTGGGAATGGGTAGAGGCCATTAGGGTTAGGTACAACATACCTTCAACTCTACATATTACTGTCCCAGATCGAGAGGGGAGGGTGACCGGACTGCTGAGGCCGAGAGCCCTCCTAGTGTACGAAGACCACTTTAAGGCTAGCCTTAGATTTCCACTCTGTGACTTCTTTGTCGAGGTCTTCCACTTATATAGGATTACCCCTGTGCAGCTGACCTCGAACAGCATTCGGGCGATCAGCTATTTCATGGTTCTGTGCTGTAGAGTTGGAGTCGAACCTAGGACCTCACTTTTTGCCAATTTTTTCATCCTGAAGAGAGACTTTAAGAGCCAGGAATGGTGGATGTTCAGTCCCCATCCTAGGCAAAGAATTCTAGGGGTCCTCCCATCGGCTATCCATGGGAAGGCCAGGTTCTTCTACGTGGATAGCCTTCGATCTTGGGGTTTCGAAGCATCATGGAGGGAACCAAGGCCGAAAGCTATCGATAGAAGGGCGGTGCTTATGGCTGACCAGGCTGACTTCAATGAGATGGAGGGGGTCGGCCCCACCATGGTTTCAGAGCTGCTTCGAGAGGACAGCCTCCAGTTGACAGGAATCAGTCACCACAGAAGCTTAGATAGGATAGAAACCATTATCGTCGGTCGCTTTTGCACTTTATAAATTTTATCTTCTTCTGTTCTTACTATGGTTTTATCCCTGCAATAGGAGATAAGATGAAGCCTGATAGAGCCAAGATAGTAGAGCGGGTGGCAAAAAGGAGAGCCGCCCAGTCTGCGGGGCCAACCGTGGACAAGTCGAAGAAGTAGTGGGTGGAAGAACGGCCCAAAATAGTAGTGGCATTAGACTCCGAAGAGGACAACATGCCTCTATCGGAGAGGTTGGTGTCAAGAGGGCCAGGGTCTTCATCCACCACCGGGCAGTTGGCTGCCCAACCAGAGCAGGAGTCGTTAGAGTCGATTGATGCGGTGACGGCTCCAGCCCTATCTCCAACCAGGCCGATAGATGTAGCTCCCCCCTGGACAAAGGGAAGGGAGCAGCCGAAGGGGAGGAGGTCGATGATGTCCGCTTAGAGACATATCAGCACTAGCACGCCCTCCACAATACGGGGCATGCCAAAGATCTACCAAGGGGGTCAATGTCAGAGGCCGACTGAGAGGAGTCCAATCGAAGGAAGTTGAACAAAATGGTGAAGGACACCTACCACGACATGATGAGGGTAGGTCATCGTTCTCATACCTTCTTCTTTCCATTCTTTTTTCTCTGTGCATGACTAACTCAGATTTTTGTTTGCAGCTTGTCCATGGGATCTCGCTGATGGACTACGGACTCGACGAGATGCTCTACATAGTAGAGGTCATGGCCAAGAAGGCCAGAGAGTCGGAGGCGGCCAGAGAGTCGGAGGCGGCCAGAAGGGCGGTGGAGGAGAGGCTATTGGCTAGTCATTCCGAAGCTGAATCTTTAAAGAAGCAGGTAGAAGACTTGCAGATCCAACTGGCTGACTGGGAGGCCAGGCTGAAGAAGGAGAAGAAGAGGGTGAACACTCTAGTCCGTCGGCTGAGCATGGAGGAGGAATGGTCTACCGAGGCCGAGAGGAAATCTCGAGCTCACCAATCTGTGGAAGCAAAGTATATGGGCTTACTGAAGGAGGCCAAGGAGTAGGTGACGGAGGTGGTCGACAATGCCATGACGGGGTACAAGGCTTCCACTAGCTTCGAGGAGGAGATGGAGAGGCTGGAGTGGTCAGCTTTGACTATGGCTATGAAGATTGCTTGAAAAAGGTGGTTGATGCCTTTCTAGAGCTTGACCTGTCTGCCTTACAACTGCCGCAGCTAATGGGAGAAGAAGCAGGCCCGACCAACTCCGGAGTCGATTCCCAGGCTGCTGTTGACATAGGAGGGGTAAGGGGCCCATCAAACACCAGAGCCGACACCCAAGTTGTTGCCGATGTGAGATCAATGGATGCCTCGATCGGGACTTCGGATGTGGTGCAGGAGGCCGAAGTCGAAGTTCTTCCGGTCAGTCCTACTATGTACTCACAGGGCCATACTTAAGAACATTTGTAAAAGTCTACCCTACTTTTGTAAAAATCTTTTGTTAAGAAATAAAAATGCTTCTTCTTCTGAATGTGTCTTTAGTATTCATCTTTCTGAATGTGGAACGATCGGCTTGGTCTGAACTCATTTCTCTTAAAAATATTTCTAAGTGTTGAGAGGTTGGTTTAGTCCGAACTCATCTCTTTAAGAAATATTTCTAAAGAAGTTTTTAAACTTAGCCATGTGTAGAGAAATCCCTCAAGTATTTAGGGACTTCAATTAGTACTTCTCGATCCAGGTCGGACTTTTGATAAGCTTCCTTAGAGCCTTTGGCCGAACGGGGTCGGACTTTCGGTGTGGGCTGCCCTAGAGCCTTTTGCCGAATGGGGTTGGACTTCGGTGTAGGCTGCCCTAGAGCCTTTGTCGATCGGGATCAGACTTTCGATGTGGGTTGCCCTAGAGCCTTTGTCGACCGGGGTCGGACTTTCGGTGTTGGCTGCCCTAGAGCCTTTGTCGACTGGGGTCGGACTTTCGATGGGCTACCTTAAAGCCTTTGCTGACCGAGGTCAGACTTTCGGTGGGCTGCCTTAGAGCCTCTACCGACCGAGGTCAGACTTTCGATGTGGGCTGCCCTAGAGCCTTTACTGACCGGGGTTGGACTTTTAGTGTGGGCTGCCTTAGAGCCTTTACCGACCGGGGTCATACTTTCGATGGGCTGCCTTAGAGTCTCTGCCGACCGGGGTCGGACTTTCAGTGTGGGCTACCCTAGAGCCTTTGTCGACTGGGATCGAACTTTTGGTGGGCTGCCTTAGAGCCTCTAACGACCGGGGTCGGATTTTCGGTGTGGGCTATCCTGGAGCCTTTGCCGACCTGGGTCAAACTTTCGATGGGCTGCCTTAGAGCCTCTGTCAACTAGGGTCGAACTTTCGGTGGGCTACCTTAGAGCCTTTGTCGACTGGGATCGGACTTTCGGTGGGCTGCCTTAGAGTCTCTACCGACCGGGGTCGGACATTCGGTATGGGCTGCCCTAGAGCCTTTACCGACTAGGGTCGGACTTTCGGTAGGCTACCTTAGAGCCTCTACCAACCGGGGTCGGACTTTCGGTGGGCTACCTTAGAGTCTTTGCCGACCGGGGTCGGACTTTCTTGTAGAATGAACTATGGCCTATATTGATAATATTTGCGAAGGTTGTCTACATTCTAGGGATGCGTTGCTTGACATCCATCCAGGTGTTCGAGTTGGTAAGTTCTGACCCAAATCACTTCAATTATCCTATAGGGGCCTTTCTAGTTGGGGAAGAGTTTTTCTTGTTCAGTCGGCCTGGATATCTCAGTCTTCCACAGAACCAAGTCTCCGACCTGGAAGCTTCGAGCCTTTACTCAAGTGTTGTAATATCTGGCCATCCTTTGACGATATGTCGCCATCTTCAGATCGGCTTGGAGTCAAGTTTCCTCAAGCAAGTCGAGGTCAATTATTCTCCGCTCAGAGTTGGCTGGCTCAGCGAAATGATCGATCCAAAAAGATTGCAGGGAGATTTCCACAGGTATGACCGCCTCACTCCTGTAGGTTAGATTGAATGGAGTTTATCTAGTTGCTGTCCAGGAGGTAGTCTGATAGGCCTAGAGCATCGAATGAAGTTCTTCTGCCCAGAGTTTCTTGGCATCATTCAGTCGGGTCTTCAACCCTTGCAAGATCGGGCGATTGGTAATTTCGGCTTCTCCGTTGGATTGGGAATGTTCGACTAAAGTTAGCCGATGGAAAATATGGTATTGCTGGCAGAACTCCCGAAATTCTGGGTTATCGAATTATCTTCCATTGTCGGTGATGATCGCCTGTGGTATGCCGAACTGGAAGATAATGTAGTTCCGGACAAAGTTTTCCACTTTGGTTTCTGTGATTTATGCCAACGGCTTAGCTTCTACCCATTTGGTGAAGTAGTCGATGGCAACAATCAAAAACTTTCGTTGTCTGGAGGCTGGCGGGAACGGCTCAAGGATGTCCATTCCCCATTGTGCGAATGGTCAAGGGATGGTCAGTGGGGTTAGCTGACTAGCCGGTCATCTCTGAATGTTGGAATATCTTTGGCACGCGTCGCATTTTCTGACAAAGTTTGACGCATCCTTCTCGATGGTTGGCCAATAATAACCCTGCCGAATAATTTTGTAGGCCAAGGATTTTCCTCCTAGATGGTTGCCGCAGATGCCTTCATGCACCTCTTTGAGTGCATAGTCGGTGTCCAACGGCCCCAAGCAATTGAATAGTGGTTGCGTGAACGACCATTTATACAGGGTTCCGTCGAGGATGACGTACTTTGAGGCAGTCCAATGTACATGCTTGGCTTCGGTCTTATTCTCCGGTAGGGTGCCTTCGATGAGGAATGCAAGGATGGAGTCCATCCAAAAGGCTTCCTGCTCCATTTGATGGATTCTAGCCATCTCTTCATCAATGCTTGGGCATTGCAGGTATTCCAGAAAGGTTCAGTCGGAGAAGCTGGTGACGGCAGTAGCCAGTCATGACAAGGCATCCACCCGAGAGTTCTGCATTCGAGGTATATCGAAAATCTTGAAGAATTTAAGTCGAGTCACGAGACTTTGTACCTTGCGTAAATACTTGGCTATGATCGGATCTCTTACCTCGAATTCACCTTTCACTTGGTTCACCACTAGTTGAGAATCGGAGAAGGCCCTGATCTGAATGATGCCCAGCTCATCGACTATTCTCAGTCATACAAGGAGGGCTTCATATTCTGCCTGGTTATTTGATACCTGAATTGCAAAATGCAAGGCATACTCCAGGCTCTGTCCATCGGGGTCGGCCAGGATTAAGCCGACTCTGCATCCAGCAAGGTTAGTTGCCCCGTCCACATGGAGCATCCAGGCGGGCTCAGCTTCTTCATCAGTGTCTTCTTTAGGTGTGTCGGTTGATTGTGGAGGTGCTTCCTGTCTACAGTAATGCCCGATCTTGTAAAATAGAGTTAGAGACCCGAGCCGGGGATCCCGACGGGGGCACTCCATGATCAAGTCAGCAGACGGTAAAGAGGAACAGATCCTTCAAGGCGGCTCCCTCTTCGGTCACCATGCTTGAAGGAGAGTGTTTGTAAAGGATGGAGTAGGAAGGGTAGGAAAGGAGTAAGTCTCGAGCCATGATGGCTGTGTCCATCGAAACTCTTTCTGGGAGTTTCGCGGTAGTCTCTGTGTGCTTTCTCTGCTTCTATCTCCTTCTTCTCCTTTTCCTTGCTTACCCTGTTCTCGCCCGCTGGGTCCTCCTTTTAGATCATCAGCTCTTCCCGCTTCTTGTCTTGATTTTCTCCCTTTTGGGGTGCTCGAAGGTTAATGGCATCTGTCGGCCATGCCCCAAGGCCACTTCCCTTTATAGTAGGGAGTTATGTTACGAGCCTTGTTTTCCCGGTGGGTTATCATGGCTAGAGAAGTTTAGCAGGGTCTCGATCCGGGGTTAGCCGTCGTCAGGTCTGAGATTCCTAATGTAGCCTTCTCCTTCTAGGTGGTACAGGTGGTCGGCTGCAGGACTTGGTGCCTCGAACGGGGCACTCCTGCCCAACTGGTGCAAACAAGGGTAGGCGCACTTCTCTAGCTTTGGGGCACCGTACTGGATGCGCCGCTCTGCGTGCGCTGGCTTCGATGGCAGGCTTGGTGCTGATGCCTTTGTCCTTTTCTTGATACTTTTGAGGAGTGGGCTTGACTTCAATCGAGATGGGCTCAGCCCTTGGAGAGCCACCTGGCGAAGGAGCGGAGGGAGCTCAACTTCGATCAAGGTGGGCTCGACCCTTGGGGAGTCACCTGGCGAAGGTGCTAAGGGAGCTCGACTTCGATCGAGGTGGGCTCGACCCTTGGGGAGCCTCCTGGCGAAGGAGCGGAGGGAGCTCGACTTTGGACGAGGTGGGCTCGACCCTTGGGAAGCCACCTGGCGAAGGAGTGGAGGGAGCTCGACTTTAACCGAGGTGGGCTCGACCCTTGGGGAGCTACATGGCGAAGGAGCGGAGGGAGCTTGACTTCGACCGAGGTGGGCTCGACCCTTAGGGAGCCACCTGGTGAAGGAGCGGAGGGAGCTCGATTTTGGTCGAGGTGGGCTCGACCCTTGGGGATCCACCTGGCGAAGGAGCGGAGGGAGCTCAACTTCGATCGAGGTGGGCTCGACCCTTGGGGAGCCACCTGGCGAAGGAGTGGGGGAGCTCGACTTCGGTCGAGGTGGGCTCGACCCTTGGGGAGCTACCTGGCGAAGAAGCGGAAGGAGCTCGACTTCGACCGAGGTGGGCTCGACCCTTGGGGAGCCACCTGGCGAAGGAGCGGAAGGAGCTCAACTTCGATCGAGGTGGGATCGATCCTTAGGGAGCCACCTGGCGAAGGAGCGGAAGGAGTTCGACTTCGGCTGAGGTGGGCTCGACCCTTGGGAAGCCACCTAGCGAAGGAGCGGAAGGAGCTCGACTTCGGTCGAGGTGGGCTCGACCCTTAGGGAGCCACCTGGCGAAGGAGCGGAAGGAGCTCGACTTCGACCGAGGTGGGCTCGACCCTTGGGGAGCCACCTGGTAAAGGAGCTCAAAAAGAAATCTGACATGGTGACATCTACTCGCTTCGCTGCCAGCTAGATCCGAGATATTCTCCACATCAGCGATCTTGCCACATCATTTGCCTCCCACTCCCAAGTTCCATCGAAATGTTACGACTAGGATGAAAGGAGTTATTGCGGAGCTGATGTGGAAGGTTAAAAAATCTGGTGCCATTATTGCCACGATCGCCACCACTTCGCAGGTCGTGCCTTGAGGTCCAATATACGGGCGCCACGTCTGCAAGTTCGAGGAATCATAATTGCTGATCCCAGACCCGAGGTAGTTTTCAGCTCATTAAAGCGTCGTCACCGGCCGTCCCCCATACATGGCGCTCATCTGATGGTGGAGATGCAAAAAGGATGTACATCCACTATCCATCTATTTTGAAAGGAGAGAGGACTTTCCACAAACTTGCTCTTTCGAACTTCTTACGCTCACCAGCGGTTCAGAGTTTCTTCTTCCTTGGCTATCCTCTCTCTACAAGATAAACAGGTCAGTCCCTGCATCCTTCCTCCCTTTTTGTTCTTTTTCTTCTTTCTAACCGGTAGTGTTCAAGTCCTTCCCCTTTTCTTAGGCAAACTGAAACCTTCTTTTAGCTCTTCCATCCTCTTTGTCTTCATCCCTTCTTCCTTGAATGGCTCTTTTGGGCCGAAACCTTCGATCCTCTAGCAATCCCAACAAAGCAGGCCCCTCTCGACCGAGGACTCCATCCTTCAATGAGGAGGATGAAGTTCTCCTTGAGGTCTAGAGGCACCTGCATCCCATTGGGATCATCATAGAAGTCCTAGGGTTCCTCCTGCTTCCTCTATTCTTGCTGTCGCTCCTCCGATGCCAATGGCTTTGATTGGTCCCTTCAGCATCGTTTTGACGATGACCGAAGAGGACCTTTCTCTGATTTGGAAGATATATGGGATCCCAAATTTTATCCATCTCTTACTCCGGAGGCTAGGAGAATGGGTTGTCTCAAGCTGTCTGGGTCGGATCACCTTTTACGAAGAGTTCCTTGTTGGGGGCCTTCGTTTACCTCTTCACCCTTTTCTTCTTTCCTTCCTCAGCAATTTCTGCCTCGCGCCGGCCCAGTTGGCCCCCAATGCTATCAGGGTCATTGCTGTCTTCATCGTCTTTTGTCACTTCCATGGGTTTGTTGCATATTTTTCCTTGTTTAGGGTTCTCTTCACCATGAAGCGCCATCCCACCGACGACCGGTGGTGGTTCCTTTCGCATCGACCTAAGTGCCTCAGGTTCGACCTCTCCACTTCTATCAAGGGGTGGAAGAATCGATATTTTTTTATCTCGGTCGAGAGTGTTGATTGGGTATGGAGTGATCCGGACCGGTCCTCGAATCTAACTCCCAAGTGGAGTCTGCTGACTGGGAGGTCTTCACCCAGTTGATCAGTGACAAGCTCCCTTTCCTTGACATTCTGTTATTGGAGCAGAATTTGTTTGAGGCCGGGGTCAGCCCAATCCGAAAACTTGGTGAGTCTCTATTGGATGTGTCTTTTTTTTTTGACTTGGGGCTGACCCTCTTTCCTTCTTTCTTGCAGGAATGAAGTACTCGGCCGAGCGCTTGATGGAGTCTATTCATAAGAGGGGTTCTTTAGCTGGGACTAGGGAGACCACGTCGAAGAGGACCTGGGAGGAGACCGGCCGAGGGTCTAGGTCTACTCCATCTTCAGAGGCGAGGGCAGTTGATCCAGCTCCCCAGCCCCCATAGCATCGATCTCCCTCCCCGAAAGTCATTGAGGTCAAGGAGGGGAGGGGAGACGAGTGGCCCGCTCTGCCACCTGTGCCACTGACCAGGGCGACATGCCTTTCAGTAGTGGCCGAGGTCCCTTCATGGGCCCTGCCATCAAACATCAAGGAGGCCTTGGCACCGTCATCCTCCAAACCCTGGCTCGCATCGACGGGGATCCCGATGAACGCCTCGGTCATCCGAGACCCTATCTTGGTAGAAAGGATGATGGAGTACGCCATTCAGCCCCGGGACTGCCGTGTGAGGGGAGGCAGGGACTACTCAGCGACCATACTTGGCATAATTCCCCAACTCTACTCGGTGAGTGCCTTGCTTCTTTGATATTCCACTTGGGTCACTTGGATTAATCTTTTTTTTGGTGCAGATTGGAACCGATGTGCTCCTGCTTCAAGACTTCTGCACCGAATGGGCAAAGAGGGGGGCTAAGAAGGAGAAGCGGCTGGGCAACCTCGCGACCGATGTGAAGGTCCTAATGGAGAAGGGGTAGGAGATGAAGGAGGCCAACAAGTTCCTTCGTTGTGACCTGTCTCGGGCTGAGGGGCGTATCAGGGAACTTGAGGCGTCCTTGGCCAAGGAGAGGGCATGAATGAAGCACTGTGAAGAGGAGTCCGTGGTGGAGATATCTTGCCTGGAGGGCTGTTCCCGGACCCTCGAGGTTCGAGTGGATGAGGTTCTTGCCGAGTTGGTGACGACCGACGACAAGGCAAGGGGGCATTGGCACTGATGGAAGCTGCTAAGAAGGAAGCCCTCGAGGCTGTGCCCAAGTTCCAAGTGTCACAAGAGTACGATGACGAGGTCCACGAGGCAGCCATGGACTCCTTCATCAAGGGATTCGAAGCCTACCCGGAGAAGGTAGTGTCAGCATTCCCAGAGCTCGACTTGGAGGGCATCGTCATCGGTGACATAAGGGAACAATATGAAGAGGTGGGGGCCCCGTTGGGGGCAACAGAGCCAGTGACTTCCGAGTAGCCGGCTGAGCAGACGACCACACTGATGGAGGTCCAAGGGGTTGCTGATGCACCGACGCACCGGCCTGGGAAGGAGCCAGCGATGCAGTGACCTTCCGAGGGCCTTCACCCCTTTGGCTTTTGTACTTAGTATAGGGTTTTTAACTTTTTATTTGGGATCGCCTGGCCTGTCGGGATCCTTTCAAGTTATAAAACCCTTTGTAAAATGAAATTTTCTTTCTTCATATCTTTTTGCCTTGCATTTTAATCTTTTGTTCCTTTTGTACTTCATGTGTCTTCCTGAAATTCCATGAACTTAGGTCTTATCTAGGTCTAGCCATCCAGTGCTCCAGATTTCAGGCCTCTCTGGGAGGCCTCAGTCGTAGCAGATGACTTAGCAGGGGTCTGGAAGTCCCCAAAGTGGTCATCTGCGCTAGACTAGGGCACCTACTGGAGGACTCCGGGTGCTTGCCCGGGGTCGGCAACTTGTTTAGGGGATTTTCTGTCCATGCCAAGAGTTGAGGTGCAACTTTAATGGGGAGCTTGACCTTATCAAGGAACTTGGCTTCAATGAGGAGCTTGGCCTCATCAAGGAGCTTGACTTCAATCGGGAGCTTGGCTTCAATGAAGAGCTTGGCCTCATCAAGGAGCTTGACTTCAGTCAGGAACTTGGCTTCAGAGAGAAGCTCGGCCTCATCAAGGAGCTTGACTTCAGCTCTTGGTTTAAATGCAGAGCTTTAGAAGCTCCCTGGTTTGAGGGGCCGAACTATGAGTCCAGGAAGCAAATGGTGGTATTCATGGGGTTTCCCGACCGATGCCCAGGACTGTGAGTAGGGTCGCAGGTGCGGGACTTCTGGAATTTATTGTCTTGAGGTGCAGGGCTTCAAAAATTTTCGGTCTTAAAGTGTCGGGCTTCGAGATGTTCCGGTCTTGAGGTGCCGGGCTTCAGGAGTTTCCGATCTTGAGGTGCCGGGCTTCAGGAGTTTCCGGTCTTGACTTCGCTAAACTGGGTTCTAGCAGATTATTTGCAGGACTTCTAGGTCTCCCATCTTCGATCGCCAAACTTGGGGTCGGGTGAAAGCATTCCTACGAGACAAAGGCAACTGTTATGCAAAAAGGAATTTTATTATTGATGGGAGAAAGCCTTATATCATTGGTAGTACTCCTCAAGTTGCTGGCATTTCAAGTTCGTAGGAATCGGGCTCCATCGAGCTCGGTGAGGTAGTAGGCCCCATGAGGAAGGGCCTTGATTGCTCTGTATGGGCCTTCCCAGTTTGGAAAAAGTTTGTTGCATTCTCGAGTTTGGGAGGCTTCCGCCCGCTGCAGGACCAGATCGCCCAGACGGAAGGTCTTTGGCTTCATCCTGGAGTTATAATACTGGGCCACCCGTTGCTGGTAGGCTGCCATCTAGAGTCAAGCCTTATCCCTTGTTTCTTCAAGGAGGTCCAGGTTGAGTAGGAGCCGAGCTGGGTTCTCAGCCTCATCGTACTGCTCCACTCGCAATGTGGGTAGACTTAACTCCATCGATATCATGGCTTCCGTGCCGAAGATGAGGTTAAAGGGTGTCTCGTCTATGACCGTTCGGGGCATTGTATGTACGCCCACAGGACACTGGGAAGCTCTTCGGTCCATCTACCTTTGGCCTGATCTAGCCTGGTCCAGAGTCCTTGAAAGATGGTCCGGTTGTCACCTCGACCTCTCCGTTGGTTTGTGGGTGGGCCACCGAGGTGAAGTGATGGTGGATGTTGAGGTCGTTGCAGAACTCCCCGAACTCCCGATTGTCGAACTGTCGTCCGTTGTCAGTGATGATGGTATAAGGGAGTCCGAAGTGGCATATGATTGATTTCCAAACAAACTTGCTAATGTTGGCCTCCGTGATCTGTGCTAGCGGTTCGGCCTTGATCCACTTAGTGAAGTAGTCGATGGAGACTATCAAGAACTTGCGCTGCCTGGGCACGGGAGGAAAAAGACCAAGGATGTCCATGCCCCACTAGACGAACGACCAGAGGGCAAAGAGCTGGGAGAGTGGTGCAGCCGGCTGACATTGCATGCTGGCATGGTGCTGGCAGCGGTCACACTTCTTTATGAAGTCGGCTGCATCCTCTTTCATGGTTTTCCAATAGTATCCCTGTCGGAGGGCTTTGTATGCCAATGTCTTGCCCCCCACATGATTTTCACAGAGGCCTTCGTGTATCTCTTGGAGTACGAAGGCTACCTCCAAGGGTCTCAGGCACTTCAGGAGTGGATAGGAGTAGGACCTTTGATAGAATTGCTTGTTCATCAGCACGAAGCTTGTGGCCTTCCTTTTCATGAGGCCAGCCTCTGTGCGATCTTCGACAAGGTACCATCGATAATGTACCTGACATACTTATCCATCCAGTTAGGCTCCAGGGTGACTTGCTGGACTTTTCCGGATGCCTCGTAGCTTGGGACCTGAAGATGCTCGATATAGGCGCACCCCAAGGATGAGTCCGGCAGGGTTGCCAACCGGGAGAGGGAATCAATGCGAGCATTCTCCCAGCATGGAATGTGGGAGATGCTGAAGTGCCTGAAGCCCACAGCACTTGTGTGTACAGATCCAGGTACTTCGATATTTGAGGGTCCTGGGCCTCAAATTCTCTCGAGACCTGCTCAACCACCAACTGTGAGTCGGTGAAGACTTTCAGGTTGGGTACGCCCAGCTTGCGAGAGACTCTCAGTCTCGCGAGGAGCACCTCATACTCTGCCTGGTTGTTGGTGGCTGTGAACTGGAAATAGAGTTCACATTCAGCGATGACTCCTTCGCTGTTGGCGAGAATGAATCCGGCTCCGCTTCCCTCGGTGTTGGATGCTCCGTCCACATGCATGACCCAGATATCCCCCTCCGATTCAGGTCCTGTCTATTGCTCCTAGGAGATCTCCTTTGGCTCCTCGCCTAGGCCTACACACTCGACCAGGAAGTCAACCAATACCTGTGCTTTCATGGACGACCTCGGCTGATAGGTAATGTCAAATTTGCTGAGCTTCAGCACCTACTTCGCCAGATGTCCGGATGTGTTGGGGTGGCTGAGTATGGCCTTTAGTGGTTTGTCCGTCAAAATCGCTATCGGGTGTGCTTGGAAGTAAGGCCTGAGACATTGGGCAGACATGATGAGCACAAAATTTAACTTCTCGGAGCAAGAATACCTGACCTCGACATCGCGGAGGAGCTTGCTAGTATAGTATACTGGTCTCTGGACTCCATCATTGTCCATGTGGACCAAAATCGAGCTGACAGCTCCCAGGGTGACCGCCATGTAGAGGATGAGCTTTTTCCATCTTTCGACTGGGAGAGCAGTGGTAGTGATGTTAGGGACTTCTTTAGCTCTTCGAAGGCTTCCTGGCACTCCTTTGTTCAGGTGAAGTCGTGCATCTTTTACAGTACCTTGAAGAAGGGTTGGTAGCGATCGACAGATCGCGAGATGAACTAGCTTAGGATTGCTCTATGGCCGGTGAGTTGCTAGACTTGCTTCTTGGAGGTAGGATGCTTCATATCAATAATTGCTCGGACCTTTTTTGGGTTGGCCTCGATCCCTCTCTATGTGACCATGAAGCCAAGGAACTTCCCAGCTGCTATGCCAAAAGCGCACTTCACCGGGTTCAACTTCATTTGGTGAAGGCAAAGGTTGTGAAAGGTCTCTGCCAGGTCATCGATGTAGTCCGAGGTCAGCCTGCTCATAACGAGCATGTCGTCCATGTAAACTTGCATTTTGTGGCCGATCTAGTCTTCAAAGACCTTGTTAACTAACCGCTAGTACGTGGAACCAGCATTCTTTAGGCTGAAAGGTATCATTCTGTAGCAGCACGTCCCGCGGTCCGTGATGAAGGTAGTGTGCTCCTCATCCTCTGGATGTATTCGAATTTGGTTGTACCCAGAGAACACATCCATGAAGGAGAGTAAGTGGTGCCCCGAGGTGGCATCCATGAGTTGGTCAATCTTCAAAAGTGGAAAGCTGTCCTTCGGGCAAGCATGGTTGAGATCGGTGTAGTCTACATAGATCCTCCACTTCCTGTTGCTCTTCTTAACTATGACCACGTTCTCCAGCTAGTTGGGGTACTATACTTCATGAATGAACCCGATCGTGAGGAGCTTCTTCACCTCATCGTTGATCACCTTTTGCCTCTCCGAGGCAAAGCTTCTCTTCTTCTACCGAACTGGACGGCACTTGGGTCAACATTCAGCTTGTGAGTGATGATGTCAGGGGGAATCCCCGGCATATCAGCCACGGTCCAAGCGAACACATCCGAATTCGCTCGGAGGAAACTCAGCAAGAGAGCTCGTTCTTCTTCTAGTAGCTGGGCTTCTACCTGCACCATCTTCAACGGGTCTGAGTCAAGGGGATACGTCAAAAGGCATTTGACAGGGCCGCCCCTAGGGTCCTGCGCCCTTTGGTCGAGGTCATCGACACCGGGATCGTCCTCGGTGCTCTGGGCGCTAGGGATGGCTTGAAGGCAATGTTGGACCGGCTGAGGTGCCCCCCTCATCTTTTCTATGCCGCAGGGGGTCGGAAACTGCACCAACATTCGTTTGGTGGATATGACTGCATCAAGCAAGTTGAGCCCGAGACGGTCAAGGATTACATTGTAAGGCGATGAGAGCCTAACGACAGTGAAGGTCATCATGACCGTACTCTATCGGGATGGTGACCCAGCTATGATGGGAAGAGTGATCTCTCCCTCGACTCCCACATAATCTCCAGTAAAATCTATGAGAGGGATGTGTACTGGCCTCAGTCGATCAGAGGACAAGTTTATTTGAGAGAAAGCATCGTAGAAAAGGATATCAGTTGAGCTCCTACTATCGACCATAATCTGCCTTACAAGATGCCTGGCAATGATCATTTCGACCCCAATGGTATCATTATTTACATTTTCTTTCTCACTTCCCTTTTCCTTCATAAAGGATAGCACATTTTCCAGACTCTCTCCCTCCCGAGCTTTCTTAGGGGTGCACTCTATCCCCTAACATATCATACCCACAAGCTTCCTGGTGGGTCGATTGTCAACGCAGGGACAGGGGAAGAGCTGCAAGTGGTTGATTCTCTGTCGGGGTCTTGCCCCTCACGAACTTTCTGAGGTAGCCCCTTCTTATCAGGTCTTCGATTTTCCTTCTCAGGTTGCGGCAGTCCTCGGTGTCATGGCCGTGGTCACGATGGAATTTACAATACTTCATCCTATCACGACCATTTGATGACTTCAGTGGGGGAGGTCGAAGTGGGGGAGGTCGAAGTAGGTAGTACTCGTCCTCGATTTCCATCAAGATTTTTGACCTCGGAGCGAGGAGGGGAGTAAAAGTCTCCTTCATGATAGGACCACCCTTCGGCTTTGGTCTTGACCGGAAGTCCATGGGTGGCCCAGGTCTCCGCATCCTGGGTGCTTCTCTCAGGGTCGGCTTCTTCGGAGGCTTCCCATCCAGTTCCCTTCTGGTACGGTTGGCCTCCTCGATGCGGATGTACTTGTGGACGCGGAGGAGGAGGTCAGAGTACGCCTTCGATGGCTTTTTGTCCAAGGAGTAGGTCAGGCGGGAGGTTTTGAACCCTCTCTTCAATGCCAGCATGGTGACGGCCTCGTCCAGACTGTAGATCTCAAGGGCGGTAGCTTTGAAGTAGGTCACGTAGTCCCACAGGGGTTCATGATCTTACTGCATGATAAAGAAGAGGTTATCCACCTCTCGTGGTACCTTTTGACAGGCATCGAAGTGGGCCACAAACCTCCTCTCCAGCTGTGGGAAGGAGTCGATGTTTTTAGGCTCAAGACGGGTGAACCAGACTCGAGTGACCTTCCGGAGGGTGGCTGGAAAGGTGATGCATAGGAGGGCGTCCATCGCTCCCTGGACCCTCATGAGAGCCTTATAGCTCTCTAGGTGGTCTAGGGGATCGGTGGTCCCGTCGTAGGGATCCACCTGAGGCATAGGAACCGACTCGGGATCGGTTCCTCTTGGATTTTTTGGGAGAAGGGGGTCGGGCATCATAGCCCACTGGCTTCTTGGAGGAGCCCTGCATGTTAGCGAACTGGCGGGAAAGCTCCGCTAGCCTGCGCTCTTGTTCTTCTAGGCACCGTTCGGCTATGTGCCTAATGGCCTCGTCAATGGAACCTTCCACTAAGGCCGTTGGAGAAGTTGGGGTTGACAGTTGAAGATGGTCGCGATGAGGAGCCTTGCCTCGATGGTGTTTGCAGTGCTTAACGATGGCATTGCAATCCGCTGGGGACCAACTCTCCCGATCAGCCAACCCAGAATGATTTCTCTTCGTGGGGGTCTAGTGACTCCCCCGGGGATCAGTTGTGGCTCGCAGATGTGATGGCCTGCCTTGGATAGATTGTAGGCTACCGCGAGGGCCAGTGGCTCGGGCCACAGGGGTCCCTGGCTGCGGCTGGGTGTCCAAGGAGTGTTGCTGGTGCTATAGCTGCCTCACGGCCATGGCCAGAACTACATTTACTGGGTGAGCGCAGCGTACTGGTTATCTGCCGGGGGCAGCTGTGCTGGAGTGGGAAGCTCCCTTTCTGGGCTACCTGGGCCCATGGAAGAAGGGGCATCCCCTGCTCGGCTGGTGGAGGACTCTCGCATGCGAGTTATCACCATGTTTCGAGTGGAGCTGTTCTCAAGGTTGTGGGGGGGCTTGTCTGGATAGGGGCTTTCCCCCTACCTGGCATTACAATCTATTACCACCCTTACCGTCGTGGCCCGTAGCTCGGATGTGGCACCGGATGACAACCTCGTTTTCCGGAATCTAGTGATACCCGGTCCTGCAAAATAGAGTTAGAGACCCGGGCCGGGGATCCGGGCTGGAGCACTTTGACGATCAAGTCAGCGGACGATAAAGAGGAACAGATCCTTCAAGGCGGCTCCCTCTTTGGTCACCATGCTTGAAGGAGAGTTTTTGTAAAGGATGGAGTCGGAAGGGTAGGAGAGGAGTAAGGCTCGAGCTGTGGCGGCCGTGTCCGTCGAAAATCTCTCCGGGAGTTTCATGGTAGCCTCCGTGCGCTTTCTCTGCTTTTATCTCCTTCTCCTTTTCCTTGCTTACCTGTTCTTGCTCTCTGGGTCCTCCTTTTAGATCATCAGCTCTCCCCACTTCTTGCCTCGATGTTCTCCCTCTTGGGGTGCTCGAAGGTTAATGGCATCCATCGGCTGTGCCCCTAAGGTCACTTCCCTTTATAGTAGGGAGTTATGTTGCGAGCCTTATTTTCTCGGTGGGTTATCATGGCTAGGAAAGTTTAGCAAGACCTCGATCCGGGGGTAGTTGCCCTCAGGTCTGAGGTTCCTAACGTAGCCTTCTCCTTTTGGGTGGTTCAGGTGGTCGGCTGCAGGACTTGGTGCCTCGATCGGGGCACTCCTCCCCAACTGGTGCAAACGAGGGTAGGCGCATTTCTCTAGCTTCGGGGCACTGTACTGGATGCGCTGATCTGCGCGCGCTGGCTTCGATGGCAAGCTTGGTGCTGACATCTTTGTCCTTTTCGTGACGCTTCCGAGGAGCGAGCTCGACTTCGATCGAGGTGGGCTCAGCCCTTGGGGAGCCACTTGGTGAAGGAGCGGAGGGAGCTCGACTTCGACTGAGGAGGGCTCGACCCTTGGGGAGCCACCTGGCGAAGGAGCGGAGGGAGCTCGACTTCGACCGAGACAGGCTCGACCCTTGGGGAGCCACCTGGCGAAGGAGCGGAGGGAGCTCAACTTCGTTCGAGGTGGGCTTGACCCTTGGGGAGCCACCTGGCGAAGGAGCGGAGGGAGCTCGGCAACGGTCGAGGTGGGCTTGACCCTTGGGGAGCTACCTGGTGAAGGAGCGAAGGGAGCTCACTTTGGCCGAGGTGGGCTCAACCCTTGGGGAGCCACCTGGCGAAGGAGCGGATGGAGCTCGGCTTCGGCTGAGGTGGGCTCGATCCTTGGGGAGCTACCTGGTGAAGGAGCGGAGGGAGCTCGACTTCAACCGAGGTGGGCTCAACCCTTGGGGAGTCACTTGGCAAAGGAGCGGAAGGAGCTCGACTTCAGTTGAGGTGGGCTCAACCCTTGGGGAGCCACCTGGTGAAAGAGTGGATGGAGCTCGACTTTGGCCGAGGTGGGCTCGACCCTTGGGGAGCCACCTGGCGAAGGAGCTCGAAAAGAAATCCAACGTGGCGACATCTACCTGCTTCGCTGCCAGCTGGATTCGAGATGTTCTCCATGTCAACGGTCTTGCCACAACACATAGTATCCAGAAACTTAAATAATAACAATAATAGTTATATTATCTATCATGAAAAATCAATTATTTCATACAAAAACAAATCGTGCATGCGAATGCTCATTGAACGGATCAAATCATGTCATAGTAAACAGATATATATAACTGGTGATCAGGTCCAGAGATCCTTACCTTCAATAGCTAACCCAAAATACCCGGTGTCAATCTGTACCCGAAAATGACACAATACTTTTTTGCTCAGAAGATTGATCCCTTACAATAATAAATAATTTTTATTCAAAATTCTTCTATGATTCATCTAAAAACCTTAACTGTATGAATTTCAAGAAAGAAGACTTTCCGATCCTTTCTCTTATAATTATTATTTATTTTATTTTCTCTCTTTTTTTCCTCTCTCCTTATATTTTCTCTCTCCCCTTTCTCCGTATCTTTTCTCTTCTTTCTCTCTCCTCATCTTCTCTCCTTATCTTCTCTCCCTTCTTTCTCTCTCCTTCTTTCTTTTTTTTATTTTTTTTCCTTTTTTTTCTCTTTTCTCTTTTCTTTTTTTTTTTTTTCCTTTTTCCTTCTTTTGTTTCTTTCCCCATTCTCTTCTTCTCTCCATTGTCTCCACCGAACTCCCTCTCTCTCTCGGCTCGACCGAGCCAGCCTCTCCCCGGCTGCCGACGGCCAAGGAAGATGATCACCGAGAAGAGCTCGGTGGACTGGAGCGGATGGCGGTGCGGCCACCGGCGATCCATGGCTCTAAGACAAGATCAAATCGAACAAAAAGTCTAGATTAATTCCTCCTGAACAAATAAAAGAACTCACTGGACTTGTAGATGCTCGCCGGAGAGGAAGAACCATAGCTTGGAAGGCTCTGCTTGGACGACGGTAGGGGAAATTTAAAGGGAACCACCCGATATTTTTCCATCGTTTGGGAAAGAAGCTATGCTAATCGAAGTCCCAATCCCCCCCCCCCCCCCCCCCCCCCCCCCCCCCCCCCCCCCAACTCGTCACCGCCCACCTCCCTCTCCCCCCACGACTCTTTCCTCGAAACCTCCGGCAAAAACTCCAGCCAGATAAGGGTGAGCCAATCTCCCTTGTTTTAGTCTCTGCCACCCCCTCTTCGTCGTTCCATTTTTTTTTCTCATGATGGGTTGAAGTCAGCTGGGCCTGCCAACTTCAGCCCAAAAGCCTGAGTCTCGTAGGCCCAAAAGCTGAGGTCTCACAGTTTCATAGAACTTGATTATATGATATATTAACTTATGAAAGTATATTTTAGGACTTCAACCTAACTCCAACTTCAGTAGACTACTTGGTATATATATAATAGATACAATATATGCGGTTTTACCCTGTACGATTTCTTACAAAAACTTGGTAACCATATTTGAACCCATGGCATTAATAAATTACTTTCAAGGTGTGAGGGAGTTGGAGTTAGCAAATACAAGCATCTGCTTGGGACTCCATCCCTCCAAACATCATGAGCATCAAATAAAGTGTAGATCCTAACATACTTGCATTTTCCGACGATCCAATGGATTTTATCAGATATGTCGACTAACCAGGGCTGGACCTTCCCTAAATTTAGACCCAAAGCCATTTAACGCCCGTAGTTATTGCTTGAGGAATGTCTCGAAGGAATCAGGCCTGTTGGCCCACTCATCTTGGCATCTTCTAAAGATTCCGGTCTAAATCCTAGTTGTCGATCCATAGGAAGAAAAAAAGATCTATATATATATATATATATAAATATAGTTAACCAAATTCTTACGAGATTACCCTGACAAGATTTTGGGCACAGATTTAGTCAAACCTCGCTTAAACCCATAGAATCCATCCATGTAATTGATACTATCAACTCAATTGGCCGAGCGACGTAAAAATTTAATCTCTTTTGTTCTGCAAAAGAGCCTCTTAGGCCTTCGACCATTATTAAGCCGAATGAGTCTGACTCATATTCCACAATCCTGAGAATTAACCACTTCTATCTTTTTTTTTTCTTTTTAATAGAATATGAAGAAAGTAAGTTATTTTTCCCACTCAAATTAATTAATTTAAAGTAAATATATGTACATAAAGAAAGAAAATCTGAAAATACATGGAACAAGAGAGAAATTAAAGTGAAGCTAAAGAGTTCAAATTCAACAATATCTTCAATCATGTTCTCTGGCACCACCAGGTGTTCCTATAGTTGAAGTGAGTGGAGAGGGACCTTTGTAGAACCGAAAATATCACTTTATCCAAATATCATAAGGTGTTCCCATAGAAATTAATCAACCACTTCTATCCATTCCCAAAATGTTAGTTTTGGTCTGGGACCTGGCACAAACAAAGATCATAAGGGTGTTAATAGGTTGGGTCCGAGATAGCTAGGCTAATGGAGAATACTTCATAATCTCGACAGACCATCAAACTGAGATCAGGTGCACAACCCAGACCATTATCCCCCATATTGATTCACAAAAATCCACAATCACAGACAACAAAGTCAAGTACTTGAATCACAATCTCTACTATTACAATCTCCGACTTTGAGACTGAATACCTTTAGCTTTGTGGGACCGTCGCCACTCCACACTACTAATTCTTTTAATACTAATATATTTGCAGTTTATATGCATTGCACCACTTTCTTGAGATAGTCGTTAATGCATTGCAATCAATAACAAGGTGTATGTAAGCCTATAAATCTATCATCACAACAATTAGCGCTTTGTTCTTAGCCGTCCATTCAAGAGCACCTTTAGTTGCATTGCATGTACCGAGACCGGTATCATGCAAGCATGGGCAGAGGCCTCAGAAGATTTGGCTTTTGGACCACCTTTTATCGCAAATCTCCATCCAGCAAGTGCTTTACAATTCGCACAACAAACAACCACTTGGAGCTTAATATTTCCTGTAGTCTAGATGGAGTACATTTTATGCACCAACTTTGGTCCACCTGTAATGAAATTGCGGGCTTCTCCCATATTTCTGGATTCACGTACAGTAAAGATCGCCCGATGAAAACAAATGAAAAGGGAGGTATGGGAAAAAGGAGAGATTTTCATGGGCTCGAATATTTTTCTAAGTGGTTTGATGATGGACCGCCAATGGATAGTGCACCATAAAATATTACTAGGCCTTTTGATATTTTTTTGTGTACTAAATGGGCATTGATGTGGAGTATATTTTGGCTGACTTTGGTCTTCACCAAGAACGATTCATTTCGGTAGGACCGGCTAAGTTATATTGATCATGGATGACTTTAAAACACGATTGCGCTAACCAGAGATCCTTAATGATCGATATGCCCAAAATCACTATTATGATCATTATCGCATGGAAGATATATCCGGAACCATTCGACTGCCTGGCTAGCCACTGCAACCTATTTCTGCTATGAACTAACTGTGGTGCATAATCATCGCATGTATGATCATCGCAAGAATAGTCATTGTGGCACGTAATCACCGCATGTGCGATCATCATAAGAATAATCACTGTCTACCATAGAAATAGCTACGGACATTTCTCTATAAATAGAGAGAGGCATGGGACCTTCAAGTCTCTCAAAGCCTATCGAGCATGCTCATTCTCCCACTCCTCTCTTCCACTATTCTTAGATTTTGTTCTGACTTGAACATTTGAGGTTGCCCCATCGAAAAAACTCTGGCAAGAAGATTTCTGTACAAGTCTAGCCTTCAATTCAAGAGCTTCAATAGCCAAACTGATCTTGGCACAGCTCGTCCTACCAAATCCAGTCCGATCTTAGTAATTTGTAGTAATAGATTGGTGCTAAAGAAAGGGTTGATGACTTGTTTCAGAAGAGAGAAGTCCAATACTTTGTCATTGCGAGATCATGCAAGGGTGTCCACTGCTTCATGTTGTTCCAATAGTTTCTAACTAGGCTCAATTAGAGTACCACCATTGTAGCCACCTCAACCTCCAATGACTGTCACTTTGAAGTAGTTCAATTTGCTTACCCAGTAAGTGCAGATCCTGACCATATCAATCAATAAAATGCATTAGTCAACCGTACCTCTACCATTGCCCAACAATTCAAATCCAACTTCGACTCGCCCGTCATAAAGCAATCAATCTCACCCTCATAGCCTTGGACAAGCTCAGCCAAGTCAGTGTAGTTAGCCAAGGAGCCCCCGGCATGGACATAGAAGGTGTTCACCGTCCCCATGTTTGAGGTGCATGGAGGTGTCCTCGATAGCTGGTAGAGCATCTAGCCTAGTGGAAGATCATTGTCATTGTTGCCATCCAAGGCACCAAGGTCAAGGTCAAGAAAGAGCTTCTCTATTTTGGCTTGGCAATTGGTGAGCTCCAGTAGATATGAATAAGAACTGAACTTGGCCAAAACAACTCAATGTCGATCTATGGCAAGGTATATCTCATGCCCCTTCTCCTTAGCCACCTAGAGCTCCTTGTTTAGCTTGATGACCTCTTCCTGCCATGCCTCGGTAACTCGAGCAGCCTCAGCCTTTGGCTTAGTAGCCCTCTCCTCGGTTGCTTTCACCCTACCCTCAGACACTCATAGATCCCTATTGGCTTCAATAAGGGCTATCTTTATTCTCTCCTCGACTACCAGCAACTCCTTGAGTGCTACCATTTTCTCTTCAACCACCTTGGCTTTCTTGGTGTCGTCAGTGGCCGACCTCATCTTCTTCAGCACCTTAATGAAGCAACTCAAATTATGGATGTGCTGAGGATAAATAAAAAACAAGTTGAAAGACTAGAGGCAAGGAACTCAAACATAAAACCAAAGTGAAGAAGTTTAGAGATACATTCCTAAAGAAGTCTATCGTATGCATCGGTGATGTGGAATCTAGAGCCCTACACCCACATGAGCTCCTCATTAGTCTGTAGCATGACACTCGAAGAAAATCCTAGGCCATGTTGTAGTTCTTAAGACTCGATTCAGTTACTTTGATGTCTCGCTTCAGGTCATAAATCTCCTACCCTATCTTGGCAAGAATCAGTTTGGAAGCCGAGATAAATGGACTACTTAGGATGGTGTCTAGCAAGGTGCCCCCTCGCATAGGGGAGTTGACAAAGAGGAGGCACATGTCGGAAGCCTGGTGCCAAGGGGAAGTGCCTAGATTGGGATGATGACTTATATCTTAGGGTCGGCTTCCACCCTCCTTAGAGTTGTCCCATGGCTCGAACCCCTAGCAGGTCCCCAAGCCGGCTAAGCTATCATGGGCTCATTGTGAGCCCGTTTGAATGATGATTTCTCAGTAGTGGTCTCCTTCTGTGCTACCCTATGAAGCATCTCTAACTCGTCTTGCCTCATTGCTACAAAACAGAAGAAAAGAAGCCAAAATATGAGCAAGCGAAATAACTTCAAAGCAAAATAAGTAAAAAGAAATTACTATGGGGGCTAGCAGGACTCACACTGTTGTTGAATAAAGTATGTTTGGATAATAGCTCTTATAAAGGTCATTATGGTACCACTTGCACTGATATTACTTGTTAGAAAATTCTTTGTATAGAATATGGATCCCCATATATAAGATCATAAGGTCGTTATTGATACCGCAAGAGAAGGAAAAAGAAAAAATAGTATAGAAAATACAATCAATAGGACATGTAAGGTTTCACTGTGAAAAAAATTATAAAAAAAATATTACACTCTCACCCTGTATAAAAAACTCAACAAGAAATTCAAAAATCTCTCTAACCTCTCAAACCTCTCCTGGAAGCCCTCTGGTTTTTGAAGATCCTTCTCACCACCATTGAAGACATCTCTTACCCCCTACGACTGCTACTGCTCTTGGTCTCTATTAAATATGGGCTGAAGTAGGGTTAAAATCATATCAAAAATAGCTTCAGAATCCTAGTAGAAATAATGTTTGACTCTCTAAAAGTCATCGGCTATCCAATCACCAACTAACGCCCAATATCCCACTGTATTTGACTCGCAATCAGTATGGGAATCTCCAATGGCCATCGAATAATGCCTGCCTATATGCTGAGCCATCTAATTGTGCAAGAGATGCACGTAGATCGTGATAAAATCCAGTAGTTTATGATATAAGCCCCTTAGACCATGTGAGCTCTCTCTGGACTGTGCCAAAACCATGGATCGTGCCAAGGGACAATGGACCATGCATGGAATGCAATTGCTATGCTGCATGCATTGTATGTGAACATTGGGCCATGCCTGCATGTCTGCGTGGGTGGGTCGCACCTGGGCTTGGGCCAGGCCTGAGTCAATGTGGGCATGGTCTGGGTCTTCTACGGGGTTCATGGATTAGATGGACTTCTTCTAGATCGAATTGAGATGCCAAATCCAGCAACCTCCATCTTGACTCGATGTTCAGCCTCCATCCGACTTTGAAAGCTTGTGACTGCCCCCTATGCCTTAGGATAAATATCTAACTGGCTATAGATGGGCAAACATAGAAGTTGAGGTAGGTCACTTAATCCTATCTCTGTCATGTATTGTATTCACCTTGACTTGAGACCTGCTTGGGAAAGCCTCCTATGGCAATAGGTACTTCACCATGCAATGTTACCTATCATCCTCTTGAGTCTTTCATCTTGTGCTTGATTCACCTGTAACTGAAACTTTACCTTGTATCGAGCTCCACCTTATACTAGGGACTCCACCTTGCATTGAAATTTCTATCAAGAAATAGTGTCCTCTTTGCTACTTTCCCATCATAATGACCCTATTGCCACAGACAACCTTCAGGATTCCATCATCAGCTCTCCATGTAGCTATTTGAATCCAGTTTTCTTAGTAAAATTAGATTCTTGATGAAGCTGGGTAAGTATTAAACCTTCCCTAGTTTTTTTGATATTTCATTATGAAGTTTTAAGCTAACTATCCCTTTGCGTTTGATTGCATAGCTCGATCCATTTAGTAGTTAAATAGTATCCTCTATACTCTTTAGAGTCGAATAGCTCCTCTCTACAACATATATAATGTAGACATGCAAAATCTAGAATCCACTACTGAAAAGAAAGAGTTACCTCCTCGGATATCAAGAGCTCCTCACCGTATCCATCATTATTGTGTAGGATTGCCAAGTCTTTGCATGGACCTTCGGAGATTAGCAATGGATGCCTTCACAAAGTTTCATGTCGATTGAGATTTGTGCAACCAATGATCAAACCCTAGCAGTACCTCACATCTAACCTAGGTGTAGAAAACTCTACAGCCTAGATACTTCATGCACCAGCTTCCGATTCGCACCCCACTTGAATCCTTGGACCTCTAGGATGTGTCTCTATAGGTTTTTGTTGATCTTAGAAATGATTTTGATGATTACAAATATTGGAGCATGAATAGTATACTAACATCTTTCAAATATTTAAGAATATTTTTGTAGAGAGCAATGATGATTAGAAATTAGTATATAATCATTGGAGTTATTTGTGAGTTTCTATGTACTCTTTAAAATCATTAGAGTGCTTTGAGAGATTAATTATAGTTGGAGAGCTCATGAGAGTCCTTGGAAGTCATTGTAATGTTTAGAAAGCTCAAATATATTTAATTGTAATTAAAATTGAAGTTAGAAACTAGAATTTTTATTTGGACTAAAAGAGCTGACTCATAAGCAAGAGCCAACTTTGGCACACTGGAAGTGGCATGTAGATTTGGCATGGCACAGGCGAGCCAACCATAAGAAATGAGTCGACTCTCTCCATTGCATAGAAGGCTAATTTTTCTTAAAGTATTCAGAGGAGCCGACTCCCAGATTTTGAGCCAGCTACCTCAGGAGAATAGATAGCCTAATTATTTGATATCCTGTAGATCGATTGACTCATAGAAGGCGAGCTGACTCGCAGCCCTTCTGGCAAAACAATAATGACTAGTTTCAAAATTTTTAGATTTCATTTTTCAAGGCTTTTAACAGCTATTTTCTGACTTCTAATGGCTAGAAACGGTTAGAAAAGACTTTAAACCAATGAAAAAATATTTAAAAAATATATAAAAGAGAGGATTAAAGTTAGAATTCCTAACATTCCTTGATCAATCATTGAACCACCTAAGATAAATAGAATATTTAGTGAGCTGTCACCTGAAAATTCAAGTGCACTTCATTTCTTCCTATCAACTCTCTTGAAGCATTAACTGAGAAATAAGGAGAGCATTGAAGAGTAACTTTTGAAGTTTTTGAGCAGCTATAAGTCAAGCTTCATTAACAACATTCAACTCTTTTGAAGTTTATTTCATGTTGCTCTGTTTTTGACTATTTTTGTGTTGTTACAAGTCCAGCAAGGAGCTGAGACTTGGGATTGGATTTAAGATTTTGATTAGCTAGCCTTGAAAAGCCAATTAGATTATTTGTGAGCTTGGCAAATAAATAATTATTTTGGATTTTATTTTGTGAGCTTGAAAGAAATTAAATCGGCTGTATTCTTACGAGAATATAGTAAAAAATCTCAAGTAGACCTTGGAAAGTGGACGTAAGAGTTGGGATTGCTTAGAACTACTATAAATTTATTGTGTTTATATGATTATTTGGCTCTCTTACTCTTTTGTTAAGCTTTTGCATATCATACTATACTTGGCTCATGCATTGTATAAGTTTTCATAAGCATAATGTGCTTTAATTATTTTTGAAAATCCAATTCACGCCCCTCTTGAGTTGTCAGTCTGGGCAACTGTTTTGGACCTGAAACATACCTCCACATGTCTAGGAGGCAGCCAAAAAGAAATATAAAAATAGCAAATAAGGAATCCTAGTAGGACTAGGATTTCTTGGCATCAACCAACTTCCAATCGCCAACCAGATTTAGCACCCAACCTTTCCACCACTCCAACTCCTATTTGGATATAGAATACTTCTTAAAGGGGGCTCTTGGTTGCATCTTCCTTTGGTTGGAATCTTGGCATGGAACCGAATTGGGGTGGACACCAATCATCGGTGCAAAACACCTTAGTGCTAATTTCCTATTGCTACACAATTTGGCATGAAGAAGTCTACCTTTGCTTGGACTATTCGGCTTACCTTTTAGATGAACTTTGGCATTATATAACACAAGATGAGGAGGCCTGCTGCTATTGCAACCATCATACAAAGCCTAGGGAGAGAGAATCTTAGGCATGATGAATCCCTTGTTCCAAAAACCTTAATACTACCCTTTCCTAGTGCTAGAAATCTAGCGCTAACTTTAGGGGATTGCTCCTTTGGGGCGTGAAGCCCTTTGTACCATGAGGAGAGAGGGAGAGAGAGGCTCTAGATTTTAGGAAAAAGAGAGTTAACTTGATTTCATAATATTAGATTTACATAAGGTGCCCTTTTATAAACCAAAGGATTCTCGTAATCTAAATAGACTAATAATAATTAACCTAAACTCTAACACAAATTCTTCCAAGACTAATCTAATCAGGAGAGTACTCATCCAAGCCCATATATTCCTATGACTTGATCCACTCTCACACCTACTTGGATCCAAATATGATCTAAATATGAATTGGCTCCCTCAAAATCCAAAACCTTGGATCTCAAACCTATGGAGGGCGAACTTCCATCCTAGGTCCAAACTAGTCCTAGTCCTAGGATTCAAATCGATCCTAGACACTTGAAGCCATCATCATTACCCTTTTCCTAGCCTCCCAAGACTTAGGAGCACCACTCTTGCACCTACTATCTTCATCTATAAGCCTTGGCATACTCTGCATGATCTGTCTGTACGATCTTACTGCCGCTGTGCGCTTTGATAGTTTCCTGTGCAAATCCCATCATCAATGCTATGCCCTTGATCTTTGAAGCTCCCTTGGAGGCCATTGAGACATCTACCTCTACTTGGATTGAAGGTTCTTGCTTATATCTTTGTGTTGTCCTACATCTTGTAGGCTTTGTTCTCCTTTGCACCTACACCAACCGTTGCTTCAGCTTCTCTTGGAGGGACTACTGCTCGCCTGTCATGGCTCAGACTCACTTATTTCTCTCGAGGCTTGTCTTAGCCTCCTTATAGGCATTTAGATCCTCTCTTGCTGCAACACATGCATATGACATCATCTCCTCAAGGCCACACATTGCAGGTACTTGTACATCCTGATTCGATTTGTGCAGTGCATCACCACCACTAGTGCTAGAATTTGGCTCCTTCTCTTTCACTCCTTGACCTTGAACCTGTACCAAACCTCCCTCCATATGTAGAGGCACTTCTGGATGGTGCTCCACCTGAGTCTCAACTCCTTCTGATGCTCATGTAAAAAGAAAATCAGAAATAGAAGTTAATTATCTAATATAGCCCTATTGGACCTCCTACTACTTCTCCACCATTGATGCCATTTTAGATTCTTCTGACCTCTCAAGTTCTTTTGAAACCACTAAGAGGAAGCCCTCCCTCTCCAAAGTAGTAGCAAAACTTAAAGAATCTGACCCTTCCTTTTTTTCCTTGTACTTCTTCCAAAGTGGATAGTTTTGCTTAAAGTGGTATACTTCATTATACTTGAAGCACTTTGCCTCCTTGCCAGCTTTTTAAGACTTGGACCATCCCCTTTGCTTGCTACCATCCTTTCCTCTCCTGGGTTTCTCTTCTATAATGAGAACCTCCTAGGAAACTCTGTAATTTGTCATCCTTTTTCTCTGCTTATTGAACCTGTGTACCGACACTATCTTCTCATAGTGCAACGTCTCCTTACCATATAGTCGAATCGTCACCAACAAATCAAAGCTACCTAGCATCGAGCATAGTAAGAGCAAGTCTTGTCCTCCTCTTCTATCATCACTCTAAGGTTTAGCAAATCCATGCTTATCTGGTCGAATTGCTGAATATGCCTAACTACGTTCCCACCTTTCTGCATTCGAAGGTTGTATAGTTCTTCAGCATTAACTTGTTGCACATATTTTTTCTATATATATAGTATGCAACCTCAACCATATACCCCTTGGATGACCTCTCTTCTAGCATGCCTATAACTTTTCATCTGTCAAAAAGTCCTTGATCATCGAACATGCCCTCTTTTCTAGTGAACTCCATTGCTGTTGCATCATATCTTCTGACTTTTCTTCCAAAGCTGAATCCAATCCAAGTTGGACCAGCAAATCCTCCACCTTCACCCTCCATATCAAGAAGCTTTCCTTCCTGTCGAACTTCTCAAATGCTACTTTTGTCTTGCTACTCATGGTGATAACAAAAATCTGTTACAAACAAACTACGAAGTAGAATTAAGAATAGTGTCATAGAACAAGGTGTACAAAATTTATGTATGATAGCCTTCACTTCTCACACATTTTCTAGCTCTGATATCAATTGTAAGATCGCTAAACTTTTGCATGGACCTTTGAAGATTAGCAATGGATGCCTCCATAAAGCTTCACATTGATCCAAGGTCATTTGGGTAGCCAACGATCAAATCCTTGCAGCACCTCTCTTCCAACCTAAGTGCAGAAAATTCTGTATTTTAGATACTTTACTCATCGACCTCTGATTCATACCCCACCTGAGCCCTTGGGCCTCTAGGACATGTCTCCATAGGTTTCAGACCTGAAACACACCTCCACATATCTAGGAGGCAGCCAAAAGTAATTAGGACAACAACAAATAAGAAATCCTAGTGGGACTAGGATTCCTTGGCATCAACCAACTTCCAATCACCAACTAGATTTAGTGCCCAACCTTTCCACCACTCCAACTACTATGTGGACATGGAATCCTTCTCAAAGGGGGCTCTTGCCTACACCTTTCCTTGCCTGGAATCTTGGTATGGAACTAGATTGGGGCTGACACCAGTTTTCAGTGCAAAACACCTTAGCGCCACACAATTTGGCATGAAGAAGTCCTCCTTTGCTTGGACTCTTGGGCTCACCTTTTGGATGAACTTTGGCCCCATGGAACACCAAATGAGGAGGCCTCTTGCTGCTGCAACCAGTGTATAAAGCCTGGGGAGAGTGAATCTTAGGCATGATGAATACCTTGCACTAAAAACCTTGCCGCTAGCCTTTCTTAGTGCTAGAAATCTAGTGCTAAATTTGTGGCATTGCTCCTTTGGGATGTGAAGCCCTTTATGGAATGAGGAGAGAGCGAGAGAGAGGCTCTGGTTTTTGTAGAGAAGAGAGTTAAGCTGATTTTATAATATTAAGTTTACATAAGGTACCTTTTATAGACTAAAGGATTCTTTTAATCCAAATAGGACTAGTAACAATAAACCTAAACCCTAACTCAAATTCTTTTAAGGCTAATTCAACAAGGGGAGCACTTACTTAAGTCCATGTATACCCATGACTTGACCCACTTTCATACCCACTTGGATCCAAATCGATCCAATATTAATTAGCTCCATCAAGATCCAAAACCTTGGATCTCGAGCTCGTGGAGGGCAGAACTTCCATCCTAAGACCAAGCTAGTCCTAGTCCTAGGGTGTAAGTCAATCATAGACACTTGGAGCCATTACCATGACTTCTCTCTTAGCCTCCTAAGGTTTGAGAGTACCACACTTGCACCTACATGTCACTACCATCCACCATTATCGCAATAGCCTTCGTCTGATCTTTGAGTTGTGGGCAATCTCTAATATAATGCCCCAACTCGTTGCACTCGTAGCACTTGATCCTTGCTAATATCCTTCAACTTGGACCTCGATTGCCTATCATGCATGTGATTCTCTACCATTTCATCTTTTATCGCTAGCTCCTTCAAAGTCTACGAATGCTGGAGTTCCTGTCTGAACTCGAAGTTTGGTTCTCTCACCTAAAAATCTCATTCTAAAGAAGCACTAAAATGACATCCTCTATCTTAATACTACTCTTTCATACTAGAAAAGTAGTCATCAAGGACTCGAAGGAGTACAAAAGTGATGATAGCAAGACCAATATCCTGGTCTTCTTTTCAACCTTTTTCCTATACTAAGAAGATCAGTGAGGGTTTTTTCGAAATTACTCAGATGCTCCTGCATGCTTTGTTCTTTGCTCATTTATAATTGATAAAACCACTTTCAAAAAAAAGCACCTTGGTGACAGACCTTGCCATGTATAATTTCTCTAAATTCATCCATATCGCTATCAAGAAAGTCTTGCTTAGCACCTACATCATCACATCATTTGCCAAATACAACCAGATCATACTAACTGCTTGCATTTGAAGCCATTTCTAAATCTTATCCTCTATGCTGGTTAGCCTTTCCTCATATATAAAAGTATCAATCAATCTTTGCTGGATGAGCACGTCCTTCATCTTTACTTGCTATAGAAAGAAATTATTTTTCCTGTCATACTAGTTGATCTCCACCTTGATTATGCTTATCTTCTTTATATTCTTCAATTTTGATCAACATAAATAACCTGAATAACTCGAAACTCTGATTCCAATTGTTGTGGTACTACCTACATTGAAATCAGATACCACTTGTTGGAAAATCTTTCGTATGGAATATGAATCTCCATGTCCAAGATCATGATATCATTGTTGATACTATAAAAGAATGAAGAAGAGAAAATAAAATAAAAAATATAATTAATAAGGCATGCAAGGTTTCACTATGAGAAAAATTTTATAAAGGAAATCTTATACTTTTATCTTATACAAAAAATTTAACAAGAAATTCAAAAACCCCTCTAAGCTCTCAAACTTCTCCTTGAAGCCCTTTGGTATCAGAAGACCCTTGTCACCACTAAAGACCTTTATTATCCCCTACCATTGTTGCTGCTCTCAACCTCTATTAAACACGGGCCAAAGCAAGGTCGAAATCAAGTCAAAAATAGCTTAAGAATCTTAGTAGAAACAATGTTTGACTTCCTGAAAGTCATCAACTATCCGATCACCAACTAACACCCAAGATCCCACTATATTTGACTCTCAATCAGCATTAGAATACCCCATGGCCATCGGATCATGCTTGGCCATACACTAGGCCATCCGAATGTGCAAGAGATGTGTGTAGACCATGATAAAATCCTGTAGTTTGCTATATAAGCCCCTGGATTGTGTGACCTCTCCCTGGACCATGCCAAATTAAACCATGGACCATGCCAAGGGACCATGGACTGCATGTGGACCACGGTCACTAAGCTAAGTGCGCGCCTAGGCCATGCCCACGCATTCACACGTGTGGGCCGTGTGCCCGCCTATGGGCTATGCCTGGGTCTACTACGGGCATGGTTTGGATTTTTTGCGAGGATCATGCATTAGATGGGCTTCTTGTGGGCCGAATCAAGGTGCCAAACCCAGCAAAGGTAGAATGCTGTACTCGAATAGAATTTTGAAAGATTTGTGATCAGCATCCAATAATCTCAGAGCTTAGTTCATCAATTTCTAAGGTCAGTCCTAAGAGATGTCAAACCCCAAAGATTGCTTGGTATGTACAAAAAAGAACCTCTTCTTCCATCCATGGATGGAAGAAGGGAACCTTAGATGACACGGCATCCCATTTAAGATGAGATTAGATATATCACCAATCCCTCTCTTAGGGGTGCTTCTTTAATGTGAAGTTAGCCTGGAAGAGGTATATAGTGGGTTTGACCTTGAGAAGAAAGCTAAGAGAAAGAAAAGCAATTACAAGCCTCCAAGAGTTTGAAACAAAGAGGGTTGGCACTAAAGAAACTTATTTGAGAATTTTCAAAAATGATGAAGAGGAAGCCTTAAGTTGACTTTAAAAGTCTCCTCATATAGACCCAACCAAGCTGGGGGTGACGGTCAGTCAACCCTTTGAACCTATGAGCTCTAACTAGAACTCAGAAGGAACATGACATTGTAGGTAAATTACCTCCAAATCCTCACAAGTGAGGATAGATGCCACATGCCGAGGACCAAAGATGGCCTCAATCATGACCTTTAAATCCTTAGAGGATGACTCATGGATGGGGCTGGAATTGGGCTGGCCCAAAGCCTATCGCCTAGAACTGGGCTGGGCCAGCCCAATGTGCTTCGAGCCGACTTGAAATCGGGTCGGGCTTCGAGCCAGATTTTAAGCATATCGGGCTAGACTTTGGGCTTTAAAATATAGCCTATTCATTTTCGGGCCAAAGGGATGTCCGGGCTTGGTCCAAAAATTTTTAAAATCCAGTCCGAAGCCCGACCCAATTTCGGGCCGGCCCAAAGTCCATTGGGCTGGCCCGGCCCAGTTCCAATCGATGAACTTTGGGCCGGCCCAGTTCCAGCCATACTCATGGGCCCATTAACCAATGACCTCGGGGTAGATCATGGTTAGATTACTGGCTCTCCATGGAGAGCTCGGCCCCACTCATTCTTGGTAGATTGGCTAAGGATGAGTAATGAAATAAAAAAAAGGAAAGGAAATCTAATAAAAATAAAAAGGAGTAAAGAGGCGAGGATCAGTACCTAGACTAAAGGTCGAAGAAGAGGTCAAAACTGCTAGGTGGTAGCGCGGTTGGTTAGCACGCGGCCCCGTCCTTGTATTTAATCCACCGGTCACGAGTTCGAGGAATGATTCCTCGGGTGACTCGATTAAATTACAGAAATTCTGGATACATGTGACTGGGAGGCGGAGCGGCTCTAACTCCGGCACCGTAGTGGGGTTTGGCTGACGTACTCATCGGTTAGTGGGGAGGGCACGTAAAAATTTGCGGCCCGAATCGAACAAAGGCCTAGCGGGCTGGGGGCCAGAATGGGGAGCTACACCGGGATAATACCCCCTACCCTTTTGTTCTATCAAAAAAAAAAAGAAAAGAAAAAAAAGAAGAAGAGGTCCAAGAAAACTGAATAATTAGAAAGATGGGGACCTTGGAGTGAGACGATCCTACTGAACTTGTCAAAAAATGCTAGAGAAAGTCACCAGAGGAGTACCGAAATGCTCAGAAGTTCATAGAAGCTCAGCCATGAAATCACCAAAGCAACAATACTTCCTTGTGGTGAAATAGTTAGAGTGAAAAATAAAGTAGGGCCGACCCCTATTTATAGATAATTGGACAGCTCCAATCATAATAACGCTTCATTTGGACTCTCATGATTTTGCTATATAGTAGTTTAGTATTGGTCAAGCCAAACTCCTCTGTGGATCGGCATGACTAATGATCTATATTTGGATGATTCTTCATCCAGTCTACTCAAATCATGCCATGTCTTAATTCGAGAATGGCTAGGATGAGCTCCCATGAATTGCCAAATCTGTCACATTCAGAGTTAATGAATGGGTCAATTTTTAAAGATTCGTTAATTATAGTTTCCAAGAAGATTTTGCTCAGCTTATGTGTGATTTCCATCAAGCGGGTGCCTCAACCCCCTTTATCCAACCTCAAAGAATAGGGAACAATTGATATCGAAGGTATTATGATTGACCTTGAACTTTATCGAGGAGGATCTATCTTAACAAGGCCAACCAAATTACCTTGATCATGGATAACTTGGAATTGCGATTGTGCTAACTCGAGATATGTGGTAGCCAATATGCCCAAATCATTATTGTGACCATTATGGCATGGAAAGATGCTCGGAACCATGCATTGGATAGCCTAGTTTTTGCAGTCCATTTCTATCGCATGCTAATCATGGTGCATAATTATTGTGTATATTATCATCATAAGAATGATTGCAATCCATTACGAAAATAGCCACCAACCTCTTTCTATAAATAAAGGGAGGTAAGGTATCTTTAGATAAGTATCTCAAAGCTCCTCAAGTATTTTCATTCTCCCATTCCTTTCTTTCGCTGCTCTCAGATTTTTCACTTGACTTAAGTATCGAAGGATTTTTCACTAGAAAAACTCCATAAAAAAAATTTCATTACAAGTCTAAGCTTTGACTCAAGGCTTTGGCAGCCGTATTGATCTTAACTCAGCTCGGCCTACCTACCTTGGTCCAATCTTGAAAATTTGCAACAACATGCATCCTATAGCATTAATCTTTTTTTTTGTTGGAGGGGAATTCAAATATGATTAGGATTGAATTAATAATGTCACCGTAGCGTTTATTACCTTTGCCCGACCATCAAGTTCACAGTTAGAAATATTTATAGAAAACATAATAGTTATGGTTGTTCGGTGCATGATGTGCTTTGGTAAAATCAATTTAGGAGTTTATTTTAAAAATACAGCATAATTAGATAAGATTTTCTACTAAAATTGGATCTATAACTAGCTTGTCCTCTGTCTTTTTAAATTATATCATAACCTTAATCTAAATTCTATCCATTGCTAGAAAAAAATAAAAAATGGTGTTATTTGGTTTCCCTATTTTATCCAGAATAAATCGTTATTCCAGCTTATTCCTCTAAATAGCTCCAAAAATCGAGATAGGCCATATAGAATAAGTTATTCCGGTCGGTATTCTAAAATAGCTCTATCATGACAGACGATAAAACAGCTTATTCTAAATCATTTTATTTTTATGTGACGGATCCTACCGTATTAATGATACTTAAATAAAATTATTATTTTAGATTTCCAGCGAATCAGAAATTTAAAATAATAAAAATAAATAGATATTTTCTGAGCATTAGTATTCCTATTTCATGATTTCTTTTTATAAAAAAAATCCAAACACTATTCTAGCGCTCGGGTTGGCATGATTTGGGTTAGAAATTTAGTCCAAGCCCATTAGATTATCCAAACAAATTCCAAGAGTTCCATTTCCCTAACCGTTGACAATCCATATGTATTGTGTACTGGTTTGTGGTTGAGGATTGGACCTTTCTAAGTTGCAAACCACAAATATCCCTGTCTTTGATGTAATTAAGTTTAATTTGCATGGTTGAACTAGGCATTCTAATATGTTAAAATTTTTTCTAATTTTTCTTAACCATGAAAAGTTTTCTTGGCTAGGTGGCACTGTTCTTTCTAGAGTAAGCACCACGTGGCAGCTTAGACCAGTTCCGCTCGTGAAGTACAGCAAACCGCATTTATGTTGAAAACGCCACGGCCTTGGAAAGTGCCAAACCAAACTTTTAAAGCAAACAAACATTGCCAATAACGGCACGATTTTTGAAGCAAAGATAAAATTGTGAGGGGGGAAGACTCGGACATGATTAATTAAAAATAATTACTCGTTTTAAAACGTTCGGATCTGGCAGCAAGGATGCATTAAATTGCAGATATGTAGAATATTGCTAGAGATCAGCTTCCCAAAAATTATAACAAAAATATCAAAGAGTTTCCCTAAAAGTCTAGAATTTTCACATTTCTTATGATCACAGTTTTGCTCTTAAAATATTCTATAAAAGCTTCACGATATAAATGCAAATTAGCATAAAAAAATATAAGCAATCTGAAAATATATATTTCTCGAAAAGGAATTTGAGATTTAAAGAATCCTATGAAATAAATAACAAAAAAAATTGCTTGTGAATACGAACAAGGTATCTCGTCTCAATCAGTACAATGTATCCTCTGAAAGCAAAAAAAGGTAATAAAAAAATAAAGAAATATATTCATCAATTATGACTACTAATTTCCCTTAACCTTATCACCATTCCAAAGTAGAAAACATATCCTTATCAAAAAAGCAGAAAACATATCCATAAAATAAATAAATAAATAAATAAATAAATAAATAAAATATGTTCTGCAATTATGCTACACTATCTAGAAAACAAAGAATTCTTAGTCTTTTTTTCGATGGTAAAGAACTGTAGTCACATATACGCAACAAATGCTGAAGTACATAGGAAGAAGAAAGCAACTAATTAACAAAACATGGCAAAGATATTTATCTATTAGAAATTCTTTTACCAACATATATTATATATATTGACCATCCGAAGGACCTCCATAACTTTACTCTCCAGCCATTATTCTGATCCAGAGGGCTCTATACACTCCTTAATTTCAGGCATGCACAGGCTCAGGCATCGAAGAAGATAGCATCATCATAGATGGCATCTCAAACCTAGGCTGCACTCTCGGCACATCCACCTCCCTTACTCTAATCACTTCCTTAATCTTCTGAAAGTTGGCATCCATGATGTTTGGACTCCTAGCTTTCCCCTGGCTGCAATCCTCTCTTTCAGCTGGAAGACATGATGATGGTGATGATGATGGCGTGGAGGGTTGCATAGATGCTGATGGCTGGCATTCTTCATCAGACTCTCTCACGCTGTCCGTGCCCTCCTCGGGTTTCGGCCACCACATGAACAAGGGGGAGTCGTCATCCAATTCGACGAGTTGCAGCGTGAGACGGCCGTTCTCTCGGCAAGCGCGGAAGTACTCATGGCGCTTGACCCTGACCTCTTTGAGCACGAGGCTTCCGTCTTCCTTGTAGGTGCGCTTGAGGACCCATGGCATGTGGCACGACAAGTTCGCGGTCCTCGCGAGCAAAGGGATGGGGGGTGGGAACCGGCGAAGGCAGTGGCTCCGCTTCCCGTACGTGGCCCAGCATGCATCCCTCTCATCTTCTTCTTCGTCCTCGACGTCAACCTCCTCCTCTTCCTCCTCCTTCGCCACCTTATTGTCAGGTTTATCGCTGCTTGCGTCCGAGGAGGACGAAGGGGATGAGGAAGCGAACGGAGAGGCCACGAAGCTTCGCTTGACGCAATTCGGTAATCGCGGACTGTCGAGGCTTCCGATGGGTATCGTCTTGAGGCCCAGAGGCTCGGTGGTGATGGCCGGGGATGGCATGGTGGAGAAGTTGGTGGTGTCTCTCTTCTTCCAAAAGAGGAGAGATGAGAGCATTGGAGGGAGGTGGAAAGGATGGCGAGAAAAAAAGGACTTGGATAGTTTGATTATGGGAGGGGGGAAGGAAACTATAGGAGTGGGGGCTTGAAGGGTGGGAGATCCAGGGAGGAGGGGAAAGGGTGGGGAGGAGATATGGGGAAGGAGGATGGCAGTGCCTTCTAAAGAACCCCGCACGAAGTCAGATTTAGTGCGGTAAATCTGGGAGGTGCATACGGCGAATGGGATAATTGGAGCCGGAAAAATAATAAAAGGAAAGAACGTGGATATTTTTCAGAAATTATAGTAAAATAGAATGATGTGGACATGGGGTTCTTTAGAAAGTGGTAAAGCCACGCCATTTAATTAATGTTTAATGGATGTGATTAGAGACAGCTGCAAGGGAGAGCAGGCCCCTGAGACGCGTTCACTTCTGGAAAGTCGCCTGTTTTATTGGGCACGTCATGACAAATCCCGGGCACGGAAAAGAAAGTTTAAAATTTATTTATATTTCTTATGAAGTTACATTTAATGATAGATAATTTATCTAAATTTTTGATAATTTAATAAAATCCTATCATATAACCATCGATATATATATATATTTGAACAACCTATCCTTCTTCATTATCTTTTTAGAAATAATTTAAATTATTTTTGGAAGGGATATTAATTCAGATTATCAGGTAATCTAGATTATCAAATTACCCTCCCATCTTCTTCATGTATAATATAATATATTTAATATTTAATAATAATATAATATACATTATATTTCATAATATAATATATTGAATATATTATTATATAATATATTAAATATTATAATATATTTATAATATAATATTAATATAATATGATATATTTTATATTATTTAAATTTAATTTATTCAATATATTATATTAAATAATATATTATATTTAATTTATTTAATTTAATGTTGATATAATATGATATATTTTATATTATAAAATATAGAATATATTTTGTTTTATTAAATAATATAATATATAAATTTAATATAATATTTAATATATTTAAGTAATATAATAAATATATCATCTATTTAATATATAATTTTTAATATTAAATTTATTTAATATAAAAATAAATAATTTCTTGATTCTTTATTTTCATCCGGATTTGTTTCTAGAAAGTGTTTTGAGATGTAAACTCATTGTGGTGACAGTCTCATCAATTAGAGAGGCCCATGTCCGTGTAGTTCTCAAGACCCCTCAAGCTATGTACCGTATGTAGGACGAGGTCACTATCTTCTAGAATATTGATGTAGAGGGCATCCAAACCCCCAATAATGATGCTATTATAGTCTCCTTTATTATTGTGAACTATAATGTATGGTGTGTTTTGATTGATAATAGAAGTTTTATAGATATCTTATTTTATGATGCCTTTAATAAAATGAATTTCTTGAGGGATCGTTTATAGAAGACAATTTTTTCCTTGATAGGGTTCTTAGGAGATGTTATCTCTATGGAAGGCACGATTACTTTACCTATAATCCTAGGTCAAGTTCTTAGACAAGCAACGATCATGCTGAACTTCCTGGTGGTGAATGTTCTCTTAGCTTATAATGTTACATTGTGGAGGCTTGAATGCCCTCTATACTATTGTCTTCACTTACTATTTACCGATGAAGTTGCCTACCATCCAAGGAGTGGGTGAAGTCTGAGGTGACCAAGCTTTGGCTAGGCATTGCTATATAGCCACCCTTAAAGGAAAGAGGCCCGGAAAAGTGTTGCCCATCGACAGCATTGATCTCAAGGATGAGCAAGGTGAGCAGTAGGGTTGCCTAGTGGAAAGCTCCTCCCAATTCCCTTGAACGATCATGACTCAACCTCAAAGGTCCATATTAGGTCTCAATTGGAAGAGGCCTTGCATGGTCAACTCCTTGCCTTCTTAAGATCCAATGCAGACATCTTTGCAAGGACTATCTTTGACATGGATCTTGAGGTCATGGTGTACCAGCTAAATGTCAACCCTTCACATAAACTAGTGAAGTAAAAGAAACAAAGCTTCACCTATGAGTGAAAGTAAGCCATCGAATAGGAGGTGGTTAAGTTGCATGCTGCTAGGTTCATTCATGAGGTCAACTATCCTGAATAGTTGGCAAACATGGTACTCATTAAGAAAGCAAGTGGCAAATAATGGATATGTATCGACTTTATCGATTTAAATAAAGCCTAACCGAAGGATAGCTTCACTCTATCTCGGATAGATCAGCTAGTTGATTTTATATGAGGGCACGAGTTGCTTATATTTATGGATACTTTCTCTATATATAACCAGATCTGAATGACCCTGAAGGATAAGGAAAAGACATCCTTTATCATAGACCAAAGGCTTTATTACTACAAAGTGATGCCCTTTGGCTTGAAGAATGTGAAAGCCATATATCAATACCTTATCAACAAGGACTTTAAAGATCGGATTGGCCACAACATCAAAGTATATGTTGACGACATGCTGGTAAAAAGCTAGCAAGTAGAGCATCATGTGGCAAATCTCAAAGAGACCTTCTAGATCTTGAGAAAATATTACATGAGGCTTAACCCAGCCAAATGCACCTTCACTATGTCTTCTAAAAAGTTCTTAGGTTTTATAGTCTTGCACCATGGAATCAAAGGCAACCAGAAAAATTCGGGCTTTTTTGGAAATGTCACCACCCAGGACCTGGAAAGAAGTGCAATGCCTAGCAGGGCAAATAGCCACATTAAGCAAGTCATCGCTAAGTCAGGTGACAAGTGCTTACCTTTCTTCAAAATCCCAAGATAGATCAAGAAATTTTGTTGGATGGAGAAGTGGCAGACTGCCTTCGAAGAGCTTTGCATGTATCTAGCCACTACTCCTCTTCTAAATAGGCCAACAGAAGGAGAAATGCTATATCTATACCTAGCCATATCTCCGGTCATGGTAAGTTTAGTTCTTATCAAGAAAGAAGAAGGTATACAAAAACTAGTGTACTAACTAGTAAGTTGTTGAGGACGTGGAGACCCATTAGCCGAAGATGGAGAGGATTGCATATGCCCTCCTAATCTCAACTCGGCAACTCCAGCCCTACTTCCAAGTACACTCCATCACTATCTTGGTAACCAGTTCCTGAGGTTAGTCTTGCAAAAGCTAGACATCTCCAAGAGGATTGCTAAGTGGGCAATGGAGCTTGGAGAATTTGACATCCACTACCACCCACGGCCTCTCATGAAAGCCAAGGTGTTGGCTGAGTTCCTCATAGAATGTATGCTCCTCGAAGAAGTCAAAGTAAAAATAGAAGCAGTAGCCCCCATCCCAATAAGCGATGTCTAGATGCTTCATGTTGATAGGGCATCCAATATAGGAGACTCCGGAGTAGGGATGATCCTCATTAGCCTAGATGGCATCATTGCCAAGCAAGCCCTTTGTTTCAGCTTCAAAACCTCAAACAACAAGGTGGAGTATGAAGTATATTTAGTAGGGCTGAGATTGGCCCATGAGTTTGGGGTATAGCATCTCAAAGCCCTCAGCGACTCCCAACTGGTTGTTGGCCAGGTTCGTGGGGAGTATGAAGCAAGACTCCCATCATGGAAAGAGAAGGTAAAAGAAATAATCCTCTCTTTCTTTCTTTTGAGATTATGTAGTTACGTAGGATGGAGAAATTTTGGAATGATCTCTTGTCGAGATTGGCAACTGCGGAGTACCTAGAGATCCACAAGGGAGCATATATGGAAAATTTGGAGAAGCCCGACATCGAGGGTGAGCCCGCTCTGGTGATGCACGTAGATCACGAGCCATATTGGATGGACTCATTAATATGGTACCTGAATGATGGACAACTGCCCGAAGATCAAGTTGAGGCTTGAAGAATCAAGAGTCACTCGATCTAGTAAATGATGATCAAGGAAAAGCTATACAGGCGATCCTACTTAATGCCACTTCTTCATTGCTTCTGACCCGTGGAGATCTATCATACACTACATGAGACCCATGAAGGCATATGTGGGAGCCATCTCAGAGGAGAGGCTTTAGCATATAAGATCCTTCAACAAGGATACTACTGGCTTGACATTCACAAGGATGCCATCGAGTTTGTATGATACTGTAGCCATCACCAATAGCATGCCAATATCCAGCATCAACCATCGGCACTGCTTACTCCTATCGGTTCATCTTAGCTATTTGCTGAGTGGGTGATAGATATCCTTGGTCCATTCCCTCCGGCCTCTATATGAAGAAAGTTTTTCATCATCGCTATTGACTACTTCACCAAATGGCTAAAAGTGGAACCTCTAGTCCAAATCACTGAGAAGGAAGCTTGCAATTGCATCTGGAAATCGATTATCTATTAATTTAGCTTATCTTGGATGATCATCATCAACAATGACTGGCAGTTCGACATTGCATCCTTCGATGACTTCTATGAGGACTTGTAGATCATCCACTAGTTCACCTTCATTGCACATCCACAGATGAATAGAGAAGTGGAGGTGACCAACCAAACTATCCTGCAAGATTTGAAGACTCAGCTGGACAAAGCTAAAGGGCCCTAGGTAGACAAGCTGTACAGCATCCTTTGGGTTTACCAAATGATATATACCAACTTTCAATCATGGAGATTCATTCAACCTTGCCTTCAGAATCAAAGTAGTCATCCCTCTAGATCTTGGCTTGCCCTTATATAGGATCTAGGTCTATGACGAGTACCAACATTCAGAGGATCTTAAAGTGAACCTTGACTTGCTTGAAGAAGTCTGAGAAAAAGCTTAAATCTGATGGTGATGCATCATAAATGAGCTGCTTGCTATTTCAACTCCAGAATCAAGGAGAAGCAATTCCACCCAGGAGACTCGGTGCTTAGGAAGGCCATAGTCAGCCAGCCGACCGAGCGAGAGAAGCTCTTGCCTAATTAGAAAGGACCATACCATGTTGCCAAGGCTATATACTTCGATACCTATCACCTGGAATAATTGGACAGGACACCCATCCTGCGCACTTGGAATTATGATAATCTCTAAACTTATTATCAATTAGACATGCCCCTTCAATTTATTAGTTGACTCAGTTCATGACAAAAGGTTCTCTCCTCTGTGCGAAGCAACCACTCAATATCTAGCTCATGGGGATGGATGCATACTTGGAAAAGCCTTGGATAAGCTTCGTACCCCAGGCAAGGCAATATAGCCTTCTAAGCCTTGGTTAAGTAATAAGTCTTCCAGGTTAGGCTTCCATGCCTATAATCTTTGGTTAAGCAATTAGACTCCCAAGCACAAGTCCTGAATGAGTTACGCATCCTGAGTAGGGCAATATGACCCTTATCTAAGCCCTAGGTAAGCTCGCACCCTAAGCAGGCAATATAGCCTTCCAAGACCTGATTAACCAATAAGTCTCCAAGGTTAGGCTTCCACACCTATAAATCCTGGTTAAGTGATAAGCCTTCCAGGTATGGCATCTTTGCCACCTTCAAGCCCTAGTTAAGCATTGAAACTCCTATGTTAGGTTTCCATGCCTATAATCCCTGGTTAAGAAATAAGCCTTCTAGGCATAACATCTTTGCCATCTTCAAGCCTTGGTTAAGCAATCATCCTCCTAGGTCAGGTGGTGAGGGCACCAGGATCTGACATAGATTACTGGGCCATATCTGGTTTACTGATTAGGATTTTGAGTCCTTGCCTATGTGTCAAATTTTGTAATCAAGTAAGATTGAGTCCTGTAATAAGTTGAGGCCAAGTTGGTTTGTCTCAACCCTAGTCCAGTTCAGTTGAGTCCCATTGAGTCCTGTACATTTGTATTAGTCCAGTACCAGTCCAATTTTGTACAAGACAAGAGGATTCCTAGTTTTGAAGTTCTACCAGGCTTCATCCAGGAGTTAGAGGCCTTCACATCAGCTTAACAAGATTTGCTTGCCGCCCTAGATGTTTTGATGCCCCAGATGCCAAGATTCCTTCCAGATGCCCAGAGAATATTATAAGGACCAAGGTGCCCCATGATTCCAGGAATATACTAGGCGCCCCAGCCCAAGAGTCTCTCAAGCCCATAAGTCAAGTAAGAGGAGGCATCCCAGGCTTTTCCCCAAGCCCATATAAAGATTTCAAGAACCAAGATACCCAGGGAATATTCTAGGCACCCCGACCCAGGGTTTCAAGTCCACTTGGAGGCCCATGCACCCAAGCCCTTTGGAGGCCATCCAAGCCCAATGGAGGACACCCCTTGCTGCCCTAAAGTCCAAGCCCAAAGAAAGCTCTTTGACCAAGTCAAATGAGAAGAGAAATCCAATTAGAACAAGGAGAACAAGTTTTAATTTCATTCAAAGTGTATACTTTTAATTCTAAACTCCTTTGTAATTTCTCTCCCACTCTACTTTGTAATTCTATCCTAATAAGGAGAAAATATGAAAAAACTCTATAAATACCCCACCCCTCCCTCTCTTGTAAGTAACTCTTTTTATGAATGAAATCCTGCTAAAATTTAGTTCAATTGTGTTCAATTATGTTCTTGTGATTGAGGTGTGTGAGTGCTATTAAGTGTCCCCTAGTTCTTCCGAGCCTTGACTGACCAAAGCATCAGCATTCAAATCCTAATCCATCCCAAGGAAGAGAGCCCTAGCCGTTCTTCAGCCTGAGTCTTCTTCCACCTCCAGCCACCAGCAACAGAAACACTGATTCCTCTTTTCCCAAACCCTAGTTCTTCTTTTTTGATTTCTTATTTGTTCTCTTGCTAACCTCTGATACTTGCAGGATCCTTGAGGTATTCATCTCCAAGGAGGAGGCCCTCTTTGCCTCTAGGACCGATCCCAGATAGCTTCCTGAACCGAGGAACTGAAGGCTTGTCTTCCAGGCGACAATCCCGAGTGCTGTGTAACCCCGGCTTCGAGCAGATTTTTGAATCGGTGCTTGGTAAAATCCTTCTTCCCCCTAACTTCTAATTTGTTGAAGGTATGCTATCCTAACTGGGGGTTTCTCAATCTTCAAGATTCTTTCTTTTATTATTTTATATGAGTTCTTTGCAGGTATGATGTTTCTTTTCATTACTAGTTTTCCTGCTCATCTTTACTTGATTTCGGGTCATTAGCCTGCAAATTAAAATTCTAAAAAAATTCTAAAAAAAAATAGTTTCTATTTTTCTGCAATCATGGTAATCTTAGGATCGTCCTGCATCATTTGATATTAGAGCATGTTTAGAGCTAGTTTCTGCATCCCGTAATTCCTATACATAGTCTGTTGTTTTTACTGTTTCTGTATGTAGGTAGATCAGAAAATTCTGATTTTTTTTTTATGAATTTATTATAATTGATAGTATTTTTAAAAATCTTCTTATGATTTATTATAGCCTATAGAAGTTTTTCACACCTATTTTCTTTTGCCCTAAAAACTTTTGCATCCTGTCTCTATATTAGGGGTCTGATTTTCGATATATTTCATCAACTTAGATATTTTATTTTTTCTTGAAATTTTTATAACATACTCTATGTTTAGATAATTATCATAATTTTTAATTATTTTTATCGAAACAAAAAATATAAAACTTTCTGCATCTTAGAAACCCTAACAGAAATCTTGAATTTTTGCACATAGTCTAAAAACCCTAGGCTTTTTATCATCATCCGAATTTTTCTCTGCATGAAATTTGGTAGAGATCATTTGCACTATTCATATTCTATCCTAAAATTTTTTTGATTTTTTTCTGCATAAAAAAATGAATAAGATTTTGGATCGAATCAAACCCTAATTTCTGTTATGCATACTTGATCAAACCAAATCTAATCAACTTCCAAACCCTACCTCACCCAAGCCCTAATTTTGTTTGATAATTTAATGAACTTAAATTTAAATTGCCACCTCATAAAATATAAAAAAAATATTTTATTTTTTGATTATTTTAGATGGCATTAGGTTCATTGAATGTCATCATCTCATTAAACTAATCTTAAGGGCAATCTCAATATCTCAGACCAGGGCAGGAGATCATAACCTGTCCTGGGCCCAAAACAACTACCCAGCATCAGAACCTAAGTCTTAACTAAAATCAATTAGTAACCTAATTACTCTAGTGAGCTTAGGGATACCAACAAGTTGGGTCTGAATTGTGTGCACCTAATTTCCCAGCTATTACTGAAAACTGGTGTCTAAGGCTAGAGGTCCAGAGGCAAATGCCCTAAGTGGACTGGTAGTTTTTAATTAGGACCCTGTCACAGGCAGGGGGAGCCTCCCACTACCCCACCTCTTACCTGGCCAGTGGAAGGATTAGCTGCTGAGTTAAGTGTATGTTGAGTAGACCCATTCAATTTTGACTCTAGGTCTAGCAAATCGTAGTCCATTTTTACTTTGTGTGCTTGACTGCATCATACCACCTTGCTTGTTGATTGCATGACCACTAGACTAGGAATCCAATACCAAAAGTCTAAACCCCAACCTAGTTCAACCATGGAACCCAATCTTGAAACTCTTCTAAAAGCCATGAATGAAAGGATGGTTGCCCAATTAACCACCCAGATTAACCAGTCTGATCCAATCCTAACCCAATTCGATCCAATCCCAACCCAGCCCGTCCCAACCCTAACCTGAGTCCGAGTCAGTCCAGTTCAAGTAATCTGCACCAGTTAGAATCGATAAGGATAAGGCACTGGCATTTCAGAAAGCCCCAAGCCCCAGCCTCAATGCCTATTTTAGATGCAACAAGGTAGGTCACTATGCTAGCCAGTGTCCCACCAGATTGTTACACATAGGAGAGCTTAAGAAGGAATAGCCTAAAACCAATGTTGAAGAGGAAGAAGATGTTTATGAAGTTGAGGCAGACTTGATTGAGGTATATGAAGGAGATGAGCAGGAATTTGATCAGTCTGACCTAGTAGGGGTAGTTGGATGTATCCTGACCTAAACCCAAACTGAGAAAGATTGGCGTAGGACTAGTATCCTACAAACCTTTGTGAAAATTGGGGATAAGGTATGCAAGATTATAATAGATAGTGGGAATTGTGTCAATGCTATTGTGTTGATACAGTTAGATCTTTAGGATTGACCCCACTTCCTAATCCTAGCCCCTATAAAGTCTCATGGATAGACTTCACATCCATTCCAATCAAGTCTAGGTGCCAAATATTGATTAAACTACAATTATATGAGGAAAAGATTTGGTGTGATATCCTTTCCATGAGAGCCAGTAGCATCATCTTAGGTCGACCATGGCTCTACGATCACGATGCAGCCCTATCTGGTCGAACCAATACCTATACTTTTAGTCATCATGGAAAGAAATATGTGATTCACCTGACTCAGCCCAGAGAACCGATTAGGAGAAATTCTAGTAGCCTTAAGGAGAAGAAATCAGGAATTAATCTAATTAAGGCTAAGGAATTAGAGGAAGAAACTTCTGAACCTATTGAGGAACCAAAGGAAAATGATCCTGAACCCACTATAGTAATTGAAGAACGAGTGACTGAGCCAGGATCAAACATTATAGATGAAATTGAGAGTTCACAAGAGTTGTTCATAGAGAAAATCCAGGTACAAGTCCCTAAGGAACAATCCCAGGAAGTAGATGTGGGTAGTGAAATAATATCTGGTTTTGAGTCCTACAAATCCACAGACCTACTTCATCTGTCTATACCTGCACTGACCTTTGCACAGCATTTGCATTACGAAATCAGTCTAAAGATGAACATAAGTAATGCACCCTAAAAAAACTTGGCTAATTCCTGAAAACATGCTAAAAAACTTTCTGTAGGGGATTATGTGATGATCAGGCTTAGGCCTGAGCGGTTCCCTCCAGGGACCATAAAAAAATCTCATGCTCATGAAGCTGGACCGTTCAAAATAATAGAGAGAGTTGGATCCAATGCCTATGTGCTCGAGTTGCCACCCGAATTAGGTATTAGTTTCACCTTCAATACTTCAGACCTTATGGAGTTTCGGGAGCTAGCAACGATACCTAGAGAGCTCTTTGAACCTCTCCCTTTCATTGAGAGAGAACCCACCCTAGAGAGTCCACTTACAATCTAGCCTATTAGTGAGGAAAGGATTGAGTGCATCCTGGATGATCAAGCCATCAGTACTTGGACAAATGGCTATCCACGATATTAGGTCCGATGGCAAGGTCAGCCGAAATTTGAGGACTCGTGGATAACCCGTAAGAATCTGCAATGCCTTAACCTAGACCTTCCTGAGCCATATGAGAGCCATATTGATCCATACTCGACGGGGTCGAGTTCCTCCTATCCCGAGAGAATTGGTGGGGGCACCAGGATTCGGCACAGATTACTAGGCCCTATCTAGTTTATTAATTAGGGTTTTAAGCCCTTGCCTATGTGTCAAATTTTGTAATCAAGTAAGATTGAGTCCTGTAATAAGTTTAGGCAAGATGCCCAAGTTGGTTTGTCTCAACCTTAGTCCAGTTCAGTTAAGTCCCATTGAGTCCTGTACATTTATAATAATCCAGTACCGGTCTAATTTTGTACAAGAGAAGAGGATACCTAGTTTTGGAGTTCTACCAGGCTTCATCCAGGAGTTAGAGGCTTTCATATCAGCTTAATGGGCTTTGCTTGCTGCCTTAGATGTTTTGATGCCCCAGATGCCAAGATTCCTTCCAGATGCTTAGAGAATATTCCAAGGACCAAGGTGCCCCATGATTCCAAGAATATGCCAGGCACCCCAGCCCAAGAGTCTCTCAAGCCCAGAAGTCTAGTAAGAGGAGGCATCCCAGGCTTTTCTCCAAGCCCATATGAAGATTTCAAGAACCAAGATACCTAGGGAATATTCTAGGCACCACGGCCCAGGGTTTCAAGCCCACCTGGAGGCCCATGCGCCCAAGCTCTTTGGAGGCCGCCCAAGCCCAATGGAGGATGCCCCTTGCTGCTCTAAAGTCCAAGCCCAAGCCATCTTGGCATCCAAGCCCAAAGAAAGCTCTTTGACCAAGTCAAATGAGGAGAGAAATCCAATTAGAACAAGGAGAACAAGTTTTAATTTCATTCAAAGTGTATACTCCTAATTCTAAATCCCTTTGTAATCCCTCTCCCACTCTACTTTGTAATTCAATCCTAACAAGGAGAGGATATGGGAAAACTCTATAAATACCCCACCCCTCCCTCTCTTGTAAGTAACTCTTTTCATGAATGAAACCCTGCTGAAATTTAGTTCAATTATGTTCAATTCTGTTCTTGTGATTGAGGTGTATGAGTGATACTAAGTGTGCCCTAGTTCTTCCAAGCCTTAACCAACCAAAGCATCAGCATTCAAGCCCTAATCCATCCCAAGGAAGAGAGCCCTAGCTATTCTTCAGCCTGAGTCTTCTTCCACCTCCAGCCGCCTGTAACAGAAATCCTGATTCCTCTTTTCCCAAATCCTAGTTCTTCTTTTTTGATTTCTTATTTGTTCTCTTGCTAACCTTTGATACTTGCAGGATCCCCGAGGTATTCACCTCCAAGGAGGAGGCCCTCTTTGCCAACGGGACCGATCCCAGATAGCTACCTGAATTGAGAAACTGAAGGCTTGTCTTCCAGGCGACAATCCCGAGTGCCGTGTGACCCCGGCTTCGAGTAGATTTTCGAATCGGTGCTTGGTAAAATCCTCCCCCCTACTAACTTTTGATTTCTTAAAGGTACGCTATCCTAACTAGGGGTTTCTCAATCTCCAAGATCCTTTCTTTTACTATTTTTCATGAGTTCTTTGCGGGTATGATGTTTTTTTCATTACTAATTTTCTTGCTCATCTTTATTTGATTTCGGATCATTAGCCTGCAAATTAAAATTCTAAAAAAATTCTAAAAAAATTAATTTCTATTTTCCTGCAATCATGGTAATCCTAGGATCATCTCGCATCATCAGGCTTCCATATCCTTAATCTTTGGTTTAGCAATAAGCCTCCCAGACATGGCATCTTCTCTACTTTCAAGTCCTAGTTAAGAAATTAGACTCCCAAGTTAGACTTCCAAGCTCGTAATCCTTGGCCTCTTTGGTGTTCTATTAATGTGAGTCAAGGAGAAACCTAGGTTTATATTGGGGAACCCTTCTTTTCCATGCAAGGCATTATTTGGAATAGAATACAAGGGTTATAGCATTTCATTTGGTCCATCTTTAAAGTTTGCATGCACATGGTAAGGGAGAACAACCCTCGCATAACCATAAGCTAGCCTTGATCGTACCACCTTCTACTTCGAAGTCTTGGGCAAGCTTCGAAGCCTTGGGCAAGCTTCGTGCCCCAAGTAGTATTTTTATACCCTTTACTCTAAAGCCTTGGACAAGCTTTATGCCCCAGGTGGGGTCATCGTACCCTTTTAGCCTCTTCAAGGTTATAGGTCACAAGTTAAGCAAAACTCTAGTTTATATTGAGGGACCCACCTTCCATATGTGAGGTACCACCTGGAATGGAGTACAAGGGTCACAGTGATGCGGGACAGACCCTAATCAATATTTATTCTAGGAGATCGGACCGTTGGTCGTTAAGAAACGACCCTAGGCTAGGTGAACCAATCCCAACTTATTCAAATAAAAAACAAGCAATTTTTTTGTCAATCCCAAATAAATAAATCAATTTTAAGCCAAACAAACCCCATGCTTTGAGATCTGTGTTATACTCTGATCTGCCTGGTGGGTGACCGCTTTGGAATCCGTGTAGCTCTGATAAGCATGTAGAACTTGAAATCGGCAACAGGGGTGGGAGATGCTTTCATGTTTGTGCAGGGTCTTCTCCCTTCTCCACGGACTGATGAAGGGTAGAATGGAGGAGGGACGGGATGACGATCGGTGCGGAGATCGTCACAGCCGACGGAGGGAACAAGCGGCCAACGGGAAGCAGTGAGGAGATCCAGCGGGGCATGGGCAGATCTTGGCTACGTCGGACCGATGGGAGGAGGAGCCCGGGGTGGGAACTTTGGCTGCGGGCGGTGGCTGTGGAAACGCTGATCGGAGGAGTGGAGGCTGACGGTGGTTCCGGTCAGGTTGATCGGGTGTCCCCGGTAGCAGGGGCGGTTGGGAATGGGCTGATTGAAGGCGGAACGGCACACGCGACACAAGATCGGGCGGAGATAGAGGCTTGATGGTGGATTCTCGATCGTCGATTGCAGGCGATGGAGCAGGGAGGCTTCATGAAGGTGGTAGGCGGTGACCAGCTGGAGGGAGGGAGGTCCGGTGGCACAAGATTGTTGGCGACGACCTGGATTTCCTTGTTTTCGAAGATCGGTGGAGCAGCTAAATTGTAGAAGGGGCTGGATCGATGTGGTGGCAGATCTGGCAATCCTGATGGAGGCGATGGAACACGGGAGTCATAGGGTGGTTGCTTCGGTTGGGCGATTCATAGATTGGAGAAAGAGAACAGTGAGGGGTCGGGATTGGAATAGCAAGGTGAAAAGAGAAGAGTTCGATAATCCAGAGAAATAGGAGAGCAGGGATGAAGAACAAGAGTTGGAGAAGAAAGATCGAATGATAAATTTTGGAAGAAAAAATAAAAATCATGGTTAGGTTCCCCACCTAGGCTTCAGGCCCACTCTTAACCAGAGTGACCAAGTAGGGCATCAGCTCCCTCAACCAGGAGTGATGCACCCTCTCCTTAACCAAGAGTTCTTATTTTCCCATCCCAAAAATTCATCATCTCATTTTATTTGATTGATAAAATAATAAATAGGCTACTGTGAGATATCCAATATCCTGATACCACAACCTTAATCCTAATACATTCAAACTATTAAAATAAACTAATCCAACAAAATCCTAAAAACAACTTTTAAACAATCGAGATAAATTCTAAAAAAAAAATCTTAATATCCCAATCCCTCGTACACCCATAAAAATTACTCTTATCTTCATTTGGATGTGCTCCGGGATTCGTGCTACTTTGGGATCTATGCTGCTCCGGGATATGTGCTGCATCGATTGAGGCTTCAGGGTTTCGGGCTAGGCTAGCTTCAGGTTTCAGGCTGGGCTGGATTCTGGGCTGGCTTCTGGGTTGGGCTTCAGGTTCTGGGCTGGCTTCAGGTTTCGGGCTGGGCTGGCTTCAGGTTTCAGGCTGGGCTGGATTTTGGGCTGGCTTCTAGGCTGGGCTTCAGAATCTGGGCTGGGCTAGTCGATGTCCCCATCACACAGCATTTTGTTTGGCCTATTTCCAAGGACAGGACTCTGCATGCATGCGATAAGGGGGATTGACCCTTACAGGACCATGAGCTAACCTTTACCGCAAAAATCCTTTGTTCTAAGGTCTAGGACGATCATCATACCTTAAGTAGTATCTTCATACCCTCTATTCTAAAGTCCTGGATGAAATTCGTCATAGACAGGGTTGGTAAATCCTTTATTCTAAAATCCTAGATGAGCCTTATTCCTTAGGTAGGGTAGGCGAACCTTCTATTCTAAAGTCTTAAATGAGCCTTACTGTTTAGGTAGGGTTGGCGAACCCTATATGTTAAAGTCTTAGACGAGCCTTATTTTCTAGATAGGATCAGTGAACCCCCTATTTTAAAGTCTTGGATAAGCTTCGTATCTCAAGCAGAGTTGGCAAACCCTTTATTCTAAAGTCTTAAGCGAACCTTCTTCCCTAGGCAGGGTTGGTGAACTCTCTATTCTAAAATCCTGGATGAACCTTATCCCTTAGATAGGGTTAGCGAATCCTCTATTCTAAAGTTTTAAATAAACTTTATTTTCTAGGTAGGGTCAATGAGCCCTCTATTCTAAAGTCCTGGACAAATCTTATTTCCTAGGCATGATCATTACATTCTTTATTCTAAATTATATGAAGGTCGCACACCCGGGTAGGGCAGAAACTACTCATCAAGGCCAATCCCCCGAACATCAAGGTAAGGCTAGCACCTTCTAAAGCTTCAGGCAAAAACTCTTGAACAACAAGTCAAAGCCTAAGATGAAGACACAAGGAATAATAAAGGCATTCTAGATATAGCAAGTAACAAGCAAACACAAGAAGATATCAAAGAATAAAGATTTCTTTTCATTAAAAAATTTCAAGTTATACATGTTTATGGCTTTACAGCCAAATTACATTACTCCAAGAATTTTGCCAAAGATGTAGACAGAGGATAGGGACAAGCTATGTTTCTAAAGGACCAAGATAAAGCTACCTAGAGTGCTAAAGTTCCTTTTATGTCTTGTTAAAAATAGTGAGACACCTCCTTGAGCCTGGAAAGCATCCAAGTCTTCCTAAAGCATGTGAAAGTGAAACCAGCTAGGAAAGAGAAGTTATGCATTGTGCTTTAGTAACTTGGTTGGCATGTGGAGTGTGGAAGCCGATCACCCTCCCTGAGGTTGAGGCAATGAAGACCACAAAGCCTTGTCCACAAGCAGATGGAGGAGAAAACCTTGGGAGACTCAGGATAGTATCGAGAGCACCGAGAGACCATCCCCTGCACATCTCGGGTGTGGTGTCACTAGCCATTAATTAAGGCGAGGTTCTCGAGGCTACTTCCACTTCTGACCTAGCTATCCATCCATGAAGGACTAGATCTTACTTGAAGAGGCACTGCGATGCGGGACTAATATGCATGCAATTATTTTTGTGTATTTTATATATTGAGTTGAGTGATTAAATCCTGAATTTCAGATCAAAATAAGTTGTAGGGAATTATGTATTAATTTTTTGAAGTCAAGCATGCAGATTAGAACCTAAAAAAGTAACAAAGAAGGATCGCCGTGGCTGAGAAGCCCCGGTTAGGGCAAGTTCTCCTACAATATTATTTCTGGTGGTAGAGGGGGTGTACCTGACAATGTCTGAAGCACCTGATGAAGATTGCAGTGAAGGGATCTCTCGTTCCTTGATGGATGCGGCATGGAAAACCGAGCCAAAGACCTGCGGATACCCGACTTTCTGCTCGGTGGTCCGATTGAGGCTTGGCTGGAGTCGTTGGATTCGTAGGAACTTGGGGACCTGCAAACGACCTGTCAGGGGTTAGAAAACTCAGAGAAAATCAAGAAAATAAAGGAAAACAGCAAAGAGGAGGTGTCTTTTGGAGTGGGCGGCTAGGGTTCTGGAAGGTTGGCTGGCGGCAGGAAGATGGTTGCAGTACCGGGAAGAAGAAAACTCTAAAATCCCTTTATGCACACAGCAGGGTAACACTCAAAGCAATAGAAGAACTCAAGATTTATTTCATATATCAAAATTAAGCTTCGTACAAGAGACTAGGGTCCTTTAAATAGACCCTTAACCTTGGGCCCCAAGTAAGGGTACATTAGACTTTACATAGGACTCCTTCTCCCTTTCAAACCCTAGCTAGGAATATAAGGCAATATAGGTAAAAAATCCCTAAAAACTTGCTCTCCCTCTCCTTGTCTTGGTCGGCCAAGGGGGTGACCTTAAGTGGCCGACCAAGAGGAGGGTCACCATAAGGAATGGCGCCCTAGCTCCTTCCTAGGCCTGGGTTGGCCCAATTTGCTTCCGGCTGGTCCAGGACTTTAGGTTTGTACTTGTTTTTATTTTCTACTCCTGGGATCTTCAAGTCTTCAAGATGGATTGGACTTTGGCTCAACTTCCATGTCTTCAATCTGGTTGGACTTGGTCTTCACTTGTATGATGTGGTATTGAGTCTTCAATTTGCTTGGACAGGACTTAAAAAAATAAAATTAGCTCGACATAAGCTGACTAATACTGGACTGAACTAGCTCAACATGAGCTAACTAATACAGGACTCAACTCAGCTGGACTAAGCTTTATTACAGTAAACTCAAATGTCATTAAGTGATCTACAGAGGGTTGAGAAGCCTCTGCCTTATTCTGGTGCGTCTGGTGTCTGCACCAATTCTCCCGGGGTGGGAGGAACTCGACCCTGTCGAGTGAAGATCATACAGGCTCACATATCTCTCGAGAAGGTATGGGTTGAGGCATTGCAAGTCCTCTCGAGAAATTCACGAATCGTCCGACTCTGGCTGGCCTTGCTATCGGACTAGGAAGCGTTGATAGCCGCGGCCTTGGGTCGTGATGGCTTGATCATCCAGGATACGCTTGATCCGTTCTCCTCTCTCAGGCCAAATTTGTTAGTGGACACTCGGGGTTAGGGTCACTCACAACAGGAGGGGATAGGTCCAAAGGCCTCACTAGGTATCGCTGCCAGGTCCCTGTACTTAACCAGGTCTGTAATATTGAAGGTAGAACTAATGTCCAAATCCGAAGGCAAGTCTAACACCTAGGCATTTGATCCAACCTTCTCTGTCACTTTAAAAGGTTCGGCTCTGCAAGCATGAAGCTTCTTTTAGACCTAAGCTTAACTAAGATAGAATCCACTACATCAAATTCTTTGATCCATCTTCAGGAATTAGCCAGTTGTTTCAAAATTAGTGCAGGTGGTGAACATGCTGGGCACATGCAGACTCCTAACAAATGATGCAAATGACTCATACTGACACCTAACAGACTCGACTATGCATTCCTATTGAAGAAAATTTTATTGAACTCTTTGGATCTAAACCTAACATATTATAGGTTCTCTAGGTTTGATCCTAGCTTGACATGCACATGAAAATTTATAGTGAACTCCTAGCAAATTTCAAAGAGTATGCCAGAAGTAAGATGCAAACTTAACATGCATGATGAATGCATGCAGTATGCTAATCTCAGCTAAATGCAATCTAATAATCCTAGAAATGCTGGAGGTGTCTAGAAAGGGTAGAAAATAGGACGTGGATTCAAAATTAGTCTGGTAGGGTAGGAAAAAAGGTTCAAGGTTAGTTGGATAAAGTAGGATAAAAGAAGGGGCGTTAGGGACTGATCCTAGACTAATGAGGCTAACTTTAGGGGGTTACGGTATATCTATGGGGTTTACATAGTGGAAGGACAGGTTATTGATCTCAGGGATGAGGTCCTTAATGAGGACTATAGGAGGAGGCTCATCCTGAGGGTACTGATTCAAAGAGATCAGGTCCTTAATAAATTCTTCAGGTTCTTGTATTTTAGGACTATACTCTATAATTTGGCTCTCCTCTATGGTTTCCTCGGGTAAGGCTCTAGCAGCAGTACCTAGGTTTTCTTCCTCTATTTGTTCTTCCAATATAGCTTTAGGTTGGATGTGGTCAAGGTCAACTAGCTCTGGGTTGGTTTCTACCTGGGTATCTACTAGGTCAGCTAATTCGGAATCTACTAAAGGTGTCTCCTCTTCTCCCTCATACTCATCCACTAAGCTCGCATCAGCTTCATACACTTCTGCGTTAATGTAAGCCTTGTGAATCTCAGGAATGGTTGGGGAAGGTCGGCTAAGAAAAAATTGGCTAGGTCCTAGTTTCTAAGTATGGGCAATAATCCTAGTAGGTTCAGGTTGCCTAAGGGGTAGTGGCTCACTACTGGATTCATATTTAGGGGTACTAATCCTATGGGGTTCAAGTTGGCTAGGAGAAACCTGATTAGTACTAGGCTGATACCTAGGGGTTATGGGCTCTCTGGGCTCATAGGACAAGGGTGCAGATCTATGGGTCATGGAATTATAGGATCTGGGGTCATAGGATTTAGGTTCAGCTCTATAAGTCTTTGGTCTACTGGGCTCATGGGATATGGGCTCATAGGTTTTAGAGTCATAGGATTTGGAGTCATAAGATCTATAGGTTGTGGGTATATAGGTTAAAGATGGCTCTGGTTTGGATCTAGTCTGGGTCCTCCTAGGTTCAGGATTATAGTATGGGTCAGGATGAGGGGATCTCCTAGGTTCAGGATTATAGTATGGGTCAGGATGAGGGGCTCTCATAGGTTCAACCTCATGGTATGGATCAAGGTTTTGGGTCCTCCTAGGTTCAGGATTGTAGTATGGGTTAGGATGAGGGGCTCTCCTAGGTTCAACCTCACGGTATGGATCAAGGTTTGGGGTCCTCCTAGGTTCAGGATTATAGTATGGGTCAGGATGAGGGGCTCTCCTAGGTTCAACCTCACGGTATGGATCAGGGTTTGGGATCCTCCTAGGATCATAATAAAGGTCATGGCGAGAGGTTCTCCTAGGGTTGGACTGCCTGGTTTCACTAGGTTGAGTTGGGTTGAGGCTATCGGTATTAGATCTAGTCTGGGTCCTATGGGTTTTCTCTAGGGTCCCTATCCTATTCTCCGTCTGGTCAAACTTATTGGCTAAGGGTTCAAGTCTATTGTTGGTTTGGATACCGGACTGAGTTAACTGGGTCATCTGGGTAGTCATTTGGGTAGTTAACTGGGTAGTCATCTGGGCCATGGATTGGGCTAGTTGCTCAGTGAGTGCATTAATCTTAGCTTCAAGGTTATCCATGGGTTCAGCCAAAAGTGGAGATGGAGGATGATATGAAATCCCTGATCTAGTGCTTATGCAAGACTTGATCAACCCGACTACAGCTGACTAGACCTAGAGTCCAAAACTAAGGGCTCAATCAGAGTAGCAAACTAGCCTATAGTAACCCTGTACTCAGCCAGGCAGGTGTAAGGGGAGTGTTAGGTCCCTGATTGCTAATCCTAGACACCAATCAGAGATTGACCAGGTAGGCGGACCAGCACATAACCCCTTCGAGATGAATCTTTAAACCACCATTCTAGACACCGAGCATAAAGCACACACAGGTTAGCTTGATACAATGATCTGACACTTAGCCCGGACTCGACCAGTTGGTGTCCCTAGCCCACTAGGACAAATTAAGTCTAATAAGTTTTAAGTTAAGCTTGGGACCGAATGCAAGGGATGTGGTTTTGGGCTAAGGAGAGGTGATCAAATCCTCCCCCCATCTGACATAGTAAGAGTGCCCTTATAGATAGTTTATGCAATGATGGCAAGCAGATGATGCAAATTAGGATTTAGATATTTTTGGTATTTTTGGAGAATATATAATTTTTTTTTATTTTGGTATTTTCTTAAATAAAAGAAAACTTGCAAATTATGGCCTAATATGTAGGAGATATACTAAAATTAAAAGATATGCAAAAAGATGCTAGACAAAATCCTAAAACTTCCAAACTTGTCTTGCTGAAAAAAACAGAGCCAAGAATTTATAGGCTATATTTTGGCTTGCAGAAAATTCACAGATTGAAATAAAATCTGAAAAAACTATGGACATTACTTTGAATTATGATGAATCCATCAAAACAAAGTTTAAAGTTTTTAGAGTTCTGAACATAAAGAAATAACTAAAAAAATAGAGCATATACGGACTAAAAAAAATGCAGAAAACAAGCCCTAATCTAAGCTCTGATACCAGATGATGTGGGACTAACATGCATGCAATTATTTTTGTGTGTTTTATATGTTATGTTGAGTGAATAAATCCCAAATTTTAGATCAAAATAAGTTATAGGAAATTATGTATGAATTTTTTGAAGTCAAGCATGCAGATTAGAACCTAGAAAAGTAACAAAGAAGGATCGTCAGGGCTGAGAAGCCTCGGTTAGGGCAAGTTCTCCTACAATATTATTTCTGGTGGCAGAGGGGGTGTACCTGACAATGTCTGAAGTGCCCGATGAAGATCGCAGCGAAGGGATCTCTCGTTCCTTGATGGATGCGGCCTGGAAAACCGAGCCAAAGATTCGCGGATACCCGACTTTCTACTCGGTGGTCCGATTGAGGCTTGGCTGGAGTCGTTGGATTCGTAGGAACTCGGGGACATGCAAACGACCTGTCAGGGGTTAGAAAACTCAGAGGAGATCAAAAAAATAAAGGAAAATAGCAAAGAGGAGGTGTCTTTTGGAGTGGGCAGCTAGGGTTCTGGAAGGTTGGCTGGCGACAAGAAGATGGTTGCAGCACCGGGAAGAAGAAAACTCTCAAACCCCTTTATGCACACAGCAGGGTAACACTCAAAGCAATAGAAGAACTTAAGGTTTATTTCAGATATCAAAATTAAGCTTCATACAAGAGACTAGGGTCCTTTAAATAGACCCTTAACCTTGGGCCCCAAGTAAGGGTACATTAAACTTTACATAGGACTCCTTCTCCCTTTCAAACCCTAGCTAGGAATATAAGGCAATATATGTAGAAAATCCCTAAAAACTTGCTCTCCCTCTCCTTGTCTTGGTCGGCCAAGGGGGTGACCTTAAGTGGTCGACCAAGAGGAGGGTCACCATAAGGAATGGAGCCCTAGCTCCTTCCTGGGCCTAGGTTGGCCCAATTTGCTTCCGGCTGGTCCAGGACTTTAGGTTTGTACTTGTTTTTATTTTCTCCTCCTGGGATCTTCAAGTCTTCAAGCTGGGTTGGACTTGGGCTCAACTTCCATGTCTTCAATCTGGTTGGACTTGGTCTTCACTTGTATGATGTGGTCTTGAGTCTTCAATTTGCTTGGATAGGACTTAAAAAAATAAAATTAGCTCGACATGAGCTGACTAATACTGGACTGAACTAGCTCAACATGAGCTGACTATTACTGGACTCAACTCAGCTGGACTAAGCTTTATTACAGTGAATTCAAATGTCATTAAGTGATCCACAGAGGGTTGAGAAGCCTCTGCCTTATTCTGGTGCCTCTGGTGTCCGCACCATACTGGGTGATAAGGTAAGTAGCCGCAGCCCTCCTCCAACTCCATCATCCAGCCAGTGACAATTGTAATACAATGACTTAAGTGCCAGTCATTTTCAATATGTCCCATGTAAGGTGAGCATCTATCAGCATGCTCCTGAAGCAGTCAAAGTAGCCATTCCAAAGAGAACCCCTCAATCGAGAAAGGAAACTCAATGATACCTGCTCCAAAAGGAGATAGTTGCAACCTCGACATCCTTTTGCATATGCAAACCATATAGGGACTTGGTGAAAATCTATTTCTTTGGCCCCCTATTCATAGAGGAGCTGGGGGAGAGCCCACCACACCATTATCCAACCAACACACAACAAGTTTCATTGTCCCATTGGCTAGATGCCTGCGCTCTCTCAAGATCAGAAGATAAGGTGTCGGTCACTTTATCCAGAGTTCACATTCCCTCATGGAGTAGCACATTTATGCACCTAGAGTGCCCACTAAAGCAAAGCCATAAAGGTGCCTGTTATTCCTCAAGAGCTGCACCTGGTTAGAATCTCCTCCTAGGGATCAAGTCTATATCAAGTGGCACATCATGCCACGTTGTGTCCCATGATTGGGGGCAAGTTAGACTCACACATCTCTCCCTGAAAGGTGATAAGATGCTAAGGACCCAGAAGCATCCCAAGATTTATACAAAGGCATCCTCCTTGTGATACCACATTGAGTATACATAGAGTATCACATAGAAGCAAAGTCAAAAAAGACATAAAATGAGATTTTTATTACTCTAGAAATGCACACAGTAGGAGTCGAGTACTTCCATAAGCCTCACTCTCCTAGCCCTCATAATCCTCACCCTCTCTTCCATGGGAATAAGGGGTTCAATTGCTGGTCCAATCTTCAGATATTGGACATGGAGTATCATTTCGCAGCATGCAAAGCCTTGGTCGAAGGAGTTGGCGGTCATTACAATAGGGATCTCCTAAGGAATTAGATCCTAGTGACCCTCCTCCAAGCTTGCAGTACAAGACCCAAGTTGCCTTTCTGGCCTGGCTTCAGGCGGTTGACCTCATGTAGAGACTCGAACAACTCTGCCCTTGCTCCAACCAAGCATAGTGTAGCCTCGCTTCTTTCTAGAAGAATGATAGTCTGGAGAAAGTCCAATTCTTATAGTAGGTCTATATGGTCCCTATCAGACCATTATGTTCTCCATGAGCCTTCACTACTCCTAATTATCTCATCTATTATGGGTCGAACTACTTTGCCTTCCTCTACACCGGCTTTGTCAATAATGCACACTTCACCGAGGCATCCATCTTCACTATCCTCTCCAATGGCACTAGATAACAGACCCGGATAGCAAGAACCTTGCCTACCTGTCTCCCCCGCAATGCTGACTAGCACGGGGTGGGGATGGGAACACAGGATACTAGCCATAGTAGCTGTCTGAATCCCCCTATCAACAGAGCTCCACTCTTTGCCAGCTTCTATTTGGGTTCCCTAACTAGAGATGACCCTTGGAGGTGCTCCAGACATCTAGGGGTTGCCTTTCTTCAACATCACCATCTCTTTATAAGTAGCCTCCAGCTCTCTCTATAGTTCATTATTTCTTGTAGATAGGCTATTGAGCTCCTACGTAAGGGTTTGGCGAGCCTCTTTGGCCATGCTTTGCTCCTATTTTGCCAAAGCCTAGCCTTCTTCAGTAGCTTCCCGTGCTCCCTCCATGCAAGCACCCCTCTTTGCGAACATCATCTCGCGGTCGACAATAAAATGCTCCAGTGCTTGAGCATAGAAGTTTGCCTAAAATACCAAAAGTGTCAATATCTAACAAAGATTATGATCACAACCCTCAAGAGAAGTGCCACATGCCTCGATGACATGATGATATATACACACCAACAATTCTTCCATCGACATGCACAGCTATACTGCGACATTAGTAGATGGGGGTTGGCACCCAAAATAGCTCTCTAGTCTTCATGCTATCCAGGAGACCCATGCTACCTTCCCTAGTCACCTAATAGGGGGGTGAGAACTCAAGTAGAAGGCACTGATGAAGCAGCAGTAGGACTAGTGGACTTAATAGTTGCTGGCACCTCCTCTACAAATGTTAGACCCCCTAACAATGCCTGTAAGGCCTCTACCACTATTAAAGAGTCTGCCTCTTCAACTGCCAATGCTGTGGGGGCCTCCAAGAGTACACTTGCCTTGCCCTATTGATCAGAAGCCTTGGCCGGGGCACTAACACTCATCAATTATATCTATCCCACATCTAGATTCGATAGTCTCTGAAAGAATTTTGGTAGAGCCTTACGAGAATAAAGGTGCCTCCTCGACAAGTTGGTCATCACCCTTGCCTCCTCTAGACCTACACCATCCTTTTTGGTGGGTTGGTTACCGATCCTCACCTCCATCTCAGCATTCGCCCTTACCTCGATGGGTTGGTCAACCTATCTCCATTTTAGCCTCATGGCTTGCTTTAGTTATTCCAAAGAGAGATGCCATAACTGAAGTGATAAGGGAGGGGCTCACGGGGGTGACTGATTCCATCTTCACTTTCATTGCCTCGGCCCTAGCCTTTTCAACAACTACCTTATGACTACTACCTCCCTGAAGACAATACATCAAATTTGAGTTCCGGGTAGTGCTTGACCACCATCTTCTTACACCATCGAGAACCCTAGGCATAGGCATCTCGATAGGAATCCAACAGTTCTTGGTGGAAGTCCTCTCCCTCTTGAAAAGCCTTTATGACCTCAGTAATAGCTTCGAGGTCCGAAACTTGAAAAAAGAGGCCTTATTCTTGGCTTCGAATAATGACCTCCTCAACGTGGTCACCACTTCCTTTGACTAGGTAAGTGAGGCTCTCAACTTAGTTGCCTCGCTCTCTACCTCAGTGAAAGAAACTCAACCTAGTTGCCTTGCACTTCACCTTAGCAAGAAACCACTTTAGAGTCACCATCTCACCTTCAGCCCCATCTAGTCCATTCTTTAGCCAAGCAGCCTCATCTTGCCATTTGATTGCATCATCTTTTAGCCTTGCGACCTTAGTTCGGAGATCTTTGACCCACATCAACTCCACCACTAGCTTGGTCGTAGTCATTTATGTCCAATTCTTCTTAGTAGTCAATCGCTCGAAAACAATACTCAACTTTTTATTGGGTCATCCCATTTGCCCTCTAGCATCGAAAGTTGTTGGTGAATATGTTGACAGTCATTCTCCAACCTTGCCAGATGTTGAAGCTATCCCTATTCCATGAAGTTATATTGTAGAAGCACCACTAGTCAGACTCCAAGCAAAACCTTCCAAGATTAGAAAGTCCAAGCTCAGTAAACTTACCGCTGCCAAGGTGCAAATGAATCACCAAACACTATCCAAAATGACCTCCTGAAGAAACTCTTCCTTGTACTCAGAAGGCACACACTTCTCTAATAGTGAATGGTGGGTCTCCACATCGAGAATTTTGATATCAAAAGTGATAAGTCTATCAATCATCCTAATTTAATCATTAAAATAAATATTAATTAATTAATATTTCTTAAACATTGATATTTTTTATTATATTTTTATAGAAAAGAAGTTCACGAACAGAAAGAGCTTGATTTTTGGAGTCCAATGGTGCAAATGCTACTCGAATTAGAATTGAAACAGGCTCGAAATCAAATTTTGAAGTTTATATAAGAAATGCACATATTTTAAAATAGCTGGTCCACCATGGACCGACCGCTTGGTCTATGGGAGCTCGCCTGGTCCACCAGCAACCATGGTTCGCAGTCCATGGCTCTGAGCCATGGATCATGGAGCTATTTTCAGCATTCCGCTGCCTATCCCGCCGTTCCGTCGCCTATCCTGCTATCCCACTGCTCTAAGCCATCGTCCTCCCTCCTCGCTGATCGAAGAAGCTCCTCAGAACCACCCAAAATGTCACCATCCTCCTCTTTTTCCATGTTTTTATTCCTCCCATCTTCCACATGCTTCCCCACCACTGATCAATGGCTCTCCACCAGTCTACTGCCCAGCATTGCCGCTCGAGCTCCGCCAGTTGCTGCCTCTTACCGCTGGTCGCAACCAAGAGCCTTTGCCTTCTTTCTCCCATCACCGCCGCCTGTCATCCCACTACCTTTTCTCATGGCCACCATCCTCTCTTCATCGCCTTCTCAACTGTCCGCCCATGCATCGCCGCTCACCACTGTCCGATGCCCCCATCGCCCATGGGAGAAGTAGAGTTCAACTCGAAAAAGGAGACCGGGATCTGTGATTCAACAGAGTCCCTTCCGGACTCTATTTGCCAAAGAAGGGAAAATAGTATCAATCACCCTATTAGGCCATACATCAGATGATTGAGATTTTTTTGCATGATATTTGATCGATTTTTAGCCTGATTGACTCCAAATTTGACTAAGAGGAAGTCCTAGATGAGCTCTATTTAAAGGACCCCTAGGTTATAGAAGAAAATATCATGGAAAGAGGGTATGGTACAGGATAAAGGGCATAGCTTAGATTGCGAGTTGGCCTTTGAGAGTGAGATTTTTTATAGGAGAGTTCTGCCCCTACACCATCTTCAAGCCTATTTCATCTCCAGATGAATACCCAAAGAGAAAGAAGAAGGGAAGCCCAGTTTGCTTCATGGAGTACGATGGAAGAAGGGGACATGACATCAACCAACTTTTCACTGAGGCTACGCCAATTAAGTTCAGATTCTTTGTTATTGCTTTTCGTAGTTTATTTAGTTATCATTTTCAATTCCTTATAATTAGATTTCCATTAATGCAAAGTTTGTTTTTATGCCATTTAAATTTCTGTTATTTATTTTTATTGTAAGTAGATGCTAAGATCTAACTAGTAGATCGAATGTACCTAGTTTTCATTCTCTATTAAATCTTAATTCTCCATTTTACCAATTTCAAACTATTTTTTTCTTTATTCTATAAAAATCAAAGATTTCGAACTATCCTAGGTACTACCTTCTTTGTGGAATCGACTCGACTCATCCTTTCTATGTATTTTTAATTTTTTTTAAAAGTTGATTAATTAAACTGATAGCCGCGATGTCTTAATAACAATATCGCGATTCTATCAAGTTTTTAGCACCGTTGGTAGGGAAGGCTTGAACGCTAATATTTTTGATTTCTTCAATTTCTTATAAATTCAATGTACTAACTTTTTTATTCTTTTTTATAGATAAAAAATCAAAAAAAAATAAAAAAGGAAAACAAAAGAGGAGAAGAAAATTTTTACAATTTTGGTGAGATCAATCCTAATCCTAGATTAATTTTCTTTTTTTAGTTGCTTCTAATTAATTTTTACCTTTTCATATTAACCAAAAAAATTCTTTTTTTTGTTTGCTTTGATTAGTCTCCTTTTTAAAAAAAAACTATCTAATTTTTTTATATTTATTTCCTTTTTTTTTTCTGCTATCCTTCTTTTCAAATTAACATAAAAAGAAAAAAAAATTCTTTTTTAGTTTCTTCATTTTAATTAGTTTCTTTCTTTTCAAACAAACCAAAAAAGAAAAAAAATTCTTTCTTTTATTTCTTTCTTTTTAAATTAATCCAAAAATATACTTAACTTTTTAATTAATTGTCTTAAATATTGATTTGATTTCTTGCCTTAATTATAAGACCTATAGTTTCTTTATTTACTTAACCTAATTTTAATTTTTTTCTCGCATCTAATTAACCAAAATTAAAAGCTGTCTTTATCTCTCTTGCTTGAAATAACATAATATAAAAAGAAAACAAAAATACTGCATAACACTTAACTAAAATAGAGTAACTAACTAAAACTTAAAAAAAAAAATTTAATTATTTGGGACTTCTTCCTATTTTGCATTGCACATTTTTATAAAATATCTTAAGGATATTAATCCATAAACAACATAAAGTGGGGAGTTGATAACCCTTTCTTGGCCCAGAAACCACTATCCTGTATTTTGCATTGATCCAAGCCTATTAATTAAAATCAATTAGATGTCTACCCCTAAGGAACTCGAGCTCAATAGGACAAGGCATCTAAAAGAGTTGGATTGAGCTAAGATTGGCTAATTAACTGGAATCTATGAAAGGGATTCAAGGATGATATAGTTCTGAAGAAAGGTAATTTTTAATTGGTTTCGTTGACTGATATAGCCAATCTAATTAATATCTAAGAAAAGCAATGGGGGGACCCCCATCGATCTTATCCTTACCTGGCCAGTTGATTAGTTAGTTTCTGACTTAGAGGGCTCCAAGGTTGCCTTGGTAGTTATGAGCTATTTAGATTTAGGATACCCCTAGAATAGAGAGTTCATGTCATGCTAACTTGTTTGTAAGTAACATCAAACCCTAACTAATTCTTTTCTCTCTCTGTTAGCTCTAGGACTCCTTAGGTTCTTATCTTTAGAACTATTTTATCTTCTTCATCTCACCTCTCCTTTTTAAAAAATAATAAATACATAAATACATAAATAAATAAAGATTGCTCTGATTTAAGACTTTGATTATATATCCGAATAATCAAAATAATCTAATAAACTTGATTAGTGCTAAGAGCATGAATCTTTATAGTAGAGTATCCTTTCCCCGGCACACCAAGTTTATTCGAGCCCTACTCACTTTGAGAGTGAATGCCCAACCGTATACCAATCTCTTGAGTTTATGTATGACCAAATTTATCAAGATCAAACTCAAACAGCCTACAGCTCAGGAAATGACCTATACTTTAATGCCTATAATTTAGCTTGGGGGGCTCAATCAGAATTTTCATAGCAACCACACTAGTGGTTATCCCGATAACCCAAGGATCCATGTTGATAGATACACCCTATTATGATCGACCCTATCCATATTATTAGCCTTTTTCAACTAATTATAACCCACTATTTGAAGAGAAGGTTCAGTAAGCATCATACCCACCTTCCCTATAGACCAACCAAGATGTCGATAGGTTTGCTCAATTTCAATAAATGATTATAGCCCAACAGCAATCTATCAATAAGCTAATGGATCAAACTGATCAATGATTAATTGAGCTTAATAGAGATGAGGGAAGTGAACTGCCTAGTCAACCTGAGAGTAATCTAGAGGGACCATACATAGTGCAAGATTTTAACAACCCTCTACCTTTTTTTGAGCAATCAACTCTTACTCCTGGAATGAACTATCTTGGAACAACTTTGCATAATCATAAAGACCAATATAGATAATTTGGCTAAGATAAAAAAATACATGAAAAAATTAAACTTGTGGGATAAACTAATTCTATCATTACCCCACTCACCTATGGTCCCATTCCTTAGTGTCCTAGAATTGTCCATGCCTTTTAATAAGATGGGAGAACAAATAGATGCAATGATGAAATTAGTTGAGCCTTCCCAAGAACTATAAATGTATAACATAATAGAGGAAGCCATCCCTACAGTTCTCCCCCAAGATTTGTTAGATCCCTATCTGGCTCAACTTAGGGTAGATGATTTTAATATATATGGATATACCTCACAACTAAATAATCCAATACAAATACCCTACTTTGAAACCATCCCACTTTTGATTGATGAATAACATGAACCATCACCTAGCCCACCACTAGCCCTTTTGTTAGAATTACCACCTGATCTAGAATTAAAATCACTTCCTGAAGCACCCATTGAAACTTTCTCAGCAAACCTTTCTCAGAAAACCCAACTTAGTAGTATTCTAAAAATACATAAAGAAGCTATTGAGTGAGATATTACTGAAATGAGGAATCATGATCTTAGAAATTTATAATTAATTTCTCCATTTTTGGTACTATTCTTGAGGACTACCTCCAAAATCTTTTTATAATATTAAAATAATGTATGAAGATGGGATTAATATTAATCTAGAAAAGGTGTCTAAATTTAAAATGAGAAGGGATATCAACCAAATACATCATACCCGAGAAAGGGAGTAGGGTAGATCAATCCATAATTGAAGAAATTTCTAAACTACGACCTACAATCTCGATCCAATAAACACAATCCCTTTTTAAGTATCATATAATTAATAATAATATTTTCAATCCTGGACTAAAATGCTTACCTAGTTTACTTCATTGATTCGGGCTAATCATCGAAGAGTATGCTATGAACGATGTTCTACCATGATGACAAGGCTTCCTGATTGGCCCTGATTGGCCCTATCCTTTTAATATCATGAGGGCCATATTAAAATTAATTATCCACCAGACTCTTTCATAATGTCCGGTTGAAGATGTTAAACTTAGTACTTATTGGAAGGCAATCCAATATTTATTTTTTATACCCTTACAAATAAAATAAAATAATAAAAATAAAAATTTTTCAATCCAAGTTGACTATTGTAGCCTCTATCTTATTGATAAGCTCCTCTTCTCAGGTAACCTTTATCCCTATATATTTTTTGTCCTTATGGTTTAAATTTATTTCTTAAACTTGTTTATACCATTAGGGATAATGGTATCTAAGTTAGGGGGTAGGGATAAATTTTTGAAAATCTTGAAAATCTTTAAAAATCTTGAAAATAAAAAAAAATATCTTTTGTAAATCATATACCATGAAAGATATTCTTGACCTAAATAGATTAGGAAAATGATAATAGAGTTAGAAAGCATTTACTAATGACTGTAGCAAGTCAAGAAGTAGACTAGCTGGTCAGACTTTTAGTAGCCTACTTAAATCACCTAAAGGCTATTAGTACTTTCATCACACATGCATACTGGTGATGTAAAGTAGGTATTAGTTGTAAGGTCAATTAAAGATTTAATTATCATTGAAAAATTGGTAATTGATATACACCACTCCAATTTAACTCAAATTTGAGGAAAGAGCTACTTGCCTAAAAAGAAAAAAGAGAAAAAAAAGAAAAAAAGAGGCAAGTTCTAAACATTAGTTTTTCATCGAGTAACCGGGCATCTTCACCTAAGTAAGCATTATTGTTCGTGTCAAAAAGTGGGCAGTGTGAAGAGCCAACCAAAAAATATAAAAGAGAAAAATTCAAGTGGTGTGAAAGCTATCTCAATCATGTACTTAAGTTAGGGGGTATATAGAAAATTGGCCAAAAGTAGGTTAAGTGAAGATATAATTATTCTTTACACTCTAATACTAAAATACTTAGTTAGTCATCATAAACACAAGTACAGTAGATCTTCGAATGAATTCTAAGAAAGTTTCTAATAGTTTTGACTGTGAAATTTACTTCAAAAACTTAATACCTAGTTAGTGATGGTAGCTAATTTCTTTTGACCTTAAGCCTAGATCCAAAGGAATATCTTAATGATACATGGTTATCAAATTAATACTTATATTTTGATTATATTGTTAGGGAAAAGCGATGATTAAGTTGGAAGATGTGATAAGTCTATCAATTATCCCAATTTAATCATTAAAATAAGTATTAATTAATTAGTATTTTTTAAGAATTGATACTTTTTATTAGTATTTTATAGAAAAAAAGTTTATGAATGGAAATAGCTTAATTTTTGAAGTCCAATGATGCAAACGGTACTCGAATCGAAATTAAAACAGGCTCAAAATCAAATTTTGAAGTTTATATAATAAATGCACATATTTTAAAGTAGCCGGTCCATCATGGACTGGCCACTTGGTCTACGGGAGCTCGCCTAGTCTACTAGTAGCCATGGTTCATGGTCCATGGCTCTGAGCCATAGACCGTGGAGCAATTTTCACCATTCCATCGCTCGTCCCACCGTTCCACCGCCCGTCCCACCGTCCTGTAGCTCCAAGCCACCGCCCTCCCTCCTTGTCAGCTAGAGAAGCTGCTCGGAACCATCCAAAACATCACCATCCTCCTCTTCTTTTGTGTTGCTGTTCCTCCCATCTTCCCCATGCTTCCCCACCACTGATCAATGGCTCTCCACTGATTTGTCACCCAGTATCGCCATCAGAGCTTCGCCAGCTGCTGCCTTTTATCGCCGGCTGCCACCAAGAGCTTCCGCCCTCTTTCTCCCATCACTGTCGGCCATCATCCCACTGCCTTTTCTCATGGCCACCATCCTCTCTTCATCGCCTTCTCAGTCATCCATCCATGCACCACCGCTTGCCGCCGTCTGATGCCCTTTACTTCCCGTGGGAGAAGTGGAGTTCAAATCGAAGAAGGAGATCGGGATTTGGGATTCGACAGAGTCCCTTCTAGACTCTATTTGCTAGAGAAGGAAAAATAGTATCGATCACCTCATCAGGCCACACATAGGATGGTTGAGATTTCTCTACACGATATTTGACTGATTTTTAGCCTGATTGACTCCAAATTATTTGACTAGAAGGAAGCCCTAGATGAGCTTTATTTAAAGAACCCCTAGGTTATAAAAGAAAGAATCTTGGAGAGAGGGTACAGTATAGGATAGAGGGCATAGCTTGGATTGCGAGTTGACCTCTAAGAATAAGGTTTCTTAGAGGGGAGTTTTATTCTTACACCATCTTCAAGCCTATTCCTTCTCCAAGATCAAGAGCCAAAAAGGAAGAAGAGGAAGCTCAGATTGCTCCACAGAGTATGATAGAAGAAGGGGACATGACATCAACCAACTTCCCGACGAGGTTGCACCATTCAATTTCAGATTCTTTGTTGTTGCTTTCAATAGTTTATTTAGTTATTATTTTCAATTCCTTATAATTAGATTTTAATTAATGCAAAGTTTATTTTAATACCATTTAAATTTTTGTTATTTATTTTTTTTACAAGTAGATGCTAAGATCTGACTAGCAGATCGAACGTACTAAGTTTTCATTCTCCGTTACACTTTAATTTTCTATTTTATCGATTTCAAACTATTTTGTCTTTATTTTATAAAAACTAAAGATTTCAAACTATCCTAAGCACTGCCTTCTTCGTGGATTAGACCCGACTGATCCTTTCTATATATTTTAAATTTTCTTTAAAAGTTGGTTAATTAAATTGATAGTCGTGGTATCTTAATGATAACATCGCGATCCTATTAGAAAGCAATGGACTTCCTCGCCTTCATCACCATCGAGTGATACTTTCTTGAAGCCTTATCCTTCCTCCCAGGAGACCTGGTGACATTCTTTAAAATCTCTCTATGGCCATCGCTAGCCTTGTCGGGGCCCCATGGACCCCGTTGACAACTTGATCCATGGCTGTGACGGTGTCGTAGCCTGCCTTCGCTATCTTAGCATCTTCACTAGTGGCCCCCACACCTTCATGGAGGGTCTCCACAGTTTCTTCGATTATCTTGATAGCCTTGTCATTTATTCCCATAGCCTCGTCGACAATCCGCACCACCTCGGCACCACCACCTACTGCCTTGCCAATCAAAGTACATATGGCCTCGATGAAAGCCTTGCCTACTCCTAGGGCATGGGCATCCTCTGAGTGCCACTATCTTTTTTCAGCCTTTGGAGTCTTCTCTAGTTTGGCTAGTACCCGGTTCCCCTTCTAGTCCTCCATAGGTGAAGCGGTCTCTAGAACATGGCCTCCACTTTTTGAAGTGACAAGCCTACCAGAAAATAAATGGTCACCCTCTTCTTCTAAAAAAGGTGAGTCAATATAGATAAAGTTGGGAGAAACACTTACCGGTAGCAGGTAGGTCCCTGTGATACAATGTCGCTAGGAGCTCCTCTCGTAGAAGATCTTCAAGGGAAGGGACTACAATTTTAGCCACCCTCCTCACCATCTCCTTCTTGGAAAGCTATAGCTCTAGGTGGTCCTATGCCCTTCTCCTATTCAACAACTCCCATGCAGTTGGAGATGGCCATGCCATCGAGAAAGCTACAAAGAAGAATCACCCATTCCATTGGTATACTTGAAGGAAAAGCAAAACGAGCATGCATGGCAGAAAAAAGTATTTTAAAATAATTTTAAAATAAGCACAGCGGAAGGCTTGGTAGATCGATCAAAATGATCTACTAATCATCATGCAATAGGAACAAGTATGATAATGTAGCATGCAAAAGATAACATAAGCAGGAAAAGAACTAAAAAGTATAAGGATACCTTACCATTATACCTCAAGGAGGAGGTTGTGAAAAACCCTCGAGCCACACACGTGTCTAGCCTCTATGGGTAGTTCACACCATGGCTCGATGCTGATCAACTCCCTCAAAGTACTAGCTCCTTGGGATCCTTGAAGCTGATCTACTTCTTCTCGAAAGACAAAGAGGAGAGGTAGAACCCTTCCTAACTAACTCTCTTCCCAAGATGTAGCTTGAGTGCTAGGTAGTCATACACCCAAAATCCTAGTCCTCCCTAGTCCCTTTTCTTTTCCCTCTCAGAATTTTAGCAATCTCATTGAATAAGAAAAAAAAATTTCTCTCAAAACCAGTAGCCCCTAAAACAACCCTTATTTATAGAGGCAGCCTTGAGAGGGAGAAAGAGGAAGGAGGAGTGATTGGGGGAGAAGGTCAAGGACCATACTAAATTGGCTCTAAGCTTATAAGGCAAGATGACCATCATTCCATGAAAGCTTGGAGCCAAAACCAGCCAAAATTTGAAATTCGAATTGAGGTCAAAACTTTCCAAAGAATGACCATCATTCCATGAAGGCTTAGAGCCAAAACCAACCAGAATTTGAAATTCGAATTGAGATCAAAACTTTCCAAAAATTCTTTCCAGAATTTTTGCTCATCATAGCCAAGTGTCGACACTTCATAGTGTCGACTTTCCAAGCATCGACACTTGCAAGTGTTGACACTTCCAAGCATCGACACTTGCAAGTGTTGACACTTCCAAGTGTCGACACTTGGAAGTGTCGATACTTGGGGTCAATCATATTGACCTCCAGTGATGGCAAACAATTCTCAATTATTGATTAGCCTTTAGATCAGATAGAAATCCCTATGGTGTGTGACCCCATAGGTTCGAACACTAAGCCGGTAGCACTGGAATACTTCGAGTACCAGTCAAAGTTATCATCTAGCAATGATACCCGACGTCCAGATAGGTCGAAGATTGTAGAGCAACTTTCTAGAACCTCTGGTATATGGTTACTGTATAATTCATCCCTTTGACCTCATAATGCTCAGGATGTCTTAGGATTTGACTACTAATCCCAACCTGGTACATCCAAATCATGTCTCAACCTTACAAGTTCTGTGACTTCTTACAAGAACTACCCTGGCTAAGGTCTTGTTAAATTGAGACATAGCGAGTCATTTATTCCAAACCATTTGGAGGGATCAATCCCATCTTGATCCACCATCGCTCCACAAGTACTTGACTATATCCAAAAGCCTTTCATCACAGGATTAGAAATCCAGGTAGTCTGGCACCAAAGTATAGTGAGTTGCTTGTAAGCTACCATGGTGACCTCAAGTCTGGGGGACACATATATCCATATCCTTTTGTGAGCAACCCTTTGGCAGAAGGGAGCTCCGTAGTTGATCACGTTCAGTGAGATGTTATACATTTTACCTGTATGTCATATCAGTATCTCTACACTCCTTGGTTAAGAGGACAACTAATAAATGTGACATATAACAACCTATACTTGATACATCGCCATCCTATAATAATGTATCCTTTGATTGTGAACCAGTTTAAGAACTACTCGATATATCCTCTCTATATCATATATAATGTAGCTCTAAGGACTCCATCACACAAAAGTTCTTTTCAGGAAAATGCATATGTGATGAACAGCCAAAAAAATAACTTTTATTCATTAAGAAAATTCAATACAATCACAAAATAGCACAACGATCTATAGTCTAGACGATTGGCTTTGAAACACAATTCCCAACAATACTTTGGTCGGGCCCTTAAAAAACTGGTAACCCTTTCTAAGCAAAAAATACCACTAGCCTTGTGAACCAGATTTCAATTAGAAGAAAGCCCTAAAAACCCTGGAATAGGGCATCTCTTTGTGCTATACTAAGTTATAGAAGAATCCCATAATCAACCACCATGCATTAGGGACCAACTAGGTGAGACACACTGGTAATATTGAAGCAATTCAGCAACTATAGCGGGAAGAGGGAGCCTTAGCATGGCCTTGAATGCCCCTTCAGATAGGGCCACTCAAGTCACCGACCTCATGGTCACCCTTTTAGAGGGAGCTGATAATTTTAGTTTTATCGATGCCAGGATGTCGAACTGTTCCCGGATCCTTGCCAGTTCTTCATCATCTATAATTGATTCGATTGCTTGGGGAGTATGCTCGACCACTATTGATCCCATCTTAAGATTCCTAAAAGACACCAAAAGAATATATGAGAAAGGGAAGAAGAAAGAAAAAGGAGGGAAACCCATCGCTCTTTTCATAGCAACTCCAACAACAGTAACGGACTTTAGACTTCCTTGGTAGTGAAGGCTCTGGGCTTTCCCTATAGTAGATGGTGGATATAAAAGGGCAGACACCTCATTGCATCCCTATTTATGGCTCTCACCAACAATGGTTGCCCAAGTGCCACAATAATCGGCTACGGTTGGCTAGCGGATGCATGGCCATCATCCATTGGACGTGCCAAATCACTCGAATTGTCAGCCATCTCAAGCCATGAACTGCCATCTTGCCCCCTCGGTTGCTCTGAATCATCACACGCACCTCTTAAATGTAGTTAGGGTGCATGATCCAGGTGCACACAATGCTCCATATCTTATCCAAAGTCACATGTAGCCCATGCCACTGACATCTAGTGCCTTGTCTAATGCATGGTGAAGCATCCCTGATTCTTTGCTCATTAGGACCAGGGATGAACCATCCAAGCTTTTGACATAAGCAAGCATAGATTCAATGTCGATCCCTATGACCTTCAATCTCTACTTCCTATGCTTGAGATAAAGGAGATGCCTTATCTTAGAAAGTGGGGAGCAATTGATATGGTTGGAAATGGTTAGACCTATATGAACTCTTGTGTGCCTCATCACATCACCTACCAACTCAATGCTAGAAGTAGACTCCTCAAATCTAGATGTATGGTCATCAGAAGTTATGCTAGAAAGCCTAGCACACCCTTCTTCTATAAGGAAGCAGGTAACCTAGTATTGGTTCTCTGACTTCGATCACTCCAACAAATGCAGGTGCACCATGGAAGCATGCCTGCCATGAGGGTGAGCTCCGTGCAGTCCCCAACCACTCCTCCAAGTACATGTGCTCTGCAAAGACATGCTAGCTATCACTCCTGCACTGTAGAATATCTCTTAGGTATCAGGTACTTCATATACCTCGTATATAAAAATCGTTCCCCAGGATCCTCCAGGTAGGAGTTTTTAGAAGTTCTCTTTAAAAGTTTCATGCCCTCTGAGAGTCTCAATAGTTCTCTCAGAGTCATCCAAAGCATCAGATTGGAGCTAGGGTGAAGGCCAGGAATACATTGCCACACCTAAGCCTTGTTCACTATATAATGTGCCTTGATCACAGTCCACCACATCTATATGCTACTTGCACCACCTTGTCTACATCCATTCTATCCCGACATGACTCCACTACCACCTCATCCATCTAGAAGCTATAGATTCCTCTCTTTTGTTTGCTTTCATGAAAGACTGGCTTAGCTATCGAAGGGTCCATCACTAGGGAACCCCAATCATGGCTGGATTTTCATGTATTCATTATTTTTATAGATCCTGGAATTCCCGTGCATCATGGAGAAAAATCCAGAGCCATCCAATGTAGTAGCTTCATTCAGCCACAACAGTAGGTCTTCAATGGAACCACATCATCTTGTTTTATAAACTGTGTATCAATTTGTCTAAAGGTGTATATTGAAAGGTCAAATGAATATTTTGCTAGGTGTTTATCAACTAGCCATATACTGTATATTAATAAATACTATACTCAAGAAATTATATATTAATTTATTTATAGATATATATTGGAATTTGGTATGTATAAAAAAGCTTACATTATATATCGGTAAGCTATCAAGTGTATATCATTTAGTAATATACTTTATACTGGTAAGTATCATATTCTAGAAACTATGTATTCATTTACCTAGAGGTGTGTATTAAAATATCAAATAAATAATTTTTTTGATATGTATCAATTGGTCATATACTATGTATTGGTGAATACTATTAAGAAAACACCTTGATTCGGCCCAACGTACAAAGCCCAAGCACTAGAAAATCGTGAGAAAACCAAGCCCGTGGTGCGCGGCTTGCAGATGCGTGGCTATGTGCATAGTCATGTGCCCGGTGCATGGCATGGTCCATGTGACTGTGGCATTTTGCATGGTCCACTGACTGCATCGCACGTGGACCGCATGAAATGCTATGGCTCGGTTTGTGCACTAGCTTATGCGGCATGTGGGGATAGGCTCAGTCCGTGCACTGACTAGCATTTTGCATGGTCTCAAATGAGCGCGCGCATGTGGGGACAGGCTCGATCTGTGCACTGGCTTACATGGCATGGTTTGTGGCATATCCTGCATAGTCCATGCATGGTTCATGAGTGGGTTTAGATATTTTTGGGCTAGTTCGAGACTGGTTTTTGGCTAGTTTAGAAATTTTATACATTTTGAATGCGGTGAACATGATTTTGAGTCCTTTTGGGATCCTTTTCAGAGTTTTGAACATGGTTTAGACTCTATAAAAGGGATAGATGGCTTTGGAGTTCAATGCTAGCAGAAATAGGCTAGAGAGTCTGCTTGAAAATTAATTTGAGAGCTTTGTGAGGGATTAAGGGGCTTTTTATTGAGAGATTATTGCACGAGGTTGAGAGTGTGGGTTCTCATCTTGTAATTAATTTTTGGATTAAGGGGCTTCTTATTGAGAGATTATCGCACAAGATTGAGAGTGTGGGTTCTCATCTTGTAATTAATTTTTTCTTTCATAGTGAAGTCCTGTATATCCAATTAAATTATATTATGTACCATTTCTCTCTCTTTCCTCTCGCGGTATCAACTTCATTGACAGAGGTATGATCTTGGTCAAGATTTTATATTGCATAATCTGAAGAATCCCCTTACAAGTTGTACTAGAATAGATGGTACCATAATAACTAGTATTAGAGCGAGGCATCCATGTTGTAACAACATTGATCGAGATTAAAGAAGTTGGAGAAGACAAGCACAATCAAGGTGGAGATCAACCAGTATGACGAAAAGAGTATTTTTTTTCATGGCAAGCAAAAGTGAAGGACATGCTCATCTAACAAGGGTTAATTGATGCTCTTTTATATGAGAAGATGCTAGCTATCATGGAGGATAGAAGTTGGAGGCTGCTTCAAATATAGGTGGTGAGCACATCTGCTTATACATAGTGGATGATGCGGTAATCCATGTGCTAAGTGAGACTTTTCTAACATCGATGTGGATAAAACTCGAGGAGATATACATGATAAAGTCACTCACCAATACTCTCTTTCCCTAGAAGCAGTTCTACTAACTATGGATGAGTGAAAAATAGATGGTGTAAAAGTATCTGAGTAACTTTTAAAAGATCTTTACCGATCTCCTTAGTATTGGTGAGAAAGTTGAGAAGAAAACCAAGTTATTGGTCTTACTGTTATCACTTCTTCCATTCTTCGAGTCCTTGATAACTATTCTTCTATTAGAAAAGAGTACTATTAAGATGGAAGAGGTTACTATAGCTCTATTCCAGAATAAAATTCTTAGGCGGAAGAATCAGGCTTCGAGTTTAGGTGGCAACTCAGCTTTGATAGTGACTAAAGGTACAGGTGACAAAGGATGGAGTAATAAAAGATCGCAAGATGGGCAGTCCAGGTCCAAGCCAAGGGATATGAGTAAGATCAGATACTATCAATGTGATGAGTTGGGGCATCATGTCAGAGATTACCCATAACTCAAGGATCGAACGAAGGCTACTATAGCGATGGTTGATAGTAGCAATGGTGATGAATATGGTAAGATGCTCATGATATTCGATGAAATATCTACTTCTTTTCTATAGTATATTTTAGATTTTTATATATTCACATCATATCTATTGTAGAGAAGAGTTGTTTGACTCTCTGGAGAGTAGAGAGGGTTCTGTCTACTTGCCAAATGGATTGAGTTATGCGATTAAGGATATCAGGATAGTTAGCTTAAGGATACATGATGGGATAGTGAAGAAATTGGATGAGGTCTAATACATATCCAGTTTTTACAGAAATATAATTTAACTGAGCATACTGGATTTAAACAGCTATAGGTGGAAAGCTGATGATGGAATCCTGAAGGTCATGAGCAGTAGTGGGGTTGTATTAAAGAGAAAGAAGCATGGAGCACATTATCTCTTGATAGGGGTCCAGTACAAGGTGGAGTCTTTGATATAGATGGAGTCTAATACCAGATAGAACTCTGGGAGCAGTAGATCGAGAACGAGATGAGAGAATCGAGAGGATGATAGGCAATGTTATAGAGTGATGTTTCTATTACTGTAGGAGGCTTCTCCAAGCAGGTCTTAGCTCAGGTAGAGTACAGCACATGATAGAGATAGAATCGAGAGGCATGGCTCAACTCCCATATTTTCCTATTCATGAGCAGCAGGCATTTGGTCTAGGGCATGGTAGCGAGATTTTTTAAGAGCTCTCAAAATTTAGGTGAAGGCTAAATATTGAGTCAAGAAAGAGATTATTAAGAATATACTTTGATTCGGTCCAAAATACAAAGCCTAGATACCAGAAAACCTACGAGAAGACTAGCCCATGGTGTGTGGCCTGCAAGCACGCAGCCCATGCACATGGCACACGGTGCAGTCCATGCTACTATGCATTTTGCATGGTCCATGGACTATGTTTCACATGGACCAAGCGATTACTATGGCATTTCATGTAGTCCACATGTGCAGATGCAAACGAGTGCACATGCGGCACTCGGGGACAGGCACAGTCCATGCACTGGCTCATGTGGTGCAGCCCATGGCAAATCGTACATGGTCCATGCATGGTTTACAAGCTGATTTAGGTATTTTTGGTTTGGCTCGAGACTAGTTTTGGGCCGGTTTAGGTATTCTATGCATTTTAAATGCGGCAGGCATGATTTGAGACCTTTTAGAATCCTTTTTAGTGTCCTTAACGTGTTTTGGAATCTATAAAAGGGATAGATGTTCCCGAAATTCAATGGTTGTAGAAAGAGATTAAAAAGTCTCCTTGAGAGTTCCTTTAAAAGATTTATGAGGGATTAAGAAGCTTTTTGTTGAGAGATTATTATATGGAATTGAAAGTATGGGTTCTTATTTTGTAAGTAATTTTTTCTCTCATAGTAAAGTCCTGCATGTCCAATTAAATTATATCATATACCTTTTCTCTCTCTTTCCTCTCGTAATATCAACTTCATCAATGGAGATGTGATCTTGGTTAGGGATTCATATTCCACAATCTGAGAAATCCTTCAACATGTGATATAGAGTCGGTGATACCACAATAACTATATTCAGGAAATTATGTATGAATTTATCTATATGTATATATTGGATTGTTGCTATATGTATATAAAAAAAGTTTATAGAATATATTAGCAAATCATCAAGTGCATATTATTTGATCAAATATATGCTGTATATTAGTGCATGCTATATTCTAGAAACTGTGATCGATTTATCTAGAGGTGTGTATTGACTTATTTGATAATTAGTTCTTTCTCGTTTTGAGTATATACTTTTTACCGATATATATTATATAATCACATGATACATACTAAATAAATTAATCATCAATAAGTCAATATATATCTTTACGTAAATTAATACATAGTTTCTAGAATATAGCACTCATCAACATACAGTATATGACTAAATGATATATACTTGATGGCTTACTAAGATATATTGTAAGCTTTTTTAATACAATCCAATAGTAACCCAATACATATCTATAGATTAATTGATATACAGTTTTTCAAATATAGTGTTCACCAGTACATAGTATATTGCAAGTTGATACATACCAAGAAAAATATTTATTCGAAATTATAATGCACACCTCTAGATAAATGGATATATGGTTTCTAGAATATGATGCTTATTAGTATACAATACATAACCAAATGACATATATTTGATGCCTTGATGATATATATTATAAGCTTTATTAATATATACCTTGTAGTGATCTAATACATACCGATAGATAAATTAATATATAGTTTCCTAAACATCATTTTTATCTATACATAATATATAGTTATTTGATATATATCTAGTAAAATATTCATTTGACATTCCAATACATACAGTTAGATAAATCAATATATAGTTTGTAGAATATGATGCTCATCAATATACAGTACATGATCACATAATGCATACTAGATGGTTTACCGATACATAATATATATAGATAAAAAATAATGCTAAAAATGATAAAGAAAGAGAATGTCTTAATTACAAAACTAAAAACTTCATTAGTAGATGTTGATCATAGGAATGATTTTAATAATTATAAAATATTGAAGTATGAATAGTATATTAATATCTTTGAATTTATTTAAAAATATTTTTATAGAAAGCAATTATTTATAAGGATAGTCATATAGCCATTGGAAGGTTTTTGAGTCCAAAAGAATACTATTTGAAGAGAAATTGATGCAAGTTTGAATTGAAGAGTCAATTCATGTTAGTGAAAAGCCAACTCTAGAACATTCTAAATATGATGCAAAATTTTGACATACAAACGAGTAGATTTGTGTGAGGACAAGTCGACTCTCTCAGTACAAACAAAGAAGTGATTTTTTGTTTTAGATGGGCGAGTTGACTCCTGTGAAGAAGAGCCGACTCTCTTAAAAAAAATAGAAGGCTAAAAATCTAGACCACTCAGACAAGTCGACTATTAGACAAGTGAGCCGACTCTCTTAATAGATACAGAAAGATAGTATTTTCAGATAGGCAGATGAGCCGACTCCTGAAGTAGAAGAGCCAACTCTCTTCGAGGATATAGAAGATTGATTCTTTTTAAAATCTTATAGGTGAGATGACTTCTAACTAGATGATCGAACTCAGGACCCTTCGATAGGCCGTAATGGCTAGTTCTATAGATTTCTATAATTCATCTAAAAATGATTCTAACAGCTATTTTTTGAATTTTAATATCTAAACTGATGAAAACACAAGGAAAGGTATATACACTAATGGGATAAGTCCAGATAATGAGAGATTACGAAGCATTCATTGAGAAACTTTAGAAAATGTGTGAACCTTTATTGACATTTAAGAGAACTCAACCATTTTCTCAGTTACTTCTCTTGGAGTATTAAGTGAGTAATCAGAAAAGTATTCATTAAAGCATTCAAGTGATCATTTGTCAAGCTTCAATGGCAACAACCTATTCTTAAGGAGTTTGTCTTCTTATTACATTTTTTGTTGTTGTTTTCTTGCTACAAGTTTCAGTAGGATTTGATACTTGAAAATTTGTTATATAGGTTTTAATTAGTTGGCCTGTAAAACCAGTTGAGTTATTTGTGAACCCGTGTAAGACAAACATGTATTGGATTTTGGATTGTGAGCGTAGAAAAATAATCTGGTTGTATTCTTGGAGAATATAGTACAAAATTTTTAAGTGGAGCTTGGAAAGTAGATGTAGGTGCTTGGGATGCACCAAACCACCATAAACCTTGATTGTTTGTATATGTTCTTATATTTTTTATCTTTTACATCTAACTTAGCTCATACAATACTTGGCTCACTTAAAGTTTTCAAAAGTGTACATACTTGTTTAAATTTTTGAAAACTCAATTCACCATTCCTCTTGGATTGTCTAGCTAGGCAACAAGTATATCGGAGCCACGTTCTTGGTGAAATTGATCTCATGATCAAGAAATAAAGATCATGACAACTTATATGGGTAGTGTACTTGATGAAGGACAATTTAGCTATAGGCCATCCCTCTTTAGTAGTACAAATTAACTTATTGAAAAACATGCATGTGCAAATATATTCAAGCTCTTGATTATTAATTTTTGAAGGTGATAATCAAAGGACCACACACCCACTATTAAAGATAATAGTTTTGATATTTCCAAGCCGATATGAAACTAGTAAAATTGAATGCTAACAGCTATGAATGTATTGTATTGTACTTTAGATCCAAATGAGTTTAATCAAGTTTTTAATTGCATCTTTGCAAAAAAAAATTGGGATAGACTTGAAGTGACTCATGAGGGTACAAGTCAAGTCAAAGAATCCAAGATTAACATGCTTGCATATAATTATAAGCTATTCAAGATGGAACTCATTGAGACTATAACTAAAATATTTACTTGTTTTACTGATATAATCAATGGTCTTAAAAGTCTTGGTAGGTTTTACTCCAATAACGACTTGGTAAGGAAAGTTTTTAGATCATTGCCAAGGAGTTAGAAGGCTAAAGTCATGGCCATCTAAGAAGTTAAAGATTTAAACAACTTATCACATGCACTACAAGAAAATTGATTATTAGCAAAAGCTTGCTATCGCTAATAATTCATCGCATAAAACCATGTCACTAATTACCATTATTAGCAATATCTTTTTTATCCATCACTAATAACGGTTATTAGAGATGGCTATTAGTGATAACAAATGCCATCACTAATAATAATTTTAGTTTTTTAAAAAATAATTAAATAAAAAAAGTAAAAGCAACAAAAAAAATGTCATTGTAAAAATAGTAGTAATTGATAATAAAGCTTTAGTGATGGCAATCACCATTGCCAAAGCCATTGCTAATATCTTTTTTAATTTTTTTTAAAAAATAGTAATTATTTTTTTAAAAATCAGTTTTAATTTTAATAACAAATAATTATAATTTTTAAATCAAATTAAAAGTAAATTAATAATTAACAACCATAATTATAAATAAAAAAATTTAATTATATTATATTAAAAAGTATAAATTATATAGTTTTGTAAATTTACATTATAGTATCAAAATTAAAAATATAATATCAAAATAGAAAAAAAATCATATGAGATCCTCTTGGTCATCATGGTTGTCATCATCCTCCGCTCTTGCTTCGACTCCTATGCATCATCTCCAACAGCTAGTAGATGAAAGCCAGATATCCTACCATCCAGTAATAAAAAATTAAAATATTATTAATAAGTTTCTAAGTATAAAAATTTAAAAAAAATAAATTAAAAAATTTATTAATGGACTTACATACTGTAATAGCTATGATAATGAGGATAGCAATCGTGCAGATGCAGGTCTCGAAGAATATCTATGATCGTAGTATGAATAACATTCGGGATGCTCTAAGGTTGCTGGGAAAGTACATGAGTCATGATGTCCTTGATGTATGTATCACTCCACACCTAGGTTGTCAGAGCCTAAGATGAGGATGCCAAAAAGGATCAAGCTACCAAAGGATTGAAGCTGTGGCTGAATCCTATAACTCGGCTCCTATACACACCTCTGGTGGCCTTGAGCCATCCCTTGGGATCAAGAAGGGGCTCAAAGGATGGGTCTTCATCGTACCGTGCTATGACGTACTCCACATAATCTGCCTATATAATTTATAAATTGATTAGTCTAATTATACAAATTAGTATATATAAAATTAATACTTAAAGTTTTAAGTTCTTACAGTAATACATCATGATCTCAGATTTAAGTAATCACCAGTCCTCTTGGATTGGTGTGTGGCCTCCTACAACTGCAGCTGGCCTGATATACAACTCAACTACCATGTCTATGATAAATAAATAATAAAAATAAATTAATTAAAAACTATATATTATCAATTTAATATAAAATTAATATAAGCATAGAATTCTTACCAATCTATCAACCACCACATGTGTGCCAACAGAGCTGCCACTATGCTTGAATAGATCTTGCTGGATGGTAATATTTTATCATGCCTTCTGCCGCCTATCGGAGTACTCTTCAGTTTTCACAAGTAGGGGTGCAAATGGGTCGGGTCAGACCAGATCATGAGTGATCCCAACCCGACCCAGTTCTTTAATCGGGTCTTGATATTTGACCTAGATCCAGTCTAATAAAAATTAGGGTCAAGTCAAGTTGGATCCTTGGTCAAATTTATTGATCCAATGGATCATTCGGGTCAAATTGGATCAGTATATAACCTGACCCCACTCTATAAAATGCGGGTTCAATTCAGGTCAGGGTTGGATCTGGGTCTGAAGACATTTTCTAACAACAAGAATGATATATATTTAATCATATATCATCTAAGCATGGGAAAAACATTTGGGTGTAAAAGCATTTTCCAACATTTTTATTTAATGGCTACTAGAAATGTTGTATCAACAATCAATTGAATTGAAGGCAAATCTATGCTTTTGTTTGACCATATTCTGGCCCTATCCACTGTATATTTTCTTCAACTCCAACCCATAATTGACCCTTATCCTTGCCATAGCACTTAGAACAAGAAATTGTAAATCTACAGGGGAACTTCCCCAATGCCAATAGCTAACTTATTTGTGCAAACTTGAAGACGAAGTCTTGAAGTAAAGCCTCAAAATAGGCTCATTCTAATAATTGGAGCACCTATCATTGCACGGTTGCACTTTCTTTTTTGCACATGCCCTTCTTGGTTGTCATTATATCACATTATACTTGCTGCACATTTGCCCCGTTATCCCATGTTAATAAAATCCATGTTCAGGTTATTTCAGTCATTACCATGCCAAAATGATCACAGCAATATATGTGGGTTGTTGAATGTGAACCTCTGTCTCTCATGGACTTCCCATTCAACAAGTTATAAGAATACCGTCTTCGTTTTATTTTGATCTAATTTAGTGCAACTACAAGTTAACAAAAATGGAACAAATTGCTATTCAAGGTTTTATTTTGATCCCTTTTTTTTTTATCAAAAAAAAAAAAAAAGGAACAAATTGCTATTCAAGGTTTGAAATACCACCAGAAAGGAACATTACTATCACCACCAGGTCATCAAAACATAGCCAAAAAAGGCATCCTCGATGGGACAAGTCAATGCGGGCAAGTGGAAGCCATGGTTTGGCCGGTACAATGCATGTATCTTGCATCCCAGCTAAAACAGGGCGATACTAACTCACACCGATCCCAGTATTTTTTATTTGAAAGCATCCCAACCAAGACACCCCAAGAATTTTTTTTAATGGTTTTAGGTCACCAATGGGAGGAGACAGAGTTTGCTCGGTACCTTGATTCCTTTAGATATCTCATAAGTAACTCACTATATTGGGTTTGGTTTAGGTTGGATTATTTATTTTAAAATTTAAATTAATTCAAAAATTTCAACGGATCGGTTCGGATCCGAATTCAGTAAATCTAGATCCGATCCGAAAAATGAAAGGGATCCAATGTTAGAATCCGACCCGACTCTACGGAACTTCTAAATGGATTCGGGTCAGGTCTAATCAGGTCAGGTTGGGTCGGGTCAGATCACAGATCAACCCGATCCATTTGTAGCGTTATTCACATGTCATAGAGGGACTTCCATATATCTGCTGCATCTAGTGATTTCTGAAAGATTTCTAGTCCAATACTAGCTCGAAACCAGAATGCTTTATGGCAGACTGCCTAAGACCGTGCAGCCCATTTTGGAACCTATGTATGGCTACCTTCTTGAAGATTAGATGGCCAGCCTCCTCGGCCTGAGGATTCTCAAACCAGTAGTGCTCCTGCAATTAGAAGCAGGCATGTATTAAATAAATAAAATATAAATATTTTATAAATTTAAAAATTAAATATATTTGACTTATTAGGAACATGATATGGGATGACCTGATCTAGGGATGCAAGAGATGAGACTAATGTGGATTTTATTTATTTTTTATAAAAAATTATCATCAAAAAGAAACTATAACAAAAATTAGCTACTTCAATTTTTTTTTTTTTTGCTTATAGAAGGGATTAAGCTATAAACGATTTTTTAAAAAAATAACTATAGGCACCAATAACAAAAAAAATCTAGATCTTAAGAATAGGACGTGGGCAATTGTGAAACTACCCGTAAAGTTAGCTCAGCAAAGACAATTAATATATTAATCTAATAAATTGAAGAGCTATGCTTACTACCAATATCAATTAAATAAATTTATTTTAAATAAAGGGATGGTGCTTATAATCTTGATCATGGTTGAATCTGGAAGAAGAGGCATTTTTCAAGTTGGGTTGTGATCCTGGTTGGATGTTAGAAGTGGCTAAATAGGGAGGTGCAAGTGAGTTTGGGGTCTTAGGTTCGCAACGGTAGAGGATAAATAATGGCAGATTGTCGAGAGGTCGAGAGTGCCATCGATGGCTCCGAGGGCTGCGATGGATGGTGGTTAGAGAAGGTGCAACATAGTGGAAAGTGTAAGGAAACAAGATGTAGGTAATAGTAATGCAACTTTAAAATTTTTTAACCTTGCATCGCAGCGAAAGACTAGATTAATCATATTAATCAACATATAATATTAGAACATTTCTAATATATGCCTACAAAAATGATCATGTATGAATGTTAACATGTAAATGAAATACAATATAAGCACATAAAGTTGTGCATCATATAGAATCATTCTATATTTGATGTACATACCAAAGAACAACTTTTTAGAAAACTCACAAGAGCCTTACCTCTAATCCGATGCAACACTCGTTGGGTTGAGGAAAGGCTCGTCAAGGAAGACAATTGCTCTGGAAGCCGCACATGTGTCCAGCCTCTACAGGTAACCTACATCGGAGTTCTTCCTTGACCTTCTTCCTTTGGAGTGCTAGCTTCGCCGGAACGAATTGGTTTATGGACTCTTCCTCTTCTTCTTCTTCGAGATGCTCCAGGAGATGAAGGACTATGGAGGATGTGGGAAGTGCACTCAAGAACCCTTTCCAAGACTCTTCCCAAGCCTAGAATACTAGGCAGCACACACCCAAACCCAAACCTTTATTCCCCACCCAAAGGTTTCAAGCTCTCCTTATTCCTTTTCCTTTTTCCTCTCTTTTTTAAGAATTTTCAGCAATTAAATTTCAGAAAACCTTTATCTCTCACGTCCTCATCAAGTCCCCATATGTAGGTAAGTGGGGAGAGAGGAAAAAGGGGAGAGTTACGTGAGTTATGGGTTACATAATGGTGGGGTGTTACAAAAGATTCAAGGCTATGGGGTTACATCCTTTTAAATTTAAAGCAAATTCTGAGTTTAAAACTTAAATTAAAATTTGAATTCATAATTCAAACTCAAATTTGAAATTGGATGCAATGATTTAGCCCAATCACATTGGACCTAACTTGAGCCCAAACCGAATCACATTCGGTTTGACCTAAACTTGATTGTTCAATCAAATTGAATTAATCAAGCAATCACATTGCCACTAACCCTCCATATAATTACCAACATTTAGTAATTAAAATCTTTGTCACAATATTTATAACATGATATGTCAACACTTGACAAATCATCAAATCCTTACAACTAAGTTGACTCTGAAATGTAGATGGACAATCAAATTGTCCAAAGAGTCTAAAAATGATTCCCAATCATTCAATAGCCATTAGGTCAATCAAAAATCCTATAGTGTATGACCCCACAGGTTCGAACACTAAGCCGGTAGTACTGGAACACTTCTAGTACCAGCCAAAGTCGCTATCTAGCAATGACATCCGGCGTCCGGATAGGTCGAAGGTTGCAGAGCAACTATCAAGAACCAAATGGATATGATAATCATATAATACATTCCTTTAACCCTCAATGCTCCGGATGACTTAGGGTTTAACTGCCCAATCCTAGAATAGTTCATCATAATATGTCTCAAACTCAAAATCCCCGTAACAGCTTACAAGGACTGCCTTGGCCAAGGTTTTACTCAATTGAGATATAATGAGTCATTCACTCCAAACTCTTTTGGAAGGGTTAATCCTATCTTGATCCAACCACTGCTACACAAGTACTTGACGTACCCAACAACCTTTTATCACCAGATTAGAAATCCAGGTAGTCCGGTATCTAAGCACAGTGAGTTGCTTACAAGCTACTATGGTGATCTCAAGTCAAAGGAACACTAATATCTATATCCTAATGAGAACTACTCTTTGGCAGAAAGAATGTTCTACAGATGGGTCACGTCCAGTGAAGTATCACACATAACACCAGTATGCCATACCAATGTCTCTACACTCCTTGGTTAAGAGGACAACCAACGCTATGACATACAATGACCTACACTTGATACATTATCGTCCTATGACAATGTATCATTTGATCGCGGACCAATTTAAGAACTAGATGATATATCCTCTCTATATCACATCAAAGTAGTCCTAAGAACTTCATCACACAAGAGTTCATTACAGGAAGATATAAAATATGATGAACAACCAGAATAAATATTTTATTCAATATAATTCATATACAATTACAACAACAGCTCAACCATCTATAAGCTAGATGATTGGTGTTGCCGACCTTACCGCTGTGGCCTGCAGCTATGAGTTGGCACCGGACTAGGTCCCCTGAGCTGTGGAATCCCGATACTCCCGGACCTGCAAAAATAAGGTTAGAGACCCAGGCCGGGGATCCTGACGGGGGCACTCTGACGATCAAGTTAGAGAGCAGTAAAGTGGAACAGATCCACTAAGACGGAAACCTGCCAGGTCTCCGTTCTTAGAGGAGTCTTAGATGAGAAGAAGAATGAGAACGAGAGGGAAGGGTGCTCTGGTTCCTGCTATTGAGCTCGTTGGACTCGGTCCTGCGAGTCCCTCTGGAGCCTCTGGCTTAGGATCGCCTTTCCTTCTTGCGAGATTACTTGCCCTCTCGATTGCTTACCTTGCTTCTTGCCCCTGGTCTTCCTTTTTAGGTCGCCGATCCATGTATCCCTCCACACCTCGATTCCCTCGGGGGGCTCTGGAGGTCAGCGATCGTCAACCTCTTGTTCCTCTTACGGTCGGGAGTTAAGTGGTCAACCGGTCTTGTCAGTCATGCCGTAATGAGAGGGGAAACTTGGTGGGATCCTGATTCTTGCGAAGGCACCCTCGGGCCTGAGGCATTGATCGTGGCCCTCCCATTTTAGGATGCCGGTCTACCGAATGCTTGGTTTTGTGCCTTGGGCAGGATTCCCTTTCCAAACTGGTGCCAACGAGGTTTCGTGAACCATTATAGGCCTAGGGACACCGTACCAGGTGCGACGCCTGTGTGCGCCATCTTCAGCAGCTTCCTCGGGGTTCGTGCCCCTCAATCCTTCCATCCTCCGTAGAAAGGGCCTACTTCGATCGAGATGGATCCATCTGGGGGTGCTACCTGGCGAAGGAGCAGAGGCAGGACCACTCCGACCGTGGTGGATCCCGCCTAGATCGACACCTGGCAGAGTGGCAGAGGCCAGCTCAACCTCGGCCGAGGTGGACCCATATGGGGGTGCCACCTGGCGAGGGAGCGGGGAGAGCCTGGCTTGACTTCGGTGAGGTGGACCCATCTAGGGACGCCACATGGTGAAGGAGCAGAGGCAGGGCCACTCCAGCTGAGGTGGATCCTGCCTGGATCGACACCTGGTGGAGTGGCAGAGGCCAGCTCGACCTTGGCCAAGGTGGACCCATCTGGGGGTGCCACCTGGCGAGGGAGCGGGGAGAGCGTGGCTCGACTTCGGTGAGGTAGACCCATCTGGGGGCACCACCTGGCGAAGGAGCAGAGGCAGGGCCACTCCGATCGAGGTGGATCCCGCCTGGATCGACACCTCACGGAGTGGTAGAGGCCAGCTCGACCTCGACCGAGGTGGACCCATCTGGGGGTGCCACTTAGCGAGGGAGCGGAGAGAGCCTGGCTCGACTTCGACGAGGTGGACCCATCTGGGGGTGCCACTTGGCGAAGGAGCAGAGGCAGGACCCCTACGATCGAGGTGGATCCTGCCTGGATCGACACCGGCGAAGTGGCAGAGGCCAGCTCGACCTCGACCGAGGTGGACCCATCTGGGGGTGCCACCTGGTGAGGGAGCGGGGAGAGCATGGCTCGACTTCGACGAGGTGGACCCATCTGGGGGTGCCACTTGACGAAGGAGTAGAGGTAGGGCCACTCCGGTCGAGGTGGATCCCACCTGGATCGACACCTGACGGAGTGGCAGAGGCCAGCTCAACCTCGACCGAGGTGGACCCATCTGGGGGTGCCACTTGGCGAGGGAGCAGGGAGAGCCTGGCTTGTCTTCGACATGATGGACCCATTTGAGGGCGCCACCTGGCGAAGGAGCAGAGGCAGGGCCACTCTGGTCGAGGTGGATCCCGCCTGGATCGACACCTGGAGGAGTGGCAGATGCCAACTCGACCTTGACCGAGGTGGACCCATCTGGGGTTGCCACCTGGCGAGGGAGCAGGGAGAGCCTGGCTCAACTTCGGTGAGGTGGACCCATCTAGGGGCGCCACCTGGCGAAGGAGCAGAGGCAGGGCCACTCCGGTCGAGGTGGATCCCGCCTGTATCGATACCTGGTGGAGTGGCAGAGGCCTGCTCTACCTCGGCCAAGGTGGACCCATCTGGGGGTGCCACCTGGCATGGGAGCAGGGAGAGCCTGGCTCGACTTCAGCGAGGTGGACCCATCTAGGGGTGCCACATGGCGAAAGAGTAGAGGTAGGGCCACTCCAGCTGAGGTGGATCCCGTCTGGATCGACACTTGGCGGAGTGGCAGAGGCCAGCTCGACCTCGACCGAGGTGGACCCATCTGGGGGTGCCACCTGGCGAGGGAGTAGGGAGAGCCTGGCTCGACTTCGACGAGGTGGACCCATCTGGGATTCCACCTGGCGAAAGAGCAGAGGCAGGGCCACTCCGGCCGAGGTGAATCCTGCCTAGATCGATACCTAGCGGAGTGGCAAAGGCCAGCTCTACCTCGACCGAGGTGGACCCATCTGGGGGTGCCACCTGGTGAGGGAGCACGGAGAGCCTGGCTCGATTTCGGCGAGGTGGACCCATCTGGGGGCACCACCTGGTGAAGGAGCAGAGGTAGGGCTACTCCGGCCGAGGTGGATCCCGCCTGGATCGACACCTGGCGAAGTGGCAGAGGCCAACTCAACCTCGACCGAGGTGGACCCATCTGGGGGTGCCACCTAGTGAGGGAGTGGGGAGAGCGTGGCTCGACTTCGGTGAGGTGGACCCATCTGGGGGTGCCACCTGACGAAGGAGCAGAGGTAGGGCCACTCCGGTCGAGGTGGATCCTACCTGGATCGACACCTGGCGAAGTGGTAGAGGCCAGCTCGACCTCGGCCGAGGTAGACCCATATGGGGGTGCCACCTGGCAAGGGAGCAGGGAGAGCCTGGCTCGACTTCGGCGAGGTGGACCTATCTAGGGGTGCCACCTGGTGAAGGAGCAGAGGCAGGGCACTCTGGTCGATGTGGATCCCGCCAGGATCGACACCTGGCGGAGTGGCAGAGGCTAGCTCGACCTCGACCAAGGTGGACCCATCTGGGGGTGCCACCTGGCGAGGGAGCAGGGAGAGCCTGGCTCGACTTCGGTGAGGTGGACCCATCTGGAGGTGCCACCTGGTGAAGGAGCACAGGCAGGGCCGCTCCAGCCGAGGTGGATCCCGCTTGGATCGATACTTGGTGGAGTGGTAGAGGCCAGCTCGACCTCTGCCGAGGTGGACCCATCTGGTGGTGCCACCTGGCGAGGGAGCAGGGAGAGCCTGGCTCGACTTTGATGAGGTGGACCCATCTAGGGGTGCCACCTGGTGAAGGAGCAGAGGCAAGCCACTCCGGTCAAGGTGGATCCCGCTTGGATCGACACCTGGAGGATTGGCAGAGGCCACCTCGACCTCGACCGAGGTGGATCCATCTGGGGGTGCCACCTGGCGAGGGAGCAGGGAGAGCCTGGCTCGACTTTGGCGAGGTGGACCCATCTAGGGGTGCCACTTGGCGAAGGAGCAGAGGCAGGGCCACTCCAACCGAGGTGGATCCCTCTTGGATCGACACCTGGTGGAGTGGCAGAGGCTTGCTCTACCTCGACCGAGGTGGACCCATCTGGGGGTGCCACCTGGCGAGGGAGCAGGGAGAGCCTGGCTCGACTTCAATGAGGTGGACCCATCTGGGGGCGCCACCTGGCGAAGGAGTAGAGGCAGGGCCACTCCAGCTGAGGTGGATCCTGTCTGGATCTACACCTGGCGGAGTGGCAGAGGCAAGCTCGACTTCGACCGAGATGGACCCATCTGGGGGTGCTACCTGGGAGGGAGCAGGGAGAGCCTGGCTCAACTTCGACGAGGTGGACCCATCTGGGGATGCCACCTAGCAAAGGAGTAGAGGCAAGGCCACTCCGACCGAGGTAGATCCCGCCTGGATCGACACCTGGCGGAGTGGCAGAGGCCAGCTCAACCTCGACCGAGGTGGACTCATCTTGGGGTACCACCTAGCTAGGGAGTCGGGAGAGCATGGCTCGACTTCAACGAGATGGACCCATCTGAGGGTGCCACCTGGCGAAGGAGCAGAGGTAGGGCCACTCCGGTCGAGGTGGATCCTGCCTGGATCGATACCTGGCGAAGTGGCAGAGGTCAGCTCGACCTCAATTGAGGTGGACCCATCTAGGGGTGCCACCTGGCGAAGGAGCAGAGGCAGGGCCACTCCGACCGAGGTGGATCCTGCCTGGATCGACACCTGGCGGAGTGGCAGAAGCCAGCTTGACCTCGATCGAGGTGGACCCATCTGGGGGTGCCTCCTGGCGAGAGAGCAGGGAGCGCCTGGCTTGACCTCAGCGAGGTGGACCCATCTGGGGGTGCCACCTGGCAAAGGAGCAGAGGTAGGGCCACTCCGACCGAGATGGATCCCGCCTGGATCAACACCTGGAGGAGTGGCAGAGGCCAGCTCGACCTCAACCGAGGTAGACCCATCTGGTGGTGCCACCTGGCAAGGGAGCAGGGAGATCTTGGCTCGACTTCAGCGAGGTGGACCCATCTGTGGGTGCCACCTGGCGAAGGACCAGAGGCAGGGCCTCTCTGGCTGAGGTGGATCCTGCCTCGATCGACACCTGGTGGAGTGGTAGAGTCCAGCTCGACCTCGACCGAGTTGGACCCATCTGGGGGTGCCACCTGGCAAGGGAGCATGTAGAGTCTGGCTCGACTTCGATGAGGTGGACCCATCTAGGGGTGCCACCTGGCGAAGGAGCAGAGGCAGGGCCACTCCGACCGAGGTGGATCTTGCCTGGATCGACACCTAGCAGAGTGGAAGAGGCCAGCTCGACCTCGATCGAGGTGGACCCATCTAGGGATGCCACCTGGTGAGGGAGGAGGGAGAGCCTGGCTCGACTTCGACGAGGTGGACCCATCTGAGGGCACCACCTGGTGAAGGAGCAGAGGCATGGCCACTCCGGCTGAGGTGGATCCTGCCTGGATCAACACCAGGCAAAGTGGCAGAGGTGCCGAGCTCGGCCCCGAGGTCGGCTCTACTGCTGACCGAGCCACCTAGCAGGAGAGTCCGGAGATGGTGCCACACGGTGCTGTCTGGCATCTAGCTGGTCCTGATGCATGCTCTACGTCAACGATGTTGCCATATCAATTGGCTTTGCGACATATTTTCCAATAAAAAGATGGCAGGGCAAGGAATGGGTATCTGGTGGTTCGGTGGAGAGATTATTGTTTGGTGGGTTGAGTAGAAATAGGGGATGTCTTGGATAAGTTGGAGATTTCAGGAGATCTTAGTGAAGTAGTGAAGAAGGGGAATAAGAGAAAGAAGTAGAGAAGAAGAAGAGAAAGGGGAAGAAGAGATAGCCAGGAAGAGAGAAAGAAGAAGAGAGAAGAAGAAAGAGAATAGGGGAGAGGAGAACGGGAAAAATCCCAAAATACTTTTATTAACTACTTAATGACTTATTTTAATAACAAGACCTCTTTAAATAGACTTTAGTCTTCAATAAATTGGAGAACAACTCAACCAAAACTCTAGGACTTCAGACTAATCTGAATTAAGTAAACTAATCTGGTGAGTTGGGCATGCATCAAGATCCGTACTGAGCAATGTCATCATCATTTCCATGGGATGGAAAAAAGTCTACTTTATCGAGTCAGGCTCCATACTACTTTGAAAGTCTCAGACAATCTAAGAATCCTCTGACTCTGGCTTGCCTTACCAGAGAATCAAATAGCCATGATAGTCTCAACCTCTAGTGAACCTAATCTGCTTGTCCAGGATGCAATCGATCTTATCGTGCTATCTCTCAATTAGGCTTGTGGGCACTCAGGAAGAAGGTCACTCACAAAGAATGGTACAGGCTCAAATAGATCATTAGATATCAATGCTGATTCTTTATGTTCAATTAGATCTAATACATTGAAAGTTGAGCTAATTCCATAGCCAGATGGTAGTTCAATAATATGCGTATTAGGTTCAACTTTTTTAAAAATCTTGAATGGGCATGTTTCTCGGGATGTAGCTTTCAAATGGTTCCTAGTAGTAACCGCTCAGGTCTGATCCTAATTATGACATAATCATCCTTAGCAAAATTATTGACTTATCAATAAAAATATGCTAATTATTTATATTAATTTTATCATTAATCTTTTTATGCAGACTTCTAACAGGCTCTGTAAAGAATGATGCTAACTCTAATCTCTAACATGCACAAGTAATGGGGTGTATATTATTATTATTATTATTGAAGTCTAGTTTACCCTATAAGAGAGTATATCAAAAGCTTTAGTATCTACATCCGCTTCATACCTTATGACAAAGGTGTAGGCTTGAAGGAACTCAATCCACTTTTTAAGTTTTTGATTTAAATTCTTTTGAAAATTGAAAAACATGAAAGTCTTATGGTTCGAATACAAGAAAAATTTTCATGGAAGCAAATCATGCCTCCAAAACTTAAGGACTTGGACCACAACATAGAACTGTTTGGGACAAATATAGTTCAATAGACACTTATGCTTAAAAGAGATAAATGAAGTACTTATCCAGGCCATACTATATAGACTCGAGTGGTTCATAGATGCTAAATCTAGGTGCAAAACGATATCAGAGAAGATGTTATCAATATAGCTACCACTATCAATATTTTTCTTGCATATTTTATCATCTTGACTAACAAAGATATGAAGAACAGCAGTCTTGTTTCCATCTTTAGTCTCTTTGGGTTGGTTCAATACACATCTATCATCCTCTAGTTCTTGTTGTTCTTTAGGTGTAATGTTATCTGAATAGTGTCATAGTTATCTCATAGATATCTACTAATTCTGGATATGCTATATAGACTTTTTCTTCAGGATCATTTTTAAGATTTTTATTTTTAGACTTTCCTATGGGTAATGCTATAGATGGGCACTGACTAGCAGTATGGTTTAGTCCATTGCATAAAAAGCATTAAATTTTAGAACTGATTCTTTGGAAAGTCTCTTCTATGACTTCTTTTTCTTTAACAGCCTTCTTAGTTGACTGTATCATAGGTCTAAGAGGGGTATTCCTAATCTAGTTATTATTGGCTCGATTTTTTACTAAATTTTCTAACTTTACTTGGTTCTTTTGATGAATGCTAGTCAAATTATCAATTTTATCTATAAGGGTTTGAAGGGTTGTAGCAAATTGGTTGGGATCCATTTTGCAATATATAGAAGCTTTGTTTCGGTCTAGATTGATGGCCAAAAATAGATATCTTGGGGGAGTGTTTTCATGTATTTCAAAGCAAAGTCAGATTTCTCAATGAGTGGAGATTCCAACAGCCTAAAATTTAGATTTTTTGGATATTCCTAGATTAAGAATTGATTAATTTCTAAAGACTGCGTAGACTAAATTTTTAATAGAATTTTCAAGGTGTAGTGACCAATTTTTCAGAGAAATCTGGTATTAATCTATGATCTGATTTTAAAATTGTCAAACATAAATGTTTTCTTTATCGAATCTAGTTTTCAAATATTTAAATTTTACAATTTTTCGACAATCCTATTAATGGAAATCGATGAAAGAATAGGGATTATGCAGTTTTATAGGTTGCAGATTTCTACATATATAATCAGAAATTTCAGATCAAACTGGCATAAGTCCTAAAGCAGGTTCATAGATTTTCACACATGAAACTTTTTTAAATCAAGTATAGTTTCTATAGCCATCAAAGCCATCAATTTTATAATTTTTTGACACTTCTAGAAATGGGACTTAGAGTTTAAATAGAGATTATCCAAAACTATAGGTAGCAAAATTCTAAGAATAGATACTCAAAATCTAAAGTCTAAAATGGCATGAATTTGAAAGCAATCCCACAAATTCGCAAACATAGAAATGTTTGTTTTCGACTCTATTATTGAATAAAGTAATTTTTATGATGTTTAAAGTTTTCTATGGATGGGACTTCCTAAAATACAAAAGGGTATGTAGAGTATGCAGACTGCTGAATAAGGCTGAATATGAAAAAAAAAATCCTAATACAAGCTATGTAAATGCAATGCAAATATTCTTAACCTAACCTAAACTGCGCTTTAATACTGAAAAAAGTTGATGCGAGATAACCTGATCTAGGGATGCAAGAGATGAGACTAATGTGGATTCTATTTATTTTTTATTAAAAAATTATCAGCAAACTGAAACTATAACCAAAATTAGCTATTTCAATTTTTTTATGATTATGGAAAGGATTAAGCTATAATCAAATTTTTTAAAATAACTATAGGCATCAATAAAAAAATCATAAATCTTAAGAATAGGATTGTGAATAATTGAGAAACTACCCATAAGGTTAGGCTTAGCACAGGCAATTAATATATTAATCTAATAAAATTGACAAGCTATGCTTACTACCAATATTAATTAAATATATTTATTTTAAATAAAGGGAAGGTGCTCATAATATTGATCATGGTCGAATCTAGAAGAGAGGCATTTTCCAAGCCAGGTCACGATCCTGGTTGGATGCTAGCAGCGGCTAAATAGGGAGGTGCAGGTGAGTTTGCGGTCTCAGGTTCGTGGCGGCAGAGGACAAATAGCAGCGGATCGTCGAGAGGTTGAGGGCACCATTGATGGATCTGAGGGCTATGATGGATGGTGCTGAGAGAAGGTGCAGCATGGTGGAAAGATGATAGGGTAGGGCAGTAAGCATCTAGTGGTTCGATGGAAAGATTGTCTAGTGGGTTGAGTGGAAACAGGAAAAGTCTTGAAGAAGTTGGGGATTTCAGGAGATCTTAGTGAAGCAGAGAAGAAGGGGAATAAGAAAAAGAAGCAGGAGAAGAAGAAGAGAAAGGTGAAGAAGAGATAGTCGGGAGGAGAGAAAGAAGAAGAGAGAAGAAGAAAGAGTACAGGAGAGAGGAGAATGAGAAAAATCCCAAAATATTTTTATTGACTTCTCGATGGATTTATTTCAATAACAAGATCTCTTTAAATAGACTCTAATCTCCAATAAGTTGGAGACCAACTTAACCAAAACTTTAGAACTCCAAACTAATTTGAAATAAATAGACTAATCTAAAATAAATTTTAAAATAATCCAAGCTAATCCAATTCCATGCTTTGAGATCTATGCATGAGCTGGATATAAAATAATAAAAATAAAAATAAGCCCAATCTCCATATACCCAGGTAAAATAAAGAAATAAATATATATGTTTACTTAAAAAAAATTACTAGGCATGCATCAAGATCCATGCTAGATAATGTACTCATCGGAACATCTATCAGGCTACATCATAAGCCCCCATGGCCAATTAAAGAACTCATTCACGGTCTAGGTATCAATCGACAAATGATCCTGGTAAGCACCCAAGAAACTCCAATCTCTTTGAATATACTGTAAAATTAAAATTTAATAATAAATATGAACTTTATAATAATTAAATTTTAAATATATTAATATGAAGATATAGTACTTACATGTGGTTTTGAATGTTGATGAGCTTTCTATCCTCCAGCCGAGTTAGAGGTGCCACAACCTGAGCAGGTTCTCGACCATAGCATCGAATCTAAGATGAATTGGTTGCTACATCTTGTGACTGTGGAGTCACTAGTGATCCCATGTCCTCTGAACCTGATCGGAGATATCTAATATAAAGAATATTATATTAGATAATAAAATATAAAAGAATATATAAAATTTTAAATTTTATCATGTGGTGTAAGTAGTACAGACCATGCGAGCTAGCAGCATGATTGCTCTCTCCTCGAGAGCTCTCTCCTCAGCTAGTATGGTTTCAATCTCTAGAAAATATGATATATAATCTCTGAACATAAAAATAAATAGATTCATCGAATTATTATACAATTATGGTGGTAATGCAAGATTTAAAATAATTATAAAAAAAATAAGTGAAAAAAAATTAGAAGTTAGATATACTGAATTGGTCAATGAAAAGGTGTTTTTAATTATACTTCAGATACAGCATCCTCTACAACTCCATTATTCGACCGGCGATAGCAGTGCTATAATTATCACACCAACCATTTTTGATACCTTCCATTTCAAGGTGAGCGCATCCATCATCACATCTTGGTACCAAAGTAGTTTAGGGCCCCAGCTTGTACTCTACATAAAGATCTAAATCTCATATATATAGAACATGTATCTATGCACACCTAATTAATTAAATTAATATCTAACTAATTAAATAATTAAATAAATATATATCTAATTAATTAATTAAATTAATATCTAAATAATTAAATAAATAAATATTTAATCATCATATTAGTATGCTTGTGAATTCCTTTTTTGGGCCATCATAACTAGCTTGCTGTTGACTTCATTCATTATCGATATTCAAACTCTTTTTTCATCTTTATTTACATCATTTGCATTATGAACTAGCCTAATATTATTAAGTACAATCTCTGATCATAGATTAATTCATGTTTCAATGCATATGAACTGTTGACTTTGTTCAGTTCATATGCATTAAAACATTAATTAATCTATGATCAGAAATTGTCCTTGATGATATTAAGCCAATTCATGATCGTGCAAATAATATAACTAAAGGTGAAGAAAGTATTAGAATATCCATAGTAAATGAGTCAACAGTGACCTAGTTCCACTCAGCCCTTATGTGAATGATGCCTTGATTGCTATGCCACGTTTAATTTTAGTGACTGAGTTGTACTAGGCTTGGATGACTTAGCTTGGATCCGAGTCCAGTACAGAGTCCCGAGGGAGTTTACCCTAGAACTTCCCGAATTCGATTATCGAGTGAATAATCTACCTTTGAGTTGGCTTGGAATGTATGAGGATACATTCTAAGCAGGCTTGAGGCTTTCTGTTCCTTCCTTCCTCCTTGGTCTTACTAAATTTTATAATATTTTGTTGTGTATGACTCGGGAAGGCTTTTGGATGCCTTGAGATGCGGGGATGGCTAGTTACCTAGGATGCCGGCTGGGACCCGAGGCCTAAGCACATGAGGCATGCCCCAGTCCTAGTGTTTGCAATGCTGCACTATTGATGTCGCCAACCTTGAAGTCGCCATCCTTAAGGCCACCTCCTATGATAAGGTCCCTATCAACAACCGCCTCATAATCGAGGTTATCCTCCTTACCAAGTCCTCCCCTTTCATCACTACCGCCTGCATCCAGACCCTCTCTTGTTGGCTCTCTCGTACCAGCAACTGGGTTGTTACCTTCAAGTCCCTCATTATTGCCTTTCATGCCCTCCGTGACGTTGGCCTTAACTTTTGTTTTGGGTTCCTCTCTATACCCCCCCACGACGACTCCTCTTGGGACTTCACCACCTTCGTCCACACCTATGCCCTCTACCTTGATAGGCCTGCCTTGACTCCGCCCTCCTTGGCAAGCTTAGCAACCTCCACCACCGCCATGTAGCCTCTACCAACCGCATCACCAACATGAAGCTCCCTCTCATCCTTTGATCCTCGACCTGATTGGCCACTAGTAGTGCCTCCTCTTCATGAGATGGTAGGCTAGGTTCAAGTCTGGCCAATTTCTCGATCGGGTTCAGGCTGGGCCGAGCTAAAGGGTACCTGAGCTCTGCCTAAAAATTAAATGGGCTTTATTATTAGGCCTAAGACTTGAATCCAATTCCAGTCATATTTCGATGTCGAGACTTGAATCTTGTACATACAAGACATACATCTATGCACACCTAATTAATTATTTATGTAATTAAATTAATATCTAATTAATTAAATAAATAACTAATTACTTAATTAAATAACTAAATAAAATATATATATCTAATTAATTAAATAAATAACTAATTAATTGACTAAATAATTAATTAATTAATTAATTAATTAAACATACAAAAACTAACTTCTAATGATGGCTTTGGTGCCGTTGTCACCACCATCACTAATACTCACAATATAAGGCAAGGTAGACTATACTTACAATACAAAGTAGACCCATGGATGACGGGCCTTATGGATGGAGGATGATAGATCCGGCATAAAGGAGAGGGGAGCACCAGCATCAGGGAGCACCTGAGGGGGAGGAGGTATGGCAGCTAGCAAGAAGAGCATGGAGAGGGCACGGGAGTGTGGTGGTCAGTAAGGGGAGCACCGACGAGGGAGAGGGGAGCACTAATGAGGAAGGAGAAGCACTGGTGAGGGAGGGGGAGCACTAAGGTGTGGTGGTTAGCTGGGGGAGCATAAAGGGTGAGGCCGGGGGAGCGTGGTAGTCGACAAGAGAGCACTGGTGAGGGAGGGGGGGAGCACTAGCGAGGAAGGAGAAACATCGATGATGGAGGGGGAGCACAGGCGAGGGAGGATAAGCCCGACAAGGGAGGGGGGAACACTAGAGGTAGCGGCCAATGGGAGGAGCACCACGGGGTGTGGATGGGGGAGTGTGGTAGCCGGCAGGGAGAGCACTAACGAGGGAGCACCAACAAGGGAGGGCAAGGAAGGGGAGGCGGGAGGGGAGAAAGAAGTCATTTAGAATCTAATCAGGTCGGGGTGATAAAATGGGGGAGTATTGTCGATGACATTAGCGATGGTAGATTGTGCCATCGCTAATACATTAATTTTTATATTAGTGATGGACAAATACCATCGCTAATAAAAAAACTTACATCACTACTAATTATTTTTTAAAAAAATAAAAATTTGAAGTTTTAGTGATGACAATTACCATCGCTAAAAATTAAAAATTTATCACTAAGATTTTTTTAAATTTTAATTTTTTTTAAAGTTTTTAATGATGGCTTGTGCCATCACTAAAAGTTGATTTTCTATCGCTAATGGTCTTAGTGATGGAAAATTTTTTTTATCATTTTATGGTCAATAAAAATTGTTATTAGTAATGGCTAGTTAGCCATCACTAATACTAAATTTTCTTATAGTATTGAGGAGCTCTTTAGATCATTAATGATACATGAGCTGGTATGAAGTTGCATAATGAGGAGGAGGGCAGGAAGAAGAGGTCCATGGCCCTCAATCGGTTGCTTATGAAAAGCTTGAAGATTTTTCATTTGATGAATATAGGTTTTTGCATGGTACTCCCAAGCCTTGGAGAGACTTGGGAGGCCATGGCAGGGATGCTGGAGAAAATCTCTAGAGCTTGGGGGCATGTCCCAAGCGGATTCCTGGAGGTGTTCCAGGGATGCTCTTAAGTTTGAGTATTTTTTCATGTGACTTAGGGGGGAGTTTTTTTGAGATATTGTAATATAACCTAATTGGGTTATGGGGTTTGGGTCCAGGTTTGTTAAGTTGGTTAGGAGGTTAGCCAGTTGGTTGGTTGGTTAGTTGGTTGGCTCAACCACCCAGGATCCTAACCTAATTGTTGGTTATAACCAATTAGAAGCCTAACTACCTAGAGAGTTCTAACCAATTTGTTACTGGCCTAAGAATCCAAGTCCTAATCGCCCATGTGATTGAGTTCTAACAAACCAAGAAGTGGTTGAGCTCAAGAATTCAAGGAGTCAAGATGTCCAAAACCAAGAGGATTTCACTGCCTACTCTATTTAAGAAGGGGGGCATGCGATGGAAAAAACTAACTCCAGTTTGCATGAAGAAAGAAGGCCGTGGAGAGAGTGCCCCCCCTCTCGGGGGCATCCATGGTTTGAGGCTTGTGATCATGAGGCTTGGCTCATGGTCCAAGAAGAGCATGCAAGGATTCCTCACGGTCATGAGGAAGACCGTGAGGGGGAGGACTTGAGGATGCCCTTGAAAGCGTGGACCGTGGGAGACTCTCTTGGTTTTAGAGAAGGCCACGGTGATGGGCTGCAGAGAGGCACACATGAGGGACATATCATGTAGAGGGCTTGGTGCCATGGGGTGTTCCACGAGATTTGGGGAAGGGATGCACGTTGAGGTATTGTTCGTGCATGGCATACGTGGGTTCTTGGGAAGTGAGGCCTGCAAGAGAGAAGATGTGAAGGACAGTGAGAAGCTTCTGGGATTTCAGAAGGGGTGCCATATGTCTTATTTGTTGTAACAATGTTCTTCTTCAAAGGAATAAAGTAATCTCTTTTTTTTCTCCTATATTTATATCTTCATTGTTGCATGATATTGAATCCAAGAACATGTTGTTGGATTGTTCCTTCCACATTGCTTCTGCTGCATCCATTGCGTATAGGTGCTGATTCAGATCTCCCAACAATTGGTATCAGTGCCTAGGAATCTCCAACAACTGGTATCAGAGCTTGTTTGAGCCATTGTTCAAGTGGAAGAGGAGCGATATCAAAGCCGCTGGTTTGAAGGTGAAAGAGAAGGATTCAAGGAGTGCATCGAGGTAGGTGGAGTTGTACGTGGATATGGTATCTCGCATGGATGGAGAAAAGAAAAGCCCGGATTTCTTAGGTTCATCGGAGTACATCAGTAGAGACGATGCCAGGGGTAGCTCAGGGAGATAGGAGACAGTCTCAGGTAGCACCAAGGGTATCGGGCAGTTTGGAGTGTCCTGGTATGGCGGTATTGGCCTAGGGATGAAGACTGAAGCTGATGGAGATGGCAGCTCAGGAAGATCGGGGACAGGTCTCAGGGAGTGCCAGGGACATCATACAATCGAGAGACAGGCTGGGACATGATGCAGTAACCAGGTGGAGATTGTTGCTGTGTTCAGTCGCTGGGTTAGCAGAGTTGTTGGGATGAGCTCCTAGGTTTCGGAGGAGCCTACGGGAGGCAGTGTATCCAAAATGGTCTCGAAGAGGTTTGCGGGTTGCAAAGGGTCCGAGGAGGTAGCGACTAGATACGAGGTACATAGGCAGGCTCAGCAGGGCAGCATTGAGTGGCTGGCCTCGGAGTTTCTTTCTGTGGCATCAGTGAGACTTCAATTTCAGGTGGAGCACCAGGAAGAGGTGGCTTCACGGATGGAACATGATTCAACACGAGTTCAGAGCGGGAGGTGCAGGGATATTGGCCATATCCTAGCATGAGCGCCAGGGGTGTACTTAGCCAGGTAAAGCAGAGTATGCAGAGATTGGCATGGCTCTGAGAAGATGGTGTCATGTAGAGCTTTAGTTATAGCGAGTATCGGTTCAGGTTCGTTGTGTTCTCTCTAGGAAAGTCCAAGGAAAAGTTTGATGCAGCTGCCAGGCAAAAGGAAGGTTATAATCGTGGTGCAAGGATACAAGCAAGGGTCTTCAACTGTGGAGACGGTCATCCCAAAGGCCTCCAGGGCTAGCAGCAGCTGAAAGGTGTTGGTAGAGGCAAGGAGAGCCACACAAGGAGCTGTCAAGACATGCAATTACAGCAGGATTGTGCATGGAGGACATTGCCAAGTTTGCCAAGGCTTAGGGGCACCAAGATGGAGATTATAGGGTTTTGCATGGTGCTCCTAAGCTTTGGAGAGACTTGGAAGGCCATGACAGGGATGCTGGAGGTGATCCCTGGAGCTTGGGGGCGTGTCCCAAGCAGATTCCTAGAGGTATTCCAGGGATGCTCTAAGTTTGAGTGTTTTCTTATATGACTTAGGGGAGAGTTTTTTTGAGAGATTGTAACATAACCCAATTGGTTTATGGGGTTTGGGTCCAGGTTTGTTAAGTTGGTTAGGAGGTTAGCCAGTTGGTTGGTTGGTTGGCCCAACCATATAGGATCCTAACCTAATTAGTTGGTTGTAACCAATTGGAAGCCTAACTACCTAGAGAGTTTAACCAGTTTGTTATTGGCCCAAGAATCCAAGTCATAATCACCTATGTGATTGAATCCTAACAAACCAAGAAGTGGTTGAGCCCAAGAATTCAAGGAGTCAAAATGCCCAAGACCAAGAAGATTTCACCGTCCACTCTATTTAAGAAGTGGGGTGTGCGATGAAAAAAACTAACTCCGGTTTGCATGAAGAAAGAAGGCTGTGGAAGGAGTGCCCCCCCTCTGGGGGGCATCCACGGTTTGAGGCTTGTAATCATGAGGCTTAGCTCACGGTCCAAGAGGAGCACGCAAGGATTCCTCATGGTCATGAGGAAGACCGTGAGTGGGAGGACTTGAGGATGCCCTTGGGGGCGTGGATCATGGGAGACTCTCTTGGTTTTAGAGAAAGCCATGGTGATGGGCTACAGAGAGGCGCACGTGAGGGACGTATCATGTGGAGGACTTGGTACGTAGGATGTTCCACGGGGTTTGGAGAAGGGATGCATATTGAAGTATTGTCCGTACGTGGCGTACGTGGGTTCTTGGGGCATAAGGTTTGCAAGAGAGAAGACGTGCGGGACGGCGAGAAGCTTCTGGGATTTCAGAAGGGGTGCCGTGTGTCTTGTTTGTTGTAACAAGGTTCTTCTCAAAAGGAATAAAGTAATCTCTCTTTTTTCTCCTACATTTATTTCTCCATTGTTGCATGATATTAAATCGAAGAACAGGTTGTTGGATTGTATCCTTCCATGTTGCTTCTACTACATCCGCTACGTATAGGTGCTGATCCGGATCTCCCAACAATTGGTATCAATGCTTAGAATTTCCCAACAATGAAGAGTTGGGAGGTGAAGATATGGCCTTAGTGATTAGAAGACTTAGAATATTCATGGGTAAAAGAAAAGTTGGATATAGAGAGGAAATTTGGCAAAGGGGAGCCAAGCAAGGAAAAGAAGAAGGAAAAAGAAAAAGATCAACCTATTTATTATAAATGCAAAAAACTGGATCATTTTAGATCGGATTGTCCTAACTTGAAAAATGAAAAAGCACTATGAAAAAGCAAAAAAAAAAAGCAATGGTTGCTACTTGGAGTAATAATGAAGATACTAGCTCCAATAAAGAAAAAAAAAGAAAAGCAATAAAGTTATGCCTCAGAGCTTTGGAGGATGAGATAAATTCTAAACCCAATTTAGAATTCATTTTTGATGAGTTATATACTGTATTTTATGATGTGCTCACTAAATTTAAGAAACTTGGTTTGAAAAACATGACTATTAAGCAAGCAAATGATTTTCTAGTAAATGAAAAAGATAAAGTTTTGAAGAAAAATGAAGTTTTATAAAATGAGATAGATGGAATTCATCAAAGAAATAAAGTTTTAGATAAAGAAAAGGATAAAAGTTTACAAAGATACAATATTTTAGAACAAGAAACTGAAACTTTGCAAAAAGAAGTTAATAGATTAAAGCCGTTAGTCGATAAATTAACTCTTAGCTCCAACAAATTGAATTGATTCTTAACAACCAAAAGGAAGCATTTGACAAAGCAAGAATTTGTTTTAATTTCTTCAACAAACAAAGATTTTTGGAAAGTTCTTCAACCTCTACTTCTTATCAAAAGTCAAATATTGTTTATTATTATTGTAAAAAGGTTGGCCATAAAGCTTATACTTGCAATTTTAACAGAAAAAATGAGAATATAGTGAAAAGGATTTGGGTTCCCAAAGGAACCATTGTTGCTAACCTCAAAGAATCCAAGAAAGCTTGGCTATCTCAAAACATTACTTGATTATTTTGCAGGAGTGTCTTGTAGCCAATAGATCAAAATGAAGATAGTATTTGCATAGTAGCTATTCAAGACATATGACAGGTGACAAAGATTAATTTTTTATCCTTGAAATGAAAGAAAGAGGTGTTGTAAGTTTTGGAGATGATGGTAAAGAAAAAAATATTAGAATTAATAAAATCAAAGTTACTCCTTTAATTTTTATTGAAAATATTTTGATAGTGGATAATTTTAATTATAACTTGTTAAGTATTAGTTAATTATGTGATAAAAGTTTCAAAGCCATTTTTGAATCTTCCATGCATATAGTGTCTAGTTCCTTCGGTACAAATATTAAATTCATTAGATATAAACTTAGTAATATTTATATAGTAGATTTGAATGATCTAGCTATGAAAAGTAGTACAAGTTTAGTTACTACGAATGCTAGGATCAAAAAAACTAGTTAGTTATCATACCGTAGATTAGAACATACTAGCATGAATACCATTTTAAAATTGATTTCAAAAGACCTAGCTAAAGGACTATCTAAAATGAATTTTGAAAAGGACCATATTTATGATGCATGTCAATATGGAAAATGAAGGGGATCTTTCAAACTCAAAAAAGTAGTTTCAACTTTTCAACTTTTAGACCTTTGGAACTATTTTACATAGACCTATTTGGACCTACTATGACTACAAACTTGGAAAGAAAGAAATATGAACTTGTAATAGTAGATGATTTCTTAAGATTTACTTGGATTTTATTTTTGATGTACAAAGACGAGACATTTATTTTTAAAAAAAAATCATAAAAAAGTTTTGAATCAAAAAAAAATTATCCATTGTATCAATTTAGAATGATCATTAAACTAAATTTGAAAATCAAAATTTTGAAAACTTTTACAATGAGAATGGAATTAAGTATTATTTTTCATTACCAAAACACCATAACAAAATATATTATTAAGAAAAAAATAAAACTTTGGAAGAAATGACTCGAACCATATTGTGCGAAGACAATCTTCTAAAATATATTTAGATGCATGCTATATTTTAAATCATATTCTAATCCATCCAATTTTGAAAAAAAATCTTCTATAAACTTTGGAATGATAAAAATCAAATATTAACTATTTTTATATTTTTGGTTGCCGATGTTTTATTCTAAATAATGATAAAGATAATTTATGAAAGTTTGATATCAAGTCAGATGAGAATATTTTTCTAGGATACTTTATATCTAGCAAGGTTTATAGAGTCTTTAACAAATGAATATTGGTTATTGAAGAGTCTATATATATAATTTTTTATGAAACTAACCTCTCACCTTCTAGAAAGGAAGATTTTGTTGATAATGATCTAGGAACCTTGAACAACGAAATGAAAGAGCTTAGTTTGAAAGATTAGCCTAATGAAGAAAGAGAAGAGATCAACAATAATAAGAAACATAATGATTTGTCTAAGAAATGGAGGTATGCACATAATCATCCTAAATATCTTATAATTGGTAATTCTTTACAAGGTATTAGAACAAGAGTATCATTTAGAGATACTTTTGATTACTTAGTATTTGTCTCTTAATTTGAACTTAATTATATAGAAGAAGCTAAAAATGATCATGACTGGATGCTAGCTATGCAAGAGGAGTTAAATCAATTTAAAAGAAATAATATTTGGACATTAGTTAGTAGACATGTTGAACCTTCTGTTATTGGTACTAAATGGATTTTTAGAAACAAGCTAGATGAAAAAGATAATGCAGTTAGAAAAAAAGCAAGATTAATGCTAAGGAGTATAATTAAGAAGAAAGAATAGATTTTGATGAAACTTATACTCCTATTGCTAGATTAGAAGTTATTAGATTACTGCTTGCATTTACTTGTTAAACTTTTTTTAAATAGATGTAAAAAGTACTTTCTTAAATGGTTATATTTTTGAAAAAGTTTTTGTAAAGTAACCACCTGGATTTAAAAGCCATATCCTTCCAAATCATGTTTTCAAACTCAACAAAGCATTATATAATTTAAAATAAGTATCTAGAATATAATATAAATGACTTAGCAAATTTCTGCTTGAAAATGGTTTTACTAGAGATTGTATAGATACTACTTTATTTTAAAAGAGAAAAGAAGATAATCCCTTAGTAGTACAAATATATATAGATGAAATCATTTTTGGTGCTATTAATGAAGAACTTTATCAAGAGTTTGCTGAGCTTATATAGGGTGAGTTTGAAATAAGCTTGATAAGTAAGCTAACTTTCTTCTTTGGACTTCAAATCAAACAAACAAAGGAAGGTATTTTCATCAACCAAACCAAGTATATCAAAGAATTTTCAAAAAATTTTGGATGGACAGTACAAAGGAGATTGGCATACTTATGAGTTCCACTTACAGACTTGACAAGGATGAAAATAGTAATCGTATAGATCAAAAGCTTTACGAGGTATGATTAGAACCTTACTATACTTGACTATTAGTTGGCCTGCTATTTTGTTTAATATTTGCATATGCACTAGATTTTAATCTAATCCTAATTAAAGAATCTTATATATTAGCTATTAAAAGAATTATAAGATACTTAAAAAAACTTCAAACTTAGGCCTATGGTATTCAAAACACTCATCCATTAATTCAATTGGTTATTCTGATGCTGATTATGGTAAATACAAAATTGATAGAAAGAGCACTAGTGGCACATATCAATTTTTTGGATTGAACTTAATCTCATGACATAGCAAGAAACAAAAATTATATCCTTATTATTATTGAAGCTGAATATATTGCTGCAAGAATTTGTTGTACTCAAGTATTTTAGATAAAGTAATAACTTGAAAATTTTGGTATTAAATAAAGCAAAATTCTTATCATATATAACAATACAAGTGTTATAAATTTAACTAAAAATCCAATTCAGCATTTAAGAACCAAACATATAAAAATTAGACTTCATTTTATTAGAGATCATGTTTAAAACAATGATATTGTATTTGAATTTGTTAATACTGATAAATAATTAGCTGATATATTTACTAAACCTTTAAGTAAAGATATATTTTCAATGATTTGAGATTAATTAGATTTCTGTGATCCTTTCTAGTAGTTCATTCTTGAAAATCTATTAAGTTAGTCTAAAATTTCTCTTGAGTTGATTCTCACCTTCTCTATCTATTAAAATCAAATCCTTTCCTCTTTAGATGTCTAGATGTAGCCCATTTTGATCCAAACATTTTTTGGCTGAAATTTCTTAATTTTCAAAACTTTCTATTGGGAAGAGCCGACTCATGTGAATCCCTTACCTGCGAGAGCTGACTGATGGAGTCGGGATCCTATTTTTTAATAAGGCTCGGAACTTTATCTTTTTACTTTCACCATTCAAACCCTCTGAGCCAACCCACCTTTTTCCTATTCCAAACCATCCAAAAGCCCTAAAGATCCATTCCTTGCCCCATTATCTATGTTTTTCAAAGAAATTTATCAAGATGGGACCCTAGAAAGCCATTGTTTCCAAAAGAAAATAATCCACTATAGATTCTTCAATGGAAAGGAGGATAAAGTAAAGGAATGGCCAGCAATTAACCCCTCGACGTGCAAGATCTCAGCCAAACCCTCATGTCTCTATGGTAAATTATTCGGTTACCATAGGTAGGAAGGTAAATTTGAGTTTTTACAAAAAAGCACTTTCAAGTTGGTGATTAGATTAGAAATTAAGGTTGGAGAAATTTTATCTTTAAATATACCCATTTATCCTAAGTTTGTGAAAGAGTTTTTTGAAAACTTGAGGATTGGAACTTGTTCTTTGGATTATAAAGTTAAGGATACCCTAATTGTTATTGATAAAAGAAGATTGGGAAGTATCCTTAAGATGCCAGATCTAGTGTTTGTTTACTTACCTTGAAGAAGAAAGAAGATGGATTGAAAGTAGTTTTAGAGAGAGATGAAGTGAAAGACCTAAGAAATCTTCAAGCTAATAAGTTATCTATTGAAATGACTTAGCTACACGATATAGTTAGCCAAATTTTCTTCATTAAGACCGGTAGATTTGATTATGTAACTGAGAAAGATATTGTATTTATGTGTTACTTGATTCAAGGCAAGCCCATTAACCTACCTTTCTTGATGATGGGACAAATCAAAGAAGCTACAAAGAAATCTAGAGCTTGCTTACCCTATGGAATGGTCTTTACCCTCATATTTACTGAGTTTGGAGTTGATGTTGAAGGGGAGGATGCCAAGAGACTTTTATATATTGATCATTATAGTGATAGATCCCTTCATAGGATGTGGGATATAGAAAAGTTGATGACAGATGGGTGTGCAGTGTTTCAGATCAAGAACCTACCGTTGATGACCATGATGATGATGATGTTGATGATGATGAGGATGATGAGGGAGAAGCTTCTCACTCACCACCACTAGCCATACTTTCTATATCAGAGGTCCCTTCTTCAGGTACATCTTTTACTACAGGACCTTTAACTTAAGCAGTTACTCCACCAGGAAGTCCACGGACTCCACCTCTAGTCTTTGCATAGATCACAGGGTGGACATCTGACATTACGAACATGGTCACTCGATGGATTGGCACTTTTTTCATTGGCCTAAGAGATGATATCATAAGGAGATAGGACGAGCTTTGAGCTTCAGTTTAGCGATCCTATAATGAGCTATGGCAGGATTTGAGGGAGTTGACATTGAGAGTTCAAGTCATTGAGAAAGTCCAAGGTCAGTAGGAAGGACCATTGGATGTATCGAGATTGAAGGAGTAGACTACCAGGCTATCCAAGAGGATCGAGGACTATATTTTTTTCTTATCTGAGGGCCATAGCACTATTATTTAGGGGATTGGATGTATTGAGTATGATATCAGGGATCTTATCTCTCGAGCTTCTATATTAACATAATATGTACCTCCTAGTCGACCACTAGTTTTCTCAATACCATTGTTTAGCTCTACAATGCACCCAAGCACTAGTTTTCCATCTAGGCTACCATCCAGGACTTGCTCTAGGGGTCCATCATCTTCTTCATCCGATCCAGACATAGAGTTCGCAAATGATTAGGACTCCATGTTATTCTATGTAGCCTAGTACTAGTAGGATCTTTTTATCTTTGATTTTATTTAGAAGTAATATAATGACTTGTGTATATTGTACTGAAGTCACTTTTTGATTGTAATGAAATAGACTTTGATGAATTATGAGTAATGATTGTATAATGCATGCCACATCTCTTAATGAGTGATGACCAATTACAACAAAAATGGGGGAAAGAATGATATATTTCTTTGAATGTTACACTTAATGATGTACATTTCTTTGAACAGAAATTTATTTGCTGATAACAAAAAGAGGGAGAAAGAATAGAGACCGAAAAGAAAAAGAGGAATTAAAGAAGGAATAAAGTAAGATGTTAAAAAGAAGATTTTTTTAAAAAAAGAGAGAAGTGCAAAAGAAAATTACAATTAAGGGAGAGCTTTGTACACAATTTTGACAATTTTGATATACCTCTAATATATATATATATATATATATACATATTTTGCTATGATACAAATATATATATATATATACACTTTGCTCTGATACATATAAAATTCTCCGATACACATACATGTTATACCGTATATCTGAGAGGCATAAAACTTATATTGTAAAGTTTTTTTTAATCTCCATGTTTAATATTTTGTCATCATAAAAAAGAAGAAGATTGCTGGTCCTAGAAACAATTTTGATAGTTACAAAATATTGGACATAGAAAAGTATATTAATACTTTTGAATTTGTTTAAGAATGTTTTTGTAGAGAGTAATTATTTATAAAGATAATTATATTGGCATTGGAAGATTTGAGTTCAAAAGAATATTATTTGAAGAGAAGTAGATGTTATAATTCAAGTTTGAATTGAAGAGTTAACTCAGGCAAGTGAAAAGCTGACTCTGGTATATTTTAGAAATGGTACAAAGTTTTAGCACGCAGACAAGTCGACTCCTATGAGGATGATCCAACTTTCTTTGGGCAAACAGATGAATGATGTCTGTCTCAGGCAGGCGAGTCGACTCTTGTGAAGAAGAGCCGACTCTTTCAGGAAAAAATAGAAGGTTGAAAATCTAGACTACTTAAACAAGTCGACTCTTAGATAGTGAACAACTCTCTTAGTGGATACAAAATGATAGTTTTTTCTAGATAGGCAAACAAGCTAACTCTTGAAGTAGAAGAGCTGACTATCTTAGAGAACATAGAAGACTGATTTTCTGAAATTCTATAGATGAGCCAATTCCTGACTAGACGAGCCAACTTATGACCTTCTGATAGGCCCTAATAGCTAGTTCTATAGATTTCTAGAATTCACTCAAAGGTAATTCTAATAGCTATTTTTTGAATTCCAACCACTAGAAATGCTCAAAAGAGTCTCTAAACTTATGAAAACTCTAGGAAAAGTATGTAAACCAAAGGATAAGTTTAATGAGAGATTAAGAAGCATTCATTGAAAAACTTAAAAAAAAGTGTGAGCTTTCATTGATATTCAAGAGAACTCAACCATTTTCCTATCTACTTCTCTTGAAGCATTAAGTAATTAGAAGAGCATTCAAAAGCATTCATTGAAGCATTCAAGTAAACATTTGTCAAGTTTCAATGGCAACAACTTACTCTCAAGGAGTTTGTCTTTTTGTTTGCTATTTTCTTATTACAAGTTTCAATGAGATCTAAACTTGAAGATTTGTTGTATAGGTTTTGATTAGCTGGCCTATGAAAGCCAATTAGATTGTTTGTGAGCTTGTATAAAATAAACATATTTGAATTGTGAGCCCAAGAAGACAATCTAGCTGTATTCTTGGAGAATATGCTGAAAAATTCTTAACTGGAGCTTAGAGAGTGAATGTTGGTGCTTGGGATATACCGAACTACTATAAGCTTTGATTGTTTATGTGTATGTTCTTATATTTTTTATATTTTATATCTAACTTAGCTCACACAATACTTGGCTAATTTACTTGAAATTTTCAAAGGTGTACATACTTATTTAAGTTTTTAAAAATCCAATTCACTCCCCTCTTGGATTATCTAGCTGGAAGTAGAAAAGGTGTTTAACTTTTAGGTTTATTCTTTAAGATTAATTCAATGAAAATATGACAAACTATGAAATTCATCTTATATGATATTTTGTAGTACCCATCCCATATGATTTTTGTTCATATTATATTGGGAATTCTAACAAAGCTCCTTCTTTTAATGAAAGTACTTTGCTTCATATATGCATTCAATTTTTTTGATTCAAATCAAATTAAAATTTTTAAAAAATAATTTTATAAATTTATTATATACAAAATTAAAAATTAAATCAAAATAGTTTGAAATTGAACAAATCAAATCAAAATATTTTTTATTCAGTTCGATTCGGTTATTTAATTTTGGATTTCTTTATGCTAGACTTTTGACTTTAATTTGGACTTATGAAATTTGTTAATAATTTTATTATTTGGATTACAGAACTGTACTTAAAGTTTGTATTGTTATTCAAATCTAAATTAATAACAAACTATTCAAAAAAACTAATTTAATAAGATTATCTCAAATTCTTTGCAATCATCAGTAAGATATTTATCATAAATTTAGAAAGGATAAAAATAGATTTTTATTATATTTTATAATTTTAATTTGTAATTAATTAAAATTATTAAATTAAATATCAAAGATGAAACTAATTAAAATATTTTTGGTTTAGTTTTAAACTGAAACCAATATTTTTAGAAGAAAAAATTGTATTAAATACCAAAATAATTAATAGTTTGGTTTGATTTTTAGTTAAACGAATCATTTGCACACCTCTCCTTCTACCCATCTAATCTATAGATAAATATTAATGGAGAGTGTATCCAAATTGGTATGAAAAAAATAACAAAAAACATACTAAAAAATAATAAAAAAAGATTGACAAATGGATGGGAATGCCCTTATTGTTCTGAGTTAATAAAGGATAAATTATATTGCCAAGACGGTAGCCCAACTGGTTGGGGTCTTATCTCATAACCAATTGGTCACGGGTTCGAGACGTGACTTTGCAGAATATTCGATTAAATTCATGGGATAACCCGTGACGGTTGGATGAGTGAGAGGCTAGCTGGTACCTTGGTGGTGTTGGATTAATGTACTCATCCTTGGATGGGAAAAGATTGATTAAATTCATGGAATAACCCGTGACGGTTGGATGAGTGAGAGGCTAGCTGGTACCTTGGTGGTGTTGGATTAATGTACTCATCCTTGGATGGGAAAAGATTGGACGAGTGTGGATCCTTCTTCTTTTCTGTTATGATTAGTTGACATCTTGGTAGTGCCGGATTAATGTACTCATCCTTGAATAGGAAAAAGTTACTAAAATTTAGTGTCTTGAATCAAATATTTCCCGACGAGATGAATCAAATATTTCCGGACGAGATGGAGACGTACGGGATAGCTACACCGGATTTATCCTCCCATCCCTTTTACTTACTTAAAAACAAAAAAAAAAAGACATATTGTAAAGCCCAGGCTCGGTCTACTAGATGAACCGGACTTGGTCCAAAAATCAGCCCAATTTTATTTTGGGCCTGCTGGCATGACCCCATGTATGGTGAGAACAGGACTCAGACCGGGAGTCCTTCCTCGAGTCTTGTGGGCAAGGGGCTCATCAGTGCCAAACTTTGTCTCTTGTTTTTGGCTATTAAAAGAGACATGTCTCCTCTTATCTGCCAGCCCTCTTGGAAATCTCATTTGAGCCTTTTTTTCAATGAGGATTGCATGGAGATTTCACCGTTGGATTGTTTTTGTGAGACCTTGCCGGAGTTGAGGCAACGGTCTAACATCGTCTTTTCCTTGATTGAAGCCGGCAAGTTACCGGAGTTGATACAGAATAGGATCTCCCATGCTCTGTTTTCCCGTTCATAAGGTAGGAGGATTTGTTCCACATTACTCATGCTGAAATATTTGAGACCTTCAGCCGTAGGGAAATTTTAAGAGCACCCACCAGTTCTGGTAATTGTAAGGGGCCTGGAACTCCATGGATATCGCTTGTAACCCACATGGTATGAATTGAATTGAGTTTTGAAGCTCTTTTTGAATATTTTTATTTTTTTATTTGACATTGACTTAGTACAGTTCAATTTATTTTTTTGATAAACCAAAAGGGGAGGGGGGGGGGGTAAGACCCCGGGGCAAAGTTCGATACACGGCGCATATTATTTTTCGCAGCCATTTTCCATCCTGACTGTCACCGGTGACAGGTGAGTGAACGGGATTTTACATATAGAACGGGATTTTATATATATATATCCCTTACTTTTTCATATATATATCCGGTGAACGGGATTTTACATATATATATCCGATGAACAGGATTTTACATATATATATATATATATATATATATATATATATATATATATATATATATTTTATTTCTTTTATCAAAATGCACTGAACAGGATTTTACATATATATATATATATATATATATATATATATATATGATTCGAACCTCGCCCTCTCGCTTGTGATCAAAATCCACTATCACCGGTGCCATTTACCAGTGGTGTGCTGTTCAATTTATTAATAGTCTTTGTGCAAGTTAAAGAATTTTTTTTTCTTTCCTTTCCTTTTTTTTATTTTTTTTCTTTTCAGTGATAACTCCAAAAAGCCCTATGTAAAGCCAATGCTCAGTCAATAGAAAGCCAAGTGAAAGTTGATGCCATGGGAGGGCAGTAGCCCTATGGACTATGAATTGGATAGCCAACTATGCCATCGAGCATGTTTTCCTACCTAGCATGGTAGTATATGATAAGATACCCCATTTTCTTTGATCTTGCTGTAACTCATGCAATGACCAATGAGGCAGCCGTGTCAATATGGATTCATCCTAAAGAAGAAAGATCACACATACAAAAAAAAGAAAAAAAAATGTTGTCATTGTCAAACCACCCTCGCTTCTTTCACCTCAGTTCAAATGATAGATATTGCACCGCTAAGACGGTAGCCTGGTTGGTAGAGACTTTGCCTTACTACCAATCGATCGCATGTTCGAGACATAAATTCGTGGATGACTCGATTAAATCCAAGAATTTTTCTGGGACCCATGACCACTAGTACGAGTGAGAGATCAGAATTTTTCTCTTTATCCCCGTTCTATTAGCTAGCGCATTAGTAGTGTCAAGTTAATGTATTCACCTTTAGATGAGGAAAGGTTGTGAAAATCTGAACGTCTTGAATCAAATATTATCTGGTGGGATAGGGATCTGTGAGGATAGCTACACCGGGATTTATCTCTCCCATTCCTTTTGTTGAATTAAAAAAAAAAAAAAAATGTTGCTAATTTGGAGGTATACTTTTTTTTTGGTAAGATAATTTGGAGGTATACAAGAAAGACTTTTACAACTAGTATCCTCCTGAAATAATTTTTGTACCTGTGGATTCTACATTTTCATTACTATCACAAGATTGATTAATATTATACTACAAATGCAATTCCAGCTAATTTTCTCCTTAAAAAAAAAAAATCAAAAAGATGTTCCACCATTGATGTAGGAATCTAGTGCATCAATATCCTACAATTATGGTTCTATCTCGCCCCCTTCTTTTTTTTTTTTTCCTCTGTTGAGATGGCTATAAATAATCAGCCCCGGAATAAACACATCCACCATAATATGCAATCAAAGGAAGACAAAGTTGGTTGGGAACAGAGGAAACTGACTCTGCCTCTCTATGTCAATCAAGATTAGCTTATGTTGGATTAGTTATGAAGTTGCCCACAAAATAGCAATAAATTCTGTGCTTTAAAAAAAATAAATAATTAGTTCTCAATATTTAGAATCCCCATCAAAAACTTGCTAGATAAACCAACCTAACGTGAGTCAACCAAATTTGGATTATTTTTTAAACTTGAGAACCAAAAACTTTGGAAAAATAAATTATTTTTTATCCAAATTGATTGTTAAGTCTTGGTGGTGCTATTGAACAATTCAATTGTAGAAAAACCTAACCTGTCCTTATCGATATTGGGTTGGTTTACATCAATTCTTTGTTAACAAAATATTTAAAAATGATGATTATTTGGTTATAAATAGTTCTCAATTTTTCTATTGTAATCAATTCAATTGCTTCTGACCTAAGCTGATTAATATTGACCGAGTAACTGATTAACCCTAAAAAAAATTTAAGAAAAGTAGCATAAATTCAAGCTGATTTTCTATTAATCCTGATATATTGTCATTTATTGGAGATGCAATCAAGCCAGTCAATAGAGGAACCAATGTTACCCAACCCAGTCAAACATAATCGAAAATATCATAGCTAATCTCGGAGATCAAAAATACCATAGCTAATCAAGAATCATCATTTATAATTATTACATTTTATAATAATAAAGTAATACATCGCAATAATATATTAGCATGAACTGTTCACTATAACCAATAAATCTATAGACATGGAATTTTAGTAAAACTTAGCAAAGATGTTACCATAAATACTTTGAAGTAATTCTAAGAAATGCAACTGTTGTGATATGCCGGCACAGTAAAGGCTAATTATCGATTTGGCGGCTCAATCAAGTTCCTTCTGAATTAGTCATCTAAATCGAAGTGCCCGGAGGAAGCTACGTGGGTAGATGAAGCAACGACCCCGCATCGTTGTCCTGGTCATATCGTGGGGTTAGTCTTCGTCTTAGCTGAAGGCATTGGTCTCGAAGAGTATCTCCAATCCAGAACCCATTCGGCTACTGACCAGCCTCCTTCACATCAGCCGAAGAAGGCCGATCTAAAGAAGACTAGTCCAAAGGTGACACCAGCTTCGTCCCACAACCCACTCCGAGGGAAAAAGCTTTGATACAAATGATAAAAGTGTCTTCGGCTTACTCTTGAGAGGGCCAGAAGCATTCCATCGATTCAACATCGGTTCCTCCTGAAAAAGTGGTCCAGAAACGAATCTCTGGTTGATCTCAAATCTTCGAACGTGGATACGGTTATTACAATTAACCGCGTGGCCACTATCTCCAACCTCAACCATATCGGAGTTGCCATGTGGCCACTAACTCCAATTCCAACAATTCCGGACTAGCCAGAATCAATTGGCAACCACTTATGGTTATGAAGGGGTAAAGTTATTTAACCCCATCCTAACCATAGGTGACGAAGCCTAACTACACACTGGCATGACAACCACTATAAATACTAGTAAAATGGGATACTTAAGGTAAGCCTAGAAAAAGCAAAGAAAAGCTAAGCCAAGACACTCTCTAGGAACACTTTCACTATCTTTCTTCCTCCTCAGAAAGCTCTCCATTCTGTTGCTGGAACCTCTTTCTAACTTAGGCATCGAAGTATCCCCCACCGGAAAAAACTCAGTCAGGGACCTATTTTATAAGTATCCAGGGGAGCGAACCGGCAATCCAGCGACTTTACCAGGTCGGCGAGGGTTCTACGCCAAAAGATTGGCATGCTAGGAAGGGGGAGATCTGAGAGTAGTAGTTTAGATCTAGCATCTACTGGTAACTCCCCTCCTTGGAAAAGGAGAGTGAGAAGAGACCATGATGGCAAAAGAAAGAACTCAAAATGCTTTGACAAGCAGGGGTCATCCTCCCTTGCAGAGGAACGATCCCCCGGTGGAGAATAATGTCCCACCTCCCACACATTATGGGACAACAGCAGTTCGAAGCACTTTTGAACCGAGTTGATGCTCTTACAATCATGGTTCAGAATTTTCAGGATACAGCCTTCCAGGTGGGGCATCCGCCAGCCACCTCCAGGCACAATCATCGATCCCGAGGGAAGGAAGACCAACGTCATGGGTCTACCCAACTTTTCCCCCATCATCAGCTTTCTCTCGAAGGCCGAAATTCTCGGCATCCGAAGCCGACCAATGGCCTGCGGATGGGAAAGAGATCTAAACGATCTCTCTCCATCTCCTCCAAAGACTACTCTCGAAAGGGATGTGCCGAAAGAAACCCGCCTCAATTACGAAGAAAAGTTCAAGACCCTCGAATCACAGATTACGAGGCTTCATGATCAAAAGAGGGACGGCGAGTTCGTGGCTTACGATTCACGCCTCCCATTCACTCCTCGCATTATGACCAAAATTATCTCTCGGCACTTTAAGGTCCCTCAAATGGAACCTTATAATGGGACCACTGACCCGCTTGATCATCTGGGCAGCTTCAAATCCTACATGATGATTCAAGGGGCCTCCGATGCATTGCACTGCCTCGCTTTTCTTTCTACTCTAAAGAAAGCAGCTCAAATATGGTATTTGAGCATATGCTCAGGTACCATCGATTCCTTTTCTAAATTGGAAAAACTGTTTGTCTTGTATTTCAGGACTTGTCGGAAGATGTCCTGGAACATGGACACTCTATTCCTCCTTCACCAGAATGAAGGAGAGAGCCTTCGAGATTATATCACTAGATTCAATTTGGCTACTCTCGAGATCCCAGATCTTAACGAGTACGTAGCCATGTATACTCTAAAGAAAGGGCTCTGGTCATCTAGACTCACTTTTTTCTTAGATAAAAGATTTCCAACAAGCTACGCTGAGCTCCTATCAAGAGCTCAGAAATATGAAGATGCCGAAGAGCAAGCGGCAAATCGACGAATAACTAAAGGGAGATCTATCCAGAAGAAGAAAAATAACAAGGGGTCGAACCTCCTGCACCCACCAACAATGACAACTCTACCCAATGATGTAGTCCCAAGCCCAGAACATCGGGCCCTCAATCTCCCAAGGGAGAGGATCTTGATGGAGATAGAAAAAGAAAGCTATCTTCAATGGCCATGCCCCATGAGAACGTCCTCTTATGCGAGGAACAGAAACAGATTTTGCAGATTCCACAGGGATCACGGTCACAACACCGAAGACTGCATCCAACTTAAGGATGTTATTGAAGACCTGATCAAGAGGGGCTATTTAGGAAAATACATTGGTCGCCCAGAATCTCGGCTTGAGGCCACGACCCCTCAGAGGGTCCCAATCTCGGCTTGAGGCCACGGCCCCTCAGAGGGTCCTTGAAGAAGCTGAACTACCTAATCAGAGACCTACTGATGGAAGGGTGGGAATGCTGCACTGGCAAACCAACTAGAAGAGAGTCGAAGACGATGTTCCAAAATGGCTTAAGAATAACAATTCCATACTCTTCTCCGATGACGACCTTATGGGAGTTTAGCTCCCATACAATGATCCTGTTGTATCTCGGCCATTTTGGCCAATTACGTTGTAAGATGCATTTTAATTGATAATGGAAGCTTTGCGAACGTGTTACTTTACGATACGTTCTCTATAATGAGTTTACCCAGAAACAAGCTATAGAGGTCCCCTATGCCGCTGACTGGGTTCAGAGGCAATCAAGTTGATGTCGAGGGTGAAATAATGTTGCCCGTGACCCTTGGAACCGAACCTCAACAACAGACGCTCCCCATCAATTTCATAGTAGTCCGAACCCCTTCGGCTTATAATGTAATTTTGGGACGGCCCATCTTAAATAAATTTCGGGCTATAGTATCAACTTATTACCTCCTGGTATGTTTCCCCACCAGGAGTGGAGTCAAGAAAGCGAAAGGAGACTAAAGAATTACACAATAATGTCTGATGATACAAGATAGACAATCAGTTGATCCCACAACTTTGGACCAATTAGACCCGAGGGACCCAGCTAAAGACTACAGCAAGCTGATGGAGAAAACTGTTTCGGTACAATTAACCGAAGAAGACCCCACCAAAATTATGCGGATTGGAAGTTTGCTTGATGAAGAAACAAAGACAATGTTGATTCACTTTCTTAAGGATAATGCCGATGTCTTTGCCTGATCAGCTTCGGACATGCCTAGGATTCCGACCGAAGTAATTACTCATCGGTTGGGAGTTGTCCCTAACTATAGGCCAGTTCGACAAAAGAAGAGAAACTTCGTCCTTGAAAGGCAGAAGGCGATAGACGAAGAAATGAACAAGCTCCTCAAGGCCGGATTTATCCGGGAGGCACACTATCCTGAATGGCTAGCTAATGTAGTAATGGTATGGAAGGCTAACAGTAAGTGGAGGATCTACATTGATTACACAGACCTCAACAAATCTTGTCCAAAAGATAACTTCCCCCTGCCAAAGATCGACCAACTGGTTGATGCCATTACTGGCCATCAACTGCTGAGCTTCATGGATGCCTTCTCTGGATATAACTAGATATGAATGGACCCTCGGGATGAAGAAAAGATAGCCTTCATCACAAAAAAAAGTCTCTACTGTTACAAGATGATGCCATTCGGATTAAAGAACACCGGGACAACATTTTAGAGGCTGATCAACAAAGTGTTCACAGAATAAATGGAAAAGAACATGGAGGCATATGTCGACGACATGATTATAAAGAGTCTCCTTAAAGAGGATCATATCAAAGATCTGGAAGAATCATTTGGTGCCTTACGATGCCACCAAATGAAGCTGAACCGAACAAAATGTTCTTTCAGAGTAACCTCAGGTAAATTCTTGGGATTCCTTATTACCAAACGAGGGACTGAAGCCAACCTCGAGAAGATCCAGGCCATCCAAAACATGAGACACCCTTCTTGTAAGAAGGAAGTACAACAGCTGACAAGAAGAATCACCTTCTTAAGTCAATTCATTTTCTGATCAGCTGAGAAGTTTCTCCCTTTCTTCAAGGTGCTCCATCAGTCCCGAAGCTTTGAATGGACCGAGGATTGTCGTCTTGCCTTTGAAGAATTGAAGAAGTACTTAGAAAGCTCACCACTGCTCTCTAAACCTCAAGAAGGAGAGACCCTCTACTTATACCTCTCTACTTCAGATGAGGCCATCAGTTCGGTAGTCATCCAGAAAGAGATGGATGATCTCCAAAAGTCGATCTATTATACCAGCAAAGTCTTGCACCATGCTGAAGTGGGTATCCAAGGATTCAGAAGCTTATTTACTTATTGGTGATTGCGGCAAAGCGCCTGCAGCCTTATTTTCATGCCCACACTATCGTGGTCCTGACTGATCAGCCCCTTAAAGCCATCCTCCGCTGTCCTGACACTTTCAGAAGGATAGCTAAGTGGGCTATTAAATTAAGTGAATTTGATATCAGCTTCCAACCCAGATCAGTAATGAAAGCACAGGTATTGTCCGATTTTTTAGCCGAATGCACATGGAGGCCCGAAGATAGCATACAACTGGCCGAAGAGGGAGGAGCCACCCCGAAGGATGCGGAGTCTATTAGGGTACTCCATGTCGATGGAGCTTCAAATTCTACTGGATATGGAGCGGGCCTCATATTAGCTGAACCGGATGGGCACACCATGGAGTATGCTCTTCGTTTTTCTTTTTGTGCTTCAAATAATCAAGCTATATATGAAGTCCTTTTTGCAGGACTCTGAATTGCTGAAAATCTAGGTATTCGAAAGATCCAAGTCTTTTCAGACTCTCAACTGGTGGTGAACAAGGTCAAAGATGAATTTGAAGCCCGGGATCCCACAATGATCCAGTATTTGGAAAAAGTACAGACCCTGGCATCCCAGTTATAATTCTTTGGAATCACCATGTGCCACGATCACAGAATTTCCGAGCTAACGCACTGTCCAGGCTTGCTACCACTACTCCAAACTCCCTTGGCTGTACCTTCATAAAACACCTCGAAGTTCCAAGTATAGCTGAAGAGACCCAAGGGTGCACCAGATTAAAAATGAGCCTAGCTGGATGGACCCAATCCTCAAATTTCTGAATGAGGGCACGTTGCTGGAAGACAAAGTAGAGGCCAAGAGAGTCTGTTGGATGGCATCCTAGTATGTTATCTTGGTGGAGCCTTGTATAAAAGATCTTTCACCCAACCTTTGTTGAAGTGTTTAAGGCCGTCGAACGCTAATTATGCCTTAAGGGAAGTACACGAAGGCATATGTGGAGATCATCTGGGGGCAGATCTCTGGCATATAAAATAATATGCCAAGATTATTACTGGCCAACCATCCAAAAGGACTCCACCAACTTCTTCCGAAGATGTGACCAATGCCAGAGATACGCTAATATCCAAAGACAGCCTGCAAGCCAGCTGACAGCACCATGGCCTTTCGCTAAGTGGGGCATGGACATTCTTGGCCCATTCCTACCGGTATCTAGATAACAAAAATTTTTCATCATTGCCATCGACTACTTCACCAAGTGGGTTGAAGCCGAACCGTCGACTCGCATCACTGAAGGAAAAGTTAAAGGTTTTGTGAAGAATTCTATTATATTTCAATTTATAATCCCTGATGCCATAGTCACCGATAATGGGAGGTAATTTGATAACCCGAAGTTGTACTCGGTACCATGTGCTCCATAGGTTGACTTCTGTCGGCAACCCGCAGTCCAACGGAGAAGCTAAAGTAACGAATCGAACTATCCTCCATGGTCTGAAAACCAAACTGAACGATGCCAAGGAACTTTAGACCGAAGAACTTAATTCAGTTCTTTGGACATATTGGACAATCCCCAGAATGGTTACTGGCGAGTCCCTATTTAATTTGGCATACGGCACTGAAGCAGTCCTCTCCATAAAGGTTACATTGCAATTTTTAAGGATCGACAAGTACAAAGAACTTGAGAATTCGGAGCATTGAAGGGTAGACTTGGATCTGCTACAAGGCATCAGACTTCATACTCAAATGAGGATGGTAGCATATCAACAGAAAGTCGTGAAGTATTACAATTCCATAATGAAGGAACGAATCTTTCATCCTAAAGACTTGGTACTGCGAATGTCCGAAGTATCCAAGTCGACGGAACAAGACAAACTTTTTCTTAATTGGGAAGGCCCTTACCGAATCAAAGAAATTGTACATCCGGGGACCTATCGACTGGAAACTTTGGATGGGTCCATGCTACTTCGGCTTTAGAATGTAGAGAATCTTCGCAAGTATTATCAATGAAAGTCCCCTTGGGGAAGGCTTCAACAAATTCTACCTGAAGGCGGGTCTGATCATCCTGCCTTGCTATCAATCAAAGGCACAGGAATGGTCCGAGCGACCTACTTTATGATAAATCTACTAACGTGCCGGGATGGGCCTAATCAGCCTACCTTGCTATCAATCAAAGGCACAGGGATGGTCCGAGCGACCTACCCCATGGTAAATCCGTTAACATACCGGGATGGGCCTAATCAGCCTGCCATGCTATCAATCAAAGGCACAGGGATGGTCCGAGTGACCTACCCTACAGTAAATCCACTAACGTGCCGGGATGAGCCTAATCAACCTGCCTTGCTATCAATCAAAGGCATAGGGATGGTCCGAGCGACCTACCCTGTGATGAATCCACAGATGTGCCAAGACAAACTCAAACGGTCCACCCGGTTATCTATGAAATGCTTAAGAACGGGCTCATCAGCCTACCTTGATAGCCGACTTGTTTAAGTTGGACGGGTAAATCCCTTGGCGATTTAAGAAAGTTTAGGCTCTTCTATCTAAGAAGACGGTGAGGTTTTTACAAGATTTTAAAATTCTACCCAACCTATATCTGTTATCCCGAAGAGTTTATACTTAGAATCATTTTGGTATGCGAAGGAAGAATTCAATATTGAAAGAAGAAAAGTTTTCATTCCTCAAAAAGAAGCAGTACAATAGGCTGGCCTAAAAAAAAAAGAAAAAGAAGAAGAGGAAGAATAGGAAGAATAGCAGTTCTATTCCTCATCAACCGGTCCGGCGACCGGAGTGGGGATGGAGGCTTCTTTAGCAGTTGCTTTGCTTTCATTGATGGGAGGTACTGACGTTTCTTCAGTTGGAGCCTTTTTTTCCTCCATCCCGTCACCTGGAACGGTAGCCAGAGAGAAATCCAGGCTTGGGTAAAGCTTCTTGACCTTACCCAGACAGTTCGAGTGGCCAAGGAGGTAGCCTTCTACCCTAGCTTCATGTACTTCATCCTTGAAGGCTTGGGATTCCTTGTAAGCCTCAATGGCCTGGGAAGAACTCTCCTCAACCTGCGTTGCCTTTTGATTGGCCAACGAGAGATCCATATCCAACCTGTTAATTCTTCTCTCTAGCTCGGCTTTTTGGGCTTCGCCTCCTTAGCATCCCGAAGGCAATCTCTCATTAGCAGTTTGGCAAAAATTACCTTCCTTCTTTTCTTCTATAAGTCAGCTATCACCTCGGTCGCTTGCACCTCAAACATCCTTAGTTGCCTTTCTAAGGTATTATTGGTGGCAACAGCTTTGCCCGGTTTCTCTTCAGCGGCAACCCAGAGCCCTTCAGCTACATTTTTCTTAGCTACGGCCGAAGCCATCTAGCTCCGAAGGCCTTCACCGAAGTCGATAGACTCACGAACATTCTTCTCTAATAGAGAATATCATGAGCAATCTGTCAAAGAAAAATATGTATAAGGTCAGCCCGACTGACACTGATAAACATATGATGCGCACACCAACATTTACCTACAATATTCTAGGATGGATGGTGGAAAGAGGGTCCCTGGATCCTTGCCCCTTAATTCCCTTCCTATCATTAGGAATGACAGATGAAACCTTCATCCACCTCAGATCGGAAGGGGCAGTATTGGTGGCGGATGTATCATGCCCTCCTGAACTCCTCCCTTCTATAGCCGGGACCTTGGGCTTGATATCTTTGGCACCTGAAGGAGTCTTGCCAGTGCTCGACGGGCTTGGCCCCTTGGACAGCCCTGCCTAAATGGTTCTCACTAGAGAGACTTGTTCTTCTCCTGAGGAAGAACCTATTTCGATGGGAGTGTCACCCCCAATCTAGACTCGTGGTAGCGCCAGGACATAAGTCCACCATCGGTCTAATCTCCTCACCAGAGAGCCCATCACCGACCGCTTCCCCGTCGCCTGTCTAAGTCTCGCTATGTCTGGCCTCACACTTCGATAAGCTTTTCAGGTGGCGTAGAGGAAAGGAGAGAAAAATGGCACGGAAGTCAACTTTGCTAAAAGCTAGTAAAAGTTTGATCTCAGAGAGCACCCTTCTCTTATATAGGGGCTGCCAGAGGCTCAAATTAAATGCTCATATTTCGAGCGATTCTCCGATCATGCCATGTATGCCTGCCCTAATTGATAGGGGCCTCGATCTGCATGGGAGTGACTACTGGAAGTTGAAAGGCTATGACCGATCTTATTCTTGACATACGCAAGCAGCTTTAACGATTTCGATTGCCATGATCTCATGATCTGGGCAATAACTGCCTTCCCAATGGTGGCCTGACAGCTGGCAGAAGCAGAATATCATACCATCGATAGACTAAAAGTTGCTCTCGGAAATGAGACTCCTTAATTATAAGTCCTAAAGCTAAAGGGATGAATTTATGAACAGAAAAAGCTGACTTGACAAGAAGTCAAACTGTTTGGCTTATGGCCAAAGTTGATGGTCTTGTCAAAGCCAAGTTCGAAGACTCCAAGCAACAAAGAAATTCGTATTCGAGTCGATAAACGACCTCCTATCTTGAGAGCTATAGCCTATCCAAAGACTTTATACTTAGAAATTTTTATTCAAGTTGAAGGTTATCGTGTTTTCAGAAATGGCTATCACCCTAAAAGCCATTCTGATCCATCCGAAGGATCTACACTAGGAAAATTTTTAGTTGGACATTCCAGTTCAAAGGCTACCACTTATTAAAAGGAAAAGTTAGCTTTCATTGATATTTAAGAGGGTGTTAATTATATGTCGTTCCTCTTACAAAATAGAAGGTAAAAAACACAAGGCACAAGGCCTGCTAGACTATATCAGCAGTTGTGGAAACCTCTGGGTCAATGGAAGGAAGGATCTCCTCAATCTGAACCGGAACCAAGGCCTCTTCAGCTTGGGTCAAGGCTACCGGACTTGCCAGGCTGACTCCTCTGCCACGACCAGGGCTTCCTCAATCTGACCTAGTACTTCTTCAATCTCGGCAGGAGCCACGGCTCCTTCTTCTTCTTTGATTTCGTATGCCAAGATGCTGGAGAGGTCGAGGTCAGGGAAGATTTCGCAGACCCCTTTAAGTCCATCATTGAAGCCATATTTGTAACTGAATAAGCTTGCTTCAGTTACCTCATTTTTGAACTGCGAAGACTTTTTGAAGTCTTCGACTGCCTTGGCTACCTTGTTGGTCATCTTTGCCATCTCCTCAGCCTTCTTCTGGTTTTCTTTGGCAAAATGCTCCAAGAAATGTATCTGCTTCTTCCTCTTCCTCAGCTTTGCCTCCTGTTTAGAGATCTTCAGTTGAGCCTTCTTCAGCTCGCTTTTCAAATCCTAAACTTTGGCATCTTTGCAGTTGAGCTTCTCTTCAATAGATAGCTTTAATTCTTCGGCCACCTACTTTTCGACCCTGGCCATCTGAAGCTCCTCCTTTAAGTTGTTTAGGAAGTTATCAAAGCCCTCCATGCCTTCTTCTAAAAAGGTGATGTCGTGGACCAGCTGCATCAACAGATTAAATCATAAAACTGATTATGGTATAAACAGCCAAAAGAGGACGGAGAAGGTTACAGTTGTCTTACCTTCAATATGGAGGAAAACATAGAGTCGGATACTTTGGCAAGATGCCGATTCCAAGTGACTGCCTAGTCACAGGGTAGCAAAATATCCTTCAGCACTTGCCTAGCCACGTTAGGGAGTATGAGACCCCTCGCGTCAGAGAATTTCGAGAAGTCTATCTCACAATCCCTGTTCAAAGGAGTACTCCTTACCAACCCCTCTTCAACTTGTGGCGCCTTGCCCTTGTCCATCGCAGGGGGCAAGGTGGTGGTACATCGATCGCCGGAGTTGGACTCTCCGTGATTTGGATCAGAGAGCTAGCCCTCAGCAAAGGCTCAGTCGGTGGGAGTTCTGTCGAAAGTTTCATTGGTAGGACTTCATCCCCACCAGACATCCCCCTGGAGGACGTAGCACTTCTGCTGGTCCCCTCCTCTCGAGCCTTTTTCCTGACCTCCAATCCCAAAGAAGGGGCCTGAACTGTCTTTCTTTTGGCAAACTGACGAAGCAAGCTTAATTCAGGCCTCATCCTGCCACCTACAGATAAAAGCTGATATCGAATTTAGCCGGACAGAAGAGCTACGAAATAGGAAAGAGCCGAAGTCTTTTACCATTTATACCTAACACAGAGGACCTGCTGATCCTAGCAAGGTGAAGGTTCCTCTCTTCTAAAAGCTCTCGGATGGAAGCGGCCTCCAAACCAGACAACAAGACATAGTCAGGTTGGTCGGCCGCCAGAACCTTCTTACCGGCATTAGTATACAAACGAGGCTCTCTCCACTCACTATTGAAACCCCATGGCTAAGTAGAGGAGGCGAAGACAAAATTGGGCTTCCACCCATGGATGGCGTTGGGCATGTCTTTCATTATTTTACGCCCAGGACGAGGGCTGATGACCCACCACCATAGCCGTGGAAATCCCTCTTTAAGATGAAGAGGGAAGTGAATAGACTGGTTTTAGGCCTCACATTAGCTATGTAGCATCAAACTAGAAACCCGCAGATATTCTGAATACTATTTGGAGTCAGCTGCATAGGAATAATCTGATACATACTAAAGACCTTAAGGAAAAAAAGATGTAATGGAAAATGAAGACCGGCTTTCAAATGGTCTTCGTATATAGCGATGGACTCGACGGGAGGCCTATTTACTCATTCTTTAGGCTTTGGAAGCAATAGAAGAAAGCCTTCGAGAATGTGATAATGTTCTCGAAGATGGGCTATTTTTCTAAGAGAAACAAAATCAGGAACCAGCTCCGGCCTAATCTCGGCAACGGCATCCGTGACAAGACTTGAAGCACCCAAAGGCCCAGCTTCTCCCCTGCTGGAGGGGGCCCTGCCGGTGGCGGGGATCTCTAGAGATCTAACCATGCTGAAAAAGAAAAAGGAAAGATCAAGGAGACCAAACCTACGAAGGAAACTAGGAACTAAAAGCAAGAAAAGGCTGGGCGAAAAGTAAAAGCAAATAGAAGCGAAGAAGCTTCTTCGACCAGTCCCTCCCCCCTTTATATAGGGGGCAGGAAGCGCTTCAGTTTGCCTCCTTGAAAGAAGAGGCGTCCTTCCCCTGATTGCACCATGTATGTAGGCGTCGGAGACGGGTGCAAAACTCAAAGCGATGCCAAGCTGATTCGATACGGGAAGAACTAAACTGTCAGCCCTAATCCATGTGACCTCACTTGATGACTGTGATGAAGCCCATACCTTATATTCAGGGACAAGATGAGGCCACATCCTCTACCCAGATCCCAATTAAAGAATCAGCCGAATCATAACAACGGAAGGAAGAGACATAACCCATCGATTGGCCCTTTCCTTTTCATGTTCCAACAGTGTTGCCCATATATGGTGCCCAAGAGGGGGGGTGAATTGGGTATTTTTAAAAAATTAAAGCAATATATGTGCTACCAAGTTCAAAGGTGAAGAGTGATAGTGCTCAAGTAATTGTGCAACGGAAGCAATGAAATATAACAACAATTAAAGACCAAATGAAGATAGAGAGTAAAGCAATGCAAACACATAAGAAGTATAGTGGTTCGGTGCATCTAGCACCTACATCCACTCCCCAAGCTCCACTTGGGAATTTCCACTATAATCTTTTCTAGATTACAGCCGACTAGTTTTACCAGGCTCACAAGTCAAAACCTTACACACTTGTTTTGGCTTCGGGCTTACAAGCAACCCTAGTTGGTTTTATCAATTGGCTCACCAACAAACCTCACTCACTTGTTTTGGCTTCGGGCTTACAAGCAACCCTAGTTGGTTTTGTCAATTGGCTCACCAACAAACCTCACACTAGTTTCAAATTCCCTTGAAACTAGCCTAAGACAAAAAGAATATGAATACAATGAATAAATCAAGACAAACTCCTTTGGAGCAAAAAGAAATTTGATGTAGCTCTTGATGGAGACTCTTCAAGCCTTTCTCTTGGAATCTTGGACCTCACTAAATGCCAAACTCTTGAAAGTTGGATTCCTCAAAGATGGAAAGCTTTTGGCTAAGGAATCTCTTGGTTTTCTCACTCTTTTTGGCTTGGAATTGATTGAAGGCTTTGTACTTTCACTCTATTCCTTTTCACTTTGTCTCCTTATCTTTTTTGAAGTTAGGTGGAGGTTAAATACCTCATTCAAGCTGAAACAACTCCACAAGACCGTTAGAATCAAAAATATGGCCGTTTATGGCCGTTAGAAATCAAATCAAAAGTTCAGAAAAACTAGCCATTATGCCATGAGTCGACCTCATGAGTTGACCTCTGGATCAAGTGTCGACCTCATGAGTCGACCTCCAGTTTATCTTAGGCAAAAATCCAGAAAATCATAGTTCTGCCCAGTTTGAATTCTCAGGCGATGAGTCGACCTCTGGTGTCGACCTCTGGACAGGTGTCGACCTCTGGTGATCGACCTCTAGAGCGTGCCACACTTGAGTTTCTCTAAGCCTTTGTTTCTTTTGTCAATTACTTCTTAACAAGAAGGTCCAATATGAGAAATTTGATCTTGTTCAAGGTAGAAGAGCTCTTTCCCAAATCAGGCAAGCTTGGTTTCATCATTGTACTCTTGATACTCTTTTTGAATAACCTAAGTCCTAAAACTTTATCTTGAGATGAAACATTAGTCCAAACATATACTCAACCTTTTGTTAATCATCAAAATTAAGGAGCCAAAGCCAACAATCTCCCCCTTTTTGATGATGACAAAATCTTGAGTATATATGCAATTAAGTCCAAAAGCAAAATATAGCAATAATAAAAATTTTCAAAGAATCCTTACATGCATGAGTATACCATAAAAATTTTACTTTTCATCTACCTTTTTTGTGAAAACATTCTCATGAGTCATTTACTTCTTTCTTTTTGTGAAAACATTCTCATGAGTCAACAAGATAAGAATCATAATAGTTTTACTCTATTCTATGAAAGAGTCATACTTTACCATATATACTTTACAAACATTACTATATCAACAAGATAAGAACCATAATAGTTTTACTCTATTCTATGAAAAAGTCATACTTTACCATATATACTTTACAAACATTACTATACTCCCCCTTTTTGTCAAGAATCAAAAAGTGCATTCTTTGTAGTAAAAGATATATTAAGGAAAATTATGTTCCATTACAATGAAGTACTTAGTTGCATAAAATACATGCTCCCCCTCAATTTGTGCATTCAATATAACAAAAACATTCTAACTTGAGGGTTTAAAAAGATAAATGCTAAGAGCTGGTATCAGACAGTAAAATATCACAATGTAGATAAGTATATAAATGTATTCAGTTACAAAATTGCTTACATAGTAAGCACAAAACACTGATACACCAGATCATACAAAGTAAACTAGTACATCATACATCAAGCAAATCTATGAGGCTACTCCCCATCAGAAGGTATATCAAAAGAGATAGGAGCAGAAATCCTAGATGAGGGTTTTGGAGTCCTATGAGTGAGACTCCGAGTCCTCAGAGAGGGACCAGACCTAGGGGTAGTCCTACGAGATCTATAGGTCCGAGGAAAAGGCTCCACATGTGTCCTAACAGAAGTAGTAGCAGAAGGAGTAGATGGATCAGTATGCCGAGTAGACTGAGCTGGAGTGTGCCTGCTGACTAGCTCATAAGCAGTGGGATCATAAATATCTGTCTCTGTATGCTCATCTCTATCATCCGGAATCCCTGTAATAGTCTCAAAAAGTGACTCAGTAAACTCAGTATCTACTGGCACATCTGTAGCTGGAGGATCTATACTGGGAAGATCAGTAGAAGGAGGATCAGTAGAAGGGGGAATCTCTGGAATCAGATCTGCAGGTGGAACATCAGAGCTACCTGCTCCAGGCTGATCTCCATCACTGTCACTGTATCCACTGGAGTCATCATCATCATCATCAGAATGTAGAGGAGGCACTGTCGGATCTATAGTCCCTGGTGGCAATGCCAATCTCAGTAGGCTGAGGATCTGTCGAAATCCTGCATCTACACTAGCTGAGAGAGCTCCAATGCGCATATCTGTGTGGATCCGCAGACCATGTAGCTCCTGTCGTACACCAGCAATCTCTGTCCGGACCTCTGAAATGTGATTAGTCACTCTCTGCTCAAAGTCCGATATCCTTGCTGTAGTCCTCCGTGGTGTAGCAGTAGCAGTAGGTGCTGGAGCTGATGAGGGTGGTGGCGTGAATGGCTCAGGCTCTGCAATCTCTGACTCTGGTGCTGGGCGAGGAGGTGTACCATGATCAGTAGGCTCTGAAGGCCCTGCCTCAGCTGCTCGGATCTCATCCTCCTCATTTGGCTCCTGGCCAGACTCTCGTCGCACCCAACGGTCACCAATCAGTCGAAATCCCATCCTATGCAGGGATTTCTCTCCATATGTATCAGTATGCTGCAGCTGACTGAAAGGTATACCATCAAATGAAACTCCATGCTCCCTGAATAGCTGTGTCAGCCCCATGCCATATGGCTGAACTAGTCTCCTGTGAGATGCTGCCTCACCCATCTGCTAAAGCATGATCCTGGGAAGGTTGATGGGAGTCCGCTGTCTCAGGGACACCATCAACACCAGCTCACGCTCAGTGATAAAGTCGAACCTCCCGCTCTTCGAAATCAAGATACGGGCGATGATATGATGCAGCACTCTCATCTCCAGTGAAAGCTGGTTAGCGGCTACTGTGGAAATGCCGCTAACATCCTCACGCTCTAGAATACATCTGAAGGCATGCTCTCTGTCGCTGATCGAAGTGGCAGCTGTGCCATGAAGTGGAATCCTCCAAACATGACTGATGACCTCTGGTGTCACTGGAATCTCGATCCCACGTACAGTAGCTGACCATCCAATGCCATCAGTGGTCATGGATGCATAGAACTCCCTGATGAGGTCTGGATAGAATCTCTCAGTCATCGTGCAGAAGTGAACAAGACCTGCATCTCTCAGCACATCTCCTATAAAAAAGTGATGCTGATCCCAAAAAGGTATGTCCACACGCCTCCCACTCGCAATGCTCTTCCGTACTAAGCTGGCTGGCACTGGTGCAGGTGGCTCTGGGGTCGGCTCACGCTCATGTCTGACCTTTCTTCGTCGCTCAGTGCTACTTTGGCCTTGTTCCATTCTCCTTTTTCTCACTGCCAAGTGCTTTCTTGGACCCATATGGATGGAAGAGGGGTAAATTAGGGAGAAGTAGGATAATGCAAGGCTAAGAGGGAAGGAGCCAAGAAAAGAGAGGAGAAGAGAGGTTCACGGGTTGAGCAAAAGAAGAAATGGTGAAATGGTAAGATAGGGTTTGTGAAAATGGAAAAAATCGAGAGTAAATGGAGGAAATGCAAGAAACGGAGGAGGGAAATAAGTGATTTCAATTGAAAAACAACCGATATTTGAGGGTAGATAGAAGCAAAAGCTTTCGATTATCCAAAACCAAGAACACGGTCAAAAAATTGTTTGGTTCTAAAGAAAACAAGAGGAGAGGAGAGGATTACCCAAAAAGATGAAGGAGAGGGTTGGAAATCCACTGTTTAGAGGTTTAGGAGCATTGGGAGGGGACCACACGAAGGAGAAAAGAAAGGAAATGGAGAAAAAGAGGCTTGCGGACGGGTTTTAAAAAGGATGATTTCCGTTCAAGTGTCGACCTCTAAAAATTCTCAGGGGTCGACCTCAAGTGTCGACCTCTAAAAATCTTAGGGGTCGACCTCAAGTGTCGACCTCCGAAAACTTAAGTGTCGACCTCCAAAAATAAATTAGCCAAAATAAAATTCGGTAAAATTTGAAAAATTGATAAAATTTAGAAAAATAAGCTTTAAACAAATTTGAGAATTTTTTAAATCATTTTTGAGGAATTTTGATGAAAATTGAAGAGTTTCAAGCAAAAGGATCAATGACTCCCAGTTCTCTTCTGATCATACAAAATCTATCTTCATTCAATGGTTTTGTGAATATATCAGCCAATTGATAATCAGTACAAATAAATTCTAACAACATATTAGAGTTTTGAACATGATCTCTTATGAAGTGATGTCTTATTTCAATATGTTTGCTTCTTGAATGTTGTACAGGATTTTTCGTTAAATTGATTGCACTAGTATTATCACATCTTATGGGTGTCTTAGTTAGTTTGATGCCAAAGTCCTCGAGTTGTTGTTTGATCCATAGAATCTGAGCACAACAGCTTCCAACTGCTATATATTCGGCTTCCGCCGTAGATAGAGCAACCGAATTCTGTTTCTTGCTGCTCCATGAAATCAAATTAACTCCTAGGAATTGACAAGTTCCACTAGTACTTTTACGATCAAGTTTATACCCAGCAAAATCAGCATCAGAATATACAATTAATTTATATGATGACTCTCTAGAGTACCAAAGACCAATTTTAATTGACCCAGATAAGTATCTAAATATACGTTTTACAGCTAAGAGATGTGATTCTTTAGGAGCAGACTGAAAACGTGCACACATACAAACACTAAACATTATATCCGGTCTACTGGCAGTTAGATATAGCAATGAACCAATCATGCCTCTATATAATTTTTGGTCTACTGATTTACCACATTCATCTTTGTCTAATTTACATGAAGAGCTCATAGGGGTACCTATTGGTTTGGTAATCTCCATCCCAAACTTTTTCAATATTTCCCTTGTGTACCTGGCTTGGTTGATGGAGATCCCCTCTTTGGTTTGCTTAATTTGGAGTCTGAGGAAGAAGTTGAGTTCTCCCATCATGCTCATCTCGAACTCACTCTGCATTAACTTTGCAAATTCTTGACAAAGACATTCGTTAGTAGCACCAAAAATAATATCATCTACATAGATTTGTACTACTAAGAGATCATCATTTTTCTTTTTCAAAAATAATGTATTATCTACATTACCTCTAGAAAAATCATTCTTCATCAAAAATGAACTTAATCTATCATACCAAGCTCTAGGAGCTTGCTTTAAACCATACAATGCTTTATGCAATTTAAAAACATGGTTAGGAAATTCATGATTTTCAAAACCAGGAGGTTGTTCAACATAAACTTCCTCTTCAATAAATCCATTTAAAAAAGCACTTTTAACATCCATTTGAAATAACTTGAAATCCATAAAACAAGCAAAAGCAAGTAAAAGTCTAATTGCTTCTAGCCTAGCAACAGGAGCAAAGGTTTCATCAAAGTCAATCCCTTCTTCCTGGTTGTAGCCTTTAGCAACAAGTCTAGCTTTGTTTCTAATTACAATACCATGTTCATCAAGTTTATTTCTAAAAATCCATTTTGTGCCAATTACAGAAACATTAGGGGGTCTTTCAGTTAAAGTCCAAACGTTATTTCTTTTAAATTGATTTAGTTCATCTTGCATAGCATTAATCCAGTTACAATCTTTTTCAGCTTCTTCAATTGACTTAGTCTCTATCTGAGATACAAAAGCTAAATAATCACAAACATTTCTAATAGAAGAGCGTGTACTTACTCCCTTTGATGGATCACCAATTATTAGCTCTTTGGGGTGTCCGTGTGCATACCTCCACTCTTTAGGTAAAGGTTTTGGTGAAGTTGCATTGATCTCTTAAGTTTGATCTTCATTTTCTTGATCATCATCTCCTTTGGGCTCATCTTCATTGATTGTCAATTGTTCAAGCTTCTTTGTACCTGTTTCATCATCAATAGAATCTTCTTTTCTAGAAGATTTTTCGTTAGATTCATCAAACACTACATGAATTGATTCTTCAACCAGAAGAGTTCTTCTGTTGAAGACCCTGTATGCCTTGCTAGAAGTAGAGTATCCTAAGAAGATACCCTCATCTGACTTGGCATCAAATTTACTGATATTATCTTTGCCATTGTTTAATATGAAACAGCGGCAACCAAATACACGAAAATACTTGAGATTAGGTTTTCGATTTTTCCAAAGCTCATATGGTGTTTTCTTCAAAATAGGTCAAATTAAAACACGATTTAAAATATATCAGGAAGTATTAATGGCTTCTGCCCAAAAATATCTAGGTAAATCGTTTTCGCAAAGCATTGTGCGTGTCATTTTTTCAAGTGTCCTGTTCTTTCTTTCTACCATCCCATTTTGTTGAGGTGTCCTAGGTGCAGAAAAATTATGACTAATGCCATTTTCATTACAAAAAGCTTCAAAATCATGATTGTCAAATTCAGTTCCATGATCACTACGTAAAGAAACAATAGTGAGATCTTTTTCATTTGAAACCCTTTTATGAAATTTAACAAAAGTTGAAAACGTTTCATCTTTATGAGCTAAAAACATTACCCAAGTAAATCGTGAGTAATCATCTACAATTACTAGCCCATATTTTTTACCTCCCAAACTAGTTGTTCTGATTGGTCCAAAGAGGTCCATATGCAATAATTCAAGGGATCTAGTAGTAGATACTACTCCTTTAGGTTTGAAAGTAGATTTAGTTTATTTTCTAAATTGACATGCAGCACAAATCTTATCTTTTTCAAATATGAGTTTTGGTAATTATTTTACAAGATTCTTTTTGCTTAATTTTGAAATCAACTGCATACTAGCATGCCCTAGCCTACGATGCCAAAGCCAACTAGTTTCACTTGCCTTGGCTTTCCTAGCCACTAGGCATTGACCACTTTCCATGGCTAGATCATCAAGATCAACCATGTAAATGTTTCCATGCCTATGACCAGTGAACTTGATGCCATCGACATCTAGACTAGATACCATGCACAAAGATGATTCAAAAATTACTTTAAAATCCTTATCACAAAACTGACTAATGCTAAAAAGATTATGCTTCAAGCCATCAACAAATAATACATTATCTACATAAGCATTAGGGGTGATATGGATTTTACCAATTCCGACGATTTTGCCTTTTCCATTATCACCAAAAGTAACATTTCCACCATCAATAGCTGCTAGTGATGAGAATTGCTTCACATCCCCAGTCATGTGCCTTGAGCAACCACTATCCAGATACCACATTCTTCTTTTATTTTTGGTTGCAAGGCACACCTGCAAAAATTAATCAAGTTGAAACTTTAGGTACCCAAGTCATCTTGGGTCCTTTAGGGTTAGTCAAATTGGTTCCTTTTGGAATCCAAATCTTTCCAAAGGTATTTAATTTTCTTCTATTACAAATATATGATTTATGTCCTAACTTACCACATGCATAGCAGGTAATATTAGAAGATGCAGGTATGAAAAAGTTTTTGTAAAGTTTTTGCTGATTGTGTGGCTTAAATCCAAGTCCAGCTTTGTTAAACACTGCATGTTGACTATTTAAAAGCATACTTAATTTTTCTGAACTAAAAGTAAACTTTTCTACAAAATGTTTTACTTTTTCTAACTCTTCTTTGTAATTCTTGTTTTGAAGCAATAGTTCTTTGTTTTGTTTTTCAATTTTCTCATTAGTTTTAAGACTTCTATTATTTTTCAAAGAATCATTTTCTTTTAAAAGATTATTCTTATCATTTTTCAAGGTCTTTACATGTTCAGTTAATTTCTTGTTTTCTTGAATTAAATCTTCAATTTTAGTTGAAAACTTTTCTGAATTTTTGGTAAGCTCAAGATTTAGCTTTCTTAATTTCTTATTTTTCAGTTTTAATTTTTCATATTCCACAACTAAATCATCAAAAGCATCATGCAATTCATTGAAAGTAAATTCAATTTCAGGTTCATAATTTACCTCATTATCTTCATTGGCCATGAAACACAGGTTGGCGACTACCTGCTGCTCTTCATCACTGCTGGAGTCCTCACTCTCACTCCAGGTAGCCATCATGGCTTTCTTTCTCAACATCCTTCGACTCTTTTTAAGCAAAGGGCAATCCGTTTTATAATGACCAGGCTTCTTGCACTCGAAGCAGATGGGTGGATCCCTTTCTTTTTCTTTCTCTTTATCTTTATTGTGATCACCTTTTTGTGGCTTTTTCTTGTAGAAGCCCTTCTTTCTCATGAATCTTTTGAATTTTCTTGTAATGAGGGTTGTCTCATCATCATCAGCTTCTTCTTCTGATTCATCACTTGACTCTTCCTTTGTAGTGGACTTAAAGGCTATGGCTTTCTTTTTCTTGTCATTGTCCACTGTCTTCTGCTTTAGTGAAAGCTCGTAAGTCATCAGTGATCCAAGAAGCTGCTCAAGAGGTAGAGTATTGACATCCTTGGCTTCTTCTATGGCTGTTACTTTCGCATCCCATGAAGCCGGAAGAGACATGAGAAGTTTGTTAACCAGTTCACCATTAGATATAATTTTTTCCAAACTCCTCATACCATTTACTATATTGGTAAATCTAGTATACATTTCACTTATACTTTCAGTTGGTTCCATCCTGAACATCTCATACGTATGAATGAGCATGTTCACCTTTGTGGTCTTCACTTGGTGTGTACCCTCATGGGTCACCTCAAGTGTATCCTAAATTTCTTTGGCGAAATACAATTTGATATTCTGTTAAATTCACTAGGGTCAAGTGCACAGAATAGCAAATTCATCGCCTTAGCATTTAACTCAGCTTATTTGATGTCATTGTCATCCCATTCTTCTTCAGATTTTGGGGTGATAATGCCATTAACCAAGTGAGTGGGCTGATGAGGCCCTTTAGTAATTACTCTCCATATATGATAATCTATAGCTTGTAAATAAATACGCATACGAGTTTTCCAGTATGTGTAGTTTGTGCCATTAAAGAAAGGAGGGCGATTTGATGCTTGTCCTTCAACTACACCCATTCCAATTGGGACGACCATGATCTTTCACTCAAGATCGTTGGACCTACAAGAGAGTACCGGTGCTCTGATACCACTTGTTGCCCAGATATGGTGCCCAAAAGGGGGGGTGAATTGGGTATTTTTAAAAAATTAAAGCAATATATGTGCTATCAAGTTCAAAGGTGAAGAGTGATAGTGCTCAAGTAATTGTGCAACGGAAGCAATGAAATATAACAACAATTAAAGACCAAACGAAGATAGAGAGTAAAGCAATGCAAACACACAAGAAGTATAGTGATTCGGTGCACCTAGCACCTACATCCACTCCCCAAGCTCCACTTGGGAATTTCCACTATAATCTTTTCTAGATTACAGCCGACTTGTTTTACCAGGCTCACAAGTCAAAACCTTACACACTTGTTTTGGCTTCGGGCTTACAAGCAACCCTAGTTGGTTTTATCAATTGGCTCACCAACAAACCTCACTCACTTGTTTTGGCTTCGGGCTTACAAGCAACCCTAGTTGGTTTTGTCAATTGGCTCACCAACAAACCTCATACTAGTTTCAAATTTCCTTGAAACTAGTCTAAGACAAAAAGAATATGAATACAATGAATAAATCAAGACAAACTCCTTTTGAGCAAAAAGAAATTCGATGTAGCTCTTGATGGAGACTCTTCAAGCCTTTCTCTTGGAATCTTGGACCTCACTAAATGCCAAACTCTTGAAAGTTGGATTCCTCAAAGATAGAAAGCTTTTGGCTAAGGAATCTCTTGGTTTTCTCACTCTTTTTGGCTTGGAATTGATTGAAGGCTTTGTACTTTCACTCTATTCCTTTTCACTTTGTCTCCTTGTCTTTTTTGAAGTTAGGTAGAGGTTAAATACCTCATTAAAGCTGAAACAACTCCACAAGACCGTTAGAATCAAAAATATGGCCGTTTATGGCCGTTAGAAATCAAATCAAAAGTTCAGAAAAACTAGCCGTTATGCCATGAGTCGACCTCATGAGTCGACCTCTGGATCAAGTGTCGACCTCATGAGTTGACCTCCAGTTTATCTTAAGCAAAAATCCAGAAAACCATAGTTCTACCCAGTTTGAATTCTCAGGCGATGAATCGACCTCTGGTGTCGACCTCTGGACAGGTGTCGACCTCTGGTGGTCGACTTCTGGAGCGTGCCACGCTTGAGTTTCTCTAAGCCTTTGTTTCTTTTATCAATTACTTCTTAACAAGAAGGTCCAATATGAGAAATTTGATCTTGTTCAAGGTAGAAAAGCTCTTTCCCAAATCAGGCAAGCTTGGTTTCATCATTGTACTCTTGATACTCTTTTTGAATAACCTAAGTCCTGAAACTTTATCTTGAGATGAAACATTAGTCCAAACATATACTCAACCCTTTGTTAATCATCAAAATTAAGGAGCCAAAGCCAACAAACAGGAAGGCAACACCTGTCTTCAACTTGATCTTTGAATCAGATATCAGTTATGGCGAGTGACCAGATTGAAGATTTACCATCATTGGTTACACTTTTTCTAGCAGAAAATGACAATCCATTAATACTCCCACTTTTCAAGGCAAATCATTGCTTCGAAAACTGATAGTAAGGGGCAACTGTTATGATATGCCGGCTCAATACAAGCTAATTATCGGTTCGGCCGCTCAGTCAAGTTCCTTCTGAACAAGTCATCTAAACCGAAGTGCCCGGAGGAAGCTACGTGGGTAGATGAAGCAACGACCCCGCATCGTTGTCCTAGTCATATCGTGGGGTCAATCTTCAGTCTTAGCCGAAGGTGTTGGTCCTGAAGAGTACCTCCAATCCACAACCCATCCGGCTACTAACCAGCCTCCTTCACATCAGCCGAAGAAGGCCGATCCGAAGAAGACTGGTTTGAAGGCGACACCTGCTTCGTCCCACAACCCACTTCGAAGGAAAAAGCTCTGATGTAAATGATAAAGGTGTCTTCGGCTTACTCCTGAGAGGGCCAGAAGCATTCCATCGATTCAACATCGGTCCCTCCTAAAAAAGTGGTCCAGAAACAAGTCTCCGGTTGATCTCAAATCTTCAAACGTGGATACGGTTGTTACAATTAACCGCATGGCCACTATCTCCAACCTCAACCATATCGGAGTGACCACATGGCCACTAACTCCAATTCCAATGATTCCAGATTGGCCAGAATCAATTAGCAACCACTTATGATTATGTAAGGGGTAAAGTTATTTAACCCCGTCCTAATCATAGGTGAGGGAGCCTAACTAAACATTGGCATGACAACCACTATAAAAGAGGGGACACTCAAGGTAAGCCTGGTCAAAGCAAAGAAAAGCTAAACCAAGACACTCTCTAGGAACACTTTCATCATCTTTCTTTCTCCTTCTCAGAAAGCTCTCAATTCTGTTGCTGGAACCTCTTTCTGACTTAGGCATTGGAGTGTCCCCCACCGGAGAAAATCCGATCAGGGATCTATTTTACAGGCATATAGGGGAGTGAATCGGCAATCCAGTGGCTCCGTCCGGTCGGCGAGGGTTTTACGCCAACAGTAACAAAAAACATACAATATTGTAGTGGATCATGAGAACTGTTATTAAAAATTATTATATAATGAATGCACCTTATAGTTGTTACAAATATATATATATATATATATATATAGCAATGATTTTGAAAATTATTATCCAAAGTACATAGTTATATAGTTACTAATAGTTGAATATTGCTAGAAGCTGTTATATTGCATGGCATATTAGAATCTCTATAGAATACTGTACTTTATATGGCTATAATTTTTAAAATTATTGCAAGATATGGATGATGTTGTAGTAGTTAAAATCATGATTAAAGCTATTGTAGTTATATGATTGTAAATGCAATGTCAGTAAAAACTAAGAGGGAGAGGGATTGGATAGGAGAGAGATGATAAGCAAATGATGCAAATTTTTTAGAAAAAATAAAAAAAAGTCTCCTCCGCCTTCTTATTTTCTCTCCTCCTCCATCATTTATATAGATTTAAATTAAATGAGAGACGGCAAAAGTACCAGTAAAAATTTATCTTATTTATATTCGAACCCATTTAAAATTTTATTATCTGAACCTATCTCAAATCTAATTACAAAATTAATTCAAAATTCCAAAACTGTCTCATTTAAAATTGGTATATCCATGAGGTACCTGAACCTATTGATAGATTTGGCATCACAACATGGATTTAGTAAAACATAATCCCATAAATTTCAAATTTTGGAGCTAAAAAAAATTCTATCAATCAAAAATTCCTTTGCTTCAGTGATTCTATCAAAATTAAGCTCTCAAAACTTTAGAAAAAATCCCAACCAGGACCTTAGATATTCTCTTGTCACATGGATATTTGAAAAAAAGATAATGAAATGAAAGAAAAAAAATGAAAAAAAAAAAATCAATTTATGAAAAAGGTTTTACCTTTCAATTTTTGTTACATTTTCTTTGTTTTTTATTATGCTTTTGTTTTCCTTTATTTTTTCCCCCTACTTTTTTTCTTTTTCCTCGGGAGTCTGGTGGAGTCGTGGGAGGCTTGGAGAGGCTATGAATATCTTCCCCAAGTTTTTCTAAGAATTCATTCGAATATCTGTTGTGCTCTCCTATTTCACGGGCCTCTGAAAAAGATAATAAAAAAAAAAAAAAAAAAAAAAGTGAGGAGAAAAGTAGTACAACCAATCAAGACTTTATCTTTTAAATTTTCTACCTTTTCACTTTTTTTGATATGATTTTTCTATCCTAAAGTTACATTTGATATGTTACCGAACAATCTTAAAAAATAATATGGATTGTTAGTAATATAAATTATTGATAATATTGATTACAGATAATATAAATTACTATATTTGATACAGGTAACGTTGCATAATATAAAATTAAATTTTAAAAATATTTCTAAATCAAATCCATATTTTATTTATAAAATATATATTTTATATTTTTCATATATAAAAAACATATTTTTATATTTTATATTTTTTATATGAAAATAAAATATATTTTTATATATATAAATTTAATATAAAAAATATATATTAAATAGATGATTTATTTAATATATTACTTAAATATATTAAATAATATATTAAATTTATATGTTATATTAGTAAATATAATATAATATATTATATTATATTAATACAATATTAATATAATATAATATAAAATTAAATAAATTAAAATAAAATAAATATATTTATATTATATTATATTATATTATAAAATATAATGTATATTATATTATATTATATGGAAGGGAAGAGAAAGAGAGAAAAGAAAGGTAATTTAGTGATCTAGATTATTTGATAAGTTATAATTTATATTACCATCTTTTTTAAAGATAATCTATATTATCTCCAGATCATGATACATAATAGACTGCTATCTATAAAAATATATTAGATATAGTAATACGATGGATATGATTAAATTAGATTATATGCTATCAAGTATAATTTAAAAATCTTAATTGGATGAAAGTTGCGGAACGGCAACTGAATAGAAAAGTTTAATTGGTGGCAAGAATTTTAAGTGGGTATCCATGGATAAGAGTTTAAATGGTACAAAAATTTTATCAATCAAAATAAATAGGGTTGAGGCGGACCTCCCTCGGTAAGGCGTGTTGTTTAAATCCTTCCGTCCATCTCTTATAAATTTATTTTAAATTTCAAACCTCAACACGTGTCATGAATTAACGATACTAAACCCCGTGTAATAGATTTGGCCATTCGGGAACACGGTGGTCCGCCTCGCGTGCGAACAGAAACGAATAATAATCAGCGGGGAAAAACCCATCCAGGGCCTCTTTCCTCGAATGGAGTTCTATCTTCAGGTAATCTTTCCCCTTTCCTTGTGATCTCCTTTGAATTCTGGAAATTTAATTGATGTGGTCCGCAGTATCTGAAGGAACCAAGCGATTTCCGCTTCATATCTTGGTCTTGTATTTGTTTTTGGGAGAAATTTGGTTCGAAATCTCCGTCTATTGGATTCTTGGGATGCTAGGGTCGGAATTTTTGAAATTGTCTCGTTTCTGGTTGCTTTGGGTGCCGAAAGATCGGATATTTTTCCCCGCTCAATATTTGCATCATCTTGCCCCTCTTTGTGTTGATTCTTGAATTTATATTTGCCTGATATGATAATATGATGTTTCTACTGATTTATATTCTGCGGAATTGCTGGAGCTGATCGACTCAAAAATTTGGAGGAATTGGATATATTTTGGCCTATGTTGTTTCCAAAGTGAGATTTTCGAGGCATGTCCTTTAATGAACTAAAAGGGGATTTGTTGTTGGACAATTAACTTGAAATATGTTGCATCTTGTGCGTAATTGATTTATGTGTGTTTATGATGGCCGTGCCTTCTTTTTGCCTTTCCTTGTGGAACACTTTCGAATACTGATTTAAAGCTTTTGTCATTGTAACTGTTGATGTTTTCCTAGGTTTACCAGATTTGATGTTCGTATTACTGAGTCCAACTGTTGAACAATATCTCAGTATTCAAAAGCAAGGACTAGATTGAAGGGTTGGCACAAAACTTGAATTCCTCTAGTCTCCTTGCTCCTCTGATGGGATCATTATTGAGATTGCCAATTAGCAAGACTCAGTATGGGGAGCTTTCTGAGTTATCTCAAAATGTTGCCTGCAAGAGGCAGAGAATGTCATCGAGTTACTATGATGAGAACCCAAGACTGATCCCTACACTCCCAGATGAGATTTCACTGCAGATCCTGGCAAGATTGCCTAGAATTTACTACTTGAACATGAAGCTGGTTTGCCGGAGTTGGGAGGCTGCTATCACCAGTCATGAAGTTTATCATGTGAGAAGAGAACTTGGGACGACTGAAGAATGGCTGTACATACTGACAAAAGTTGAAGAGAATAAGCTTTTGTGGCATGCCTTAGACCCTTTGTCAAGAAAATGGCAGAGGTTGCCACCGATGCCTTATGTTCTGAATGAGGGAGAGCATAAGAGGGTGTTTCCTGGGTTTTGGATGTGGAATGTGGTTGGTTCGAGCATCAAGATTGCTGATTTTATAAGAGGCTGGCTCTGGAGGACGGATGCCATGGATCAAATGCCTTTTTGTGGTTGTGCTGTTGCAGCTGTTGATGGCTGCCTCTATGTGCTAGGGGGTTTTTCTAGAGCTTCGATCATGAAGTCTGTTTGGAAATATGACCCTTGCGTCAACTTGTGGCAAGAAGTGAGTTCCATGACAATTGGTAGGGCCTTTTGCAAGACAGCCGTATTAAACAACAAATTATATGTTGTAGGTGGCATAAATAGGGGGAGCAATGGCTTAACTCCTCTACGATCCGCTGAAGTATTTGATCCCCAAACTGGTATCTGGACACAGTTGCCGAGCATGCCTTTTTCGAAGGCCCAGGTGATACCTACTGCGTTCTTAGCTGATATACTGAAGCCCATTGCTACAGGGATGGCTTCGTATAGGGGGAGGTTATGTGTTCCTCAGAGTTTATACTCATGGCCATTCTTTTTTGATGTTGGAGGTGAGATCTATGACCCTGAGAATGATTCATGGGCAGAAATGCCAGCTGGTATGGGAGATGGTTGGCCTGCAAAGCAGGCAGGGACAAAGTTGAGTGTAGTAGTTAATGGGGAGCTATATGCCTTGGATCCTTGCAGTTCTTTGGCTAGTGGTGATATAAAGAGATATGATCACCAGGAGGATGTCTGGAATGTTGTCATACAAAGGGTCCCTGTTCATGATTTCACTGATTCTGAGTCCCCATACATGCTTGCTGGTTTTCTTGGGAAGCTCCACGTTATCACAAAAGATGATGACAATCGTGTTGCAATATTGCAGGCTGATTTGCAGAAACATAAGCAATCTTCCCCTTCAACTTCATCAGCTCCTCCAGCCGACTTCAGACCTGGGAATCCTGTTTCCGTAGTGGATGAAGAAACAGACATCTGGAAGATAATTGCTTCTGAGAATTTTGGGGCTGCAGAACTTGTAAGCTGTCAGGTCCTTGGTGTTTGACAACATCAGGAGTTATGCCATCCAGTTCTGTCTTATAGATGCTTCTTTACTTGAGGAGCCGGCAAATGAAAGTGCATTATGTGGTGGTGAAAAGCTGTTTCTTCCAAGATTTTTATCTGCAAAGAATGTTTCATGTACAGGATAACATTTCTGATATGAACAGTAAGGGCTTGTTAGAAGGTTGGTCCTCCTGGAAATCTTATAGCTGTATCATTGAGAAATGCAGCTACATGAAGCCTTAAACCTTGCTAACCTATTGAGGAAGCCCTGATAATGCTGGCTGTTTTATGGTTGTAGTGCATGGTGGCATGTGCCAATAATCTACCTTAGAAACCTTGGTGTTGTCCATGTTGGTTCATCAAGTTTAGATTTAATATTACGAAACCACTTGCTCTTCAATTACAAGGGAATACAATTTGTTGTTTCCAGCATTTAGTTACTCTGTCTTTATACTGTGTATATATGCAATCATTTTCCTGCAAGAATTACCAAACTTGAGAAGAGATTGTAGATTTTCTGCACAGTTTGGCTTCCTGCTATGGTGCTCTTTAATGTAGTTACTCTTGATATCATCTTTTGAAACTTGTGTAGACATGGTTGACACATTCTTTGAGCATTGCTTGTTAAAAGTTTTATATTGATTCATCTAACATATTGATGCATGTATCCAACTCTTGTTATACAGGAAGTTTCATATAGGACCTCTGGTCAATTTTTTTGGAGAAACAAATTCTTAGCACCCATGACCAGAAATGATATATCAAGATCAAAATATACACATGCTGAACTTGTAGCACAGGCCATTCTAGGGCTAACTGTGAGTTGGTTATAATGTTTCCTTTTTTTTATCGGACTCTTTGTTGATGAGGATGCTTAAATTGGGGAATGTGTGAGGAACAATGCAAGCATATGTTTATTCACACAATGTCTGCATGCTGGGGAGGTCTTGGGTATTTAAATAGGCTAGGGATCCTAAATGACAACCTACTGGCTAGCTTTTCTGAGTGAGGTCGGTCCTAGATTGTTACAAGAGTAAACAAAAGACATCAGGATTTAATACTGATATTTGGTTATGTGGTGTCTTTTCTGAATGAGATTTTATCCAACCATTGGTGCCATAAATGCTTCCTCTATCCATCTTACCACCAATGAAGTCTTAGCATCAGTTTAGACTGTTGCTCATGTTTGTTTTATATACCAAAGTACAGAATCTGCTTTACCTAGATAGCTAGTCTGCAGACAGATATTTTTTTAGGGACCACCCTCCAACGGACACTAGTTCAAATTGATCAACTAAGCAGCTGTATAACCAAGCTTAGAGTTTGGGACAGTGTTTGTCCAAATGGCATCAGATGAGAATTATATTTATATGATAGAGTTGGTTTTGTGATCATACATGATCATGTCAAAGTCACTTGGTATTCTGATGTTCTTTATCTTTCAAAATCTGCTCATGCATTTAATATGCTAGAATTATTATATGCTAGAATCTTTATACATGTTTGATAGATCTGTTTGCATATCCAAGCACTTTTCCTATTTGTTTGCCTCGGTAATTGTCATATTTTCCTCCCCCTCCTGTTCTGCTGATTTTGATAATTTTGTGGCTTAGTCTTTCTTTTGTATTTTCGCTGCTTGTTGAGAAATCTGTCTTTCTTCACATGTTGATCATAAAGGTTTGGATTGTGGGACTGTTTAAGATGTTTAATACTCTACTTTCCTCTGAAAATTTTGAAGATCCTTTCCATGTTCAAACGTGGCATCTAACTATTTAAACATTTTTCCATGACCGGATTCTGCATGTTTACAGTGTATGCGTGTTTGCAAATTCTAAATCAATCAAATACAAGCAGTTATAACTTTTTAAAAAAGTTAATACTTTTTGAAAATGTCCCTTTTGTTCCTGTTTATTGCCCATTGGGTGGAGAATGAGATGGTGGTTCAGTTATTATGAGCCGACATTTAAACAATCACTTTTCATATTATATGTTTGATGTGGTATCTTAGATTTTTAGCTTTAGTTATCTAAAATTCTAAGAATTATAAGAAATGACTTGGAGGTGATGTCCATCAGAAACCTGACGGAACTTCTAACTTGTAGTTTTAGGCAAAGGGGAGGTATGACGATTGGAAAAAGAGTTCTTGTGCATTTTAGAACTGGAAAATAGACTTTAGAATAACTTAAATGATACATATGTTTGAAGTCTTCACACTTCAGTTTGTTTCTGTCATAATTTTTCTAGTGCCTTTTATGTATTGCTGAGGTGTTTCTGCAGTCAATTGATAACTTGGATACGTGTTCTCTTTGTATGCATCTATATGCATGTAACCCAGGGCTGATTCAGAGAGAGAGTGGTTCAGAGGGGGAAAGATGAAGATTATTCAGATATGATTTCTTTGGGGCATTTAGGGACAGCTGGTAGATGTTGACCTGTTGAATATTCATATGCTGGATCAATTCAAGTGACCGAATGGTAATATATAGGGAATATGGTTCATTTCTAAGCTCTTTTTCTTGTTTGGTACTAGAGTATTTCTTTTTAAGTTTTGATCCTTGGGCATCCTACCAGTCTTCCCGCCTACGATTCTTGTAGCCATTGTTGAGCACTTGTGAATCTGTGAGTAGACCTGATCCAAACACGGGAGGGCCGGCTTCTCACCTATGATTCTTGTACCCATTGTTGAGCCCTTGTGAATATTTGTGAGCAGGCCTGGTGAAAACACGGGCGGGGCTGGCGGGCCTGCCCAAGCCTGAGTCAATAAAATCATGCTTGGGCCTTTTTTTTTCAGTCTGGTGGGTTAAGTTAGACTCTAAAAGCCAGCCCTAGATGTGAAATGGGCCAGACTCATATGTAGGCCAACCAGGCCCGAATTGGTGTGGGATCCATTAAATCCCAACTTCCCTGATCAATAGCCTTTTCAGTCCCCCATTCTTCGAATCCCAACCTCTGGACCCTAACCCTAGCCTTGCCCCTCCTTGTCGCCGCCTTCTCACAGGTCACCGGCATGCCCCCTTCTTCACCTCCCTGTCATTGCCTTCTCTTCGGTCGCCACCTTGTTGGCATGCTCGGCAACTCGATCGCCTCCACTACTCCATGCCTCCATGCTTTTTCATTGTATCATCGTGCCTATGCACCTCCACCAGTACAAGAGACGAGCTCGTATCCCCCCCTCCAACTCTTCCCTTCTTCACTAGTGACCTCCCTTCCTCCTCACATTGCCCGGTCTCTGCGTTGCCCCCTTGCCACCTTCTCTTCCTCCAAGAAAGCCCAAGTTTAGGTTTGGAAGGTTGAAGCTTAGGATGGAGCAGGCTCGGGCCTGGAAAGGAGGCTTGGCCGGGCCAGGCTTAGGCCTAGCATAGTGTTGCCGCCTACATCGCCATGGCCTGCAGCTTGGGTATGGCGCCGGACACCGACCTCGTCATCCAAAATCCAGCTTGCGTGCTCGGATCTGCAAAAAAGAGGAGACCCGGGCCGGGGATCCCGGCGAGGGTACTCCGACGGTCAAGTCAGTGGCGATCTAGGGGAATAGATCCTTCCCGGAGACCTCCTACGAGGAATTTCTCAAAAAGGGCAATCCGACCCGGGCCACCGGAGGTGACTCATTTCCCTGATCCCGGGACCGAGAGCCAGATGGAATCTGTGATGCCGAAGGCTTCCCGGATTATCGAAAGGTCCTTCCTAGTCATCATCGAAGCGACGCCGGAAGGTCCAGTTGGACGAGAAGGCACGGAAGGGGCTTCGGGAGCAGAGGGGATGGGAAAGCGAGCCCTGGGCTCTCGTATCACTATCCCGGTTGGGCGAAGGTCTTGCGAACATGAAAAGGAACTTCGTTCTCCTCATTAGTGGATGGAGTCCTTGGTTGAGAAGGCACTGCCTTGTCAGGGTTGTTAGAAGGTCGATGTCTCCGACCCGAGGGGGCCATCGTGGGATACAACAAATAAGGAAGGAAAGAAGAAAGAAAATGGGATCCGAGGAGGCCCTAAAGATGATCTCAGCCTAGCCAATGAGGAGAAAAGACTAAGGGAGACGAACCCGATTGCCTTGAAGGTAAAGGACGATCGGGGGAGAGGAAGAAGAAGACTCTGGTCCGTCGGTGAGCACGAAGAATTCGAAATAAGTGATTTTTCAGGAAAGTTTTCTTTCTTTTTGAAGTAGCCAGATAGCAACTGTATGCCCTCTCAGGACTTCCCACGTCGGATTGGTGCTATGTGTCGAGATCAGCCGGGGATGACGCTTCGGCTCACCAGAAACTGCCTCGGGTCATGCATCCGTTATAATGCTTTCTCGGACCCGTTGACGTGTCGTCCACGCATTGGTCTCAAGGCCCATTTCGTGAAGCGGCGGCGATCGTGGTATTAATGGCACCGGATTTTCATATTTCCAAGTTAGCTCTGTATTTACTCCCTTCGTCCTGAACGCAATGCCCCGCCAAGACTTGGGAGTGAGGGGCAATGATGTGGCAAGATCGCTGACGTGGAGTCCCTTTCAGATCCAGCCGAATACTATGCTGGCAGAAGTTGCCACATCAGACCCTCTCTTCAAGCTCTTTCGCCGGTTGGCTCCCCCGAGGTCGAGCCTGCCTCGGCCGAAGTTGAGCCCCTGCCCTCTTCGAGCTTTTTCGCTGGGTGGCTCTCTCGAGGTCGAGCCCACTTCGATCAAAGTCGAGCTTCCGCTCTCTTCGAGCTCCTTCGCCGGGCAGCTCACTCGAGGTCCAGCCCACATCAATCGAAGTCGAGCTCCCGCTCTCTTCAAGCCAAGCGCTCTTCGATCAAGAGGTCCGATGGTCGAAGGCTATCTTCATGGCCTAAGTCCACAGCACTTCAAGTGATTCAGAAGCAGAAAGAAAGGGATGTCACCACCTCCCTTGGAGCCCAAGAACCATGGAGAGACATCCTCCAGGATGTCATGATCTCTCCCACCATTATTTATACCAGATAGGAAAAGGTGCCCTAAACGAGGCACTACGTTTTCCAGCCGACCGTTTGCACCATCCAGAAGAAGAAACCCGTGCCAGGGGATTCAAACTAGGAGACGGCTGCCTCCAAATCGAGGTCCTATCAAATTTTTCTAAGTGTAGCGACCAACTGGAAAGTCAAAACCTGCGGCATAACTTCCTATCATGAAGGGAGAAAGGCAATGGGGCACGCCACATGGAGCACTAATGATCATTGACCTTCCGGCACCTGCAGAGAGGGAGGAACCCGAGATGGGTAGCTAGAGGGATCCGTGGCCTAAAAGGAAGTTCCAAGGGCCTTTGAACAAGGTAAGCAAGTAAAGGCAAGCGGAAGGAGAGTTAGCAAGAAGCAGAGTACTCTGAGGCTATCGAAGGGCTCACCGGAAGAGCCTTGACGAATACAGCCACCATAGCTCGAGCTCTCCCCCACCACTGCCATTCTCACCCTACTCTTTCATTTGAAAAGCATAACATCCTCCTCCTAGCATGAAGTATGATCAGGGGCCCACCGGGGAGGATTTGTTTTCCTAGATCGCCACTGACTTAACCGTCGGAGTGCCTCCACTGGGATCCCCGGCCCAGGTCTCCTCTTTTTTGCAGATTCGGGCGCGCGAGCTGGATTCTGGATAACGAGGTCGATGTCCGGTGCCATACTCAAACTGTAGGCCACGGCAGTGTAAGCGGCAACACATAGTATTACTGTCCCTTGGGCAAAGCCCAACGCCCCAACCCACTTGATAAGCAAGTATATTTGTAAGGTATGGAATCATCTCAAATAGGAGGTTGAAGATAACAAGTGTACTTTTTGGTGAGCATGTTTTGTTTCATGGAATCAATGACTTTAATTTTGTATTTGGTTGGGGTCATAAGAGGGAAGATAGATGGAGTTGGAAGGATGGATGGAGGTCGCTATTCATCCTCTATCCATCATTTAGTTCAAAAAATTGTCTGGATGGAAAATAATGATAGATTCTTCATCTACCTGAATCCACCATTTTGTATTCTCCTAAATTTGGAGAATGAGGATGGATGGAGTATGGAAAAGGTAAATTTTTGTATTAACAAAATTACCCATAATCATTTTTTTAACAAAAATAGAAACTTCTTTATTTTTTATTTATATTACTCATATATATTTTTTATTTTATCTAATCATTGATCCTATACTATTAAATTTTATTATTAATCATTTTAATTTTAGTACATAGTTTTTATAATTATAATTAATTAATTAAAATTAATTTCTATTTTTTAATATATATCTTTTATTTTTAATTAACTATTTGTATAAAACTAATTAACTATTTAAATTAAGTTATGAATTAATTATTTATTTAGATAATTAATATATAAAAATAAATTAATTTATTAATGATTAATTTATAAAATTATTTATTTAGTTAAAATACATTAAAATTAAAAATTTATATAAAATTTATATAATTATAAATTGTAAAGATTATAAGTTTGCTAATTTCTTTGGTATAAAAACTATTATGCAGGGTTTTCTATATAGTCTCGAACCAAACCGGCATGGTTCAATCGTAAAAAATGGCTTGCACCTTGGACCATTCGAAAAAGTCCCAAACGACATCCTGTAACAAAGTTTGGGAGGATTTAATTTACTATTTTACAGGGATCGATATAGATTCTTGTATAGTATGGTATAGTATGGTACCATATTGTACTGGCCAACTATCGATATGGCTGCAAGTATCGGTTCAGCGATTCTTGCTATTATAAATTGATAATGATAATATTTTTTATCAAAGAATGATTTAGTAAAAATGTTATATAAATGTTATACATCATCTATTCTATTCTTCCTATATCAAATAAAGAAAGAAATCATTCACGTCCATCTTTCCATCTTTCATCAAACACAAGAAAGGATGGATCCATCCATCCTCTCCCTCATCCATCCTTCCTCCTCTACACATTCTTTTTCTAATTTATCCTTTATACCAAACAAAGGGAAAACTTTGATATGCAAAATGGAGAAAGTTGGTGCTAAAATCCATTGGACACCCAAGATGCTGGAGCTGGTAGTGAGAAGGGACCTTCAAGAGGTGAGACATGTAAAATATTCTAGCCGAAAGATATTTTGGCGAGGACCCTTCAATATTTAAGTTTGATCTTCAGCCCAACAATATAAGGAGCACGAGGTAGAGTTTTTTCTGGTATACCTTGGAGGCTTGTAGGGAGTCCCTTTTTACAGGCAAGAGATGAGGGTATTTTCAAGATGAAAAACTCTTAGTGGATTTGACGAGAAATGATAATACTAGAGATCCTACCACGTGGGCTATCAAAGAATCTCTCCATCTGATTAAAATGTCTACTTTTCTTTAATTGGAACTTTATCTTTTGTGTGGAATTAGTCATGTTTTTTAATGACGATATTGATTACTGCATGGGTCCAATCACGCTTTCCTTAATTACAAAGATATGCTGGTAATTAGCTATCATGGAGCATGATGTAACCTTCTGGTCATGTAATCTAGGGTATGGAATGAGCATCGGTCATGCCGACCTTCAGACGGTCTAAATGAAAACATTAGCTGATCAAAGATCAAATCCAGTAAATGATCGACGAACATATATACCTAATTCAATGAATGGTTGGCAGACATATAGCAGGACCGATCGACCAACCGATCTTATTGACTTGGGCTTCATGTCTTTGGCTTCCCAGATGAGGGATTGGTCGGTTAGTAGGATTGACCAAGTACCGAATATGTGATTGAGTCATAAGTGTCCTGTAATATTGAAGTCGAGAGGGAAAGATTAGCTTATCAAGAGCACAATTCAATGAATGGTCGGTGAGCGTGTAGCAGGGCCAATTGACCATGCTTATTGACTTGGACTTCATATCTTTGGTTCAAACAAGACTTTCCTTAATAAGAAATAATGGCTGGTGTGCAAGATGTCCTCCATTTCAGGATGGATATCTTGTGTACTTCATTTTTTAACCCATTTGTATAATTGATTGACCAGAGATAAAAGGTTGGTTGCATTATTCATCTCTTTGTTGGGTGCCCTATTTTCAATATTTGAACTTATTTCATAATAGTGATCCACCCATATTTATTTGGCTAAACATGGAGATGCATTAATTTTGTCATAACTTTAACTTTTAGTGCGATCCTGCCTCTTAACCATGCTAACTTTGACCATGATTTTTCGAAATGCCTAATGTTGATTTCAAGAGGTATAAAATGCCTCCCCCTAGTTTCAAAAGTGAATCCAATGTCAATACATTTTTCGTGCTCCCTCAATTTCCAAAATTTGGTATGATTCTGGTATTTGGATCTATTGTAGCATTACTTGGACAACTATCATATCCAGCTCTAGAAAACTGTGATAGATATATATCCAAATTGGATACATGTCAAACAATTGGATACCTATAAAATTCTTTGCTTTCGCTTTCAGAGATTTGTAGGGAGTACCCTACCATCAATTGGTTAGATACTTTATTTTGACATAAGAAGTGAGTTGGACAAGAAACATGCATACTAAAAGATCTTAGACACAATATCTTATAATTTAGAACATATAATTATATATTATTTAACTAAAATTAAATTCTATCTTATGTATCCCCATATTTCCTTTTTTTTAAAATCTTCATGGGGCAAAAACTTTGATATGTGTTTAAATATGATTTCATGTCTTTTTTATGCAATAGTAGTCTATTGATCTCTTTGTACAAGAAAGTCCTACCATTTAAATTTGGTTTAATTATGAAAATATCTTGAACCTTTTAAAAAATTTTAATTTCCACTTGAACTTTAATTTAGTGCAATCAAGTTATCTAACTTTTAATTCTTTTCAATTCGAATCCTGATTATGATTTTTGTTGACTTGTCATGATAGAATCTCACATGATGTCATGTGACCCACTTAGGTGGCCTCCTTTTGCTGATATGCAAAAATCCTTCTGAGTTTCAAGCATTCTTTTCTTCCATCTTTCATTTAGAGTTTGCATACTAGCTCTATTCCTCCTTCCTAGCTGGCTATTGGATAATAGCAATGGTTGCAAAATAGTAAGCAAAAGTGACGTAGAAAGAGGGGTGTTTGAAAAGATAGCGAGTAGGGGAGTTGAAAGGTCTTCAAAGGAGTCTCCACTCTCTTATATTGAGTCGATTGGGAGCTAAGAACGTGTAGATTGGTGTAAGAGTAGTCTTATATCTAGAATGTGGACTTCGTCAATTAATGACAATCCTAGATGAAGGTATATGTATTGTCCAAGTTATCAGGTGAGTATGATCGGTTTCTTGCATGAATGTTTTTACTTATCTGATTGTTCAATTATGATGCTATGGGTTTGATGATGGGTTCTTCACACTATCAAGTTGTTCATCTCATGCATTTTGTTATATACAAGTTGGTTGGAGTTTCATCAACTTATCTTTATGATCTTACTAGTTCACATCTCTGGATGTATATGTTTGTCTCATTTCTTATTACTATAGTTGAATATATAACAAAAGTAAAGTGGTTGCTCTTGCAACCTGGTTAGTTCACATCTTTAGATGGTTTGTCTTTGTAGGCTTGTATATGTCTTTGTTTGACTAGTTTGTTTATTTGTTAAGCTGCTTTGATGGCATCTAAGTCCCCCATAACCATAGCTGACAAAGGAAAGGTTGTTACTCTTGCAACCTAATTTTTGTATATCAAAAAAAACTATTTGTGATAATATTTGTGCATATTTGTTTATTGCAGGATGATTCATATTGCGGATATTCACATAGATTGACCTTAAAATTAGGGGTCGAGCAAAAGTAGTTCTATTTAAAAAAAGAGATAAAACCAAGGACTTAAAATTAGAGATGAGAAGATTATATGTAATGATTGGAAGGTATCAAGAAAAAAAGTTTAGGTTTAAAATAACATGTGATAAAACTAAAAGGAGAGATGATTAGTTTTTTAGAAGAGGCAAAGGTTTTAGAATAAAAGACATCAGGCATTAAAGAGGAGATAGCAAGGTTGAAGGCTAAATGATCTGCATTGAAGAGGGAGCTTGCAAAGCATACTGCAAGGGAGAAGTTTTATTTTATTGCAATCATGCTTTCATGGATTTTGCTAATATTGGTGATCATGTTTTGAATGATTGGCATTTTTGTGGCTGTGTAGTAATCTTAAAAATGACTTTCGTAATGGTAATTATATTTTGTTTAATCTTTTTTCTGAGTGATTGCTTGTTTGTCAGGCTATTGTAAATAACTTTTGTAATGAATGTTGTGGAGCAATGATATTGAATATAATGCTTTATATTTGATATTTGAATATATGGTATAAATTCTTTATATAGTAAGTTGTGCTTAAATTATATTATAGATAGTTTGTTTCGTATATGATATCTATATTGGAAAAAGAATTATGATAACTATAAAATGATGAGCTTTGAAACAATGAGCTATGAAATATTGAAAAATGCCCCTACTAAAAGGCTGAAGGCCTTGATACATTTGAAGCATTCAAAACATTTGAAACCCTTGAGATATTGTAACATTTGAAACTCTTAAAATCCTTGATAAAATCTCTACCTTTGAAATCCTTGTTTAAAGGCTAAAACATGTTGCATCTATGACCAAGGATGTAGTATAAGTTTTAGATATTGTCTTGTATAGGTCCCTCCTTTAAGATCATTATTTGCGAAGTATCTCAGCTATAGTCTTTTGAACATATTAACTTCAAATGTTGAAGCTGAAACTCTGCCTTTTATATGAAAAAAAAAGTATTTCATTCATGTGCCATTGATCTCAATCAATGACCTATTTGATACTTGTGCCATTGAACCAAATCCTAAATATCAAGCCAAATAGTTTCAACTGAGCCAAACATTTAACCAAGTACTGAAATATTTAAGTCATGAAATAGTAAATTTCAAACTATGACATTACACATTGAACTTAAAAGTTATGAAACATTGGACTGTGCTGTTACAAATATGAAGCTGAAATATTGAACTTCAAACAGTGCAAGTAAAATAGACATGAAATGAAACATGGAACTATAAAGCATAATGAATTAAAGTTTTTAGCTGATTCTTGAACTACACATTCAATTAAGCAACACTATCATTCAAATATTGGTATGCACATTGAACTACATATTGAGCTAGATGTGGAAATCATAAAACATTGGTTGAAACTCTGACTTTCAATTAAGCCAAACATCTAATCAAGCAATGCACTGCACTTTGAGCTAGAAATTAAACTCATGGAACATTCAAGTCATGAAACATTGAACATATATTGGACTTAAAGTCATGAAACATTGGATCGTGCTATTATAAATATGAAGCTGAAACATTGGAATGAAATATGATACATCGAAGTAATGATATATTATACTGAGCCAAAAACATTGAAGTTGAAACTCTGCCCTTCAATTGAGCCAAATATTTAATCAAGCAATGCAATGTACTTTGAACTAGAAATTGAACTCATAGAAAATTCAAGTCATGAAACATTGTACTTCAAACTATGCCATTACTCATCAGACTTAAAGTCATGAAACATTGGATTGTGCTATTATAAATATGAAACTGAAACATTAGAATCAAAACATGATACAATGAACTAATGATGCATTATATTGTGCCATCAGACATGTGTATCAAAAAAATTGAATATCAATTGTGCCATTGAAATGCACATCAATGAACCGTACATTAAACATAAAAACTTGAAATCATGATACATTAAAGCCTTGGTTGATCGTTTAACATGCACATTGAATATCAATACTAAACATAAGCATTGAATTGCACATCGAATTGTCAACACAATGAATCAACTAATGATGTGCACTTTGAGCCAAATATTAAAAACATAAAACCTTGAAGTCTTTTCATACATTGAAGTCATGACACATTGAACTATGCCATTAGACACGTAAAGTATAAATATTACACATGGCCCATGCTATCGAAATGCACATCAAGTGAAACATTAAAGCCCTGAAAACAATTAAATAAAGCCTTCAACTGATTCATTAACATATATATTGACTTGCAATACTATAGATGAAGTCATGATACATCGAAGTCATAAACATTGAACAAAAATTGAAGTCATGATACATGGAAGTTAAAACATTTTACCATTCCATTGAAGTCATGAACATTAAACTGAAATATTGAAGACATAAATACTGAACTAAAATTGAAGTCATGATACATTGTATTTATTAACAATGAACTAACATAAACTCTGCAACTACATTCATACCAACAAACTATGGAGTTGTTAACAAATTGTTCAACCTAACAAAAAAGCCTAGCTAACAACAATCTTCCTAAACATCACTAGCATTGCTTCCTTGAGTTCCCAACTAAGAAGACAATGATCGAGTAGATTCTCCATCGTGATTTCTCCTTGTTGCATCAACATGAGCTCTTAGTGAACCTATGGAATGTTGGGTTGCTCCTCCACCACTCAAATGCTGCATCCTATCCTTGTCCCTGTGGAACAAAGAGTGTTGATATTAGTTGAGCTTTATCACATGAGCCAAACAATGATAAAATTCTTACCATAAAAAACCTAGTCCCATTATCTGGTGACACATATAGCCCATAACCATGAGGTAGCCTTTCTTGCCTTGCCCTCTTCCTGCTTTTAGTGGAGCTTTGATCATGCTATTCCTTAGCAATTCTAGCAACTACCATTTGCTTTGTTCATGTCCTTATTAGTAGCTTTGGTCACCCTTTTTGTAGTGGCTCCACTGAACATAACCAAGCAAAACAAGGATAAAAGCTGTTAAAGATATTAAAGCTAAAATGATATGTAATACTGGGATGTAATACATATAGCTTAGTTGTTGTAGCAACCCTATTAACTTTAGGCCTGCCTCTAGATCTTTTGGGTGATGGACAATTAGACAAATCAAGATTTGATGAATCATTTCTACTAGGGCATCTTTGTTTGTCATGACTTGTTTTCAAGCTAATCCGATAGATCATTTGTCTTCCATGCCTGGACAGTTTGTGATGGCGCTTGGATTCCTTATATGGGTCCTTCCTTCTATTCTTCTTCGGTCTGACATTATGCTCATAGGTGGAGGTAGAATTAGCTCTGTACCTATCCTAGGTCACAAGTCTACCCCATTAATAGGTTGAAGCATGAACTCATAGCATCTTCTTTGGTATAGCATTCTTCCACATAAGCCTCCACACAATCATTTTTATGCCATATTACAGATATTGAATGAATGCATGGAATACCTACTAGGTTCCATTCATTACATGCCCAAGTCTTATGCTTCAAGCTCACTTCATAGGACTAACTCTTGTATGCCCCTTCATACTTTCTATCACCATTATAAAATGGTTTACACTATCTACTCTCTAACTTATTTTCGATCTTCTCTTGATTTAAGGGGCATATACTTCCATGCCATTTCTCAATATCTTTCCTCTTCTTTGCCATTTGAATCATTAATAACCTCTGTATGTCTTCGAGCATGTCTACTATTGGCTTCTTCCTTGCCTGTACTATGTAACCATTGAATGTTTCGAACATGTTATTATCAATGACATCGCAATAAGAAAATGGACCGAAGAAAGCCTTCACAAATTTTCTTGGATTTGCATCACTGAAGTCCTTCCATGCTTCCTGTGATAGTCATTTCAGCTTCTCCGTTACTATCAAGAAACCCTTCTTCAATTGTATACTTTGTAGTATTAAAGAAGGTGGGCTTGAAAACTCCATCCTTGTGGTTCTTCTTCTAATTTTCATAGATATGCCTTGCACAATGCCTATGCTCGACACATGGTAGTAGATCATTGACTGATTGGGTCAATCTCTACAAAAATATATACAAGAAAATGTAACCAAATAAACAATAGGAACTACAACAAATGTTACATGACTAAGTAGTTTACCTTGTATTAGTCACTGATAACCGGGAATTGGAGAGTAAGGGTATAAATGGGAGGACCACCGATGAAATTTGGATGAAAGGGTTTTGGGTTTTACAATTATCTTAGGATTATTTGTTTACATTACAAATTGTTATTGTAGGGGACAGCCTTCTGAGCAGAAAGGCATTGTACGGGTTCCGAGTATAGACAAATATCAGGCATGTTAGTTGTCTCTAATAAGGTAAGGATATCTGGACATGATCACCGGTATTATATATATATTTCTTATATGACATGATTTGATCCGAGCACGTGAGCATTATCATGTATGGTTGTTTTCATATGGTATATTTTGACTTTTCATGATAGATAGTATGATTGATGTTATTATTACTTATATTTTTGTATATCATGTTTTATCAAGCAAAGTTATTTTTGGATGGGTTGGACCATGATACCGGTTATTGAAAAATTGTAAATTACATGATTTGACTACATGAAATGAGTTGATGAAGTGTTAATCAAATGAATATGATATTTGGACTAGCCATGCCACGGGATCGTGGTTACTGAGATTTCCAATCACAAGCTGGACAATGAGATTGCCGGTCACAGGCTAGAGTGTGACAATAAAATTGCCTGTCACAGGTTAAAGTGTGACACTGAGATTGCCAGTCATAGGTTGGAGCATGACCATGGTTAGTCTAGAACTCTGAAGAAGAATGATAATTAATGGAAACATAAAAAGAAAACATAATATTATCAAATATTTTGTTATACTTGATATTTGAGTTATTTTGGTTGTATGATATGATAAAATATTATTTTTCAATTATTTTCAAATTATACTATTATTGGTGTGACTGTTTGAAGACCTTACTGGGCTGTAAAGCTCAGAAGCCTCTTCTTTCTTCCTTCTCAGAGTTGTGCAGGATATTTGAGCTTGGTGGTGGATTGGATTTGTAGTGAAATGATGAATAATCATAGAGTCATTAATATCAATCAAATGACTAAAGGATGACTGAAATTGTAACCATATAAGCTGTATTATTTTTTTTATGTTAGATATTTTCTTATGAATTATGATCAATAGTATTATGGAGGATCGAAGTTGAAATGAAATTTTTTTAGACCTTGCATGATCTCTAGAATGTAATCTAGGATTTGTGCGGCCGGTCGCGTAACCGATTCTGATGCAGGATTCGGGACGTGACAGAAACATCTTGGGATCACATTTTGTTAAAGAACAAACATCCAACAAAGTTTCGAGACAACATAGAGACAGGGCAAAACATACTTTTGGATCACTTTCTACTCAAAATCACCACCAATATTGGTTGTTAAAGTAATTGTTACATGATTTTTTGATTAACTAAAGGTTCCATGATGTAAGGATCAGAGATTATGGGGAAAGAATACCTAAAATCCTAACACGCTTATGGGTACAAGCTAATGCAAGCTGAATATCATCTCCATCACCGAAATTGAGGACTAGTTACCGATGCTCATCATCGAAGATAAACACCATCTCTCTTAAGGCCATCATCGATGTTCATGTGCCAAGAAGGTGAGAAGGGATTTGGATTGAAATGGATCGAAACCAGAACTAAAGAGGGGCCAATTTGGAAAATAAAAGGTACCATTTTGCCCCGTCATTCTGCTACATAAGCAAGTTTTTTCTATATAGACAAGCCATGTCTTAACCCTGTCATGGCAGGCTAATGGAAATCATAATCAGGGTCTGAATTAAAGAAATTTGAAAGTCCAATGACTTGATTGCACTAAATAAAAATTTAAGAGAATACAATGGTTGTTTAACTTCGGAAAGGGCTTCTAATCCCATTATATTTCTTTTGCATAATAAGAATATAATAATTATGAGTAGTTTGTACCATGCTTTTTTTTTTTTTTTTAATTCTGGAATTTTAGAGTGATCAATAGCCATTCTATACACATGTAATACTGTAAAATTATGTGTCTGGGTACAGAAGAAGCTAGCTCAAAAATAGTTAGGATAAACAAGGATCATAGTGGACATGTTGGCTGACCCTAGATGCAGCACATTATAAGTTTGTATCATACCAAATGATGGCATGGTAGAACCATGGAAAGGGAGAGGGTTAGAAAGGAAGAAGCTAGAGGATTTATGAAAAGATAGAGAAATAGGGTTTTATTATTGTGTTTCAAAGGTTGTTTATACTAGGATATATATAGATTTTATATGAAAAAAATCATTTAAGCTGGTACAAAATTATATTAACAAAAAAATTAATATATAATCATATTAATAAAAAAAAATATTACAGGATCATATTAATAAAAAAATTATTATAAATTGCTATGTAATCTCTAAAATATATAGTGACAAGGTGAGCATTTTGAAATAGATGAGAGTCGGGAGGAAAGGCAAAGGCTAATTGATAATGTGGCAAAGGATAACACAGAGGCCAAGCCGGGTATTGCCAATAATGCTAAGGCACGCTCACGGTCCATCAAGCTCTCCAAATCGCACTCCAGATTGGCACGCACGCATGGAGCTAAGGAACCAGACATTGAAGTGCAAGGTCTATTTTGAAGAAAGAGAGAGGCCTTAAGATATTGAGGAGAAGGCTACGGGAAGGTGAGCGTTTCGATCTAGTCTTTGTGTATAATCTATTGGTCATGGATTCGAGGAATGATTCCATGGATAACTTAATTAAATTTTAGATTAAATCTGGAACACGTGACTGGGAGGCTGCGCGGCCGGAACTCCGGCGCTGTAGACGAGGAGGGCACGTGGAAAACTTGTGGCCCAAATCGAACATGATCTAATGGGCTGGGGGCCTGTTACGGCAAGCTACACCGGGGTAAAACCTCCCTGCCCTTTTGTTCTATCAAAAAAAAAAAAAAAAAAAAAAAGGGATGGGGGGGTGGTGGTGCAATTTAACACTGAACCAATTATATGTTTTAAACCATGCTAGTAACCAACCGTCTTGGTTCCATATGTCTTGAACTGGCCAATTCAGCAATGTTCAGCAAACTTTGAGGACGGAACTTGATTGTCATATGGTTGTGGTGTTTATACATAAAAGATAATTTCCTATTTTCTTGGTGGAGTACAAGTCAATTTCTTTGCATAGAGTTTTGACAGAGTATAATTTTAAAAGTATCCCAATTTATATTGTAGCTTGGGTGTGAATGGCTATACATATTTGATTTTGAAGTAATAGATACATTAATGTAGTTCTTTTTTTTTTTTTGATAAAAAAAAAAGGAGAGAGGGATAAATCCCCCGGTGTAGCTCCCCCCACTGGGCCCCACCCTGTCAAACAATGTTCGATACAGGTCGTATATTTTTGCGTATCTTTTCCATCCATTTGTAAAGGTGAGTACGTCAGCCTGGCCCCACTAACGCGCCGGAGTTTGTGCTCTCCCGTCCCGCCAGTCACGTGCCCTAGCAATTCCTTGATTTAATTTAGTCATCCACAGGATCATGCCTCGAATCCGTGATCGGAAAGAGACGGGCTAAATCTCTACTAACCAAGCTACCGTCTTAATGGTGTTAATGTAGTTCTTCACATGAAACAAAATGATAAGGTCCAGCATTGCCAAATAGATTATTTGATGGTAATAGGATCACAATATTTTAGAAAGGTAAAAGGTATGAATTGTAGCATCCGTTCAAATTATCTATCTCATAGCAAGTGACAAGGAGGCCAACAAATGCAAAGACCGCCATGAGATGACCTCAGAGGTTTTTCTTTTCTTTTTTTCTTTTTTTTTCTTTTTTTTTCTTTTCTTTTCTTTTTTTTAATGATAAATAAGGCAAAAGCCACCCAGCTTTTATTAATATAAGAAACAAAGATATAATTGGGGAGGGCGAGATAGTGGAGAGAGAAATCCAGAGGTGTTTGTAATTTCTATCAGTGTATATATAACAACCCATGATCTTATCCAAAAAAAAATTAGTTGGAATATATTATTTAGATTCTTAATCCTATATAACTATATAAGTATCCAAAATTTTTCTAGCAAATAATTGATGTAAGCTTAAATACGTACCCGCACGGGTTCTCATATACTCTCTTCATTTAAGTCCTAGTATTCTTGCTAGTATTCATTCATAAACATCACGATTGATCTATGATCAAGCATTCTCGTCAATATTCATTCATAAACACTACGAATTGTCCATGATCGGTTAATGAATCTATATTATAGTATCTCATAGTTCACATAAGTTATGGACCGGGTTCGCTGTAATACTATTAGTAACAATCCAGAATCTTGCCCGAAAAGATTAGTTAAGAGATATTATTTGGATTTCTTAATTCTATAAAAATATCCAAGATCTTTTCAGTAAATTATTAATATATACTATATACATGAATTCTCTACTTATTGGCCATTGTAAGATTTTGGACATTGGATTACAAGATGTGTTAATGGTGTCCTAGTTAGTCCAATGAGCATCTTTAATTAATGCATTTATGGGTGATAGGAAATAAAGATATCTTCATTTATTTAATTTTTTTGGTTGAACAAAAGGGGGGGGGAGAGGAGTTAGATCCCGGGCATGGTCATCCCCAGACGGTTCCCCAATCCCAACCATGAAATGTTCGATACATGATGCATATTAATTTTTTCGTAGCCGTTCCCCATCCGAAAGTGAGTACGCCAACTTGATCATCACTGGCATCAGCCAAGTGAACAGGATTTATTATATATATCCCTAGCTTTTTTGACTACCAGTCAACAGAGACTTCAGAATTATTTTATTATTATTTTTTTTAAATTTTATTTTTAGACTATTTTTTTTATTTTTGATTTTATAAAGATGCCGTCGTATTGAAGATGTCTTCATTTATTGTTTACCATTTCTGAATATAGACGGGAAAAAGAACAAAATGTTATATATTCTTGCAACCCTTTTATCAGATAAAGCTTAACATGGACATTCTTTTTTTATTTTTCCCCTTTTCATCAATATAACATCAATCTTCTGTCATGATTACAAAGAAACTAAAACATTGACCTCATTATTTTCAAGAGACGTGCTAACCAAGCTAGCAATTGTTTATTTATACATAAGAAACTACATCCTTATCTTTTGTTAGTAAACCATTCATGAGCCTCCAATGTTGTTTCAGCAAGCTTTACATTGACATTGCTTTCAGGTTACATTTGATGCATTACCAAATAAACCTGAAAGATAATATAAATTATAGATAATATAAAAATTGCTAACAATGTGAATTATAAATAATATAAATTATTATATTTGATACAGGTAATGCTGTATAATATAAAATCAAAATTTTAAAATACTTCTAAATTAAATCTATATTTAAAACTAAAAAAATAAAAATTATTGTTTATACTAAATAAATTTAATATAAAAATTTATATTATATATAAATATATAATATAATATATATTATACTATATATAAATATAAATTCAATTAATATAAATATATTAAATATAATATAATATAATATATTTTAAACTATACAATATAATACATAGTTTATATTATGATATATAATATTATAAAATATTAATATAATATATTATAAGATTATATTGTATACTATAATATTATTATATTTATAAATTTTTTATATTATATTATTTATTATTATATTAAATTATATTATTATATAATATTATATAATTATATTAAATTATAATATAATATAGTATACTATTAAAATATATTTTTATAATATAACATAATATTTAATATAATATGATATATTTTATATTATAAAATATAATATATAATTTACATTATGTTATATTATATTAATATTATAATATTATATTATATATTATAATATTATATTAATATTATAATATTATATTATATACTATAATAATATTATATTTATATTATTATATTATTTATAATATATGATGTGGCGGGATCGCTGACATAGGGGAGCTGACAGGCACCACGTCAAAGGAAGCCGCCACGTTGGATGCCATGTCAATTCTCCTGCTCGAACTTCTCCGCCGAGCTGAGCTCCCTCGAGACAGCGAGCTAAGCTTCATCCTCCACCAGGTCGGTCTCGCGAGCTCGGGACGCCTAGGCCGGAGCCGTACTCTGTCCTCTAGAGCGAGACCCTCAGAGATCGAGCCCTGTGGTCGGAGTCGAGCTCAGCCCTCCACCACGTGGAGCCTCTTCGAGGCTGAGCCCTTTGGACCGGGCCCGTACTCTGCCATCCAGAGTGAGACCCTCGGAGACCGAGCCCTGTGGTCGGAGTCGAGCTCAGCCCTCCTTCGCCACGTGGAGCCTCTTCGAGGCTGAGCCCTCTGGACCTGGCCCGCACTCTACCATCTAGAGTGAGACCCTTAGAGATCGAGCCCTGTGGTCGAAGTCGAGCTCAGCCCTCCTCTGCCACGTGGAGCCTCTCCGAGGATGAGCCCTCTGGACCGGGCCCGCACTCTGCCCTCCTCCACTGAGATGATCCCGCAAGCTCGGAGCGTCTAGGTCGGAGCGAGCCTTACCATTCTAGCTCAGCCCCAGCTTAGACATGAGCACCGCCATCCCAGGACACCGGCGAGCCGCCTGAGGACTATGTTGGGACACCTACCAGACCGCACTGAATGCCTGTAGCCACCGGTTACACCAGAAAGGGGAGAAATCCACGGATCGAGGTGCCACGCTCCTCATCAACCGCCTGGACCACCCGAGAGAGGAAGTCAACCAGAAAATTCGAATCCCAGGGGTGGCGGCCCACCGATTGAGGTACCGCCAGGTTTCCGGAATGAGGCGACCAAGGGGAATGTCAGAGCACATGACAGCTTCCCTTATCACAGATCGGGAAAGGATCCTCGGAACACTGCCGCACGCGCCTGACAGTCTGGTGGAGATCCCAAAATGAACGCCCAACGGTAACTTAATCTACAAAACTTGGAGGTAACAACCACAATACAAAAAAAAAAAGGGCACAAGCCATACCACTGGAACATAAGTGCAAGCTCAGCTAAAAAGAGCACAGCACCACTAGCATCCTCAAGCAAGGTCGGGCGGAAGGGCCACACAGAGACTCCCTCTAGTCAGGCCACTCTTCCCCTGACATACTTACATCCCACTTTCACACTAATCACTCCTCCTAGTGTGGAGTCCATCAAGAGGGGCTCAACCAGGAGGATCTCTTCCCCTAGGTCGTCATTGACTTGATCATCGGAGTGCCCCCGCCGGAAACCCCGGCCTGGGTCACTAATCCCTGTTTTGCAGGTCCAGGACCACCGGACAGCGAGACAGAGAAGGAGGTGCGCTCCGATGCCGACAACAGCTATGGGCCACGGCGATCTTGGCAGCAACAGATTGGCATGCCAGGAAGGGGGGAAGGGGACATTGTGGACGATCTTTGATCCAGGTCAAGCCCTCCACATCTCTGTAGATTGGCGCTCCATGAAAAAATGGTGACGACACGAGCGCGAGAGGCCTCCGCTAGCCATGCAGGGGACTCCCCTTCCCGAGGGAACCCACACAATCTCGAGATGGGGCCATCTGCTCCAGTTCAACCACCTCCAGCGGAGTCTCAGCTGGCCGCACTCACCCAGCAAATGCAGATCTTCGCCACAGCAGTGCACCAGCTTCAGTATCAGCACCGGTCCCTGGCCACCCACCAGCAACCAGGGACTCCGACGGTCGATGCCGCAGCTCCCTGTGATAGCCTGCGTTCCTTCCAAGGAAGGCCTTCGCAGCCGTGGGCCGTCACCGACAACCGGGGTAGTCATCAGACTCTAGCGAAAAGGCAACGAGCCAGGTCTGCCGACAGGGAGAGCTGCTCACCAAACCTCAGGCGGGCGGTGCCCAGACCCCACCAAGGTAGAAAGAGCAAGACCCCCCATCACAGAGACCGTGCACCCATGTCACGTTCTTCGTCTCCCTCAACGGAGGGGTCTACTGATGAAGCCATCAGGCGCACAGCGGAGAAACACCTGGAGGAACATGAGCGCAAGCTGACGGAGTTCCCCCACCGGTTTGCCAACATGTAAGGATCCACTAGTGAGCCAGTGGGCTACGATGCCCATCCCCCATTCTTCCAAGAAATCCAAGCGGAGCCGATCCCATATCGGTTCCGGATGCCGCAGGTGGATCCCTACGATGGGACCACCGACCCCCTGGACCACCTGGAAAGCTACTGGACCCTCATGAGGGTCTAGGGGGCCATCAACGCTCTTCTCTGTATCGCCTTTCCTGCCACTCTCCGGAAAGCAACCCGGGTGTGGTTTACCCATTTGGAGTCGGGGAGCATCAACTTTTTCGTCCAGTTAGGGCAGAAGTTCGTGGCCCACTTTGACGCTTGCAGGAAGTTGCCACGAGAGGCAGATAGCCTCTTCTCCATCCGGCAGTAGGACCGTGAGCCCCTGCAGGACTACGTGGCCCGCTTCAAGGCTGCCGCGTTGGAAATTTACAACCTTGATGAGCTAGTTGCCATAATGGCGCTGAAGCGAGGGCTCAGGACCTCCCGCCTGACCTACTCGCTGGACAAAAAGTCCCCCAAGACTTATTCCGAGCTCCTTCTCCGAGCCCAAAAGTACATCCGTGCCAAGGAGGCGGATCATACGAGGCGGAAGCTCGACAAGAAGCCACTGAAGAGGCCAACCCCTGTCGAGATGCTCAGGACCCGGAAGCCAGAACCCCAAGTCCCGAACTCCCGGAGGGGGCCGCTATCGAAAGGCGCTCCCGTTCTTGAGGAGAGTTACACCCCCCTCCTCACCCCGAGGATGAAAATCCTCATGGAGATCGAAGGCGAGGACTACCTGAGACGCCCGCCTCTGATGAAGTCCTCCACTGGCCGTGATAGAGCGAAGTACTGTCACTTTCACCGCGACCACGGCCACGACACCGAGGAATGCCGCAACCTCAAGTGGGAAATTGAAGAACTCATCAAGAGGGGCTACCTCAAAAGGTTTGTGGGGGGCAGACCTCAGGTGGAATCCCAGGCGCTCGTCGCTCTCCCACCAGCTCCTGTCATCGATAACCGTCCCACCGAGAAGCCAGTGGGCATGATCTCCTGGGGAGCTGCACGCGCGCCCAAAAGCCTAGGGGGCAGGGGATCCTGAGAAAGTACTCCCCTTTACGGGGGAAGGAGGAGATGGGGAAAAAAATATAAATAATGATGCCGTGGTCGCCGAGAGAACGATCGTGAAGCATCCTGTAAAATGCATCATGGTTGATAGTGGAAGCTCCGCGGATGTGCTTTCTTATGATGCCTTCTTCAAAATGAACCTTTCTCCCGATCAACTCAAACTTGTGCATACCTCCCTTGCTGATTTCACAGGCTCCTTTCCACCTACAACGTGATCTTGGGCCGGCCCGGGCTCAACTCGCTCGACGCCACTATCTCCACCAGGAGACAACGAGGATCTGTGTAGACTACACCGACCTCAACGAAGCTCACCGACAGCGAGCAGCCCGGTACTGCAACGCCCGGGTCAGGCCAAAAGCCTTCAAACCCAAGGACTTGGTGCTGCGCCGGGTAGAGGCATCTCAACCCCGAGAGTGCGGCAAGCTCTCACCAAACTGGGAAGGCTCCTACAAAGTGGCTGAAGCCCCCTCACAAGGGACCTATTTCCTCGAAGATCTCGACGGTGTCATGCTCCTTCGAACATGGAATGCCTGCAATCTATGAAGATACCATCAATAATGTAAGGTTTTCCATCAATAATAATGATAATGACTTTTTCCTTGCACGGATATCTATCTGTAATGTAGGAAAGCATCATCAACCATCTTTGAGCCCAGCTCCGAGATGCCAACCCAAGACCGAGACTCAGCTCTCCGGCCAAGGGATCTTCGATCCAAGCTGCTCTCAATCTTAATCGTCTTTGAGCCCAGCTCCGAGATGCCAACCCAAGACCGGGACTCAGATCTCCGGCCAAGGAATCTTCGAGCCAAGCTGCTCTCAATCTCAACCATCTTCGAGCACAGCTCTGAGATGCCAACCCAAGATCGGAGCTTAGATCTTCGGTTAAAGGATCTTCGAGCCAAGCTATTCTCAATCTCAACCGTCTTCGAGCCCAGCTCCGAGATGCCAACCCAAGACCGGAGTTCAGATCTCCGGCCAAGGGACCTTCGAGCCATGCTGCTCGCAATCTCAACCATCTTCGAGCCCAGCTTTGAGAGCCAACCCAAGACCGGAGCTCAGATCTCCGGCCAAGGGATCTTCGAGCCAAGCCACTCTTAATCTCAATTGTCTTTGAGCCCCGCTCCAAGACGCCAACCCAAGACCGAAGCTTAGATCTTCGGCCAAGGGATCTTCAAGCCAAGCTGCTCTCAATCTCAACCATCTTCGAGCCCAGCTCCGAGACACCAACCCAAGATCGGAGCTCAGATCTCCGGCCAAGGGACCTTCAAGCCACGCCGCTCGCAATCTCAACCATCTTCGAGCCCAGCTCCGAGATGCCAACTCAAGACCGGAGCTCAGATCTCCGGCCAAGGGATCTTCGAGCCAAGCTGCTCTCAATCTCAACCATCTTCGAGCCCAGCTCCGAGACACCAACCCAAGACCGGAGCTCAGATCTCTGACCAAGGGACCTTTGAGCCACGCCGCTCGCAATCTCAATCATTTTTGAGCCCAGCTCTGAGATGCCAACCCAAGACCGGAACTCAGATTTCTGGCCAAGGGACCTTCGAGCCACGTCACTCGCAATCTCAACCGTCTTCGAGCCCAGCTCCGAGATGCCAACTCAAGACCGGAGCTCAGATCTCCGGCCAAGGGATCTTCGAGCCAAGCTGCTCTCAATCTCGACCATCTTCGAGCCCAGCTTCGAGATGCTAACCCAAGACCGGAACTCAGATCTCCAGCTAAGGAACCTTTGAGCCACGTCGCTCGCAATCTTAACTGTCTTCGAGCCCAGCTCCGAGATGCCAACCCAAGACCGGAGCTCAGATCTTCGGCCAAGGGATCTTCGAGCCAAGTTGCTCTCAATCTCAACCATCTTCGAGCTCAACTCCGAGACGCCAACCCAAGACCGGAGCTCATATCTTCGGCTAAGGGATCTTCAAGCCTAGCTGCTCTCAATCTTAATCATCTTCGAGCCCAGCTCCACTATGCCAACCCAAGACCGGAGCTCAAATCTTCGGCCAAGGGACCTTCAAGCCACGCCGCTCGCAATCATTAACGTCTCCGAGCCCAGCTCCGAGATGCCAACCTAAGACCGGAACCCAACTCTCCAGCCAAAGGATCTCTGAGCCAAGCAGCTCCTATCAACACCTCGAGCCTAGCTTCAAGATGCCAAAGACCTGAGCCCAGCTCTCAGGCAATCCCTAGACCGGGGCCCAGTGCTCCAGCCAGGAAGGCCTTAAGCCTAGCTCCAAGGCATCCAAGACCTGAAGCCCTCAGGCACCTTGGACCGGGGCCCAGCTCTCTGGCCAAGGAACCACCGCACCCGGCTGCTCACAATTGCCAGAACCTTGTGCCCGACTCGCCGACACCAAAGCCTGGTAATCAAGTCCCAGGTAAGGTGAGACCCTCTTCTCTGATCTCCCCACTCATCAAAAAAAAAAAAAAGATAAAGAAGAAAGAGAGAAGAGAAAGAACAAAGAAAGAAAGGGAGGGGAGGAAAAGAAAGAGAAAAAGAGGGAAGGACGGGTTGCAAGAAAGTTCAAATCTTATTGATCAAGAGCCAGTTATAAACATTTTGTGGGCCCCCGACATGCCGGGTGACCCCGACCAAGCACCAAAAGAGGACAAAGTACAAAATAAAAGAAAAAGGACTACTCTGCACCGGTCGGCCCCCCTGCTGAGCCTTGAGGCTAAGGGGCCCCACCTTCATGGACCTCCGGCTGAAGGGCTCCGACCTCGGATGGCTCGACCTCGGCTGGCATCAGAGGCTTGGGAGCCACAGCTTCCTCGATGACAACCTCCTCATCAGGCTCTGCATCCGAGGCTGAGGGGTACCTGAGGCGAGCACGATTTTTATCGGGAACAGATGCCTCGATCCGGCCGCCCGTGCAAGAACATGAAGCCTTTGTAGAAGGAGTCTGACGTTGTTTGATGAATTTTGGCGACGAACTGCTCCGAGGCCTTGAACTTGGCAACGGCCTCCTCAGCATCTTTCCTAGCCTCGGCGGCCTCCTTCCTTGCCTCGACGGCCTCCAACCTGGCAGCCTCCGCCGACTTGCCAGCCATCTCCGCCACCTTCTTGGCCGTGGCCAACCTCCCTTTCCTTGCCGCCAGCTCCACCTGGGCAGTCCGGGAGGCCTCCTTATGCTGATCAGCCTCGGCACTATACCATTTCAGCTTCTTCTCGGTGGTGGAGAGATCGTCGGCAGTCTTCTTTGAGCAACTCCGCTCCAGGTCAAGGGCCTCCAGGAGTTTCCTCGCTCGCCCCTTAGCGTCGGCGAGCTGCTTCTCCAGGTCCTCGACCTTCTACTCGAGCGCCCCGTTCACCTTGGCCTTCTCCTTCAGATCAGTCTTTAGAGACTCGATCTCGGTCGTTCGTTGCCGCTTGATGCACTCCCAATTTTGACAGCAGCCCCTAATGAAGAGGGCCTCGACACCGATCTGCACCATGAAAAGAGGTCAGCTAAAAAAAAAAAGAAGAGAAAAGAAAGAAAGAAGAGATAACTTACCGAGTAAAGCTGGGGGAAGATGGCGTTAAGGACATCGTTCAGCCGCAGCCCGACCATCTCCTCCCAGTCGCATATCTGGATTGAGAAATCCATCATGTGCTCGGCTAGTACGGGGCTCCAGAGGAATGAGCTCTCTGGTCCCATCTTGAAAGGGAGTCGATGTCGTGCCTCCTCCATCCTGCTCTCCCCTACAGTAGGCGGCTTTGCCCCACTAACCATAGGGCCCCCGGGGGCAGGCTGAGGAGCTGGTACCCGTGCAGGCAGTGCCTCAGTCCCAACCTCGGTCCTGGCTCGAACCTCCTCATCCCCGATCTCGATCACAGATGGACTTGGAGGACTGGAAGACACAGCGGCAGCAGTTGTGGCCCTTGCTCAGGCTACTACCTCGAGCTCCGCGACGGGGGCCGCCCCCCTGACGACCGAGCCGCTCCGGGAATTCTTGGGTTGCCCACTGGACTGGCCCCGGTGCCACGGCTGCCACCCTCTCCATTGGTGCAGGGGCAGCTCGGGTCACCCCTGAACTCGGACCGACCGATGCAGCAGAAGCGGTCTCAGTCATCGACCGACTCAGGTCAGCCGCCGTGGTGGGAACGGTCGCAGATGCGCTCTCGTCCCTAACTCGCCTTGATGGAGGCACCTCGACCAGCCTGGTTGGTGGTCGCTTCCGGGTGATTGCCAGCAGGTCTCTCTCTGTGAAAATCATCCCTGCATGCAAGTCACACAACGGTCAGAGCCCGTAAGAAGCAATGTAAGAAATGCAAGGAAGGAAAAGAAAAGTTCAGGTCGAACTCACCCAACCCATTTGTTGGGTCGACCCCAGTGTTGGAAAGGTTCTGCTCTGATAACAGGACCTCGAGAGAAGGAATCTGGGCAGTGCAGAGCTACTCGTAGTCATCTCGGTCAGCCGCATCAATCATAGAATTTTGGTTAGGGTACTGGTCCGGATCACTCCAGACCCAGTCGACCCCCTCAACCGCAGCAAAGAAGAATTTGCTCTTCCATCCCTTGATGGAAGAGGGGAGCTCGAATCTGATGCCCTTCGGACGGGAAGACAAGGACCACCACCCATGCTCAGTCGGGTGGTGCTTCAAGGCAAAGAAAGCCTTGAACAAAGAGAACCGAGCAACAAACTCGTGGAGGTGGCAGAGCACAATGAAGGAGAAGATGACCCTAATGACGTTTGGCACTAACTGGACAGGGACCAAACGATAGTTGTCCAAGATGGACATGAAGAAGGGATGGAAAGGAAAGTGGAGACCCCCTGAAAAGGTTTCCTCATAAAAAGCAATGCGGCCCGGGCCACTGGAAGTGACCCGTTCCCCCGGACGAGGGATCATAAGCCGAATAGAATGTGGGATGCCATAGACATCCCGAACGGTCCCTAGTTCCTCGACGGTGATTATCGAGGCGACCCCGCTAGGACCTGTGGACTGGGCAGACTCAGAAACAGGTACAGAGGAAGGAGAAGGGAGAGAAGGACTGGACCCCGATTCCCTGATGAGCACCGGACCGGGAGAATGCCTCCTACTGAACTCGAAGCGAGCCGCATCCTCCTACTCACCGGAGGAAGAAGAAGATGCCGACCTCCGCTCGGAGGGACCGGCCTTGCCCTGATCAGTGGAGGGGCAGAAGCTCGGGCCAAAATGGGAGAAGTGAAGAACTCGAGGTGGAGGACGAAAAAGCAGACTCGACTCGAAGGAGACCCTAGGAGGACCCTACTCTAGTGAAGGGAGAAGAAAGAGGGGACTAACCTGATTCCTTAGAAGATCTGAGGCGACTGGAAGGAAGAAGAAAGCTTGAACACAGTGGCTAGCATGGAGAATTCAAAAGAATGGATATTTCGGGTAAGGCCCTCTTTTCATTTCGAAATGACCCGATGGATCCGCCTTGATACGACTCCTCCACCAACGGATCCACGCCACATGCTACCCATCAACGAAAATGGCATCCTGGTTACTCTAAATTCTGTGTCAACATTAACTACTCCTCGGACATGGCCACGCGGCGCCCCCGCATTGGTCTGTAGGACCGTCTCACGAAGCGCCAGCAATCATGGCCATCATTGTACTAGATCTCCGCCTTCCATGTCAGCACCATAATACTCCCTTCGACCTGAGCGCCATGCACTAACAAGCCTCGGGAGTGGGGGGCAAATGATATAGCGGGATCGCTGACATGGGAGAGCTGACAGGCACCACATCAAAAGAAGCCACCACGTTGGATGCCATGTCAATTCTCCTGCCCGGACTTCTCCGCCGAGCTGAGCTCCCTCGAGATAACGAGCTAAGCTCCGTCCTCCACCAGGTCGGTCCCGCGAGCTCAGGATGCCTAGGCCGGAGCCGCACTCTGCCCTCCAGAGCGAGACCCTTGGAGATCGAGCCCTATGGTCGGAGTCGAGCTCAGCCCTCCTCTGCCACGTGGAGCCTCTCCGAAGCTGAGCCCTCTGAACCGGGCCCATACTCTGTCCTCCAGAGCGAGACCCTCGGAGACCGAGCACTATGGTCGGAGTCGAGCTCAACCCTCCTCCGCCATGTGGAACCTCTCCGAGGCTGAGCCCTCTGGACTAGGCCCGCACTCTGCCCTCCAAAGCCAGACCCTCGGAGATTGAGCCCTGTGGTCGGAGTCGAGCTCAGCCCTCCTCCGCCACGTGGAGCCTCTCCAAGGTTGAGCCCTCTAGAATGGGCCTGCACTCTGCCCTCCTCCATCGAGGCAATCCCGCAAGCTCGGGGCATCTAGGTCAGAGCGAGCCTTACCATTCCAGCTTAGCCCCAGCTCAGACGTGAGCACCGCCATCCCAGGACACCGACGAGCCGCCTGAGGACTACGCTGGGACACATGCTAGACCACACTGACCGCCTGTAGCCACTGGTTACACCAGAAAGGGGAGAAATCCATGGATAGAGGTGCCACGCTCCTCACCAACCGCCTGGACCACCCGAGAGAAGAAGTCAACCATGAAATTCGAATCCCAGGGGCGGCGGCCCACCGATCGAGGTACCGCCAGGTTTCTCGGAACGAGGCGATCAAGGAAAATGTCAGAGCATATGACAGCTTCCCTTATCACGAATCGGGAAAGGCTCCTCGGGACACCGCCGCACGTGCTTGACAGCCCGGTGGAGATCCCAAGACAAACGCCCAACGATAACTTAATCTACAAAACTTGGAGGTAACAACCACAATACAAAAAAAAAAGGGCACAAGCCATACCACTGGAACACAAGTGCAAGCTCAGCTAAAAAGAGCATAGCACCACCAGCATCCTCAAGCAAGGTCGGGCGGAAGGGCCACACCGAGACTCCCTTTACTCAAGCCACTCTTCCCCCGACACACTTGCATCCCACTCTCACACTAATCACTCCTCCTAGTGTGGAGTCCATCAAGAGGGGCTCGACTAGGATGATCTGTTCCCATGGGTCGTCACTAACTTGATCATCGGAGTGCCCCGGTTGGAAACCCCGGCCTGGGTCACTAACCCTTGTTTTGCAGGTCCAGGACCACCGGACGGCGAGACAGAGAAGGAGGTGCACTCCGACGCCGACAGCAGCTACGGGCCACGGCGATCTTGACAGCAACAATATATATTATATTATATTATTATAATGTTATTTTATATATTATATTATATTATATTATAAGAGAAAGGTAGAAGGGGAGGGTAATTTGTCTAAAAAATTATTTGAGAGGTGGTAAGATGGATTACCACCTCTTCCATAAGTAATCCAGATTATCTCTTGAGAGGTAATTCAGATTATCATACATGATAGATTGCTATTCAAAAAAGTATATCAAATACAGTAATATGGTCGGACCCTATTAAATTATCAATAATTTGGATGAATTGCTTGCTACTAAACGCAACCTCAGAGAATTCTTAATGGTCCCACTTAATATCATATAAGAAAAATTATTTTTGTTATGAAATTTTGCAATGGTAGAGTTAAAGTTTTGTCGATGTGTTCATTAATTGTTGCAACTTCATAATAAAATTTATCAACCTCTTAACTTAATTTGGAATGGAAAACCTATCTCTACTACCCTCTATTGTGTTGACGTTATCGATAGGTAAAAACAAAAAAAGGGGAATCTCTCCCCCTCTCCCGCATGCAACGCACACGATTCGCACTCACACCGCATGTGGGTCCGTGCTTGTTTCCATGCATTTTAAACCATTTTAACCACTTTTTTGTTTTAGTTTTTTAATTAATTTTAAATTTAATTTTATAATGATTAATTTTTAATTAATTTTATAACGGTCATAACGACCATTTTATTCATTTCTTATTTAATAAGATAATGGCTTGTTGAGGGCCTTTTGAAATTTTTTTCTGAAATTTTGAGCCTATAAATATGCCTCTATCCTAGCCATACAACATATCAAAAAAAATCCTAAACTCTTCCTCTCCTCTATTTTTCTATCCTAAAATTTTTTATTCTCCTATATTTTCCCGCTTTAAAATTTTTGAACTGAAGACGGGCTGATCGGCATCCGTTCGAGATCATGCCACCGATGGGCATTGAAATTTTTGACTTCCAGGTTATACCTTGGAGGAGAGTGTGCAACCCATTAGTCTTCGCACAAGAAGAGAGCCAAATCTCCTTTAAGATAGTGGATCTATCCGCCTCTTAGGCTAGACTTTCTAATTTTATTTTATTATATTTATAATTAATTTATTATACAAACTTTGTTTTGCTACGCACATCATAAAAATTATTTTCAAATATTTTTAAAATTACATAAATATACATATATATATTTTATTGTATTAAATATTAATAGTCTAAAAAAAATTATCTAGGTCAGGAGTCCTCTCTTCCAAAGTTCATGTCAAAAACTTTTAGCTGGTTTTGTAACCTTACAAATTCAAATACTATATAATAACCGACCTGGATCATGCTTTAATGATTGGTACAGCATTTTTAGTGCTTCTTATCTTTATAAATAACATTCATTCTTACATTTACGATGTCACATATGCATTGAATACCTGGTGCACTCTATATCCCATCAAGCATTCATCTAGAACAAAGTGTTCTACAATAATAGGCACACATTAGAAATTAGAGATAGTACCAACAACAATGCTAGAACTTTAAGCCCGATACTACCAAATTGTTTCCCATCTTTCTGAATGCTTAATAGTACTATATTTTAGAGAAAAAAAATCTAGTGCTTGAAGACCGAATATAGATTTGTATCGTGCGATGAAGTACAATACATGGTGATAGTTCACATCATAAAAAAAAGAAAAAAAAGAAAAAAAGAAGTAGACTAACCCTTATTGGTACATATTGATCCATATTGGCCTATACAAAAGCGTGCAATAAATTGCTAGACACAAGTTGATATAGCTCATGCACAGGGTCAGCTTATACATGAATATGACTAAACCTCCCTAAACTCAAATATTTCATCTTGTTCCATTTGACTTCTTAGTTATCTCTCTCTATACCTCTGAGTACCTTTTCCTCAAGTCCATGGAGTTAAATTGCAATAGGATATGAAACACCTATGATTAGTAGTATTGATCCTATTATTGCCTTCCCGAGACAATAACAGGAGTACAATCAACAAATGATTCAGGTGCAGTAATGCAAGGTAAATATGGCCCTCCTCAGCAGTCAATGTAAAATATGAGTAGGTACACATTGTCCCTTTTTTATAGAGCTTGTTTTGATCAATTCTTCATTAATTGAATGACTTCTACCTACATTAGCACCTGTAACTCTATCTTTGCATACCAATACCTCCATTTGACAACTAGTTGCTTTCATCTTCATGCCTCTCCTTTTGATAATATAGAGTTTAATATTGATGTTATTTTACCATATTCGAATTGAATTTTACTTGTCAAATTTAAACGCATTTATTTATGGACCAATAAAAGATTTTTTTTGTAATGACTCAAGTTGGAAGCATGCAAGTTATATGTTACTTTGAAATTCATTGATGATATTTATACCAAAAATCGGCTATTTTATGTGCCTTGAAAATTTTATGCCATTCCATTCATCAATGTGATGCATGATACAAATTTAATAGTAACATTTATAAGTTGAACCACTATTATTTATAAGATAAAAGAATCTGGCAAATCTTTTAATCAAAGGCTTTTCGAAGGCTGGCAGTATCTGATATATCGAGGGGCTTAAGCTCATATATTGGTCACCAAAGTGGACCCCTTCCGTCGTGGCAACCCCATGGTTAAGGTTCAAAGAAAAACGATCTCTAAAGTGATATCTATAAATATTATTTTTAGGAGTCTGTCTTCACCCCATTCCTATGGTGTGGTGCTCTATTATGATGGTTAGATTAAGCATAGCTATTAATAGATCCAAAGCTATGAGTTCAGCAAGGTATGATTACATCGCATGTGCCCTTAGAGGATTTATCTTAGTGAGAGTAGTCATGAGGCTGTGACTGTGGGACCCGGGCGAATCCCTAGTAATTCCCATAAAAATCAAGGTAAGTACATGGTCTAAAAAGCGCATGGCCTAGATAGCGCTATCTCGCATTATGATCAGCTCATCTTCATACCGTGTATATTTTATACTACATACAAGTTCAAACCTAGAAAGTACTTGTACTAAGCACAATAAAAGTCCAAGAATTTTAAATTATTTACTGAGTTTAATAATATTAAATTTCTTTTTTTATTTTGTTGAGAGAGATTGTTGACGTTACCGATAGGTAAAAACAAAAAAAAAAAAGGAGAACCTCTCCCCCTCTCCTGCATGCAATGCGCACGATCCGATCCGCACACACATCGCGCACAGGTTCGTGCTTGTTTCCATGCATTTTAAACCATTTTAACCATTTTTTTCATTTTAATTTTTTAATTAATTTCAAATGTAATTTTATGATGGCTAATTTTTAATTAGTTTTATAATGATCATAACGGCTATTTTATTTATTTCTTATTTAATAAGATAACGGCTAGTTGAGGGCATTTTGAAATTTTTTTCTAGAATTTTAAGCCTATAAATAGGTCTCTATCACATCCCTACAACATATCAAAAAAAAATCCCAAACTCTTCCTCTCCTCTATTTTTCTACCCTAAAAATTTTTAATTTTTTTTTTCTCCTAGCTTTTTCCACTTTAAAATTTTTGAACTGAAGACGGGCTCATCGATGTCCGTTCGAGATCGTGCCATCGATGAATGTTGAAGTTTTAGTTTCCGGGTCATACCTTAGAGGAAGCATGTGGCCCATTAGTCTTCGCTAAAAAAGGGAGCCAAATCTCTTTTAGGACAGTAGATCTATCCATCTCCCATGCCAGACTAATTTCTAACTTTATTTTATTATATTGATAATTAATTTATTATACAAACTTTATTTTACCATGCATATCACAAAAATTATTTTCAAATATGTTTAAAATTATATAAACATACACATCTATATATATTTTCTTGTATTAAATATGAACATATCGTTCATATGCAAAATCCTTTTCCCCGGGATATTATTCAATGTGCAGCTTCTTTGAACTCCTTCGGGATGTCTCTTATTTCTCGAGAAGCAAATCATCCCATGGATAACCAGGCTACACTCACTCAAATAATGGTCTCCAACTTTGCTTCTTCTCTTCCGGTGCAAATAAAAACTTTAGTACCGGCTGATAGTGCTGCAGTTTTTATTTCTTCGTTTGTAATTATTATATTATTCTTTATTTTTTGGGGGGGCTTATAACCCCCTTATGTATCAAAAAAAAAAAAAAAAAAGAAAAAAAAAGAAAGAAAGAAAGAAAGAAAAAAGCCTTCCAATCCATTAACTTAATTTGGAATAGAACATCTTTCATTGATGGAATAAGAAAAGAATTCCAGAAATACAAAAATGCCCTTAGGACATACAGTTTTTTGAACTCGCTGTACATATCGTGCATTTTGGTTTGGCAAGTTAGGTTCTATATGGGAATATCATTCCATTATTAGCAAGTATTTGGGGCTAAGGCAGTGTGACATCATATCAACAAAGACATGAAACGCTTTCCCCGTTCTACATTCATGCGAGCTTTGACCAAGTTGCAACATGTACGTAATTGGTAAGTCCTTGTGGCTGTATACCGACCCAAGATTGTGACCTAGATGATTGATTCAAGAAAATTTTAAAGTGAAACATTGCAATTAATTCGTTATTTATTTGGATATTTGGATAGAATATATGCAAGTGGGTGAACATTGATACGGTGATAAGATTGCCCTTTTTTGATCTGGAGACCATGCATGGATCCAAACCACGTAACGTAAGCAGTTACCATGAGACTACAAACATCTAACCCTTCCTGTTCTTAGGACTGGAGCTGGACCGGTCCAGTTCAAAATTGGATCAGATTTTGGATCATATTTTAAAAATATTAGGGCCGAATCCGGACATCCCTTTGGCCCAAAAATTAAATGGATATTATTTTACGGCCCGAGGTCTAGTCCGATATGATTAAAATTTGGTCCGGAATCCGAACCAATTTCGGGCCGGTCCGAAATTTATTGAGTTGGTTCACTCCAGTTCCAGGCAATAGACTTTGGACCGCCCGATTCCAGGCCTACGTGGACTCTACAATGACAAGAGCCCTGTGCCCTGAGTTATCCTTTATTATATACTGCTAAGATAGACAATATCATGGCGAGCTAGGTTAGGAATATTTAATTCAAGATTAGACCCCACTCGGTTCTCTTTTGCGGATCCTCTAAAGCCAGCATCTAGTTCTTCCATGTATGTGGGGTTCTTTGTTTGTGTTTATGGATCAGCATCATGTATGTAGTTATCCATCTTATCACCAACAAACGTTTCCTCGATTACGTTCACTTTATAACTTTTAAAGATATGGAGAATGTTTAGAAAAATGGATGGTGGTGGGGTTCTCGTTTATTGTTGATCAAACACTCTCTGTTTGACTGCTAGGAGACTGCAACAACTTTTTCATTCACTTTTATGCGCATAACTTTGAGAAAGCCATTTGTTATAGTTTCAATTAAAGGTGCCTTCCTTAACGTTTCTGCAGTGGGGAAAAGATTAAGATACTCAGCACTCACACATGACACAGAATTGCATCTCAGAAGTTTTGCAAGTCATTCGATCTGCAAACAATAGGGATTGGTGAACTAGAGACAATTGGACAGAATCAAATCTCTTCGTTTTAATAATTTTCTTTGATGACATGTTTAGGTTTCATGATTTCTTTTTTTTTTTTTTTTGTAGAATGGGAATATCAAATGATAGATTCTATCACCATATCAACTGTTGGTATTTTTGGCAGGTCCATCCCTCCTCCACCATACAGCCATGGATAAAATAATGCAAGCAGTGAAATTTCACCATCACAGGCATTTGTCGCACCAGTGATCGATATGTGACTTCTTGTTGCACTGAGTTCAGAATTATTTGCCATGACTAGGACGTGAAAAACTATGACAGGTTGATCAGTTCTTAGCATATATATAGTTAAATGTTTGGGATATATGAATTAATTTTTAGTTAGTTTGTGTTTTCTGCTTCTGAATTCTTAACTTGTTCCAAATTATTTACAATGACATTTCAAATTTCAGGGGATTGCCCCTCCCCATCTAATTTTTTGAGGAAATATCTCTTTGCTACTTGATCATATAGATTCAACCATACTCTGTTCTATATTTATGGATAACTTATAAGCAGAGCTTCGATCTTCGAACTTGAATCCAGGGCCGGACCGCCATGGGGCCCTATTTTTTTTTTTTTTTTCAATTTTTTTTTATAAATTAAGATTTTATGTAAAATTTTAAAATATATATATATTTATGTATTTGGTTCCCTTCTAAATTAATATTTTTTTTAATATTTTCTTGGTCCATGCAAGAAAATTTGGTATGGTCCATCCTTGTTTGAAAGAATATGTCTGGTATCCATTACCGTGATCCCGCATATAATAACTCTATTGCGAGTTTGGTTCATGGCTAAGATCGGAATGGATTGAAATGGAAATCAAAATGACTATTTCCCACGGCTTGTTTAGTTCCAACCAAAATCAGATTTGGAATCGAAATAGAATTTGAATTCCAGAATACAGTAGAGATTGGTTTTTTTTTATTGATAGGAATGACCCCTAACAGGGCAAATGCATTAAGAGACAAACCTGTAGCAGATTTACAAACAGAGGGAAGCACCCAGAAAAAGAAATGACAAGTCTTTACACAAACATAGATGCAGGAATAACACAGAAAGGAATACATACAATAAACAAAATTGGGGAAGCCCAGGAGAAACCAGCAATTCGTGTGTTATGAAATCAGCAAAGCATATCATATATGTAGCAGACATTGTGGCAGAATGGTTTAGTTCAGTGCCCAATGAAGTGATGCCTAACCATTTTGCCCAGCAAATGTTGTTTATTATCCTTTCCCTTGACAGCAATTGATTTTGCAATAGAGAAGATCCAGCGAGCGGCAAAAGTGGTTGTTGTGCCGGCATTAGGCTCCAAATGTGAAAATATATTAATTGGCTGAGATATGTTTCTTGATAGAATGACCTCTTCACAGGCCACAAACTGAAAGCAATATCCCTGAAAATATAGCAGTTCAGCAGAGAGGAATAACAGCAAGTAGTTAGTGCAGGGCTTTGAGAAGATTCAGTATGTGTGGAGCATGAATCCCATATGGCCCAACTATCAAAGTATGATTGACATAAGATACCCAAATAACCAAGATGAACAAGAGCAGCAGAAATAGGAGGAAATATAACCTAGCATTTAGAGAAATATGAGAGGAAAACAGCAAGGTTATATTGGAAATAAGTAATTGGAGGCAGAACACCATTTTGGAATGAAAGTATAATGCCCTGTTCTGAAGTTTGAAGAGATTAAAACTGTACCGGCACAAGTATTGAAGAAACAAGCTTCATCTGCAGAACATGAAATATAGCATATTTGTATTTTCATTGATCATAAGAAACTGTGTTTCCATGGTAACTGAGAAAATAATGCATATATAAACATGAAACAGCAGTTGGAGATTGGTTTTTGGAAGAGCCTATAACTTTACCCAACCAAACATGCCTCTATTCTAATATTTAAGATTCTTAAATTGTGGTAGCAAAATCCTGATGCGTCAAGATAATTAGCCATTAAGTTCCACCTCAGAGATCTCACAACCCAGCCTGTTATGTGTTAAAACCAACAAACAAAATCTTTGAATATTTTAATGTCCAGGAAAAGTGGTGCAGTGCTTGTTGACATGGGTTCTCTTGCCTGTCTCTGGTTTCTCATTGTTAAATTCCATTGGATTGCTTGCATTTGTGTTGTTTTGAGTCCTTGCTAAGGTGGGGCTCGTGTTACCTGGAATATGGCAATGCGTGGCAACATCTCAAGCAATTGCACATTGACATCTTCATCTTCAAGGGAAATGATGATGCTGATGTGATGTTGCCAACAACAATGGTAGAAAACTGGCAAGGAACTGGTGGTGGGTGTGGCAGTGGGGACCTCCCATCATTAGGTCAAATTATTTTGCTTATTTACTTTTTGTATAATGGAGTCTGGTGAGTCACAGGCAACCATGAAAGGCTACTCATCAACAAAAAGAATTTGGAACTGCAGTACTTCCCTGGTGCCCCAACCACCTCTGTTTATACTGTCCTCATGGGTATATGCTTCCAAAGTTGAGATTATTTAACCTTTATTTCACTAATTCTTCATGAGTCTTAATATTGGATTAATTCAATGCTGAAAATATCATTGTTTTTACTGTACAGGCTAGTATTTCGATATCATTGTTGTTGTATATTGGCTACAATATTATTCCATCGTGGTCCTTCTTTCAAGATATCTCCAGCCTTCGACCTCAGCTATCATTAACTGACAGCTTAGTTCAGACCAAGATAAATGAGATAGCACTGATAAAATTACTTGATTGTATGAGAACAGGGCATGATATTTTGTTGAGGTTGTGGAAGAATTATGCTTTTACTTTTGAGCCAAACGAAGTGGACATCAGAACCAGCACCCAGGAATTTAAACCTCTACTTTCTAATGTGTTATCTTGTAAGAATAACTCCCATTTCAGGATTCTTTCCTTTTTTTTTTTTCCCCACCAAGTCAAATGCCATTTTATATCTGATCATGATGGCAAAGCCACCAAAAGCCAATTGTTGCTTTTCCATCTTTCATGCCACTTGGCATCCTGTTTCAAAATCATACATCTTGTATAACTTCTAAATTAGCTTCTACTTTGGATGAAGTCTACTTCATTTTATTATTTTTTTTTTATGGGAAAAAGGCTTGAATGATGATGATGATGATTGTGACTGACCAACTGGCTTTGTTAGCCTGCCCAAACTTGTATTTATAGTCATCACCGCCTCTTTAGTGCCATAAAATGTGTACCTGATATAAGAAATGAATAATTTTGTATAGTCCCCACCTGCCTACATAACAACAAACAGACTAACATAATTTGTAACTAAATTCTAGTTCAGGCTGAGCCTCCTTTAATTCTTGTAGCAAAACCAAAAAAAAAAAAAAAAAAAACTAAATTCAAAATTAATCAAGCAGTTCCTATCCAAACCTAATACTTGTTATCTAAGGTGAAGAGAACTTGCACTTATTCTTGATGGTGAGGTACTAATTTTGGACTCTTAAAATAGAATAGAGAGCTAGTGGATTCTACAATCACCAAGGAATCAAAGATTTGCTTTGCTTCTAATTTTTGTTTTTTTACATGCACCTGATAATCCCCCTAATGTGGATGATTGGCATAATGTCTCAATCAGAGCAATTAAAAAAACTAAGAATTAGATGGTTTTCTAGGCAAAGTGTTGGACTGATTGCATCGTTATTGATTCATGATCACCAGTTTGTATTTCCAGTGGGGGACCGGACATGTCGATTTGATAATACGATTGTAAGATTGGCGTGGATTCTGATTGATTTAGATGTGCCTTGGCATCAAATAATTTCTCCAGTTGGTTGGGGACCCAGAATTGTTGATGCCCCTAGAATCATTGGAAGGATCCACCAATCTGATGGTCTGATTTGACCCTACAATAATGGACAATTTAGATCATAGCAGCACCAATTGATAATGATACCATCATTATTTTTTTTTAAAATATGCTAACATATTGTCTCACATAAGGATGCAAGGGGCTGCAGTCCATGTATGTCACATTGCTTCTAGCCCTTCACAAAAAATTGTTATTCTACCTTTTGTACTTACTCTTTCAAATATATGATAAGATTTACTAGTGCCATGATTGCTCTATCCTGTCATTTGATTTTCTCTTTGTAGGCCATAATCTTACTAAGATTTAGCATATTAGAGTTATTGTAACACCAAAAGAATAAAAAAATCTATATAATCAGAAAGGAAATATTATTTTTTATTTGAAATACTAATAATAGTTTTTTTTTTATGCAATCCTTAATATAAGTTAATAATATTGATAAGTCATCACAAATTTTAATAAATCCAATTGGCTACAAAACGATCATTGCAATTAATTGTGACACAATGATTTACTAAAACATGAGGTTTGACATGTTTTTTTTTTTTTTTTTGGTAAACTGGAAAGGGTGAGGGGAGGGGGGAAAACCCTCCCGGTATAGCTCCCCACTCGGGCCCCAACTCGTTAGACCTTTATTCGATTCGGGCCACAAATTTTCGCGTATCCTCCCCACCGACTTGGTGAGTACGTCAGCCTAACCCCACTAGGACGCCAGCAGTTCCAGCCACTTCGTCCCCCACTCGGGCCTCAACTCGTTAGACCTTTATTCGATTCGGGCCACAAATTTTCGCGTATCCTCCCCACCGACTTGGTGAGTACGTCAGCCTAACCCCACTAGGACGCCGGCAGTTCCAGCCACTTCGTCCCCCAGTCACATACGTCCAGAATTTATCTAAAATTTAATCGAATCACTCGCGGGATCATTCCTCGAACCCGTGACCAGTGGATAAATACAAGAGAGGAGCTGCACCTTAACCACCGTGCTACCACCGTAGTGGTTGATATATTTTTTTTGATCATGAAAAGTGTGACTATCTCTATCATATCGAGTAAGATGATTGATTAAAATATAGATTTGGTTTGATTATATCTATATATTGTAGCTGAAGGTCTACCTAATATACTTGTAGTACTTCTATTCCGTTGCTACAATGAGATACTCTGATTTTTCTATTTTAGCATGTATTTATGGTCATACAATTATATATCTAAGTTTTAAATGATAATTTTACTAGAAATCTTTCGATGGCATCCTTTTTATCTTTCACTTTATCAAATTTATTCATAACCATCAACTACATCTTTTTGATGATGAATAGGGGTATTTGGATATTTCAAGCTCTAATTTATCTATAAATTTGGCTATATATATATATAAACGAGGTTAGAATCTAGCCAGGTCAAAATCATATAATGCGGATCCTATATCGATAATCTAAGCTGTTGGATATGATCTAGTATCATAAAATTACTTGTATACTAAAAATTATATGATTTGAAAATTCCTAGCCTATGCATTAAGTAGTAAAAAATTCAATAGTCTAAATTAAATTAAATATATTTTTTGTTTACTTGATACAGAATTTTTAAATCATATAATTTTTGATATACAAGTAGTTTTGAGATAATATATCATATCCAATGGCTTGAATTATCAATGTAAGATCTCCATTATCCAGTTTTGATCTAATCAAATCTAAGTCTAGATCTAATGGATTGAATTCTAGCATTTCTCTCTTCCTCTCTCTCTCTATATATATGTGATATGACCGGATTGTTAACGTGGCCAAGGATCCTGACATGGAGCCTTTATCGGACGCCGTGCTAGATTCCCTTCATGGGCCCCTTCGCCGGGCAGAGCTCCCCGATGTCAACGGGGCCGCCCGTCGAAGCCGGGCTCCGTCTTCTGCCAGGTCGGTACCCGCCAGGTCGGGACACCTAGGTCGGAGCCGAGCTCAAACACCACCAGAAGCAGACCTTTCGAGCCCGAGGTCGGGCCCCATGGCCTAGAGTTGAGCTCAAGCCTCCTTCACCACGCGGAGCCCCTTCGAGGTCGGGTCCCCTGGACTGGGCGCACCTCTATCAGCCCGAGCTCGGTCAACGCTGGGCCCCACCAGTCCGGTACCGAGCTCGGCCCTTCTCTGCATAGCCGAGCCACCGCGAGGCAGGTCTGCTACAAGCAGGCCCCATCTTCCCAACTCGGCCCCCCACACGAATCGAAGCACCAACCGCTAAGGAAGCAACACCTCCCCTCCAAAGACGGTGGCGTGCCCCCCGAGGACCGTACGACAGCACCCACCACGTCACCATTAATGTCCACGGCCGCCATTCACACTTGAAAGAAAGGAAGCTCAAACCAAGACACCATGCCTTCCACCGACCTGCCGTACAACCGAAGAAGACCCTACCAAGGAGCACGATTCCCGAGAGCGGCGGCACAACAGTCGAGGTCGTGCCAGGCTTCCAGGAAGGGCAAGTAAAAGGAATGTCAGAGGTATGTAGAAGCTTCCCCAGCTACCCAATAAAGAAGACGTCCCGTCTATGGCACGATACCTCGTCGCACCCGCTTGACAGCCAGGGAGGACCCCGAGGCAAGCCCAAGTAAGAGACTCAGCCAGAGTAAGCAAAAAGAAGGTAACAGCACTCATATTATGACAGAACAACACTCTCTCAGCAAGAGAACCACCCAATTTTCTAACAACACAACCATCACAAAGAGAAAGAGGAGAAGGGGGAGAGGCCAGACAGAAGAGCAAGACCACCTCGGCCACCACATCCCCCAGCTCACACTCACACTCTCATACACTCCACTCACTCCTCCTAGCGTGGAGCTCTTCCAGAGGGGCTCGACCAGGAGGATATGTTTCCCTAGATCGTCACTGACTTGACCGTCGGAGTGCCCCAACCGGAATCCCTGGCCCGGGTCACTGATGTTGGCTTTCTTGCAGGTCCCGAGGCACCGGAGGCATCTCCCATGGGTGGACGCGGAACACCTAACGCCATCAGTAGCTACGGACCACGGCGATCCGGGCGGCAATAGATTGGCATGCCAGGTAGGGGGGCAGGATGACACTTGATCCAGTTCAAGCCCCGCTTATACAGTTTACTGGGAGGATGGTGACCACCCGGGCTAGAGGAGCTTCTCCCAGCCATGCGGAGACATTCCCTTCTCACGGGAACCCGCACGGACCGGAGATGGAACCTGCCCCCGTTCAACCGCCCCTACTGGAGATCCAGCTGACCGCACTTGCCCAGTAGATGCATACTCTCACTGCAGCAGTGCGCCAGCTCCAGCATCAGTACCATCACTAGTCCCTGGCTACCCACCAACAGCCAGAGACCGCTGCGGCCCATGCCGCAGCATCTCGTGACAGCCTGCATTCCTTCCACAAGAGGCCTTCACAGCCACGGGCAGTTACAGACCCTCGGGGTACCCATCAGGCCTCAATGAAGCGACGGCGGGCCAGCTCTACTAATGAAGAAAGCTGCTCACCGCACCTTGACCGTGGGGCACCCAAACCCTGCCAAGGTAAAAAGGGCAAAGCTCCTCGCCATGGGCACCGCGCGTCCGCGTCACCTTCCCCGCCCCCCTCAGCGGAGGGGTTCATAGACGAAGCCATCAGGTGCTTGGCGGAGAAGCGCCTGGAGATGCATGACCGCAAGCTGGCAGAGTTTGCCCGCTAGTTTGCCAACTTGCCTGGCTCTGCTAACGAGCCAGCGGGCTATGACGCCCATCCCCCATTCTCATAGGAGATCCAGGCAGAGCCGATTCCCCGTCGGTTCCGTATGCCGCAGGTGGATCCTTACGATGGGACCACCGACCCCCTGGACCACCTGGAAAGTTACCGGGCCCTCATGAGAGTCCAGGGGGCCACTGATGCCCTTCTGTGCGTCACCTTCCCTGCTACCCTTCGGAAGGCGGCTCGGGTGTGGTTTGCCCATCTCGAGCCGGAAAGCATCAGCTCCTTTGCCCAGTTAGGACAGAAGTTCATGGCTCATTTTGATACTTGTCAGAAGATGCTACGCGAGGCAAACAGCCTCTTCTCCATCAGGCAGCAGGACCGCGAGCCACTACGGGACTACGTGGCCTGCTTCAAGGCCACTACCTTGGAGATCTACAGTCTGGAGGAGCCAGTTGCAATGCTGGCCCTAAAGCGAGGGCTCAGGACTTCCCGCCTGACCTACTCGCTTGATAAGAAGCCCCTGAAGACTTACGCCGAGCTACTCTTCCGGGCTCAAAAGTACATCCGCACCGAGGAGGCGGATCGTACGAGGCGAGAGCTCGACGGGAAGCCGCTGAAGGGGCTGGCACCCGCCGAGACGCCAGGGGCGCGGAGGCCGGGACCGCTAGCTCAGAGCTCCCGACCAGTACCGAGGCCAAGGAACACTCCCGTCCCCTAGGGGAACTTCACTCCCCTTCTCACCCCGAGAACAAAGATTCTCATGGAGATCGAGGGCAAACTTATCTGAGACATCCTCCGCCGTTGAAGCCATCCTTCACCCGAGATAAGACGAAGTACTGCCGCTTCCACCGTGACCACGGCCACGACATCGAGGAATGCCGCAATCTCAAGTGGACGATCGAAGAGCTCATCAAGAGAGGCTACCTCAGGAAATATGTGAGGGGCAGAACTCGACCAGAGTCCCAGGCACTCGTTTCTCTCCCGCTAGCTCCAGCCATCGACAACCGTCCCACCGAGAAGCCAGTGGGCATGATCTCCTGGGAAGCTGAGCGTGAATCCAAGAGGACCCGGGGGGCAGGGAACTCTGAGAATGTACTCCCCTTTATGAGGGAAGGGGAAAATGGGGAGAAAAATATAAATAATGATGCTGTGGTCGTTGAGATGATGATCGCAAAGCATTCTGTAAAGTGCATCATGGTAGATAGTGGAAGCTCCACGGATGTACTCTTTTATGACGCTTTCTCCTGGATGAATCTCTCCCCTACTTAGCTCAAGCTAGTGTATACCCCCCTTGTTGGTTTCACGGGAGACTCCGCAAGGGTGGAGGGAGAAATCACTCTCCCGGTCACTGCCGGGACCCCACCTTGGTAAAGCACCGTCATGATGACGTTCACGGTTGTCAGGCTTCCTTCGCCTTACAACGTGATCCTGGGTCGACCTGGGCTCAATCTCCTTGACGTCGTCGTCTCCGCCAAGAGGCTCCTGGTGCAGTTCCCAACCCCTTGCGGCATGGGGGAGATGAGGGGTATGCCCCAACCAGTGCAGCACTGCTTCCAGACACTTCCCGGGGCCCGAGTGCCTGAGGAGGGCTCTAGAGTAGACGAGCTCGACCAGAGGGCCCAGGATCCCAGGGGAGGCTCGGTCGAACGCTTGCTTCCTTACCAGCTCGGGGCCGACAAGACAAAGACCGTGCAGATCGGAGCCCAGCTGCCTGAGGAGGAGAAAGCCCCACTGTTGGAGTTCTTGAGGGCGAACACGGATGTGTTCGCCTGGACGGCAGTCGACATGCCAGGTATTCCCCCTGAAGTCATCACCCACAAACTCAATGTTGATCCGAGGTACAGACCGGTTCGACAAAAAAAGAGAAGCTTTGCCCCAGAAAGGCAAGCGGCCATCAACGAAGAAGTTGAGAAACTCCTCGCCGCCGACTTCGTTCGAGAAGTACAATACCCGAGTTGGCTGGTGAATGTGGTGATGGTAAAGAAAAACAATGGCAAGTGAAGGATCTGTGTAGATTACACCGACCTCAACAAAGCATGCCCGAAGGATAGCTTCCCTCTGCCAAGGATAGACCAGTTGGTGGATGCCACTTCAGGGCACAGGCTGCTCTCCTTGATGGATGCATTCTCCGGGTACAACCAAATCCATATGCACCCGGAGGACGAGGAGCACACTGCCTTCATCACTGACCGGGGGACATACTGCTATAGGATGATGCCCTTTGGCCTGAAGAATGCTAGGGCCACGTACCAACGTTTGGTCAACAAGGTCTTCAGAACCAGATTGGCAGGAATGTGCAAGTGTACGTGGATAACATGCTCGTCATGAGCAAACCGAGCTCGGACCACGTTGCCGATCTCGCTGAAGCCTTTCACAATCTCCGAAAGCACCAGATGAAGCTCAACCCAGCGAAGTGCACCTTCGGGGTAGCGACCAGGAAATTCCTCAGCTTCATGGTCACCCAGAGAGGCATCGAAGTGAATCCAGAGAAGGTCCAAGCAATCCTTGACATGGAGCACCCAACATCCAAGAAGCAGGTTCAGCGCCTGACGAGGAAGGTCGTGGCCCTAAGCCGGTTCATCTCGAGGTCGGCTGACTGCTGCCTCCCTTTTTTTAAAGCATTGCGCAAGATGCACGACTTCACCTGGACTGAAGAGTGCAAGACGGCCTTTAAAGAGCTGAAGGAGTTCCTGACCTCCCCACCTCTGCTGTCCAGACTAGAAGAAGGAGAAGAGCTCCTGCTCTACCTGGCGGTCACCCCAGGGGCTGTCAGCTCGGTCCTTGTCCATACACACCAAGATGGGTCACAGAAGCCGGTGTACTACACCAGCAAGATACTCCATGATGCGGAGATCAAGTATACCCGCTCCGAAAAATTTATTTTTGCACTAATAATGTCTGCTAAGCGCCTCAGGCCCTATTTCCAAGCGCATCCCATCGTGGTTGTGACTGATCAACTGCTGAGGACCATGCTAAGCCACCCCGAGACTTCCGGAAGGATGGTCAAATGGTCACTGATACTGAGCGAGTACGACATCGCATATCGGTCGAGGTCATCGTAGAGGGCCCAAGTCCTAGCCGACTTCGTGATCGAATATACAGGGCTTCCCGAGGAACCAGAGCGGACGGTCCTGGAGAGCCAAGCTGAGCCTGGCCCACCTGGGGACCCTTAGGTCCTTCACGTGGATGGAGCCTCCAATTCTTGCGGGAGCGGAGCAGGCCTCATCCTTGCCAATTCCGATGGAGTAGTGACGGAGTGTGCGCTTCGCTTCAAGTTCCCCGCTACAAACAACCAGGCGAAGTACGAGGCGCTCCTTGCGGGCCTGAAGGTGTCCCGCGAGTTAGGCGTACAGAACCTCAAGGTCTTCACCGACTCCCAACTGGTTGCTGGACAAGTCTCCGGAGAGTACGAGGCCCGAGATCCCCAGATGATGAAGTACCTGGAGAAGGTCCATTCGAGCGCAGCAGGCTTCCGTTACTTCCATGTTTCTCACATCCCCCGTAGAGAAAATGCTCGTGCAGATGCACTGTCGAGTCTTGCAACCCTACCGGACTCATCCCTGGAGCGCGCCTACGTCGAATATCTCGAGAATCCAAGCTACGAAAGTCCCGAGGAGGTGCAACAAGTAGCCCCTGAGCCGAGCTGGATGGACAAGTACATTAAGTACATCCAGGATGGCCTGCTGCCGGAAGACCACAAAGAAGTTGGCCTCATCAGAAGGAAAGCCGCCCGCTTTGTCTTGATGGATGGCTAGCTCTACCGCCGATCTTATTCCTCCCCCCTCCTGAAGTGCCTCAGGCCCACAGAGGCAGCCTTCGTGCTCTAGGAGATACACGAGGGCCTCTGTGGGAACCATGTAGGAAGGAGGGCTCTGGCGTACAAGGCCCTTCGCCAGGGATACTTCTGGGAAACGATGAGGGAGGACACCGCTGACTTCGTCAAGAAGTGTGACAAGTGCCAGTGCCACTCCCACATTCAGCGCCTATCGGCTGCACCTATCTCCCAATTGTCATCTCCCTGGCCTTTCGCACAATGGGAGATGGACATCCTGGGACCGTTTCCTACCGTACTAGGGGAGCGGAAGTTCCTGCTAGTGGTGATCGACTACTTCACCAAATGTGTCGAAGCAGAGCCGCTAACTCGAATCACAGAAGCCAACGTTCGCCAATTTTTTTGGAAGTCCGTCATCTACCGCTTCGGACTCCCCAATTGCATCATCACCGATAATGGGCGACAGTTTGACAACCGGGAGTTCGAGGGATTCTGTGCCGAGCACGGGATCCAGCACCGCTTCATCTCGGTTGCTCATCCCCAGACCAACGGTGAAGCCGAGGTGACAAATCGGACCATTCTTCAAGGACTCCACACCAGGTTGGACCGGGTGAAGGACAGATGGGCAGAAGAACTTCCAAGTGTCCTGTGGGCCTACCACACAATGCCCATAATGGCAACGGGAGAAACACCCTTCAACCTTGTCTTCGGATCTGAAGCGGTGATCCCAGTCGAGCTCGACGTGCCCACACTCCAGGTGCAGCGGTATGACGAGGCCCAGAACTCGGCATGTCTCTTGCTCAACCTTGACCTCCTCGAAGAGATGAGGGACAAAGCCTGGCTCCGGATGGCGACATATCGGCAACGAGTCACCCGATATTACAATGCATGGGTGAAGCAAAAGAACTTCCGACCTGGCGACCTGGTGCTGCACTGGGCAGAAGCGTCCCAGCCTCGAGAGGGTGGCAAGCTCTCGCCGAACTGGGAGGGCCCTTATAAAGTAGCCGAGGCCCTCTCGCATGGGGCCTACTACCTCGAAGACTTGGATGGTGCCAGGTTCCCCTGAACCTGGAACGCTTGTAATCTGAGGAGATATTACCAGTAATGTAAGTATCCCCTCCATGAGAAATAAAGATTCCTTTCTGCACAACAGTTTGTTTGCCTTGCAGGAGACTCAAGCCTTAAGCCTAGCTCCTCGGCGACAAAGCCCAGAGAAGAGTCCTCTGGCATGAAGACCTGGGAAGCCCCTAGGCACTCTAGCCGTGAGCCCAGCTCCTCGGCACCAAAGCCCAAAGAAAAGTCCTTCGGCACGAAGACCTGGGAAGCCCCTAGGAACTCAAGCCACGAGCCCAGCTCCTCAGCACCAAAGCCTAGAAAAGAGCCCTCTGGCACGAAGACCTGGGAAGCCCCCAGGCACTCAAGCCTCGAGCCTAGCTCCTTGGCGACAAAGCCCGGGGAAGAGTCATCCAGCACAAAGACCTGGGAAGCCCTCAGGCACTCAGGCCTCGAGCCCAGCTCCTCGGCCACTAAACTAACATGTCTTCGAGCCCAACTCCAAGGCGCCATCTCAAGTCAACAAAGTCCCCGAGCCCAGCTCCAGGATGCCAACCCAAGACCGGAGCTTAGATCTCCGGCCAAGGGAACCTTCTTAGCTAACATCGTCTTCGAGCCTAGCTCCAAGACGTCATCTCCTGAGCCACATCCCCGAGCAATCAAGTGCTGAAGCCTAGCTCTCCAACAAGCAAGCCACGAGCCCAGCTCCTCGGCACCAAAGCCCAGAGAAGAGTCCTCTAGCACAAAGACCTGGGAAGCCCCCAAGCACTCAAGCCGCGAGCCCAGCTCCTCGGCACCAAAGCCCAGAGAAGAGTCCTTTGGCACAAAGACCTGGGAAGCCCCCAAGCACTCAAGCCGCGAGCCCAGCTCCTCGGCACCAAAGCCCAGAGAAGAGTCCTCTGGCACAAAGACCTAGGAAGCCCCAAGCACACAAGCCGCGAGCCCAGCTCCTCGACACCAAAGCCCAGAGAAGAGTCCTTTGGCACAAAGACCTAGGAAGCCCCCAAGCACTCAAGCCACGAGCCCAGCTCCTTGGCACCAAAGCCCAGAGAAGAGTCCTCTGGCACGAAGACCTGGGAAGCTCCCAGGCACTCAAGCCTCGAGCCTAGATCCTCGGTGACAAAGCTCAGAGAAGAGTCCTCCGGCATAAAGACCTGGGAAGCCCCCAGGCACTCAGGCCTCGAGCCCAGCTCCTTGGCCACCAAACTAACACGTCTTCAAGCCTAGCTCCAAGGTGCCATCTCAAGCCAACAAAGTCCCCGAGCCCAGCTTCAGGACACCAGCCCAAGATCGGAGCTCAGACCTTTGGCCAAGGGAACCTTCGAGCCAAGCAGCTCTCAAGTCATCGACATCCCCGACCCCAGCTCCAGGATGCCAACCCGAGACAGAAGCTCAGACCTCCGGTCATGGGAACCTTCAAGCCACACAGCTCTCCGGCCAGTACATCCCCGAGCCCGGCTCTGAGGAGATGTTTCTTGGGTCCAACTTCTGAAGATCAAGCCCCGAGCCTAGCTCCGAGGCATTCGAGATGTGAACCACCCTTAGGCGCCCTGGTTCGAAGCTTCTCCCTCCGACCTGCTCGCACCGAAAGAGAAAAGAAGAGAGGGGAAAGAAGGAGAAGAGACATTCACATCACAGAAAGAAGAGAGACCACACTTGTGAAGTAAATTTCTATTACTTTGAAGAAAGGATTTACATCATGTTCTGGGCCCCGACAGGCCAGGTAGCCCGGTTCAAAGAAAAAACAAATAACAGAAAATACAAAAAGAAAATAAAAAGGGATACAAGAAAAGTTCTATCCTATGAGGCCGACTCCTTCCCTGGACGGCGCACGGCCAGGACTTCCCCTTCTTCTACCTCCGGAGCGGGGTCACGCGCCTCAGCGGGCTTTGCTGGGGGGTAGACTCAGCTGTGGCCTTCGAGGAGGTCAGCTCAACCGCCTTCTCCTGCAGTGCTGCCTCGGCCGCTGCCATAACCAAGGTCGGCTCGGCAGCCTCCGGGGTCACTGGCGGAGGTGCCTTGACCGGAGCGGTCCCTTGCCCTCCTGCAGCCACCTTTGGAGCAGGGGCCTTTTTGCCTGGAGTCTAGAGCACGACCAATCGCTCCTCGGACAGGATTCCTCGTAGCTGTTGGCGATAGTACGCGAACCCCTTGGCGAAGGAGTCCGTCGCCACCTCCTTGAAATCTCTAATGTACTCCGGGGTGGGGTGGCGTTTCAGAATGAAAAATCCCCTAAACAAGGAAAAATGGGCGACAATCCCATGGAAGTGGCACAGAATGATGAAACAAAATATCGTTCTAACAGCGTTGGGGACCAACTGGGCAGGAATGAGTCGGTAGTTGGCCAAGAAAGAAAGAAAGAAGGAATGGACAGGAAATCGAAGGCCCCGGCGAAGGTTTCCTCGTAGAAGGCAATCCGTCGAGGGCCACTGGACGTGACCCGCTCTCTTGGATGAGGAATGGAGAGCCGGGCAGACTTAGGGATGTCGTATGCACCCCGGATAGCCACCAGATCCTCAGTGGAGATCACCGAAGCAATCCCTCCAGGACCTGTCAACCGAGAAGGCTCGGACTCAGGAAGGGAAACAGGAGCAGGAGTAGGAGGGAGAGCCAAGCGAGGAGGAGGAGAAGACCTGGGTTCCCTAATAGCTAAAGGGCCCTGAGAAGGTCTCCTACTAAACTCGTATCGTGCCCCCTCCATTTCCTCTTCAAAGGAAGGAGTCCTCGGCTGGGAAGGTCCAGCCTCGGCTTGGCACGAGGGATGGAAGTTCGGACCAAAATGATCCATGGATAGAAGAAGAAGAAGAAGAAGAAGACGACGAAGGAGGACCTACGACGACCCCTAGTCAGCGAGAAAAGAGAAAAAAGAAGAAGCTAACCTACTAAGATCCTAAGTGGACGATGAAGACCGTAGTGGAGGAAGGAGAGGTCTACAGCACTACGCCGGGCGCGAAGGATTCGAAAGAGATAAGTTTCGAAAAGATTACCCCTCCATTCGAGACAACCTACGCCCGACCGTACCGTTATGGCTTTCCTAAAAGACTCGCCACGTGTTGCTGATCAACGGAGCCAGCGCCCCCAATCCGATCGTGATTGCTCTAACTTCCGTGCCCGCCATAATCGCCCCTTGGACTTGGCCACGTGGCACCCCCGCACAGGCTCAAGGGCCCGCTGGGCGAGACGCCACCGATATCGATCATTATTGCACCAGATCTTTCCACATTTCCATGTCAGCACCGTAATTACTCCCTTCATCAAGAGCGCTGCGCGACAACGGGCCTCGGGAGTGGGGGGCAAATGATGTGACCGGATTGCTGACATGGCCAAGGATCCTGACATGGAGCCCTCATCGGACGCCACGCTGGATTCCCTTCATGGACCCCTTCGCCGGGTAGAGCTCCCCGATGTCAGCGGGGTCGCCCGTCGAAGCCGGGCTCCGTCCTCCACCAGGTCGGTACCCGTCAGGTCGGGACACCTAGGTCGGAGCCGAGCTCAAACACCACCAGAGGCAGACCTTTCGAGCCCGAGGTCGGGCCCCGTAGCCTGGAGTTGAGCTCAAGCCTCCTCCACCATGCAGAGCCCCTTCAAGGCCGGGTCCCCTAGATTGGGTGCACCTCTGTCAGCCCGAGATCGATCAACGCTGGGCCCCACCGGTCCGGTACCGAGCTCGGACCTCCTCTGCACAGCCGAGCCGCTGCGAGGCAGGTCCGCTACAAGCAGGCCCCATCTTCCCAGCTCGGCCCCCAGCATGAATCGAAGCACCAACCGCCAAGGAAGCAGCACCTCCCCTCCAAAGACGGTGGCGTGCCCCCCGAGGACCGTACGACAGCACCCGTCATGTCGCCATTAATGCCCACGGCCGCCATTCACACCAGAAAGAAAGGAAGCTCACACCAAGGCACCATGCCCTCCACCGACCTGCCGTACGACCGGAGAAAAGCCCCTACCAAGGAGCACGATTCTCGAGAGTGGCGGCACAACAGTCGAGGTCCTGCCAGGCTTCCAGGAAGGGCAAGTAAAAGGAATGTCAGAGGCATGTAAAAGCTTCCCCAGCTACCCAATAAAGAAGGCATCCCATCTACGACACGATACCTCGTCGCACCTGCCTGACAGCCAGGGAGGACCCCGAGGCAAGCTCAAGTAAGAGACCCAGCCAGAGTAAGCAAAACGAAGGTAACAGCACTCATATTATGACAAAACAACACTTTCTCAACGAGAGAACCATCCAATTTTCCAACAACACAACCATCACAAAGAGAAAGAGGAGAAGGGGGAGAGGCCAGACAGGAGGGCAAGACCACCTCGGCCACCACATCCCCCAGCTCGCACTCATACTCTCATACACTCCACTCACTCCTCCTAGCATGGAGCTCATCTAGAGGGGCTCGACTAGGAGGATCTGTTCTCCTGGATCGTCACTGACTTGACCGTCGGAGTGCCGTCGCCGGAATCCCCGGCCCGAGTCACTGACATTAGCTTTCTTGCATGTCCCGGGGCACCGGAGGCATCTCCCGCGGGCGGATGCGGAACACCCGATGCCATCAGTAGCTACGGGCCACGGCGATCCGGGCGGCAACAATATGTATTATATGAATAGAGTTATACTTAAATGGATCTCCGGTTAGATTTAGTCAGGTTTAGATTGGATGATGGAGAATTCTATATCGATGATATGAGCTATTGCATGTGATCTATTACCTTTAAGTTGCTTATACATAAAAAATTATGAGATTTGGAGATCTCTAACCTATACATCAAGCAATAAAAAAAAAAAAAAAATTTATTTTATTTAGACTTTAACTAATTTTTTCCCTTCTAAGTTCTATCCCTTCAAATTGTTACTCGATTTCAAAACTATTTAACTTTAAATGCATATTATGTACTAATAGCAATTATACATAAATTTTTTTTTATAGAAATAGAGGTTTAGATAATCCATGTTAATATTATTGTGCTGTCATCCCTATAAGCAATATGTAGCTATTTTCGTACCAATGTTTATCATCATATATATATATATACTTTAAGAATTAGAGTTCCAATTGCTATTCTCTTATAAATTACAAAAACATTAAATTATAGCCGTAATGCTCATGGGAACCATTGATGATGGATAATTCATAATTGCTACTATGTAAAAGTGAAAAGGTGGAGATTTAGATGAGTTTCATCTATGGATTTTAGCTATAAGCTTTGATCATTAGCATACCTTGACTGATTGTTAATTTCTCCCATATCATTGGGATATTTGTTAGTAGTCAAATGCTATTGAAACAATTGAGTGCCATATATAAAAACAAAAATTGGAGATCTAGATGCTCCATATTGCTACAAAGCATTGTGCTCCCACCCTTACAAAGCTTATCTATTAATCTTTACATTAGTTTTGATCATCAACAAGTACACCTTAAGAGTTAGGGTTTTACTTAGTAAACTCTCTCAAAAATTACAAAGATATTTTTTTGTGATTAAGGTTGGTAAAGAGATAATAACTGGGTGTTATTTATAAATACATAACTGCCACACTAGCTTATAACTATTTTCTGCAATTACAATAAAAAATTGATGTTAATTATAGATTGATCTTGTCTAATGATCATGTACAAGAAATCTTTAATAATAATAATAATAATAATAATAATAATAATAATAATAATAATAATAAGACTTTTGGTAAATTTTTTATACAAAATTCATGCTAAAATATAAAAGTATTAGAAGGGTTAGGTAAATACGCATAAAATATTTTTTTAAAATTTTACTACCCCCAATCCATCTTTTCTCTTCCCTGGTTTCTTGGTTGGAGGATAGATTCAGTCAAACACCTCAACTTTGTGAATATTGCTTGCTTGGCCTTGGCTTCTTTTCCGTTAAAAAAGGCAGTGGGGAGGAAAGGAGCATTTTGGGAGAGAAGCGAGCCCTCCTTCGGGTCGTCCCTCTTACCGATTTCGAGGACGTTTGGAGGGGAAATCCGAATTGGGATTTCCTATTTGACCTCTTGGAATCCCGATCCAATTTTTATGCAAAAAATGGCGTGGTAGGACGGGTTGGGGTTCGACTTCTCGCGCTGGGATCCGGAAACTCCTTCTCGGTCGTCGTCAAAATCGTCCAAAATTTGGCTTTGGGAGCGTGAAAGCCCTTTTCCGTGGAACGAGATTTCGAAAAACTTGTGAAGAATTTGGTTGTTGGTCGAGTAGGAGCCTTGTAATTTGACATGGGCTTTGGTGATTGCCGTTTTCTTTAAATACCGCCTCCGGATCGTTGAGTTTGATCTGAATTGTGAGGGATTTGGCTTGGTGGATGCCGGGACTCGTCGGAATTTGTGAATTTTTGGGGGGATTGACTTGAATTGGAGGTCGGGAGATCATGGGGAATTGAGTGGAGGGTTCTCTTTCTTCATCTAAAGTTGTTATCCAATGGCTGGAGAGGATTTGATTGAGGTCAAGTTTAGGCTCTTTGATGGCACCGACATCGGGCCGAACAAATATGATCCTTCGACCACTGTAGCATCTCTCAAAGAGACCATTCTGGCTCGATGGCCTCAAGGTGAGATTTGTTGGTGTTTGGCGCCTCTCTCTGCGACTTGATTTGCTTTCTTCTAATTGTGTTTTTGTGTATTTTTTGGGTACTGTTAATTAGTGTCTTCTTTAGCATGAAGTTACTACTGACTAGTTTCCTTTACTAATTCAGTAAATCAAATTACATATATCTTGGATGCCTGATTGGATTTTGGTCTCACCAGCCTAATATCTTAATATTCTATAAGTTACCTGTGTGCGCAAGAGATACCGGATACGATTCATTTATGTATGTCTTCCTTGTTTGTTTTTAAGATTTGAATTATATAAACTGTTCTTTGTTTTTTTTTTTTTTCCTCCTTTGCAAAATCTCTGATATGATTTCTAAAATATACTCGGGAATGGGAAATCCATTCATAGTGCATTATTCTGATTTTTCTTTCTTCTTTCTGCCATCCTTCTATGGTCCTTGCAAAAATTTTGTGGTTGAACTGATAACCTCAACACCTGCTGCTAGTGTCTGTCTGAAGAGATGATGGACATTTCTTTTCTTGCAAGAGATGACTTCTTATTGCTTGCTTTAGCTGGCTTTTTTTATCCTGTTTAACATATCCTACTTAGCAGTCCACCAACTTTCATGACCACTTGTTCTGAGTCCACTTCTCAAGACCACGATGTGTTTATGTTAAGCTGAGACAATCCCCATATGATGATCATGAATAGTTCTTTATTAACACGTTTTGCTTTATTTCAACTTCAATTGTAAGTTTGTAACATTCCAAATATGTTAGAATGACTCCTTAATTGGTCTCTTGTCCCTGTTTTTTGTTGCCTTCTTCTCTGACCTGTCAAGTAGCTCTTGGATGTTTAAATTTTCTTATGTTGCACCACTAACTGCATAAACCTAGTGATAAAGAAATTTACCTGATTGATATTTGAGCAGTTAGCCATTTAAATTATTCTACTTCTTGAGTGTTTACCTTGCTCTTTAAAGACATAAAAGCTATATCATTATGGTTACTATATCCATTTCTTCAAGTTGCTTATGTGTGAGTCTTCTGTCCTAATTGTGTGAAACATGATCTTCCAAACTTAGGGTATTAGAGGAAGGTGTTAAAATAGAAAATCTATGAAGTGGTCCTGGGGTTGCATGATCATATTGTTTTTCTACTGTAACACATATATTAGTCAAAAAGACGACATGATGTATACACCTATTTCAAATAATAATAAAACAAACCAGCAACTCTTGCAATTTATATGCTTAAACGTAGATTTTGCTACAAAGAAAAATTGAGGTTGTTAAGGATCATTATCTGAATGGAGTCATCAACAATCTAATGGCCTAACAACAATCTCACCTGACTGAATTGAGGTTTCCTAATGAGAATTTTTTTAAGGATCGGAATCCAAAGTCAGTAGTCTGGGACATGTAATATGCCACTGGAAAAAAATAGACAGAAGAGATAAATGTTAATCTGAATGGAGGTTGTGAGGAAGAGCAAGTGTGTGCTAGGATTAGCTATTGAGATGTACAAATCAGTTAAAAACAGTAAGGCAACCATAATAAAATGGAATCGTTGTGCTTATGGGCTTCCTTTTGAATTTAAGAGGACATGGATATTTTTGGTGTCTCGTCATTAATATATGCTTTGGCTGCATATATATGTCCAATAAAAATACTGATCCCTAATTTCTGATGGGTCAGCGACAATATTACCATCGAATACCTCATTTGTAAAGGAAGGAGTTGGATTAGGTTTTTTTTCTTGGGAAAACGTCTGTGTTATGATACAGACTGCTTAAATAGGTACATTGAGATACTTATTTGACTGCTGATGAAAATCTATATTTGTATTATTTAGTCCTATCGATGACCATTTTTTCTGACTATGTCTTATGTTATTATTTCTTTTCTTTTTTGGTATGCGCATATATTATTCAATAAGCATTCAATATCTTGTAACATGAGATTTTTTTGTTTTTCCATTATTGATTAAATGCTTTGTTGTTGAAAAATTATTGTACTGATAGACAAAGAAATTGCTCCAAAAACAATAAACGATTTAAAGCTCATCCATGCTGGGAAAATATTGGAGAACAACCGGACTGTTGCTGAATCTAGGGTATCGGTGGGAGAGATTCCTGGTGGTGTAATTACCATGCACGTTGTTGTGCGGCCTCCCCAGCTTGATAAAAATAATGGTATCTTTTTATTTTCCTGTTTATTAATTATAATTCTATTTATATGTTTTCAGACTAGTTTGCTAAAGAGTTGGTTTATATTGCAACAATTCATCCTTATTAATGAATTTGTTAATATAAATGACGTTTTGCAATTTAATTTGCAAGTAAAACCATTGTTATTGACGGTTATAGCTCTAATTTTCAGTTTGGTGATTGCATGAATAGAATATGATGCTAGTTGTGCGGATTATGTTATGAAACTCTTATCACATGATATTGGAACAATCTTTTAGCTATAAGAGATGGATTTGTTTTCTATTCTGGAAAAGGGGGTCAAACTTTTGCCGTCTTGTATGTAGGCTTGCTAGTGGTAACCAAGTTGTGTCATACAGCTTATAGGCTTTAGTTTATTCATAGTTCCATGTACATTCCTTGATGAGAAGCCAACTTTAAATTTTGTGAATATTAGCTAATTAGATTGGGATTTTGATGCATCATTTGTAATTCAACTAGGGGGCTGCTCTGCATGCTAGGTTGACCTGTGCAGCTAGTTTAGCTGCAGGGGGGCAACCTACTTGTTGGATGCCAGCAGCTACATTACAAGTTGAAGGTCAAGCTATAGAGCTCCTTGAGCTTGGGACACTTGTGTTGCAACTTGACATGTGATCAAATTGGATGTGGAGGAGCTGCAAGCTTAAGCGCTTGACCCCTATCCTCCAACTTGCATCCCCTAACTCCTCGGCTACTATCTTGTTGCGTGCTTCCCCTTCTCTAAGCCCCTTGCCACCATGCCCCCACACTGGTCTCCCACTCACCATGCATCCTCATCCCCTTGCTGGCACTAGAGGTCGAGGCTCCTCCCTAGCTGCACCCCCTCTCATCTCCTCACCCCCATCTCTTCTCCATTCTCCTTCCTCTTATTCAGCCTCCCTCTTGATCCACCTCCCCCCCCCCACTCCCTTCCCATTTCAGCCTTTTAACCCCCGAGCCTCCCTACAAACAGAATAGACCCTCCCTACCAACAGAATAGACCATGATGACATGTTGGGAGATGCATATCACCACCAAAAGAGTTGTGTCTTTGCTCAATGGTGGTGTTGAGATGAATAGACCATGACATTGGTGTGCAATTAAATATGCAAATTAGAATTCAACTGGATAAGATATTAAAATTGGGCTTGATTGTAAATTGCACAGTATGCTTATAACATTGGCATGCTGTTGTTTCAGAGAAAGGGTCATTGTAGTTGGAGCATCACTAGCTATAAGATCAAAAGCAAGGTTTTACATCCCAATAGGATGGGAGGCATCTCGACCTTCATGTCTTGTCCTGTTCCTATGAGAAAATGGGACTTGGATGGGTTCGGGACTTCGAAATCCATCCACATGGGGAGAGAAGAAAAAGAAAAGAATGAAAGATGAAGAAAAGGAAAAAGTGAAAGAAAGGAAAAAAAATTGATAGAAAATAAAAGAAGGGAGAAAAAAGAAAGAAAAATGAAAGCAAAGAAAAGAAGGTAGAAGAAAAGAAAAAAGAAGGAAACAAAAAAAGAATGCAAGAAAGGAACGAAGAAGGGGAGAGAGATGGAGAATATCTACCAGGATGCATGACTAGGATTGGTGCCTAGATGGGATGGGATAGTCTGCCGTCTTGTTCCATGGAGGAACTAGGACACCTGCATCCTATGAGATTTAAAAGCTTGATCTAAAAGTATGGTTATGCTAGTGAATTATAATATAGAATCTTATGGGTAAGGTTGCCTCTAACATTTTGTTTACAAGGCTTGCTTTCTAAGTGCTTATAAAAAGACGATATATAATTGGAAGTTTAAACAAGTTAGTCATCTTCTAGAAACTAGTTCCTTTGTAGTTTATGAAATGACTCTGCGGCTTCTAAGAAAATAGATTTCTTCTATGAAAGAAACAACTTATTTACTTCCTAGTGAAGTACACCTAGATCGAGGGGATCAACACTAGTGTTTTGTATGTTCATGATAAGCCATGAAGAAGAGTTTTGAAGGTGAGAGAGCAGCGAATGAGTTCATGTAATTGACATGTCAATGCTTTCTGACTGTGGACTCTTAACAGCCAATGGATTGATAAATCATCCATAGGTGAAACTGAAAGTCTGATTGAAGACCTGTCTATGCAAAAGAGTGTTGATGATCAGCTACCTTATCATAAGACTGCCATTTAGGATGCATCATTCTAAGAGGCATACATCCATGCTTGTTTGATTTGTTCACTATTTTTTGGAGATAGTCGATACGTAAGTGGACCCAAATAAAACAAGACTTCAAGTGGACTATTATTCAACATAAGTGGGCCCTAATAAATTGTAATGTAGGAGGTTGTTGAGTTCTTGATCTCACTATAGATGGACCCAAATTAAGAAATATGCATTCCTTAAGGAACACACTAAGGTTGTATTTGGTAGCTGGCAATCTATGTAGATTGCTAACAATTTAAAAGGATCCTGTTACATTACTGTGTTTAGTAATCTAGACTATCAAGTAATCTGGATTGCCTTTAGAAAGGGTGACAATCCAGATTACCAATCATAGATAATCTTTTGGATAATATTATCCTTTCTTTCTCCCTTCCTCTTCCTTTTTGCATCCCTCATGGTCCCTCCACTGCTTGTCGACTATCCTCCAAACCCCTCGCTGCTCGTTGACCGGTGGAGAGGGGCTCGTGGTGGAGGCGCAGGAGATGCACGGAGAGGAGGTTGCCATTGTTGGGGAGGGGATCGCCGTCACTAGGTCTTACCGGGGGGGGGGGGGGTCGTCGTCGCTGGAGCTCATGGGAAAGGGAAAGTCATCGTTGGGGCTCGTAGGGGAGGGGGTTGCCAAAGCTCACGGGGGAGGGAAAGCTATCGTCGGGTATCGCGGGGGAGGGGGTCACTGTTGTTAGGGCTCGCGGGGTTGGAAAAGTCGTTGCCGGGGTGGGGGGGTGTTCTCTGTCGCTGGGGTGCAGGCCAAGTACAGCCGAGAGGGAAGGGAAGGTACTGTGAGATTATATATATATATATATTATTTAATATAAAAAAATATTTTTATATTTAATTAAAAGATATTTTATTTTTATATAAAAATAAAAAAAATATTTTTTATATTTATATTTTTAATATAAAATATAGAAAATTATATTTTTATAAATAGATAAAATATAGAAAATTATATTTTTATAAATAGATAAAATATAGAAAATATATTTTTATAAATAAAATATAGATTAAATTGATTTTATATTATAAAAATAAAAAATATTTTTTATATTTTATATTTTTAATATAAAATATAAAAAAATATATTTTTAATATAAAATATAAAAAAATATATTTTTAATATAAAATATAAAAAATTATATTTTTAATATAAAATATAAAAAATTATATTTTAATATAAAATATAAAAAATTATATTTTAATATAAAATATAAAAAATTATATTTTTAATATAAATATAAAAAATTATATTTTTATAAATAGATAAAATATAAAAAATATATTTTTTATAAATAAAATATAGATTAAATTTAAAGATAGTTTAGAAATTTGATTTTACATTGTATAACATTACCTGCATATACCAAATAAAATAATCCACATTATTTGCAATCTACATTACTGGCAATTCACATTACCTTTCAAGATTGCTTGGCAATGCACCAAACGCAACCTAAGGGTTTGTTGGTGAAGATTGAATTTGACCGGAATAATGTGGGATCTCAAAGCTTGGAAGATTAGATTGTTAATCTCTTAAGATAGAATACCTGAAACTCAACTCCTCTAAGGAACAAATAGTATACCTTAGGCATATCTACTGAAGTCTTTAGTCCTTCAAATGATAGAGTCAAATTATGGATTATGAGTTCATGATGGACAGGCTAAGATTTCAACCAACAGTTTATGCTATATGCTAGTGTTCTTGGATTCTTCTAAAATGAAAATCCAAGTTTTTAATTTTTGCAAGAATAGAACAAAACCGAGGATGAAACCTATGTGGGCTGCACTGAAGTCAATGACATATGAATTTTTTAAGAAGCCTGTGAGCCCCTTGCTCTGTTAGAGAGGGTACAGATTTTTGACTAACCATTCCTTAAGGAATAAGAAAGATAATTCAGGCAGTTAGAGCCTTGCTTTTCTGAGGGCAGTTAGAGCCTTGCTTTTTTGACTAACCATTCCTTAAGGAATAAGAAAGATAATTCAGGCAGTTAGAGCCTTGCTTTTCTGAGGGAAATTTCAGTGGACTATAGAGCAACAAGCCGATATCAGTTGTCATCTAGAGCTTTAAATTTACATGCAAACTTGTTTGGCAGAACTGGCAACCAACCAAATTCAGTGTTTTATATTGATTTGTTTGAGTTGGGCATGTCATAATGGACCTTGTATGAGCAGGAGTTAATATCAAAATATATGATTTGTTTAAATTTTAGTAACATAGTTTGGTCCAGTCCTATATATGTAATAATTGACAAGGATGTTTACAACCTCTAAGATTGTCAGATCAAACTGAGGTAACCATTAAGAAATGTTCAACTACTATTCTCATTTCTGATTTATGAAGTATTTTTAGTTTTTAACGTGATCAGTTGCAAGGTTTTAAATACTGACACTATGTTTCATACTGTCTTTCCATTAGAATGGCACGGTAGTGGTATGTGCATACAAAAATTGACTGCTTCCCAAAAATAAAAAAATAAGCTATCGGTGCCTGACTGGTATGGTCGGTATGGTACTGTCGTTACACACCATTATGGACTGATACAGCAGGTATGTCTGATACAGCTGTTTTGGAATCCTGGCACCTGAACTGGTGCCAGTTTCTCGCTGGAATAGGCTGGTAGTAGTTGTACCATCCCATTCTAGTGGTTTTTGAAACAATGATTCGTTGTCAAGGTAGCAAACTGAGGAAACTTTGGTTAGAAGATCAGTGCATGAAAGTTCCCTACACCGATCCAATAAATGTCTTTGTTGGCACATATCTCAGGCCTACATCTGATTGTGAATGGATAAAAGTAACTCCACTTCTTTTCAACTGCTTCTGTTCTCACCTTGATATCATCTTCTTGACTTTTTATCACTGCAGAACGTCATTGCTGACTTTGAGAAGTTGGAAGAAATCTTTATCTCTTCTTCTAGCTTGTCTAATAAACACTTGACAAACCAGTTATTAGATTTGTCCTGTTTATAAACATGTTTAAATTCAACTCAGAAGACTGTTGGTTGGATTCCTGTTTGATAACTTATTTGGTATATGAATGAACCCACATCTGTGCACATCAGCAGCTCTGGAATGCTGACAATGAAATAAGCCAAGAGAATTTTGTACTGAAGTTCTTATTGGACATCTGTTCATGTCGTTCTTGGATCTCTAGATTGTTTATATTACATGATTAGTAATGCTCTTCAGAAATGAGAATATAGATTGTAGCTCATGGCATCACTCGGTATGTACCTATCCCATGTATAGCCATGTCTGCCTTATTTTTTATTTTTTAAAACCATCTCCACTTCTTTTAATAAACACAAATGATGAATGATTAATTTTGGAAATGATTGAACCTATGTTAATTATATATTATTTTTTGCTTTGACATTTTTAATATAAATTGGATCTAAGACTTTATTAATCCGTTAATTAACTTTGGAAATTTTTTGTTTTTTGATGTTTGTGCTGCTATTTGTTCAACGGTTTCTAATAATTGGTTAGAATTTAGAATCTTTTTCTTTTTTTTATAGAGAATTTTGAATTCTAATGCTCTCCCTGATATCCCTAACCCTCCAAATCCTGGTCAAGGCAGCATTCCCAGGTCACTTGGTCCAACTGCCAAGGACTACCCGCTTGTTAAGCTGAACACCTCCATGTAAAATATCTTTAACCAAATATTGTTGCTATATATTATTAAAGAGTTTCATTTATGGATGCCAAACATGTAATCATGTGAACATGAACATATCACTAATTCTGTAATGATACTAACATGGATCATATTTTTCTACAGAGAAACAACTTGCGAATGCCCCGAAGCAGAACAGATGTGCATGCACTATCCTGTGATACCGGATTATAGTTCCGTAGACCATCTTTAGTCAGCTCTTTGGAGTAAATGTTTTCACTGTTAAATGATTAGATGGCTGCAAAAACTCAGGCGAATGGCATTGCTCTTGCTCCATGATCCGGAAGGAGCTCCTATACCCGATGCCGATAGGTCTTCTTTTCTTTGTGGCTAGAATTTTGCTAAGATTCTGGGGTTTAGTTCATCTGATTGTGCCGGAGGAATTGGAAGCATGTTGTGATTGTATAAATAGGAGTTTTGGAAACAAGAACTACTTGTCGCTACTTTGCCATGATCTTGGTATCATTGAATGATTCTTTTCTATGTATCGATTCAGTTTATGAGAACCCCTCATTTTGTTTACAGCTTGCCCTTGAGAACAAGGTCAAAAAACTGCATGGATTAGCCTCTTGCAGAAGTGGCAAGCGAATTTGGAAAATATTAGAGTAAATCCAACTCCTTGTAGTTGGAATTATTGATTGATTAGCCCCATGATTCAGGGATCAAAGCAAGAACTCGTTTATATCACAATTCGTGCGTTATGCACCAGATATTTTTAAGATTTTTATTGGAAATATTCTGATACCTCGCACCATGTATGTCATGTATATACTTGCATTACATATGGTGCAGGCAATTGGTTTAGGGAGAATACCTATCAAATGCTTGTGCTTCCAGTCTTAGAAATTGAATTCTATTCCTTGAAACTCTAGCTTATCAAACACTACTGAGTCAGAAGGAATTATTCAATGCTTTATTATGACACACCATTATATCAGACAAAACTAATCACCAATTGTATTCAAAACCATGGTCACAGCCACTACACTTCATACGTTTCGTCATTAGTCCACCACCAAATCACCTTGGGTATTATCAGGACAAATCAATGACACCAAACCACTTGGTTGCACCTTTCTTCTTATCCCAAAGAAGCTCTTGTAGGGCTTCCTCGCTTTTAAGTCCCTTCTCCTCAAACTCTTCTATCTTCATCTTCTCCTCATAGAGTTTCTTCATGACGTAGAATTCAGCAAAGTGACCGCCCATGAGTGCCATGACTTAGAATTTGGTAGTCCCAAATACTCTTCTCCTTGTGCTGCAACTACTCTTCTTTTGGATGATTCGAGGTTTAAGTGGTAAGAGATGGGGATTTATAGGTTAAGCTTGTGTTCGATTGGTGACCAAGGCAAAATGGAATAATAATTAGTTCCAGGGTTAGGATGGGGTCGTGCATGATGATATATGATTATTTTTTGTTGAAACATCTTTTGTGTGCCGGTGAGCTGCCTCACAAGAATGTCTTAGATATATAAATGCAAGGATTGTTCAAAGTGCGTGACACCCAGTACCTGAGCTTTAGTTTCTTCTAGGAAATTAGTAATACCGACTTCAACAGCACGTTTCTCATGCGGTCCTTTTTTTAGCACGTTTCTCATGCAGTCCTTTTTTTAAGTCCCACATCAATAATCAATTCTTTCATGCTCAACTTTTCATCAATTAGGGTTCCGGTTGTATATTTCAAGCGAAAAAATGACTAGTCTTTTTTTCACAATTTATATGGGGGTTACCCCTTGATACGGCCGTTGCGATGACGTGGCGTGTCTCAGATTCTGCCGGGCGTGATTCGAATCACGTAAATTTTTTCGGCAGCGCGGGAACAGTCCAACAAGGTCGAATGTGGCTCCACCGTGGCTGAAGTCGAGGTCGGGCCGGGCCTTCCTGCTCCTTCGCCAGGTGGCGCCCGGACACGGGTCCACCTCGGCCGAAGTCGAGCGCCCCTCTGCCACTCCGCCAGGTGTCCGTCCAGGAGAGGTCCACCTCGACCGAAGTCGGCAGCCCCTTGCTCCCTCACCGGGTGGCGCCCGGAGACGGTTCCACCTCGACCGAGGTTGAGCCGGGCCTTCCTACTCCTTCGCCAGGTGGCGCTCGAACACGGGTCCACCTCAGCCAAAGTCGAGCGCTCCTCTGCCGCTCCGCCAGGTGTCCGCCCAGGAGGGGTCCACCTCGGCCGAAGCCGGCGGCCCCTTACTCCCTCGCCGGGTGGCGCCCAGAAACGGTTCCACATCGGCCGAGGTCGAGCCGGGCCTTCCTGCTCCTTCGCCAGGTGGCGCCCGGACACGGGTCCACCTCGGCCGAAGTCGAGCGCTCCTCTGCCACTCCGCCAGGTGTCCGCCCGGGAGGGGTCCACCTCGGTCGAAGCCGGCGGCCCCTTGCTCCCTCGCCGGGTGGTGCCCAGAGACGGTTCCACCTCGGCCGAGGTCGAGCCGGGCCTTCCTGCTCCTTCGCCAGGTGGCGCCCGGACATGGATCCACCTCGGCCGAAGTCGAGCGCCCCTCTGCCGCTCCGCCAGGTGTTCACCTGGGAGGGGTCCACCTCGGTCGAAGCCGGCGGCCTCTTGCTCCCTCGCCGGGTGGCGCCCAGAGACGGTTCCACCTCGGCCGAGGTCGAGCCGGGCCTTCCTGCTCCTTTGCCAGGTGGCGCCCGGACACGGGTCCACCTCGGCCGAAGCCGAGCGCCCCACCGCCGCTCCGCCAGGTGTCCGCCCAAGAGGGGTCCACCTCGGCCGAAGCCGGCGGCCCCTTGCTCCCTCGCCGGGTGGCGCCCAGAGACGGTTCCGCCTCGGCTGAGGTCGGGCCGGGCCTTCCTGCTCCTCCGCCGAGTGGCGCCCGGACACGGGTCCACCTCAGCCGAAGTCGAGCGCCCCTTTGCCGCTCCGCCAGGTGTTCGTCCAGGAGGGGTCCACCTCGGCCGAAGCCGGCTGCCCTGCGTGGTGAGGCCGCCGGGAAGCAGGGGCACGAGTTCCGAGACCGCCACTCGGGCAGCGCGCGCCACACCTCGAGAGGAGCGCCGATACGGTCGACAGTAACGCACGAAACCTCGTTTACATCGGCCCGACGGGTTCCGCAGCCAAGAGGCGGAGTCCTGGCAGACAGGACCCAGTAACGGACGTTGTCAACGCCTGGGAAGGAGAGCGCTCGCACTCGGCCCAAGGTCTGGCCGGTGTCCTCCCTCTACCCTTTTCTCGCTGGGCTCAGCAAGCAAGACAAGGAGGCCATCGGGTTCCTGGACCCAAAGGGAAAATGGGAAAGAGAGAGAGAGAGAAGGAGGTGAAAGCGAAGAGGGAGCCTCCCAAGGGTGGGAGGCCGGAGGCAGCGTGATGGGATAAAAGGATGGGAAGAGCGGACAATCAGGTAAGGGAAAAAAAGGCTGGAAAAAAGAAAGGCACCCAGAGTAGGATCCAAGATCTCGAGAAGGGTCCCTTGGCGCAAGCTCGGTGAAGGAACTTGGCCCAATTTCCACTCTTCAAAAGACCTCTTTTGCTAAAATCATTATGATCCTGGGACTCCTTCGGAGGCCCACCTTAGAGATTCTGTTCCATCTCGCCATTTTCTAACTTGACCGTCGGAGCTTTCTCGCCAGGATCCCTGGCCAGGGTTTCTGACCTTGTTTTGCAGGATCGGGAGCTCGGGGACCTCGAGGCGAGATGGCCTGAGCCCGGTACCAGTTCTGAAGTTACAGGCCACGGCGGCGGGATCGGCAACACCCCCCATTCTTAGTATCCCGAGAATTCCTGGATAAGATAAATATACAAGCAATCATCAACTATCTCCTGGACGAGGTAAGGTTACATTCAGATCTCCCTCATCATGGGGCCCTTCACCATCGGGTGTTTATATGCGAAACATTTATTCAAATAGAATGTCAACTAAATATCCATGACAACAATGGAGGATTATCACCAAAGTTATCTCTTGAATTTTCTGATAGAACAGTACTAGTTATATACCATCTCCATGAGATGTCTCATCCAAGATTTATCCCTAGCTCCTGAAGATGAAGCTGCTCCATTGAACTCCTTCAGCTTGGCTGACCTTCGATCTTGACGAAGGACCGCATTTCCCATTTTCTCTCAGACATCCAAAGTTTGGCCCTACTTAAATGGATCAAACCAACATCTCGAAGCATTCGGCCGGGCTAACCCTCGGTCTGATCCACCCTCGACCTCTGAGGGAAGGCTTCTTGGTTCATGAGACTGTTGAAAATTATGAACGCTTATTTTTTCCCTAGCAGCATTGACCTTCATGAAAGGTAGTAATGTGCCCGTCCTTTGGTCCCATGGACCTTCAGCCCCGATACTAGCTCCCACGTAGACCACCAAAGGGCAAATAAGGCTCCTTAGTAACACAAGGGCTGGAAATGGGCTAGCCCAAAAGTCCATTGTCTGGAACTGGGCTGGGCCAACTCAATAAACTTCGGGCCAGCTTGAAATTGGTTCAGGCTTCGGACTAAATTTTAAGCATATCGGACTAGTCTTCGGGCTGTAAAATAGAATCCATTTAGTTTTTGGGCCAAAGGGATGTTCATATTCGGTTCAAAAAATTTTAAAATATAGTCTTTAGGCCCAAAGCCCATTGAGCCGGCCCATTTCTAGCCCTAAGTAACACCTTACAAGGGAGTCCAAGGAGAAACCCATCGACGCTCATTTCTGCATACATCTCAGTGCGAATAGGGACAAAATCTCATAATCCATAAGAAATCCTTGCAATTAAGAGAATGTGACTAGATCCGTGCTACAATTTCCATCACCATTAAGAAGAGTGACCGGTAACATAAATAAGAGAACATTTCCATTAATAGAAGATGGACAGTCCAAATAATTGAAATAATCCCTCGTCAAATCTTTTGACAAGATCTGATGCCCGATCAATCCTCGCCAATCCACTAAGGCATTTTGCATTTCAAAAGTACCATCACCGCTTGCCTATAAAAGGAGGTCCTTTGGAAACCTCCAAGATTATGCTTCTTTAAGTTCATTCTCTCTCTCAAAACTCTACTCTTCTTTGTTCTTTTCTATGGCCTACCATCTAATTTGAGCATCGAAGGGCCTTCACTAGAGCAACCTTCAACCAGGACTTCTTTTGTAGGTACAGCCACCAACCTCACTCCTCTAGTATCTCTGGTGTTCGAGCGAGATCCAGTGCCATTAACAATGCTGACTATTGGATCACTTTTAGCATAGATCTTAAATCATTCCATTTTTTTGATTTATTATCTGTATAGATCTTGAAGTAGCTATTGCATGCTCCAGCAATGAATTCATAGAAAGTATGTCCTTTCACACAAAAGATACAACCCTTGTTGTGGCCAAATCACCCTCCTCCAAAACCACAACAATGCCGAGCGATCTTGCTGCCTTCTCTAGTGGGATGAGTTCTACTCCTAGGTGCCTCTCAAGCAGAGACCTGCAAGAAGAACAGTCTTCTTGATTGGTGGCTACCAGTAGGAGACCCTCCGATACTCAAATCAGTAAGAAGGATGAGAAGAGCAATAGCAGTCAAAGCTAAGAGCCATGGCAAGAAGAATGCCAAAATGAGTATGTAGAGAGGGGTGTGAAGACCAACTTGGCCGAGATCCCTTACCAATTTTGACTATATAATAGATTTTGCTGAGATGGCAGGATTTTATTTTCTAGAATCATTTCCTCTAACACCTTTTTATTCGGATGGAATGATCTGTTGGGATCTTGTCTACCATGATCTATATTGAAATAGCTATGATCAAATAGGTCATCACTTACTCAAGCATTGGGGACCCCGAGTAGGTAGTTGGCTTGGCCATTATCGAAAGGAGGGGCTTGGTCCCATACTCGAGCATACTCGACTTGGATTACTCAGGTATAACTAGTCAATCCTAAGTAGGAGTCGATGGATACGCATGAGGATTGCCATATTAGTTGGACTTGAAAGGTTGCAGCTACTTGGCTTGGAAAGGAGCGGTTACTCGGTCTAGGAAGAAGTATATACTCGGTCTAGTAAGGAGTAGCTACTCGGTCTGGAAAAGAGCAACTACTTGATCGGCTTCATCTTTCCCTCACTAGTCTTCTTCTTGGTTAGCGATGAAGTAGTCGGCTCTATCTCTTTCTTAATCGATAACTTGATTGATTCGAGTTGGATGCCCCAGTCTTGTATGGCTGGTAGTGTAGTCAGTGGTCCGATAAGTAGTTGGTACTGAGTAGTTGGTATCGAGTAAGTACTCAGTCTAGAGACTTGAGGCTACTTAGTCATGGTTGTCTTCTTCATAGTTGGTGCAATAGTTAGCATAAGTAGGTACTTTCTTGTAGAATTCTTGAGATTAGGGGCTCTTGTCACCTAATGATCTTGTCCATACTTGGTTATCCCACTACTCCAGCTTAGTCATCGATCCGGTCAAGGCCGAATCTGATGGCCACAACATTGTCTCCCACTCTTAAGTCCAGAACGTTGTCGAGTGATTGAGCTTTATCATTTCTAGATGAAGGGAGTAGAATCATTTTTAAGCCTCCTCAATCCATGATGGCATTTGTGCCTTGGAGTTGAAGTCTGGATTTTGTTGTAGTCGAGCTTCAGTCGGCTATCTAGGTTTCAATAGAGATGAGATGTGGGAGTGTGATCATCTTCGTCTGTGATCGAGTGTTAGATGGTCAGAGGGCTAAAGAAATTTAAGGAAGATAGAGGTATGAGGACGTAGCCATTTAGTCAGTCAATTATGAAGTGACCGAGGGGAGTGAAACTTAAGAAAAATGGGGATACCAGAACGCGGCCATCTAGTCGGCTAGTTATGAAATGATCGAGGGGAGTGGGATCTGATAAAGATCGAGGTATGAGGATGCAGCCTTCTGGTTGGCTGGTTATGAAGAGACCAAGAAAAGTGAGACCCAAGAAAGATGGAGGTACAAGGATGCAGCCATATGGTTGGCCAGTTGTAAAGTGACCAAGGAGAGTGAGATTTAAGAAAGATTAAGGTACAGGGATGTAGTCATCCGGTCAAACAATTATGAAGTGATTGAGAGGAGTGAGACCTTAAGAAGATAGAGGTACGAGGGTGCAGCCATCTGGTTGGTCGAGTTGTTAGTCGACTGAGGGTTTGAAGAGTTCAATGAAGGAGATGGAGGTCCATGGATGCAGCCATCTTCATTGGCTAGTTGTTAGTCGAACGAATAGGAGATGGTGATGTAGAAACATATCTATTTTTATTATGACCAAATGTTAATCAATCAGAAAGGAGATGGTGGTATAGAAATATGCCCATCTTTACTACAACCAGGGGGAGTGAGACCCGAGGAAGTGTGAGAATGTATCCATCTTCTTTGATCGGGTGTCAATCAGTCGGATAGAAGTGAGATCCAAGATAGAGGTGTGAGAACACAACCACCCTCTTCAATCGGGTGTTAATCGATTGAATGCGAGTGAAACCCAAGAAAGTGTAAGAATGCAGACACCTTCTTTGATTGGGTGTTAATCTACCGGATGGGAGTGAGATTCAAGATGGAGGTGTGAGAATGCAGCCATCTTCTTCGACTGGGTGTTAATCGATCAGATAAAAGTGAGATCCAAGGTGAAGGTGTGAGAATGTAGCTATATTTTTTGGTTGGATGTTAATTGACTGGATGAGAGTGAGACCCAACATGAAGGTATGAGAACACAACCACCTTCTTGGATCAGATGTTAATCGATCGATTAGGAGTGAGATCCAAGGTGGAGGTGAGAGAATGCAGTCACCTTCTTTGGTCCGTATCAATTGACCGAATAGGAGTGATATCCAAGATGGAGGTGTGAAAATGTAGTCATCTTCTTTGGCCAGATGTTAATCAACTCGATAGGAGTGAGACCAATGTGAAGGTATGAGAACGCAGCCACCTTCTTCGATCGGATATTAATCAATTGGATGGAAGTGAAATCTAAGATGGAGGTATGATAATGCAGTATGTTGCCTAGTAAGCAATCCAAGAGGGGGGTGAATTGGGTTTCTAATAATTATATGCAAGTGTATGTACAAATTCAATAAACAAAACAAGTGCTAGAGAGATATACGTGTAGTATACTTTTAAAGAGTATGCAGCGGAAATTTAAATTGCAATGAAAGATAAGAGCAAGTAGAGAGACAATCAATCACAAACACAATCTAAGTATAGTGGCTCGGTGCACTCCAAGATACCTACATCTACTTTCCAAGGCCCACTTGGGAATTCACTATAATCACTCATGATTACAGTCGATTAGTTTTTCGGGCTCACTATTCAAAATCTCTTTTGGTTTTCACAAGACTCACAAAAAGAAACTTCTTGGTTTTCAAAGGCTAACCAAAAACCTCCTTGGTTTTCAACCAGGCTAACCAAAAATCTTCTTGGTTTTCAACTAGGCTAACAAAAAACCTTCTTGGTTTTGTTCTTAGGCTCACCAAAAATCTTTACAACAAAGTAAGAAATGAGATAAAGAACACAAAAAAAGCTTTCTAATAAAAGCTATTATCTCTTTGAAGTTTGATGAAGATGCTTATCTTCAATTTGATGAAGCCTCAATCAATGCTTAAAAGTTATTGGACTTGAAGGCTCTTGATTGCTTTTGAATGCTTGAAGGCTTCTTTTCTTGGAAGTAAAAGCTCTCAATGAATGTAAAAGTGAATGCACTTGCTTTCTTTCTTTTTCTTATTCTCTATTCATTCTCTCTTGATTCTTCTTCAATTTGAATCACTTAAATACCATCCCAAGGCCTAAAAATCAGTTTATGACTGTTAGACACGAGAAATTAGCTGTTGGGAGCAAAAAGAATGAGTTCTGCATTTGAAAAAACTAGCCACTATTGTTTCCAGAACTCCAAGTGTCGACACTTCAAGCCGTGAGTCGATACTTAAATCCCATGAGTCGACACCTAGTTCAAAATTCTGCATTGAAGCTTGGATTTCAGCATGTTCTGAAAAAATTTTGTCTCAGGTTTTGAGTCGACACCTTGAGTCGACACTTGAAAGGCATGAGTCGACATTTCAAGCATGCCATTGAAACTTCTCTCTGTATACCGACTTGAGTCGATACTTGCACTGTCATGAGTCGACACTTGAACTGTGAGTCGATACTTTGAATCGACACTTGCTGAAACTTTTTCAAAAATGACTAAAACTCTGCGGAATCCTTTTTCAATTGAACTCATTAATTCCTTTCAAGCAAGTCTTAAATGCTTAAGTCCATTAACCACTGATGTTTCAACCATAAAAGAGCTTCTTCAATCTTTGACAAGCCATTCAGTTTTTTCTGATTTGATGAGTACTTTTTTTTTATTAAAATCACACTTCAAAGAACTGTTAGTACTCAAACATACTTAAGTATTTTGTTAATCATCAAAATCAATAACAGAGTCAACAATCTTCCCCTTTTTGATAATGACAAAATCTTTAAGTATATTCCATATGATAAGGTCTTAAAAATTTTTAATAGAATCAAGCTTAATGCAATTGTATCAGAGTAAAGGTAAAAGGTAAAAAGTTTAAGCCAAGAAACTCATTTGAATTGAATTTAAACTATAAAGAATATCAAAGCTAAAATTATATTAACCATGATACTCTAAATATGTATCAAGATTAAATCAAACTTTAAGAATAAGAATTTCAGCATTCAAACATAATGAATGTAATCAACAGAAAAATCTTTGAACAAGAGATTGAAAAGTATAGATACTCCCCCTCAAAAGGTGATTCGAAAAACTGAATTTCAAAGAGTTTTCATAAACCGAAAAACTGATTTCAAAGATTTTGCAAGAAATTTTAGCAAACTGATTACTCCCCCTCACTTATTGTTCTTTTACTTTCACTCTTATTTTTCTCTTTCACATTAAATTGATTATTCTTCAATTAACTCTCCCCCTTTATCATTTACCAAAAATAATTCAGCCTTTTTTCCTTTATCTCTCACTTATCTTTATCTCACACTTATTTTTAACTTATCTCACTTATCTCTCCCCTTTTTTGTCATCATTAAAAAAAAGATAGAGAGAAGAAAAGATGATAAAAGCTTTCATTACAGAAATTGAGCAATAATTACATGAGGTAATAAGCAAAGACAAAACATTAACATAAAAGATTTCATTCATTCAATTCAAAAGTTTATACATTGATACAGACGTTGATACAAAGAGACAAACAAAGATACATACAAGTAATGCTAAAATGTAATCTAACTAACATAGATACTACCCTAAGAAGAGTGCTCTTCATCAGAGGATCCAATATTAATCGGTCCAGTATCAGTAAAAGCACAGGATCGTGGCCACATTGATCGGAGATCAGAGAATCGGGTTCGGGTAGGTCTCGATAGAACACGATGGCCTTGTCCTCTGCATCTGACATATGTCCTGCCTCTAGCTGGTGCAGAAGAGGTAAAAGCTACATCAGTAGCAGGAATAGAACTGACCGGAGCAACTGTTTCAAGAGGAAGGAGAGAAGGATCAAAAATGGGTCCTGAATCAGGATGGTGGAAATCAGGAGTATAAAATCCAAGTTCCCTGATATGGGAAGATGTATGAGAAGCTGAAGAGTGTAAGACTAGAGTGCCAGAAGATGGAATGATAGGAGTAGGTGCAAAAATGGAAGAAGGATGTGGATCAGATCTGGAAGAAGAGGATAAAATCGAAGTATTATGATATAAATGGGAAGGATCATGAATGGGGCTCCTAGGAACATCTGCTGTCTGTGGCTCTGACTCCATCACAAAATCTATCGCATCAAACTCTACGGAGTCAGATCGATCATCTACCATGTCAGGTCCTGGAGCAGGTGGTGCTGAGATGAATCGTTGGAGCTGAAGGTGCAGGAGCTCTGCCTAAAGAAGGTCTAGCTAAAGCAGACAAAATGGCAGAGATGCCATCACTCAGTCCTCGATGGCTCTCCCTCATCTCCATATGAATCATGTCGACTCGCTGATGAGTAATCATCATCTCAGTCTTAATGCGAGCGACCTTGTCCTCTAAACTATCAACAGCACCAGGAATATCTGTCTGTGCAGGCTCAGGCTATGAAGTAGGCTCTAGCTATGCCGAAGGCTCGGGCTGAACCTCAGGAATATCACTAGGTGGCTCTGAGGGCCATGCCTCACCTGAAAAGATACGCTCCTCCTCCGCCACATCATCATCTCTGTCAGTGACCTGACCAGATATACGTCATCTCCACTGGCCTCTAACAAGCTGGTAACCCATTCGGTGAAGTAATCTGATGTCATAGACGTCTGTGTGAAGTAGCTACCTGTAGGGCTCATCATCTACGATCACTCCATAAGCTTTAAAAAATAATGTCAACCCCATCCGTAGGGCAGACACAGTCTTTGGCTGATCGATCCTCAGTTAACTGATGTACCATGAGCACAGGGAGGCATACTGGAGTGTGCTGTACCAGAGAAACCATGACCAGAAGCTCGTGCTTTGTGATGAAGTCGAATCATCCGATCTTCGGCAGAAGGATCTGGGCTACGATATGGTGCAGTAATCTGATCTTAGGCATCAGCCTTGAAGCAACTATAGTGGCTCCCTCAGGAAGATCATCCATCTTAAAGATGCATCGGAGTCCACTGATCCTGTCAACTAAAGCATCCACAATTGATCCTATCATAGGGATGTCCCATAGTCTACTCTAAATCTCTATGAATACTAGAACATCTCTTCCACGGACCTGTGCAATCCAGCCATCGCTACCTCGAGCAAGTGAACCGTAGAACTCTCTGATCAGTCCCAGGTAGAATCTCTTAGATAGTGAACAAAATGGTACAAGACCTGCATTCCTCAACCACTGGCCTATCCTGAAGTGCTGCTGATCTAGGAAATTGAAGTCCACACAACATCCTCCAACGATGGTCTTCGATCCCATTCAATTTGCTATAGGGACAATGAGTCTAGCAGGAACATCAGGCACACCTGTTGCTCTATCCTTATGCCTGGCCTTGGTTCTTCTTTCTTCCTCCTAAATAGATGGTTTAGGACATCAGACAACTTATTTTCTAGGCCCCATTGCAAGAAAACAAGGTAGGAAAGCAAAGAGGGGAGAAAACCTAGGGATTCTACGGTGCAAACACAATGAAATAAGAAAATGAGCAGTGAGAAACTGAAGAGAACTTATCCCAAATGAAGAATCGGGTGGTTAAATCCGAGATTGGAGGGAAGAAGATGGTGGAGCTCGATTAGGGGATGAGTCGGCTCGAACTTGACTGAGAAATGTGAAGAAAACCATCCGTTTTTCCTATTTTAGCTCAATATGTCGCCGTTCAAGTGTCGACTCATGACACAGAGTCAAGTATCGATACTTCCATGTGTCGACACTTCCAAGTGTCGACACTTCGACTTAAAATTGGAAAAAAAAAAGGAAATGGACCAATGATCAAAATAAGAAGGATTTTAAGGAGTTTAAAGAATTTAAACAAGATTTACATGCAATTGTGATCAGACAAAAGTCAAAGATTGTGAAGAGATGGAAAATTTTAATCAAAAGGATTGATGACCCCTAAATCTCTTCTAATCATACAGAACCGATCCTCTTGGAGTGGTTTAGTCAATATGTCAGCTAGTTGCATTTCAAAACACACAAATTCAAGTATAATATCATTATTTTCAACATGATTTTTAAAAAAATGATGCCTAATTTCAATGTGCCTACTTCTAAAGTGTTGAACAGGATTTTTAGTTAAATTTATAGCACTAGTGTTATCACATCTTATGGGTGTCTTAATTAATTTAATTCCAAAATCTTCAAGTTGTTGCTTAATCCACAAGATTTGAGCACAACAACTTCCTGCTGTAATATACTCAGCCTCAGCTATGGATAGTACAACTAAAGTTTGTTTCTTGCTAAACCAGGAGATTAAGTTAACTCCAAGAAATTGGCAAGTTTCACTTGTACTTTTTGTATCTAATTTACATCCAGCAAAATCAGCATCTGAATAACCAATCAAATCAATAGATGAATATGTAGAATACCACAAGCCAATATCAATTGTACTAGATAAATATTTAAATATGCGCTTAATAACCAACAGATGAGATTTTTTTGGATCATACTGATATCTAGCACATATACAAATACTAAACATGATATCTGGTCTACTAGTAGTCAAATATAATAAAGAGCCAATCATTTCTCTATATAATTTCTGATCAATAGATTTACCATGTTCATCTTTATCAAGTTTACAAAAAGGGCTCATAGGTATACCTATTGATATGGTAATCTCCATCCCAAACTTCTTTAAGATTTCTCTTGTATACTTAGCTTGGTTGATGATGATTCCATCTTTGGTTTGCTTGATTTGGAGTCCGAGAAAAAAGTTGAGTTTTTCCATCATGCTTATTTCGAAGTCTCCCTACATAAGCTTGGCAAACTCTTAACAAAGAACTTCATTAGTAGCACCGAATAGAATGTCATTAACATAAATTTGTACTACCAATAAATTATCATTTTTTTTTTTTTAGAAATAATGTAGTGTCAACATGGCCTCTAGAGAAATCATTTTCAATTAAGAACTTGCTGAGTCTTTTATACCATGCTCGGGATGCTTGCTTTAAACCATAAAGTGCTTTGTATAGTTTAAAAATCTGATTAAGATATGCATGATTTTCAAAACCAGGTGGTTGTTCAACAAACACTTCTTCAGAAATAAAATTATTTAGAAAAGCACTTTTGACATCCATTTGAAATAATTTGAAGTTCATAAAATATGCAAATGCTAATAGTAGTTTAATTGCCTCAAGTCTAGCAACAGGAGTAAAGTTTTCATCAAAATCATTACCTTCCTCCTGATTGTAGCCTTTGGCAACTAGTCTGCTTTATTTCTGGCAACAATACTATTTTCATCAAATTTATTTCTGAAAACCTATTTTGTGCCAATAATTGAAATATCAGGTGGTCTATCAACTAAAGTCCAGACATTATTTCTTTTGAATTGATTTAGTTCATTTTGTATTACATTTATCCAATTAGGATCTTTTTCAGCTTCTTCAATATATATTGGTTCAATTTGAGAAACAAAAGCAATATAATCACATTCATTTCTAATTAAAAATCTTGTTCTTATCCCTTTTGATGGATCACCAAGGATTAACTCTTTAGGATATCCATAAGCATACCTCCACTCTTTGGATAGATCCAAATGCTTTGATGTGGATTGTATGACTTCTTCTCTTTCATTCTTGCTTTGATCTTCTTCATTCTCTTGAGAGGATTGATTATCCAAGGTCAACTTCTTTAGTTCTTCAGCACCTGCACATGCATCAAATTCCTCTACAACTAGAGTTCTCTTATTAAATACTCTGTATATCCAACTTGATGTAGAGTATTCTAAAAACATACCTTCATCAGACTTGGTATCAAATTTTCTTAAATTATCTTTACCATTATTCATAATAAAACATTGATAACCAAAAACTCAAAAATACTTTAAAGTTGGTTTTCTTTGTTTCCAAAGCTCATATGGAGTTTTCTTTATAATTAGTTGAATCAAAACACAATTTAAAATATAGCAAGCGATATTTACTACTTCGGCCCAAAAATATCTCAGTAAATCATTTTCACAAAGCATAGTGCATGCCATTTCTTCTAAAATATGATTTTTCCTTTCTACTATCCCATTCTGTTAAGGTGACTTAGGTGTAGAAGAATTGTGTTCAATTCCTTTCTCATTATAAAAATTTTTCAAAGTTTTGATTTTCAAATTCAGAACCATGGTCACTATGAATAAAAACAACTGAAGTACCTTTTTTATTTGAAACATTTCGATAAAACTTTATAAAAGCTGAAAATGATTCATCTTTATGAGCTAGAAATGAAACCCATGTAAATCATGAGAAATCATCCACTATAACTAATCCATATCTCTTACTTCCTATGCTAGATGTCCTAGTTGGTCCAAAGAGATCCATATGGAGAAGTTCTAATGGCCTAGTAGTTAAAACAAAATCTTTAGGTTTGAAAGATGTTTTTATTTGTTTTCCAAATTGGCAAGCTTCATAAACTTTATCTTTTTCAAAACTAAGTTTTGGCAAATCTCTTATTAAATCCTTTTTACATAATTTGGAGAGTAAATACATGCTAGCATGACCTAATCTACGATGTCACAGCCAACTAGTTTCATTAATAGTGGAATTCATTTCAACTAGGTATTCACCATTATGCAAAGATAGATAATCCAAATCTACTAGATAGATATTACCATGCCTTTTTCCAATGAATTGCACTCCATTAATTTCAAGACTAGCAATTATGCAAAGAGAAGATTTAAAAATAACTTGAAAATCTCTATCACAAAATTAGCTAATACTAAACAGATTATGTCTCAAACCTTCAACTAAAAGAACATTATCAATCCAAGTAGAAGGAGAGATGTGAACTTTATCAATACCAATAATATTTTCTTTACCATTATCACCAAAGGTTACACTCCCTCGATTAAGTGCCTCAAGAGAGGTGAATTGCTCACATCTCCTGTCATGTGTCTTGAGTAACCATTATCGAGATACCATAGTCTTTTCTTTGCTTTGGTTGCAAGACACACCTGCAAAACAAATTAAGTTTTGGTTTTAGGTACCCAAGCCAACTTGGATCCTTTAGGATTAGTACTAAAAGTGGTTCCTTTTGGAATCTAAATCATTTTAGAATTATTGATTTTTCTTAAATCACAATGATGTGCTTTATGACCTACTTTTCTACAAGAATAACAAATGATGCTTGATAATGCGGGAATAAAGAAGTTTTTGAAAAACTTTTGCTATTTTTGGAGCTTAAAACATAATCCAGCTTTATTGAAAATAGTTCTTTGGTTGTTTAATGAAAATTTAACTTTTTTGAACTATAGGTGAACAAAATGTTTTATTTTATCAAGCTCATCTTTATGTTTCTTATTTTCTACTTCAAGATCTGGTGGGGACACCAGGATCAGACACAGATCACTATATTCCATTTGATTTACCTAGTCATATGATAAAGTTTTGAAAATTTTGTAATCAATTAAGATTGAGTCCTGTAATAAGTTGAGGTTAGTTGATTTGTCTCAACCCTCAATCTAGTCAGTATTTTGAGTCCTGTACATCAATTATGAGTTCAGTATGAGCCCAATTTTTATACAAGAGAGGAGGTCACCCTACTTTGGAGTTCCACCAAGCCACATCCAGGAGTCAGAGGCCACTACATCAGCCCATTAGATTTTGTGTGACAACCTAGGGTCTAAGATGCTTCCAAAAATCCTGATTCCTTCTAGATGCCCTCCAAATGCCCAGATTTCCTTCCAGATGCCAGAGTATATTCCCAGATCAGGGCATCCATGATTCCAGAGGTCCACCTGCATCCTAGCCCAAAGAAATCAAGCCCAGGTGCCAAGCCCAAGCTCTTAAGAAGCAAGATTCCATGGAATATTCCTGCTACCAGGCTACCAGGCCACCCCAACTTCCAGAGGCCCAAGCCCATCGCCCAAGTCCCTTTGGACCGGCCCCTTGCTGCCCCTAGAAATCCAACACGCCCTCCTAGGCATCCTTGAAGGGTTGACCAAGTCAAAGCTCAAAGGGAGATGTCCTTAAGTGAGAAGGAGAAGACTAGTCTAACCTAGTTATGATTCCTAGTTCTTTTAAGCTTTGTAATTCTAACCTAGCTAGGAAAGGACATGTAATCTAACTAGGAGAATGCTTGTAAACCTAAGTGTAACCCTAGTTAGAGGGGGCATGGAAACTTTATAAATAGCCCACCCCTCCCTCTCTTGTAATCATTTCTTTCTTATGAATACAACTTGCTGAAATTTTATGATATTGCCTTGTGTTTGATGTTCCAGTGTTGGCTCTCTTGTTCTTGTGTGCTCTCCTTATGTTCCCGGATTGAAACCCTGCTGCCCTAGCTTCCATCTGCATCTTTGGAGATCAGCCATGCCCAAAGAAAGATGCCCTAGCTACTGCCCCAATCAAGCAACTGCTTCTTTCCCGGGACATCCGTACCTAAACCTAGTTCTTTCAATTCAAAATCCTAGTCCCTTTTCTATTTTTTATTTACTATTTTGATTGACCCCTGATGCTTACAGGATCCCCAAGGTGTTTTACCTTCCTTGAGGAGGCTTTCCTTGCGTTCAGACAGGATCCAAATCAGCCATTTGATTCAAGGAACTGAAGCTTCTTCATCCAGGCTCCAATCATAGCGTGAGTGATCCTTTCTACTGCAAAGTTTTCAATCTCTGACTGGTAAGAAACCTTCCCTTCTTTTAATTTCTGATTTGATGAAAATAATCTATCATAAACCGGGAGTTTCTCAATTCTCGGGTCCTGGCTTCTTATTATCTTGCATGAGTTCTTTACGATCATGATGATTCTGTGCGTTACTATCCTATTTGCTTATTCTTACTTTAGTTTGAGAATTTAGCCTACAAACCAAAATTATAAAAATTACAAAAAAATTATTTTACTATTTTTTTTTTTTTTGCATATTTAGCAATCTTAGAGTCATCTAGCATCAAGATCATTACATTTCTTCAAAAGTTCATTGTTTAAAACATTTGCTTTAGGCCTTTTCAAAACTTCGTTTTTCATTGATAAAGTATTGTTTCGTTTTTCTAAAACATTAATTTTATTTTTCAAACCATTAACTTCATCCAAAAGATTTGAGTTTTCATGTGAACAAGAGTTTGCATGCTTTTTCAACTTTCTATTTTCAGAAATCATCAATTTAAAATCATGCATTAATTCATCAAATGCAGTTCTCAATTCATCAAAAGTATAATCAATTTCTAGATCAGAATGTACCTCATCTTCATGTTGTGCCATGAAACAAATATTTGCAATTTCAGTTTGTTCTTTATCTAAACTGGAGTCCTCATTGTCACTCCAGGTCGCCATCATTGCCTTCTTTCTGAGCTTCTTCCTTGATTTTTTTAGGAGAGGGTAGTCATATTTGTAATGTCCAGGCTTCTTGCATTCGAAGCAAATAGGTACCTCCTTCTCCTTGTCATTTTTTTTCTCCTTTTCTTTTTCCTTTTCCTTAATTGAAATTTTTTCTTGTAAGGGAATTTCATTCTCCTCATAAATTTTCTAAATTTTCTTGCTATGTGAGCTTCTTCACCTTCATCATCTTCTTCTTCTTCTGATTCTTCATTTGAAGATTCTTCTTGAGTTGTGGACTTGAAAGCTATGCCCTTCTTCTTCTTGTCCATATCCATAGATTTTTGTTTCAAATTTAGCTCATAAATCATGAACGAACCTACTAGCTGCTCCAATGGAAGTTTATCAACATCTTTGGCTTCTTGGATGGTAGTCATCTTTGGATCCCAAGATGTTGGAAGACACCTGAGAATTTTGTTCAAAAGATCGGCATTAGACATAATTTTACCTAAGCTTTTCATGCCATTTACAATATTTGTGAATCTAGTATACATATCAGTGATTGATTCATTAGGTTCAATCCAGAATATCTCATAAGTATGCACAAGCATATTAACTTTACTGTTCTTCACTTGATCGGTACTCTTATAAGTAACCTCAAGTGTGTTCCATATTTTTTTAGCTAAGGTGCAAGTGGATATCCTGTTGAACTCACTAGGATCCAATGCATAGTAAAGGAGATTCATTTTCAAGCTTTGGGATGGAAACACCATTAACTACAATCAAAAGAATATGAGGACCTTTATCAACTACTTTTTATAAATTATAATCTATAGAATGCATGTAAATTCTCATTCTAGTTTTTCAATATGTATAATTAGAGCCATTAAAATAAGGTGGTATGTTTGAGGCTTGTCCCTCAACTATACTAGTACCAAGGGGGGCTGCCATAGATCTTTACTCAAGGCGGTTAGACCTATATACTGAGAACGTGGCTCTGATATCACTTGTTGCCTAGTAAGCAACCCAAGAGAAGGGGTGAATTGGGTTTCTAAAAATTATATGCAAGTGTGTGTACAAATTCAATAAACAAAACAAGTGCTAGAGAGATATATGTGTAGTGTACTCTTAAAGAGTGTGCAGTGAAAATTTAAATTGCAATAAAAGATAAGAGCAAGTAGAGAGACAATCAATCACAAACACAATCCAAGTATAGTGGTTCGGTGCACTCCAAGGCACCAACATCCACTCCCCAAGGCCTACTTAGGAATTCACTATAATCATTCATAATTACAGTCGATTAGTTTTCCGGGCTCACTAATCAAAATCCCTTTCGATTTTCACAAGGCTCACCAAAAGAAATCTCTTGGTTTTCAAAGGCTAACCAAAAATCTCCTTGGTTTTCAACTAGGCTAACCAAAAACCTCCTTGATTTTGTCCTTAGGGTCACCAAAAACCTTTACAACAAAGTAATAAATGAGATAAAGAACACAAGAAAAGATTTCTAATAAAAGCTGTTATCTCTTTGAAGTTCGATGAAGATGCTTGTCTTTAATTCGATGAAGCCTCAATTAATGCTCAAAAGTTGTTGGATTTGAAGGCTCTTGATTGCTTTTGAATGCTTGAAGGCTTCTTTTCTTGGAAGTAAAGGCTCTCAATGAATGTAGGAGTGAATGCATTTACTTTCTTTCTTTTTCTTATTCTCTATTCATTCTCTCTTGATTCTTCTTCAATTTGAATCACTTAAATACCATCCCAAGGCCCAAAAATCGATTTATGACTGTTAGACACGAGAAACTAGCCGTTGGAAGCAAAAAGATGAGTTCTGCGTTTGAAAAAACTAGCCGTTACTGTTCCTAAAACTCCAAGTATCGATACTTCAAGCTGTGAGTCGATACTTAGGGTCGACACTTAAGTCCCATAAGTCGACACCTAGTTCAAAATTCTGCATTGAAGCTCTCTGGAAATCTCAGGTGAGTCGACACTTCATCTGGTGAGTCGACACATGAGTTAACACTTATTATCTATGAGTCGACACATGAGTCGACACTTATTATCCATGAGTCAACACATGAGGCAAATCTTGGATTTCAGCATGTTCTGAATAAACTCTGTCTCAGGCTTTGAGTCGATCCTTGAGTCAATACTTTGAGTCGACACTTGAATGGCATGAATCGACACTTCAAGCATGCCATTGAAACTTTTCTCTGCGTGCCAGCTTGAGTCGACACTTGCACTGTCATGAGTCGATACTTGAACTGTGAGTCGACACTTGTTGAAACTTCTTCAAAAATGACTGAAACTCTACTGAATCCTTATTCAACTGAACTCATTAATTCCTTTCAAGAAAGTCTTAAATATTTAAGTCCATTAACCACTGATGTTTCAACCATCAAAAGGGCTTCTTCAATCTTTGACAAGCAGTTCAATTTTTACTGATTTGATGAGTACCTTTTTCTATTAAAATTACACTTTAAAGAACTGTTGATACTCAAACATACTTAAGTATTTTGTTAATCATCAAAATCAATAACGAAGTCAACACAGTCATCTTATTTGACCAAGTGTTAATCGACTGGATGGGGGTGAGATCCAATATGGAGGTATGAGAATGCATTCATCTTCTTTGATCAGGTATTAATTGATTGGATGGGAGTGAGATCCAAGATGAAGATATGAGAATGCAGTCACCTTCTTCGATTGGATGTTAATCAACCGAATGGAAGTGAGATCTGAGATGGAGGTGTGAGAATGCAGTCACCTTATTCAATCGGGTGTCAATCAACCAAATAGAAGTAAGATTCAAGATGAAGGTGTGAGAAAGTAGTAGTCTTCGTCGACCAAAAGTTAGTTGACCGAGATGGTCCTTGGAAAGGGAACTACTCGAGGGAGAAGACATCGGCTCGCATGATCTTCTTCATCTGTCCAGAGTTAGTCAACCGAGATGGTCCTCAAAGAAGTGACCGCTAGAGGGAGAAGATGTTGGCTTGCATGATCTTTTTCGTCGATTGAGAGTTAGTTGGCTAAGATGATCCTTGAAGGAGGGTTGTTGGAGGAAGAAGATGTCAACTCATGCAATCTTCTTTGTCGACTAAGAGTTAGTTGGTTGAATGAGGCCTCCTCAAGCTCATCATCCAACCAAGCACCTTCTTCCAAAAGTATTCGGCCATTTAAAGATGGCTTTGAGTAGTCAGTCGGTTATGACAACGATTTAATAAGCTTGGAAATATGGCCTACACCGAGATAATTAGTATAAAAATAATTTATTCAGGTTTAGAGTACTTTATCTCAATATCATGAAGTACTCGATTGGAGTAGTGAATTTTTGGACTCCTTTATCATACATTCGAATAAGTACTCGATTTGTAGCTTTTGAGACTATCTCTAGGCATGAATAGAGTTTGTCTCCAACTTTTGGCATAGAGACTGGAGGCTTGAGGAACTTTAATTCCTTCGAAGCTTGTTGGCTCCTGTTTGTCCGTTGGTAGGTGGTTCCTATATTTTTCAAGCCAAAAAAGAGTTACTTTATAATAATAGAATATCTTTTTTGGTTTAGTGTACTCTTCATCTTTGGGAGTCATCTTGATTTAATCATAGCCTGAGTAAGCATCCATAAAGCATCATCGGGTTAGCCGAGATGGAGTTTTAGCTAGGGCATCTTGAACCAACTAGAGGTCAGTTTCTCCATGATTCATCAGGAGAAAAGAAGACAAGCATGATGAGCTTCCTGGTCTGCCCCCCAAGCTGCAGTCGTAAAACTGATAGTCAAAGATTTTTGTTGGGCTTTGCTCTGTTTCTTATTGACACTTTTCACACTGGGGCTTGGCTCGCCGTAGAGACGAGAACTATGGCGACGAAAAGTTTGTTGGTAAGGAGATCTCCCTCAAGGAGATAGATAACTTGCTTGACGAGGCAAGAAATATTATGACCTATGAGGATTCCATTGGCCAAAAGATCTTCTGGGGAGATTAGTAATTGAGCTGAATAGCAGTAGTGGGATCAGTTGAGACCTCTAGGTGTTATTATTTTGTCATGGATTACTGTTACAACTCCCGTATCATCGTGACCAGCATCGAACTTGCTCAGGTTCGATGCTAGGGTGGTGAGTAGGTTCTACTAGGTTTCTAGTGACAAGGATGGACGAGTGAGAGGTTCCAGTGCTTAGCTAGGATGCTTCTCGCGATGTAGAGAGTGTCCGATGTGGTTGGTGAAGGTGTTTTGCACTCGAATGATCACTATTAGACTCCAAGCTAGAAAATTTCTTCAAGATGATGCTTGTCCCCTACCTGGTGCATCAATCTATTGCCACCAAATCACCCTTCTGTAAAATCATGATGCTATCGGGCAGTCCCACTACTTTATCCGGTAGGATGAGGTTATGCTTCTGGGCACCACTTAAGCAAAGACCTACAAGAACAGTTCCTTTTGACTGGTGGCTATCGATGGGGACTCTCCAATGCTTAAATGGGTAAGAAGGATGAGATGGGCAAAAGCAGTCAGAGCTGAGAGCCATGGCGAGAAGAATGCCAGAATGAACATGTAGAGAGGGGTGTGAAGACCTACCTGGCCAGGGATCCTTCTTACCAATTTATAGAGTTACGTAGTGTAACTAAATATTGTTTGGGAGGTAGCCTTATTTGACATGTATAATAGATTTTGCTAAGGTGGCAGGATCTTGTCCTTTAAAATCTTTTTCGATAATACCTTTCTATTAGGATAGCAGGATCTATTGAAATCTTGTCCACCATAATCTATGCAGGAACAGTTATAATCGGATGGGTCATCACCTACTTGAGCATTGTGGATCCCGAGTAGATAGTCGACTTGGCCATTATCAAAATGAGAGGCTTAGCCTCGTTAGGTTTGGCAATTTTTATCGACCCAATGGATATCCGACCCGACCCGACCCTAATGGGACGGGTAAAATCCAACACGCCTAATTTATAAATGGATATGGGTTATATAAAAAAATCTGACTTGGGTTCGGGTCGGGTATGAGTAGTAGTATATTCCGACCCGAACCTGACCCGTTTATATATAAAAAAAAATATGTTTATAAAATATTTAAGTAAATTGGATATGGGACGGATATACCCGACCCGATCCGACTCGACCCGATCCATTTAGATTTTAAGTAAACTAGGTTTTATGAGATTGGGTATACCCAACACGACCCGATCCAAACGTGGTTTTTTTATACCCGACCCGACTCGAGACGGGTATGGGGTGGGTATGGGGCAGATAATTTTTTAACGGGACGGGTATGGATTTTAGGTGACCCGATCCAAACCCGACCCATTTCCATCCCTAAGCCCCGTACTCAAACATGCTCAACTTGGATTATTTAGGTGACTAGTCGGTCCTAAATAGGTAGTCAATTGATGCACATAAGAAATGCCATGTAAGTTGGATTGGATAAGTTACAACTACTTGGCTTGGGAATGAGTGGTTACTTGATCTGAGAAGAAGCAATTACTTGGTCTAGAAAGGAGCAGCTACTCGGTCTGAAAAAGAGTAGCTACTTGATCGGCTTCATCTTTTTGTCGCTAGTCTTCTTTCTGGTTGGCGGTGAAGTAATCAGCTCCATTGTCTCTTTCCTAATCAGTAACTTGATTGATCTGAGTTGGATGCCCTAGTTTTACATGATTTGTGGTATAGTTAGTGGTCCGGTAGTAGTTGGTGCTTAGTCTGGAAACTTGCGGCTACTCGGTCATGGTTATCCTCTCCTTGATCGATGCAATAATTGGTATGAGTATGTATTTGCCCAAAGACTTTTTCGGACTGGGATGCTCTGGTCATCCAGTGATCTTGTCCATACTTGATTGCCTACCGCTATTCCATCTCAATTGTTGGTCCAATCAACGCTGAATCTAATGACCATAGCAGTTCCTACGCCGTCAATCATCAGTTATTTTAGGTAAAAGATGCGAAGATTTAAGAACCCGTATGGTTAGGGTATCATGCTTGCTGCTATCTCCAAGCAAACGATAAGTCCTTCGCATTAGAGCCATCCATTGAGCCTTTCTACTCTAGTTGGAAAAGAAATGTAATAGAAATAGACGGACTCGTTGCTTATATTATTCACCTATGTAACAATTAACGCCATCCCATGTCTCCTAGAAATTTGAGGGATATAAATACGAGAAACTGGTATATGCTTTGATTGATCAGTAAATAAATATTGGTTGTTCAGAATTCATTGTCAATTTTCCAGCAGCACTTCAACGAAGTCAGAATTTATGTTGAGTTCTGCGCACCACCGAGCACTCTTACAAGCCCATGATGAACCGTGAATTATATTTACTTGTCTCCTGTGAATCTAAACTTGTCAATCTCCTTTCTTTTTTCTTTTTTAATTTTTAGTAAGGGCGTGGGGCCATAATTTTATGCAGGTTTTTTTCATTAAAAAAACACAGGAGTATTAGCCGCTTCACCTTCCAGTCATGTGCATTCAAAAATTTTGAAATTTAATCAAATCAGTCCCAAAAATTATATCTCAAATTCATGATCAATGAATAAATTACAAGAAAAGAACAGTGCCTTATCTCCTTTCTTTTCATGAAGAGCTCTTTGCAACGACCGCATATTTGTTGATTTAATGAATCAATAAGTACTTCTTTTCTTTCTTTAAAAAAAAAACCACTAAAAAAAAAAAAGGGGCCTTTGTCAACTCTTACTTGCCAATGCTAGGAAAAAATGTTCGGCAATAGGCTGACCGCCCCAGAACATCGCATCGACGATTAAAATTATTTTTTTAAATACAGATAGGTGTTCAAATAAATCAAATATGGGAGTCATCCATAATATTAAATAAAAAAATTATTAAAAAATGAAGAAATGTAGTCTTCATGATATCAAGATTTATCGGTAGAATGTTCAGCAACAAAAGAAATAATCCAATCTACCGTAGAGTTTGCTTTCCTAACTATCTTTAGCAAGTAAAACTAACAATTTTCGATGCTATTTTGATAAATGTCAGTACCCGCAGCGTCGCCTTCGTGATAAGTGCTTCGGACTAGGTAGAGTCAGTATGCTCCATTAATTCCCGGGTAGGGACTTACATCAAAGAAAGAAAGAAAAAAACTCCATTAATTCCATCTAATTTCGCTGATTTGATGCTACAATCAGCCGTTATGGAGTTTGCATCTATGGATGCATGCTAAGTTTTCACTCGTATTTTGAGTGGCGAGAAAATTTGTAATTCTTTATCATTTGTCTTTATGAGATATTGAATCAACCTGTATCACGCATACGTAAACAGGCAATAGGTTGGATATATATATATATAAAAGATTCTAAATGAACTTCTTAGTAGAAATATTATTGAAAATATTTTTTAGCAACCATTTGATTGAGGGTAATCCAGCAATAACAAATTCTATATTAGATTACCATATTTGATATGAAAAATAAAGAAAAGAGATGATAAAAAAAAATGATAGGCTATACGCTTATTTTTCTAAAAGAAGGTAAAATAAATATCATGAAGATTGATATTTTATAAATTTTCAAGTAATAGTAACCATTGACAAAAATATCTCCAATAAAATTTATTTATAATTATTAAATTTATTTTAATATTTTTTAAAATTTAGTTAAATTATTTTTATAAATTAATTAAAATATAAATAGTATTATATAAATATTTTATAATTATAATTGATGTGGCACATTCGCTGATGTGGAGCCCTCACTGGCGGTTGCGCTGGCAAGAGATCTGCCACCTGGACACGGTGGCAAAACAAAGAGCCAAGGCGAGCCCTCCTACCGATGTCAGCTCTCAGTCGGGGTCATGCTCATAGGGCGAGCCCTCCGTTTGAGGTCAGCTCCTGGCCGGGGTCGTGGTCATGCTGCCAAGGCGAGCCCTCCTGCTGAGGTCAGCTCCCAGCCGGGGTTGTGCTCATAGGCCAAGCCCTCCGTCTGAGATCAGCTCCCGGCCAAGGTTGTGCTCATGCTGTCAAGGCAAGCCCTCCTGTCGAGGTCAGCTCCCAGCCAGGGTCATGCTTATAGGGCGAGCCCTCCGTCTGAGACCAGCTCTCGATCGGGGTTATGCTCATGCTGCCAAGGTGAGCCCTCCTGCCGAGGTCAGCTCCTAGCCCGGGTCGTGCTCATAGGACGAGCCCTCTATTTGAGGTCAACTCCCGGTCGGGGTTGTGCTCATGCTGCTAAGGCAACTTTCCTGCCGAGGTTAGCTCCCAGTTGGGGTCGTGCTCATAGAACGAGCCATCCGTCTGACGTCAGCTCCCAGCCGGGGTCATGCTCATAGGCGAAGCCCTCCGTCTGAGGCCAGCTCCTGGCCGGGGTCATGCTCATGCTGCCAAGGCGAGCCCTCCCATCAAGGTCAGCTCCCAGCCGGGGTCATGCTCATAGGATGAGCCCTCCGTCTGAGGTCGCTCCCAGTCGAGGTCGTGCTCATGCTGCCAAGGCAAGCCCTCCTACCAAGGTCAGCTCTCAGCCGGGGTCGTGCTAATATGGCGAGCCCTCTATCTGAAGCCAGCTCTTGGTCGGGGTCGTGCTCATGCTACCAAGGTGAGCCCTCCTGTCGAGGTTAGCTTCCAGCCAGGGTCGTTCTCGTAAGGCAAGCCCTCCGTCTGAGATCAGCTCTCGGTCGGGGTCGTGCTCATGCTACCAAGATGAGTCCTCCTGCCGAGGTCAGCTCCTAGCCATGATCATGCTCATAGGGCGAGCCCTCTGTCTAAGGCCAGTTCTTGGTCGAGGTCATGCTCATGCTTCCTAAGGCGGGACTCCCAAAGCGGGTTCCTACCTTGCGGAGGTCAGAATTCCCGCCAGCAACAAAGGAGGGAAGGATCAACAGAAATTCAAACTATGGCAAGAGAGTTCCCGTCCACCTGCAACCTCTGGGAGGTGGCGCACATCCTGCCATTAATTCAAGTTCTGCGACATGCCACCCGCATGCTCTGTGCAAGGTGTGCTCCTCCATGCCCCAGGTCTTGTAACGTACTGCCACGTCGATGACCGTGCAACCGGGGGTTTCCATCCTTGCAACACGAAACCTGAACCTCCCCCAAGAGGAGTATTCCATTAAGGCCACAGGCTTTGTGACACTCCGATGGTCCCTTTGGGAAAAGAAACGTCCCACCGTGGCTCGGGGCTCAGTGGCACGGTGCCTGTCCCTCCCATGGGGAACCGCACCACCAAAGGAACATGGTCTGTGCCATGCCAGCGAACACCCCCCAATAGGAGGATCTCCCCCAAAGGACCGGTCTGACGGGGGGAGGATGGTGGGCAACGGAAAGACCCTCTCCAAAGGGGGCACCAGGAAAAGGACATCTCAGGAAAGCCCCATACCTGGTCTAGGCCATCGATCTCATATAAAACGGAAGAAAGAATCTTCGAGAGGGGAGAGAGGCAATCGGTAAGAGACGGAGAGCTAACGGGCAAGGAACTAGCTAGCAGAACCTCCCAAGCTCTCAAATCCCAACTCCACCTTGTCTTTACATCTCAATTCTATCTTTCATCCTCTACACGCGGAGAGTCCCCAAGCTTTCCGTCATAGAGGTTCTGTTCCCCTAGATCGTCCCACTGACTTGACTGTCGGAGTATCCTCGCCAAAATTCTCGGCCTGGGTCTCCTCTATTTTATAGGATAGCCAACCAAGGAGTGCACCGGAGCAGAGGACCAAGCACCCTACAGGAGCCTGACGCATCTGCGACACGTCAAAGCTGCAAGCCATGGCAATCTTGGCGGCAATAGATTGGCATACCAGGAAGGGGGGGACAGAGCACTAGAACTCCAGCAACTGTGGGAAGCCCAGTATGAGTCCCCCACTACCAGCAAAGCATCTGCAGAAGCCCCAAAGCTTCATGGTGACAACCAGAGCGCGCAAGGCTTCTGCCAGCAGGGCGGGGTCCCCCCATCTTGACGATCAGAGCCCGGAGAGGGGCTTCCCACTCCACCGTGTTGCCCAGGGATGATGATGCAACCCAAGAGGGGGGGTTGAATTGGACTTTAAATCTTTTTCGCAGTACTTCAAATAATGTGTCAATTCAAAGCATGTGTTTGTGAGCATGATAATAAAGTGCAGCGAAAATAAAAAAATAAATGCAAGAATAAAAACAATCACAAACACATTAAATTTATAGTGGTTCGGTGCACTCCAAGGCACCTACATCCACTTTCCAAGTTTTCCTTGGAAATTCACTATAATTATACAGATTACAGCCAACTTATTTTCCGGGCTCACAAGTCAAAATCCCTTGGTTTTCATGGGCTCACCAAAAATTTCTTCGTTTTGCGGGCTAACCAAGAACCTAGTTGGTTTTATGGGCTCACCAACAACCTAGTTGGTTTTACGGGATCACCAACAACCTTGATGGTTTTCCGGGCTAATCAATAACCCAACTTGTTTTCACGGGCTCACAAGTCAAAATCCTTGTTAGTTTTTATTACATAGGCTCACCAACAACCTTGAAGGTCTTTCTAAGGCTCACCATCAACCTAAATACAATAATGTAATAATGAAAATAAAAAGCTTTCTTACAAAGCAAAAATTTCGTTGAAGCACATTGATTGTTGATGTTGAGCTTGTCTCCATATTGTAGAAGCTTCAATGGATGCTTGAAGATGTTGCTCTTGGAAGCACCCTCTCCTCTTTGAATCCTTGGAGGCTTAACATCTCAATAAATGGATCCTTAAAATATCCTTCACATATTTTTACTTGAAAACCAAAGGATTTATCTTTCAAACCATGGATCCTCTTCTTCCCCCTTTAGAATTGCTTCCCCAAGTGTTTAAATAACCTCCCAACATTTAAATGACCGTTTGTAGCCGTTAGGGAGGAAAAAGTAGCCGTTGGAGCCAAGTTGGGAAAGTTCTGCACTTCAGAAAAACTAGCAATTACAGTCCAAGTATCGATACTTGGCCTTCGTGAGTCGACACCTTGAGTCAACACTTCATTTTCTTGAGTCGATACTTGACCAAAAATATCTTCTAAAGTCTTCTGCTCTGCACTGGTGAGTCGATACTTCATCCGGTAAGTCGACACCTTGAGTCGACACTTTAATTCTGTGAGTCGACACTTGACCAAACTCCTGAGATCACCACATTTTGTATCCTGTTTGGTCTTAGACCTTGAGTTGACACTTCACTGTTCATGAGTCGACACTTTGAGTGAATACTTGGATTTCATGAGTCGACACTTGGCTGCACCAGTGCTGAAACTTCTCTAAATTCAAATATTGAGTACCTATAACTGATTAACAAACTTAATACACAATTAGTACTCAAATATACTTAAGTATTTTATCATAATCAAAACCAGAGTCAACACATCGCCGTCACCTCTAGCAGACCCCCGGATCACCGCACTAGCCCAGCAGTCCATGCCCTGGCTATGACGGTGCGCCAGCTCCATCAGAGACACTGGTCCCTGGTAACACAGCAGTAGCCAGGGATGTCAGTGGCTCATACCGCCGATCCTAGTACTAGCTTGCAGTCCATCCGGGAGGGGCCGTTACATGCAGTCTCCCACCCGAGAGGAGACCACCAGGCAGCCAGAAAGAGATAGCACGATGGTCCGATCGGCCGGGAGAGCCGCTCCACGGTCTTGTACCATGCTGCGCACTCCTACCAGCGATGCCGGCGTGGTCGAGAACTCAGGCGAGAGTTCCCCCATTCTGCACCTCCTTCACCCCTGGCAGCTTCTACCGAGGGTCCTACTGATAAGGCCATCCATCGCAAGGAGGAGAGGCGCCTCGAAGAGTAGGAGCACAAACTGGATGATCTCTCCCACCGATTTGCAGAGATCCAAGGCTTCCCCAGTGAGCCCACGGGTTACGACACTGGCCCCCTTTCTCCTATAGAATCCAAGAGGAACCGATCCCTAGCCAGTTCAGCATGCCCCAGGTTGATCCTTACGACGGGACAACCAACCCCCTGGACCACTTGGAAAGCTACAAGGCCCTCATGAGGGTCCAGGGGGCTACTAATGATCTCTTCTGCATCACCTTCCCGACCATCCTATGGAAGGTTGCTCAAGCCTGGTTCTCTAGACTTAAGTCGAAAAGCATTGACTCCTTTCCCCAACTAGAGAAAAGGTTCATGGTGCATTTTGATGCATGCAAGAAGGTGCCACGTGAGGTGACAGCCTCTTCTCGATCCATCAGCGGGATCGAGAGTCCCTTGGGGACTATGTGTCTCGGTTCAAGGCCGCCACCTTGGAGATCTACCACCTCAACAAGCTAGTCTCCATGCTCGCTCTGAAAAGGGGGTTGCGGACCTCTCGCTTCACTTACTCTTAAGAAACCTTCCGAAGACTTACTCAAAGCTTCTCCTCTGGGCTCACAAGTACATCCGCACGGAGGAGGCAGATCACACCAGGAGGGAGCTCGACGGGAGGCCCCTGAAGAGGCAGGCCATTAGGAAAACATCTACTACCCAGGCCCAAAAGACGGTGCCGGTGCAGCGGTCGGGGCCGAGACCCAGAGTCGACCTTGTCAAAGAAGAGAAGTTCACTTCCCTCCTTGTCCCGAGAGCGAAGATTCTGATGGAGATTGAGGGTGAGCACTTCCTGCACCGTCCCCCTCCTCTGAGGCCATCTACTGGACACGATCGATCTCGCTACTGCCATTTCCACTGAGACCACAACCATGATACCGAGGAATGCTGCCACTTGAAGAGGAAAATAGAAGATCTGATCAAGCATGGCTACCTCGAAAAGTATGTGGAGGGAGGAGCTCCCCCAACAGCCTAGAATGAAGAGCCCCATCCGCTCACTATCGACATCTAGCCCACAGAGAAGCCGGTACGAATGATCTCTTGGGGAACAAGGAGAACCCCGAAAAGGGCTAGGGGGAGAGGAGAGTGATGATGTACTCTCCTGCATGGGAGAGGGGTTGGCCAGAGTCCATAACCCAAATAATGATGTTGTCATCGTGGAAATGATGACAGCGAAGCATCCTGTAAAGAGAATCATAGTTGATAGTGGAAGCTTTGTAGATATCCTTTTTTATGATGCTTTTGCAAGGATGAACTTATCTGCTGACCAAATAAAATCAATATTCATGCCCTTAGTAGGCTTCACCGGGGATTCAGTTGGAGTTGAGGAAGAGATTACACTCTAAATACCTGCTGGGACCCCATCTTGGCAAAGGACTGTACTGATGACCTTCACCATGGTGAGAGTCCCTTTGCCTTACAACACTATTCTGGGGCATCCCAGACTTAACCTGCTCGATACCACCATCTCCATAAGGCATCTCCTCATTCAGTTCCTGATCCCTCGGGGGACGGGGGAGATGAGAGGGTCACGCCAACCATTCCAGCACTGCCTGTAGATTGTTCCGGGGCCACGAGGAGTCGATCCAAACCCAGTCATTGACCAACTAAATCTATCGGAGCCAAGTTGAAGGGTGGACCCATTGAGCCCTTATTGTCCTTCCCCTTGGAAGAGGATCCCTTGAGGATGGTGCAGGTGGGAGCCCTGCTGCTTAAAGAGGAGAGATCCCGTCTGCTTAGCTTCCAGCGGGCCAACACGGACGTCTTCGCCTGGACCGCCACCAATATGCCCGGCATGCCTCCATAAGTGATCACCCATAAGCTGAACGTCGATCCCAGCTACCGCCCAGTTTGACAAAAGAAAAGAAGCTTCACCCTGGAGTGATAGAAGGCGATTGATGAAGAAGTTGAGAAGCTTCTCATAGCGGGCTTCATCCATGAGGTACAGTATCCTGACTGCTTGCTAATTTGGTGATGGTCAGGAAAGCCTCTGGAAAGTGAAGAATTTATGTAGACTATACCGACCTCAACCGGGCGTGCCCGAAGGATAGCTTCCCATTCTCTAAGATTGACCAGTTGGTGGATACGATCTCAGGCCACAAGTTCCTCAGCTTCATGGATGCATTCTCCGGATACAACCAAACCTGCATGCATCCGGGAGACAAGGAGCACATAGTGTTCGTGACTGACCGAGGTATGTACTATTACAAGATGATGTCGTTTGGTCTCAAGAATGTAGGGGCCACGTACCAGCGATTGGTAAGCAAGGTCTTCAAAGACCAGATCGGCCACAACATGCAAGTATATGTAGACGATATACTCGTCATGAGCGGCCCAGAGTTAGATTATGTTACCGACCTGGCGGAGGCTTTCGACAACCTCTGCCTCTACCAGATGAAGTTGAACCCCGCCAAGTGCATATTTGGCATGGCGACAGAAAAGTTTCTGGGGTTCATGGTCACCTAGAGGGGGATAGAGGCCAACCCTGAAAAGATCCAGGTGATCACCGATATGAGACATCCCGTCTCTAAGAAGGAGGTCAAGCACCTGACAGGATGCATCGCGGCATTGAACAGCTTTATCTCGCATTCCGCCGAGCACTGCCAGCCATTCTTCAAGGTGCTACGGAAGATGAACTACTTCACTTGGACAGAAAAGTGCCGGGAGGCATTCGAGAGGCTGAAGAAGCTCCTCGCCTCCCCACCATTGCTGTCCAGGCCAGAGCTTGGGAAAGAGCTTCTCTTGTACCTGGTGGTCTCACCTGAAGCGATCAGCTTGATGCTGGTTCGCACTGACAAGGACAGCTCCCAACGGCCAGTTTACTATATCAGCAAGCTGCTCCGCGACATAAAAACCAGGTACACCCAATCTGAAAAGATCATTTTTGCACTAATAATGTCTACACAGCGTCTCATAATGTCTACACAGCATCTCAGGCCTTATTTCCAAGCACACCCCATTGCTATCCTCACTGATTAGCCCCTGAGGGCTATCCTGAGCCACCCTGATACTTTGGGATGCCTGGCCAAGTAGGCAGTGAAGCTCAACGAGTTCGACATCACCTACCGCCCGTGACCAGTGCAGAAGGCTCAGGTCTTAGTCAATTTCCTAGTGGAATGCACCTAGGCAGATGAGGACTCGGAGGTGATAAACCGGCAAGCCGATCCCGGGCCAGACTCGACCTTAGAGGCAATGATGTGGATCCTTCACATCGACAGTGCATCCAATGCCGAGGGGAGCGGAGCCGACCTCTTTCTTGCCAACTCCGATGGGATCGTCGTGGAGTGTGCACTATAGTTCCTCTTCAAGGCGACCAACAATCAAGCTGAATATGAGGCACTCCTCATGGGGCTAAGGTGTCCCGCGAGTTGGGTGTCAAGAGATTGAAGGTCTTCACCGACTCTCAGCTCATGGTGGGCCAAGTCTCTGGTGAGTACGAAGCTCGGGATCCCATGATGGCGAAATATCTGGACAAGGTATGCTTGTTCTCACCGAACCTCCAGTACTTCGGTATCTCCCATATCCCGCGAGCGGAGAACGCCCGGGCTGATGTCCTCCCCAGACTGGCCACCCTATCGGAGTCATTGCTGGAGTGTACCTTCATCGAGTACCTTGAAGTGCCCAGCAATGAGTTCGTAGTAGAAGTCTAGCAAGTCACCACCGAAGCTAGCTAGATGGACCCTTACATCAAGTATATCACTACTGGTGCCCTACCCGAGGATCGGAAGGAAGCTGGCCTCCTCAAAAAGAAGGCCGCACATTATGTGATGATGGATGGGCAGTTATACTGGAGATCTTACTCTTATCCCCTACTAAAGTGCTTAAAGCCCTCAGAAGCCACCTACATGCTCCAAGAAATACATGAAGGCATTTGCGGTAATCATGCGAGGGGCAGCACTCTGGCCTACAAGGCCCTCCGGCAAGGATTTTTTTGGGAGACCATGCGAGAAGACGCTGCCAGCTTCATGAGGAAGTGTAACCATTGTCAACGTCATGCTCACATCCAGCGGCAGCCGATAGCTCCACTCTCCCAACTATCTGCCCCATGGCCATTCTAACAGTGGGGAATGGACATCCTAGGTCCCTTCCCCGCCGCTTTCGATCAATAAAAATTCCTGATTGTGGCCATCGACTACTTTACCAAGTAGGTCGAGGCTGAAATTCTGGCCTGGATAATGGAAGCAAAGGTCAGGTCTTGCTACTGGAAGTCTGTCATCTACTGGTTTAGGCTACCGCACTCAATTATAACAGACAATGGACAGTAGTTCGACAACCAGGCTTTCGAGAAGTTCTGCGCCAACCTCGGCATCCGTCACCGCTTCACCTCGGTGGCCCATCCTCAAACCAATGGAGAGGTCGAGGTGACTAACCGAACCATCTTGCAAGGGCTTCGTATGAGGCTGGACGAGGCCAAGGGTCGATGGGCCGAAGAACTACCCAGTGTGCTGTGGGCTTACCATACTATACCCCGCACAGCCACTTACGAGATGCCCTTCAACCTTGTCTTCAGCACTAAAGCCATAATTCGGTAGAGCTTGGAATACCCACACTCTGGATAGAGCAGTACGACGAAGCCGAGAATCTAGCCCGTCTCCTCCTCAACCTAGATCTGCTAGATGAGACAAGAGACAAAGCCTGACTCCAGATGGCAGCTTACCGGCAAAGAGTAGCATGCTACTATAATTTCCATGTGAGGCCTAAGGCATTCCATCTAGGCGACCTCATCCTCAGGCGGGTGGAAGCATCCCAACCAAGAGAATACGGCAAACTCTCCCCGAACTGGGAAGGCCCCTACAAGGTGGTCGAGGCTCTACCAGCTGGGGCCTACTACCTCGTCGAACTTGACGATGCTCGATTCACACAAACATGGAATGCGAGCAACTTAAGAATATATTACTAGTGATGTATGACTTCTTCTTAATCATTAAAGTTCATTTGTAGTGCAAACTTGTCTTTCACCCATACAGGAACATCTCTGTATGACTCCAAGTTTGACGGGTCAAGCGGGAAACTTACGAAGCCCCGCACCTTCAAGTCGAGAAACTTATGAAGCCCCGTACCTTCAAGCCACGAAACTTATGAAGCTCTGTACCTTCAAGCCGGGAAACTTACGAAGCCCCGCATCTTCAAGCCAGAAAACTTAGAAGCCCCACACCTTTAAGTTGAGAAACTTACAAAGTCCCGTACCTCAAGCCGAGTAACTTATAAAGCCTTGCACCCAAACCAAGAAACTTACGAAGCCCCGCACCTCAAACCGGGAAACTTACGAAGCCCCGCACCTTTAAGTCAGAAAACTTACGAAGCCCTACACCTCAAGCCAGGAAACTTACGAAGCCTCACACCTCAAGCCAGGAAACTTACGAAGCCCCACATCTGCTACCCTACTCATAGTCCAGAGATGTTAGTTGGGAGACCCCAAAAATCTCGCCATTTATCGCTTGACTCACAGTATGGCACCTTCAAGCCGGGAAACTTACGAAGCCCCGCATTTAGCTGTCTTGCTCATAGTCCAGAGATGTTGGCTGGAAAACTCTTAAAGTCCCACCATCTACCGCTTGACTCATGGCATGGCCAATCCTATTGAGAAGCTCCAGAAGTTCCACATCTGGCCTAGCTCACAGTCCGAAGATGTTGGCTGGGAAACTTCTGAAGTCTCACCATCTACTGCTTGACTCACAGCATGGCCAATCCCATTGAGAATTCTAGAAGTTCCACATCTGGCCAGGCTCATAGTCCGAAGATGTTGGCTGGGAAACTCTTGAAGTCCCACCATCTATGCTTGACTCACAGCATGGCCAATCCCATTGAGAAGTTCCAGAAGTCCTGCACCCGGGCTTGCATGATTTCAAGACCAGGAGAATAAGAGGGGAATGTTCTCAAAAACCTTCATGCTGATCCTAAGGCCTTGAAGCCAACCTAAGATAACCAAGGCTCAGGAGAGGCATGCGCAAAGGAGTTGGAGGAGAAAGAAAGATCATGCAAAGTTTGCTGGTCAAGTTAACATGTTCTCTTATTGCAAAGATAAGTCCTTTACGCACTTCAAGGGATCTTCTGAAAGTACTTCAAAAAAAAAGAAAAGAAGAAAAAAGAGAGAAAAAAAAAAGAAGAAAAGAAAAATGATGAATGAACAAGAAATGCCAGTTTGAAGGGAAAGGATGTCTTTTTCATTGATCAACATATTTTTTACATCCTAAGAAGGCTCTCGACAGGCCGGGAAGCCTTTCAAAAACCTAAGTTACAAGATAAAGAGGGAAGAAGGCTTTGCCAGAGCTTAGACCTCGCTCGCCGGCCCCTCGCCCGATCGGTGAGCGGATTCTCCTGATGTTGGTGCAGCACTCGCCGAAGGGGCATCCCGGGTGGCTCTGGCTCTAGACTATACCCCCGGGATCATCGCACCCTCGGCCTCGGCATCCCTGGGCATCGGAGGGATGGCCTTAGTGGCCCTCTTTTTGGCCTTCTCCTCGTCCAGCTACGCCTGGAGGGTCTATGCTCTACCCTCCAGGCGGGCTACCTCCGCCATTGAGGCAGCCATTTCCTCCGCCCCTCTGGGGGCTCTCCCCCTTCTCTTCCTTGAGGGCATCCTCGAGCTCGGTAGATTTCTTCTCCAGACTGGACATCCTTGCCTTAACACCGACCGACTCCTCCTGAAGGGTCATTATTTGGCTCGCTAGTTCTTGGGACCGGGCAACCTAGGCCCGGGACTCGTCCTGCTCCTTGCCTAGGCGGTGGTTCCGCCTCATCGATGCTCGGCAAGAACCTCTCATCAGCTAAATATCAACAATCACCTGCACGAGAAATAATAGCTAGGGGCTGAAATCAGACAAGCAAAAGGAAAAACTCATAAAAATAAAGGAAGCAAAGAAAGATGGAAGCCTAAGGGACTTAACAAGAGCCCTCCCCTGACACAGGGCAAAAGGGAAAGGTAGAAAAATAGGAAAATAGGAAAGTAGAAGAAAGAAGGGAGGGAAGGTCCCGACCTACCAAGAAATTGTAGATGCTGGGACATAGGAGAAAATGCGGAGGAGATCTGATTTCCTGCATTCGAAAAAGCCCTTATGAGGATGAGGGGATAGGTCCTTTTCAAGAGAAGCCTGCCACCCCCCATTGCCTCGTAACTATCGAAGGCGTGCGCCACATCTTGCCCGAAGCCAGCCAGAGCATGCCATGTATCAGGATCCATTGGGAGTGATACTTCGATTCGGAGGCAACTCCTTCAGGCTTGACGATGGCATTTATGGCCACTTTTGAAGAGGGCTAACGTGGTGTTGCCTCATTGGTGCGGAGGTACAATCTCCCGAGCACCGGTGCACAAGGCATTGATAGCACAGGGAGTGCACCCCTCCATGTCAGCATGATCATTACTCCCTTCGCCCTGAGCGATGCTTCATTCTCCAGGCTCGGGAGTGGAGGGCATCTGATGTAGCACATTCTCTAACGTTGAGCCCCTGCTGGTAGTTATGCTGGCAAGAGATCCACCACCTGGACATGATGGCCAAACAAAGAGCCAAGCCGAGCCCTCCTGTCGATGTCAGCTCCCAGCCGAGGTCATGCTCATAGGGCAAGCCGTCCGTCTGAGGTCAACTCCCGGTCGGGGTCATGCTCATGCTCATGCTACCAAGGCAAGTCCTCTTGCCAAGGTCAGCTCCCAACCAGGGTTGTGCTCATAGGGCGAGCCCTCCGTTTAAGGCCAGCTCCCGACCGGGGTCGTGCTCATATTGCCAAGGCGAGCCTTACTACCGAGGTTAGCTCCCAACCGAGGTCGTGTTTATAGGGCAAGCCCTCCATCTGAGATCAGCTCCCAGTTGGGATCATGCTCATGTTGCCAAGGCGAGCCCTCCTACCAAGGTCAGCTCCCATCCAGGGTCATGCTCATAGGGCGAGCCCTCCATCTGAGGCTAGCTCCCGACCGGGATCATGCTCATGCTGTCAAGGTGAGCCCTCCTACCCAGGTCAGCTTCCAGCTAGGGTTGTGCTCATAGGGCGAGCCCTCCATCTGACGTTAGCTCCCAGCCGGAGTCATGCTTATGCTGCTAAGATGAGCCCTCCTGCCGAGGTCAGCTCCCAGCCGGGATCGTGCTCATAGGGTGAGCTCTCCATCTGAGGTCAGCTCCTGGTCGAGGTTGTGCTCATGCTGCCAAGGGAGCCCTCTTGTCGAGGTCAGCTCCCAGCCAGGATCGTGCTCATAGAGCGATCCCTCCATCTGAGGTTAGCTCCCGGCCGAGGTCGTGCTCATGTTGCCTAAGCCAGCCCTCCTACCAAGGTCAGCTCCCAACCGAGGTCATGCTCATAGGACGGGCCCTCCGTCTAAGGCTAACTCCCGGCCGGGGTCATGCTCATGCTTCCTAAGGCTAGGCTCCTAAAGTGGGTTTCTCCCTATCTTGCGGAGGTTAGAATTCCTGCCAGCAACGAAGGAGGGAAGGATCAACGGAAATTCAAACCACGACAAGGGAGTCCCCATTTACCTGCAACCTCTGGGAGGTGGCGCATGCCCTGCCATTAATTTAAGCTTTGCGACGCGCCACCTACATGCTCTGTGTAAGGTGTGCTCCTCCAGGTCCCAGGTCCTGTAGCATACCACCACGTCGACGATCATGCAACCGGAGGTTTCCACCCTCGCGATACGAAACCTGAACCTCCCCCAAGAGGAGTATTTCATTAAGGCCATAGACCCTGTGATGCTTCGACAGTCCCTCTGGGAATAGAAACATCCCACTATGGCTCGGGGCTCAGTGGCACGGCGCCCGCCCCTTCCATGGGGAACTGTACCATCAAAGGGACAAGGTCTGTGCCACGTGGTCAACACCCCCCAACAGGAAGATCTCTCTCAAATGACCGGTCCGAAGGGGGGAGGACGGCGGGCAACGGAAAGACCCTCTCCAAAGGGGGCACCAGGAAAAAGACATCTCAAGAAAGCCCCAGACCTGGTCTGGGCTATCGATCTCATATAAAACGGAAGAAAGAATCTCCGAGAGGAAAGAGAGGCAATCGATAAGAGACAGGGAGCCAACGGGCAAAGAACCAGCCAGCAGAACCTCCCAAGCTCTCTGATTTCAACTCCACCTTGTCTTTACATATCAGTTCTATCTTTCATCCTCTATGCACGGAGAGTTCCCAAGCTCTCCGCCATAGAGATTTTGTTTCCCTAGATCATCTCATTGACTTGATTAAATATTTCGCCCGGGTCTTCTCTGTTTTGCAGGGCAGCCAACCAAGAAGCGCACCGGAGCAGAGGACCAAGTGCCATACAGGAGTCCGATGCATCCACGACACATCAGAGCTGCAGGCCACGACAATCTTGACGGCAACAATAATCATTATATAAAATATGATTAAATATAATAATATTATTTTAATATTATAAAATTATTTTTTTGTTAATCAGCGTATCTATAAATTTGATCATATTTTTATATATAAATATATATCTTCACTAAAACATAGTAATTTTTTTAAATATTATTTTTTTCAAAAAATTATCAACTAAATATAATAAAAAATATTTTTCTTTGTAATTATTTTTTAAAATAAATATTTGTCATAACCAATCAAACGAACTCTTGAGACTTTGTTTAGTGACCCAATAATTGTTTAGAAGACTGCTTATCTCTCCAATCACGGTGGTAGTATAGTTGGTGGGTGCCTTCGTTCATGTCTCTTCGATCACGGGTTCGAGGCATGATCCATGCGGTGACTCGATTAAATCCAGAAATTTAGCTTTCCAAATCAAATATGGCTTGGTGGGGCCGCGGAAAAAGACCACTTCTCCTTTCTGCTCACGGGTTCGAGGCATGATCCATGCGCTGACTTGATTGAATCCAGAAATTTAGCTTTCCAAATCGAATATGGCTTGGCGGGGCCGCGGAAAAAGACCACTTCTCCTTTCTGCTCAGAAAGTTGGATGACACATACATGATTCGACCTTTCAGCATCCAATTCATTAAGCATCAATACTTGAACTTCCGAGAATGGTTGCAGCCTGGTTACGCAAGAAATCAAGTGGTGCGAATTTAGTTTAGTTTGGATAATCTAGGCTTTGAAGTGCCAAATCGAACTTAGAATTGCTTAGAGTGTAGGATTTTGATCTAAAGCTAGCTCATTAAGCCTGCAAGTTTGGATGTGTTCGTGACTTGATATATATAGATCGATCTACCGTATTAACATTAAATTGGTCAAAAGTTCTGGAGCTTTTGGATCCAAAGTTTGTGAAAACTTTGGCACGCACTTCTCTCTCGGCACATGCCACTAAAAATTATCAATACCCCTCTCTCTCTATATATATAATTCCATATCATATCACATTAAATAGATATTAAATATTTAGAATCAAAAAATTCAAATAATATCATCTGACTGACTAATTTTTTAATAGGAATGTAGATCGCTGCAAATTATGATCAGAGTGAACTTAGACTATGTCGAAGAAGTTTATTAAAATTATTCACATATTTATGATTAGATTTGGATAGATTTGTGTTCTTGGTGATGATGCCGAGGTTTAAGCGAAAGGAAAGTCGGGCTATTCATTAGGGTCGTTGCACTTCTATTGCTTCAAATCGTTTGAGCATATATCACAATGAATTTGGATGGTTTTCTCCTCTTAAAAAAAAAAAAAAAAAAAAAGTAGTTTGAACATTCATTCCATCTATTTTAGAGAAAAAACGGAACAAATCCTCCAAAATATATATAACTTACAAATGTCACAGCCAACCACCCAACTTTCAATAGGTTGGATTGCACTACCCTTCTGATCCTCCTGTCATGGTACTACTGCAGGATCTCCAGCGTTGCAGGCATTCTCGAGACTACTCAAGCCATTGGGATGGATTTTCTTTCTCAATCCGAAGAAGAAACCTTTGTTGGGCTTCTTCTCTTTGGACTTCTTTCCGTCCATCTCTTCTTCCATTCTCTTCATCTTCTCCTTGTGGAGCTTCCTCATGACGTAGACTTCAGCAAAGCCTGCTCCCATCATGGATGTCATGGCCTGAACGAATAGAGAGAGCCAACTACGCTCCTCTTTTTTCTTCTCCTTCCTCTTCCTCCTCTTCTCCTCTTTTAGAGCTTGGTGGTGCGTGGAGTTTCCGGCCAGTAGAGATGGATTTATGGAGCCCGGGAATGGCTTGGCGGCCAAGGCGGGACGAACTTTCGGGAACGTTATCTTTGGTTTATAGTTGGTGCGTGGGGTGGGACAGGGGTGCATCACAGCCATCGCCGGATCATCAGCCACCTGCTTTGAGAGATGTGCCGACGGATCATGACGGGCTTCCGATCGCCGTGAGAGCCGTGCTTGGGTGATCCAATGGTGATTTCGCGCGAAGGAAGGTTGACCTTCCGCTCGAAGGATACAACCCGTTCCCGTGGGCGTTGCGCGTCATGGCTTTCGTGGGTAGCGTGGCGTGGGTGCTTTCCATGGTTTGGACGGCGTCATGCATGACGACGGATGGTCCAACTTTAGGTCCGAAGGGTGGCTAAGGTGGAGTCGACGTTGGGGATCCAATGATCCATCGTTTGGATGGTGGACGCCGACTTTGAAAGCTATATATTTTTGAGTTTTCTTCATTTGAAAAACTGACTGATGAAGTCTTGGCGTGCAAGTTTCCCGTTTTTGGTCATTTAAAAAATTGGCTAATGTAGTTTTTTAATTTCCCTCTTTTTGGTCGCTTTAATTGTTTATGGTTTTCATTTGAGTGCGGCATGTCCCATGAGGTTGCAAAGGAGGTCAATTGGTCAAGCATCTTGGATTTCAAACGTTGGCAATGCTGCTTCTGAGGTGACTTGTGGATTTAATATCATTTTAGCGCATATTTGATTTCCAGGTGGCATCAAGATAAGGGTAAATTGAAATGAGAATAAAAATTATTGGCGTTAAAATTTATCAAGGTATCGAAGATATTCAAACCGATATCATAGATAGATTTTCGGGAAATGAAATCCGTAAAAGTCCTGGTAACTCGGGCATGGGCTCTCCAGCACCCAAATCATTTTTTCAGCACCATAACAATATAAGGAGCATGGTGGAGAAATTTTTGTATACCTTGAAAATTTTCAGGAGATCTCATTTTATAGCCGAAGAGCAATGATATTTATAAAATGATAAAAATCTTGTAGATTCAGTGAAAAGTGACAAGACTTATTAGCAAACTATCAAAGAATTTTTCGTTTACAAGAGACATCCATTCCATTTTAATTGAAACCTTGTCTTTTATATGAAATTTGACACATTTCTTTAATAGCGATATGGATTACTACTTAGATCTAGATACACTTCTTTTAATTACGAAGACATGACGGTGATTAGGGATCATAATACATGATATGACATTTTGACTATATAATTAAGGATGTGAAAATGAGCATCGATTATATTGGCCTTCAGTGGGTCGAGTGCACACATCGCTCAAAGACTTATTTGCCATCAAATTTATGGATTAGGAATCGACTTGAGCACTTCTAATAAATCCAAGAGATAGTTGGCCAGAAGATGTTCAATCGAATGGTCTTAGTTAAATGTGGGATATGTCGATGATCTTTATATCATCCAACCAATGGGAGGCTTGTCATTGTTAAGACTGGGTCGGACGAAGGTAGTTGGCAAGCGGCACGACTTGGTCTGACTAATCAGGATACCATTTTTTTTAATAAAACAATGGATGGATAAGGGGGGCCACTCATGCATTAAGCACATGGTCAAGTCGTATTCAGGTATATTGTAGTGAAGGAGCTGCTACCATCAAGGGTCGGATCCGATGAGAGGTCAGCAAGTGCATGCTAATAGCTTTTGAGGGCGATAGAAATGTAGGTAACTATTGAGGCCTACTCGGACTAGGGTACTCAATAGTTTGGTACTTACTAGGTCTAGTTGATCGAGAGAGGAGATAGTTTCTCTAACGAGATGACAGACAGACAAAGAAGCCGCTCATATGTCGATAATGTGGTCGTGCCTTATCTAGGATACAGCTATTATCGAGGCTTGATTGTATAAGGGTACTTGGCAATTTGGTGTACAGCTAGACTCAATTAGCTAGGAAAGGCACCGGCTTCTTCGATGAAGGTTCGGTCGAGTAGTGGAACCAACTAGGTACTGATCATATTGGCTTGCCTAATAACGTTGGGAGCAAGAAGTCTTCTTCCGATTAAGACCTATATCCGATGAATGGTCGATGACATGTACCAGGACCATTCAACCACCATGCCGATTTATCCGATAATGGAGTCGAGTGATAGTTTTCTCCTAATTGAGACCCCAATTTGATGAATATAAAAGGTATGCGATCATGATGGGGGACAGGATTAGGGAAAAGATCGTCAGTGAGCTAAGAAGTCACCGAAGATTAGGGTACCTTAGATTTTTATTTTTTTTCTAAGGTGGTGAAGGAATAATGGAGATGGAAGGTAGGAAAAATTTAGACTCTCATGGACTTTCGAACTCACACTCATGGAGAGACTTTTCACCTCTAGGGCATCCCACCCATCTCGCTACACGGAGAGATCTCTCACTTCTAGGGCATCCCACCCATCTCGCTACTTGGAGCCATTAGGGTGAATCTTACAAGACATGATGATGGTAAAGAAGGTGAAATCAAAGAAGGGGATAACTAGACATGATCTCGCATCATGTGATTGCACCTCTCGTTTGTTGGACCTCTCATCCTCTCCATGCGAAGCGAAAATGAAGAATCACTCTTTCCTAAAAACTTATTTTCATTCAATGAGGATGGTATTTATAGACATTTCCAAACCTCATTTGAATTTGAATATAAGATAGAAAGATAGGATGGTTCAAATTCAAATACAAGATAAAGCTTATCAAATCCTAACAAACTCAGATATCCTAATCCTAACAAACTTATTTTTAAAAAAAAAACAAACTTATCCTAAAACTAGGATTCTAAAATAACTTATTCTTGAATTTTAAATTTATCTGCATCGGGATCTATGCTACTCCAAGAGTCCCAATCGTTTTCCTGATGTGGGGAGAACTCGACTTCGTCAAGGCTTTAGATTCTGGCTTCAGGATGCGTATGACCTATAGAATAAATTTTTTCAACTTTGCTTTGAAATCTATATAATTCTGGGATCCAAATAATTCTAAGATTTATGTAACTTTGAGATCCATGTAGCCTTGTAACTTATACAGCTTTGAAATTTATGCAGTCTGATGCAACAGGGACGTGAATTGCTTTCACGTTTGTGCTAATGGACTTCTTCCCCATGGATTGAAACCAGGGAATAGGGGCTTACGGGGTAGGATTCCGGCGGAGACGGCGAGGAGGACATGGCAACGGATGAAGGGGTGGCGATGGTGGAGACCGACTGGCAGGGTGGCGGCGAGGCAACACGGGCGGCACGGGCTTTGATCCGGCAGTGTCGGGCATCACAATAGCAGGGTGACGGGGCGGGCCGTGACCTTGCTTCGGAGAGGGGCGTCGGTGAGGTGGCGCGATAGCAAGGGGCGTCGGTCGTTGATTGCTGGCAATGAGAAGACCCGATGGGAGGAGCTTGGTAGGAGATGGAGGATGGGGCGAACGGGGTCCAGGTAGGGGTCTTCGGTGCTCTCGAAATTGGTGTTCTCGTGGGACACCAGTGGGAGGCAGTGGAAGATGTTAACGCTGATCGTGCGGACGAGCTCTTCTTGGATGGGCTCGGTGATGTGGCCGAAATCGGACTGGATGAAGTCGATGAGCTTGAGGAGCGTTTGACGCTTGGCCTCCTTCTCTCGGGCAGATTTGTGGGTGTCGGAGAAGTCGAAGACCATGGCGCAGATCTGGAGTTTGCGGAGGAAGAGAGCTTGGCGCTCAGGGACGGGGACATCGTGGAATAGGGGGAGGGCCGCGATCTGTGAGACAGGGGGTTCCTGATGGGATTGGGAGTTGGCCGAAAGCATTGATGACGATGGAGCATCGATTTGCTGGCAGCGAGTGAACAGTCGGGCGATCATTGGTGTTTTGCATCGTCGACAGCAGGAGGAGCTTTGGTGGATCCGATTGGAAGAAGGGCAGCACGGTCAGGATTGTTCGCCGGAGGAAGGGAGGTCTGGTGGGAGGTGCATCGATGAATCTTCTCGAGTGTCCAATCGGTGAGAAGCTTCACGGATGGAGGATGGGGAAGTCGCGGGCGGTGGGGTTTTGATCTAGGTGGAGTGTTGTGCGACGGTGGAGCGGCGACGGTCGTGCAACAGGGATGGGGCAGGGAGAGGCTGAGGATGGTCATGGCCGACGGTTGGTGGTGGAGGCGGTTTGCTTGGTTGGAGCTGGCACAGATGTGGGCCAACGAGGAGGTCTGTGGAGCAAGAACAGGGAAGAAAAAAAATGGTGGGACTGGGAGAAAGAAATCTAGGATGAGTCCGGAAGATGGCAAACCCTACTCTAGTACCAAATATGATACGGAATGCAAAGAAGAATTCTAATTTAATAATTTAGTAATTTAAATTGAACAATGACATCTATTTAATCAAAGAAAAATAGATCTAATGGTTGAGAAATCATTTTAATGAAGATATAAACCTTCAGATGAATAGACTTAAGAGACTTGGATGGGTTTACTAACTAATGATGAGCTCTCACTCCTTTGATGGTAGATCAATTTCAATATTTCATGGAGCTGCAACTGAACTTGAAGACTATCACTTTCGGAATGATGACTCCCTCCATAGTTGGTTCCAAAGCAAGGCATGCCCTATCTTTAACTCGGAATCATAGGGAATGCTGCATTAAGAGGCATTAGTGGCATGGTATGGATAAAGAAAATTGAAAGAAGAGACCAAAGGTAAAAGTAGAATTGAGGGTGTCTTTTGGATAAGATGAGTGATGGCTTGAGTGGGGAAAGTGCTGGCATCCAGGATGGAAGAAGAGTTAGCTCCCTAGAGCGAAGAAGATGACGCCTTTGATGGAAGAGAGGATGGCTTCTTGAAGTGTGGATGAATGGCATTCCTGGGATGAAGTTGATTGGCATCTTTGGGAGGAAGAGATGGAGACCTTGAAGGATTGTTGGAGATGGCAATCTTGGTGTTGGCGACCTTGAAAGCTTGCTGGTGATGATGTTTTGGGATGATGGAACGAAGACTTTGCTTAGGTAGACTAATAATTATGTGGTAGCTAGGTTGAGCCTCACACCCACTCCCTCACGAAGGACATTTGCATCACCCAAATGGGAAAAGATTGGAACTCAAAATTCATTCATTCATAAGATCTATTACAAGGAGCTTTGGAGAGGTATTTATAGACTTCCCAAAGCTTTTGAAATTTCAAAATACATGGAGGAAAATATGAGAGGTTAAGCAAAATACATGGAGGAGAGTGGAGAGTTGCAACCAAAGCTTGATTCATGGAGAGAAATGAGAGTCGGCCACTCATTTTTGAATTTGAATGTGGGTGCCCAAGTTGAGGGGGGTGTGAGGTGTCCTCCATGTTGGCATGGCTACCACCTAGGCTTGGTGATGTGGCGGTCCAACTTGGCCTAGTGACTAGGAAATTACTCCAAAATAGTTGACTTGCCAATTTATTCCAAGTGTGAAGTTATTCCAAGTAGCTAAATAAGTGCTGAAGTGTTGAGTTATTTCAAGTAGCAGAATAAGTGCTGAATAGCTGAAATGTTGAAGTAGAAAATTGAGATAGTAAAATTTTCTGGTCGAGTCAGCTCTAGTGCTCGAGTCGGCTCTTGAGGTTGTGGTTAGACGGGCTCCAATTTTGTTGTGGCTTGTAAATGGATTCTAATCTTGCTTCAATTTCTTATAATTCAATCCATAAGAAATTTGATTGAAGGCTATTGTTGGTATCCACACCAATTTTTCCGGGGTGGCAAGAACTCGACCCTGTCGAGTATAGGTCAACTTGACTCTGGTAATGCTCTAACAAGTTTGGGTCGATTCGTTGTAGGTCCTCTCTAGTGATCTACGAGTTTTCATATTCTGGCTGACCTTGCCAACGAACCAAATAGCGTTAGTAGTCTTTGTTCCTGGTAGTGATAGTCTTGTCGTCCAGAATTTGCTCAATTTTGTCTTCCTGCTTCGGTAAAGTAGCTTGTGGACACTCAGGGGTAGGCTCACTCTCAAAAATAGGGTTCGGCCCAAAAAGCTCACTAAGTATCATCATTGGCTCCTTATACTCTATCAAGTCTGAAACATTGAAGGTCGAGCTGATATCTAAGTTAGATGGCAACTCAAGGACATACGCATTAGGTCCAATCTTCTTTATGATTTTAAATGGGCCTGCATCGCAGGCATGTAATTTTTTAATGATTCCAGATGGGAACCGTTCAGGTTTGAGTCTAATCATCACGTGGTCTCCTTCATAAAATTCTTTGATCCTCTATGTGAATTAGACATATGCTTGTAGGCTTCATTGTTCAAGTTGATTTTCTTAATGATTTCTTTATGCAATTCCCTTATATGCTGTGCATATGACTCAGCAGACTCAAAAACTTGTGCATGTGTAGGTAAAGGGATAAGGTCTTCGGGCTTTCTAGGCTTGTAACCATGGATCACTTCAAATGGACTCTTCCCGATAGACCTATTGACTGAGCTATTATAAGCAAATTCGGCACGAGATAATAAGAAATTTCAATTTTCCAAACTATCACCGACTAGGCATCTTAACAAGTTTCCTAGATTTCGATTGACAACTTTAATTTGGCCATCAATTTGAGGATGGTAGGCTGTAGAGAATTTGAGTTTGGTTCCTAGCAGATGCCAAAAGATCTTCCAAAAATAGCTAGTGAACCTAACATCTCTATCTGACACAATGGTTTTGGGTAAACCATGCAGCCTAACCACTTCATTTAGAAAAAGTTTAGCTACTTTCGAAGCATCGTAAGTCTGGGAACAAGAAATGAAATGAGCCATCTTTGAGAATCGATCAACCACAACATAAATAGAATCATGTTTCTCCATGGTCTTTGGCAATCCTAATACAAAATCCATACTATGATCTTGCTATGGACAGTCCGATACTGGTAGAGGTGTGTACAGACCAGTATTTTGTCTTTGCTGTTTGGCAACAACACAAGTTCATCATTGGGCTACAACTTGGGCAACGTTTCTCTTGATGCTTGGCCAAAAGACTTAGTCTTCGACAGCTAAGATGATTTTATTCCTACCAAAATGGCCAGATCTGTACTGCTGATGTCCCCATCAAATCAGGCTACCTGACCAGGCTTACTAGTTTGGACTTCATATTATTGGCAATGAGTGGTCGATGGTCATGTAGTAGTGGTTACCGACTGGATGCGTTAACTTGGGCTTCATATTCTTGGTGATGAGTGGTTGGCAGTTATGTACCAGTGTTGACCAATTGAGCCCGTTAACTTGGACTTCATATTCTAAGTGATGAGTGGTCGGCAGTCATGTAGCAATGCTGACCAACTGGGCCCATTAATTTAGGCTTCATATTCTTGGCATCGGCATTCATGTAGAAGTGCTGATCGACTAGGCTCATTAACTTGGGCTTCATATTCTTGGTGACGAGTGATTGGCAGTTATATAGTAGTGCCAACCGACTGGGCTCATTAACTTGTGCTTCATATCCCTGAGCCCAAGCAAAATTTTTCTAATTAATACTCCCCTATTTCTTAGTCCAAGCTTTGGTTGGATTATGGAAGTATTCGTCCAAAAAAATGCTAAGGATATGAAGGGCTTTTCAATCGAGCGATTGCATATGGCTTTTGAGATAGATTTGAATGGATAAAAGCAATCATGTGCTCCGATTCATGAATCTGGCTAACACTTCGATTGCCATGTTGCATTTAATCATGACAACTATGGCTACAATGAACCAATAGGGAGCTCCCATGTGGTGCATGTCGATCGACTCAGAATGATTTAGGATTTTAAGATCTCATTTTTTCCTATTATAAAAGGCAGTTTCTTCTACTTGCTTTGATCTTTCAATTGTGTTTTTGCTTTCATGGGTCTTCTTCTTCGAGGTGCCCTCATGTCGCCTATTGCACCAATTACTAGTGTTAATATTTTAGCCATCATCCTCCAATGCCCCCGATTTCTTCTACTCACTTTGACCTTTTAGTTATGGTTCCAGGTCCTTGGATGAAATCCTGGAAGATATGACCTTTTAGGATTAGAGAGTTGTCAAGGAGCTCATCGAGTGGATCCTGCTCCCCAAAAAGTTGGCCAAAATTGATGAGATGGGCTTCCACAATCTGAGAAAGCATATTGCGATCATTATGCATAAGTTATTTCCCTAGTTGACTCACTTTTCTTTTTCTTTTCCTCTACTCTCTAATATATGGTTTTGGCACAGCTAGTGCATTTCATGGTTGCTCTGATCAATCGCTTGATTGTTGGATCAAAGGTGCTCGAACAGTAGGGGCAGGTTGAAGGTGCTGGCATGGAGACCCACTGGAGGGCCAAGGTGGTGGGGGCCAAATCCAAGTGCTTGAAGGTGGTGCTAGCCGAGGTAAAGGCTGACTCGAGCTCTTAACGACAATGCTCACCAAGGTGGAGGACGTCTTGGCCTCATTAAAGGTGAGGAGGGAGGTAGAGGTGGCTAAGGCTAGGGAGATACTGGCCAAGGTAGAGAAGAAGGCTGTTGAAAGGGCCATGGAGATATACAAAGCCTTGATGGAGTTCTCGGCAAAGAAGGCCCGGGTAGTGGTGGTCTTTTGGACATCAGAAGAATTTTACAATAACTAGTACCAATTCAGCAAGGAGGCTTTCCATGAAGGCTTCAAGCTAGGCCAGGATGACTATCACCTTTAAGTTGCAATCCAGCACTTAGAGTAAGACCTCTTCTTCCTGGACAAGCAAGAAGAGTCCGGAGGGGAGCCCTCCGTTGACCATGGAGAGGTCATAACACCCATCCTTGCATCTGATCCCCCACTAGCTAAAGCCATGGTTGTACCCTCCGAGGTCACTCCCATTGTCGCTAACCCCAAGTTTCTTTTCTTTCATTTATCTATAAAAGAATCTTTTTTTATTGATGAAATGAAATAAAATTTTTCTTCTAGTGTATTGCATCATTTGCTTGGTGGCATGGTTTTATTTAGGAAGCTGAGCCTTCATTGGGTGAAGTCATTATTGCAATCATCTTCGAAGGGCCATAAAAATTAAGGCCCATATCAATAGTTTAGAGAAAAAAGTCAAGATGGCAAATAAGAAAGCCACCAACTAGAAAAGGAAACTATCGAAGGCACAAGGGGCACTTGAAAAAGTAGATAAGAAAACTGGGTACCTCTGATTAGTGATCTGGTAGAGAGATAAAGTGCATATCGCCAATAAAGCCAATTTGCCAAGGAGTCAGAGAGACTATCAGAGATAGCCGAGAAGGCAACTTGGGATGCGACTACCAAGGCAGTTTAGATACACAATCAACTTCACTCCGTTCAAGAGGAGATCTCTATCCTGGAATTGTTGCCCACATCTAGAGAGACAAGATGGGGGTCAGTCTCTTGGATGGTGCAACATCAAAACAAGTTGCATAGGGCATACGAGAAGATTTCCAGTCTTGAGTTGTTCAAAGGATAAGGTGTAGTGACCAACTCTAAAGTTGGGTCGAGATAACTTGTCATGTTCGCCTCTCAATCGAGAAGGAAACTTTGTGTGGAGATGCACTAAGCGATAGGAACTCGAAGGGTGCAAGGAACTTCCACGGAAGGTGATCATTTCTTGGAGAGTATATGTGATATGTTTGATGTTGGCCACTTCGTTGGCTACTCCACCTATAGGAACATGGTCTGGATTCTTTATCCAAATCTCAACCTCTCTTGCCTACCCCTTTTAGGAGAAACTTGGATGAATTCTATACAGGAATTTGTAAGACAAGCTCGTAGTAGTTCTCAAAGTTTGTTATTCCTTGCCGTGCATCTTATGGAGTGCTGATCCACGAGATAGACTCTATAGAGAACTTGGAGGACGAGGAAGATTAACCTCCTTTATAATTTTTTTTCTTTTATTTGGCATGTTTCTTATTTTTCAGTAACTACATTTTACACCTTTTACAATTTTCTCTTTTACTTTTCTTGTGGTATGAATATTTTTGTTACTTTAAATAATTGGATGATTATTCTATATTTAGAGCTGATTGAAGGCCACCGATCGATCATAGGTTGTTGTAGCATCGGGTGATAATACTCGAGATTTAAATCCTTCTATTAGACCGATCAAAGGTTCTCATGACTTTGGTCGACCAAAGATTATTGAAAAGCCTTAGATGCCGTCCAGTCTTGGGGCTCTGACAATGGAAGATTATTTGGAGTCATGGGCATTGAATTACCCTTTTAACTTGAGATGGGCTATTAAGGGACCATCAAGACTCTCAACCAATCAAGGATTTTCGAGAGCTGTGGGCACTGACTGGCCTTAAAGCTATGATCGATTGAAGGTTATTTGGAGCGATGGAGCTAAATCACCTTTTAACTTGATGTATCGCTGAGGGATCATTAGGACTCTTGATCGATCAAGGATCATTTGGAGTCATGGATGCTAAGTCACCTTTCATTTTGCAGGCCACTAAATGATCATTGAAGCTCTCGCTCGATTAAGGATCATTTGGAGCCATGGACTCTAAATCGCTTGTCAACTTAATAGGATATTAAGGGATTGTTGAAGCTCTCAACTGATCAAAGGTCATCTAGAGTAGTGGATGCTAAATTGCATTCCATTTTGTGAGCCACTAAGCGGCCGTTCAAGCTTTCGACCGATCAAGGGTCATCTGGAGTCATGGGTGCTGAATCACCTTCCATTTCATGAACCACTGAGTAGCTATTAAGGCTCTTGATCAATCAAGGGTTGTCTAGAGCCATGGTGCCTTCCATTTTATGGGCAACTGAGCATGATCAAAAGTCATCTAGAGCCATGGGCACTGAATCACCTTTTATTTCATGGGCTACTAAGTGGTTGTTGGGACTCTTGATCGATCAAGGGTTATCTGGAGCCATGGGTGCTAAATTATTTTTCAATTCATGGATCACTAAGTGACCATTGAGGTTCTTGAACGATCAAGGGTTATTTGGAGTCATGGATGCTAAATTATCTTTTAACTTGATGGGCCACTGAGGGACCATTGGAGATCTTGATCGATCGAGGATCATTTAGAGCCGTGAGCACTGAACTGCCTTCTATTTCGTAGGCCACTAAGTGGCTATCGAAACTCTCAACCAATCAAAGGTCACCTGGAGCCATAGGCATTGAATTGCCTTATATTTTACAAGCCATTAAGCAGCTTTTGAAGCTCTCAATCAATCAAGGGTCATCCAGAGCCATAAGTGTTGAATCACCTTCCACTTTATGGACCACTGAGCTACCATTGTGGCTCTCGGCTGATCAAGGGTTGTCTGGAGACATGGGCACTGAATCACCTTCCATCTCCTAGGCCACTGAGTAGTTGTTAAGGTTCTCAACTGATCAAGGATCATTTGAAGCTATGGATGCTGAATCAACTTTTAACTTGACAAGCCATTGAGGGACTGTTCAGGCTTTCGACCAATCAAGGGCCATTTAGAGCCATGGGTGTTGAATTTCCTTCTATTTTATAGGCCACTAAGTGGCCATTGAGATTCTAGACTGATCAAGGGTCGTTTGGAGCTATGGGCATTGAATTATCTTTTAACTTGATGGGCCGCTAAGGAACCATTAAGGCTCTCCATTGATTAAGAATTGTCTAGGCTATGGGTGCTGAATCCCTTCTATTTCATGGGTTATTGAATAGCCATTGAGGCTCTCAATTAACCAAGGATTGAGAGCCATGGGCACTGAATCGTCTTTTAACTTGATGGGTCACTGAGGGGCCTCTAAGATTCTCAACTGATCAAGGGTTATTTGGAGCCATGGATATTAAATCACCTTCTATTTCATGAGCCATTGAATGGCCATTGAGGCTTTCGACTGATCAAGGGTTGTCTAGAGCCATGGGCACTGAATTATCTTTTAACTTGATGGGCTGCTGAGAGATTGTTGAGGCTCTTGGCTGATCAAGGGTCATCTAGAGCCATGAGCATTGAATCAGCTTCCATTTTATGGGCCACTGAACAACCGTTAAGGCTTTTAACTAATCAAGGATTGTCTGGAGCCATGGATGCTGAATCACCTTCCAGTTCATGGGCCATTGAGTGATCACTGAGTCTCTTGACCGATCAAGGGTCATCTAGAGCCATGGGTAAGGCTGCAAATGGATCGGGTTGACCCGTGATCTGATCCGACCCAATCCATTTAGACCCGATCCAATCCATTTTTATGGACCCGTGAATCCAGGTTGGGTCCTAAAATTAGATCCGTTCTATTTTCCGGGTCGGGTCTAGGTTTGCTAAATTTGGACCCGACCCGACCCGATCCGATTCGAACATACTAATACTGTTAGAATTATATCTATTTGGACATTTAAATTATAATTTAAAACTTGTATGGAACTAATTATAATGATTTTTATATCTTAATTTATTTTAAAAATAATATTATTTGTTATATATTTTATAGTTAATAATAGTTAGCTATGTAATAATTAAAATATAGTTGTCTATATTTTATTCGGATTATATTTAGATCCAAACTTTGTATATTAGAATCGGATTATTTATGGACCCTATCTAACCTGAATGATCCGTTGGGTTAAAAATTCTAATAGTGGACCCAACCCGACCTGACCTGATTTTCTAGTGGATTGGGTATGGGTCTACTATTAGGACCCGATCAAAGAACCGGGTCGGATCGGGATCACTCAAGACCCGATCTGACCCGACCCATTTGCACCCCTAGCCATGGGCATCAAGTCACCTTCTATTTCTAGGCTACTGAGTGGCCGTTGAGGCTCTCAACTAATCAAGGATTATTTGAAACCATGAGCACTGAATCACTTTTTAACTTGACAGTCTACTAAGAGGATGTTGAGGCTCTTGACTGATCAAGGGTCATATGGAGTTGTGGGCACTGAATCACCTTCCATTGCATGGGCCACTAAGTGGCCGTTAAGGCTCTCAACCAATCAAGGATCATTTAGAATCATGGGCACTGAATCACCTTTTAATTTGATGGGCTACTAAGTGATCATTAAGTCTCTCGACTGATCAAGGATCATTTGGAGTTTTGGGTGCTGAATTGCTTTCCATTTTATAAGCCGCTGAGCAACTGTCGAGGCTCTCAACCAATCAAGGGTTGTCTAAAGCTGAGTGACCGTTGAGGCTCTTGACCAATCAAGGATTATTTGGAGCCATGAACTATTGAGTGGCCATTGAGGATACTTCATAGTGGATACCTTGAATTTCAATTGATAATGGGATCTCTCATTTCATGAGTATTTTTCTTCCAAGTGTACTTGATGTGTTGACACCCGGTGGATGCCTTAGCATTGTTCCTCCAAGTCATGGGATGCAACATGGCCAAGAGTGCCACTCATCATAAAACTTGGTTTCCAAGAGAATTTTGACCGAGCACGACTGTTAAGTAGCAGGTGCCTTTATAGTGCTACTTTGGTGAGAGTCCTGGGGCATAAATGCAATGCTCCCGAGGGGATAGAAACTTCAATTGGGGTACTTGATGCTTTGACTCCCCATCTTGAAGCCATCTAGGTGATGGAAGGATACTTATCACGTGCTAGTCAAATGTTGACATGATGAGGCATCCTGCAGCCCCTTTATAAATAGGGGACCAGTGAAGCAAATCTTTGTAATGTCCTTTCATTGCCAAAACATGTAGGGGGATGCTGCAAATGACTCATAATATAAGTATTTGGATTATGGGTTTGCTTTCTCAAGGAGAGCTCTCTCGGGAGGCTACCTAGACATATTAAGGGGATGTTGATGGTGCTTACCTTGGAATGGGAGATATTAGAAATGGCTGGCACTCTGTTATGTCATCATGACTGTCACTGGTCAGAGGATAGAGTAGGAGGGGGGATGCAGCTGTATGCTTCATCACCAAGTTCATTCGTAGGTAGGGACTCGGCCTTTAATAGTGAGGTGGCGAAGCTTGTGGATAGCACAACTTAGAGAGCCTTGCCTCAAGCGGCAACAGATGATACCACCCTCAGGATATGTACAGGATGGTTGTTGGCATTCTTTAATGCTATCCTTAGCCTCCTAAATTTTCTCCTCTATCTGCTTATGGTCAGGGGCATGCCTTTTATCGCATCAACCTTTCTCAGAGGAGATCCATGCTTGTGCTTTAAGCTGGTTGGCCTCGAATTCACAATGCACCTCTTTCCTTTCCCGGTGGCACCCCTATGCATTATGGGGCATCTTCTCTATTTTTCAAGATTGGAGTAGATGTTCTATTATTTTTGGAGAGGAACTTTAGCACTCCAGGAGGCTTAGACTTAGTCCTAATCCTCTTCTTGCTAGCACAGAGCTCAAGGGCTTCTAGAAGTTTAGCCTTAGCCCTTCAGAGTCTATCCCTGTCTTTCACCTATACTTCATGAAGCATCATTGAAATAATGTAATCTGGCTATGAGGTCACAAACATGTGTAATCTATAATTTATTAATAAAATCTTTTATCCTTTCATATCTCTATTTAAGTTTTATGTATTATTTGTTAGATTTTGAATCACGTGGCCATATTTTATGTTTGGATATCTCCCATATTTTTATGGGAGGTTTTTACTAGAAGCTTTGAGGGTATCTGATAAGCTTCGATAGAAGATTTTGCTCAGCTCAAAAAACCTAGCTTGGGGGCCTTTATCATCGAAGCTTTTTGATTTCCTACTAGTTAGTAAGGATATGTATAACCCGAAAAAGATTTTTTATTTAACAAGTGGGAAGAACTACAATACTAGTAATACATTCAAAGGTTAGTTGAGTTCTAGGATCGGAGTAGAGCGATCCAATCTAGCTGCTTTAGCTAATAGGTTCGTGGTTTGATGACTTCCTCTACTTGATAAGGTCCTTCTCAGTTTGGTGATAATTTACTTTATTGGTCGAGCTAGAAGACCTCCGCTTGGTGCAGCACTAAATTACCGACCTTAAAGATTTTACTTTGAACTCTGGAGTTGAAATACCAACTAACTTTGTATTGGTAAGCTGCCATCATGATGCATGCTTTTTCTTGAACTTTATCTAATAAATCCAAGTCCATGAGTCACCTTTTCGAGTTGGTCTATTCATTAAAATTCTTGACCCATGCCAATGGGACTCCAAGCTTGATAGATATCACTGCTTTAGTTTCAAAGGCCAAACTGATGGATGTTTCTCCTGTTGGGATCCTTGGTATCATCTGATATGTCCAAAGAATATGATGAAACTCATTAGCCCACATCCCCCTGGCTATGCTTGGTCTTTCCTTTAAACATTGAAAGGAGGGTGTGTTTTGTTACTTTTGCCTCCCCATTCGCCTAACGGTGAGCCACAAAAATGAGATGGTGTGAAATTCTATGATCCTCATAAAACTCTTCAAATTTGGTTCCTATAAGCTATTGCTTGTTATCGGTGATTAGCACTAGGGAGATCTCAAACCGACAGATTATGGTTTTCCATATGAAGTTTATCATGTTCACCTTGATGATGTAGGCCAATAGCTCGGGTTTTACCTAATTTGTGAAATAATCTATAGCAATCAGTAGGAATTTGCGATCTTGAGACAGGCAAATATGGACTGAGGATATCCATCCTCCACTGTACAAAAGGCCAGGGGTGCATATAGGGATGATCAGCGAGATGATCGGCGAGGTAGGTAAGTGCTAGATGTTTGAATTCCTTTGGCATGTATCATACCGCATGACGAAGTCCTCTATATCCTTTTGCATCATGAGCTAGTAGTAACCTTGTTAGAGGAGTTTATATATCAGTGCCTTCTTTTCGATATGTTTCTTGCATATCCCTTTGTAAACCTCCCTCAATACATAATCAACCTTGAATGGGCATAGGGACCTAAGGAGGGGTATAGAGAATGATCTTCTGTAGAGCTTCCCTTCACATAGGAGATATCAAGAGGCTTGATATTTTACTTTGCATGTTTTTTTCCAATCTGCAAGGAGTGTATTGTTCTTCAAAAAGTTGATCAGCAAGTCGACCCATGAGGGCTCATTATCCAATTGCATCACTTTCACCAACTCTCAATGGTCGGTCTCTTGATCATTTCAAAATAGGCTTCTCTGGATAGCACCATTGGTGTAGCAGTCATTGATTTGGCTTGCTGGTTAGCTTGAGAGTTATCATTCATTAGTATTTGCTAAATTTCAAAGTTGCAAAAAGTGGAAGCCAAATCCTTGATCTTTGGAAGGTACTTTGTCATGTTTTCCTCCTAAGTCTCATAATTGCCTTAATATGTCTGATGACTAGTTGCAAGTCATTGTAGGCTTTTAGATCCTATATTTCCAATTCTTTAGCCACTTAGAGTCCTTTGATCAAGGCTTCATATTCAGCTTTATTGTTCATAGTGGGGAACTCAAAGCATAGGGCATGCTTGGCTATGACTCTTTCTGGACTTACGATGACCAACTTGACCTCCGATCCTTCGAAGTTGGAAGAACTATCCACATACAATTCCCAAGTGCTGGTGGGCTTCGGGATGAGTCCTTGTGTTAACGTTGAGGGCTTTGCATCATTTGGTATGGCTGGTTTATTGGGGATAGTATATTCAACCAGGAAGTTGGCTAGTATCTTAGCTTTGATCAACTATCAAGATTGAAATTTGATATTAAATTTAGAAAATTTAATCACCTGCTTGGCGATACACCCTAATGTATCAGGTCAGTGCAAGATACCCTTCATAGGTTGGTTGATCAGAAGGGTAATAGTATGAGCTTGGAAGTACCGTCGGGCCTCAGGACGGTGATGAAAAGGCATAAACCAACTTCTCTAGTTTAGAATACTAGGTTTCCACATCCCTTAGGATATGACAAATATAGTAAATTAGCTTCTAGATCTTGTTCCACTCCTAGATTAGCATCATGCTCATCGTTAGGGGCAAAGTTGCTAGGTATAAGAATAGTTCCTCATCTAGGTCCAGTTTGCTTAGTAGTGAGAGGGAGGAACTGAGATAGCTTTTGAGGTCTTTGAAAGCTTTCTGACATTTCTCGGTCTACCAGAAGTTCTTGGATTGCTTTAAAATTTGGAAGAAAGGAAGGCATTGCTTAGTCGATTTAGAGACAAATGATTAAGGGTTGCGATCCTTTATATGAGGTGTTGGATATCTTTGATCATCCTCGGGTGGCCTATTTTGTGGATGGCTTTGATTTTATTAGGGTTGGCCTCCACCCCCTGGTTAGAGACCATGAAACCAAGGAGTTTCCCAAAAACTATCCCAAAGGCATACTTAATAGGGTTCAACTTTATTTGGTATTTCCATAGGATGCCAAAGGCTTCTCGAATGTCATCGATGTGGATCGAGCTATCAACGGGCTAGGTCTAGACCCGAGACTCGCAGGTATTTATCCATTAGGTCCGAGTCTAGTACTAAGGTCCGATCCATTTGTCCGGACCTGGATCCAAACCTATTTAACTATAATATACATGGATGAGGTCTAGATATTTAATATCCAAATCTGATAAATCTAAGACATGATTATATATTATAATATCATACATATTTATATATTAAAATTATTATGAACCATTAGATCAAGATCTAACAGCTCAAAATCAACATTGGGATGAATGATAAAAACCCTATCTCTAGCCAACCCTAAGACCTAAGGCAGTGCCTCTCTCCCTCCATACCTCACCTGCACTTTCCTCTCCTCCCTCCCCTTCAAATCCTAGCCCTAAATCTCCTTCTTTGTCATCACCCTTCTTGTTGTTCGCTAGGCACTTTAAGGACTGATGGTCATTGTTCAGCTACCAAGCATAAATTTGCTCATCCATCGTCATCACCGATTACTTCGAGCACCACCAACATCGATCACTTCCATCATTCACTCAACACTTCGAGGATTAGCGATCCCGCTTAGCTACCGGGCATAGATCTGCTCATCCATCACTATCGTTGAGTGCTTCTCGTCATTCGCTTAGCACTTTAGAGGGTGGCGATCACCGCTTAGCCATTGGGCACATATCTACTCATCCACCACCATCATCGATTGCTTCAAGCATAGCTTCGCCACCATGGGTATCGCTTTGAGCATCATTGATATTGTGATTGGACGAATTTGGATGGTGTTGTCGATCGGCTTCTGTATTCTATAAAGATTATTTTGGAATTGGCAATACGGAACTATAATGAGTTCCAAGTGATAAGGATTTGGAGAAGATCTTGGACTGGGAGAACATGCCACGAAGCAAGCCAAAATCCCCTTCAAGTCTGCTCGTGTTCTGCTTCAGGTACATATCTCTCTCCACTTGATCCTCTTCCCTCTTCAATCTATTTTATTTTTTTAATTTTGACTAGTTTTTTAAAAAAACTTTGAATGAGTTTCGGGCCTGGATCTAGGTCCAACTACCTAGGATTTATCTAGGTCCAAGTATGGTACTTTAAAACTAGACCAATCAAGTTTTCAGGTATGGATCTAGATCTAATAACTAAAGTTAGGTTTGGGTCTGAATATATAGATTTCGATCTGAACCTGACCCATTGACAGTTCTAGATATGGATCCCAGTGACTTTACTTATTATGAGCATATCATTCATGTACACTGGTCTCCATATTTTGCCCGATCTAGTCTTTAAAGATTTTGTTTGCAAGGCATTGGTAAGTTGCACCTATATTTTTTAGATCAAATGACATGACCTTATAAAAGAAAAGATCCCTGGCCATTAATAAAAGTAATTTTCTTCTCAGGAGCCATCCAAATTTAATTATAGTAAAAAAGACATCCATAAAATTGAGAATATCAGGGCCTAGCATTGCTTCCACCATTTGGTCAATCCTTGGTAGTGGATAGCTATCATTCGGACATGCTCTGTTAAGGTCAATGAAGTCGATGCAAATTTGTTACTTGCAATTTGCCTTCTTCACTATAAATATATTAAAGATCCAATCTGGATAAGCGGTTTCTTTGATGAAGCCCATGTGAAGCAATTTATCATCCTCTTCGATTATCGCCTTCTGGTGATCAAGTTCAAAGTCTTGCTTATTTTGTTTGAAGGGTCAATGCTTTGGGTTCATATTCAATTAGTGCACCATTATCGAGGAATCGATACTTAGCATATCTGTTGGTATTCAGGCGAAGACATCAATATTTTTTATAAAAATATAACTAGTTGGTTTTTGGCTACTTGATCCAAATTGGAGCTAATCTATACCATGTGCTCCAGGTTCCCTTCTGCTAGAGGTATGGAGATAAGGTCCTCGATCAGTTCTACTTGCTGCTCAACCAAGTCATCATGGGTATTCAGGCCTTCGATCGGATAGGCTCGGTAGTTTTGGTTCCTCGGAATGTAATATAATAGTAGTGGCATGCTAAGCCCTGATCTCAGTAAACCTCCCCAATCCTATATATCGTCAGGAACTTAATCTTTAAATAATAAGTTGATACAACCACTCGAAAGGCATTGAGGTCCGATCTTCTAAGGATGGTGTTATAGGTCGAAGGTGCTCAAACGATGAAAAAATCAACCTGGATAATGGATCAACGAGGATAATGCCCCATCCTCACAGATAAGGTGACCACTCTGTTCACCTAGATTTCATCTCTAGTAAAGCTGACCAGGGAGAGTTTACTCTCCCTAGTTGGTCAAGGGATATTTTCATTTTGATAAAAGTAGCATAATATAAGATATTGACTAAAGTTTCATTATCTATAAGGATGCGGTGTATATTATAGTTTCGATATTTAAAGTTACAACCATCTCATCATTATATAGGAACTGGATCCCTTAATTATTCTCTTCAGTGAAAATTATTGGTTCTCCAGTTTGCCTCTTAGCCATCCTCCCCTTATCAATGAAGTCTTTATGGCGGCACCTCTTAGTGATGGTATTCATTGTCCCCGATGAAGGTGGGTCACCCTTTTCTTAGGGATTAGGATGTTATGACTACTTAGATGGTTGAGGAGACCTCGATCGATTCCCCTACTCTTCTGTATCAGATGAATCGGTCAAGATGGCCTTATCTAATGAGCTCCTCGATCTTGTCTTGGAGCTGAATGCACTCTTCAGTATCAAGGCCATGGTTACAGTAATACATGCAAAATTTGTTTGGACTTCTATGAGCTGGTGGGGTCCATAATTTTTGGGCTTCCAAAAGTTACCCTTTGATCTCTACCAGTACTTTCTTCTTCGGCACGTTTAGTGGATGTAGGCATTGAACTTCCTTGATGGTAACATCTGATGACCTTCTTCGTGAGGGCTCTTGGGTTAGCAGTCATGGAGGATCTTGTATTTTTACTACTAAGGAGGAGACCTAGAGCATGGTTGAATTCTTTTCTCTTATCCCAAGAATCATTTATGGCCGACTTGTAGTTTTCTACCATCCTCTAGCGAGGAAGTAGCAAGAACTTCTTCTTCTATGAAGGCATCCTCCATTTGTACATATTTTTCTACCTGGGCAGCATATTAACAAAGTCTCAGGGATACGTCTTGATTAGTGACTTCTTGAGGTCATTCTTTTATAATCTGCTCATCAAAGTGGACATGGCGACTAATTGATGCAAGTCATGAACCTCTAAGATAGCCATGTTGAAGCTACTGATGAAGGCTTGATCGACTCCCCATCCTTTTATTTAAGGGTATAAAGGTAGTTTGATCGTTTTTGCTATCGTTGATTGCTAACAAAATGGTTAGCAAAGGATTGGCTTAGCTACTCAAAAGAATGTACCGATCCTGGCTCTAGATTTGAATACTAGTATTGAACCACTCCCTTCAGAGTAGAAAGAAGGCTTGGTAGATGATAGCATCAGCGATCTCGTGGAAGAGCATCATGGTCCTGAAACTTTCCAGATGATCGATTGGGTTGGTCATCCTATCACAACTCTCCAGCTGAGAGACCTTGAAAAGTCAAGGAAGCAATACCTGCATTAGTTTGTTGTTAAAAAGTGGGTCATTATTAAACCTATCTTGTGGTGTCAAGGAGAGATTGCGAATTGCCTCAATCCACTGGTCCAATTTTCTAAGCTTTCACTTGACTTTGGGATCACAGATGATGGGAGCTTCCAATTATTGAGGGGATCATTGGTCCTGGGTTGAGTCATGTCTTGAGTGGGGACTTTGAGATCATTGTCTCCTTAGCTCCAAGCTCTTAAGGTAATAATGTTGGATATCCTCCTTTCTGGACCTTGTAAGGGACCTGCAATTACTCCGATGGCAGAGGTACTATTTGTGACATCAGATAAAAGCATGGCATTATAGGAGATAGTGTGGGAGCCAGTTGCACTGCATGTTGAGAGGCCATGAGTGGCACCCCTGGAGGAGGCAACACCACAGGGACCGTATAGGGATGGCTTGAATAGCCTGAATAACTGCCATCAAGTTCTGAACATGTAGAAAGAGCAAGTTGAACTGCTTCGCACTAACTGTCACCATTTGCGAAGATGGAGAGGCCCCTGCTAGTGCTGATAGGGGCTGGTTATTAGCTGGCTCTCCATCAGCCAGGAGACCATAGTGTTAGTGCTACGAGACGTAGCTTTCTTGGGTGGCGTTGTTAATCTACCTTCATGCCATGCTCCTCAAAATTGTATAAGACTCTTTTTATCTTCTATTGGTGTTGAAATCCATCAAAGTACCAAAGATGCTGAAGCTGGTGGTGCAGGCAAGTCTCCAAGAGGTGAAACTTGCAAAAAAGCACTAGCTAGAAAGTATTTTGGCATGGGCTTTTCAATGCTCAGGTCAATTTTTCAACATAACCTCAGCATGAGGAGCATGGTGGAGAAATTTTTGCATACCTTGAAAGTTTCCAAGGGATCTTATTTTATAAGTGAAGGACAAGGGCATTTCAAAATGATAAAAGCCTTGGTAGATTCAGTGGAAAGTAACGAGACTTATCAGTAAGCTATCAAAGAATTTTTCATTTACAGGTGATGTCCATTCCATTTTAATTAAAACCTTGTCCTTTATGTGAAATTTGACATATTTCTTTAATGGTGATGTAGACTACTACTTAAATCCAAGCATGCTTCCTTTAATTATGAAGATATGACGGTGATTAGGAATCATGATACGTGATATGACCTTTTGGTCATATAATCAAGGGTGCAAAAATGAGCATCAATTGTATTAGCCTTCAATGGATCTGAGTGGGCATATTGCTTAAGAACTTGTTCGCCATCAAATTTATGGATCAGGAATCGATCCGAGCACTTCTATTGAATCTGAGGGATGGTCGGTCAAAGGATGCTCGATCAAATGGTCTCAATTGGAAGTGGGATATGCTAATGATTTTTGGACTGTCTGATTGATTAGAGGCTAGTCACTGCTAAGGCTGGGTCAAACGAGGGTAGTCGATAGATGCCACTCGACTTCATTTGACATGTCATTCTTTCCAGTGAAATAATGGACGGACAAAGGGGGCCACTCATGCGCTGAGCACGTGATCGAGCAATATCCAGGTATATTGGAGCGAAGGAATTACTAGCCGATCAAGAGTCGGATTTGATGAGCAGTAAGCGAGTGTATGATGATAGCTTTTGGAGACCGGTCGATAGAAGTGCTGGTAATTACTGAGACATGCTCAGACGATGATACTTGGCAATTTTGTACTTAGCTAGGTCCAATTGATCGGGAGAAGCGCCGGTTTCTCTAGCAAGAGAATGGATAGACAGAGATGCCACTCATATGCCGGTCATGTGGTCGAGCCTTATCTAGGATACAACCATCACCGAGGCTTGCTCATACAAGGATACTTAATAGTTTGGTGCATGGCTGGACAGTCGGCTAAGAAAGGCACTAGCTTCTCTGATAAGAGGTTGGCCAAGTGGTGGGACTGATCAAGTACTGATCATATTGGCTTACTCGATAATATTAGAATTAAGAAGTCCTCTTCTGATCAAGACCTTTATCCAATGAATGATTGGCGACGCGTACCAGGACCGTTCGATCACCATGTTGATTTATTTGATAATGAAATCGAATGGAAGTTTTCTGTCAATGGAAGTCCCAATCCGATGAATGATCGGAAGGCATCTGGTCGAATTACCCGACCAAGTTTATTGGTTTGGGCTTCATCTAAATAGACAGTATATAATCTTGTCTACAGAGATGTGAGCCACGGGACCAGGCTCTGTTGCTTAAACCGAGGTGAGGCTCTTGGTTCAAACATCAGCAGTGACATTCCTACCTGATTTGCTTCAGGAAAAAGGTCTTTGGTGAGGTTCTGGGTCCAAACCTAGTTGATAATGTTCTCATCTTATTATTATTATTGGTTTGTTTTTAGACGAGAACTCGTTGGAAGAAGCATGCGACATATTAGCCTGCAGCTATGAATTGCATAACAGCCACGTATACGTCCACTTGGAACCAGGACAAAGTTTCTGCGATTACGGATTCGTGCTAGCTATACCAAGTTAATGCTCTCGCATATATTATATGCTTATCTCTGATGTTGTCGACGAAGTTTAAGGGCATATTTGGTTCCACGTCTCGGGAGAAAATATATTTGTTTAGAGTTAACGAACGAGTTGGGAAAATCATGGCTTACAAAAACAATTACAAAGAAGTAATTAAAGGTGGGTGTTGATTAATTACCTCCATCCCGTCTTGGATGACGTACTCCAACAAAATAAGAAGAAGACGACGACGACGACGAAGAAGAAAGAAGCTGGGAGTTGTTTAAGGTGTATTGTTTCGATTTCCACCTATTCCATTTGCACCAATCTTAAGCTGAAATACCAATACCCACATCTCTAGGTGTTGAAGAGTTTGTCATGGCATGAGAGAACGAAATAAACACAGGAATATGCAACGTTCCCTTCACCTCCTAACTAACTATTTTAAGACTGTGACATATATCATTCATGCCTCGATATGAGCTCTATTCTGGCACAACATGCACAAAAGGCTTATCATGTAAACTATCAATTCCGAGTCCCTGTGCTCCATCCAACAGACCGGATTTTTCGTCTTCGCTTCTTTTTGTTAACCGTATGAGCAACTAAATTACATATTATAGAGTTGCACCAAGCTTAATTCAACAACCAGCTAGCTAGCATACCTTGCTTTTATTTTTATATAGGATGATGAACAACCTTGACTCGTAGTAGACTTCAGTTCCTGGCCTCCAGGGATGCTGCTCTGCCTTCTTCACCGGTGGCAACCGGTGTCGAAGTGCTACATGGGTGAACTTTCTTCTTGGATCCCATCTCTTTCTTTGCCCACGTTTCATCTTCCCCCCTCCTCTTCATCCTCTCCTTCAATTGTTCTCTCAGTATATTGATGCGGGCATATTCGGTTACGACTGAAATCATGTCGTGATAGGGAGTTCTGGGGGCTCGAAGCTTAATTGGTGCAAAAAATTCAATGCGGGACTCGGAGATGGAGGCGAGGAGTAGTATTATTTATAGGACTCCCACGGTGATGTTCCTTCTTATTGGGTGGATGGCAAGGCCAGATAATTAGTTTCTTTCCAGCTTTCCCATGACTCTGTTGTGAAGAAAATAGATAAATGCAGCCCAACCATTGCACCATCTTAAGGCAACATTCATGCTCACACTTTTAGTGCTGCCTCCATCACCAGGAGTATATTTTATTCAGCCTCCCAAAATTTAAATAATTTTCAATTAGCTGGCTTCCGAGAGAGCTAAGTACCTGTACGGCACTACGTCGAAAAAGTCCTGATTAAGTAAACCATGAGCAGTTGGATATCAAAGGCCCCTCTGCCTTCTCCTCCAATAAGATGAGATCCTGCTCTTTGACATCTTTTAAAAGATGCCTGCAAGGACAATCCTCTTGATTGGTGGTTACCAACGAAAGGCCCTCCAATGTTCGAGTCGGTAAAAAAATTTGGATAATAACCAAAGCTAAGAAAGAGATGATAAGAAAATGCCATAATGAGCGTGTAGTGGATGGTAACCGGTATACATATCGAGAGTCCCCTCCGACTAATTTATAATGTTACGTGGAGCAACTGAATACCATTTTTGAGGTAGTTTCCTCTGATATATGCAATGAAATTCGTTGGAATGTTGGGATCTTGTTCATTAGAGTCTTTTCTATTGATACCTTTATATTAGAATGGCAGTTTTTGTTGAGATCTTATTTGTCACGATCTGTGTTAAGATAGTAAAGGTTAGTCGACCTCCGTCACTTGCTCGGATGTCATGGACTTCAAATGTCAGAGTATGTCATGTCGATGGGCTTGTTGTTGCTCAAAGTTACTTATACTCGAGTGTTATATTTACTTGATCATGGATGCTAAATCATGGTTAGTCGGCTAAAATTATTCGATCATAATTGCTCGATTATGGTTGCTCAATTATAGTTACTCAATCAAAATTACTCGATTATAATTGCTCACTTAAAATTACGCGGCCAAAATTATTCGAGCATGATTATTTGATCATAATTATTCGATCAAAATTGCATGACTAAAATTATTTAATCATAATTTATCTTTAATTTAGTTATCGAATTAGTTGGTTTGTCAAGGTAGTTAAATTACAGTCACAACAGGCTGCAAAGTGGATGCTCGCGCTTCCCTTTATATATCCATGGACGTACAAAATTTTGAGAGTTCGAAGTTCATGGGCCAAAGAGTGTACGTTACTGCCAAGTCAGTAGCTCAGCTAGTCGGGATCTTACCTCATAATCAATTGGTCATGGATTCGAGGCATGATTCTATAGAAGACTCGATTAAATTTAGGAGTTATCCTCTGAGGCCCATAATGGTTGGATGAGCGAGAATCCATGATCCTTCTTCTTCTTCTCCATTCCGACCAGCTGTATCTTGATGGTGTCGGGTTGATGTACTCATTCTTGGCTGGAGAAAGGCTCTGAAAATCTTGCATCTTAAATCAAATATTTTCTGGTGGGATGAAGGCCTGCAGGACAATTACACCGGATTTATCCCCTATCCTTTTGCTTATATATATCTATATATATATAAAGGATATGTTTTTGTTGAATGTACTGGGGCCAAAGAAGAAGGTCAAAATATATATATATATATATATATATATATATATATTATTAATATTAATACATACGTTGACGCCTCTTTTATTGTTAAATTCCCGACCACATAAACTGACAATCGAGAGACATAAAGAATAGATTCCTATTGCTTCACAAAGTACACTTAATGAAGAAGAAAACCCAACTTGTTTACACTCACAGATTCAATCTTACATAATGTTCGACTATTTAAATACAAGAAAAAATTTCCACCATTACTCTTTGCAGGTGGACAGGGGTCCCGAGCTGCAACCCAAAAGTCAGAAGCAAGAATAATCATTTTGGACTGATACCTTGACATCCTAAGTAGTGATAGAGAGTGTGGACAAAAAAAAAAAAAAAAAAGTTTTATTAAGGTGGTGGCAAATTATTATTAAGTTCGACTACTTGGTTGCAAACAACTCATCCAATGATCCAATTAATGTCCCTCAGTTGATGCTCGGTGGTACAAAAGTGAGTAGATAAGCTTTCTGAAAACAACACACGGTGTATAGAAAATTGGGGACTAATAAGTGCTCCTACCTACCGTAAACAAGATGTCCTAGTGGCGCTTTACCACTGTGTTCCCACCTTCATGATGTGCTGCTACCTACCATCTCCACGAGGTAGAAAGCTCAGATAAATCCATCTAATGAACGGTGGAGAGAGATAAAGCTCTGGATAAGCCCTTCAAGATGATAGGTGAGTATAACTCCATTACCAAGGTGCAAATTGTTGGTGATTACGTCGTTGACCAAAACCCAGCTACCACTCGATCCTAAAGCAAGCCAACCGTCATCAATCTTGTAGGCACCGCACCCAATTACATCAACTAAAGCTGTGACACCCGGGATTTTGGGCCTGTAAAAGATGCTGGCTTTTGGCCCGAAGCCGACCGGACCGGCCATCTTTGACCCATCACGAAGAAAAAAAAAAAAAAAAATCGAAACAGGAGATCGAGCTCCTGTTTATCTGGCCGGAGATGTTGGAAGGGGGAGTGGCGTAAGGCGGTCGATCGAGGTTTCTCCCCTGTACGGCAAGGAAAAAATCTTATTATTTTTCCTTTAAAAAACTCTCTATCATCGAGTTTTTCCATCGATTCCTCCACTTCTCCGGTGGCCGAGCATCCCTACTCTGTCTAGGAAACTCCTGTGGCCATCGCCCTCCTCCGACTCATTGGCGCAAGGGAGGCGAGCATGGGCCGAGAGAAGAAGAGGATCGAAAAGAAGAGAACAAAAAGAGAGAGACTTACCTGAGAGTTTCGTCGCCGAGGTAGTTTCCGGTTGCTGAAGCTGTCGCCGATGGCTCATCCAAGGATTCCCCATCATCGCGGTGGTGAGGATGGTGATGGTGGCAGGGATGAGTGGTGGCATCGCTGGTAGGGGCGACCGAGGGGGGAGACCTCTGTTTGGTGGAGAAGAGGAAGAAATGAAGAATGAAGAAGAGGAAGAGAAGGAGAAGAGAAGAAGAAAGAAAGGGAAAGGTAAAAAAAGAGAGAGGGGGGGATTGCTCGGTGGAGATGAAGGAGAGAAGGGAATAGGAAAAGAAAAAAAAAAAAAGAAAGAAGAGGAAAGAAGGAAAGAAAAAGGAAAAGGAAAAAGAAAAAAAGAGAAGGAAAAAAAAGAAAAAAATAAGAGGAGGAGAGAGAGAAAGAGGAGAGAGAGAGCAGACGAGGAGAGAGAGGAGAGAGAAGATGAGGAGAGATAAAGAAGAGAGAGAAAGAAAAATAATAAAAAAAATAGTGGGGGGAGATTGAAAAGTCTCTTTCTCTGGAAATTAGGGAGTGAGGGATTCATCAAAAGGACCACTAATGAAACTCTCGTAAAAAGGTTTTGAGTTTTACAATTATTCTAGGATTATTTATTTATCTTAAAAAAATTATTATTGTAGGGGACAGCTTTCTGAGCAGAAGGGTATTGTACGAGTTTCGAGTATGGACCAGCATCAAGCATGTTAGTTGTCTCTAGTGATGTAAGAATTTCTGGACTTAATCACCAGTTATATATGTATATTTTATATGGCATGTTTTAATCCGAGTACATGAGCATTGGCATGCATGGTTATTTTCATATGGTATATCTTGACTTCTTAGATAGATAGTATGATAGATGTTATTATTATTTATGTTCCTGTATATCATGTTTTAACAAGTAAAGTTATCTTTGGATGGGCTAGACCATGATATCGATTATTGAAAAACTGTAAATGACATGATTTGACTACATGAAGTGAGTTGATAAAGTATTAATCAAGTGAATATGATATTTGGACTGGCTATACCACGGGATCGTGGTTATTGATATTGCCAGTCATGAGCTGGACAATGATATTGCCAATTACATGCATGTATAATGATATTGCCAGTCACATGGCATGGACAATGATATTACCAGTCACGTAGCATGGACAATGATATTGCCACATCACAGGCTAAAGTATGACACCGAGGTTGCCAGTCATAGGATGGAGCATGACTGTGATTAGTCCAGAACCCTAAAGAAGAAGGATAACTAAAGGAAACATAAAAAAGAAACATGATTTTACAAAAGGTTTTATCATATATAACACTTAAGTTGTTTGGTTGCATAACATGATATACTTTCATCTCATTACTATTTTCAAATTATTACCATTATTGATGTAAGTGTTTAGAGATTTTACTGGGCCGTGAAGCTCACAACCCCTTACTTTATTCCTTCTCAGAGTTGTGCAGGATATTCAAGCTTGGTAGTGGATTGGATTCGTGATGAGATGATGTATAGCAAGGATTAGGTAGGGCATGAAATCAAACACTAGGATTATAGATTTTTAGTTAATTTTGTTCAATTAATTTAATTGCTGAAATTTATGGATCAGTGAACAATTTAGTAGTTTTTGAATTGAATAAAAGAATTATTTAGTTATATTTACATTTGAAAAAAAAATATTGATATAATTGCTGTGATTTAAAATGAAGTGACTCTTGTATATCTAGGCCTTGCATGATCTCTAGAATATATTTTAGAATTTGTGCGGTCGGTCACGTAGTCGATTCCAGTACTGAATTCGGAACATGACAAAAGCATCTTTAACAAATGAATATATCTACTCATATAGACTACAAAAAGAATGTGACTAATGGTTAACTACTATATGTATGGAACTTTATAAACAGTACGTTTCATACAACCAAGTAATTACACCAGCTTTCTTTGAGCAACCACTCTCATACAATCAAATTGGCACATGAATTAAGTTCAATTAACTGCACTGCTTGTCACTCTTTACTCTTGGGTCGGTGCTTGGATGGACCTTCTTAAGCATTTGAAGTATACCCCATCCAGAATTCTTCTCTCTGGACCCCTATTCTCCTCCTCTTCATCTCCTCTTTGTAGGGGTTCATGAGGACATATATTTCAGCCATGTCGACATCCATGGATCGGCACGAATATGACCTTCCAAAGAGCAATACTTTTCTCCTACTTTTTCTCCCTTTCCTTTCACAGAATATGACCTTCCAAAGAGTAGTTCTTTTCTCCTTTCTTCTTCTCCCTGTGAGATGGCGTTGATTCGATGAAAATGAGAATTTATAAGAACCGAAACTTTGGAAGCTGGTTCCCAAGAAGACTTGATTTTGGAATGCTTAACATTTGCCTGCATTGATATGCCATAATTGACGCGCTGTATCAAACAAAGATTTCAATTTCCTTTGCACGAATTGGCTTTGGATCGTGCAATGGTTGCTTTGAGATCTATGCAAGCGGATGACCGAAAAAAGTTTAAAATATTTTGGATCGTGCAATGGTTGCTTTGAGATCTATGCAAGTGGATGACCAAAAAAAATTTAGAATACTTTGAGATCTATACGCGGTGTAATCTATGATTAACGTTGCTAAAAAAGAACGTTCATTCTTTTGCATAAATGACACAGCCCAAACCCTACCATAACATGCTCCTTGCATGTGGACCAAATTGTTAGCATGAGACGAATACCTTGATGAGAAATTGTTCGGCGATCCCGGCCCACCATGAATCTAAAATGAAATTATCGTAGGTCGTATTGCTATTACACATAAAGGAAAAGAAAGAAGGGAAATTGGAGAAATTTCATCCTTGGTCCACTATAGACCCGGTTCATCTAATAATTTCTTTAATCTTAAGAATAAACCTTTTCAAATATATAATTTGGGAATCAAAATTGAAGAAGTTCTATGATAGCTTTTAAATACAACTGACTTTAGATTTGAACCATGATCCTCTCAGGGCAAGTCCTTAAAAGAGAGGAGCAGGGCAAGTCCTTAAAAGAGAGGAGCCAACCTACTTAGGTAACATTTGTTGATAATATAGGCCTTAATTTTTTATCAGTTAATGGCCTGAAACCATATACTTGAAAATTGCTTGTACAAGGCTTCAAAGTCCTAAACCAGATATTTCCATGTAATTAGGATTATAAGTAGGTCGAATTCATGCTGAATCCATATCATAGTCATATCCGAACTCACTACAAGAAAACAAGCTACTAGCGATGCTAATTACTATCGCTAAAGACCCATGTGCCATTGCTAATACTATTAGCAATGGCACACCATTGCTAATAGTCTATCTGAAAAGCCTTGGTCACTGAAGGCAGTTATTAGCAATGGCAAAAAATGCCATAACTAATATTTGTTATTAGCGACGATAGTTGCCATTGCTAATAATTTTTTAATTTTTAAAAATTTATAATTAAATAAATTAAAAAATTATTAGCAACCAAGACATGTCATCGTTAATAAATCTTAACCATCGATAACAAAGCTTTAGCAATGACATTTTCCATCGCTAAAGCCATCGGTAATATTTTATTTTTTTTAAAAAAAGTAATATATATTTAAAAACCAATTTTAATTATAATACAATAACAATTACAATTTTTAAGTCCTGTTATATGTAAATTAATAGTTAAATACCATAATTACAAATAAAACATTAATTATATTATATTTAAATTATATATTATATATTTTATAAATTAACACTGCTATACAAGTAAAAAATTAAATATATAATATTAAAATAAAAAAAATTATGTAAGATCCTCCTCATCGTCATCCTCCTCTTGCTACTCCTGTACGTCCTCTTCAGTAGCCAGTGAATGAGAGCCAAAAATCTTAGTATCCTGTAATGAAAAAAAATAAAATATTTATTGGGAATCCTGGATCAGAGTAGCACCTACACCGCGGAAGCAATGTGAAAGAATTTAGGCCAACAACTTGTTCTTGGATTAAATACGCAAAGACAGATAAGAGAAGAGATGTAGAAGAAAAAGAGATATTGCTTTATTTCTTTGGAAAAGAACCTTGTTATAATAAACAAGACAAAACACCCACGGCACCCCTTATGAAACCCAGAAGCTTCTCGCCGTCACCCCGCACGTCTTCTCTCTTACAGGCCTCATGCTCCAAGAACCCACGTTCGGCCATGCACAGACAAACCTCAACTTGCATCCCTTCCTCTCTGAAACCCGAGAAGAAGCTCTACCTACAGACAATCCCTCATGCAGGATCCCTTCTCCAAAGTCCCGTGGAACATCCCACGGTCCAAGCCCTCCACGTGATATCTCCCTCACGTGCACCTCTCTGAAGCCCTCCATCATGGCCTCCTTGAAACCCAGGAGGTCTCAACTTGCAGACTTCCTCATGCAGGTTTCTATGACCAAGTCCCCACGTGAACTCCCTCCACGCAGCCTCCCTCCATGCAAGAAAATGCCATCCATGACCATGAGCCAAGCCTCATGGTCCTCTCAAGACTGTGGACGCCCCAAAGGGGCGCTCCCCCATGGACACCTCTCAAAACCGGAGAGATCCACAAGACATCGCATGCCCCTCTCATTAAATAAGCACATGGGTGGTGAAATCATGGTCTTCTTGATTTTGGGCATCTTGAACTTCTTGGACTACTTAGGCTAGCAACTTCTTGTTAGGACTCAATCACATGGACGGTTAGGACTTTGATGGTCCAATAACAAATTAGTTAGAACTCCTCATATGGTTGAGCTTCCTAATTGGTTACAACCAACCAACTAACCAACCAACTGATTAACCTCCTAACCAATTAACAAACCTGGATCCAATCCCATAATCCAATTAGGTTATGTTACAATCTCTTAAAAAAACTCCCCCAAACAAATCAATGTGAGAAAATCCTCAACCCTGGGTCAAGCCCCCTAACTCAACATGACTCTGGGACCCTGGGAACTTATAAACCTAAGCCCCCAAACCTATTCATGAATACACCATGAACCCCTTGGAACATCTCTAGGATCTCTGAAACACCTCCAGAAATTGCTTGGCATGCCTCCAAGCTCCCAAGGATCGCCTCCAGTATCCCTGCCATGGACTTCCAAGTCTCTCCAAGGCTTGGGAGCACCATGTAAAACCCTGCAAATCTCCACCTTGGTGCCTCCAAGCCTTGGCAAACCATGCAATGTCCTCCTGCACAACCCCACTATAACTGCATGTCATGACAGCTCCTTGTACGGATCTCCTTATCTCTGCCAACACCCTTCAACTACTGTGCACCCTTGGAGGCCTTTGGGATGACTACCTCCATAGTTGAATACCCTTACTTGTATCCTTGCACCACGATTGTAGCCTTCTTTCTGCCTGGCAGCTGCATCAAACTTTTCCTTGGATTTCCCTGGAGAGACTACAGCAAACCTGAATCGGTACTCGCTATAACTGGAGCTCTACCTGACACCATCTTCTCAGAGCCACGCCAATCTCTGCACACTCTGCTCCACCTGGCTAAGTGCTCCCCTAGCGCTCATGCTAGGATATAGTCCTCCCTGTCCCTCCCGCTCTGAACTCATATCGAATCCTACTCCACCCGTAAAGCCACCTCTCCCCGGTGCTCCACCTGAGACTGAAGTCCCCTTGATATCATAGAAAGAAATCCCGAAGCTAACCACTCAACGCTACCCTGCTGAGCCTGCACCTACACTTGCACCTCGTATCCAGTCGTTGCCTCCGCGGACCCTTTGTAACATCGCGAACCTCTCCGAGATCATTTCAGATACATAGCACCCCGCAGGCTCCTCCAAAATAACCAAGAGCTCATCCGACTCTTCCTTTGACCCAACGACTGAACCTGAGAAATTCGAGCTTTTCCTTTCTCCATCCCTGATAAGCTCCACGTGACCGTCTGCACCCTTCCTACTGTCTCCAAAGCTAACATCTTTCCGTCGAAGCTACCTCACCTCCCCAGCTAGAACATCGACCTGTGCTCCATAGCTCATGAGACTCATGCTCCACTGCACTCCTGACCTTGAACTGCTGTCTTCCTGCTCCATCCCCGTAACTGCAATACCAACCTGTGCTTCCGCAGTGCACCTAAATAGCTATGCAAACTTAACGCTAATGTCAGACCTCTTCTCCATCCACGCGGGATACCATACCCATGTACAGCTCCACCTGCCTCGATGCACTCCTTGAATCCTCCTCTTCCACCTTCAAACCCATGGCCCTGATACCACTTGTTAGGAATCCTGGATTAGAGTAGCGCCTACACCATGGAAGCAACGTGAAAAAACTCAGTCCAACAACCTGTTCTTAGATTCAATACGCAAAGACTAATAAAAGAAGAGATGTGGGAGAAAAAGAAAGATTGATTTATTCCTTTGGAGAAGAACCTTGTTACAATAAATAAGACAAAACACTGACGGCTCCCCTTCTGAAACCCAGAAGGTTCTCGCTGTCACCCTGCACATCTTCTCTCTTGCAGACCTCACGCCCTAAGAACCCACATACGGCCATGCATGGATAATACCTCAACATCTATCCCTTCCTCTCTGAAACCCGAGAAGAAGCTCCACCTGTGGACAATCCCTCATGCAGGATCCCTTCTCCAAAGCCCCGTGGAACACCCCATGATCCAAGCCCTCCACATGATATCTCCCTCACATGCGCCTCTCAGAAGGCCTAGGCCATGGCCTCCTTGAAACCCAGGAGGTCTCTACCTGCGGACTCCCTCATGCAGGTTTCCATGGCCAAGTCCCCACGTGGACTCCCTCCACATGGCCTCCCTCCATGCAAGAAAATGCCATCCAGGATCGTGAGCCAAGCCTCACGATCCTCTCAAGACCATGGATGCCCCAAAGGGGCGCTCCCCCATGGATGCCTCTCAAAATCGAAGAGATCCACAAGACATCGCACGCCCCTCTCATTAAATAAGCACATGGGTGGTGAAATCCTAGTCTTCTTGATGTTGGGCATCTTGAACTTTTTGGACTACTTAGGCTAACAACTTCTTGTTATGACTCACTCACATGGGCGGTTGGGACTTGGATGGTCAAATAACAACTGGTTAGAACTCATCACATGATTGGGCTTCCTAATTGGTTACAACCAACCAACTGACTAACCTCCTAACCAATTAACAAACCTGGACCCAACCCCATAATTCAATTGGGTTTGTTACAATCTTTTAAAAAAACTCTCGTCAACAAATCAATGTGAGAAAATCCTAAACCCTGGGTCAAGCCCCCTGACCCAACATGACTCTGGGATCCTGGAAACTTATAAACCTAAGCCCCCAACCTATTCATGAATACACCATGAACTCCCTGAAACACCTCTAAGACCTTTGGAACACCTCCAGAAATCGCTTGGCACGCCTCCAAGCTCCCAGGGATCACCTCCAGCATCCCTGCCATGGCCTCCGAAGTCTCTCCAAGGCTTGGGAGCACCACGCAAAATCCTACAATATTATTAATAAGTTTTGATACAGAAGCGTATATATTGATACGAAGATATATATTTCGATTTCCTCATCTAATGTTCGAATAGATTATTCCTACACATTTCATTCAATGATGATACGAAACTATAGATCCCCTAGTCCATCGATTGGATGGTTAAATTAAATTTTTATGCCCTAAGTTCCCTTCCCCAACTCAAGCCTAAATATATGAAGCTTTTAAATATAAAGATTTAAAACAAGTAAAGAAATTTCTTAATAAACTTACCTATTATGATGGCTATGACAGTGAGACTAACTGATTATACAGATGTGGGTTCTAGAGAATCTCGATGACCGTATCATGAATAGTATCCTAGAAGCTCTAAGATCACTGGACAAAAAGTCTATGCACAATATCTTATATATGTGCTCCACGTCTGGATCATCGAGGCCTGAGAGAAGGATGTCAAAGACTAGTGAGCCACTGGAGGGTCAAAACTATACCCGAATCCTATGATCCGGCTCCTATTTATCCCTCCAATGGCCCTGAGCCATCTCTCGAGGTCAAGGAGGGGTTAAAAGGATGGATCCTTACCATGATGTGATATAACATACTCCATGTAATCCACCTATACAGTTTACAAATTCATTAGTCTAATTATATATATGAGTATATATAAACTAATAAATAATATTTTTAAATTATTATTGCAAAACATTGAGATCTGGGATCTAAGTAATCACCAGTCCTCCTAGATTGGTATGTGGCCTCCCATAACTATAACTATCCCTGTGCATGACCCAACTACCATGTCTATAATAGATAAATAATAAAAATAAATTAATCAAAATATATAAATGATCAATTTAATATGAGATTAATACAAGGATATAATTTTTACCAATTGAAGCTATCAGTATGCTTGATTGGATCTTACTGGGAGATTAATACTCCAGTTCTTATTGCTCCACTAGTTGTAAAGGCCCTTCCATACATTCGCCTATATCCAGTGATCCTTGAAAAACTTCGAGTCCGATGGTGACTCGAAATTAGAGTATTCTAAGTAAACTCCTTGAATGTACAACCCATCCTGGAGCCTAAATGTGGCTACCTCCTTGAAGGTCAAATAGCCAGCCCCTCATCTTGAAGAGTCTCGAATCGATAGTACTCCTGCAAGTAGAAGCAAGCTTATACTAGATAAATAGAATGCAAATAGATCATAAATTTAAAAATTAAATATATTTCACTTATCAAAAATATCTTCCAGGCTGCATCGCGAGCCCTCGATGATTAACTAAAGAACTCATTCACTAGACGTGGCATCAATCAATGGATGATCCCAATAATACTAGAGATACTTTAGGCTCTTTAAATGTGCTGCAAAATTAATTTTGAATAATAAATATTAACTCCAAAATATCTAAATTTTAAATATATTAATTGAAGATGTAGTACTTATGAGCGACTTTAAATGTGGATGAGCTCTGTATCCTCGAACCAAGCTGTAGGTATCATGAACCGAGTAGGTCTTCGACCATGGTGCTGATTCTGAGAGTCGATCGTTGCTTCGTGTGATTGTAGGGTCAATGGTGACCGCACATCATCCAAACCAGAGAGCAAAACATCTAATATAAAGAATATTATACTAGATAATAAAAAATAAAATAATATAAAAAATATTTAAAGTATTAGAGTTTACCGCATGTGTGAGTGGTGCAAAACTTGTGAGCTAGCAGCATTTCGCTCTCTTCTCGAAAGCCTTGTCCTCTAGAACTCTCTCTTCGATTGGCATGGCTCTAACCTCTAGAAAACATGATGATTAATCTCTAAAAATAAAAATAAATAGATTCATTGAATTATATAATTATGGATGGCAAAGAAAGATTTAAAATGATACAAGATAAGTATTTAAAATAATTCAGGGATTATATACTTAGTACTACTTGTCGGTCTCTTCATATATTTGGTATCCTTTAGATTTCTCTTCAGATTCTTCTTCCATTTCTTGATCTTCTTCCTATTCTTCAATTTCTTGAACTTCTTCCTCTTCTTTCCCTTTTCCTGATAGGATTGCCCTTTATAACAAAATCAATATGATCCACCTGCACATGTTGGTCATCACGAAAGAGAATTCTCGAAGCATCCAACTCTACATTTATGAAAGACTGATAAACTCTTAATATTTCATCCTCTTCAAAGCATTCTAGTAACTGGAACTCTTTTTCTTCGAGTATGTAATCAATGGATCGAGACTTAATTTTGCATATAGCCCACCAATTTTTTTTTCTTTCTTGATTGAAAACAAGTATAATATATTTGAGCAGCTTATTGAGCTAGCATAAATGACTTGTTGACATATACTTTTGATCTATGTTTGATTTTAATAAACCTGTATCATGGATCAACCTTCATATTGTTGTCATTATCAAACTATTGGTACTTAAATAGAATGATACTATTACTTCTAATGTATGTCAACTTGATCACTTCTTCGAGGATTTCATAGTAGTCACACTCCATCTTTTCTCACCAGTTGCCTTTTATACACAATGCTATTCATTATGCTCGTATGATATCTATATCGCTGGGTGTGAAATTTAAAACTATTTATATTACAGCTATTATAATATGTCATGTATTTTGTTGGCATGTAACTTAATGGTCTTAGCTTTTTAAGGATAGGATTGTCCCCTTGTATGACCTGTATATTATAAAAAAAATAAATTGGAGAAAATTAAAACATATAAAATGATAATTGATGCTTACTAATTGGTGGAACCAATCTGCAAAATTTTGTGAGCGTCATGCAAGAATTTATTGCTCACTTATCCTTAAATTGTCCCATCTCAACATTCTATCATATTATTAAAATATGCATAAGATAAGTATACTATAATAAGTGATTGAAGAGTTGAAATTGTGATGGATACTTACTCAATATATAGGTCAACCTCCTCATAGTTTAGTAAAACATGTGTCTGCTTGTCAAAATTTAGTATTAGTTAAAACATGATAAATCTCATGCCCAAATTCATGAGTAGGATAGGTAAATATTGAGATCTCCTACTTTGATCCCTCACTACTACCATCATCATTTTGGTCAACTTGAGTCAGCTTTGTTTGCGCACTAGGATTAAAACAGTATTGACTAAAATTTAAAATTTCTTCTATTATATGTGTTGCCACCAAGATCGCCGTGGCTCGTAGTAGCTACCGGCGCCGGAGTGCGCTCCCTTCGTTATCTCCCCATCCGGTGATCCTGGACCTGCAAAACAAGGATTAGTGACCCGGGCCGGGGTTTCTGGTGAGGGCACTCCGATGGTCAAGTCAGTGATGATCCAGGGGAACAGATCCTCCTGGTCGAGCCCCTCTTGATGGACTCCACGCGAGGAGGAGTGAATGATGTGAGAGTGAAGTGAAAGTGAGTTAGGAGGAGGATGACGGCAGAGCTAGAGAGATTCCTTGGCTTAACCGCTTCTCCTTTGCCTATCTCTTTCTCTCTTTTTTGATGGTGGTGGTGGTGTTCTGCTCTCCTGGTTGAGATCACACCGGAGTTGTGTTCTCTCCTTCTATTTTTGTGTTGTTGTCGTTGTTGTTACCTTCCCCCTTCCGGGGGTGTCGATCGTTCTTTGTAGTTGAAAAGTGACCGTTGGATGCTTGCCTCGGGATCCTCATTGGGTTGGCAGGCGCGTGCGGCGGGATACCGTGCTGTGGACGGGATATCTTTCCTGACATACGATAGGAAAAACTTCTATTCGCTCTGACATCCTCTCCGGTCACCCCATTCTAGGAAGCTTGGCAGAGCCTCGATCCGGGAGTTGCTGCCCTCGAGGTTCGTGCCCTCTGACTGGCCCATCCTCCTGGTAGTACGGGCAGATAGGTAGTTATTGCAGTATGGCGGGCGCCGCCCCGTAGTCCTTGGGATGATGGTACCATCCTCCCACCTTTATTCGGGCTGGAGGTCAAGCAGAGGAGGCAGGGATCGATTCGTCCCGAGCTTGCTGGATCGCCTCGGTGGAGGAGGGCAGAACACGGGCCTGATCCAGAGGGCTCGACCTCAGAGAGGCTTTAATGGCAGAGGAGGGCTGAGCTCGACTCCGACCACGGGGCTCGATCTCCGAGGGTCTCGTTCCGGAGGGCAGAGTGTGGGCCGGTCCAGAGGGCTTGGCCTTGGAGAGGCTCCACGTGGCGGAGGAAGGCTGAGCTCGACTCCGACCATGGGGCTCGATCTCCTAGGGTCTCGCTCCGGAGGGTAGAGTACGGGCCCGGTCCAGAGGGCTCAGCCTCGGAGAGGCTCTACGTGGCGGAGGAGGGCTGAGCTCGACTCCGACCACGGGGCTCGATCTTCGAGGGTCTCGATCTGGAGGGCAGAGTGCGGGCCCGGTCCAGAGGGCTTGGCCTCGGAGAGGCTCCACGTGGCGGAGGAGGGCTGAGCTCGACTCCGACCACGAGGCTCAATCTCCAAGGATCTCGCTTTGGAGGGTAGAGTGCAGCTCTGTCCTAGGCATCCCGAGCTCGCGGGGCCGACCTGGCGGAGGACGGAGCTCAACTTTGGCCCCGTTATTCTAGGGGAGCTCAACTTGGCGAAGAGGTCCGAGCCGGGAGCTTGATGCAGCATCTGACATGGCGGCTTTCGTCGACATGGCGCCTGACATCTACTCCATGTCAGCGGTCTTGCTACATCATTTGCCCCCCACTCTCGAGGCTCGTTAGTGCATGGTGCTTGGGCCGATGGGAGTAATTATGATGCTGACATGGAAAGGCGGAGATCTGGTACAATGATGGCCATGATTGCTGGCGCTCCGTGAGATGGTCTTGCTGGCCAATGCGGGGGTGCCACGTGGCCACGTCCGAGGAGCAATTAATGTTGGCACAGAATTCAGAGTAGCCAGGATGCCCTTTTTATCGATGGGCAACACGTGGCATGGATCCGTTGGTGGAGGGGTCGTAACGGTACGGATTTGACGGGTCTTTTTAAAGTGAAAAGAAGTTTTTTATCCAAAACTTCTATTCTTTCAAATCCTTCGCGCCTGTTGCAATGCTTGGACTCCTTCTTCTTCATGATTCGCTTTCGCCCTTCCTCCCTCTAAGGAACCAGGTCGGTCCCCCCTTCATCCTCCTTTCCCTTTGTGGTAGGGTTCCTCTTCCGAGCTTAGGGGCTTCCACAAACCGGGTCCAGTCTTTCTTCTCCCTGGGTCTTTCTCATAGGATATCTTGTTCCGATCTTGGTTTCCATCCTTCCAACCAGGGTGAAGCCGGTCCTTCCGTGCAGGGACCAGTGTCTTCCTCCTCCGATGAGGAGTCGGAGGGGACGCGGTTCGAGTTCAGTAGGAGGCCGGCCCTTCCACTTCGCCCCGTGTCCATTAGGGAAACCAGGGCCGCTTCTTCTCATCCTTCTCGCCCTCCTCCCCTATCCAAACCGGTTTCCGAGTCTGTTCGGTCAACAGGTCCTAGTGGGGTCGCTTCGATGATTTCTGCTTTGGAGCTGGGGACCATTCGGGATGTCTATAGCATCCTGCACTCTGTCCGACTTCTAGTCCCCTGACCCGGGGATAGGGTCACTTCGAGTGGCCTGGGCCGGATTACCTTCTATGAAGAGAGACTTTCTCGGAAGGGCTTCATTTTCCTTTCCACCCCATCTTCATGTCCATGCTGAGCAACTACCGCTTAGTCCCTGCTCAGCTAGTCCCTAACGCCATTAGGACTATCTTTTCCTTCATCGTCCTCTATCATGTCCACGGGTTTGTCGCCCAATTCTCTTTGTTCAGGATGTTCTTTGCCCTGAAGCGCCATCCCATGGAGAACGGGTGGTGGTCCTTATCTTCTCGCTCGAAGGGCATCATGTTCGATCTCCTCTCTTCCATTAAGGGATGGAAGAGTAGGTTCTTCTTCGCCACTATCGAGGGGGTTGACTTGATTTGGAGTGATCCAGACCAGTCCTCCAACCGAATCTCTGCGGTTGATGCAGCTGATCGGGATGACTATGAGTAGCTTCGCACTGCCCAGATCCCTTTCCTTGAGGTTTTGCTATCAGAGCAGAACCTCTTTGATGCCAGGATTGACCCGACAAGAGGGTCAGGTGAGTCTGGCCCAGATCTTCCTTTCATACATATGTGTTCCCTCTCTCTCCTTTTTATTTTGGGCTGACTTTCCTGGCTTCTAACCCGTGGTTGATCTGTGTGCAGAGATGATCTTCTTGGAGAACGATTTGTTGTCGATCACCAATAAGAGGCCATCCACCGAGATGGCCAATGAGACTCCTCCGAGGTGGGCCCGGGTCGAGGGCGCATTGGCGGTCGCCCCCGTCGCGCCGGTCGCCTCGAGGAGGAGGGAGGTTGAGGAGGCTCCTGCACCATCTGCGACACCAAGATCGAGTCAGCGGGTGGTTCAGAGGGTCGAAGAGAAAATGAGGCCACAGGCTGAGGCCCCAGCTCCGGAGCTCGAGGCGATCGTCCGGGCTAGGGCTACTGCTGCTGCCACGTCCTCCCGCTCCCCAAGCCTGGCAATGATTGAGGTCGAGGAGGGGGAGGTTCGTGCTGGAGCTCCAACTGCAACGGGGGCTCCACCTGCGATGGTGACGGATCCTCAACCGGTCCTTGGGGGTCCTGCTGCTGGTGGGATGGGTGCACCCGCTCCCTGAGAGAGCAGGAGGGACGAGGCGGGGTGTCATCTCCCGTTCAAGCTGGGATCGGAGCGCTCCTTGCTTGAGAACCATACCCTGGCCGAGCGCATGATGGATTTCTCCATCCAATCATGTGATCGGCAGGAAATAGCCGGGCTGCGGCTGGGAGATGTGGTTGGTAGCATCTTCCCCCAGCTCTATACAGTGAGCGACTTCATCTTTTTCTTTCTCTTCTTCTTCTTTTTTTTTTTCTCTTTTTTTTTGCTAACCTTTTATATGGTGCAGATCAGTGCCGAAGCCCTCTTTAGTAGGGGCTGCTGTCAAAACTGGGAGCGCGTCGAACAGCAGCAGGCGGTCGAGATCGCATCACTGAAGTCCAATCTGAAGAAGAAAGCTGACTCCGATGAGGTGCTTGACCGACGGGTCAAGGACCTCGAGAAGTAGCTTACCAGCTCTGAGGGACAAGCAAGGGAGCTCCAGAAGAGCCTCGACCGAGAGTAGGGCCAGTCGAGGAAGAAGGCCGAGGAGCTCACCGACGCCGAGCAGAGGTTGGGGGTATTCAATGTCGAGGCAACCCGGTAGAAGGGGATCGCCCAGTCCCTCCAGGCTCGGCTAGCGGTGGAGAAGGAGAAGTCAGTCGTGGCATAGAAGGCGGTCGAGGAGGCGGCCAGGTCGGTCGAGGATGCCAGATGTGAGGTTGCCATAGCGAAGAAGGAGGCTGAGAAGGTGGTTGCAAGGTATAAGGCCTCGGAGGAGTTCCTCGTCGAGATCCAACAAATGGCACCGGACTCCTTCTATAAGGGCTTCATGTACCTGCGCCGCCAAGCTGAAGGGTTCATCTCGGATGAGGGCCGTAGCTGCTTCAGTTATCCCGGAGCTTCGGACCAGGAGGCGGGTGCTAAGGAAGCCATCGCTCCCGAGCCTTCTATGCCAGCTGAGGACGGAGCTGTACCACCCGAAGCCGGAGCCGCACAGCCGGAGGTCCCCGCGGACAGAACCTCTCAGCCCTGCGGCCCAGCTGAGGGGTCAGCCGGCGGGTAGACCTTTTTCTTTTCTCTTGTATTCGAGTCGGGTCACCCGGCATGTCGGGGGCCCAAGGGTGCTTTGTAAAGACTTTTGGTTTAATGGATGCAAGTTTTCAAACTACCTTGTCCTGTGACTTCATTGCTTCTATTCTCCTTCCTCTTTTCTCCTCTTCTATTTTTTCTTTTCTTTCTCCCTTTTTTTTTCTAAAGCATATAGTGAGAAGAGTGGGAAGGGTTCTATATCGTCTTGGATCTGGTGATAAGGCTTCAACGCCGACTAGTTGGGCTCAGGACTTGGGTAGTGGGGAGCAGCTAGGCTCAAAGATCCCTTGGCCGGAGGGCTAGCCGTGGTCCAAGGTGCCTGAGGGCTGGGCTCAAGTCTTGGATGCCTTGGAGCTAGGCTCGAGGCCTTTCTGGTCGAAGCACTGGGCCCCGATCCAGGGATTGGCTGAGAGCTGGGCTCAGGTCTTTGGTGCCTTGGAGCTAGGCTCGAGGCATTGATGATTGTGAGCGGCGTGGCTTGAAGGTCCCTTGGACGGAGGTCTGAGCTCCAGTCTTGGATTGGCATCTCGGAGCTGGGCTTGTAGACGGTGATGATTGAGAGCGGTGTGGCTCGAAGATCCCTTGGCATCTCGGAGCTGGGCTCGAAGATGTTTGAGATTGAGAGCAGCTTGGCTCGAAGGTCCCTTGGCCAGAGATCTGAGCCCCGGTCTTAGGTCGCCTGAGTGCTGGGCTCAGGTCTTGGCACCTGAGAGCTGGGCTCGAAGGCATCGATGATTGAGAGCGGCTTGGCTCGAAGGTCCCTTTGCCGGAGAGCTGGGCTCCGATCTTGTGTTGGCGTCTCGGAGCTGGGCTTGGAGACGGTTGAGATGAGAGCAGCTTGGCTCGAAGGTCCCTTTGCCGGAGGTCTGAGCTCCGGTCTTGGATTGGCATCTCGGAGCTGGGCTCGGAGATGGTTGAGATTGAGAGCAGCTTGGCTCGAAGGTCCCTTGGCCAGAGAGCTAGGCTCTGGTCTTGGGTTGGCATCTCGGAACTGGGCTCGGAGACATTGATGATGAGAGTAGCTTGGCTCGAAGGTCCCTTGACCAGAGAGCTGGGCTCCGATCTTGGGTTGGCGTCTCGAAGCTAGGCTCGGAGATGTTGATGATGAGAGCAACTTGGCTCGAAGGTCCCTTAGTCGGAGAGCTAGGCTCCGGTCTTGGGTTGGCATCTCAGAGCTGGGCTCAAAGACGGTTGAGATGAGAGCAGCTTGGCTCGAAGGTCCCTTGGTCGGAGGTTTGAGCCCCGGTCTTGGGTCGCTTGAGTGCTGGGCTCAGGTCTTGGCGTCTCAGAGCTGGGCTCGAAGTCATCGATGAGTGAGTGCGGCTTGGCTCGAAGGTCCCTTGGCTGGAGAGCTGGGCTCCGGTCTTGGGTTGGCATCTCGGAGCTAGGCTAGGAGACGTTGATGATGAGAGCAGCTTGGCTCGAAGGTCCCTTGGTCGGAGAGCTGGGCTCCGGTCTTGGGTTGGCATCTCGGAGCTGGGCTCGGAGACGATTGAGATGAGAGTAGCTTGACTCGAAGGTCCCTTGGCCGGAGGTCCGAGCTCCGGTCTTGGGTTGGCGTCTCAGAGCTGGGCTCAAAGACGGTTGAGATTGAGAGCAGCTTGGCTCGAAGGTCCCATGGCCGGAGAGCTAGGCTCCGATCTTGGGTTGGCGTCTCAGAGCTAGGCTCGGAGACGTTGATGATGAGAGCAGCTTGGCTCGAAGGTCCCTTGGCCGGAGAGCTGGGCTCCGGTCTTGGGTTGGCATCTCGGAGCTGGGCTCGGAGACAGTTGAGGTTGTTTTCCTGCAAGACAGATAGATACTCGTGCAAGGAAAAAAACCATTATCATTATTACTGACGGGAAACCTTACATTATTGATAGTATCTTCGCAAGTTACAGGCATTCCATGTTCGAGGGAACCTGACGTCGTCGAGATCTTCGAGGTAATAGACCCCTTGTGAGAGGGCTTCAGCCACTTTGTAGGGGCCTTCCCAGTTTGGTGAGAGCTTGCCGCACTCCCGGGGCTGAGACGCCTCTGCCCGCCATAGCATCAAGTCTCCGGGTTTGAAAACTTTTGGCCTGACTCGGGCATTGTAGTACTGGGCTACCCGTTGCCGGTAGGCCGCCATCCGCAGTTGGGCTTTATCCCTTGCTTCTTCAAGGAGATCCAGGTTGAGCAGGAGATGTGCCGAGTTCCGTGCCTCGTTATACTGCTGCACTCGTAGCGTGGGCACGCCGAGCTCGACCGGGATGACCGCTTCAGCATCGAAAACAAGGCTGAAGGGCATCTATTGGTCGCTGTCCTGGGCGTTGTGTGGTAGGCCCACAGAATGCTTGGGAGTTCTTCTGCCCACCTGCCCTTAGCTTGGTCCAGCCGGTCCTGAGTCCTTGGAGGATGGTCCAGTTGGTCACCTCGGCTTCTCCATTTGTTTGAGGATAAGCCACCGAGGTGAGTCGGTGTTGGATGCCGTGTTTGGCGCAGAACCCTTCGAACTCACGATTATTGAACTGTCGCCCATTGTCAGTGATGATACAACGGGGAGTCCGAAGCAGCAAATGACTAACTTCTAGAAGAACTGGCATACATTGGCTTCCACGATCCAGGCGAGTGGCTCTGCTTCGACCCACTTGGTGAAATAGTCGATCGCCACCTGCAGGAATTTTCGTTGCCCTGGTGCGGGGGGAAACGGTCCCAAGATGTCCATTCCCCACTGAGCAAAAGGCCAAGGGGCTGAGAGCTGGGAGATCGGCGCCGCCTGCTGGCGCTGTATATTCGCGTGGTGCTTGCACTTGTCGCACCTTTTAACGAAGTCAGCGGCGTCCTCCCTCATGGTCTCCCAAAAGTATCCCTGGCAAAGAGCTTTATAAGCCAGCGTTCTCCCTCTCACATGGTTCCCGTAGAGGCCTTCGTGTATCTCTTGGAGCATAAAGGTTGCCTCGACGGGCCTGAGGCACTTCAAAAGCATATAGGAGTAAGATCGGCGGTAGAGCTGGCCCTCCATCAGAACAAACCGGGAGGCCTTCTTCTTGATAAGGGCAGCTTCTACACGGTCCTCGGGTAGGGAGCCGTCAGTGATGTACCTGATGTACCTGTCCATCTAGCTTGGGTCAGGGGTAACTTGATGCACCTTCTCCGAGCTCTCGTAGCTGGGACTTTCGAGGTACTCGATGTAGGCGCGTCCCAGTGACAAGTCCGGTAAGGTCGCAAGCCTAGACAGTGCATCCACGCGCGCATTCTCCCCTCGGGGAATATGGAAGATGCTGAAACGTCAAAGGCCTATCGTGTTCAAGCGGACCTGCTCTAGGTACTTCATCATCTGGGTGTCCCTTGCTTCATACTCTCCGGAGACTTGTCCGGCAACCAGCTGGAAGTCGGTGAAGACTTTTAAGTCTTGCACACCCAACTCGTGAGAGACTCTTAGGCCTGCGAGGAGTGCCTCGTACTCCACTTGATAGTTTGTCACGGCGAACTTGAAGCGGAGGGTGCATTCCGCCACAACCCCATCGCTGTTGGTGAGGATGAGGCCTGCTCCGCTCCCGCCGGAATTGGATGCTCAATCCACGTGGAGGATCCAAGGCTCCTCTCTTAGTTCGGGCTCTGTCACTGTCTGCTTTGGCTCCTCGACGAACCTGGTGCACTCGACCACGAAGTCAGCTATGACTTGGGCCTTCTGTGAAGACCTCGGTCGGTACACTATGTCGAACTCGCTGAGCAGTAAAGACCACTTGGCCAATCTCCTGGAAGTCTTGGGTCGACTGAGTATGGTCCTCAGCGGCGGTCCATCACGACCACTATTGGGTGCGCTTGGAAGTAGGGCCCAAGGTGCTTAGCAGACATTATCAGTGCAAAAATGAGTTTCTCGGAGCGAGTATACCTAATCTTCGCATCGCGGAGGATTTTGCTGGTATAGTATACTGACTTTTGAGATTTGTCCTTGTCTGCATGGATGAGAACCGAGCTGACGGCTCCTAGTGTAACCGCCATATAGAGTAGGAGCTCCTCCCCCTCTTCCGGCCTGGAGAGCAATGGGGGAGAGGCAAGGAATTTCTTCAGCTCCTCGAAGGCTGTTATGCACTCCTCCGTCTACGTGAAGTCGTGCATCTTGCACAGCACCTTGAAGAATGGAAAGCAATGGTCGATCGACCTCGAGATGAATCTGTTGAGGGCGACGATACGCCTCGTCAGGCACTGAACCTGCTTCTTGGAGGTCGGGTGCTCCACATTGATGAATGCCTGAACCTTTTTCGAGTTCGCTTCGATGTCTCTCTGGGTGACCATAAAGCTGAGGAACTTCCCTACCGCCACTCCGAAAGTGCACTTCGCTGGATTTAGCTTCATCTGATGTTGCCACAGGTTGTGGAAGGATTCGATGAGGTCAGCAATATGGCTCGAGCTCGGCTTGCTCATGATGAGCATGTCATCCACATACACTTGCATGTTGCAGCTGATTTGGTCCTTGAAAACCTTATTGACCAAGTGCTGGTATGTGGCTCCTGCATTCTTCAGACCAAAAGGCATCATCCTGTAACAGTATGTCCCTTGGTCGATGATGAAGGTAGTGTGCTCCTCATCTTCTGGATGCATACGGATCTGGTTGTACCCGAAGAACGCATCCATGAAGGAGAGCAGGCGGTGGCTAGAGGTGGCGTCCACCAGCTTATCAATCTTCGGTAGAGGGAAGCTGTCCTTCGGGCAAGCTTTGTTGAGGTCAGTGTAGTCTACATAGATCCTCCACTTGCTATTGTTCTTCCTTACCATCACTATATTTGCCAGCCAGCTCGGATACTGGACCTCTCGAACGAAGCCAGCAGCCAGGAGTTTGTCAACTTCCTCCTTGATGGCTGCTTGCCTCTCCGGGACGAAACTTCTCTTCTTCTACCGAACTGGTCTGTGCTTTGGGTCAACACTCAATCTGTGAGTAATGATATCAGGAAGAATACTTGGCATGTCCACCGCCATCCAGGCAAACAAATCCGTGCTCGCCCGCAGGAACTCCAATAATTGGGCCTCTCCTCCTCGGATAGCTGGGATCCAATTTGCACTATCTTCGTGGGATCGTCCTCGAGCGGGTAAGAGAGCAGGCACTCGACCGGGCCTCCCCTGGGGTCGTGGGCCCTTTGGTCGAGATCATCTATCTTGGGATCATCCTTGGGACCTTGGCCCCAGGGAGGGTTTGAAAGCAATGCTGCACCGGCTAGGGTGCTCCCCTCATTTCCCAGACACCGTAGGGATTAGGGAACTGTACAACAGCCTCTTGGTGGAGACGATGGCGTCGAGCAAGTTGAGCCCGGGATGGCCCAAGATCACATTGTAGACGGAAGGGAGCCTCACAATCATGAAAGTCATCATGACAGTGCTCTACCGAGGTTGGCTCTCGGTAGTGACTGGGAGAGTGATTTCTCCCTCTACCCTTATGGAATCACCTGTGAAACCAACAAGGGGTGCATGCACAGACCTAAGCTGATCGGGAGAAAGGTTCATTCTGGAGAAGGCATCATATAAAAGCACATCTGTGGATCTTTCACTATCAACCATGATGCGTTTTACAAGATGCTTCGCGATCATCATCTCGACGACCACGGCATCATTATTTACATTTTTTCCTTCCCTCATAAAGGGGAGTACATTCTCAGGGTCCCCTGCCCCCCGGGCCTTTTTGGGCGCACGCATAGCTTCCCAGGAGATCATGCCCACTGGCTTCCCGGTAGGACGGTTATCAATGGTTGGAGCTGGCAGGAGAGTGATGAGCGCCTGGGACTCCATCTAAGGTCCGCCCTCCACGAAACTTTTGAGGTAGCCCCTCTTGATGAGTTCTTTGATTTTCCACTTGAGGTTGCGATACTTCTCGGTGTCGTGCCCGTGGTCACGGTGAAAGCGACAGTACTTTATTTTGTTATGGCCAGTGGAGGACTTCATCGGAGGCGGGCGCCTCAGGTAGTCCTCGCCTTCGATTTCCATGAGGGTTTTTATCCTCGAGGCGAGGAGGGGGGTATAACTCTCCTCATAAACAAGAGCCCCTTTCGGTCTTGGCCGGTCCCTCCGGGAGTTCGGAGCCTGGGGTGTCGGCTTCCAGGTCCCGGACGTCTCGATGGGGGCCAGCTTCTTCAGTGGCCTCCCGTCGAGCTCCCACCTCATACGATCCGCCTCCTCGACGTGGATGCACTTTTGGGCTCGGAGGAGGAGCTCGGAATAAGTCTTAGGGGGCTTCTTGTCGAGCGAGTAGGTCAGGCGGGAGGTCCTAAGCCCTCGCTTCAGCGCCAGCATGGCAACCAGCTCATCAAGGTTATAAATCTCTAGTGCGACGGCCTTGAAGCGGGCCACGTAGTCCCGTAGGGGCTTGTGGTCCTACTGCTGGATGGAGAAGAGGCTATCTGCCTCTCGTGGCAACTTCTTACAGGCATCGAAGTGGGCCACAAACTTCTACCCTAGCTGGACGAAAGAATTGATGCTCTCCAACTCCAAACGGATGAACCACACCCGAGCTGCTTTCCAGAGAGTAGCAGGAAAGGCGACACAGAGAAGAGCGTCGGTGGCCCCCTTGACCCTCATGAGGGTTCGGTAACTTTCCAGGTGGTCCAGGGGGTCATAGGTCCCATCGTAAAGATCCACCTGCGGCATCCAGAATCGATGCAGGATCGGCTCCGCTTGGATTTCTTGGAAGAATGGGGTACGGGCGTCGTAGCCCGATGGCTCACTAGTGGAGCCCTGCATGTTGGCAAACCGGTGGGAGAACTCCGCCAGCTTGCGCTCATATTCCTCCAAGCGCTTCTCTGTCGCGTGCCTGATGGCTTCGTCAGTAGACCCCTCTGTCGAAGGAGACGAAGAAGGTGACATGGGTGCCCGGCACCCGTGGCGGGGGGTCTTGCTTCTCCTACCTCGGTGGGGCTTTGACATTGCCCACCTGAGATTTGGTAAGCGGCTCTCCCTGTCAGTAGACCCAGCTCGTTGCCTCTTCGTCGGAGTCTGATGACTACCCCGTTTGTCGGTGATGACCAGCAGCTGTGAAGGCCTTCCTTGGAAGAAACACAGGCTGTCACGGAAAGCTATAGCATGGGCCACCAAAGTCCCTGGCTGCTGGTAGGTAGCCAAGGACCGGTGCTGACACTGAAGCTGGCGCACTGCTGTAGCGAGGATCTACATTTGCTGGGTGAGTGCAGCCAGCTGGGACTCCATCGGAGGTGGTTGAACTAGAGCGGATGGCGCCGCCTCTAGGTTGTGTGGGTTCCCTCGGGAAGGGGAGTCCTCTACACGGCTGGCGGAGGCCTCTCGCGCCCGTGTCGTTACCATCCTTCCATGGAACTTGTCTGCAGAGGGATGGAGGGCTTAACTTGGATCAAAGATCGTTCACAATGTCACCCGCTCCCCCTTCCTGGTGCGCCAATCTATTGCCGCCAAGATCGCCATGGCCCGTAGCTACTACCAGTGCCGGAGTGCACTCCCTTCGTTGTCTCGCCGTCTGGTGATCCTAGACCTGCAAAATAGGGGTTAGTGATCCGGGCCGGGGTTTCCGATGGGGGCACTCCGACGGTCAAGTCAATGACGATCCAGGGGAACAGATCCTCCTGGTCGAGCCCCTCTTGATGGACTCCACACGAGGAGTGAATGAAGTGAGAGTGAAGTGAAAGTGAGTCAGGAGGAGGATGATGGCGGAGCCAGAGGGATTCCCGGGCATAATCGCTTCTCCTTTGCCTGTCTCTTTCTCTCTTTTTTGATGGTGGTGGTGGTGTTCTGCTCTCCTGGTTGAGCTCTCACCGGAGTTGTGTTCTCTCCTTCTGTTTTTGTGTTGTTGTCGTTGTTGTTGTTACCTTCCCCCTTCCGGGGGTGTCGATCGTTCTTTGTAGTTGAAAAGTGACCATTGGATGCTCGCCTCAGGATCCTCGTTGGGTTGGCAGGCATGTGCGGTGGGATACCGTGCCATGGACGGGACGTCTTTCCTGACATGCGATAGGGGAAACTTCTATTCGCTCTGACATCCTCTCCGGTCGCCCCATTCCGGGAAGCTTGGCAGAGCCTCGATCCGGAGCCGCCACCTCCAGGGTTCGTGCCCTCTGACTGGCCCATCCTCCTGGTAGTATGGGCGGACAGGTAGTTATTGCGGTATGGCAGGCACCGCCTCGTAGTCTTGGGATGATGGTACCGTCCTCCTGCCTTTATCCAGGCTGGAGGCCGAGCAGAGGAGGTAGGGCTCGATCCGTCCCGAGCTACGGGATCGCCTCGGTGGAGGAGGGCAGAACGCGGGCTCGATCCAGAGGGCTCGACCTCGGAGAGGCTCCACGTGGCGGAGGAGGGCTGAGCTCGACTCCGACCATGGGGCTCGATCTTCGAGGGTCTCGCTCCGGAGGGTAGAGTGTAGGCCCGGTCCAGAGGGCTCGACCTCGGAGAGGCTCCATGTGGCGGAGGAGGGCTGAGCTCGACTCCGACCACGGGGCTCGATCTCCGAGGGTCTCACTCCGGAAGGCAGAGTGCGAGCCCGGTCCAGAGGGCTCGGCCTCGAAGAGGCTCCATGTGGCGGAGGAGGGTTGAGCTCGACTCCGACCACGGGGTTCGATCTCCGAGGGTCTCACTCCGGAGGGCAGAGTGCGGGTCCAGTCTAGAGGGCTCGGCCTCGGAGAGGCTCCACATGGCGGAGGAGGGCTGAGCTCGACTCCTACCACGGGGCTCGATCTCCGAGAGTCTCGCTCTGGAGAGCAGAGTGCGGCTCCGGCCTAGGTGTCCCGAGCTCGCGGGGCCAACCTGGTGAAGGACAGAGCTCGGCTTTGGTCCCGTTATTCTGGGGGAGCTCAGCTCGGCGAAGAGGTCCGAGCCGGGAGATTGACGCAGCATCTGACGCGGCGGCTTTCATCGACATGGCGCCTGACATCTACTCCACGTCAGCGGTCTTGCTACATCAATATGAATCTCCATAATAGAACCTTCTGCTCTAGCCTTGTTTTTTACTTTTTTCATAAGACTATGTATGTATCTTTCAAATAGATATATCTACCTGTACTGCACTGGTCCTCCCGTTCTAGCTTCATGTACTAGATGAATTACAAGATACTCCATGGAGTCGAAGAAGCTGGGAGGGAATATCTTCTCTAATTTATATATGGTTTGTACAGTACCATCCTCAAGACTAGAGATGTTGTCAATGGATAGTTCAGTAGCACAAATGTCTTTGAAGAAAAGACTAAGCACGATCAAAGAACTTCATATGAAGTTGGGAAGGAGATCATGTCAAGCCAATGATAGTAATTATTGCATGAAAATATGATAGTCATGGCTCTTTAACCTAATGAACCTACAATCTTTAATATTGACGCATCGAGCTAAATTACTTGTATAACCATCTGGAAATTTAAGATTTTTATACCGTTCACATATATCCTTCAACCACTCTCTTTAAGGTGTATGATATTTTTGATTTTAAAAATTTTTCAAGTGACACCTCAACCAACTCTAATAAAGGACACTTGCATATATTGTTTATATCTACTCAAGCCTTAGGGTTATCTTTATCTTGCCCTTGACATCCATAATAGTGTAGAAAATATTATCGAATATATTATTCTCAATGTACATGATGTTAAGGTTATGATGGATCAAATTGGTAGACCAATATAGTAACTTCCAGAAGATGCTGTGCTTCAGCCAGTTATGAATTCTACTAAATCCCTGAGGTTTCTACTTGTCAAATAGTATACCAAACTGGACTTTGTCAAGTTATGATATCCTTTGAAACACTTCTATACCCACTAAGATGTGGGGTGCACGGTCCTTTTCTATCTTATTCCTCTTGAAACTATCTCGCTGCTTTCAAAAAGGATAATACCTGGAAAAAAAATGATGATGACAATTGAACCATTAGGGCTTTTGACCATGCTCAAGTTAAAATATTTTTGTATTCTCTATACAATAGGAACATGCTAGCTTTCCATGAGTACTCCATCTTGATAGCATCCTATAAGCAAAAAATTGCTAATGGTCCATATAAGTATAGCCTTTATTATAAAATTTATTTTTTTGATATATCAAAAGTATGTGTGCTATCAGACCATAAAAATTTTAACTCATCAACAAGAGATCTTAGATATATATTAATATTTCTACCAAGATGTCATGGTTTAAGAATGACTAGTATAAGAAACATGTTATATTCTTTCATGTACATCCTCAATCATAGATTGTATGAAGTAATAAAGACTAGCCAATATAAATAAGGGGCTGCTGCATGACTGAACAGTGGAAACCCATCTATAGATAGACCAATCAAACATTGCATGATTCTTGAGCAAATAAAAGGAGGTAAGCATCAAATTTCTTCCATGCCTTAATGTCCGACGGATGACTCATCTTATCGATGTGCTTACTAATTTCTTTTTTGTGCCATCTCATCTACCTGGTAGTATTCTTGGACAGGTAAAGCCTATGAAGCCTAGGAGTGAGAAAAAGATATCAAAGAGTCTTGTATAGCATATCCTTCCTATTCCTACCCTCTTGTCTCAGTTTAAATCAGTTTTCATCACATATGTCATATGAACTCTTCAATTGGTCCCCCTTATAGAAAATCATGTAATTATTATGACGTGCATCTATCTTTTCATATCTCATGTTTAACCCTTTCATCATGTTCTTTGAAACATAGAAGCTTCCAACAAGTTTCTCATCCATTAGTAGCATTTTCTTTATTATTGTTACCATTCTATCATAATAATTGACTATCATATTAAACTTGGCCTTCAGGTTTAACAACTCTAACACAAATGATAATATAGTATGTGTTTCATATTCTGATCATAGTGGTTCATCAACATCTTTGAGTATATGATAAAAATCATCACTATCAGCTTCTAGATCGTCCTCCACATTCTAGTTAAATTTAGGACAAGTCACAATCATAACCATGTCCACCATTCTATCTGTATCCCTATCCTGCTCACTTCTAATCATTGCAAGTAGCTCCCATGTCTCCTCATGCAAGTATCAATGCTTGTAATTTGACATAAACCCACTCCTATATAAATGGATAGTAATTGTATCCCTATCAAATATTTTCTTATTTTCATATCTCTTATAAAGACAATGAGCCTGACTTTGATATAAAAGTGCCACATTCCCGAAAGCATAATTATAGAAGTACTCTATACCCTTCCTATATTCAGCAGAAATTATTGCATCGACTACTCGATAGTCCATCCAACTACGGTCCATGGCATACTATCCATGGATTATATATATATAAATACAAGGCAATTGCTAACTAGTTATTTTATCATTTAAAGTAACTTATATAATAAATATATCCTACCACCAACTAATAGGTATGGAAGATCTTATCACATTTAGGAATTATATTATTATATAGGTTAATTATAATAATCAAATGATACATAATAGGAGCTGGAAAAAATTTTGACAATATTTTTTCTTAGTTCTCCTTACATAGTTGAAGATGTGTGAAAAGAACTAAAAAAAATATTATCTGAAATTTCTCTCAAACTAAAGAAAAATATTAATTACTATAATTACCTAATTGTAACTTTTAAACTTTCTAAACTAGACAATCAATAGACCAATATATAATTCTTCCACCCATTCAAAAATAGAAAATGTATGGATGCCATAGAATGTGTATATTAATTAATCAAAAAATGGGTCTATGATTCTATGCAATGCAAATTTTTTAAAATCCCATATAATAATTAATTAAATTAATACCTAATAATGGGATGATGTAGAATATTTACTCGGCCCTGGGTCCTAGCATGCTCAGGCTAGCTACCCTGGATGCTCTCTGGGACCCAAGACCCGAGTGCGCTAGGCATGCCCCGACCCCCTATTTGCAAAGCTATCCGGCACCTTCCCTCGACCCGAGCATGTGGGGGCATACTCAAGCTGGCTACCCTAGATGCTAGCTAGGACTTGAGGCCTGAATGCACTAGGTATGCATGCCCCACATGCATAGGGCTCAGGTTTCAACACGCAAAGCACAAAAGAGGGTGCATGTCATGCACCCTACATGCTTGGGCTGAGGGAAAGTGTCGAGCAGCATTACAAGAATGGGGCACGAGGCATGCCCAACAGGCTTAGGCCTCATGTCCCAACCAGCATCCAAGGTAGGTAGCCCTTGCATGCCCCACATCTTGGGCCAAAGAAAGGTGCTGAGTAGCATTGTAAACACGGGAGCCAGGATGTGCCCAGCACACTTGAGCCTCATGTCTCAACTGGCATCCAGGGTAGCTAGCCTAAGTGCACGAGGACTTGACATCTAGGGTAGCCTTCGGCACCTTCCCTCGGCTCGAGCATGCATGGCATGTAACTATGCCCCTACTTGCACTCCACATATCGAGACCCAAGTCCCATACATGGCAGACTCGTGTCTATACATACCTAATTAATTATTTAAATATATATATAATTATTTAATCAAATTAATATATAATTAATTAAATAAATATCTAATTAAATTTAATGAATATATTTTAAATAAAAAATAACTTTTAGCAGTGGCTCTATTGCTATCACCGCCTTCATCGCTAGTACTCACAAAAATAATAATAGGCGAGCTCCATGGATGGCAAATCCAATGCACACGGACTAAGGCACAGGAATGGACGATGCTATGGAGATGGCAGCACTGGGAAGAGACACCGACTCGAGGACATGATTGTGGGGATAGGGCATGGTGACTGGGCCATGAGGATGATGGTGTAGGGGAGGGGAAAACCGATAAGGGAGCATGGGGCACCAGGAGGGGAGAAGTGGCAAGGGGAAGCACGAGGCACCGGAGAAGGGGGAATCGATAGTAGGGAGCACCAAGTGGGCTGGGAGGTGGCAACTGGCAAGGGGAGCATGGGACACTAGGGATGGGGTAATTGCTAGCAGCGAGCACTAGGGGGTTCGCACAGCATGGGGATTGGTCACCGGGAGGAGGGAACCAATGATGGAGAGGAAATTTTGGTGCGGAGAAGTAGGAAAAGTTTTTTAGCCATCAAGCACCTAATTTTGATTTTGTTGGCCACTGTTAGCAATGGTAAAGATTATCATTGCTAAAAGTGGTCGATCAGTGTTGTTGGTGCTAAAATCCATCAATCACCAGTGATGCTGGAGCTGGTGGTCTTTTTACCATCGTTAAAAGTGGTTGACAAAGCTTGAAAATCATTATTGTTAGTGTCAAAATCCATCAAGTACCGAGATGCTGGAGCTGATGGTGCAAGAAGATCTCTAGGAAGTAGAACCTACAAGAAAGCCCTAGCCTGAAGGTATTTCGGTGCGGACCCTTCGAAACTCAAGTCAATATTCTGGCATGACAACAATATGAGGAGTGTAGGAAAGGATTTTTTGCTTACCTAGGGTCTCTCTAGAAACCTTTTTTTTATAGGCAAGACATAAGGGCTTTTTTGGGATAAAAACTCTCACTAGGTTTGGTGAGAAGTAACAAGGCTAAAAATCCTAGCACGCGGGCTATCAGCGGATCTCCCTATCTATATGGAAAGTCCACTCCTCATTAACATAGCTAAAGATCCTAGCACGTGGGCTGTCAGGGGATCTCCTTGTCTGTATGGAATGTCCACTCCTCATTAATGGAAACTTTATCCTTTGTATGAAATCAACCATGTTTCTTAATAGTGACGTGACCACAGTATCAGCCCAGCCATACTTCCACTACAAGAACAAGTGCTATTAGCGATGGCTAAGTTGCCATCGCTAATAATATCATGTAATGACCAAAATAATGATAGATAATTTTGTCATTCTAATATTATTAGTGATGGCCGAATGTATATTAGTGATGGCAAAAGCCATCGCAAATAAATTTAAATATTTTTCATAATTTTAATTTCTAGAAAAAATTATTAGGGATGAGTTATCAAGTAGTAGCGATGGCAGAGTCATTGCTAATATTTTTAAAAATTTAAATTATTTTAGTTTTTAGAAAAAACTTTTATTGATGGTATTTTTGATTTTAGCGATGGAGGTTTCCATCGCTAATAGTTGACATAGATTCTAAAATTTTTTCGATAAATAGTACCGATGGATAGCTTTGTCATCACTAATAAAAGTATTACTGATGGCATAGAATATTAATAATTGGATTAGCCATCATTAATAAGTTAGTTAATACACCCCTCATGCCTATTTTTTTTCCTCATTCCTACTCAGCTATTGATCTTTCCTCTCTCCCTTCCCTCCCGTGGGCTATTAGTCTTCCCTCTCCCCCTTCTATCCCTCGCTCGCACCACTTTGTCGATGCCGGTCCTTAGATATCCTCTGGCATACAGAGCGTCGCCATCTCGTGGCTCTGTCCCTAGCTTACACCCCTTTGCCGGTATCTCTCCTTAGATGTCCACCAATGTATAGAGCATTGCTATCCCGTGGCTCTGTCCCTCACTCTCACCCCTTCACCGGTGCCTCTTCTTGGATGTCCAGCACCTCTCCTCCCTTTCTTATCATCATTGAGCCACTCTTCTCCCTTTTCACCACTGTCGAGCCTACCTTTGTGCTCTCTCCTCCCCTTTTCATCATCGACAAGCCTCTTCTCTCCTCTCCTATCCTTTATTGCTGCCTAGCCTCTCCTCTTCTCCCCTTTTCACCACCATCGAGCCTCTCCTCTTCTCTCCTTTTCATTGCCACCAAGCCTCTCCTCTCCTCTCCTTCCCTTTTCATGCCTCTCCTCTCCCTACCGGTGCCTCTCCTTTGCACTCTTGCCGCCGTTTGTGCTACCATCGGTGCCTATACTTGTGCCAAGGTCCCAAGCTCCTCGCTCCGGGCACCTCTCCTTCTTGCTTGTACAGTCACTAAGCTCCCATGCTCCTCGATTTTCTCCCGTTATCAGTCATCGATATCCTCCCTCCCCTCCTTTCTAGTGAGCATCTCTGGCATAGCCAGGATGTACATTAATTTTTATTTCTCCATATTTTATTTCATATTTTAACTTTTTTTCTTGCTTTGTTACATTTTAGTTGCCTTACCATAATTCTTTCTTTTATTTGATTACATTTTTTCCTTTGTTTTGATGAATTGATCATGATATTTGGATATATTTCTATTTTTTTTATATTATGATGTATTTTATATTTATTTTAAATATTTTTTATAAAATTTTATTTAGTTTTATCCTATTATCCTGGCAATAAAGATTTTAAGAAAATTTATGATGAACATTAAGACCAAGTTGCTATTCTAGATTAGTAGAACAGTAATCACTCATTTTTGAGACCTTGGTATACATATGAAGTATAGTGATGGTGGCAGCGACGACTCATACACTATCATTAAAAATTAATATTTTTATATTAATAAAATTTAATTAATTAATTAATTAAATTTTTTAATTAATTAATTAGTTAATTTTTTTTAATTAATTAATTAGTTATTTAATTTATTAAGTAGTTGATATTTATTAATTTAATAAATAGATATTTATTTATTTAATAAATTAAATATTTATTTAATTAATTAGATGGTTATTTAATTAGTTATATGCTTATTTAATTAATTAGTTATTAATTAATTAATTATTTATTTAATTGTTTATTTATTTAATTAGATGACTAATTAACTAATTAGATGTTTCGATCATTTTTCCCATGCCGTCACCTATGTCCTCCTTGTTTCAGTCATCTTTCCCATGCTATCATGCCATTGAGATGCTGTCATGATTCATGATCGATTTGTGACCATCCTATCTTGATTCTACAATCATGATTGTGGTCGATTAAGAGAAGGAATTGGGGATGGTCTTGAACATAATTAGATGCTAAAATCATTCCAAGGCTCTGATCGAAGGGCTATGGATTACTCTAACATGATATAAGCTTTGATATAGCAAGATCCAAGTATGATATACGGATCTTGATGTAATCTAACAGCTACATGTGGAATAACAATAAAAGTCTAATTCCAGTCTTATATTGATTCAGCCTTCTCTAAGCCCTATTTAAAGGACCCCTGGGCTATGGAAAAAAGCATTCTGGAGAGAGAGTATAGTATAAGGTGGAGGGCATAGATTTGGATTATGGGTTGTCCTTTAAGAATGAGATTTCTTAGAGGAGAGTTCTGCTCTTACACTATCTTCCAGCCTATTCCATCTTCAAGATCAAGATCTAAAGAGAAAGAAAAAGAGGAAGCCCGGTTTGCTCTACGGAGTATAGTGGAAGAAGGCGAAGTAACATCAACCAACTTTTCGATGAGATTACGGCAAATCAACTTCAGATGCTTTGTTACCACTTTTTTTATTTATTTAGTTATTATCTTCTTGTAATTAGATTTTAATTAATATAAAATGTATTTTTATGTAATTTAAATTTCTGTCTTTTACTTTTTTCGTAAGTATATGCTAAGATCTGACTAATAGATCGAACATACCAAATTTTAATTTTTCTTTCATGCTTTTATTTTTTATTTTCTCAACTTTGAAATATTTTTTTTTTAAATCAAAGATTTTAATTTATCTTATGCATTGCCTTCTCGTAGATTCAACCTAACTCGCTGCTTTCTATGTAAGTTTAATTAATTAGAAATCTGATTTTAAACTGATAATCATGATATCTTGATGACAACATCATGATCTATTAGTGGAGCACTGAGAAGATTCCATTAGGCAATAAAAGGGTAGACAAAATCGTATCACCTGGCAGGATCCAATCAAGCATACCAATGGTTCTGTTGGCACACATGTGATGCTGATAGATTATTAAGAATTCTAGGCATAATTATATTAATTAATTTAAATTTAAATTAATATTATATATATTTTAATTAAATTATTTTTATTATTTATTTATTATAGACATGGTACCTAGGTCATGCACTAGGATAGCTACAATTGTGGGAGGCCACATATCGATCTAGGAGGACTAATGATTATTTAGATAAGAGATCTCGACATGTCATGATAAGAACTTGAAAGTATTAGTTTTTATATATATTAAAATATATAATTAAACTAATCAATTTATAAAATATATAGGCAGAGTAAGCAGAGTATGTTGTAGTGCGGTACAGTGAGGATCCATCCTCTCAACCCCTCCTTGACCTCAAGAGATGGCTCAGGGTCATAGGAGGGATGAGCCGAGTCCTCATATTTGGCCATAGCTTTGACCCTCTAGTAGCTCGGCACTTTTCGACTTTCTCTTCTCAGGCTCTAATGATCCAGACATTGAGTAATACACACATTGAGGATATTGTGAGCCATATTTTGGCTCAGTGATCTCAGCACCTCTGGGATATCATTCGTGATATGATCGTAGAGCTTTTTCGAGTTTTATGTTTATGCCATCAGTTGGCCTCATTCTCATATCCATCACAATAGGTAAGTGTATTAATAAATCTTTTTTAATTTTTTATACTTATAAATTTATTAATAAATTTTATCTCTTCATGTAGCATTTTGCTGGTGTAGTAGATTGGCTTTTGTTGGTCATCGACTCCTTTTCTGACAAGTACGGAGCTAACAGCTTCATCCGAAGTGGCAAGGTACAGGTATAGAGTTTCACCTTCTTGAGGCTTAGAAAGTAGAAGAAGACTTTCCAAATACTTCTTCAATTCTTCGAAGGCGAGTCGGCATTCTTCCGACCACTTGAAACTTCTAGTTTGGTGGAGGGCTTTGAAGAATGGTAGACATCTTTCCATCGATCGAAAAATGAATCGGCTCAAAGAGATGATTCTACCAGTCAGTTGTTGAACTTCTTTCTTATAGACAGGATGCCTCATATTTTGGATGGCTAGAATCTCTTTCAGATTGACCTCTATTCCTCATTTGGTGACGAGGAATCCTAAGAATTTTCCTAAAGTCACTCCAAAGGTGCATTTGATCAGATTAAGCTTTATCCGATAATGTCGCAAAGCATCAAAGGACTCTTGAAGATCTCTGATGTGATCAGCTTTCTGGAGGCTTTTCATGATCATATCATCGACGTACGCCTCCATGTTCCTGCCAAGCTATTTTTCAAATATCTTGTTGATCAGCCTCTAGAAGGTTGCTCCAACATTCTTTAGTCCTAATAGCATTACTTTGTAGTAGTAGAGCCCCTTCTCTGTTATGAATGTTGTCTTCTCTTCATCGTCGGGATCCATTCATATTTGATTGCAGCCAGAAAAAATATCCATAAAACTCAATAGTTAATGACCAGCAGTGGTGTCAACTAGTTGGTCGATCTTTGATAGAGAAAAGCTATCTTTAGGGCATGCCTTGTTAAGATCAGTATAGTCAATACATATCCTCCATTTGCCATTGGCTTTCTTAACCATTACGACATTGGCTAACCAGTCGAGATAATATATTTTCTTGATGAATTCGGCTTTGAGAAGCTTGCTTATGTCTTCATCGACACTTTTTATCTCTCTAGAGTGAAACTCCTTTTCTTTTGTCAAACAGGCTTGTGATCAGAAGAGACCTCCAGTCGATAGGTAATGACTTCGGCTGGGATCCCAAGCATGTCCAAAGCTGACCATGCAAAGACATCGGCATTGCTTCATAGAAACCAGATCAGCCTTGCCTCTCTTTCTTTGTCTAGCATACTTTCGATTTGCATGACTCGTGTTGGGTCGTCTTCGGCTAATGGTATTGAAATAATTTTTTCCATAGGTTCTCCGCATTCCTCCAGCCGATCTCTTGGGTCTAATTGCTCCAATGTCATGGATTCTGTAGATTGTTTATCTTGTATCATCAGATACTATCTGGCAACTCTTTGATCTCCTTTTACTTCTTCGATGCCGTTCTTAGTGGGGAACCGCACCAGGAGATGATAAGTAGAAACTATGGAACAAAACTTATTTAAAATGGGCCATCCCAAGATAGCATTGTATGCTGACAGAGTTTGTATGATTACAAAATTAATGAAAAGTATTTTTTTAAATGGTTCAGTGTCGATGGTTACTGGTAGCATAATTTCTCCTTCTACTCCGACTTGGTTACCTCCGAACCCAGTCAAAGGTATAGGAGATTTCTGTAGTTTGCTTTTGGATAAATTCATTCTGAGGAAAGCATCGTAGAGTAAGACTTTCGTAGAGCTTCTATTATCAACAAGAATCCGTCTTACATCATAGTTGGCTATCACAGCCGAGATTATAATGGGATCATCGTGAGGAGTCTAAACTCCTTGTAGATCTTCGTCAGAGAAGCTTATGGTATTGTTGCTTTTATACCTTTTAGGAGTATTCTCTTCGACTCTGCCTCTCCAATGGGTCTGTCGGTGAAGCATGTCCACTCTTCCATCAGTAGGTCTTTGATTAGGCAGTTCAGCTTCTTCCACGGCTCTCATGGGAGCGGTCGCTTCGGTTCAGAGTTCCTGGATGCTGATATACTTTCTTAGGTATTCTCTTTTGATCAAATCTTCTATCACATCCTTCAATTGGATGCGTTCTTCTGTGTTGTGGCCGTGGTCTCAGTGGAATCGACAGTATTTATTTCTATTCCTTAATGCAGGATTTGCCTTAATGGGACATGGCCTTTGTAAATAATTTTTCTTTTCTATTTCCATCAAAATCTTCTCTCTTGGAAGAGAGAGAGGAATATAAGAGTCGAACTTGCCGCCCCATGATTTGGGTTTAGGGCTACGTCATTGGGCCGATGCATCATTGTTAGTGGGTACGGGCAGAGCCAACCCTTTGTTGCTCTTCTTCTTGAAGGCTGGCCTCCCTTCAGTTAATTATCGGCTCGCCACTTGTTCTTCGACCATCGCATATTTTTGAGCTCTTGCCAATAGTTCGACATAGCTTGTGAAAGATTTTTTATCAAGGAAGAAGGTGAACCTGGATGATTGGAGGCCTTTCTTCATGGCAGACATGGCCATGTATTCATTAAGACAGGGAGCTCAAAAGTGGCGGAGTTGAATCTGGCGACATAATCTTTAAGACTTTCTCCTTCGATCTACTGTAGTAGGAAGAGACTGTCTGAGTTGCGAGGCATCTTCCGGTAAATCCTGAAATACAACACAAACAAGTTTTCCAATTCACTAAAAGAATGGATGGTACCTAGTCTAATGCTCGAATACCACATTTGAGCTGCTTTCTTTAAAGTGGCGGAGAAGGCGAGGCAATGCAGGGCATATGAGGCCCCTTGTGTCATCATATGCACTTTGAAGCTCCCCAAATGGTCAAGAGGATTAGTGGTTCCGTCATATGCTTCCAACTGGGGAACCTAGAAGTGGCGGGGAATGACTTCTTCCATAATTCTTTGGAAGAATGGAGGCCATGAATTATATGCTATAACGTCATCAGTTCTTTGCTGGTCGTTGAGTTTTCCAATCTAGAGTTCCAACGCTTTGAGTTTTTCTTCATAATGATGATGTGCTTCCCTCCGCCTAGAATTTCCTGGTATAGAGTCACCGGAAGAAACCGAAAGAGACCTTCAGGATCTCTTCTTATCAAGTCAGCTCTCCATGAGCCTATGATGTCGAGAACTTCGGGGCTCACAGGATTGCCGACCCCGAGAGAAATGTCGAGTAGATTCTAGACGTTGATCCTCAGTCCTCCTGGATTGGTGGCTGTGACTGGAGGTCGCTGGTGGATATCGTCCTTGGAGTGTTGTTTCTTGGAAGGTCTGTACTATAGTAATCAGCACGTCCACTCGATTTATGAGGACCTCCAACTGTTGCTGCCCTATAACGACTGTGGGAGGTGCCGTATCATTCTCCAACGAAGGCTCATTCCTTTGGGATGCATGGCGTCCCCTGCTTGCTGAGGCATCTGGGCTTTGCCTTTTACCATCTTGTATTTCTTAGAACTATTTTTTTCAAGAAGGGAACAGTCGAGTCCCTTCTTGGCGCGTCAATCTATTGACGCTGATCCCTGCGGACCAGACGGAGTACTTGGATCGCTGTTCGTCCTTTGAGATTCCTACAAAACAAACCCCCTGACCAGATTTTCTCTGATGGGGGACACTCCGATGCCTAAGTCAGTAGAATTCAGGCCACAGAATGAAGAGCTCAAAGAGAGAAAAATAGAGTGAAAGGTGTGGAGAGCTTGAGTGGCATAGTAAGAGCTAGTCGTGGACTGGCCTAGACTTGCATAAAATTGCTTACCTCGGAGGTCCCCTCTTACCGCTATTTATAAGTGTTATTATAACTGAAAGTAGTCAACCCTTCAGGAATTATGTTAGGAAAGTTAGTTAAACCAACTTCCTCGTAACTGAATAGGGTTGCTGTCGGAGATTGGTTACCTCAGTCTTATTGAAGTCGGAGCTATTACTCACGTGGTTGGTTAGGACAACCAAATCCGCTCTTGATGGCTATAGGCCGAGGTAAACCATTCACTTACTTCAAGGCTATCCTTTTCAAAATGGGCCGAAGTTAGGCTAGCCATATGTTACCATCTTCTTTGGATTGGGCCTAAGATGGATTAGTCAATTGCTTCGGAACCATCCTCTTCAGATTGGGCTAAAGATGGAGTAGCCATTTGCTTCGGAATCATCCTCTTCGGATCGGACCGAAGATAGATTAGCCATTTATTCTGGAACAGCATGGATCAGGTATATATTTCGGAGTTGCCCTCTTCGGAGCTAGCCGAAAATTGATCCTACGCTGTGCGATGTCGTTGGCTGGAACATAGCGTCGAATTATTGCTTTGTCGAGCTTTGGAGTCATTCTCATGTTCATCTGCTTGGTCGATCGATTCAAATAGATTCAATTGAATTCCTGGGCCGGTAATCACTTTTCCTTGCACCGGTTTATCACAACAAATCCAAACATGAAAAAAATGATTAACACGATCAACACAAGATCACTTGGTCAATCCTCTTTGTATTCTCATATTTATATATACTACATACACAATTCATGTATGTGTATTCGATTGATCAAGCTTTTCGGTTCGAATATAGTTTATATCTTTGTTTGATCTGATAAGAAATATGACGTTGCATATAGAATCCAACTATGATTGGATGTGATTATAAAAAACATAATTTGGATCTGTATTATTATAACATAATCATGTTGCGTTGTCGGGTTTTCCGGTATTATTTTCACCCTTACCTGCAATAGTGCAAGAAACCTTCTTGAGTTGGATGTGGTGTTCGTATCATTGTTATTAAATCTAGTCCGAACATCGACCCGGACAAGATATTGAATTACCGGATCACCGACTCAATCGTCGGGTTAATAATCGAACCAGCAGGTCAATGCATAGAGTAAAGATTTTTACAAATTTTTACTGTCCGAAAGATTCTTTCTAGTTCAAGCAGTCCTATAAGACCCCCGGTAAGATTCTTTGTGGTTAGTGCAGTGATCGGAGGGTTCAATTCAATCAGTCCTGTAGGACTCCCGGAAGGCCTTACCGATCCAATTCATTTGGAAAGACTCTTTCTACTTAGTGTAGTGATAAGAGGGTTCAATTCAATTATCATCACTGACCAATTTGTCTACAGTGGCTTTCCTCTTCTCATCACTCACCATATGCAAATATGCACAAGGGCTGAATCAAACCCCCTTTTTTTGTAATATAGATTAAACCATTCAAGTACATGTTTCTCAGTGAGAATCAGGAAATAAAATATTCAAAAATTGAGCAGGCCATTAACGAGCTGAGCTTGGGCCGTTCATGAACACTTCGGTTCGTTAAGATTTTAGGATTGGACTAGCTCAAATTAGGCATGGGCCTGGCCAGGCCTAGTCAATTGCCGTTTCTGTGTTTTACTACGGTGCTCCAAAACTTTTTTTTAAAATTATTTTTATGTTTTTTTATTTTTTATTTTTTGGGAATTAATTTCAATTGATCAATGTACGTGGCTAATACAAAAAATAATAATAAAAAATTTAAGAATATTTTTGGAAATCACTCTCCCATCCCTTGCCTTTCCCATCTCTTCTCGTCCTCCCCTCCCCTCCTCATCTCTGTCTACGTCCGCCGCCTCCTCATCCTCCATTGTTACCGGCTGCCCGACCTCCACCTCCTACCGTTGTGCCCTCCCTCGCCAACTACCACGAATCCTCCAATGCCCCCTTAGCCAGCCCAACATTCATCATGACCCCCGTGAGATCTCCTGCTCCGCCTCATCCATTGCTGGCGATAAAATTGGACCAACATCATGCCTGCCTTGCCTGTGCCACCACTTCTTGCCCATGACCGGAGATCCTGAGAAAGCGATGGAGGGTGTACTATTAGTTGTGGATGGTGGATCCGAGAGAGTGAGCGGAGGAGGAGGGGCAACATGTGGCGATGGGGAGATGGGTGGAGGAGGAAGGGGGCAGCATGGGCGGGGAGAAGGATACGGTGCAGTCCAGCAAAATATTCAAAAATCAATAATATTGTAATACCTTAAATATTTTTTATAATAAAATATTATAAAAGACTGCGCAGCCCAGCAAAATATTCATAAATCAATAATATTGTAATACCTTAAATATTTTTTATAATAAAATATTATAAAAGAGCATCGCAATAAAATCCAACAAAATATTTTTTTATCATATATAAAAAATATGATAATATTATAATATCTTAAATACTTTTTATAATAAAATATTATAAAAGAGCATCACAGTAAAATATAATAAAATATTTAAAAATTGAACGGGCCATTGGTGAACTGCTTGGGCTGTTCATGAACACTATGGTTCGTTAAGATTTTAGGGTTGGACTAGCTCAGATTAGGCATAGGCCTGGCCTGGTCATTGCACAAAGAGAAAAGAACCCGGCCCGGTCCGACAATTAGAATTCTTAGCACAAAACCCTGCATCGCAGCGTGCTGCGTGCCGGCCAGCCCTAAATCTCTCTCCCAGAGTCTCATTGGGATCCCCCTCGGCTCTTTTGTACGCTCTTTCTCTCTCCCTCTCTCTCTCTCTGTCGGCCAGCCCTAAATCTATCTCCCATTGGGATTCCCATTAGATTGCAACGGTAAGTTCGGGGAATTTTAATGAGCTTGACGCGATAAAGATATGATTTTTATGCACTTTTGATTAGAAATGTTCCAATTTTATGCGGATTTTCCTTCAATCCTTTGGTCGTTGATGATTATATTTTGTAATTATGGTTTCGTTTGGGTGCTGTTGCTGATCTGATGAATATTATTTCCTCCTATCTCGAGCTTGGTTTAGGTTTATCTTTGTTATATGCCTGAGTAATTAAAGGACTTATACTCGATTTAGGGTTATCTAAAGTTTGAAGCTTTGGCATTTTTGTTTCGTTCTTGTTTTTTTTGGGTTAAATGATGACTTAAATAAACAGTATCATGTTTTGTTATGCAAGTTCGTTAGTTTTTTGTGCTCGATGTTTTTGTGTACTATTTTTCATGTTTCTTTTAAAATTTTCTTTGATTTAGGAGTATATATGCATGTTTGAATTTTAGTCCTTTATTATCTTTAATAACTGGCCTAATGACTCATAAGCTTAAACTTTATTATAATGCTATAAGCGCCATTCTTTCTGGAATAGCTCCAATAATTTTTTAATGGCTGATTCTGGAGTTGAATTTGAAACAAATATGAAATTCATTGTGAAAATCTCGTACATTTTGTTGATTTGTAATGTGTATGAAGGTGCATGGTGGTTTAATTAGGAGTTTTTCTTGGTATTCTTAAGTTTATCATGTTAGTATTAACAAATAGAAATGTTTTCTCAAGTGGAAATATGGTTTTCTATGTTTGTGTCAACTTCAGGATCATCATCAGAATTAAGGCTCCATTTTGATGGTCGTTAGTGTTTTAAGGGTAGCAAGAAACTTCCATCAAGTCCTTGAAGTTGGTATCCATCCACTTAATGCAAAAAGGTTCTGCTCGAAAGCAGTCTTGCAAGTGAGCCCAAGTATTGGATTCTTGATACCTATAAATACGACCAGCATGTCTACATCGCAATCACTCAGTTGTGTTCAAGGATTTCATTATGACACCAGCTTGTCTTCTATAAATTTTAACGGAAAACCTGAAAATAAGGATTCCATGTCTGCTTGTGAGGACTGTACATGCTCTCAAAGTGTTCAGTCCACTCCAGACATTGAGAAAAAGTATGTGCATCATGTTTATGATGCTATTGCTCCTCATTTCAGTGCTACGCGATTTGCAAAGTGGCCTAAAGTTGCTGAATTTTTGAATTCCCTGAGGCCAGGGTCAATCATTCTGGATGCAGGTTGTGGGAATGGAAAGTACCTGGGCTTTAACCCTAATTGTTTTTACATAGGCTGTGATATAAGCCTTCCTTTGATTGATATATGTGCAAGAAGAGGACATGAAGTAATGGTTGCTGATGCTGTAAACCTTCCTTACAGAGATAACTTTGGTGATGCAGCTATTTCTATTGCCGTGTTACATCATTTGAGCACTGAAATGAGGAGGAGAAAAGCCATAGAAGAGCTAATTCGGGTTGCTCGAAAAGGTGGTCTTGTTTTAATTACAGTGTGGGCTAGAGAACAAGAGGACAAATCATTGCTTACAAAATGGACCCCTCTTTTTAACAAATATGATGAAGAATGGATAAGTCCAAGCTGTCCTCCATTGCGAAATCCTTCAACAATGAAGCTAGAAAGCATACCAGAGGCAAATGAAAATTGCAATCAGGTTGCAAAACAATCAAATCATGTACATAATCAAATAATAGATGATGAACAGGAATCGAAGGATGGCACAGTGGCTGCTTCTGCTTCTTCTGGCATTAGTAAAGATGGTCTTTCTGCTATGATTGACCAAAATGAAGCTCAGCAAGAATACTTTGTTCCTTGGCATTTACCATATCATCGTGCTGAAATTAGTGGTGCATCAGCCTTAGCACTTGCAAGTGGGCTGGCAAAGAAAGATGATAAGAAGGGGGCTATGGTGTACAATCGTTATTATCATGTTTTTGTTGAAGGAGAGCTTCAGAGGTATGGTTTCTGGGTTACTGGAATTTGTGTACAACAGTCAACTCTATAGTCATCTCTCGGAACACACTTGCTTACTCTTACTATATGCAATTTGAGTATTCATGGTCATACATTCACCCTTCTACTTCAAATTATGTAAATTTAAGCATTTTCTTTTCTGACTTGAAGAATGGCGTTGATTTCAATTTAAATTAAAACCATTTCCTTTCATACATGAGTTCAAAAAAAAAAATTTCTTGTTGCTTCACAATCATTTTTTTCATACTGAATGTTAGAACTTGCAAGTCCAAGCTTTCGGAGGGATTGCTGATATGGTAGAAACTGATGAGATAGTAATAAGGTACTTTTAATTTGCAGAGGCATTGGATGAGCCCCTTTTTAGGGATGATGGCAAAAAAGGATTTATTTGGATTCAGTTTTGATGATTATGGTTATAATTGACATTATGGTTATAAGAAGTATGGAAAGCTATATTATGTTGACTTTGAAGAACATAGCGGAATGTGGAATTTTTTTCAATCCCTGTGATGATATTGAAGATTACAGTGATGGTATGATTATGAATGTTGGATGTTTGTTAGATATATTGAATCGTGATGAATTTTGACAGATGAAGCAATTCTTGTTGGTAATGACTTTGTTGAGTGTCACAAATGATAGTGAAGAGCACAATCCAAAGAGGAGAGACATCCCTTCTTGTGCAATTTATCCTTCTAGAAATCTAGAAGGAAATCTAGATTGATCATCATCACTTGCCTTGGCATATTGACTCCTACAAGTTTATGGATCTTAAATTTGTATTTGTGCAAAATAGACCACAACATAATTCTATACTGAGTGATCTCTATGTGTTGGACAACATGGAAAGTAAAACCTTGTTAAGTATTGAATGTCATGACATGTCGGCCATGTCATAGGTCTAAGGAACATCTGATCATGGGAAGGTTCCTTGCATATGTAGGCTTTTCTGTCGTTGTATTTATTTATCCATGTAATTTAATTATTTAATAGCTTAATCTGAAAAGCTAAAAGGTCAAACATTACACACTACAATACCATACAGAATCAGAAGCGTGGGACATGAGAGTGGAGTACCGATGAAACTCTATTTGGATTTACATCTAAAAGAGCATAGAATGGGTGCTGAAGACACAGTTTTGAAATTCTGGAGAAATTAAATGCAGTGAGTGATTTGTGGGAAATCAATTCATGTAGCTGGTCAGAGAATGTTTACTAAATATTGGTTAAAAACAAAGAAATTTAGTGGTGGCATGATTATGAACTTCAAATCTTTGACGAAACAGAATACAATCTATCCTAGTGGCAAACCATGGTGCTAACATGGTTTCATGCCTGGTCATAGGTATGTGATTATGATGATATCACTTTTTCTTATTGGGATGTAATTCATTGGTATTTTCCTACAAACTATCCAGGCACATTTGTTTTTGGATTTTTGCTCATCTTAGTTCTCTGGTTTATGATGATAACTGTTAATAAAATAGACTAGTTGAGCCCCTGTAGTGATAATCATATTAATACTAAAATTCACATCTCGCAGCCCAAATAAATGATTATGTTATAAATATTTCTTCGGAGAAATGCTGAAACTGAATAGCTCTTCTCTTCTGTTCTCTTTTGCAGTTTAGTTTCTGGTATAGATAATGCGGTTATTGTGGACCAGTTTTATGACAAATCCAACTGGTGTGTTGTTCTTGAGAAGATTTGAACCATTATTGTGGGAAAAAATAAATATTCTAGCCTCCAAGGTGAATCTGAAGATAGCTCCTGCTGTTGGGTTCAGATTGTCCAATAGTCCTTGAAGCAAAGCTTTTAGAAGTAGGCCACCCAGGTGGATTTAGGGAATGGTTCAAATTGGTATGCATATCTGGAAGTGTGCCAAAGTGCTCTCCAATCTTGGCTCCATAAGTTGGCTTTCCTATAAGCATGGTGCTTGTTGAATGTATAATGTGTCAGGTCAGATGCTCTGATATCATATTATCCTCCTCCTTGCTCAACTTGGAAGTATTGATGTATTGTTTATTGCCTTCGCATCACCAAGTTTTTGTGTTACATTTTCTGCAGCTGGGGCTTCTGGAGGTCCCAAAATTCTCTTGCATGGTGGGTGACTGGCTGCCTAGAGTAGAGTGCTTCCTTTTGAGTATTATAAGCATCTTATCTACAATGAAGCGTGTCTTGCAAGTGTATAAGAAAATTTGCTCTTTTTTCTGAAAAAAAATGCAGGTCATTCTGCGTTTGGTTATTATGTGCTGATGTATTTTGTTTTCATTTTATCAGATTTGCCCTGATTGACAATTTTGTTATCTACTATTAAACATTGACAAATCTACAGGCAAGCAGAAAATTTTCCTTTTGCATGACAAGTGTAAGTTTTTACTGATGATGAGATGTTTATGTGGCGCTCCATGCTGGAATTTGTTTAGCTTATACATTGGGAGAGAGCTTTCCTTGATGAGCTTTAGGATCCGTTCTTTTGCGATAAATTTATTAAAAAATTATATTTTTTTAGATAAATATTTTTTAAATAATATTTTGATTGAAAAATAATTTATTTATATTTTTTTGCATTACCTTTTTTTTGATAAGTTATAAAAAAAATTTATATTTTTTATAATATTTTTTATACTATAAATAATGATAGATAATTAAGTTATTGAGCATTGAATTATAGAAATATTAAAAATAAAAAAATGTTTCAAATATAAAATTTAATATTTATTGTACTGGTTTATGAAAAAATAATTTAGTTATTTTTGTATCATTTTATGGATACTTACTAATTTAAAAAAATTATTTATTTATTTTAAAAATTATAAAAATATAGATAAATTGATCAATAAAAAAATTGATTAATTTATTTATATTTACCTGTAAAAGAACTGGCATTAAGGAGTTGTATATAGCGTTGCACAAACCCAAGAAGGATCGTGGGGAACATTGAACTTCTTAGGGAGGACAATGAAGGGCAGATTCACGGGTTCGGTTTCACAAATCCTGTTTTTATAGTTCTCATGGATTTTTGCAGCCAGAAAAAAAAAAAACAAAAAAACAAAAAACAAAAAACAAAAAACGAAAAACAAAAACAAAACAAAACAAAAAAATCGCCTCGCATCGTTGGCAAAATATGCATGAGAAATTAGTGATGGGCAAGATCGTCTTCAGCATGAAAAGAATAACCTTTGCCTCCAAGACCTGGCGAGTAAAGCAAATTCTTTTTTTTTTTTTTTTTTTTGGCATCCTTACCGTATCTTCATGTTGGTATTGTGATGGCAAAATGACATGGTGATTGCTTTCATGTCGCATTCAAATCATCGTTACGTATGTGGTAGGGTGCTCGTCATTCCAAAATTGTCTTGAAGTAGATTTTCGCTGCTTCATGGATGCTTGCAATCTCCTGATTATGTTGCGATAAATTAGCTCATGGCTATATATTACGATAACAACGGCAATCTTTTACAAAGAAGAAGACTTATCAATGGATGCAGGAAAACAGAGACTTGTAAGATAACGTAGGAAAGGTGGTAATCTGGGATGCTGATATAGGATATATGTACTAAAATTGTCACGCCCCAATCCCCAAGACTTGGATCAGTTGCGTGACAAACGGCCGTATATTCTTGGATTCAACCTTTCCAGGGACATACAAGGCCTGTACCAACCATTCTCAAATAAAATGAATAACCAGGAAAACAGAGACTTGTAAGATAACGTTGGAAAGGTGGTAATCTAGGATGTTGATATAGAATATATGCACTAAAATTGTCACGCCCCAATCCCAAAGACCTGAACCAGTTGCGTGACAGACAGCCGTATATTCTTGGGTTCAACCTTCACAGGAACATACAAGGCCTGTACCAACCATTCTCAAATAAGATGAATAACCAGGCAATCACAAAAAATTTTTTATTTTATTTTATTAGGCAGGCAATTAACCATAAGATTTAAACCTAGGCAAGTAGATTCAAATGTTCATAAAGGCCAATAGTCACACATTTAACATTATTAAATACCAAGCAATAAAAGTATCAATGTCCACTAGATCCTAAGCCTCATTGACTGAATTCCTGGCCCAAATGTTCCTCTGATCCTAAAAAAAATGCAAGGAAAAGGAATGAGTTTCCCTTAAACTCCGTAAGTCATCATATGTCACAAATATAAATTTATCATGAATCAAAAGTAACTCAATGCATGCAAGTAACCATAAAATAGAAGCCATTTCAGTTATATTTCCATTATTAACCTTCTTTATTATTTTTCCGACATCACACAAACTTAGGGATGGCCACCCAAACACACTCACCTAGTCCCTCAGACTATGGCCACGATCGGCCCGTGGCTCGTCCCAAAAGAGTCTAGATCCTATGTCACATACCGCACATCGGTCATGTACCAGCGATAGCCTCGCTGGAGGCCCAAAAAGAAAACTAGCTCTGAGTTTCACACGAGAAACATGCATCCCAGCATGTGCTAAAATAAAGCAACTAACTCCCGTGTCACATACCGCTCATCGGTCATGTACCAGCGATAGCCCCGCTGGAGGCCCAAAAGGAGTCTAGGTCCTCGTGTGATCATAGTCAACTAGAGAGAAGCTAAAATCAACTCAACCCATGACTCTTACATCTTAGTCTGTGTTTAAATTTCCTAGCACATCGAGATACATGTATGCAGTAAAAACATAAACTGTGGAATTCAATAATAAGTCAAATAATTATGCATGGCAAAAATTATATCGGTGAGTGATAACTTATCGTTCCACCAACTAAGCACTAAACCCGATTTTCCAAGGGCGATGACGATCCTGTATCACAAATTATTTTATTTATTAATTATATAATTAATTCCTATAATAAAATAAACATAAATTAAATTCCTTGGGACATCCCCAAACAGTTCCTTTCCTCCCCTCCTCCACCTCCCTTTTTCTTTTATTATTATTATTATTTCCCTAATGGTGCCTTTACTGGGTCGGCCCATCCAGGAAGCAGGCCCGGCTTAACAGAGCCTAGCTCAACCAAGCCCGGCCCCACAAAGCCTGGCTCAACCGAGCCCAGCCCAAACACGTCCAGGCCACGGTGCCCAGATGAGGCTCCACGAGGAGAACCAAGGAGGATCGACGGCGATCCTCCCAACCGACCGTCAGGAAGAGTCGCCGGAAGGAAGGGAAAGGACCGGCAATCCCAACGACGGTCGTCCGACCGCCCACCGAGGAGCACAAGGATTAAATCCCCTCCCCTGTTAACAGAGACATCACTCTCTATTAACAGGCCGTCCAACATCCCCCCCCCCCCAAGCGAGCGGAGGAAGGGCGGCGATCCCCGTGGTCGACCGCCCGGAATGGATCGCCGGAAGGAGAGAAGGAACCGGTGGCGACCAACTATCGCCGGCCATTTCCCACAATTCCAACAGAAAAGAAAAGAATCGGCCGGATTCTTCCCTCCTCCCCGCCAAACACCTCTACACCAAACGTACCCCCAAGAGAAAAAAAGAAAAACGAGGAAGGACTTACCGGCGAGATGGATTCCGATCGCAGCGACCACCGGTGGAGAGAGAACTCCAGCGAGGGCTCAGACACGCGAAGGAGCCGTCAGCGTCCATCGATAGGAAGGGTAATCGGGATCAACAGAGGCACCCGAGGTCCCTAAAAAACTCGAGGAAGACCCTTATCCCTCCCACCTCCAGCGGCGTCGATGGGCTTCTCCGAAATCTCCACCGAAAAATCCGAACTTCAGAGCCAATTCGAATTTGAACTGAAGTCAGCAAGGGCCGCCGACTTCAGCCTAAATTCAGCCAAATAAGAACTGGGCCTCACATTCTCCCCACCAAAAAAAAATTTCGCCCTCGAAATTTACATACCTGGATCCTGGAAAAGTTGAGGATATTTAACTTTCATGATTTCTTCCAGCTCCCAAGTGGCTTCTCATTCTGAATGATTACTCCATTGGACTTTAACATAAGGAATGATGCGTCGCCTCAGGACTTGTTCCTTTCTATCCACCACCTTCACTGGTTGTTCCTCAGAAGACAAATCTTCCCTAAATTGAAGTGCTCCCAATTCAACTACATGATTTGGATCAGGTACATACTTTCTCAGCATAGAAACATGGAAAACATTATGTACTCCAGCAAGAGAAGGTGGCAAAGCAAGCTGATAAGCCACAACTCCAATTTTCTCTAGGATCTCAAAAGGGCCCACATACTGAAGGCTTAGCTTCCCTCGCACCCCAAATCTCATGACTCCTTTAGTAGGGGACACTTTAAGAAGTACATGATCTCCCACTTGAAATTCTAGTTCTCTTCTTCGATTATCTGCATAACTCTTTTGTCGACTCTGAGCTGTAAGCAGTCGCCTCCTAATAAGTTGAATTTTATCGGTGGTCTGCAGCACAATGTCTGGTCCCAAAAGTTTTCTCTCGCCAACATCATCCCAACATACCGGGGTCCTACATCTCCTCCCATACAGTGCTTCAAAAGGTGCCATCTTAATGGTTGCTTGATAACTGTTGTTATATGCAAATTCTACCGGTGACAAATGTTCATCCCATGACCCCTTCAAATCAAAAACACATGCTCTCAGCATATCCTCTAGTGTCTGGATTGTTCTCTCTGACTGTCAATCTGTTTGAGGATGAAAGGTTGTACTAAACTCTGGCTTTGTTTTCATAGCTTGATGCAATCTCCTCCAAAATTGAGAAACAAATCTAGTATCCCTATCAGATACAATTGATACAAGAATACCATGCAATCTAACAATCTCATCAATATATAATTTAGCTAGCCTTTCTAAGGAGAAATTGGCCTTGATAGGTAAGAAATGAGCTGACTTTGTCAAACGATCCACAACAACCCAAATAGCATCAAACCCTCTGAGAGTCCTCGGCAATCCTGTAACAAAGTCTATTGTGACATTCTCTCATTTCCATACTGGAATAGCTAGGGGTTGTAGTGGCCCCGCTGGTCTCTGATGTTCATCCTTTATTTGTTGACAAGTTAAGCATTGAGCTACAAACATAGCTATTTCCCTTTTCATACCACTCCACCAAAAGTTCTCTTTAAGATCTCTATACATTTTTGTACTCCCAAGGTGAATAGTATAAATGGAGTTATGGGCATCAATCAAGATTTCCTTCTTTAAACTTGCATCCCTTGGAATACACAATCTGTTTCCAAACCTTAAGGATCCATCCTCATGAATTTGAAATTCTGAAATTGCCCCAGATTGTATCTTTTTTCTGATATTTTATAATTCTGAATCATTCTTCTGAGATGCCTTAATTCTGTCAATCAGGGTAGATTGTATCTTAAGAGTAGCAAGTGAGAATTTAGAATTATGCAACTGGATCTCCAAATTCAGCTTTCCAAGGTGTTGAAGAATTTTTCCCAGAGAAGTGATTAAGGTTGCTAAGCTACCTCCGGCCTTCCTACTCAATGCATCAGCCAATACATTCGCTTTTTCCGGATGATAACTTATTTTCAGATCATAGTCTTTGATCAGCTCCAACAATCTTCTTTGCCTCAAGTTTAACTCCTTCTGGGTAAATAAATATTTAAGACTTTTATGATCAGTAAAAATCTCACAAGATACTCCATACAAATAATGTCTCCAAATCTTCAAGGCAAAAACTGCGGCAGCTAATTCCAAATCATGAGTAGGGTAGTTCAATTCATGTGTTTTAAGCTGCCCAGATGCGTAGGCCACCACCTTCTCCTTTTGCTTAAGAACACATCCTAACCCTTTTCTGGAGGCATCACTGTAAATAGTAAAACACTAACGTCTAGATGGTAGGGTAAGGATAGGAGCTGTCATCAAGCACTTCTTCAACTCTTGGAAAGTCTTCTCACAGTCATCTGACCAAACAAATTTAATCATTTATAAGTTAGTTGGGTCAGAGGAAAAGCTATAGAGGAAAATCCCTCCACGAACCTTCGATAATAACCAGCTAGTCCCAGAAAACTACGGACTTCAGTCACATTAGTTGGTCTATTCCATTTAACAATTGCTTCAATCTTTGCTAGGTCAACAAATATTCCTTCTTTAGAGACTGTGTGGCCAAGAAAAGAAATATTATCAAGCCAGAATTGACATTTCTTCAGCTTTGCATACAACCTCTGCTCCTTTAGTATCCGCAAGATTTTTCTCAAATGTTCTTCATGCTCTTCCCGGTTCTTAGAATATATCAGAATATCATCAATAAACACTACCACACACAGATCCAAATATGATCTGAATATCTTATTCATCATGTCCATGAAAGCTGCCGGAGAATTTGACAATCCGAAAAGCATCACCAGAAATTCATAATGCCCATATCTAGTCCGAAAGGCTATTTTGGATATGTCCTCATTTTTAATTTTCAACTGATAAAATCCAGACCACATATCAATTTTTGAAAATACCTGAGCACCTTGCAATTGGTTAAAAAGATCATCAATTCTAGGAAGAGGGTACTTATTTAGGATTGTCAACTTGTTCAGTTCTCGATAATCAATACACAACCTCAAGCTTCCATCCTTCTTCCTGACAAAAAGTACCGGAGCACCACACGGTGAAACACTCGGCCTGATAAATCCCTTATCAAGCAGATCCTGGAGTTATTCTTTAAGTTCTTTCAATTCAGCTGGTGCCATCCTATAGGGAGCCTTAGACACAGGTTCTGCACTGGGTATGAGATCAATAGAAAATTCTACCTCTCTATCAGGAGGCAATCCCGGCAATTCATCTAGAAATACATCCGAAAATTCTTTCACAATCAGAATGTTTTCCAGCTTCATTTCTTCCTACTGGAAATCCATAACATTGGCCAAATATCCTGCACAGCCTTGCCTCAGCATCCTGTTAGCTTGCATAGCTGTAACCATTCTAATAGGGGCCTTCCCTTCACTGCCAAAGAAACCAAAAGGTTCCTGACCTGGAGGGTGGAAAACTACTCTCTTCCCCAAACAGACCACAGTGGCATGATAAGAGGCCAACCAATCCATTCCCAAGATAATATCAAACTCTTCCATTTCCAAAACCATTAAGTCGGATGAAAAATCATGATTTCCAATGCTTAAGGTGCAGGATAGACAAATCATGTTGACCATGAAAATGCTCCCAGTTGGAATGGAAACTCTGAACTCAAAATTCAGAGGTACTAGTTTCATACTAGCCTTCTTAGTAAATCCGGTTGAAATAAAAGAGTGTGTTGCTCCGGAATCAAATAAAACACGGGCATAAGAAGAGACTACTTTGATGGTACCTACTAGATAATCAAATTCTAACGTATGATTATATGAACTCAATTTAACCAACTTTAAAAAAACAAAAGATCTTTGAAATTACCTGTCACCACAGCATTCGATGCCTGAGCATCTTGCTGAGTCAGAGCATACACACGAGCCTGGGTCTTCCACTTCTGGCGCTCACCAGATCCATAAGCTGAAGGTTGTCCTTGGATAAAAGATGGTACATTTGAAGAAGGAGGTGTAGGCGGTCGCGGTGCATTCTGGAAGGTACGTTGATACCCGGGATTCTGAGAATGAGGGCAATCTATAGCTCTGTGGCCCTGCTGACCATAATTAAAACAAGCCCCAGAAAACCAACGACAATCCTGCTCCAAGTGAAAACCCTGACATCTCCTGCAACGAGGACCATTTCCCTGCTATGGACCTCAATCCAGCCTTTGATTTCCCTTTTGTCTAGGCTGTTTGCCAGAGTATTGGTTCCCTCGCTGCCCATCAGATCTGGGTCTCTTTTCCAAATGTCGTTCCCTCTCATGTTGCATATTATCAACCTCCTGCTCCACAATTTTTGCTTTACTAACCACGTCCCGGTACGAAGCCAGCTACATGGGTCTTACTCCAGCACGAAACCTGGGTTTATGCTCTTTCTCAAATCTCCGAGCCTTGATACTATCCGTGGCCACCAAGTCCGGAGCAAAGCGAGACAGTTCTATAAACTTGGCTTTATATTATGCCACTATCGAGCTTCCTTGAATCAGTCTTGTGAATTCACTTTCTTTCTCAAATCTGAGACTTTCTGGAAAATACATATCCAAGAACTCTTGATGAAAGATGTCCCAAGTAATTGGCTCTTCATTACCATATTGTCTCCTGACAGCATCCCACCATTCCGAAGCTTCACCTTGCAATTGGTAAGCAGCAAAGCGAACCTTTTCTTGATCTGTGCAATCCATGCTGGCAAAGACCTTCTCCATTTCCTTCAACCATTTCAAAGATTCAGTAGGTTCAGTAGAGCCCTCAAAAGTAGGAGGTGCGAACTTCTTAAATTCAGTGATCCCTCGATCCATCTTAAAAGATTGACCACTCCTACTTTCCTGCTGCCTCATTCCTGCACAAGTCCAGTTAGAACCTGAATAAGACCTACCACCTGACCATCAGAATTGGCTATCCTCATATCACGCTGCAGAGGAGGAGGACTAACTGCTCGGCTCTCGTCCTGATCAGGTGATGGGCTACGAGTCCTGAAGGCGCTGGCAGCCCGAGATGGACCCGCTGCTTGCGAAGTATTATGAGCTCGAGAAGCATGATCATTAAGATTTAATGTCCTCATGGATCGGGTCCGAGCCATTAAGCCTATGTCACAAAGGATAGTCAGTTCAATAATATAACCTTGCTTGTACTTTTAATTAATTTAAACTTGTCCTAATTATCTCTACCCCGCTCTCACTATCTATAACATCTTGATTTTTAAGACAAGCCTGGCTCTGATACCACGAAATCTGTCACGCCCCAGTCCCCAAGACCTGGGCCAGATGCACGACAGACTGCCATATGTTCTTGGGTTCAACCTTCCCAGAGACATACAAGGCATGTACCAACCATTCTCAAATAAAATGAATAACCAGGCAATCACAAAAAAAATTTTATTTTATTAGGCAGGCAATTAACCATAAGATTTAAACCTAAACAAGTAGATTCAAATGTTCATAAAGGCCAACAGTCACATATTTAACATTATTAAATACCAAGCAATAAAAGTATCAATGTCCACTAGATCCTAAGCCTCACTGACTGAATCCCTGGCCCAAGTGTTCCTCTGGTCCTGAAAAAAAAATGCAAGGGAAAGGAATGAGTTTTCCTTAAACTCAGTAAGTCATCATATGTTACAAATATAAATTTACCATGAATCAAGAATAACTCAATGCATGCAAGTAACCATAAAATAGAAGCCATTTTAGTTATATTTCCATTATTAACCTTCTTTATTATTTTTCCGACATCACACAAACTTAGGGATGGCCACCCATACACACTCACCTAGTCCCTCAGACTATGGCCACGATCGGCCCGTGGCTCATCCCAAAAGAGTCTAGATCCTATGTCACATACCGCACATCGATCATGTACCAGCAATAGTCCCGCTGGAGGCCCAAAAGGAAAACTAGCTCTAAGTTTCACACGAGAAACATGCATCCCAGATGTGCTAAAATAAAGCAACTAACTCCTGTATCACATACCGTTCATCGGTCATGTACCAGCGATAGCCTCGCTGGAGGCCCAAAAGGAGTCTAGGTCCTCGTGTGATCATAGTCGGACTGGAGAGTAGCTAAAATCAACTCAACCAATGACTCTTACATCTTAGTATGTGTTTAAATTTCATAGCACATCGAGATACATGTATGCAATAAAAACATAAACTGTGGAATTCAATAATAAGTCAAATAATCATACATGGCAAAAATTATATCGGTGAGTGATAACTTACTGTTCCACTAACTAAGCATTAAACCCGATTTTCCAAGGACGATGATGATCATGTATCACAAATTATTTTTTTATTAATTATATAATTAATTCCAATAATAAAATAAACATAAATTAAATTCCTTGGAACATCCCCAGACAGTTCCTTTCCTCCCCTCCTCTACCTTCCATTTTCTTTTATTATTATTATTATTTCCCTAATGGTGCCTTTATTGGGCCAGCCCATCCAGGAAGCAAGCCCGGCTCAACAGAGCCTGGCTCAACCAAGCCCAGCCCCACAAAGCCTGGATCAACCGAGCCCAGCCCAAACACGTCCAGGACACAGCACCCAGACGAGGCTCCACGAAGAGAACCAAGGAGGATCGACGGCGATCCTCCCGACCGACCGTCAGGAAGAGACGACAGAAGGAAGGGAAGGGACCGGCGATCCCAACGACGGCCGTCCGACCGCCCGTCGAGGAGCACAGGGATTAAATCCCCTCCCTTGTTAACAGAGACATCACTCTCTGTTAACAGGCCGTCCAACATCCCCCTCCCCAAGCGAGCGGAGGAACGGCGGCAATCCCTGTGGTCGACCGCCTGGAATGGATCGCTGGAAGGAGAGAAGGAATCGGCGGCGACCAACTATCGCCGGCCATTTCCCACGATTCCAACGAAAAAGAAAAGAATCGGCCGGATTCTTCCCTCCTCCCCGCCAAACACCCCTACACCAAACGTACCCCCAAGAGAAAAAAAGAAAAACAAGGAAGAAGGACTTACCGGCGAGATGGATTCCGATCGCAGCGACCACCGGTGGAGAGAGCACTCCGGAGAGGGCTGAGACACGCGAAGGAGCCGTCGGCGTCCACCGATAGGGAGGGTAATTGGGATCAACAGAGGCACTCGAGGTCCCTAAAAAACCCGAGGAAGACCCTTATCCCCCCCTCCCCCAGCAGCGTCGATGGGCTTCTCCGAAATCTCCGCCGGAAAATCCGAACTTCGGAGCCAATTCAAATTTGAACTGAAGTCGGCAATGGTCGCCGACTTCAGCCCAAATTCAGTCCAATAAGAACTGGGCCTCACATTCTCCCCACATAAAAAAAATTCGCCCTCGAAATTTACATACCTGGATCCTGAAAAAGTTGAGGATATTTAACTTTCATGATTTCTTCCAGCTCTCAAGTGGCTTCTCGTTCTGAATGATTACTCCATTGGACTTTAACATAAGGAATGATGCATCGCCTCAGGACTTATTCTTTTCTATCCACCACCTTCACTGGTTGTTCCTCGTAAGACAAATCTTCTCTGAATTGAAGTGGTCCCAATTCAACTACATGATTTGGATCAGGTACATACTTCCTCAGCATAGAAACATGGAAAATGTTATGTACTCCAGGAAGAGAAGGTGGCAAAGCAAGCCAATAAGCCACAGCTCCAATTTTTTCTAGGATCTCAAAAGGACCCACATACCGAGGGCTTAGCTTCCCTCGCACCCCAAATCTCATGACTTCTTTGGTAGGGGACACTTTAAGAAGTACATGATCTCCCACCTGAAATTCTAGTTCTCTTCTTCGATTATCTGCATAACTCTTTTGTCGACTCTGAGCTGTAAGCAGTCGCCTCCTAATAAGTTGAATTTTATTTATGGTCTGCAGCACAATGTCTGGTCCCAAAAGTTTTCTATCGCCAACATCATCCCAACATACTGGGGTCCTACATCTCCTCCCATACAGTGCTTCAAAAGGTGCCATCTTAATGGTTGTTTGATAACTGTTGTTATATGCAAATTCTACCGGTGACAAATGTTCATCCCATGACCCCTTCAAATCAAAAACACATGCTCTCAGCATATCCTCTAGTGTCTGGATTGTTCTCTCTGACTGTCCATCTGTTTGAAGATGAAAGGCTGTACTAAACTCTGGCTTTATTTTTATAGCTTGATGCAATCTCCTCCAAAATTGAGAAACAAATCTAGTATCCCTATCAGATACAATTGATACAGGAATAACATGCAATCTAACAATCTCATCAATATATAATTTAGCTAGCCTTTCCAAGGAGAAATTGACCTTGATCGGTAAGAAATGAGCTAACTTTGTCAAACGATCCACAACAACCCAAATAGCATCAAACCCTCTGAGAGTCCTCGGCAATCCTGTAACAAAGTCCATTGTGACATTCTCCCATTTCCATACTGGAATAGCTAAGGGTTGTAGTGGCCTCGCTGGTCTCTGATGTTCAGCCTTTATTTGTTGATAAGTTAAGCATTGAGCTACAAACATAGCTATTTCCTTTTCATACCACTCCACCAAAAGTTCTCTTTAAGATCTCTATACATTTTTATACTCCCAGGATGAATAGTGTAAATGGAGTTGTGGGCATCAATCAAGATTTCCTTCTTTAAACTTGCATCCCTTGGAACACACAATCTGTTTCCAAACCTTAGGGATCCATCCTCATGAATTTGAAATTCTGAAATTGCCCCAGATTATATCTTTTTTCTGATATTTTGTAATTCTGAATCATTCTTCTGAGATGCCTTAATTCTGTCAATCAGGGTAGATTGTATCTTAAGAGTAGCAAGTGAAAATTTAAAATTATGCAACTGGATCTCCAAATTCAGCTTTCCAAGGTCTTGAAGATTTTTTCCCTAAGAAGTGATTAAGGTTGCTAAGCTACCTCCGGCCTTCCTGCTCAATGCATCATCCACTACATTCGCTTTTCCCGGATGATAACTTATTTTCAGATCATAGTCTTTGATAAGCTCCAACCATCTTCTTTGCCTCAAGTTTAACTCCTTCTGGGTAAATAAATATTTAAGACTTTTATGATCAGTAAAAATCTCACAAGATACTCCATACAAATAATGTCTCCAAATCTTCAAGGCAAAAACTGCGGTAGCTAATTCCAAATCATGAGTAGGGTAGTTCAATTCATGTGTTTTAAGCTGCCCAGATGCGTAGGCCACCACCTTCTCCTTTTGCTTAAGAACACATCCTAACCCTTTTCTGGAGGCATCACTGTAAATAGTAAAACACTAACGTCCAGATGGTAGGGTAAGGATAGGAGCTGTCATCAAGCACTTCTTCAACTCTTGGAATCTCTTCTCACAGTCATCTGACCAAACAAATTTAATCCCTTTATGAGTTAGTTGGGTCAGAGGAAAAGCTATAGAGGAAAATCCCTCCACGAACCTTCGATAATAACCAGCTAGTCCCAGAAAACTACGGACTTCAGTCACATTAGTTGGTCTATTCCATTTAACAATTGCTTCAATCTTTGCTAGGTCAACAAATATACCTTCTTTAGAGACTGTGTGGCCAAGAAAAGAAATATTATCAAGCCAGAATTGACATTTCTTCAGCTTTGTATACAACCTCTGCTCCTTTAGTATCCGCAACATTTTTCTCAAATGTTCTTCATGCTCTTCCTGGTTCTTAGAATATATCAGAATATCATCAATAAACACTACCACACACTGATCTAAATATGATCTGAATATCCTATTCATCATGTCCATGAAAGCTGCCGGAGCATTTATCAATCCGAAAAGCATCACCAGAAATTCATAATGCCCATATCTAGTCCGAAAGGCTGTTTTGGATATGTCCTCATTCTTAATTTTCAACTGATAATATCCATACTGCAGATCAATTTTTGAAAACACCTTAGCACCTTCAATTGGTCAAAAAGATCATCAATTCTAGGAAGAGGGTACTTATTTAGGATTGTCAACTTGTTCAGTTCTCGATAATCAATACACAACCTCAAGCTTCCATCCTTCTTCCTGACAAAAAGTACCGGAGCACCCCATGGTGAAACACTCGGCCTGATAAATCCCTTATCAAGCAGATTCTGGAGTTGTTCTTTAAGTCCTTTCAATTCAGCTGATGCCATCCTATGGGGAGCCTTAGACACAGGTTCTGCACTGGGTATGAGATCAATAGAAAATTCTACCTCTCTGTCAGGAGGCAATCCCGGTAATTCATCTGGAAATACATCTGAAAATTCCTTCACGATCAGAATATTTTCCAGCTTCATTTCTTCCTGCTGGAAATCCATAACATTGGCCAAATATCCTACACAGCCTTGTCTCAGCATCCTGTTAGCTTGCATAGCTGTAACCATTCTAATAGGGGCCTTCCCTTCACTGCCAAAGAAACCAAAAGGTTCCTGACCTGGAGGGTGGAAAACTACTCTCTTCCCGAAACAGAACACAGTGGCATGATAAGAGGCCAACCAATCCATTCCCAAGATAATATCAAACTCCTCCATTTCCAAAACCATTAGGTCGGATGAAAAATCATGATTTCCAATGCTTAAGGTGCAGGATAGATAAATCATGTTGACCATGAAAATGCTCCCATTTGGATTGGAAACTCCGAACTCAAAATTTAGAGGTACTGTTTTCATACCGGCCTTCTTAGTAAATCCGGTTGAAATAAAAGAGTTTGTTTCTCCGGAATCAAATAAAACACGGGCTTAAGAAGGGACTACTTTGATGGTACCTACTAGATAATCAAATTCTAACTTATGATTATATGAACTCAATTTAACCAACTTTAAAAGAAGAAAAGATCTTTGAAATTACCTGTCACCACAGTATTCGATGCCTGAGCATCTTGCTGAGTCAGAGCATACACACGAGCCTGAGTTTTCCACTTCTGGCGCTCACCAGATCCATAAGCTGAAGGTTGTCCTTGGATAAAAGATGGTACATTTGAAGAAGGAGGTGCAGGGGGTCGCGGTGCATTCTGGAAGGTACGTTGATACCCGAGATTCTGAGAATGAGGGCAATCTATAGCTCTGTGGCCCTGCTGACCACAATTAAAACAAGCCCCAGAAAACCAATGACAATCTTGCTCCAAGTGAAAACCCTGACATCTCCTGCAACGAGGACCATTTCCCTGCTGTGGACCTGGATCCTGCCTTTGATTTTCCTTTTGTCTAAGCTGTTTTCCAGAGTATTGGTTCCCTCGCTGCCCATCAGATCTGGATCTCTTTTTCAACTGTCGTTCCCTCTCCTGTTGCATATTATCAACCTCCTGCTCCACAACTTTTGCTCTACTAACCACGTCCCGGTACAAAGCCAGCTGCATGGGTCTTACTCCAGCACGAATCCTGGGTTTAAGCCCTTTCTCAAATCTCCGAGCCTTGATACTATCTGTGGCCACCAAGTCTGGACCAAAGCGAGACAGTTCTATAAACTTGGTTTCATATTGTGCCACTGTCGAGCTTCCTTGAATCAGTCTTGTGAATTCACTTTCTTTCTCAAATCTAAGACTTTCTAAAAAATACATATCCAAGAACTCTTGACGAAAGATGTCCCAAGTAATTGGCTCTTCATTACCATATTGTCTCCTAACAACATTCCACCATTCCGAAGCTTCGCCTTGCAATTGATAAGCAGCAAAGCGAACATTTTCTCGATCTGTGCAATCCTTGCTGGCAAAGACCTTCTCCATTTCCTTCAACCATTTCAAAGATTCAGTAGGTTCAGTAGAGCCCTCAAAAGTAGGAGGTGCCAACTTCTTAAATTCAGTGATCCCTCGATCCATCTTAAAAGATTGACCACTCCTACTTCCCTGCTGCCTCATTTCCTGCACAAGTCCAGTTAGAGCCTAAATAAGACCTACCACCTGACCATCAGAATTGGCTGTCCTCATATCACGCTGCAGAGGAGGAGGACTAACTGCTCGGCTCTCGCCCTGATCAGGTGATGGGCTACGAGTCCTGAAGGCGCTGGTAGCCCGAGATGGACCCGCTGCTTGCGAAGTATCATGAGCTCGAGAAGCATGATCATTAAGATTTGATGTCCTCATTGATCGGGTCCGAGCCATTAAGCCTATGTCATAAAAGATAATCAGTTAAATAATATAACCTTGCTTGTACTTTTAATTAATTTAAACTTGTCCTAATTATCTCTATCCCGCTCTCACTATCTATAACATCTTGATTTTTAAGACAAGCCTGGCTCTGATACCACTAAAGCTGTCACTGTTGGCTCCACCCAGTGATTTTGATGAATAACAAAATATTGAGTACATATTGTATACTAATATGGATTTCAAGTTATGAGTTTTCAGGAAGAAAGCACCTCAAAATCTCAAAAACTTATGGTTCATGGCACGTAATGGCACGGAGCATTTCTCACGAATCCAGACATCCTCTTCATTGAAAAAGGGCATCTAAATGATTAAATATTATGTGTTTATGGTTCATTTAAGTTTAAATATTTTTATTTATGTTTTTGAGGCTATTTACACTTGAGTCTGAACTTTTTCAGTCTCAAGTGTTGACACCTGGAAAGTCAAGTGTCGACACTCCAGCATTTGGCACGGATAAAAATCATTGGCACGCCAAGTGTCGACACCCAGAACCACGTGTCAACACCAAGTGTCGACACTTATGTTTCCAAGTGTCGACTCAAGGCCTGAGAATTTTGAAAATACAGAACTTTGTCATTTAAGGATTTTTGTGTCAAGTGTCGACACCTGTGCATCAAGTGTCGACACTTGAAAGTTCAAGTATCGACACCTAGAGATCAAGTGTCGACACTTGATAGCCAAGTGTCGATACCTGACAGCCAAGTGTCGACACTTGCAGCCTGACAGCTCTAACGGATCTATTTTTCTGGCTTGCAGAAGTTGCTTTTCAAGCTCCAAACGGCTATTTCTGAGATTCCAACGATCACAAACCATTTTTTGGAAGGTTCTTGGTGTATATAACCTCCACCAACCTCATTTTAAAGACAAGGAAGTGTATTGAAGTGCATTCAAGTCTACTCAAAAACCAAAAAACCTATATTCTCTCAAATACTTCACATCAAAAGCCTCTTATAGTTTGATTCCTTGAAAAGCCTACAAGCTCATCCTTACTTCATTCCAAAAGAGGCACTTTGATGGAGATTCCAAGGAAGAGTCAAGACAAAGCATCAACTTGAGCTTCAAAGATTCCATTCTACTCTTGAAGAGAGTTTGTTTTAGTTTTAAAATTATATATCTATTTTTACATTGTGATTTGACCTTGCTTTCAAGGATGTCTTGAAAGAAGGTTATTGTGGTTTGTTGGTGAGCCAAAGGGATAAAACCAACTAGGGTTAACTTGTGAGCCCGAAGATAAAACAAGTGTTAAGGTTTGTTGGTAAGCCTAAGTGATAAAATCAACTTAGGTTTTGACTTGTGAGCCTTGTGAAAAACAAGTCAACTGTAATCTTGTTTGGATTATAGTGAAATTTCCAAGGGTGGCTTGGGGAGTGGATGTAGGTGCTAGGTTTGCACCGAACCACTATAAACCTTGTGTTTGTGTGTGATTGCTCTCTTCCTCTCTTGCTCTTTGTTTATTGTTACTGTTTTAAATATCTTGCATTAAATTCATCATTCTTCACTAGCACCACTAGTCCCTCTCACTATTGTTTTAAATTTTCTAAAAGACCCAATTCACCTCCCCTCTTGGGCTCCATCTTTGGGCAACAAGTGGTATCAGAGCATCGGTACTCTCTTGTAGGTCCAAGGATCTTGAGTAAAAGATCATGGCAGCCCTAATAGGAATGGGTATTGTTGAAGGTCAAGCTTCAAATCGTCCCCCACTTTTTAATGGCACAAATTACACATACTGGAAGACACGCATGCGCATATTTATTCAAGCTCTTGACTATAATTTATGGAGGACAATTGTAAAAGGTCCTCATCAGCCTACGATGTTGATTAATGGCATTCTCACTCCAAAGATGGAAGATGATTGGGATGAGAATGACATTAAGCAAATCGAGCTTAATGCTAAGGCTATGAATCTTTTATTTTGTTCTCTTGATCCAAGTGAATTTAATAGAATATCTAATTGTCTCTCCGTCAAGAAAATTTGGGATACACTTGAGGTTACCCATGAGGGTACACACCAAGTGAAAACCACCAAGGTCAACATGCTTATTCACACATATGAAATGTTTAAAATGGAACCTACTGAGTCTATTAGTGAAATGTATACTATGTTCACAAATATTGTGAATAGCATGAGAAGCCTGAAAAAAATTATCTCTAATGGTGAACTTGTGAACAAACTTCTCAGGTTTCTACCAACTTCATGGGATGCAAAAGTAACAGCGATTGAAGAAGCTAAGGATGTCAACACTCTCCCACTGGAACAACTGTTGGGTTCTCTAATGACCTATGAGCTCTCCCTCAAACAAAAGAATGGAGAGGTCGACAAAAAAAAGAAGGTAATTGCGTTCAAATCTACTGCTAGAGAGGAATCAAGCGAAGACTCCGAAGAAGATGAGACGGCTCTATTGGCAAGAAAATTCAGAAGGTTCATGAGGAAGAAAAAGTTTAACTTCAAAAAGAAACCTCTGAAAGGTGAGCCAAGTAAAGAGAAGGACAAAGAAAAGGAGAAGGAGCAGCCTATGTGTTTTGAGTGCAAAAAACCCGGGCATTTCAAGGTAGACTGCTCCTTGCTAAAGAAAAGTAGAAGAAAGCTGAAAAAGAAAGCCATGATGGCAACCTGGAGTGAAAGTGAAGACTCCAGTTCTGAGGAAGAACAGCAGGAGGTGGCAAACTTCTGTCTGATGGCTGATCATGATGAGGTATGTTCCGAAACAGAAAATGAATTTACTTTTGATGAGCTTCATGAAGTTTTTGATGAATTAGTCATAGAATTTCAAAAGTTAAAATCAAAACATAAAGATTTAAAGAAGCAAAATTTGGATCTAGCCAAAACAAATAACAAGCTTTCAAATGAAAATGAATGCCTTCTTATTTAAAATAAAAAATTAAATGATAAGATTGTAGCACTTGAAAAAGAAAAAGATATCTTGAAAAAGAAAAGTGACTCACTTTCAAATAAAAATTTATCAAAACAAAGCAAAGAAATTTTAAATGAAAACAAAAGATATAAAGAAGAAATTGAAAAATTAAAACCTTTTGTAGAAAGATTTACTTATAGTTCTGAAAAATTGAATTTGCTTTTAAATAACTAAATAGCAGTATTTGATAAAGTAAGTTTAGGATTCAGAACTCATAAGAAATAAAAACTTTTTTAAATTTTTTTTGTGCCTGCATCTTCATCCATTACCTGCTATACTTGTGGTACTAAAGGACACAAATCTTATATGTGCAACAAAAGAAGGTTAAGTAACACTAAGAAAGTTTGGGTTCCGAAAGGAACTAATGCAGAACAAAGAACAAAGAAGCGTATGCGGAAGTAAAATTAAGATTAATTCATTTTTTTTTTATATATATATATATTTCAGAAATTGGCTTCGACTCAAAGTAAAGCTAAACTACGTTGAAGGAAACTAAGTAAAGATTGAAAGCACAGTTTAGAAGGAACCAAATTATCATAGTAGTTCAGAAGTAACGGATCGCTGGGGGTTGAGAAACTCCCAGACCTAGGGTTTCGCTCTGAACTTTCAACAGAACATAAATAGAGAGGAGGGATGGTTTACTAACCAGACAGTGATCTTCTCAGGATTTTGGTGGAAGAACTCTCTCGAGCAGATTGTGGGATCCTCGGAGTCGGCTATCTTCGCAATGGATCCTCTAATACTGGGCTCGTGGTTTGGTCGGCTTCGTCTGGACTGAAGATCTGGGAAAGAAGAGGAACAAATGATGGAATTCAGAAACTCAAGAAAGGATTTACCAGGTTGAAGAACTTGAAAGCCGAAGTGCTGAAATCAGGATTCTCCTGGAGACCGATCTGACTTCCTCTTAGAATTGCTGTAGACCTGAAGTATCTGGACTGGAGCTGGATGCTGGTGGCCGGCCTGGACTTGGAGAGGGTGGCCGTGAGAAGGGAAATAGACTAGGGCTTGGTGGAAAGAGAAGGGTGATGGCGGCTAGGGTTTGGGAGTGGAGTGGCTAACCTAGGATTTGGGGTTTTGGAGATCTCTCACCTCCTCAAGGTTCCAGGGGAACCCGGATTTACTCCCTCACGGAGCTCAACACCTGGAAGCAAGTGCGGAAAAGAGAAAACACAAGTTTGCTCATAAAAAAAAATTCTTTCATTCATCTGATTGGTGTAAACTTACAAGAGGGGTTTAATTTATAAGGCTTTACAAGGGAGGAGGGTTTCACATCTTCCCATGTGGGACTAAAAGGAGGGGATCTACAAATTAGGGTAAATCATACACATATGGTCGGCCAAGGTACCAAAAAATTGGATTTGGGTTATAAAAGGCAGGTAGATGGCGCCACCTTGCTTGGATCTTCAAGAAAAATTTCTTCCCTTCCATGGATCAACTCTTTTGGACTCCTCCTTTTCTTCCTCCCTAAGTCAAGGTCCTTCCCATCTTTGTTTTGGATGTTTTTGGCAGGTAGTGGGCGCCCCTTGAAGTTCTCTTCCAAGAGAATTTCTTTCCATTTTTGCTTTGGATGTCTTGGGAAAGTCTTGGCCGCCCCCTTGATTTATGGTCTCTTGGTGGACTTCTCTTTATCTGGCGCATGAGAGAAGGAAGTTGCCATCTGTGGAGTGGGGACCAAAGGCTGCTGGATGTAGATATGGCGCCCCTTGGACTGGGAGTGTGGCTGGGAGTGTGGTGTCCACTTGCTTGGTCTTGGAAGAAAATGTAACATCCCAGGTTGAAACCCTAGTCCACTACTGAGTCAACATGACTCAACAAAATAAAATGCAGGTAATGTAGACTCAAGCTAAATTGAGTTGATTTAGTCAACTCTTATTACAAACCAAAAACCCTAATTTTTTCCGGGCAAGGTTAATCAGAGATCCAGATGGAGCTCTGAAGTCTTCTTCTGAGTCTGGTGCCCGCACCAATTCTCCCAGGGTGGGAGGAACTTGACCCTGTCGAGTATGGATCCAGTTGGCTCTGGTATCTCTCCAAGAGGTCTGGGTCCAGCTCTTGTAACTCTTCTCGGGAGATCCAAGAGTCATCAGAATCTGGCCTTCCTAGCCAGCGGACCAGGTATCTTTGGTATCCTCGATTACGAGTAGAGATAACCTGATCATCCAGGATCTTTTCAATCTGCTCTTTCCTCACAGGCCAATTTGTTGGTGGACACACAGGGTCAGGTTCACTCTCAAGAGCAGGATTAGGTTCAAAAACCTCACTGGGAATCACAGCTGGCTTCCTATACTCTACTAGGTCTGTAATGTTGAAAGTGGAGCTAATGCCTAGTTCTGGAGGCAACTCGAGCACATAGGCATTGGATCCTACTCTCTTTACCACTCTAAATGGTCCAGCTCCCCTAGCATGTAACTTTCTAACGGTTCCAGGAGGAAACCGTTCAGGCCTTAACCTAATCATTACATAGTCTCCTTCGTCAAAAGTTTTGACTCGCCTTTGAGAGTCAGCCAATTTCTTATAAGTTTCATTACTTAAATTTATTTTGGCTTGAATTTCTTTATGCAAGTCTTTTATATGCTGTGCAAAAACTTCGGCAGACTCGGAGACCCGTGTGTGGACTGGTAAAGGAACTAGGTCAAAAGGTGTGTGGGGTTTGTAACCATGCACAATTTCAAATGGACTCTTACCCGTAGACCTATTGACCGAGTCATTATATGCAAATTCAGCTCTAGGTAAGTACAAATCCCAGTTCCTAATGTTTTCACCAACAAGACACCTTAGCAGATTGCCTAAACTACGGTTCACTACTTCGGTTTGGCCGTCAGTCTGGGGATGATAGGCAGTTGAAAACTTAAGTTTCGTCCCTAACTTATGCCAAAGGGTTTTCCAAAAATAGCTGATGAACCGAACATCCCTATCTGAAACAATGGTCTTGGGTAGGCCATGGAGTCGAACTATCTCATTAAAGAACAGGGTGGCTACCTTAGACGCATCAAATGTTTGGGAACAAGGCAAGAAATGGGCCATCTTGGAAAATTGGTCTACTACAACACAGATAGAGTCATGCCTCCTCTGGGACTTAGGCAAACCTAACACAAAGTCCATGCTCACATCTTGCCAAGGACGATCTGGGACAGGGAGTGGGGTATAAAGGCTGGTGTTTTGTTTTCGCTGTTTGGCAACAACGCAGGTCCGACACCTAGCCACAATGTGTGCTACATCTCTTTTTAAGCTAGGCCAGAAAAAATGGTCTTCAATAGCCAGGGTGGTCTTATCTTTTCCGAAATGGCCAGCTAAACCTCCAGCATGAGTTTTCCAAATCAAGAATTCCCTAAGAGAGGTTCTAGGGATGCAAAGCCTATTCTTAAAGAATAGAAAGCCATCTAAAAGGGAATAATCCTTATGTTCACTAGATGGTCTTTGAGTTAGATCCTGGTATACAGTCTTGAAATCCGGACACGACCCATATTCTTCTTTGATTTGCTCAAACCCTATAACTTCAGCCCTAACAGAATTCAACAACAAAGATCGACAACTAAGGGCATCAGCTACCTTATTTTCAGACCCAGCCTTATGCTTCAAAACAAAAGTGTAGGACTGGATATACTCTACCCACTTAGCATGCCTAGGGTTAAGCTTCTTCTGAGAATTCAAGAATCTAAGAGCCTCATGGTCCGAGAACAGCACAAATTCTTGCGGTAGTAAATAATGTCTCCAGTAATGCAAAGCTTGCACTACCGCATAAAATTCCTTATCATAGGTAAAATACCTAAGCTTAGCATCATTAAGTTTTTCACTAAAGAATGCTACGGGATGGTTCTCTTGGCTTAGGACTCCACCTATACCTACTCCTGAAGCATCACAGGCAACCTCAAATACCTTTGAAAAGTCCGGTAGTCTCAAAATGGGTGCCTGGGTCATCCTATCCTTAAGATCTAGGAAGGCTTTATGGGCTGCTTTGGTCCACTGAAATTCTCCCTTCCTGATGCAGTCTGTGATAGGAGCAACTACGGTACTAAATCCCTTGATGAATCGCCTATAGAAGGTAGCCAAGCCATGGAAACTTCTGACTTCATGCACACTGGTCGGCTCTGGCCATTCTACTATGGACCTAATCTTTTCAGGATCGGCAGCCACGCCGTCAGGGGTTACAACAAATCCAAGGAAGATAATCCTATTGGTCATAAATTCACACTTTTTGATATTACCGTAGAGACTATCATTCCTCAAAACTTGACAGACTTGTCTAAGGTGGCCTAGGTGATCTGCAGGGGTCTTACTATAGATCAGGATATCATCAAAATAGACCACTATAAACTTCCCTATGAAAGCTCTAAGTACTTGGATCATAATCCTCATGAAAGTACTAGGGGCATTGGACAACCCAAAAGGCATAACAACCCATTCAAAGAGACCATCCTTAGTTTTGAAGGCTGTTTTTCACTCATCCCCTGGTCTAATCCTAACCTGATGATAGCCGCTCTTGAGATCAATTTTAGAAAAAACCATGGCACCGGCCATCATATCAAGCATGTCATCTAGTCTAGGGATGGGGAACCTATACTTGATTGTGATTTTATTGATGGCACGACTGTCAACACACATCCTCCATGTGCCATCCTTCTTTGGGGTTAGAAGTGCAGGGACTGCACAAGGGCTAAGACTCTCTCTAACGAACCCCTTCCTCAACAATTCGCCAACCTGCTTTTGCAGTTCTTTATGCTCTGATGGATTCATCCTATAATGGGGCAAGTTGGGTAAAGTAGCTCCTGGGACTAAATCTATGGAATGCTGAATATCCCTAAGAGGTGGAAGGTGGTCTGGCAGATCCTCGGGAAAAACATCCTCAAATTCTTCTAATAAAGGCTTAACTTCCTGAGGAGGCTCTGAGGGTGTAGGAGTCCTAAGTTCCTTAGCAGTCAACATCCAAATGGGTGAACCACTATGAATTTCTTGTTCTAGATCCTTGGCACTAATCAGGTTCACTCCAGTCTTCATTTCCCTAACCTTACTGGTTCCTTTAGCTACCTTGTCCTTAGGAGGGACTGAATGGATTGTGATTTTCTTCCCATTGAAACTAAAGACACAGGTGTTGGATTTTCCTAAGAGGGTGGCATCATGATCATACAACCAGGGTCTTCCAAGAATTATACTGCTCACCCCCATGGGCAAGACATCACACCAAATCTTCTCTTGATAGGATTGCATTTGGATTTGGACCTGACATCTAGACTGGATGGGTATAGAAGTAGAGTCTACCCAAGAAACCTTATAGGGGTTGGGGTGGGGGACTGGGGTTAAGCCTAACATTTTGACAGTGCTAGTAGAAATGGCATTCACACAGCTCCCACTATCTATGATGATTTTACAAACCTTATCCCCTAGTTTAAGGAAAGTCTGTAGGATGTTAGTCCTACGCCAATCTTCCTAAACTTTAGTCTGGGACAGGATGCATCTCACAACCCCTAAGTGGTCAGATTCAGTGGATTCTTCCTCTCCTTCATACTCATCAACCAAATTCATTCCGGCCTCATAAACTTCTTCTTCAAACTCCTCATTAGGCTCGGAACTCTCTTCTCCTCCCTCTTCTATATATAGGGATCTACGAGGGCACTGGCTAGAAACATGACCTACCTTATGACACTTAAAACAAGCTATGGCTGTGCACTGAGTGGAGATATGACTGGGCTTCTGGCACTTAAAACAGACGATACTAGGGGTTCTCTGGGTGTCAGGTGCCTTACCTTTGTCCATGGGCCTAGGGGTGGGGATACCCTGATTAGGCTTGCTAGGGGTAACCTGGCTAGGTCCATTTCTTGGGATTGGAGTACTAACCCTAGATGGCATGGGTCCTCTCTGAAACTTCTCAGTGTTCAGTGCAATCTGATAGGCTTGGTCTAGGTCAGTAACCTCTCTCAGAAACAACTCTCTCTTAATATCTTCCCTAAGCCCAGCCCTAAATCTAGACAAAGTGACCTCATGGGCTTCACACACATCACATCTTATTAGGTATTCATCAAAGGTGGTTATGTAGTCTGAAACAGATCGGTTCCCTTGTTTCAAAGTCTGCCATTGGTCTAACAGATTTTGCTGGTATGAAATGGGTAGGTACTTGTCTCTAAGTTTCTCTTTCATACCCTGCCAAGTGGTTATGGGCTCTACATTTCGTCTTCTAGTGGTCAGCTCAATGTTCTCCCAGTATAACCTAGCTTGACGTATTAATTTCATTTTGGCAAACTTGAATTTCCTCTCCTCAAACATAGCATACCACTCAAAGTACTGGTCCATCTCACCCTCCCAATCAGAATACACCTTAGGATTTAAACTACCATCAAAAGTGGGTGCATCTAACTTGATGTTCCGAATGAACCTATCATCTCTATCCTCAGGTTCTGGGTCAGGCCTCCTATGATTAGGTTCAGGATCTCGGTATAAAGGTCTTCTAGGCTCTTGGTGTGGGTGAGGTTGAGGCACATTAAAATCTGGGTCAAGAGTCCAATTCCGATGCCTAGGTTCCTCAAGTACTTGGACTCGATCCCTAAGCTGGGCAAAATTCTCATTCATATCCTGACTTAATTTGTTCATACTCTCAGTAAGAGCTCTAACCATGGCCTCTAAATCAGGTTGGATTTGTCCAGGTTGGTAGGGCACTCCATTCCGGGTCGACATGATGCAAGCAAACACACAAAATGAGACTCAACTGAACGACTACGGGCTAACTAGACCTAGAGCCCAAACTAGATGCCCAATCAGAGTGGCAAGCTAGCCTGTAGTAACTCAGGACTCAGCCAGGCAGGTGTAAGGGGAGTGTTAGGTCCCTGAATGCCAATCCTAGACACCAATCAGAGATTGGCCAGGTAGGCGGACCAGCACACAAGCCCTTCGGGATGGAATCCCTGAACCACCGTTCTAGACACTGAGTACAAAGCATACACAGAGTAACCAAACAAACTGACTCAACACTAGCCTTGACCCGACTTGTTGATGTCCCTAGCCCACTAGGGCAAATTAGGTCTAATCAATTTTAGATTTAAGGCTTAGGTTCGAATGAAGGGGTGGTGGTTTTGGGCTAAGGAGAGGTTATCAACTCCTCCCCTTATCTTAGATGCTCAAATGCCCTTAAGTTGAATTAAGAGATGAACACTCAAAATAAATGGATTGCAGAACACAAAAAACAGAGTTGCAGTAATTTAATTCTCAGAAATCGCATGGAAACCAATAAATCATGAGAAAATTATGCAAATTAGTTTCAATTATAATGGTTTCAGCAAAATAAAAATCACTAAATTTGGAGTTACCTGTAGTGAGAAATAATTCTTGCAACAGGGAAATTACGGGCTAAAAATAGAGCACTTCCCCGTTTACAATTTTTGCTACGAAGTTGTAACCCAACGGATCCCCTACACGCCCTAGGAACACCCCGTGGAATGGAAAGAGGAGGTTTGCACCTCGCTTCATTCCTAGGACCGGACGTCCTGGGGAGTCTACTTCGAGCAGACAAAGTAAAAAGAGAGGGACTCAAACAAGCAATCAAACAGAAACCCTAGACAGGGCTCTGATACCAAAAATGATGCAGAACAAAGAACAAAGAAGCGTATGCGAAAGTAAAATTAAGATTAATTCATTTTTTTTTATATATATATATTTCAGAAATTGGCTTCGACTCAAAGTAAAGCTAAACTACGTTGAAGGAAACTAAGTAAAGATTGAAAGCACAGTTTAGAAGGAACCAAATTATCAGAGTAGTTCAGAAGTAACGGATCACTGGGGGTTGAGAAACTCCCAGACCTAGGGTTTCGCTCTGAACTTTCAACAGAACAGAAATAGAGAGGAGGGACGGTTTACTAACCAGACAGTAATCTTCTCAGGATTTTGGTGGAAGAACTCTCTCGAGCAGATTGTGGGATCCTCGGAGTCGGCTATCTTCGCAATGGATCCTCTAATACTGGGCTCGTGGTTTGGTCGGCTTCGTCTGGACTGAAGATCTGGGAAAGAAGAGGAACAAATGATGGAATTCAGAAACTCAAGAAAGGATTTACCAGGTTGAAGAACTTGAAAGCCGAAGTGCTGAAATCAGGATTCTCCTGGAGACCGATCTGACTTCCTCTTAGAATTGCTGTAGACCTGAAGTATCTGGACTGGAGCTGGATGCTGGTGGCCAGCCTGGACTTGGAGAGGGTGGCCGTAAGAAGGGAAATAGACTAGGGCTTGGTGGAAAGAGAAGGGTGATGGCGGCTAGGGTTTGGGAGTGGAGTGGCTAACCTAGGGTTTGGGGTTTTGGAGATCTCTCACCTCCTCAAGGTTCCAGGGGAACCCAGATTTACTCCCTCACGGAGCTCAACACCTAGAAGCAAGTGCGAAAAAGAGAAAACACAAGTTTGCTCATAAAAAAATTTCTTTCATTCATCTGATTGGTGTAAACTTACAAGAGGGGTTTAATTTATAAGGCTTTACAAGGGAGGAGGGTTTCACATCTTCCCATGTGGGACTAAAAGGAGGGGATCTACAAATTAGGGTAAATCATACACATATGGTGGGCCAAGGTACCAAAAAATTGGATTTGGGTTATAAAAGGCAGGTAGATGGCGCCACCTTGCTTGGATCTTCAAGAAAAATTTCTTCCCTTCCATGGATCAACTCTTTTGGACTCCTCCTTTTCTTCCTCCCTAAGTCAAGGTCCTTCCCATCTTTGTTTTGGATGTTTTTGGCAGGTAGTGGGCACCCCTTGAAGTTCTCTTCCAAGAGAATTTCTTCCCATTTTTGCTTTGGATGTCTTGGGAAAGTCTTGGCCGCCCCCTTGATTTATGGTCTCTTGGTGGACTTCTCTTTATCTGGCGCATGAGAGAAGGAAGTTGCCATCTGTGGAGTGGGGACCAAAGGCTGCTGGATGTAGATATGGCGCCCCTTGGACTGGGAGTGTGGCTGGGAGTGTGGTGTCCACTTGCTTGGTCTTGGGATAAAATGTAACATCCCAGGTTGAAACCCTAGTCCACTACTGAGTCAACATGACTCAACAAAATAAAATGCAGGTAATGTAGACTCAAGCTAAATTGAGTTGATTTAGTCAACTCTTATTACAAACCAAAAACCCTAATTTTTTTCGGGCAAGGTTAATCAGAGATCCAGACAGAGCTCTGAAGTCTTTTTCTGAGTCTGGTGCCCGTACCAGGAACCAACGCCACTAACCAAAAAGGACCCAAGATGGTTTGGGTACCTAAAGTCTCCACTTGATCTTTATTGCAGGTATGCCTTGCAACTAATAAGAAAAGGATGTGGTACCTTGATAGCGGTTGCTCAAGGCATATGACAAGAGATGTGGAGCAGTTCTCATCACTCGAATATCAAAATGATGGCAATGTAAATTTTGGTGATAATGAAAAGAGCAAAATTATCGATATTGGTAAAGTCCATATTACCCCTACTTCTTATATTGATAATGTCTTATATGTTGATGGTTTGAAACATAACTTGCTTAGCATTGTCAGTTTTTTGTCAAAAATTTTAAAGTTGTTTTTGAATCTTCCTTGTGCATTGTTTCTAGTCTAGATGACAATGGCATTAAGTTCATTGGTCATAGGCATGGCAATATTTATATGGTTGATCTTGATGATCTTCCTATTCAAAAAGGTCAATGCCTAGTGGCAATGGAAGCCAAGATCGATGAAACTAGTTGGCTTTGGCATCGTAGACTAGGACATGCAAGCATGCATTTAATTTTAAAACTTAGCAAAAAGAACTTGGTAAAGGATTTGCCTAAACTCAATTTTGAAAAAGACAAGATCTGTAGTGCATGTCAACTTGGAAAACAAACCAAATCCTCTTTCAAACCAAAAGGAGTAATCTCTACATCTAGACCTTTGGAATTGCTTCACATGGACCTCTTTGGGCCAACTAGAACATCTAGTTTGGGAGGTAAGAAGTATGGTCTAGTCATTGTAGATGATTTCTCACGATTTACATGGGTCATATTTTTAGCACATAAAGATGAAACTTTTTCTGAATTCATTAGATTTCATAAAAGAGTTTTGAATGAAAAAGGTGTTTCAGTCGTATCTTTGAGAAGTGATCATGGAACCGAATTTGAAAATGCTGATTTTGATAAATTTTGTATTGAAAATGGCATTCATCATAATTTTTCTGCACCTAGGACATCTCAACAAAATGGGATAGTAGAAAGAAAAAATAGAACTCTTGAAGAAATGGCACGCACCATGCTTTGTAAAAATGATTTACCTAGATATTTTTGGACGGAAGCCATAAATATTGCATGCTATGTTTTAAATCGAGTTTTAATTCAACCAATTTTTAAAAAAAACATCTTATGAGCTTTGGAAGGGTAGAAAACCCTCAATTCGTTATTTTCATGTTTTTGGATGCCGTTGTTTCATCTTAAACAATGGTAAGGATAATTTAAGTAAATTTGATGCCAAATCAGATGAGGGAGTCTTTCGAGGCTACTCCACATCTAGTAAGGCATACAGGGTCTTCAACAGAAGAACACTTGTTGTTGAAGAATCCATACATGTGGTATTTGATGAATCTGACCAAAAATCTTCAAGAAAAGAAGATGTACCTTCTGATGAAATAGGTAGCAAGAAAACTGAAGGAATAAACAACAATGAAGGGCTTACCAAGGAACAGAATGAAGATCAAAACACTGAACAAGATCAAGCACAAGGTGATGAAAACACATCAACTGTTGATCCATTACCAAAAGAATGGAGGTATGCTCATGGACACCCAAAAGAACTAATTATCGGTGATCCATCTAAAGGTGTAAGTACTCGATCATCCCTTAGAAATATCTATGATTACTTAGCTTTTGTTTCTCAAATTGAACCTAAAACTATTGAGGAAGCTGAATGTGATAGTAATTGGATAAATGCTATGCAAGATAAACTTAACCAATTTAAAAGAAACAATGTTTGGACATTAGTTGATAGGCCTTCAAACACTTCGATTATTGGTATAAAGTGGGTTTTTCGAAATAAACTTGATAAAAATGGAGTAGTTACTAGAAATAAGGCTAGACTAGTTACCAAATGATACAATCAGGAGGAATGAATAGATTTTGATGAAACCTTTGCTCCTGTAGCTAGACTTGAGGCAATTAGGCTATTGTTGGCTTTTGCTTACTTCATGAATTTTAAATTATATCAAATGGATGTTAAAAGTGCCTTTTTAAATGGTCTAATTGAAGAAGAAGTTTACGTTGAACAACCCCCTAGTTTTGAAAATTCTGAATTTCCAAATCATGTTTACAAACTTTATAAAGCTTTATATGGTTTGAAACAAGCTCCAAGAGCTTGGTATGATCGTTTAAGCTCCTGTTGCTCAAAAATGATTTTACTAGAGGTAATGTAGACAAAACTTTGTTTTTAAAGAAAAAGATTGATGATCTCTTGGTAGTACAAATCTATGTAGATGATATAATATTTGGTGCTACTAATGAATCTCTTTGTCAAGATTTTGCAAAGTTAATGCAGGATGAGTTCAAGATGAGCATGATGGGAGAACTGAATTTTTTCCTCGGACTCCAAATAAAGCAAACCAAAGAGGGGATCTTCATCAACCAAACAAAATACACAAAAGAAATATTCAAGAAGTTTGGGATGGAGAACACTAAGCCTTTAGGTACCCCTATGAGCTCTACTTGTAGACTTGACAAGGATGAATCAGGTAAATCTATTGACCAAAAATTATATCGTGGCATGATCGGTTCATTATTATATCTTACTGCCAGTAGGCCAGATATCATGTTTAGCGTCTATATGTGTGCTAGATATCAGTCGAATCCTAAAGAGTCTCATCTTTTGGCTATTAAACGCATACTTAGATATCTATCTGGTTCAATTGAAATTGGTTTATGGTACTCTAGAGATTCTTCATTTGAATTGATTGCTTATTCTGATGCTGACTTTGCTGGGTATAAACTTGATCGTAAAAGTACTAGTGGAACCTGTCAGTTTCTTGGAGTAAATTTGATCTCTTGGAGTAGCAAAAAACAGAACTCAGTTGCTTTATCTACGGCGGAAGCCGAATATATAGTAGCTGGAAGCTGTTGTGCTCAAATCCTTTGGATCAAACAACAACTTGAAGATTTTGGCATTAAACTAACTAAGACACCCATAAGATGTGACAATACTAGTGCAATCAATCTATCTAAAAATCCTGTGCAACATTCAAGAAGTAAACACATTGAAATAAGATATCATTTCATAAGAGATCATGTACAAAACTCTAATGTTATTCTTGATTTTGTATGTACTGATGACCAGTTAGCAGATGTGTTTACCAAGCCTTTGTGTGAGGATAGGTTCTGTCTGATTAGAAAAGAGTTAGGTGTCATTGATCCCTTCTCCTAGAACTCTCTTAGTTTTATTTATACCTAAATCCTTTCGCTCAAAACCACTTGCTAAAAGCCCCAAAAATCTGATTGAATTGTTTCCTATTTTTTCCTAAAATTTTTTTCGAATTTTCTCAAATTTTTTGGCCAAATGTCGACACTTGGAAATTGTCAAGTGTCGACACCTGACCAAGTGTCGACACTTGACAAATTCTAAGTGTCGACACTTGCGAAACAAAAACTATTTTTAAAAAGGCCGATCGAGGGTTTTGTCATTTTTCTTTGCCCATTGATTTCTTGCAACAGTGGTCCCTTCTGTCCAAATCCTCCCATTTCCCTTTTAACCCATCACAAATCAGGTATTTCCCCCTTCTATTTTTACTCTATTTCTCCTCTTTTTCATTTTATTTTTGACGTTTTCAAACCGTGCAACCGTGAATATGGTTTTTCCGGGTATTTTTCAAGATTCTAACCAGATTTTCACGTGATTTACTGGATTTCTAAAGCTCCATTTGAGGGAATGGTAATTTAAAGATATTTTTCTCAGATTTTCCACGTTTTTTGGTCGTTTTCATGCTTATCTCACCCGTATTTCGGAAAAATACTGTTTTATTGATTTTGGCTGAAATAATTTGGGTTTTCATCTAAATTAAGTATACTAAATCCATTTATTGTTGTTTTAGAAAGGTTTTTCATGATGTTCTAGCAACATTTTCACCACTTTGCTAAAACCCTAAATGATTCAGACCCAAATTCCATAGGTTTTGATTTTTTGGCCTTACAAAAAGTATTTTCTAAAGGTTCAAATGTGTTTTAACGAACAAAAATATTTTCTATAATTATATGTTCAGAATATTATCATTTAATCAAAGTATAAGTTGTAAAAATCTTACCTTTAAACCGATTAACGGTTTTTTCAAACGTTGTTTGAGGTATTTTATAACCCAAAATTGGTTTAATTCTGGTTTTCAAAACCTATCTAAACATATTTTAAGAAATGAAACTCTCCTTACCTCAGCCTGTAGCCAGTCCCATAGTTCTAAACCTATCTTCCTTCTTTCCTGGTCAGCTTGCTGTAATGGGTCCCAGGAAGAGACTTGTAGTTAAGGAGAGGCCTAGTTGTGGTGTAGAGAGGAGGTCGAAGGCCAGATTTGACACTGCTCAAGCTAGCAGTTCAGCCACACCGAGTTCCCTCCTTGCAGAGAGGATGGCAGGGAAGTTAGTAGCCTCTGGGAGGAGAGTCGACCTAGAGTGTTTTGATAGGCACGTGCCATTTCAGTTTATGACAGGTGCTCACTGATGCAGGATTAGTACCATTCTGTACTATGCAGGAGAGGTACTATCCTCACCTAGTGAGAGAGTTCTATGGTGCGTTGGATTGTCGACGACTTCTGTGGACTACGACGGTCAGAGACGTTCAGATTTCACTGGCAGCAGAGCTATTGAGCAGAGTATGGGAGATCCCCCATAGGGGAATCTATGTCTTTTCGGTAGATGACAGAGAGGCTGCCTTTAGGTGTATTCTTGAGAGAGAGGATATTCATGGTATATCCATAGTTACCGCGAACCAGTTATCTCTGGAGATGCGCCTATTGCACCACATCATAGCATGTATTCTACTGCCGAAGACTGGGAGATTTGACTTCATCACTGTGAGGGAGTTGATGGTGGTGACGAGTCTGATTGAGAGGAGACAGATTGATCTTCCATCTTTGATGCTAGTTTAGATGCATGATGCTGTGACTCAGCGACGTCACTGTTTACCTTACGGCATGGCACTGACCAGATTATTTAAAGCTTGTGGAGTATCACTAGAGGGGAAGATCCCCAAGGAGATACTACACACAAATGTATATGACGAGAGGTCTTTGCACCGTATGGGATACAGACTAGTTGGAGGTCGATGGGTGCGCAGAGAGTCTGGCCAGGAGGCAGATGAGGAGGACGAGCTTCGAGAGGCAGAGGCTGGACCATCTGAGCCAGCAGTTTTTCTTCCCGTTGATATCCCATCGACACAGGCAGAGCATTCGACTCCTGATACTTCAGCTCCTCCGCCACTTTCTACTGGACTATCCTTTGAGGAGCATGCCAGAGAGCAGTTCACTGACATCAGGGGTGAGTTGACTCAGCTACGCAGCGAGGTTGAGATTCTTCGAGCACATACTACCTCGGAGCATGCTAAGATTCGTAGATCTATAGAGGAGGGATTCTCTCGTATTGAGGATCTGTTGAGATCCCTTATACCTCCTGCAACCCCTGCAGTTGTATCCTCTAATGGTGATGATGATGGTGATGATGATGGTGATGATGATGGTGATGATGATGATGATGATGGCGGCGATCACCAGAGCGACCATGCTGATACTGCTGAGGGTGGTGATCGGGCAGATATGGATGACGACAGAGCTACAGAGGTTGTGGGCCGTGACAGTGATAGTGATGACAGTGCTGATGATTATGAGGTGGTCAGTCATGATCCTCCCACTACACCCGCTGCTCCTACTGCCTTGGTTGATTCCATACCGGACTTTGTTACACCAGCTGATCTTCTTTCCCCCACTTCCACTAGATCATCTAGGGTTGTACCCGCCTTTGGTCCTTCTGGCCGCACTAGGAGTCGTCGAGCTTTAGTACCTCCTAGTGCCTTAGCCACTAGATCGAGGATCTGTGCCCCATTTAGTCTTGAGATTCTATCTGATGAGGATTAGCCTCACAGATGTCTGTTATAGTTCATATGTTTCTGATATTTGTTTGACTCTGATGATATCTGTATGTTTCAGTTCTTGCTGATGACTCAGCAAATTTTTGTACTGAAAAATTGTCTATTATATATATATTTCAGTTTAGTGCTCATTATTTGTGCTTGAATGGTTCAATTTACCTTCTTTAACTTTGATACTCTTTTATCTTGGTATATTTTTGGCTCTGATACCTATCTTATTTTCTCTACCATCTTTTTGTCTCCAATGCTCATTGTGAGGGGGAGGTTATTCCCCTTTCTAATGATTGACAAAAATGGGGAGAAATAGTATTGATTGTGTTGATGCATAATTTCTTGAATTTTTGTGGTTTCACCTTGTGAATCTTTGAAATTTACTTTAATAAGAAATATCTAATTAAGGGGGAGATTGATTCTTCCTAACTATGAAGTTTTTGCCTCTCTTATGGACTTAAATTCATATTCATAAATTATAATAATTAAAGTTTGAAATGTATTGCTATTTTACTCAAGGTTTTGTCATCATCAAAAAGGGGGAGATTGTTGGCTCCACCCAGTGATTTTGATGAATAACAAAACATTAAGTGCATATTATATACTAATGTGGATTTCAAGTTATGAGTTTTCAGGATGAAAGTACCTCAAAATCTTAAAAACTTATGGTTCATGGCACGTAATGGCACGGAGCATTTCTCACGAATCCGGACATCCTCTTCATTGAAAAGGGGCATCTAAATGATTAAATATTATGTGTTTATGGTTCATTTAAGTTTCAAGATTTTTATTTATGTTTTTGAGGCTGTTTACACTTGAATCTGAACTTTTTCAGTCTCAAGTGTCGACACCTGGAAAGTCAAGTGTCGACACTTCAGCATTTGGCACGGACAAAAATCCTTGGCACGCCAAGTGTCGACACCCAGAACCAAGTGTCGACACCAAGTGTCGACACTTAGGTTTCCAAGTGTCGACTCAAGGCCTGAGAATTTTGAAAATACAGAACTTTGTCATTTAAGGATTTTTGTGTCAAGTGTCGACACCTGTGCATCAAGTGTCGACACTTGAAAGTTCAAATGTCGACACTTGACAGCCAAGTGTCGACACCTGATAGCCAAGTGTCGACACTTGCAGCCTGACAGCTCTAACGGATCTATTTTTCTGGCTTGCAGAAGTTGCTTTTCAAGTTCCAAACGGCTATTTCCGAGGTTCCAACGGTCACAAACAATTTTTTGGAAGGTTCTTGGTGTATTTAACCTCCACCAACCTCATTTTAAAGACAAGGAAGTGTATTGAAGTGCATTCAAGTCTACTCAAAAGCTAAAAAGCCTATATTCTCTCAAATACTTCACATCAAAAGCCTCTTATAGTTTGATTCCTTGAAAAGCCTACAAGCTCATCCTTACTTCATTCCAAAAGAGGCACTTTGAAGGAGATTCCAAGGAAGAGTCAAGACAAAGCATCAACTTGAGCTTCAAAGATTCCATTCTACTCTTGAAGAGAGTTTGTTTTAGTTTTAAAATTGTATATCTGTTTTTACATTGTGATTTGACCTTGCTTTCAAGGATGTCTTGAAAGAAGGTTATTGTGGTTTGTTGGTGAGCCAAAGGGATAAAACCAACTAGGGTTAACTTGTGAGCCCGAAGACAAAACAAGTGTTAAGGTTTGTTGGTAAGCCTAAGTGATAAAACCAACTTAGGTTTTGACTTGTGAGCCTTGTGAAAAACAAGTCAACTATAATCTTGTTTGGATTAAAATGAAATTCCCAAGGGTGGCTTGGGGAGTGGATGTAGGTGCTAGGTTTGCACCGAACCACTATAAGCCTTGTGTTTGTGTGTGATTGCTCTCTTCCTCTCTTGCTCTTTGTTTATTGCTACTGTTTTAAATATCTTGCATTAAATTCATCATTCTTCATTAGCACCACTAGTCCCTCTCACTATTGTTTTAAATTTTCTAAAAGACCCAATTCACCCCCCTCTTGGGCTCCATCTCTGGGCAACAGTCATGCCCCAATCCCCAAGACCTGGGCCAGATGCGCGACAGACGGCCGTATGTTCTTGGGTTCAACCTTTTCAGGGACATACAAGGCCTGTACCAACCATTCTCAAATAAAATGAATAACCGGGTAATCACAAAAATTTTTTTTATTTTATTAGGCAAGCAATTAACCATAAGATTTAAACCTAGGCAAGTAGATTCAAATGTTCATAAAGGCCAACAGTCACACATTTAACATTATTAAATACCAAGCAATAAAAGTATCAATGTCCACTATATCCTAAGCCTCACTGACTGAATCCCTGGCCCAAGTGTTCCTCTGGTCCTGAAAAAAAAATACAAGGGAAAGGAATGAGTTTCTCTTAAACTCAGTAAGTCATCATATGTCACAAATATAAATTTACCATGAATCAAGAGTAACTCAATGCATGCAAGTAACCATAAAATAGAAGTCATTTCAGTTATATTTCCATTATTAACCTTCGTTATTATTTTTCCGATATCACGCAAACTTAGGGATGGCCACCCATACACACTCACCTAGTCCCTTAGACTATGGCCACGATCGGCCCATGGCTTGTCCCAAAAGAGTCTAGATCCTGTCACATACCGCACATCGGTAATATACCAGCGATAGCCCCGCTGGAGGTCCAAAAGAAAAACTAGCTCTGAGTTTCACACGAGAAACATGCATCCCAGCATGTGCTAAAATAAAGCTACTAACTCCTGTGTCACATACCGCTCATCGGTCATGTGCCAGCGATAGCCCCGCTGGAGGCCCAAAAAGAGTCTAGGTTCTCGTGTGATCATAGTCGGACTAGAGAGTAGCTAAAATCAACTCAACCCATGACTCCTACATCTTAGTCTGTGTTTAAATTTCATAGCACATCAAGATACATGTATACAGTAAAAACATAAACTGTGGAATTCAATAATAAGTCAAATAATCATGCATGGCAAAAATTATATCGGTGAGTGATAACTTACCGTTCCACCAACTAAGCACTAAACCTGGTTTTCCAAGGACGATGACGATCTTGTATCACAAATTATTTTATTTATTAATTATATAATTAATTCCTATAATAAAATAAACATAACTTAAATTCCTTAGGACACCCCCAGATAGTTCCTTTCCTCCCCTCCTCCACATTCCTTTTTCTTTTATTATTATTATTATTTCCCTAATGTTGCCTTTACTAGGCCGGCCCATCCAGGAAGCAGGCCCGGCTCGACAGAGCCTGGCTTAACCAAGCCCGGCCCCACAAAGCCTGGCTCAACCGAGCCCAGCCCAAACACGTCCAGGCCACAGTGCCCAGACGAGGCTCCACGAGGAGAACCAAGGAGGATCGACGGCGATCCTCCCGACCGATCGCCAGGAAGAGTCACCGGAAGGAAGGGAAGGGACCGGTGGTCCCAACAACGGCCGTCCGACCGCCCGCCGGGGAGCACAGGGATTAAATCCCCTCCCCTATTAACAGAGACATCACTCTCTGTTAACAGGTCGTCTAACATTCCCCCCCCAAGCGAGCGGAGGAACGGCGGCGATCCCCGTGGTCGACCGCCCGGAATGGATCGCCGGAAGGAGAGAAGGAACCGGCAGCGACCAACTATCGCCGGCCATTTCCCACGATTCCAACGGAAAAGAAAAGAATCGGCCGGATTCTTCTCTCCTTCCCGCCAAACACCCCTACACCAAACGTACCCCCAAGAGAAAAAAAGAAAAACGAGGAAGAAGGACTTACCGGTGAGATGGATTCCAATCGCAGCGACCACCGGTGGAGAGAGCACTCCGGCGAGGACTGAGACACGCGAAGGAGCCGTCGGCGTCCACCGATAGGGAGGGTAATCGGGATCAACAGAGGCACCCGGGATCCCTAAAAAATCCGAGGAAGACCCTTATCTCCCCCCACCTTCGGCGGCGTCGACGGGCTTCTACGAAATCTCCGCCGGAAAATCCAAACTTTAGAGTCAATTTGAATTTGATCTGAAGTTGGCAAGGACCGCCGACTTCAGCCCAATAAAAACTGGGCCTCACAAAAATATAATGAAATTTGCATGGAATTGGATCTGTAGCATAATTGAAAAGGCAACCGAGCAAGCAAAGTAGTATATTAATAGATACCCAACAACTGCTCCATAACAAATATCTGTGATCAGAATAGGCGAAGAGCAAGATGACATTAACTGTGATAGGAATTAGTGGATGTAGCTTCACAGAAGAATATGTTCATAAAAAAGAAAGCAGTCACATGGATTCAAGCAGCAGAAGAAATATCCATAAAATTGAGATAAAATCCACGAAACTTAAACTACAACGAAGCATTCTTGAAGAAACCGAAGCATGGTTGAGGATAGCTTAAAGTAGCGTAGGTGAGGTGAGACCGTGAGAAATAGGAATGAAATAATGAAAAAAAAAAAAAAAGAGAAAAGCCTGTAGCAGTTAAGGAAGATGGAAACAGAACACAACCTGCATAAACCAAGAAAACAAATATGTTAGACATTCCCCTGCTACAATATCCTCAATCATTTTTATATGATGCTCGATATTTTTGTTCCCTCCAATCTTTTCCACTATTTTAAAATATTTTTGTTCTTGTTTTTCTTTTCTACTGTATTGCTTCTTTTTGTAAAACTTCTCCACTTCTACCATTTGTCTAAGGTAATGGTTGGCCATCAATAACGATTTCATCCAGCATTTGTAGAAAACTATGTTTGTGTTGATGGGAATCTTGAATGTGGACACCATACACTTTCCAAGGCTTGTGATGACATATGAAACCAACATGTAGATTACGGAGACAATTAAACCGTAGAAGAATGAAAGATCAAAAATACTGAAATTAGGAAATGGCTTCAAGGCATGCGGCAATGCTACTTTCTTTGAGGCTTTATTTACCCCTATTAAGAAAAGACTGACGTGCAAAAGGTTACAGTAAATAACTTCTAGGATATAATGAAGCTCATTTTTGTTTAATATCATTTTTCACTAATGATATTAAATTAGTGAGCAAATAAAAATAAAAATAAAAAATCGAATTAACAATCCTGTGTACTAAAATCTGCAGTAAGACAGCACATAGGATGTACAGAAAATAAGAAGGCTACAATGTTATTATTTTTCTGAAGTTGTTCAGAATGGATTATTATAGATCAAAAATAACTGCGACAAACTTTCAATAACTATCAAAAATAACTGTTCATGCATCAGTTATATCTATAGGCAGTATACAAACCCTTGACAAAAGATACAAATTTTGGCAATAGACATAACTATTGGCAGCAAAAATAAAATAAATTTCTGGTTATTTTAATAGCCAAGTACCAAAAGTAAATATATATATATATATAATTTAATTTATATTTGATCTAGTTGAATAATATGATTTAAACAAATTTATTGTTTAAATCGTATGTGTCTAGCTTTAAAGTTTTTTAATGTGGGATTAAACTTCCCGCATTTTGAAAACAACTTTTCAACACATATTACCAAGAGATAACATGCATGGAAAGTAGATATAAACGAAACAACTAAAATGGTTAGACAAAAGTTTTCCTCAAAATCTCTTTTTTTCATCCATATATTTTTTTTCTCTTTTTTTTATCTGTATTTTGTTTTGTGTTTTCTTAAACTTTCACTTGTTCCTTTTGTACTAACTTCCACTTGCATTTGTTTTTCTATTTGTTGTTTTTCCATTCATTATTTTGTGTTCCTTTGATTGATTTTTTTGCCGTTCCTCAGATTGATAGACTTCCGTTCACTGATATGCAGTAAATTTGCTATAACATGGAGTAGAAGAATCTCTGGATATATTACTGTGAGTACCCGAGATGCCTTTTTTATCAACTGTTGATTGAGGTGAAACAGAGAAGCAATACAACAATTGAAGGCAGAATAACTGCTGCAAAAGCGCAGACCACAGTATAGCAGCGAAGAAAGACAACACATTCTGATCTGCTATCGATAATACTCTTGGTTAAAGCTAGAAAAGTTATCCAGTAAACCGAACTTCATAAGAATCTGCCTGGAGGAGGTAATTACAGTGAAAATCCAATAGTCTCGGATGTCCAAGAGAAATCCTCTTGTAACACCTTTTCTTTTTTTTTCTTTTTTTTTTTTTAGAAAAAAAAAATAGGAGAAGGATAAATCCCGGTATAGCTACCTCTCAGACTTCCATCCCGCCAGGTAATGTTCGATACAAGACTTTTGAACAGACTTTCCATACCAAATGATAAGTACGTCAACCTGACACCACTAAGACGACGGCTAGTAGAACGGATCAGCCGTGACATCTTACTCGCATCAACGGTCACCGGCTTCAAAAAATTTCTGGATTTAATTGAGTCACCCACGGGATTATTCCTTGAATCCGTAACCGTCTTGTAACACCTATTTAATCATGTAGTCTACAACCGATTTGAATCTATAGAAGTATGAATAATCTAAAAAGAAGCAGTGGATGATTTCCGTTGTCATAAATCTCACAAGAAAAGTATATGCGAATGCTTTTACAAATAAGGATTATTAATCCATGAGATTAACCATACATAATTAGCCAAAAGCTCAAATAAATAAATCCGAACTTCAAGCCAAGCAGCAGGTAATTTGGCAAAAGGTACAGGAACCTCTGGAGCAACTTGCCCGCTGCCCACCACAGAACAGCATCATGATTCCTAAAAACATAACCAGTAGCTGCCTTGGCAAGCATCACAAAAGCATCAAAATTGTGATTTTAATAACTCAAACAAGAGGAGGTAGACACAACACTAGCCTAGGTTGATAAAAAGACATATCCATCTATAAAGAGCTATCCCGGTATCTACAAGGAGTGTGCAAAAGTTGCAGCTCACCAAGCCCACAATCAATGAAAAGAATTCGCAACTGATATAAAATCTCCAACGGAGTAGTAGTAGTAACCATATTGCCAAAAAATGCGATCATTGCGAACTCTCCAAAGCAACCAGGCTACATTTGCCAACAAAGATTTCTGCTCATTCTCTGCCGAGGCATTGGACCAATGGTCAAAAGCAATGTCAGCAGAACTTTAAGAGAATATGATAATGAGATACAACCACACGCCATGCCAACAAAGCTAGGCAAAAACATAGTGAATAATATACGATGAGCATAATCTTGTTATTGATGAGGACATAAATCACAACATTGCTCATCTTATAAGAGAATATGATAATGAGATGGCAGAATTTTATAAGACAAACGTTCCCATGCAAGTCTCCATGTAAATGTTTTGACCCGAGGAGTTTGTGCAGTTTGGGTACCCCTTTTTGTATTGATAAAAGAAAAAAATAAATGAAAATGATCTTGAGCAATTATCATAGGCCTAGGTGCCAAGCCTCGAGAAATTATATCATGTACCATGTCGATCATGCATGCACTTAGGCTTTGTTTGGATAGTCCTCATTAAAAGAATGGAAGGAAAAGGAAGGGAAAATATTATTCTTGTTTGAATAGTTCTCATAAGAAAAATCAAAGGAAAGGAAAAGGACTATTTTATCTTTTTTACATATTTTATAGAATGTCCAAAATTGGAAGAATCAAAAGGATATTTTTGTTCTTTGATTTGTTTATATTTATTTCATTCCTAATCCTCCAAATCGGAAGAATTGAAAATTTAGTTTAGTAGAGGGGAGGAAAAGGGATATCCTTTTTCTTTCCTTATTTTTTTAAAAATTAATATCCAAACAAGAAAAAGGTAATCCTTTTCTTTTCTTCCTCAACCCTCCATCCAAATAAAGCTTTAGGCATGAATGATCTGCTCGTCTCGAATGGTAAAAGTTATTGGTGGACTAAATCTATCATTACTCAAAAAAAAAAAAAAAAAAAAAATTAATGGTAATGCAATAGCAACACCTGAGATGATTTTATTCTGGTCCATCTAATATACCCCGGGTATCTTGTCTTCCGTTGGTGCACTGCAATGAACGACAACGACGTGGGCCCGTCCGACATTGAACCCCAGCAGCCATTTCGACCGTTAGAGAACTCGACCCAGTATCAAATCCCTCGCCGGCTCTCCTCCTCTTCTTTTAAAATTCGAATAAAACCTTTTGAAACCCATCAACTGTGACAGTGAGAATTCGAATAAAACCTTTTGAAACCCATCAACTGTGACAGTGAGAATGAGAGGAAGCTCGGTCTCGGTCACAGCCTAATGAAAACCAAAGCCCTTGGTCCCCCTTCCATGGGTTCCCCCGCCATTGCTCTCCCTCTTCCTCTTAATGTAATGCCTCTCTATCAGCCGTTGATCCCTTCACCACCTTCCTCTCCGGCCGAGTATTTTGCTTCCCTCCTTCAGACATGCCTGAAGGTCGACAACCCATTCGCCGGCAAGTCTATCCATGCCCGTGTCGTCAAAGCTGGGCTTCTCCACATCAGCGTTTACCTCAGTAACAATCTCATCAACGTCTATTCAAAAGCTGGTTTTTTCACCGACGCACACCATCTTTTCGATGAGATGCCTCTGAAGAACATGTTCTCATGGAATTCCATTCTCTCTATGTTTGCAAAGGGTGGTTGTATCGGCAGGGCGTGTGATGTATTTGAGAAAATGCCTGAAAGGGACTCGGTTTCATGGACCACGATGATTGTCGGTTTCAATCAGATGGGCCAGTTCGAAATGGCAGTTAGAACATTCTTGAACATGGTATCTGTTGGAATTGCGCCGACACAGTTCACATTTACAAATATTTTTTCCTCTTGTGCAGCCCTGGAGGCTTTGGATATTGGTCAGAAGGTTCATTCTTTCGTAGTAAAGCTTGGGCTTGGTAGTTGTGTTCCTGTTGCTAACTCCCTTCTCAACATGTATGGGAAATGTGGAGATGCAGACACAGCAAAGGTTGTGTTTGATAGGATGAGAGTGAGGAGTGTATCGAGTTGGAATTCTATGATCTCTTTGTATGCTCAGTTGGGAAGGATGGATCTTGCCCGTGCCCTTTTTGAGGAGATGACTGAACGTAACATTGTTTCTTGGAATGCAATCATTGCAGGATACAACCAGAACAGCTCAGATCTAGAGGCATTGGAGTTCTTCTCATGGATGATGAAAGAACCTTCCATGAACCCCGATAATTTCACACTAACAAGCATTCTATCTGCTTGTGCTAATCTTGGAATGTTGGGTGTGGGGAAGCAAATGCATGCACACATTATAAGAACTGAAATGCCATGCAATGGACAAGTTGGAAATGCCTTGATCTCAATGTACTCCAAGTCTGGCGGGGTTGAAATTGCTCAAAGGGTTGTTGAACAAACAATGACATATGATCTCAATGTCATATCATTTACCGCTTTGCTCGAGGGTTATGTCAAGCTCGGAGACTTAGAACCAGCTAGAAAAATCTTTGACTCGATGACATATCGTGATGTGGTAGCTTGGACAGCTATGATAGTAGGGTATGTACAAAATGGTTTTAACAATGAAGCGATGGAGCTCTTCAGGTTGATGGTTTATAAGGGTCCTAAGCCAAATAATTACACTCTTGCTGCAATACTGAATGTCTGCTCGAGTTTGGCATCCTTAAATCATGGCAAGGAGCTTCACTGTAAAGCCATCAGATCAAGAGAAGGGCTATCTGTCTCAGTAAGCAATGCTCTTATAACAGTGTATGCGAAGTCTGGAAGCATCACAGGGGCAAGGAAAATGTTTGATCAGATACGTCAGAAAAAAGAAACAATTTCATGGACTTCTATGATTTTATGTTTAGCTCAACATGGAGTAGGGGAAGAAGCTATAAGCTTATTTGAGAAGATGATTCATGTTGGTGTGAAACCTGATCATATAACTTATGTTGGTGTGATTTCAGCATGTACACATGCAGGACTGGTGGAAGAAGGTAAACGTTATTTTGAACTGATGCAGAGCAAGCACTTGATAATCCCCACAATGAGCCATTATGCTTGCATGATTGATCTTCTCGCGCGTGCTGGTTTACTTTATGAAGCCCAAGAGTTCATAAAGGAGATGCCAGTAGAACCTGATGCTATAGCATGGGGATCACTCCTAGCAGCTTGCAAGGTTCACAAAAATGCTGACATGGCAAAGATTGCTGCAGAAAAACTGCTGGCCATTGATCCTGAAAATAGTGGTGCTTATTCTGCTCTGGCTAACGTTTATTCAGCATGTGGGAGATGGGATGAAGCTGCCAAGATTTGGAAGCAAATGAAAGACAGAGGTGTGAAGAAAGAGAAGGGGTTCAGTTGGGTTCAGATAAAAGATAAGGTTCATGTCTTTGGGGTTGAGGATTCATTGCATCCTCAGAGAGATGCAATATATAAGATGGCTGCACAAATTTGGAAGAAGATCAAGAAAGCAGGTTTTATTCCTGATACTGATTCAGTTCTGCATGACATTGATGAGGAGCTGAAGGAGCAATTACTTAGCTGTCACAGCGAGAAGCTTGCTATTGCTTTTGGATTGATTAGTACACCAGAAAAGACAACTCTGAGGATTATGAAGAACCTAAGAGTTTGCAATGATTGTCATTCTGCAATAAAGTTTATATCCAAGGTTGTTGGAAGGGAGATCATAGTAAGAGATGCTACTCGGTTTCATCATTTCAGGGATGGCTTTTGCTCATGCAAAGATTATTGGTAGGAACTTTACATGTAGTGGAATCAACCTATCCCCTTCCCAAGAGACAGATAGCAAAACATATTGGAGCTGTTCCTGATTTGAACACAGTACAGTTCTCAGAGTCATCCTCAGCCTGATGAATTTAGAAACTGTAAATATTTCATATGCTACCAAAATACGAGGAATCAATCTATCCCCTACCCAAGAGACAGATAGCAAAACATTTGGAGCTGTTGCTGATTTGAACATAATACAGTTCTCAGAGTCACCCTCAGCCGGAGAAAATGCAAGGTGTTTCAGAGGTCCATCTATATTTATTGGTCGCTGAGATTCATATTCAGAAAGAAATGATTAGTAGGAATCAGAGAAGTATTGATAATCTTTGAAGTTGATATATTATAATTATGTATTATATCTCTCAGTTTCAAATATCATAAATGTTGTCCTTTGTGGGTGTGACAGATAAATTGTCTGTTACTCTGTTGTATCCATGCTGCTACTATTAAATAACAAATGTGGACTTGAGTTGCACTATATTGTGCATCTGATAAAAAATTGATCATTTTTTTTAAAATGTCTATCATTGTAAAAGGGTATACGTGCATTTATACTACCTGATGAAAATAGATTATATACACCTAACTATGTATGTGATTTAATTTTGATTGTATTTATAAGCACTTAAAAGTTTATTTTTATCAGAAGAGAAGTCACTCTGGATCAATGCAACCACCACCCTTCATATAGCAGGGGTCCGTTTGGTTAAAGATAATCTCGCATAAAAAAATAAATTCCATGTCAAATTTTAATGCTATAAAAAATGAAAAGGAAGTAAAAAAAAGTTGCGGGCTCCGCACTTATTTTTTTAAAAAAAATGATAAAACAAATATCACGAAAGAGTTGATATTTGATAAATTTTTAAGTGATGGTAATCCATACTTAACAAAAATATTTTTAATAAAATATATTTACAATCATTGAATTTATTTTGATATTTTTCTAAATTCATTCAATAAAAAAATATAGAATAATTAAAATATAAATAGTATTACATAAAAGATTATGTAATTATAGTCATTATATAAAAATTAATTAAAAATAGTGATTATGTTTTACTACTAAAAATTTATTTATTGTTGATAAGTATATTTATAAATTTGATCATATTTCTATATAAAATTATCTTCAACCAAATATAGTAATTTTTTTGGTATTATTTTTTGGAGAAATCTATCCACCAACCAAATATGGTAAAAATTATTTTTCTCCTCAATCATTTTTTTTCAAATAAATAATTTTTAAAAATTATTAGATTATTCCATAATCTAATATACTCCAACCAAACAGACCCTAAGGAGATAGTTAAGAAGTTTTATTAAAATGGCCAAAAAAAAATTCAAAATAAAAGAGTTTTATAAACATGGTTATTTTGTAGTTTCCATAAAAAAATGTTTTGCCAAAATAAACAAATCATAAAATTTGAAAAAAATGAGTTTTATAAAAAAAAAGTCACATCCTGCATTTCAGAAAGCCTATTCTTATAGAAAATCATTTTATTATAAATTTTTATTTTAGTAAGGCTCACTTCTCGAAACCTTGAAATCTTTTTTTTCTTAACCAGGATCCTAAGAGAGGAGGGAGATGCATCACTTGAAGTGAAGGAGCTGACTTCTAACCTAGGAGCACCAAGAAATGAGGGGCTTTCTAAGTAGGGGCTAGAGATTATGGTAGAGCCTCAGGGAATGAACCATAAGGATGTTATCGATCAGTTGACACAAGCCATTCAAGGGGCAGGGAAGAGACCTTCGGAAATGGACACGTCAATAGTTGAGATCGAGATTGATACTCAGGATGAGAGGGGTGTTAGAGTGGATTTAGCGTTGTCATCATAGGCTACTAATGTGGAATACCTAAGGAGCAGGAAAATCCTCGTTTTGGACTTCCTTTGGCAGAATAATCCAATAGCATTGTCCTTACATTTGTATCCTATTTGAGACCCGACTATTGAGGATGAGCCTTGCCCATGCTAGGTGGCGGATTCAGATGGTGTGAAGCCCTACATAGTGGAGTCTAGGAGCCTATGGGGAGATTCTGGTGATATGAAAACATGGTTCAATGAGGATAGGTGCTTTTTATAGATGCGCACAAGGTGGCCCCTGTCATCTCAGAGTAGACCGAAGGTCCTTGGTTTCTATCCAACATGTACATGAGCACCGAGTATAGGAAGTGAAGGGTACTTTGATCCAAGATCTCTAAGCTGGTATCCCAAGGTTTGCTATCTCTTATTATCAGGGACTTCAGCTACATTATGGGATCCCACAAGAAGAGGGTGGCAAGTAGTATGCTAATAGTGTTAAGTTCAAAGAGAGTTCAAGAAGTTTATTGATGGTGCGGGTTTGATTGTTCTTGGATATTCTGGACTTCATTTCACCTAGTACAACAACCGGATGGGGTCAGCCAAGTTTGTCAAAGGATTGATCGGGCGCTTGCCATGGTCAGTTGACTCCAATGCTTCCTAGAGCACCGTGTACACATCTTCTGAGGATTGCATCAGATCACTTTCTAATTCTCATTATTACTAATGGTTCGTGCTTATGTAGGCCTCCATTTCGGTTTGAGGATTTTTGGACTTTCTATCCAAAATTATGAGATATAATCAGGACGGTGTGGAAGATGTCAATCCATAGGGACATGAGATATCGAATGACTCAAAGGTTTGAGCTGGCCAGGTACAAGCTCCTACGGTGGAACCATCTTGAGATCAGTGACATTTTCAGGCAAATTGAGAGGGTGGATGTAGACATTGTGGACAGTAAATAAGAGAGGACCGAGAGGGGGGCCTCCAAGAGTTTAACTTGAGGGAGCTTTATCACAAGCTTTCGTCACACCACTCCTTACTAAGACAACAAGAGACACTTTGGAGATAAAAATCAATGATTCAATAGATTAAGGAGGGTAATCAGAATACCAGATCTTTTATCAGTCTCCTATGATCCGAAGGCATGCCTACTACATCAGAAATTGAGGGAGAGCAATGGTGCAGTGATAATTGATAGTGATCAAATCAAGGGATAGATTTTATAGTTCTTTAGGTCACGATGGACCATGCCACTAGGTAGGGATGCTCCCCTCCATGACTCTAAGCTGGTGGATCACATCTCTGATCAAAAGAACATAGAGTAGACTTGCTCGATGTATACTATGGAGGTGCATAAGGCCCTCTAGTCTCTTGGAAAGAACAAGGTTCGAAAGAACAAGGTTCCTGGGTTAAATGGTTTTTCTCCTCTATTTTTTTATCATTATTGGTCTATTATTATGGGAGAGGCGATCGACATGGTCCAGGCAGTTTTTTAATCAAATGGCATCTTCGTGGAGTGGAAGAAGATGTTGCTCACTCTCATTTCTAAGAGATTTGATGCCTCTACTCTGGGACACTTTAGACTGAATGATCTGTGCACCACCCTCTACAAGGTTTGTGCTAGAATCTTAGTCGGGCAGCTGAAGTTGATTGTGTCTCATCTAATTTGCCCTGAGTAGAGGGCCTTTATCAAAGGCCATTACATCACTGACAATGTCTTACTCATCTAGAAGTTCATGCATGACCTGTGACGTGCCCCCATCAAGTGAAGCCTAATGGCAATCAAGATGGACATGAAGCGGGCTTATGATCGAATGAGTTGGCAGTTCCTTCAATTGACGCTTTAGGACTTTGGCTTCTAGGATAGGTGGATCAAATGGATAATGGACTATGTGAAGGTCCTTAGCTTTAACATTCTAATCAATAGTGCCCCGATGGAGTATTTTTTAATTAATTATCAAGCTTTGCTAAGGTTGTCATCTCTTCTTACATGTTCATTTTGTGCGATGATGCTCTATCTTGTGCTCTGAGGGTTGTGGTCAAGGATTGGAGCTGGAGCCCAATTGGCCCACCCTTGGAGCCTAGCCTCTCTCATACCTTTTCTTTGTAAATAATTGCTTACTTATTGGTTGGGCCTCACTCTGGAATGTGAGATGCTTTGCAACCATTGTCGAGGCATACTGTCGGGTATCTGGCTAACTAGTGAACATGCAGAAGTCCGTAGTTATCTTCAACCCCAAAACAAAGGCCCAAATGAAGCAAGTGGATTGGGCCAAGCTAGGGATCTTGAAGCAAACCGGGGCATTAATCTATCTAGGAGTTCTTATGATAGGGGGAGACTTTAGAGAGCAGATTGCAAGACTATGGAGTAGTGTGTCCGTGACCACCTCGAGGACTTGAAAGCTAAAATCCTATCCATGATGGGCAAGACTACCCTCATTAGATCGGTCCTGATTTCTATCCTTGTTTACCTCTTGACAAACATGATTGTGCCTGGCTCTTATCTTAGGACATTGGAGTAGCGATTTTGGAACTTCCTGTAGAGCTCAAGGCATAATAAGCATGGGCTATATATGATATTCTAGAAGACAGTATGCCAACCTATGAGAGATAGGAGCCTTGGAATTCAATCCTTACTAGCCAAAAAGGAGGCATTGATTGCCAAACATGCAGTGAGATAACATTTTCAGCATGATTGCCTATAGACTAAGGTAATAAAGGTTTTTTAGTATAATTACCTATGGAGCAGGGTGATGAAGGCTCGGTATGGGACATGAAGTTAGGGGTCCCAGGTTTAGATTGCCCATGGATGCTCCTTCATCTGGAAGGAGATCTATTTTCGTGGCCCTACAATGCTGGCCTAGGTCAAGTGGTTGATTAGGGGTGGAACTTCAATTGATGTGAGTCAAGATGCTTGTATTTTTAGTCTATCACTCTCCTAATGGCCAACTTATATCAATATGAAGGTGGGTCACCATCTATGGGTCTGTGACTTGCTGATCACCGACGATAGGAGCTAGAGAGAACATGATGTCACCCATCTTTTTGAGAGCCAGCTCGTTAATCAGATTCTTACCATCCTGGTTCCTGTTCATCGCAACCAAGACTTGAGGGTATGAGGCTACTCATACTGCCCTAAGACACCTTCTAGAGCCCTCGCTAAGTTGACAGGACTTCTCCTAATAACAAGTTCGTAGTCGCTTAGATCTGGAAAGTAGCTACCCATCCTAAGATGTGGCTATTTCTTTAGAAGGTTGCCTGGGATCATCTCCCTATGGATGCACTACTTAAGGATAGGGGTATGGACCTACCAGCATCTTGCTCAATTTGTAGGTTAGAGGATGAGTCTACTAATCTCTTGCATTATCCAAGGGTGAGGTTGAGTTGGAGGATGGCTAGGAGTCAACCCTAGGGGGCGAGCACCAACTATTGTCTAGGTCCCTTTTTGGATGCTGATGTGGCATTACCACTGACGTGGAACCCATGATGGCACCAACTGATGGCCACGCTGGTAGAAAGTGCTACCTGGATGCGGCAACTAAATGAAGATCCAAAGTTGAGCCACCCTGGTATTTGGAGCACGCTCCCGCCTTCTGGAGCGGAGCCCCTAGCTAGGGCTGCGCTCCTGCCTTTCAGGGTCGAGCTCCAGAGATAAAGCTCCCCCTCTTTCTGAGGTCGAGTCCCTGGCCGAGATCAGCTCCCATCCGAGGTCGAGCTCCCGGTCGAGGTCGTGCTCCCGCCGTCCAAGGTCGAACCCATGACCGAGGTTAGCTCCCATCTAAGGTCGAGCTCCCAGTCGAGGCCGTGCTCCCGCCATCCGAGGTCGAGCCCCCAGTCGAGGTCAGCTCCCAACCAAGATTGAGCTCCCAATCGAGGTCGTGCTCTTGCCTTCTAGGGTCGAGCTCCGAAGATAGAGCTCCCCCTCTTGCTGAGGTCGAGCTCCCGGCCAAGGTCATGCTCCCACCATCCGAGGTTGAGCCCCCGCCGATGTCAGCTCCCATCCGGGGTCGAGCTCTCGGTCGAGGTCATACTTTCACCTTTCAGGGTCGACCTCCGGAGATAGAGCTCTCCTCCTGCTAAGATCAAGCTCCGGACGAGGTCAGGTCCCATCCGGGGTCGAGCTCCCGGTCAAGGTCATGCTCTCGCCTTCCGGGATCGAGCTTCGAGATAGAGCTCCTCCTCCTGCTAAGGTTGAGCCCCTAGCTAAGGTCAGCTCCCATCTAGGGTCAAGCTTTCGGTCGAGGTCGTGCTCCCGTCTTTTGAGGTCAAGCTCCCGAGATAGAGCTCCCCCCTCTCTTGCCAAGATCAAAGTTCCTGCTAGTAGCTAAAAGGAGAGAGTCGGTAAAAGTTTAGACCATATCATTGAAGCTCCTAGCTACCTGCAACCTCCAGGAGGTGGTGCATGCCTTACTGAAAATTCAAGCTATACAATGCACCATTCGCACACTCTGCACAGTGCATGCTCTACCAGGCTCCAGGCCCTGTAACGCACTGCCATGTCAATGACTGTGCAACCTGGGGCTCCAATCCTCGCGACACGGAACCTGTACCTCCTCCAAGAGTAGTATTTCATTAAGGCCCCAGGCCCTACAACACTCCGACGGTCCCTCCTGGAATAGAAACGCACCACCATGGCTCGGGGCTCAGCGGCACAGCACCCGCACTTCCTACGGGAAACTACACCACCGAAGGGATAAGATCTATACTATATCGACGAACACCCCTAATAGAAGGATTTCATTTCGAGGACCGGTCCATCAGGGAAAAGATCGCAAACAAAGGAAAACCCCTCCCAGAAAGGATACCAGGAAAGCAATATCTCAATAAAGCCCCAAACTTGGTTTGGGCTATCCCTCTCATATAAAATAGAGGAAGGGACCCCTAAGAGAAGAGAGAGAGGCAACTGGTAAGGCACGGAAAGCAAACGGGTAAGGAACCAACCAAGAGAATCTCCTAGCTCTCTAATCTCCACTTCATCTTGTCTTTTCATTTCTTAGATATTATCTTATCTTTCACCCTTTATACAGAGAGGTCCCAAGCTCTCTATCACAGATATTCTATTCTTCTTGATCGTCCCAACTGACTTGATCGTCAGAGTATCCCCACCGGAACCCCCGGCCCGGGTCTTCTCTTTTTTGCAAGTCATGCTGACTCTAGAGCTGACCGGAAAAGAGGACCAAGCACCTAGAGGGAACCCGATGCATCCATGACATGTTAGAGCTACAGGCCACGACGATCAAGGCAGCGAAAACAAATTGGCATGCCAGGAAGGGGGCGACAGGAGAAACGCCATCAATTGTGGAAGGTCCGGCAATAAGTCCCCCACTACAAAAAGGATACCCGTGGACATCCACGACCTCATGGTGACAACGCATGCATGGGAGGCTTTCGCCAGCCATGTAGGGGGCCCCCCTCACCGTGACGATCCATAAAGCCTTGAGGGGGAGCTCCCTGCTCCACCACTACCACCTTTGATGAATCCCCAGATCACCGCACTCGTCCAGCAGGTCCATGCCCTGGTTGTAGCAGTGCGCCAGCTCCATCAATGACACCGATCCCTGGTAACTAAACAGTAGCCAGGATGCCAATAGCCTATGCCACTGTTCCCCGTACTAGCCTACGGTCCTTCCAGGAGGGGTCATTACATGCTGTTTTCCATCCACAGGAAGACCATCAAACGGTCGGGAAGAAGCAGCATGATGGCCCGACCGGTCGAGAGAGCCGCTCCCTGGCCTCGAACCATGGTGCATGCTCGCATCAATGGCACTGGCATGGCTAGGGACTCAGGTGAGAGTTCCTCCACTCCACACCCCCTTCGCCCTTAACAGCCTCCACCAAAGGGTCCACAGACAAGGCCATCCGTCATCAAGCAAAGAGGCGCCTCGAAGAGCAAGAGTGCAAGCTGGCTAACCTATCCTGTCAGTTTGCCAAGATTCAGGGCTCTTTCAGTGAGCCCACGGGTTACAACACCCGTCCACCCTTCTCCCGTAGAATCCAAGAGGAACCGATCCCGAACCGGTTCTACATGCCTCAGGTTGATCTCTACGATGCGATAATCGATTCCTTGGATCACCTAAAAAGCTACAAGATCCTCATGAGGGTCTAGGGGGCCACCAATGCTCTCCTCTGCATCGCCTTCCTGGCTACCCTCTGGAAGGCTGCTCAGGCCTGGTTCTCCAGACTCGAATCAAAAAGCATTGACTCTTTCGCATAGTTGAACAAAAAGTTTGCGATGCACTTTGATGCATGCAGAAAGGTGCCACGTGAAGCCGATAGTCTCTTCTCGATCCACCAGCAAGATCGAGAGCCTCTCCAGGACTACGTGTTCCAGTTTAAAGACACCACCCTAGAGATCTATCACCTCGATGATCCAGTCACCATGCTGGCCCTGAAGAGGGGACTCAGGACCTCCCACTTCACCTACTTCCTCGACAAGAAGCCTCCGAAAACTTAATCGAAGCTCCTCCTTCAAGCCCACAAGTACATCCGCACGAAGGAGGCTAACCATACCAGAAGGGAGCTAGATGAGAGGCCACTGAAGAGGCAGGCCATGGGGAAAACATCTGGCACCCTAGCCTTGAAGGCCACGATGGCCCCGCAGTCGGGGGCCAGACCCAGAGTCAACCCTGCCAAGGAAGAAAAGTTCATTTTTCTCCTCACACCGAGAGCAAAGATCCTGATAGTGATCAAGGGCGAGTGCTTCCCACGCCACCCTCCTCCACTGAGGCCCTCTACTGGACATGACAGATCCTGTTACTTCCACTTTCACCGGGATCACGGCCACAATACTAAGAAATCCTGCCATTTAAAGAGGGAGATAGAAGACTTGATTAAGCGTGGCTACCTTGAAAAGTACATGGAGGGAGGAGCTGCTTCAGCAGCCCAGAATGAAGAGCCCGGACCGCTCGCCATTGACAACCAACCCACTGAGAAGCTGGTGGTAATGATCTCTTGGGGGCAAGGAGAAGCTCGAAGAGGGCTAGGGGGAGAGAGGAAAGTGATGATGTACTTCCATGCGAGAGGAAAGGGTCGGCTAGGATAGATAACCCAAATAATGATGCTATCGTCATAGAAATGACGATAGCGAAACATCCTGTAAAGAGAATTATGGTTAATAGTAGAAGTTCTGCTGACATCTTTTTTATGATGCTTTTGCAAGGATAAACCTATCCACTGACCAAATAAAGCTGGTGTTCATGCCCTTAGTAGGCTTCACTGAGGATTCAGTTGGAGTTAAAGGGGAGATTACACTCCTAATAACTATCGGGATGCCATCACGACAGACTACTTGTTGAAAACATTCACCATTGTGAGGCTTTCCTCACCTTACAATGCGATCCTGGGGCATCCTAGACTCAATTTTGCTTGACACTACCATCTCCACTCGGTGTCTCCTTGTCTAGTTTCCCACTCCTTGGAGAATCGGATAGATGAGAGGATCCCGGCAGCCAGTCCAGCACTGCCTGCAGACAATCCTGGGAGTGCGAGAGGCCATGCAGGGTTTGGTCATCGACCAGTCAAGCCCAACAGAGCAGGAGTCGAAGGGCAGGCTGGTCGAGCCCCTGTTGTCTTTCCCTTTGGGGCAGGACCCCCTGAAGACGATGCAAGTAGGAGCCCTGCTGCCTGAAGAGGAGAGATCATGCCTGCTCGGCTTTCTACAAGCCAACATAGATGTCTTTGCTTGGACTACAGCAGACATGCCCGCCACTAGAAATGATCACCTACAGGCTGAATGTCGACCCCAACTACCATCTAGTTCAATAGAAGAAGAGTTCATCCCAGAGTGGCAGAAGGCAATTGATGAGGAGGTCGAGAAGCTCCTCACAGCAGGCTTCATTCATGAGGTACGGTACCCTGACAGGCTTGCTAACGTAGTGATGATCAGGAAAGCTTCTAGAAAGTGGAGAATCTGCATGGACTACACCGACCTCAACCGGACATGCCTGAAGGACAGCTTCCCGCTTTCCAAGATTGACCAGCTGGTGGATACGACCTTGGACGACAAGCTCCTTAGCTTCATGGATGCATTTTTCGGATACAACCAAATTCGCATGCATCCAGAGGATGAGGAGCACATAACGTTCATGACCGACAAAGGTGTTGGGAATTGTATCCCAAAGCCAATCATCTAAGCTATAGATGGTTGAGCTAATTTTGTAATTATATATGAATTTTTTAATGAATAAAAGTTATTCTTTTGGCTGTTCATCACATATGTATTTTTCTGAAAAGAACTCTTATGTGATGGAGTCCTTAGAACTACATTATATTTGATATAGAGAAGATATATCAAGTAGTTCTTAAACGGTTCACAACCAAAGGATACATTGTTATAGGACGACAATGTATCAAGTATAGGTTATTGTATCTCACATTAGTTGGTTATCCTCTTGACCAAGGAGTGTGGTGACACTGATGTGACATACAAGTGAAATGTGTGACATCTCACTGAATGTAACCATCTGCGGAGCTTCCTTCTGCCAAAGGGTTGCTTGCGAAGGGATATGGGTATATGTGTCCCTCAGACCTGAGGTCACCATGGTAGCTTGCAAGCAACTCCTATACTTTGATGTCGGACTACTTGGATTTCTATCCAGTGTGAAAGATTTCTGTGTACTGTCAAGTACTTGTGGTGCGATGGTGGATCAAGATGGAATTGATCCCTCCAAATAGTTTGGAGTGAATGACTTGCTGTGTCTCAATTTAGCAAAATCTTGACCAAGGTAGTTCTTGTGAGGAGTCACAGAATTTGTAAGGTTGAGACACGATCTGGATGAACCAAATTAGGGTTGGCAGTCAAATCCTAGATCATCCTGAGCATTATGAGGTCAAAGAGATGAATTATACGGTAACCATATGCCAGAGGTTCTTGAAAGTTGCTCTACAATCTTTGACCTATCCGGACATCAGGTATCATCGCTAGATGAGGACTTTGACTGGTACCGAAAGTGTTCCAGTGCTATCGACTTAGTATTCGAACCTATGGGATTACACACCATAGGAGTTTCTATCTGATCTAAAGGTTGATCAACGATTAAGAATCGTTTGCCATCACTGGAGGTCAATATAATTGACTATGTTCCAAGTGTCGACACTTGGCTATGACGAGCAGATTTTCTGGAAAGTTTTTTGGAAAGGTTTTGATTTTGAATTTTAAATTTGAATTTCGAAATCTGGCTATTTTTGGCTCTAAGCTTTCATGGAATGATTGTCATTCTTGCCATTTAAGCTTGGAACCAATTTAGTATGGCCCTTGATCTTCTCCCCCAATCACTCCTCCTTCCTCTTTCTCCCTCTCATGGCTGCCTCTATAAATAAAGGTTGTTTTAGGGGCTGCTGGTTGGTTGAAGAACTAGAAGAGAAAAGGGGCTTCTGAAGACTAGGGTATTGGGTGTGAGAATACCTAGCATTCAAGCTAGGTCTTGGGAAGAGAGCTAGTTAGGAAGGGTTCCACCTCTTTTCCTCGTCTTCCAAGAAGAAGAAGATCGGCCTCAAGGATCCTAAGGAGCTAGCACTCCAAGGGAGTTGATTAGAGTCGAGCCCCGATGTGAACTACCCATAGAGGCCAGACACATGTATGGCTCGAGCACTTCTTCGCTTCATTCTTCTAAGGTATAACGGTAAAGTATCTTTATATCTTTGATTATTTTCTTGCTTTTGATGTATATTGCATGCTGCATTATCTTACTAGATCCTGTTGTTGGCAGATTAGTAGATCGTTTTGATCAATCTACCAAGCCTTCCACTGCGTTCATTTTAAAATAGTTTTAAAATACATTCTTTCTACCGGCTATGTTTCTCCTTCAAGAGGTACGTACTGTTATAAGATGATGCCATTTGGCCTCAAGAATGTAGGGGCTATGTCCAGTGCCTGGTCAACAGGGTCTTCAAAGACCAGATCGATCGTAACATGCAGGCCTATATGGATGACATGCTTATCATGAGAGGCCAAGAGTTGGATCACATCACCGACTTGGTGAAGGCCTTTCACAACCTTTGCCTTTACCAGATGAAGCTGAACCCTGTCAAATACGCATTTGGTGTTGCGGTGGAAAAATTCCTGGGGTTCATTGTCATCCAAACGGGGATAGAAGCCAAATTCGAGAAGATTCAAGCAATCACTGACATGAGGCACCCTGTCTCCAAGGAGGTTCAGCGCTTGACTGGATGCATCACAGCATTAAGCCATTTTATCTCACATTCCGTTGAGTGATGCCAACCATTTTTCAAGGTGCTACGCAAGATGCATGACTTCACTTGGACGGAGGAGTGTCGGGAGGCATTCGAGGTGCTGAAGAAGATCCTCGCCTCCCCGCCATTGCTGTCTAGGCTGGAGCTCGGGAAAGAGCTCCTCCTATACTTGGCAGTCTCATCGGAGGTGGTTAGCTCAGTACTAGTCTGCACCGATAAGGATAGTTCCCAATGGCCAATCTACTATAACAGCAAGCTGCTCTACGATGCAGAAACCAGGTACACTCGATCTGAAAAGATTATCTTTGCACTCATTGTGTCTGTGCAGCATCTCAGGCCCTACTTCCAAGCACGTCCAATTGCTATCCTCACTGACCAGCCCCTGAGGCCCATCCTAAGCCGCCCTAACACATCAGGATGCCTGGCCAAGTGGGTGGTGAAGCTCAACGAGTTCGACATCATCTACCATCCATGATCAGTGCAAAAGGCCCAGGTCCTTGTTGATTTCCTGGTAGAGTGCACCTAGGTGGCCAAAGATCTGGAGGAGGCAGACCAGCGAGCTAAACTCGAGCGGGACCTAGCCCCAGGAGCGATGACGTGGATCCTCCACATGGATAGCGCGTCCAACGCCTGAGGGAGTGGAGCCGGGCTCATCCTTGCCAACCTCGACGAAGTCGTCATCGAATGTGCACTGTGTTTCCTCTTCAAGGCAACCAACAATCAAGCTAAGTACGAGATGCTTCTCACGGGACTGAAGGTATCCCACGAGCTGGGCGTAAAGTGCATGAAGGTCTTCACGGACTCACAGCTCATGGTAAGCTAGGTCTCTAGCAAGTATGAAGCCCGAGATCCCATGATGGCGAAGTATTTGGATAAGGTACGCTCATTTACAGCGAACCTCCAGCACTTCAGCATTTCTCACATTCCTCGTACGGAGAACGCCCGGGCCGATATCCTCTCCAAGCTGGCGACCCTACAGGATTCATTGCTGGGGCATACCTTCATCGAATATCTAAAGACCCCCAGCTTCGAGTTTGCAGCAGAGGTCCAACAAGTCACCTCCAAAGTCAACTGAATGGGCCCCTACATCAAATACATTACCACTGGCACCCTACTCGAGGATCGCAAGGAGGTCGGCCTCCTCAAGAAAAAGGCCGCACGGTTCGTGTTGATGGATGGCAGCTTTATCGAAGGTCTTATTCCTACCCCCTACTGAAGTGCTTGAAGCTCTCTAAAGCTGCCTACGTGCTTCAAGAAATACGTGAAAGCATTTGTGGAAATCACATGGGGAGCAGGACTCTGGCTTATAAGGCACTCCGGCAATGATACTTCTGGAAGACCATGCGAGAAGATGTTGCTGATTTTATAAGAAAATATGATCACTGTCAACATCATGCACACATCCAGCGCTAGCCAGTTGCCCCGCTCTCCCAACTATCAACCCCGTGATCGTTTACCCAGTAGAGAATGGACATCCTAGGTCCCTTTCCTCCCGACCCGGGTCTCCTCTTTTTTGCAGGTCACGTTGACTCTGGAGCTGACCGGAAAAGAGGACTAAGTGCCTAGAGGGAGCCCGATGCGTCCGTGACAAGTCAGAGCTACAGGCACGGTGATCCAAGTAGCAACAAATGCGATCCATCAAAGTTCAGCTAAGGTGGGCAGCAAGATTGCATACATCCTCTATCATATATGGTTCTTTAGGAACAGCTTAGTGTTCGAGACTGAGGTAGTTCCTACTCACCAGGTGCTTGTGAAAGCCATTTGCATGACTATGGAGTATTACCATTTGACGCTATTAGCCTGTCCCTTAAGGCCCCGGAGTCTTAGAACTCTTATGCTCCCTCGGTAGTGACTCGGATGATTCTTTTCATTTCTTGGAAGCCCCCTCCTCCATGGTTTGTCAAGGTGAATTTTGATGGCAAGATTTGGGATGCCAAGAGAGGTACTGGATATGTTATCCAGGACTCAGATGGCAGGTTACTGATGACTAGGGGCTCTTGTTTCTTTGAGCCATCCATCTCGGAAGCCAAGATTAGAGCCGCCTGGGCGAACATCATTTGTGCCAGGCAGGAGATGCATGTAGATAAGATCTTTTTCGAGAAAGATTCTGCCACTGTTATCCACTAGATCTAGGATGAGATAAAATAATTAGAAGCCCACCTGCAATGTCTGTTTACCACGTATTCTGAAAGGTGAATAACATGGCCGACTGTGTTGCATCTTTTGTTGCTAAGTACTTTGAAAAATGAACCTGATATCAAGGTGAGGTTCTCCCGTAGGTCCTATAGGACTTTTTGTTTATTGGCCTTTTTGTTTGTTCACGTATCTAAGTTGTATGACCGGCTATCTATATCAAAAAAAAAAAAAAAAGAAAAAAAAAAAAAAAAAAGGAGGTCACTCCACTAAAGGGACGTGAAGTTTCGCATACCCAATGCTTAGCCGGTTCTAAGTTACACATATATTTCATTAAGAAGAAAATTCTTTTTTATGATTAAGAGCCTAGTCCTCTGCGAAGATGCAACTACAATGTAATCTATTGGACCTTCGTATGAACCTTCTGAATCCCGATATATGCTTGACCACCATTAATCTTGCTGCAGCAACTGCTGCTATGATTTTAACACTGAATCAGCCAATGAGCATCCACTCATCATTCTGAGCTAATGCTAGACTATGACCATAACAAAATACTGTATCCGTGCATTGGCATATTATATGGTTAGTTCTTTGCCTTTTCTTGCATTGACTTCTATTAAAGCTCTGTAATTGTTAAGCTAGGAAATGGTTGAAAATACACCGTAAGAAGTAAACATTCCAATCAATCAAACTAGGGGCAATCATCATATAACTGGAAATCCACCTTCAGTCTGAGCATCTCTCTCATGATCGATGAATTTGCACATCCCCTTGACATGTAAGTTGTGAATGGCCTGCGCATGCCCATCTAGACAACAATAGATAAAGCAGTGAACACTTTACCAGAGAATCAGATACATCGATCTTCAAGTTCTTAGTTACATATTTCAGACATCCTCATCAAAACCTGCCATTAGAAGCAGTTGGGTTAACCCCATATGATAGTAGCTTGCAAGTCATGCCCAACAGCATCTTTTCTTTGTTCTTTTTGGTCACATTATATTACTAGTTAACCAACTCAGTCAACCAAAACAAAAAAAAAAGACTAACCTACGAGAAATTCTCTCCCATGTACATTTTTTAACCAAAGTACATGCTTTACTGAATAAGCCAGAATCCAATGTACTGGACAATAGTCATAAGCAATCCAGCACCATGGTGCCTCAACAGGATATTCATTTCAATATTGAGGTATGCATGGGTTCAATTTGCCAGTGAAAATTCAGAAAAACAAGAAAAAGAAAAAAGATTGAGGATGCATCATAACTCTTTTTATTACACTATTCTTGAAGGATTTTGGACAACTGTCTTCCATGCTTCAGAATTTTTGGAAGCTGACAGCATTGTTAAGAATCTGAGGGATGGAAGAAGCAAATGAACAACATAAATCCATCAGTACCGTCCAATGCCCAAAATCTTGTACTCAGATCAAGTGCTATGCCATTAAGAGTCAAGTATGTTGGTAAGATCTTAACCACTGTACCCCAAAGACTCCACAATATGATTACTTGATGTAAGAAGAGAGATTACAATCTATCATGCAACATTATTGCTAGTGCGAAAATGATCTGCTAAAAAAGATGTGCATCTTCAATGACACCTGGTGTATATAGGTACATAATTTTAGTGTATGGCTAACAGTTTAGACCCCAGTCATAAGGCTGATATGTCACCCTCAACTGAGTGTTTGCAAGCAGCTCCAAGAGCTCCTCTGACTTTGCTGGCTCCAGGTAGTTCGCTGCATGCTTCAATACCTCTACCTCATTCTTCCCAAAATCCCCTTTATACCTGAAAAATTACAAGATAAATACAACAATTTTCATTAATTTTCAAGAAACAAGATGGTTATTAGGGAAAGATTTTATCATCATTGTTGGTTTAAAATAGCAAAATGATAATCACACTAAAAGATATTACATAAGAGTTTGATATTTAGTCAGTACCACTTCATCCTCTTAGATGCAAAAGAAAGGTTCTCTGAATCGAAGGAAATCTTACCACTGCAAGATCTTGCTTATGGAAGCAATCTTTGCTTCAGCATCAACAATTAACCCTCCATTCCTCAGAAAATCACGTGCAGCCTCCATCAGTTCTTTATCAACATCTCCTGGTGAGTAGCACCTAAGTGCAGGCCCAGATTTAGTGCCACATACCAGGGCAAAGTGAACCAGTGGTTCTGGATATGGAAGAGCCACCTGAACACAAAAAAACAAGGAATTGTAAATTCCAAAGAAAACCAAAGAAATGGTAATGGAATTATAGTCATATAAAATTCCCATTGAATAGTAATATTGGAATTTTTTTAAAAAAAGGTCAGGCTCCACTGGCTTTCTGAAGTTATATTAAAAACACTTTTCTGAATATAACAGAATTAAAAGTTGATATAGCAGTGGAAAGAAAATGTTTTCACATCACAAGACTCTAGCATGTGTACGTGTGTGACTTCCCCTTGCCCCAAGAAAGATTAACAGCACATTTCCTTCAGCACCAGCTTCTTCGAGGTGTTAGCGGCCAAGGTATTTATTCTTTAGGAAAAACTTTGGAGACATTCCTTGGGAAGTCTCAGCCATATTGAAGTGAATCATCATAATGTCCTCTCATTGCCACCGCCCAGACATGGCTGATTAGAAATGTCATACTATTAGCGGCAAGCAATGACCTAAATTTTGGTGATGATACAAAGGTCACCAAAATCAATCCAGAGATCAGGGTCTTGACTCTCATTTGAACCAACCCCCCACCCCCAAACACCAACACACAGAGGAAAAAGGTCTCTATTTGTATTAGGAGTTTTTGATGCAGAAAACATCTCAATTATTGTTTCCAGTATGCAGAAAAGGAAATTCTTGCCATCAAAGAACCTCCCAAAGAAGTTTCTTGATCCTTAAAGCCAAAAAAATTGAACAAAGAAGCCAAGTTATAAGAGTTGATCTCACATAGTTTGCTAGTTGTGGGAAACCCTACAGTAGCCAGCCCTTCCTCTCTGGGAAAACTTAATCTCACACTCATCTAAATATGGGGGCTTCTTAACACAGTAAACTCAAACACATTATTCAAAAGGTAAATCTGCAACTTGAAATTAATCTGATGATTTCATTTGATAAATAATATAAAGTTTATACAATTGGCTACTTGAGAGGAAACATGAAATGGCCAGCCCTTCTGCATGAGGCTAAATTAGACACACTCATGCAGATACAGTTTGGGGACTCTCTGACAATTTATATGAAACTGAACCCATGTTTGAAAAGTTAGATGTGTAACATCGAACAAGGTTTGACGATTTCATTAGATAAATATCATAAAGCTTATAATCAATCAGTAAAGTGGTCAGCTCTTCTTCTGTATCGGTCTAATCTAAAGATGCTAATCTAGAAACAATTTGGGAAACTCTTAATGTAAATTAAGAACATGATTGACAAGCTCAATCTGCAACTTGGAAATTAGTTTGATTTCATTACAAACAATATAAAGCTTTATAGACCCTTTCATATGAAAATTCGCCCCAACCAAATCAAAAATCAATGTTGAGACTCCATTTTATCTTAAACCCAGATTTCCATAAACAGAATGAAGATTTTGCTGAACATACTCAATACTTAAATCAAGCCCATTTGGTTCTTTAGCTTTATTATGAAAAACTAAAATGATCTGCAGAAAATAATAATAATAATAACAATGATAATGAAAATGATAATGATAAATAATAATACAAAGACATGCATGTGATGGTGTATTTAGTAATATGATATGAATGCATACCATGAAGTTCTAAATTCTAAGGAGGCAGTGCAGAGGAGGGGTACTCAAAACCAGTCACTAGATTATGAACAAGAAGACCTAAGCTGGCATGAATTAATGTTGGAAAGAATTTATAAAAGCTTGCTAATAATGCAAGAGTTAATAAGAAATTGGCTAATGAGGATTCTTAAAGCAAACACAACCATTGATGGTTTGCGCTCATGAATTCAGATATAATTTTCCACAGCCAAGCATAAAGTAGATAAAATAAAACAAAGTAACTACAGGATGACTATCTAAACCTTTTTATGCTAACAACTATCAAGGGTTCTAGACCTAGCACTTGACAGAGTCTTATAATGAAGCTGTTGTTTTAGCATTTTTTCAGTGTTCTATATATGACAACCACTATCAAACCTGATCTCATAATCTTAGACTGTAAACTGTATTTTATATCTCTGTTGCTCTGCATGCCACAACCACCATTATAATCACAACTTACAATGACAGCTCCTGCAGTGTCACACAATTTGGCTAGCACCACCTTGCTTCATGCAATTCTCTAATCTAAACTTTGTGTATCTTAGCACATGAATTAAAACTAGGTCTAGCTTATTGTTCTGGTATTGTTGTCAATTTGGTTTAGTGTTCAATATGATGCCACATTGGTTGTATGCTACGCACTGCACAGAAAATGCTTAGCCTTATGGATACGGTTCTTCATATGCTAATGTTCCCAGCAAAGTCTGTCAAGTCATTCATATGGCAAAAATGGGTCTTGTTATGGTACATTTTGGGTATATTTTATTTGGATGAGAAGAAAAACCAGTTGATAAGCAACCAATTGCACCCTTTATTAATTAAAAAATGGGGTTAGTTAACTTTTCTATTACTTCATTTACTCTCACCATTTTTTTCCTCTCATCCCTCAAGTTACACCAAATCCACGGTCCCATTGCCACCGTGCCTGCTCCCCACCCCCACTAGATATCTCGTATTTTTTTGTCTCATGCAAGCTCCACTCCCCCACCCCCCACCCCAGCCCTTAATGACTTGGAGGATGAAACCCTCAGCACTTCCATCCTCGCCTTCTCATCTATATCTTATTTAGAAGATTCTCCTAGCTATTGATCCAAGTAGCGAGAATAAAGATTTCCATCAACCCCCTCAACTTGAATGTGATCATTCTGGATCAGTTATGCTTCATTTTTCACCATGTCTCTCGCTGACTAACATGCAGCCTCTTTCCCTCCTCATGAGCTCTGTTGTTTGGTTATCTGGTGGGAGATTGTGGCATTGTGACAATGGAAAGTGAGAAGGTGGGGGCATGTATAGGGATGTGCAAGGAATCCAATCAAACTACAAAATTGACCCAAACCGCTAATTTTAGTTTGAAAATTTTAGAACCAAAAAATCAGTTTGGTTTTCAAAAACCTGATTTAAACTAAACCAATCCATAGGTATATATAGAGATGGACTTGGCTCCTTTCGAAAGGATTTGGAGCTAAATCCGGTCAAGTCTCCCACCATCTGTTTGCATAGATCTTCATACAAAATAATAAAAAATTAATGCCATAGAATAAACACAAATAGAAATAAATAAAAAGCACTCCATAATAAACACAAACTTTTCAAAATAAACATAAACTTTTTCACTTATATTAATGGTGTATTAATAGGTTGCTAGTGATTGTTAGAACTATTAATGATGGGATAGTCCATTTTTTCAAAATAAACATAAGCACTGCAGAATAAATGCAAACTTTTTAAGAATAAATAGAAACACTTTAGAATAAACTTAAACCCAAATAGATGGAAGTGTTTCTGTTTATTCTGAAGTATTTGGATTTATTCTAAAAATATTTGTATTTATTTTGGAGTTTTTGTATTTATTCTAGAGTGTTTTTGTTTATTTCTGTTTGTGTTTATTCTATACCATTAGCTTTTACTTTTCTACATGAAAATCTGCACAAATCAGACGGTAGGAGATTTGACCAAATTTGGCTCCAAAATTCTTTTAAAAGAAGCCAAGTCCACCTTGACATATATATTATATATATATTACATGAATTGTCATCGACTCACTTATATTTTGCCCTAACCTCACTAATTTATTGTTTCTATATTTAAACCATTTAGCCTATTTTATAAACTATCCATTTAACTCAAATGAGATGCCCATTTTGAATGGTTAGAAAAAAAGTTAAAATGGATAGCAGCCTGTGCAGTGCAGCCCATCCCAGAACTATCTATTCGACATAAGCCCAATAGCCCACCACTTGATAAACCAAATTGAACCAAAATATTTTTTTTGATTCGGTTTGAACCAGTTTTTCTACGTGGTTGATTCGGTTTCAATTTCAGTTTTAGAAAACCAATTCAAATCAATTCAGTTTGAAAATTGATCCCGAACCAATCCGAACCAAAATGTGCACATCACTAGGCATGTAGGAGGAAGGTGGGATGGTGGTGGGGGCCAATGTTAGGACATGATAGCAGGGGGTGCATGGTGACAAGAAGCAAGGGCATGGTTAGAGAAGAGAGCATGCTAGCGATGGGAGGTGGAGGACACTGGGCACGATGGAGAAGTTTGATTGAAGGTAGAAAATGAGGACATGGACATGAAAGAAAAAAATATTCTTTCCTTATTACCACCTGATTTAATAAACCATCTTGACCTGAGATAGATTGAAGAGGGACTACTTTTGCTATCATCTACCAAAAAAAGAACCCATCCTTTCTTCAAATTATTGTACTTGCCATCTACATCTGATTTGAAACTGGCTATCACTGCTCAAATCTCGTCAATCTTAGTCATCCCTTCCACAATGGATGATCAATATTATTGTGAAAAGAAGTGTATTGAACTTTAAAAATACTCTGGCCAAATCCAGGAAATAGCATGATCAGCATATTCTTCAAGCATAAAATTCCGTCGATGCCTTACAGAGAGCACTTGAGGAGTTTCATAAAAGAAAAACATACTAAACACTCATTAATATAAAAAATATGAAATAACCTTCAAATATTTTTTATATCACTTATGTCCATATGTTTGTACACTTTATCCACTCCTAGTCCACCGCAGTCGATGGAGAGGTCAAGGAGAGAGATGGACTCTTTGCCTTGCCTTTGATACGAGGACCTCAAGCCACTAAGTGATTCAAATAAGAAGTAAAAGAAATACCAAACAGACAAAATACATTAAAAGAAAGGAACAAATCAACCTTCATTCAAACTAATCCTACAACTTTGATACATTTAGTATGTATTATTGAGAAAACCAATAGATTTTAGAGAAAGTCAAATCTGCTCTTTAGAGACGAAATTTAATCCTATGATGAAAGGCTAAGAGAGCCTGTCAATTTAGAGAACATTATAGTTGTTCTTGAAATTGAGTCTCCAAATCAGGGATTTCTGAATCGTCGCGAACTGCCTGGTTCAGGGCGTACCAAACCAAACCGGCCAACAACCAACATGATTCGGCTATGGAAAATAGTCCGGACCCCCGGACCATCTAAAATCCACTTGAATTGGACCGAAACAGTATGGTTTGGCTCCCGAACCATGCATTTCAGCCAGTTCAGCGCGATTCAGGCCCGGTTTGGCCCAGATCGGGTCGAGTACTGCAACAAATAGAGGGATTATTTTTATCCTGACTGAGAGCCTCTCGACTCTCAGTTTGACAGAAACATATAGAAAGGGCTTCTAAAGGGCCATTTTCTGCTATCCAAGGCTTTCCAAGCGATTTCAACATTGAAAAATTTAAAGAAAAATGCTAATTAAATGTATGTAGATCCATCCCCTTCTCTCTTTCTCCCTCTCCTCTCTTTTTTTAAAAAAAATCATGAAAAATAAAAAACAAGGGAAAACTCTATCAATATTTTTATTTTGACATGACTTTAGAATATATTGTAGATCTATGAATGATCTATACAATATGATACTAAGATCATTAATTTTTGTTAAGTATATGATTTTTAAAATTAAAAACTATTTTTGAAATTAAAAATTAAAAAAATAATCAATTCTTAAAAATTATAAAATAAGATTATGATTTTAGCGCATGTAAGCTACTTTTATCATAAATTTCGTGTCGATTTATTTACGATTTGATGTATCATGTGGATAGTGCCATAAACCTAATTTTGAAAAAAAATGATATTTCATGCATGCCTACTATCTTAAAAAATATATTTAACATTTATGATAGAATCCTACATGACTATAAAATCAAATTAAATTTTTATAATATTTTATAATTTTATAATATTTTTATTCTAAAAAATTATATATATATATATATAATTAATTTTAAAAAAATAGATAACCAAAATTTATTAATTTTATGAAATTATTAAGCTGATGTGCTTTTTTAATTTTCAGGAATGGATCAACTGAGGAAAAAGGATCAAAAGCATGATATTGATTGAGAGCATGGGATAATGCTCTCGGATTGGCATCATTGAAAACGTAAATGATACAATATATAATTCAAGAATGATGGGATAATAAGGTTGAAACAGTACTTAACTGATGGCTGCCAGATGATCTACGTACTAACATTGTCCATCATAGAGCTGTCAATGGATCGGGTTCGGGTCGGAATCCAGATATCCAAACCCAGACCCGATCTTAGCTATTAGACCCGGATCCGGACTCGAATACCCGATGGGTCCAGTTTTGAAGTACCAGACCCGAACCCAAATGAATCTCGGATATCCGGACCCGGACTCGGACCCGAACGGATGGAACCATGGCACATGAAGTCCAATAAAGCCTTCTTACCTTTTTTTTTTTTTTTTTTTGTTGAGTAAACAAGAGGATTGAACTAGAACCTATTATAATATAAGTAGCAACAAAATGATATAATAACCTGCTAACAACCATGGCAATATTATAGGACTATAATCATCATAATAGGATTACAAGATTCTAGTTTATAGCAATGATCCTTAGTTTCTATATAAAACCATTAGGTAAATAAAATCTTTGATAAGAGACAATGAAAAAAGCATACATGCTTATAGATGTGTAAGCAAATATTTTTAGTTAGTACATAAGACAAAATAATACTGCACTTATAAAGTAAAGAAAACTAGAAGCAACTACAAAGAGTAATTTCAATTTGTTCCATTATATACAATTTGTTCCATCCCATTGTTCCATCATTCCTCATAACTCCAAATCAACTTCTTCCATGCTATGGGATAATAATGAAAGCCTGATCAAAAGAAAATATAAATCATTATTTATTAAATATAAAAACAAAAACTACACAAATACCGATCTAACAGAGAGGGCGGGAGGCTTCGACCGCCGAAGGGCAAGGAGGATTAGGATTTAGGTGATGGAAAAGAATTAAGGCAGCTCCATTGCTAAATTGAAGGCCTTTTATATTAAAAACTATAGTTGATTTTGAACCGTTAGATCAAAAGATCTAATGGTTCATAATAATATTAATATATAAAAATATATATATTATATTATATAACCGGGTTTCAAGTCTACCGGGTTTGGATATTTAATATCTAGTCCCGGATCAATTTAATTATAGTTAAACAGGTCCGAGTCCGGGTCTGGATAAATGGGTCCAAATTTAGTACTAGACTCGGATCCATTAGGTCAATACCTACGGGTCTCGGGATTGGACCCGACCCATTGACAGCTTTTGTCCATTAAAGATTCGTCAGCTGATGAAGTACTTCACTGATTTCAAAGTAGAGAAGGAAAAAATTTTGAAGAAAGCAGAGATAGACTATCAAGTCGCAGAACCAAGGTTCACGGTACCGGGATCGGAATCCATATGGGTCATCGATAGACCCGTCAATATGGGCCAACCCGGCCCGGCCCTAACCCACATGGGCTGATATTATATGGGTCGGGCTGGGCTAGGCCCACTTGCACAAATGGACCAAAAAAATCCAGCCCGACCCGGCCCTATATAGGTTGTGGGCTAGGGCCGGGCCAGCCCACTTGCACCAAAACTGACGAGAAGAGGGCTACGACATTGAGGAAGGCCGAGGTCCTATAGAAAGAGGGCTCATCCGAGTCCTCATCAATGAGAAGAGTAGCCGCTTGCATCGTGGCCTTGGAGAGATGCATCATCTCCACCATCGCCTCCATGGTGCCCCAAGAAGAAGGGATCCGAACCTTCGATGCCGAAAATGAAATGGCCAAGAACCACCCGGATTCCATCCCCAAGACTAATCGGAGAAAAGGGAGCCAGAGCTAGGATTCTGGGGAGAGACGGCGAGTGAAAGGCAAACGAGGACGGATCCAGGGATCTTGGAGAAGAAAATAAGAGGAAAAGATGGAATCTCCACCATCGCCTCCATGGCACCCCAAGAAGGGATCCGGACCTTCGACAACGAAAATGAAACAGCCAAGAACCGCCCAGATTCCGTCCCCGAGACTAATCGGAGGAAAGGGAGCTAGAGCTGGGATTCCAGGGAGAGAGACGGTGAGTGAAAGGCAGACGAGGGCAGATCCAGGGATCTTGGAGAAGAAAATAAGAGGAAAAGATGGAAGCATTAAGGATGGTAGATAGGATCGAGAAGACGGGAGAATGGCGGAGAGAGCCAGAGAGGGGAGGGAAGCATCCTGCCACCACCCTTGCAGTCGCCTAGAGTGTAGTTGCTTTCCGCGAGATGCCGAGACTAGAGAGTGTGGCCATCGATGGAGGGGAGAGGTTAATGAGAAAAATGAAATGGGAAAAAAAGATCGCCGGTAATATTGGAACTTGGAAGTGCATCGTCCTGGCCCACAAGCTGGCCCGACCCTAACCTAGTTAAGCCCATGGGCTACAAGGACCAGGCCAAAAAGCCTGGTTATATAAATGGACTATTTTTTTGGGACCCGGCCTGGCCCATTTATAGGGTCAAATGGACTGGCCCATGGGCTCTAGCCCATTTTGACAGATCTAGTCATCGACTGGTATGGTATGGTACCGATACCGAACCATATCGACACTTGGTATGGGTGGACATGCCATTTTTTTTATTTTTTTGGTTTTTAATCTCAAATCAATTTTTAGGATTTATTAAATATTTTTAAGTTCAAATAAATGTTTGTTGATGATGATTGATGTTTGCATCACTTCAAAACTCTTAATTATGTGAAACATGAATTTAATTTCCTAGAAAAGAAAGTTAAGTAAGAAATTAAATTGAATTTTAGAAAAGGAATGACAAGAATAGGATCATGAACACTAACATGGTCAAGAATACCTTTCTAGGGCTGTCTTCTTTCTCATTATATTTATTTTCTCTAAAAGACAAAAAGTTAAGTAAATTCTAGTAATAATTCACTCTTATTACTGGAATTGGAGCAGATCTTCACTCGTTTAAATGTTTACTTTAGTTCAATCAATGATGAAAATGGTCGAGAAATTGGGACATTCATTGATCTGTATAGCTTCCTCAAGCTTGCATTTAAACTTTTCAATGATCCAATGATTAGCATATCTTTTTAACATCAGCTTCTTCTAATTTCTCAATATTGGACTTCAAATTACTCATACTCCTAAAAGATCCAATCAATGGCATATCCCTTTTAACATCAGTATCTTTTGAATTATTAATACCTGGTTCAGCAATGTTGTTCTTTATTATGGATGATGATTCCTTAGTGATTGTGTCCTCTCGTAGGAATTAAATCATTTTTTTTAAATTTATTAAATATTTTGAAGTTCAAATAGATATATCCTCAAGATTAATTCGCCAAAGAGTAATACTAAATGATGTCTAGCCCTAACTATGCTACAATATATTTTAAGAAATTCCTATAAAGCAAGATTATCAATAATTAATTGGAGAGAAGAGAAATATAATTATAATTATATATCGATATTTAGAATCGGGTTGATTATCGATGTCTATAAATATCGAAATCATTAATATACTCAGTAGGAAGATCAGTAAATCCTTCTAGCTAGACAGCAGATAATCCTGTAAGCTCTTCGAGAAGGCATGCATGATGTATCATAACTCATCATAGATCCCTCGTTGAGATCCCAACTTTGAGAGATATCTAAAGACTGATGACATAGCTGTGGAGGAGCCCATCCGAATATACTAATAGCAAAATCAGATTCGTAAGATACTCCGAGTTGCATTAAATAATAACCACTAGAAGATATCTTGGATGCACCATATCCATATCCATATCCATATGAATCATAAGCTACCGGTGCCTGTGAGTAAGAAGATCCAGAGTACGAGAATGAGCCTGATACATCCATGAATCCTACTACACGTACAAGATCTATAGCTACATCGTGTCCTGAACGATCTTGCGAAGCCTGTCGCTTGTAGGAATCATATCACCGTGGGCTCTATTAACTAGTGCACCATGGTCCATATCCTGTGTCACATGAGTAAATTACGACACACCAATAAATCGAAGATCAATAACTAGTTGCATCTCCTGTCCTCCAATCTCTCCCTAATTACTATATCCCCGACCATTAAAAGAATCACCAGTACTGCTCTTCCTAATATCTAAATCTGAATCAACTCAATGCTCCGGTGAAGATGCAATTGCCTTTCATTTTTTTATTTCTAGGTTGCATAGATGGCGAGGACATCGAGGAGGTATGATGTAAGATATCTACTGGAGTCTTGTAAAAATATTTCTACTTGTCCATTGTTCAACATCCATCTCAGCCTCGCTAGTTACAAAACTGACCGATTGAAAAGACGATCCTGGCTCATTAAGCTCTGGCTACTGCTGACTCACGACCGATCCAATCATTTGATCTTTATCTTCATTAACAAAATCACTCGCAGTCGGATCGAAGTATTTCAAGCTCAATTCAACTGCCCAGTGGGAGTAGCTACACCGGGATTTATCCTCCCTCTCCTTTTCTTTATCAAAAAAAATAAAAAATAGAAGGTTCGCTAGTGCATGGTTAGCTAAGAAAGTCTTTGATAGTTTAATAAGGACTATCAATACAATGCAGCTATTTGATCTTCAACTGAAAGTGAATTGCTACCTATTTTTTGTAGTGCAAAGAATTCGAAATCTAGTTTGTATTTATCAGTTTACGAGCAAAATTATGAATAAAAATCGATTAGTTTTATAGTCTAAATCCTCTTCTTCTTTTGTAGAGAGTTGGATGATTAAAAAGTTGCCTAAGAGAGAGAGAGAGTTTCGTTTCTTATATATATCTCTTTTATAGATCGAAGTATTTCAGGCTCAATTCAACTTTCTCCTGAATGTACTTTAACCTCAACCTTAAATTATAGTATACATATACAAGAACATTGAAACATTTCTGTTTTAGACGGTTCCTCTACTTTGAGTGGATAAAGCCACAAAGATTGACCCATTGCGCTCATATCCACCCGATGACACCATCTGAAAGAAGATCTTGACAGCAATATTTTTCAAATATTTTGCTAATCCATTAAAGTGCACCTACCATTTAACTACAAAAAATATTAAATCATTTAGAATTTCATATTCAGCAAAATCAAAAATCAATTTGAATATGATGCTAAACTTATTGGTACCTACCAAGATTCATCTTTGATTTACTTCTGGTGGCCATATTGGATCCAAAAGAATTTATGCCCTTCCTAAAAAATTGTCTAAAAAAAGTTATTATTATCATGTATTACTTGTTAAAGTTATTGTTAATAAAAATTACTCAATAATTTCAATCTAACTTACTTGCTCTAGACACATGGCTATAACATCTGGATCAGACTCCATCTTATATATAACATTACATATGACAGACACAAGCCAATCATCCATGATAATCCTAGGTGTGGAGTATTGAAATCTCAGATTTAGATAGTAAAATGCATAGATTTTCAGAATTAATTAAGTATACATGTACAACTATATTTGAATTTAAATTTAAATTTTTAGAGCATTCATGATTTGTTGTCTACCTACTATATGCAAATCCATACCTATTTGATAGCTCCATCATCTATTAATGATCCGGATATACTTATTACTATATGTTGGATCTATCTCTTAAATCTTTTCCTATCCTTTTCAACATGTAAAAAAAAAAGCCCATCTAAGGGATCGCTTAAGGTCCACGGCCCGAAATACCTCATATAGAGGTTTAATAACCTCCACTATTTTATCAGCCCGCTATTAGAATATCTATCTCGTCATTAAATTCTTTACATTGCTCTTCTTAGTATTTGTCCTGGCAATCTGCTTTGCTACCACTTTGCACTGACAAATATCTGATGCAACTCTACTTTCTTACCAAGAAAACTATCAAATATTATACAATTCATAGCAAACAGTGTGACACCTGATTTCAATATTTGTTCTCTATATAGCACCACATCAATGATTAGACCTATGTAAGGTTGTAAATAAATCTAGTGATACTATATGCTAACTAGACTATCTTTTGCACTATACAAACCTTTCCAAATCCATCAATATGAGATCGATATAAGGTGTGACATAAGAAATTCAAAAAATATGTGGTTGCCACTCCATCAAGATCTTCCCTATGATCCTATACTGTGGTTCATTATCTGTGATAACTTGCATGATATTCTGCTCTCCCACCTGATCAATCACTTTCTCCATCAATCTGATGATGTAGCTGGCATCGTGCATCTGATTTGAAGTATAAATAAATTTATGAAAAAATATTTTTCATTTCAATAAGTCAAGTTGATAATGTTTTGTCTAGTAAAACCAGTCCAACCATACATATCACTATCAAACCATACACAAGCTACTTACCCTGAAAGGAAGCAATCCATTTTTCTAGCTCATTATTGTAAGAAGCTGATCATAAATATCCCTCGATCCTGGAGGATCTATATCTGGACCAATAGCCTGTATAGATGTAATAGCAAAAGTGCAAAACGATAATATGCATTCTCTACTGCGTATGCTGGGATATGACTAAAGTAAAACCAGGATTCGATAACCAGTTACATATCATTTTTATCATTTTTCGATATAATATCAATTCTCTGTTGCTTGAAATTTCTGCCAGAAAAGGCATGTGGATCAACGTCATGGATAGTGGCCCCTGCTAGAATTTCTTGAAAGACTTCTTTTTACTACCAAATGCTCTCAACATGGAGTAATATGGCTGATGCCTCTCCTGATGGACTCTCTAATTAAGGAGGTCTTCCTAAATTGTATCTCATACTCTCCTATAATACTTCTAGAGCCCAACCCCGATCCCGATTTAAAAGTCGACGATCCAAATTGCTCCCTATGCCTGGTCATCTTCTCTAGCTACCTCTACTTGTACAAGCTCGCATGAATGGCAGTCTCGATCTATAACTCTTATCGAAAGGAATAGATACTCCCTCTGATTTCTTAGAATGATAAGAAAGTGGTTATGTGGCTTGACAGTCCATCTTTGCCTTCTTCAATATTATCTTTTCTGCTTTGAAATCAGCAAAATACTTCTTCATCAATTGACGAATCTCTTATACATACTATCGGCATGTAGATACATCAGAATAATCATCACCCAAGTACTGTTTCAACCTGGTTATTCCACCATCCTTAAATTATATATTATATCATTTACATCTCTAATGATGTCGTTCCAAGAGCATTTCTCTATGATCCTAACCAATATTACACTTCGGATCATTTTTTCTCATCGATGGATCGATTTCTAAAGATTAAAAAATATATCAGCTTAATGATTACATAAAATTAATTAGTATTTTGTTTACATATTTTAAATTTATTTTATATTTTTTAAGTTTTGAAATAATAAATTAAAAAAATAAAAAATTATAAAAAATTAATTTAATGTTAGATTCATATAAGATCCTGTCAAGGATACTACATATATTTTTTTAAGATAGTGAAAATGCATGAAATGTCACTTTCTTCAAATTTAAGTTTAGGACGCTATTCACATGATGCATCAAAACTTGGATAAATCGATATGAAATTTATAATGAAAGTAGCTTACAAATCCTAAAACATAAATCTATTTTTTATTTTTTTATAATTTATTTTATTTTTTATTAATTTTTTAATCTAAAAATAATTTTTAATTTTAAAAATCATATACTTAAAAAAATAATGATCTTAAAATCATTGTGTAGATCTTTCATAGATCTACAACATACTCTAAAATTATGCCAAAAAAAAAATTTGACTGAATTTCTTCATGTTTTTTTATTTTTCACAAATTTTAAGAAAAAGGAAGAGGGAAAAAGAAAGAAGGAGAAGGATTTACATACCTTGAATCGGCATTTTTCTTTGATTTTCTAGTATTTTGATAGCTTGAAAGGGAGAAAAAAGCTTTCCGAATGCCTCTACTATTTCTGTCAAATTGAGAGCCTCTCGAATCTTAGTTACATAAAAAATACACCCCCACCCCTACAACAATACACGGTTTGGACCTGAACTAGACTGAACCAGTCAAAATTTGCAGTTCGAGGCCGGTTCTAGTCCGATTCAACCCGCTTCAAGTATGATTCGATTGATTTTTGTATGACGAGAAGGAATCGAAAAAATAAGTCGAATTGCAATGATTAGTGGCTGGTCCAGTTCGGTACAACTAGAACCAGCCGATTCGGCACAATTTCAGGATCCCTGTGTGGAACCACCTTCTTATCACTTCAGGAAGTCAAAGAAAGTATCTATTCCAAAGGATAAGGCATAAATCAAGGCTACCAGTCAAGCAAGCTTGTATGAACAAAGATAGCTAAAGAAGGTGGCCAGGTATAGAATGATTTGGACCATCAATTTTTGAATCGGGATCGAGATTGGGATTTAAGAATGTTGCAAGAAATTCTGAGATATAGTTTAGGAGGACCTTCTCAATTAAAAAGCCCGCCAAAAGAGGCACCAGCCATAATGCATCCATGTTGGAAGCATTTGGCAGTAGAAAGAAGTCTTCTAGAAGCATTCCAACAGGAACCGCTATCCACGATGTGAATCCATATACCTTTCTTAGCAAAGATTCCAAGTAACAAAGGATTGATTCTATGCTAAAAAGGATAAGAAGAATATATGACGAGCTATTAGATCCTGATTTCATTTTAATCATATCTCAGTACATGTAACAAACAATCCATATTATCGCTCTGCGATTTCATCTATATAGACTCCTGGTGCATGTGTAGATCCTCCAGAAATGAGGAATACATATGATCAGTTTTTTGACAATAATAAGGAGCTAGAAAAAATGGATTGCCTCCTATCAGAGTAAGTGGCCCGTGTATGGATTGACAATGATGTCTGATGGTTAGATGGATCCTACTAGACGAAGCATCATCAACTTCTTGACTTATTATGATGAAAAACATTTTTCATAAATCTATTTATGTTTCAAATCAGATGCGATGCCAGCTACATCTTCAGATTGATAGAGAAGGTGATTAATCAGGTTAGAGAGTAAAATGTCATACAGGTTATTATATATAATGGACTATAGTATAGGACCGCAGGGAAGATCTTGATGTAGTAATTGCATATTTTTTGAATCCCTTGTACAACACATTATATCGATCTTATGTTGATAGATATGGAAAGATTCGTAGTATGTAGAAGATAGTCCAATTAGCATAGAATATCACCATATTCACCTTCAACCATACACAAGTCTTATCGTTGATGCGGAGCTATACAGGAGAAGAAATATTGAGACCAGGCGCCACACTGTTTGCTATGAATTATATAGCATTTGATAGTCTTCTTGGTAAGAAAGTAGAGCTGCATTAGTCTTTGTCAGTGCAAAATAGCAGCAGAGTAGATATATCAGAACAAACACTGAGAGCAGTATGAAAAACTTAGTGACGAGACGACATTCTAACAGCGGACCGAGAAGATAATAGAGGCTATCAAGTCATATTATGAGATACTTCAGGCCATGGACTCTGAGCGATATCCTTAGATGAGCTTCCTTTATTACATGATGAAAAAAGATGAAAATATCCAAGAGATAGATCCAATACATGCCAATGAATATATCCAGATCATTGACGGATAGTGAAGCTATCAAATAGGTACTGATTTATATCTAGCAGGCAGGCAGCAAATCAAGAACGCTCTAAAAATTTAAATTTAAATTCAATTGTATTTGTACAAGTACACTTAACTAATTCTAAAAATTTATGAGTAGCTTACTATCTAAATCCAAGATTTTCATATTCCATACATGGGATTGCCATGGATGATAAGCTTATGTCTATCCTGCGCAATATAAGATATAAGATGAAACCCAATCTAGATATCACGGTTATGTGCCCAGAATAAGTTAGATTGAAATTGTTGAATGATTTTTATTAACTATAACTTCAGCAATACAAAATAACAATATTTTTTTTCCAGATAATTATTTAAGGAGGGCACGGATTCATTTTAATATACTCTAATGATCAAAAATAAATCAAAGATAAATCTAATGGGTACTAATAAGTCTAATATCAGATTCAAAGTAGTTTTTGATTTTACTGAATATGAAATTCTTAATAATTTTGATCTTTTGCAACTGAATGATGGATATACAAAAAAATTAAAAAATTATGCTGTCAAAATCCTCTTCCAAATGGTGTCAAGTAAATGTGAGCGTAACTGGTCAACATTCGGCCTTATCCACTCCAAACAGAAGAGCCGTCTAAAATAGAAACGCCTCAACGATCTTGTATATATATATACTATAATTTAAGGTAGAGACTAAAATGCATTCAAGAGAAAGTTGAGCTGAAATACTTCGATCCGTCTGCGAGTAATTTTATTAATAAAAATGAAAATCCAATGATTTGATGGATCATGAGTCAGCAACAGGAGACAGAGCTTGATAAGCCAGTTCGCCTCCTAAACCAGCTAGTTTTGTAGCTAGTAAAACTGGAATAAATGCTGAACAATGGACAAGCACAATATTCTACACAATGCTCCAGCCAATAGATCACATCATCCCTCCTTGCCATCTATTCAGCCAGAGCATCATATAATGAGAGGGAAAGCAGCTACACAACCCAGAAATAGAAAAAGAAAAGGTAGTTGCATCTCCAATGGAGTACTCAATTGATTCAGATTCAGATATTAGGAAGAGCAATGCTAGTGTTCCTCTAATGATCAAGGATCTAGTCATCAAGGACTGGAGGATAAAAAACGTGACTGACTATTTGTCTTCAATTCACCGATAAGTCACAGTTTACTTAGACCACACAAGATATGAACCATGATACACCAGCTGGTAGAGCCCGTTGTGATATGATTCCATATAGATGATGGGCTCCGCAAGAACGTTCAAGATATGATATAGCTACAGATGATCTTGCATGTAGAGTAGGATTCATTGATGTATCAGGCTCATCCTCGTATTCTAGATCCTCTTACCCACAGGCACCAGTAGCTTATGATCCATATAGATATAGATATGGTGCATTTGAGATATCATTTTCTAGTGACTATTATATCATGTAGCCCGGAGCATCTTACAGATCTAATTTTATTACCAGTAATTCGAATAGGCCCTTTCACAGTCATTCATCAGTCTCTAGATATCTCTTAGAGTTAGGATCTCGGTGAAAAAATTGCGATGAGCTACGATCCAGCATGCATACCTCCTGACATGAGCGCATAGGATTATAATGCTGCTTGGCTATAGGGATTTACCGATCTTCCTACTGAGTATATTAATGATCTTGATATTTATAGATATCGATACTCGATAAGATTCTAAATATCAATATGTAACTATGTATTTATTATTTATTTTTAAATTTTGAGTATTTTAAGCTTCAATAATATGAATGTATTGATAATCTAAAACTTAGAATTCTAAGTCAAATTCACGTTACACATGATTAAAAGTGTATTAAAATGATATGAATATCAATTAGCATTAACAAATATTTATTTGGAACTAAAAATATTCAATAAATTCTAAAAAAGTAATTTGAAATCACAAAAAAGTGAGAAACCAAAAAAATTCTTATGTGCTAGTGAAACCGGCACACGGCACATGGTATCGATACCGTACCATGCCAATCGGTGACCGATATGGTTATCAGTTACAGGGAACCTTGCTCCAAATGAAGTTTTCTTGTTTCCTTATATAACAAAAGAGTAAGTAATTTCCAGAAATAATTCCTCTTGGATGGTGGTTGTAGATAATTCTCTCTAAATAACTCCTTGTCCAAATTTTTCTAGGTAGTCAACTCCAACAATAAACTACCCATAAGTAACCCCCTTGTATGAGTGATGAATGGCTAATCATTATCCCTCCAATTATCATGCATTAGCAATTAATTAGATCTTGATCAATACAATTTTATCAACCACTTTTTATGATTGATCAATGACATTAATTTTCAGTATAAATAATATGAGAACACAATCTTTATGAGGCAATAACCCATTATGGAGTCGTGTTTGTAAATTGTAGCTTTATGGAATATGTTTTACAATAGTAACATGCAAGGTGTAACGTTATGAAGCTCAAAGGTTTATCATTTTTCCTAAGTTGCGAGGATTTGGTAACTTTTACACATACAAAGAGATGTTTAAGAAGGTCCATACTATTATCTCTTATATCTAAGGAAAAGAAAAAAAAAACTTTACTAAACTTCCTTCTTGTTTCTTCGATCTCATCAAAAAGGATAAAAAACAAACTAGACCTTGTACTAATTAAGAGTTATGAATTGCCATCAAGGATTCCAATAGAATTTCGATTCACATTTGATATCTTTAGATGGTTTTGTTCAAATAACTACCAATGTGCAAGAGTAGTAAAGTATGAACAGTAAAATTGTAAAACTAAAGCACTTATGCATGACACAAATTAATGAAAGACACATCTAGACAGCAAGGTGCTAAGATGAGATAGAATACTTAGAATCGATTCAATTGTATTCACTGTTCTTTTCAACCTTTGAGAATGACATATACATTTTAAAAGAGGCTGAATTTAGTCATCTCGACTGCCTATGTAAATCATACTTATTTTATAAAGCCAACCTCACAAATGGGTTAATGATTTTGGTTAAGGTGCAATTATTTTACAATTATTCTTACCACATATATGTAATCTTTCATTTTCTCCATTGAACATGGTGATATTTTCAACATAATTTTTACTCTCTCTCTCTCTCTCTCTCTCTCTCTCTCTCTCTCTCTCTCTCTCTCTCTCTCATGCACACTTGTTTGCATGCATGCATGCATGTCAGTATAAACTTGGACTGGAAAGTCCATATCATTTTTTTTGTATCTAAAAGATTTAAATTGAACAAAAGGAAAAAAAAAACTAGTTTTTTAGGCTGTTAAGGGTAATCACGTATATTTTTGTTAAGAGAGAGAGAGAGAGGATGATTGTTGTTCACCTTGAAGCGTTTGTCCCTTGGAGCAAATGGCTTCATGATATTGTATGGTGGCCGTTGATTGCCCCGTAAGATACCATTGTGGATAGCTGACAGTGAATAGGTGCACCCACCAATAACATACTTAAAATCACCAAGAAACTTTCTCCTGTCCAAAGCTCGAGTGGGATAACCCCACGTTAACATTGCATGAATGGCCATCATGTTATAAAGGTTTATGAAGAAAGCAAGCTTGTCTTCACGTGACAAGCCATCCAACTCAACTCTTTGAAGCTCTTCTATTATTCTCAAGTACCTACAGAATATCCAGCAACATGAATTGTGAACACACTATCAATTATGTCAAGTTCTACCTAACTATAACAAGACCATGAACTCATTGATATAACTGAATTTATGAAACATTTTCTGCTTATTAATAGATGCAAAGAGAAGCCAAAAAAAGAAAAAAAACCAAAATGAAAAGGAGGAAACTGATTTTTCTTTTTGTGCGTAAAATGCAATAAAAGATACAGCACTTGCATGCATGTCATTAGTATGATGTAAAAAATAATTTAACATGTACGCATCACCTCCAAGGATGCTTGTCTGAACACAATCTAAAATTCAAAGATGCAAACAGGCTAAAATAATAAATGTGCAAGACTTTCACTGTCCACAAGTAATGGGAATAATTTCACCATAATATAAAATACCCAATAGAGTTCTCACAGTATAAAGCACATCAGATATAATTAGATAATAAGAGAAATATCTATTTATCCAACATTTTGAGGATTATAACTGCAACTAACCTTTTGAACTCCTCGCAACCATAAATGCTTCCATAATCAACATGTCGGCCATCTTCAGATACATATGCTTCAAAAATTGCATAGGAAAGAAATCTTAACCTGGATGCTATTCCCGTAAGAGGCTTAGGTTTTACATCAACTGTACCCCTAGGGATGTTGTAGCATTGAGTCATGACAACAGGATCCTGATCCAAGAATCGATACAAGTGGTTCCCATCTTCAAATAAATTCTCACTGCAATGATGATATTATGTAGCAGATAAACCATTTTTTGAGGAAAGGGTGAACATATAAGTTAACCTCATTAATATAAAGATTAAACAATGATCCATCAAGTTATCAACTATATGGAATGGAACGACATTATTATGCAATATGATTTCAGAATACATACTCCATAACATGCCGGAAAAAGTTTTGCCTGACAAGCTTTCTTGCAAATTCCACTGCCTGCATTTAGGGAAAAAGTAACAAAAAAAGATGATAAATTTACTAATATGAGAGTATCATACTAGCATGTTCCAATTTTCTTAAAGATAATGATAACAGGTGACAATTCTTGATAACAAATCTGGTTGTGGAAGAACTAGAGGATTCATTAAATTTCAAGAATGCCAAATGACCTTTTGGGAATAGGCTAAGCTGTTAAGGCCTCAGGGAAAAGAAAAGCTTAGTTCATGATGTATTATACTATAGGAAAGAGATTTTTTGGTACTGCTACTATTTGTTCACTGGAAAGGGATGCCATGCTACACTTTATCAAAGAAAGTGTGTACCATTTGATACTACAACTAATGCGGAGAGTATATCCATGTATGTCATAATTGAATTAGTAAGAAATTCTTTCAAGACTAGCATGCAGTGTATGGTTACCAACCATAATTTCATGAGCAGCGAAGACAACTTCAGTTTCAAAGAAAAATTAATTAACGAGAATGCAATGAAAAGGTGATGAACATTCATGAAAAGACCAATTAACATGATTCTATAATGCCTCTTCATTTAATAGCATGACTCAACTAAGCCTTAATCCCAAACTAGTTCTACATGAATCCATTTTCCTCCATTCCACTCAGTTTAGGGCCATACTTTCTGAAAGACATTCAGAGGAAAGAAACAACAAAATAAAAATTATGCAACTAACCTCTTCTCGCTCCAAGTACTGATCCTCTGCCAAGAAATCCACAGCCTCTGACCCAAGAAAGCAATGGCTAAATCTTCGCATCTTATAGAATCTATCCCTAGGAATAATTGATTCTCTCATCTTTCTAACTACATAGGCCAACTCATCAACTTTCCCACTACTAGACTCATCATCTTCACCAGGCAATGGTGGCAAAGGAGCAGCAGGTGAGGGTTCCTCATTGAAAAGATTATTTATCTTCTTATCAAGATCCCCAGACTCATCCATGGCCCTTAGTTCACTAAGTCCTCCAACAAGGAAATCATTGAAGTACACCTGAGGAACAGCTGAAGATCCAGTGTTTTTCTCCAACTCCATCTTCCTACCAGGGAAGATATCAATATTGATTTCAACATATTTGAGCTTTTTTAGATGCATGAATAACCTAACCATTTTGCAATCCTGACATCCCAACCTTGTGTATACTATAATTGTTCCCTTCATAACTAGTTCATCAACCAGGCTTTCAAATTGGACATGCTCTACCTGCTCAGGTTTGCTTAGAACATCTGATTCACGTCCAATTTTGATATAGTTTAGAGGATTCCATGTAGATAGTTCCCCACCCTTCTGTAAGACATCTTTTAGTCCGGAACGTGAGCTAGAATCCTCTTCCTCATTATTGCCGTTTGTAAAATTGTCATTCTTCTCATCACCATCAGGAAGACCATCTTCATCCTTTCTGCCAGAAAGACGGCGGAGAACAGTTGAAACTGCAATTATTCCCTTCTCCTTGACAAAGTTTTTTAGTGCAACAGCTTTTTCAGGCCAGGCATGTCCCTGTGCTTCTGGATCAAGTTCCAAATATTGACCCGATGGACTCCTGGTTGCTTCCAGTTCAGGATCCTCTGTTCCATCAAAAACAGGATCTGCTTCTTTCTCTTCAGCAAGAACTTCCTCTGTACTCTGGTATGCTTCTTTTGAATCCTGAGAACCTAAATATCTACCGTCATGCACCTGAGATTTCAACCCTTCAGCTTGACTTTCACTTTGATGCACCTGCTGTTTCAAGAATTCACCTTGACTTTCACTTTCAAGCACCAGATGTTTCAAGACTTCACCCTGGCTTTCACTTTCAAGCACCTCTTGTTTCAAGACTTCATCTTGTTTTTCACCTTCATGCACCTGCTGTCTCGAAAATTCCCCTTGATTTTGACTTTCATGCACCAGCTGTTTGGAGCCTTCCCCTCCCTTTTCATGGTGGACCTTTGGACATTCCTTATTGACATTTAAAGCTTTCAGATCACTTGACAATCCCCCTTCACCTTCACCTTGAGCATCAAGGGTGTTTACCGTGGAATTATCTGAAACTGATACATTTACTGAATTTTTCTCGTCTCTGTTTCCACCTTCCATTGTATCAGCAAAGCATATGCAAGAGTAAACAATGTTTTAAATAATGGACTTTCAAAGTTTGATTCTTATTGGTCTTCAAGCAACAAGCCTGTAATAACACAAGTTTAAATGCTTATTTATCATGTAAAAAGACAGGAAGGATAAAGAACAAATATCATCCAAAATAATGTACTCTGTGCAATACAGTCCCAAGAATCAAAATCCTCAGCAAAAAACAACAGAAGACATGACTGATTCCAAAAGATATTTGATAAGTATTTCCAGACATGATCTTATTAGCTTCTCACATACACATCATGGAACTAAAGTTCCTCATGACATTTTTCTTGATGTTGTTAGTTGAGGCAGTAATTCCCAAGCAAATGACTAAAACCTAATATCCATTAAAAGGGAAAAAGGGAAAAGAATTATATTTTTTAAGTGGAAGGACAAACAATTATAAAAAGGACATAGGAACCCTTCTGACTCAAATTTCAAAGTGGCATCAAAGCATTTACATACCTAAATTCATCATTCATCCAATGATTATGAAAAAGGAAAATCCAAAGAAACTTATAATAGATATTTTTCTACAAATACACCATTTAGTTCATGGATTCATAGAGCTAGAAACATGTTCGAAACTAAAAATTTTGTTTTCACCAAGTCTAATTGAGGAATTACAAACATCAAAATAGTGAAGCCCATCAAAAGATACTAAAGAAGACAGGCAGATCTCTTAGAACCCTAAATCACTAATGCCGTTTTTTTTTTTATTTTATATCAAAAGATTCCGGCTTGAACTTAAAAAAGAAACAAAAATCTAAATCTTGCATGGATTAACTTCTCCAACGTCTCATACGCAGAAACAACATCAGGTCTAAAACGCTAACCAAATGCAGTAAAATGCATCAGAATAGGAACGGACAAATATCCACAGTTTCGCTACCCAGAAGCGGAGATCAAGAAACGAACCTGGCCAACAAATCAGATCCAATATTGCAGCAAATGGATCGATAAAGACAAAAAGTCCTTTAGGGCATTCGGACCAGGATCCCATCCGAAAAAAGGGCAAAAAACTAGGAAAAAAAAAAAAAAAGGAAAAATCCGAGAGGTCGAGCAGTGGAATCCAAATGGCCGCGGATCTAAAGAAGAGAAGGGCGAGAGGACATCAAATGGCGAATGACTCGAAGAGGAGAGAGATCGGAAGACGATGTGGTGGAGAAAGAGTGCTCAGAATCGAAGCGGAGAAGAAGAGCTTCGAAGAGTGGATCCCCAAGCGGGAACGGCGGGCGAGAAACGCACGGGACGCTCACGGACCCAATTCCTTTATTTAGTCCAGTTTATTGGGTTAATCCCACGGCTCAGCGTAAAGGTTATTGCCTACGCGGGGTTATTTACTGTCCGCATAAGGATTTGAGAGTCGTGTTTACTACCACGAGTATTAACTCACCACGTGGACAGTTAGTCACAGTGTATTGGAAATGGAATTTCCCCTGAGATGCGGAAGGAATCCGGTTATTTGGTAACGTTCGGAGAAGCACCAGGACGAGGAGGAGGTGCATGGTGTCGGTATCAAGCCCATATTAAGAGGATGGATAAATGGGGATTTTTTTTAAATATTATTTTTTAAAAACAAAATTGCCGAAGTACGGCGGATTTTTTTTTAAAAATAATATTTTTTAAAAATATAGTTATGAAAATAGATGTTAGGTTTAATATTTATCAAAATAGGTATTTGGGGCCACGATGAAAGTTAAAATCGTCTTTCGAAAATGTGAAATCAATCTGAGATGAAAATGCTTTTTAAAAAAATGATTTTATATAACTAAAAACATCTTTTGATAAGACAATTTCTAAATAAGCAGAATAAAATTTTATATATTATTTTTTCTTTTATTTATTATCAAAATATTTTGAATAATGTTTGATTTAATTTCGAAAATGTCTTTCATAATGTTTGATTTAATTTCGAAAATGTCCTTCATAATTTTTGATTTAATTCTCAAAATGTCCTTCATAATATTTGATTTAATTTTAAAAATATCATTCATAATGTTTGATTTAATTTCGAAAATGCCCTTCTTAGATGAGTTGAATTCGTCTTTCAAAAGGATATTTAAAAAATTAAATAAAAAATCCCTCATAAATGCACATGCACCCATAATATTAAAAAAAATATATTTACAAATATTAAGATAATTTCAAATCAATTTATTTTTTTAATTTAATTTAAAAAGTGATACGATATTTTTAATTAAATTGGTATGACGTGATATTTGAAATCGTCTATGCCACAAACGATTTCAGCAGCCTTTTTCTTTTTCAGAACCTTTATTTTATTAAAATTATAATTAATAAATTTTAATTTTAAATAAATAAATAATAAGTAAAAAATTAATATTAATTAAAATTTTATATATTATTTTTGATAATATTAATTATTACATTATTTCAAATAACATTATTAAAAATAATATTAATTAACTATATAAAAATAATATTAATTTAAAATTAATAATAAATTAACTATAAATAACATTAATTAAAAAATATTATAGTAATATATTATAATATATTTTTTATATTACAATAAATATTTTATATTCTAAAATATAATAAATTTATTATAATTTATTATATTATATATTATATAATATAATATAGTATTAAAAAATTAAAATAATTAAAAATAATTTTAAAAAATTAAAAAATAATCATCAGATTGATACCATCCGGTCGCCAGTCCGATACCAGTTCTATCGACAGCCCGGTGTCAGTCCGATCCCTTGCTTAGGACCGGCGGCCAGACCGGCGCCCGGTGTAAAATCATAAATTACCTTCTTAATACTAATATAAAATATTAATATTATAAAATAAAACTCATTATAATATATAATAAATATATTAATTATATTATAATATATTGAATTATAAATACTATATTATATTGTAAATACTATATTATATTATAAAAATATAATTAATATAATTAATATTTTAAGACATAATATAAAATTTATAATTTAGTCGGTGCCGATCTAGTTGCCAATCCGGTCACTAATTTACCTGTTGAGCCGTTGCCAGTCCGACCATCAACCCGGTGCTAATATGGCCGCCAGTCCAGTAATCAGGCCGTACCAGTCCGGTTGCCAATTCGATCAGTATCAGTACCCAATCAGATCAGTGATCGAACCAGTGGCCGGATCGATAATCAGACCGGTGGCCGGACTGATGACCGGACTGGATTGGATAGACGCAGGTTTTTTTCACTTTTTTTGTCAACTTTTTTCTCCACTTATTATGACTTTATTTATATATATTTTTATTTTTTATTTTTTCATTTTAAAAATAGAGGTGCAGGAATAAGATAAAGTCCCACGTATGTATGCGACTTCACCCGTAACTTTTTTTTATTTTTTAAAATTCTTTTAAAATTTTAAGTTTTATTATATTATTTTTAATATTTTTTATATTTTAATTTTATTATATTATTTTAAATTTTTTATATATTATAAATTTATTATGTTATTTTAAAATTTTTTAATTTTATTGTATTATTTTAAATATTTTTATTATATTATTTTAAATTTTATTATTTATTTTTTAAAATATTATTAGATTAAAATTTAATTAAAAAAGTATATTTATGGGGTGCAAGCATTTAATGGTGTATTTATGAGGGATTTTTTATTTAATTTTCTAAATATCCTTTTGAAAGATGAATTCAACTAGCTAAGAAGGGCATTTTCCAAATAAATCAAATTTTATGAAGAACATTTTCAAAATTAAATCAAATATTATGAAGGGTATTTTGGAAATTAAATCAAAAATTATGAAGGATATTTTTGAAATTAAATCTAACATTATGAAGGGCATTTTGGTAATAAATAAAAAATAATATATAAAATTTTAATTAATATTGATTTTGAAAGTCGATTTCAGCTTATTTAGAAATTATCTTTTCAAAAGACATTTTCAGTTTATTTAGAAATCGTCTTCTCAAAAAACATTTTCAGCTGTATAAAAATCGTCTTTTCAAAAAATGTTTTCGTCTAAAGTTGATTTCGCATTTTTGAAAGATAATTTTAACTTCCACCGTGGCCTCCACGTCCGCCCTAAATACCTATTTTGGTAAATATTAAACCTAACACCTATTTTCATAATTATATTTTTAAAAAATATTATTTTAAAAAATAATCTGAATTATAACTATTTTAAACTTACCTATCCTTCTATTATTGTTCCTGCCACGTAGAGAATTTTTTTATTTTATAACACGTGGAGAAGGCACAGGTTCAATTTATGCCTTCTCATAACTCTTTTTTTTTATACCATGAGGAGAAGGCGCAGGTTGAATCGGTGCCTTCTCATAAAGTTGAACAAAAAAAAATTGACTGAAGGCATAGGTTGAACCAACGTCAATGCAAAAAAAAAAAAAAAACAACCAACGGCCTTCTAATGAAATTTAAAAAAATACTGATACGAAGGCATTAGTTATCGGGGGTAAACAAAAAAAAATTAAATTTTACATAAAACTTAAAAAAAAAATCAAACCGGTGGCAGGACCTTGCAAGCCATACCAGTGGCAAGATCCTGGTAGCCGGATCGGCGGTTTGACCGGTAACAGGATCCTAGCGACCGGACATGTGGCAGGACCCTACAGACCAGATTGGTGATCAGACCAGTGGTAGGACTCTAGTGGCCAAACCGGTAGCAGGACCTTGGCGGTTGGACCGGTGGTAGAACCCTGGCGATCAGGATCGGCGACTTGACCGATAACAGGATCCTAGCTGTCGGACCTGTGACAGGACCTTACCGGCCATACCAACGATCAGATCGGTGGCAGGACCCTAGTGGCTAGACCGATGGCAAGACCCTAGCGACCGAACTAGCAGTTTGACCGGTGACAGGATCCTAGCGACTGGATCTATCGCAAGACCTTACCGGCGAGACTGACGATCAGACCAGTGGCAGGATCCCAGCAGCCAGACCGGTGGTAGGACCCTGGTGGCTAGATTGGTGGTAGGACCCTGGCGACCGGATCGGCGGTTTGACTGGTGACAAGACCCTAGCATTCGGACATGTGATAAGACCCTACCGACCAGACCGATGATTAGACCAGTGGCAGGAACCTAGGACCGGTGGAGAAAAAAAAGGGGAGAAAGAAAAAAATGGACAAAAAAAATAAGTAGACAAAAAAAGTGGACAAAAAAATGGGAAAAAAAAAAGCGGAGAAAAAAAGGTTAAGAAAAAATAGTTGAGAAAAAAATAAAGAAAAAATATTTGAGAAAAAAAAAGTGGAGAAAAAATGGAGAAAAAATAATGGAGAAAAAAATGTAGAGAAAAAAATAAGTAGAGAAAAAAAGTTAAGAAAAAAAAACTGGGGAAAAAAATTGGAAAAAAAAAAAAGGTGGAGAAAAAAATAAGTGGAGAAAAAAAAGTTGAGAAAAAAAAGTGGAAAAAAATAGTGGAGAAAAAAATTGCCACCAGTCTAATCACCGATCTAGTCGGTAGGGTCTTATCACAGATCCAGTCGCTAGGGTCCTGTCACCAGTCAAACCATCGATCTGGTCGCCAGGGTCTTGCCATCGGTCTAGTCGCTAAGGTCTTGCCACCGGTCTGGTCGCTAGAATCCTACCACCAGTCCGATCGCCAGTCTGGCTGGTAGGGTCCTGTGATAGGTCCGGCTGCTAGGATCCTGTCACCGATTTGCCAGGGTCCTGCCACCGGTCTAGCTACTAGGGTCCTGCCACCGGTTCGATCGCTGGTCTAACCGGTAAGGTCCTATCACAGGTCCGGCCGCTAGGGTCCTGTCACCGGTCAAACCACCGATCCCGGTTGCCAGGATCCTGCCACCGGTCCAACCGCCAGGATCCTGCCACCAGTTTGGCCACTAGGATCCTACCACCAGTCTGGTCGATAAGGTCCTGCCACAGGTCCGGTCGCTAGGGTCCTGTTACCTATCAAATCGCCAGTTTGGCCATCAGGATCCTGCCACTGGTCCGACTTGCAAGGTCCTGCCATCGGTTTAAATTTTTTTTAAATTTTTATATAAAATTTATTTTTTTTTGTTTACCCCTGATAACCGATATTTTCGTATAGCAATTTTTAAAGTTTCATTAGAAGGTCGTTGCTATTTTTTTTATTTTTTATTTTTTTGCATCGGCGTATGTTCAACTTGTGCTTCCGGTCAATTTTTTTTTTTTTTTTTTCAACTTTATGAGGACCTGTGCCTTCTCCTCGTGGCATAAAAAAAAAAAATAAAAACAGTTATGACGTGTTATGAAAAAAAAAAATTCCACGTGGCGGAAGCAACAATAGATTAGTAAATAAGTTTAAAATAGCTGAATTTCAGTAATTTTGTTTTGAAAAAATAATATTTTAAAAAAAAATCCGGATAAATGTAGTCATTTACTTGTTGATACCGGCACTGATGCACTTAATATGGGCTAGAGATACGTATACTCTCGTTTTAGGAGCCTATGTGGTATTATATTTTAAAAATATTGTTACGGCCGTAACGATGACGTGGCCGGGTTCAGATACCGTCGAATATGATCGAGCCACGTGAAGGTTTTTCCGGCCGAGTCAGCGCCACATCGTCAAGGCCGAGCTCGGCAAGACTATTCCGCCAGATGACTTTCTAAGATAAACTGCTCTCGCCGAAGTCGAGCTCGGTTCGGGGCTCCTCTACCACCTTGCCTGGCGCCCACCCAAGAGGGGTCCGCCTAGGCCGAGGTCGCTCGATCCTTCGCTCCTTCGCCAGGTGGCCCCCCCGGAGACGGGCCCACCTCGGTCGAAGCCAGGCGACCTCCTGCCACCTCGCCAGGTGTCCACCCAGGAGGGGTCCACCAGGCCGAGGTCGGCCGATCCTTCGCTCCTTCGCCAGGTGGCCCCCCCGGAGACGGGCCCACCTCGGTCGAAGCCAGGCGACCTCCTGCCACCTCGCCAGGTGTCCACCCAAGAGGGGTCCACCTAGGCCGAGGTCGGCCGATCCTTCGCTCCTTTGCCAGGTGGCCCCCGGAGACGGGCCCACCTCGGCCGAAGCCAGGTGACCTCCTGCCACCTCGCCAGGTGTCCACCCAGGAGGGGTCCACCTAGGCCGAGGTCAGCCGATCCTTCGCTCCTTCGCCAGGTGGCCCCCGGAGACGGGCCCACCTCGGCCGAAGCCAGGCGACCCCCTGCCACCTCGCCAGGTGTCCATCCAGGAGGGGTCCACCTAGGCCGAGGTCGGCGGATCCTTCGCTCCTTCGCCAGGTGGCCCCCCCGGAGACGGGCTCACCTCGGCCGAAGCCAGGCGACCTCCTGCTACCTCGCCAGGTGTCCACCCAGGAGGGGTCCACCTAGGCCGAGGTCGGCCGATCCTTCGCTCCTTCGCCAGGTGGCCCCCGGAGACGGGCCCACCTCGGTCGAAGCCAGGCGACCTCCTGCCACCTCGCCAGGTGTCCACCCAGGAGGGGTCCACCTAGGCCGAGGTCGGCCGATCCTTCGCTCCTTCGCCAGGTGGCCCCCGGAGACGGGCCCACCTTGGCCGAAGCCAGGCAACCCCCTGCCACCTCGCCAGGTGTCCACCCAGGAGGGGTCCACCTAGGCCGAGGTCGGCGGATCCTTCGCTCCTTCGCCAGGTGGCCCCCGGAGACGGGCCCACCTCGGCCGAAGCCAGGCCGCCCGTACGGAGAAGGTCCCAGGGAAGGAGGCGCAGGCCCCGAGGTCATCCCTCGGGCCGTACGCATCACAGACGGCGCCCCGTACGGATGGCGGCGGCACGCGAAACACCATTTGCATCGGCCCGACAGGTCTCGCAGTCGAGAGGCGCGATTCTGACAAAGCAGGCCCCATAGATGGATGGCGCCCACACTTGTGAAAGAGAGCTCTCTCACTGGGCTCGAGGTCTGACTGGCCGCCTTACCAGCGCCGCCCCCCCCTTTTCTGTCTTTGCCTTTTCCCTGTTGAGCTCGGTGGACGAGGTCGGAAAGCCGCCTGGCCCTCCTCACCAAAAAGGGGAAAGAGAAAGGGACGGGGGAGGGGAGCCTCCCAGGAGGAGAAGACAGGCGAACGACGGGAAGAGATAAAAGGAAGGAATCTGGGGACGACAAGGTAAGCGAACAAGCCTGGGGACAAGGAAGAAGCAGTGGCAAAAGGCCTCGCCGGCCAGGGTCTTCTAACCCCTTCTTGTAGGTTCGCCGCAGCCGGGGAGGCTCCCTCGCCAGGCGGTCAGGAAGGATCCACGGATCCGAGGCACGGGCGCGGCGACGAGAGCGGCAACAGATTGGTGCGCCAGGAAGTGGGGTAGGACACCAAACCCTAGCGGGAGCCAGCTTTCTGCAGGTGTCGCGCTCTCTGACAATGGTGGTCACTCGTGGCCGCGAGGCGTCCACCAGCCGTGTGGGGGAGGTTCACTCCCCTCCAGGGGCCCACAGCCCGGAGGGAGCTTCCAGCTCCCCCTCCTCTTCCACCACAGCCTACCTCAACGGACGGACCCCTTGCGGCCGTCATCCAACAGCTGCAGACCTTGACCTCGGCGGTCCGGCAACTTCAGCATCAGCAGCGGTCCCTGGCCACGCAGCCGCAGCCAGGGACCCCCGCGGCCCGAGCCGCGGGGCAACGTGGGAGCCTGCGCTCCATCCAGGGCAGGCCATCCCATCCGAGGGCCGTCTCCAACCCCCGTGGGAGCCACCAAGCTCCCGCAAAAAGAAACTACTCCGGTTCGGAGGATCACGAGAGTCGATCCCCGGCCAATGAGGCCGAAACGGTGCATCGCAGCAAGCGACGCCGAGGCCTGACTTCGCGCCGAGACCGATCGGCGCCCCCTTCACCCGCAGCCTCGGTGGAAGACTCCACCGACGAAGCCATCAGGCGCCAGGCCGAGAGGCGCCTGGAGGAGCATGAGCGCAAGCTAGCGGAGTTCACCCGCCGATTCGCCGACCTGCAGAACCCGTCGGCGGACCAGGCGGGCTACGACTCCCGTCCCCCTTTCTCTGAAGAAATCCAGGCGGAGCCGATCCCAAAACGGTTCCGCATGCCGCAGGTGGATCCCTACGACGGGACCACCGACCCTCTGGACCATCTGGAGAGCTACAAAGCTCTCATGAGGGTCCAGGGGCCACCGACGCTCTTCTGTGCATCGCCTTCCCGGCCACCCTCCGGAAGGCCGCTCGAGTCTGGTTCACCTGCCTCGAGCCCGGATCCATTTGCTCCTTCCATCAGCTGGAAGGGAAGTTTGTGGCACACTTCGACGCTTGTCGAAAGGTGCCGAGAGAGGTGGACAGCCTCTTCTCCATCTGCCAGCAGGACCAGGAGCTGCTCCGGGACTACATCACCCGTTTCAAGACCACAGCCCTGGAAATCTACAGCCTGGACGAGCCCGTCGCCATGTTGGCTCTGAAGCGCGGGCTCAAGACGTCCCGCCTGACCTACTCCCTGGACAAGAAGCCGCCCAGGACATACTCCGAGCTCCTCCTCCGTGCCCACAAGTACGTCCGAGCGGAGGAGGCCGACCGCACCCGTCGAGAGTTGGACGGGAAGACTCCTAAGAGGCCGCCCCCAAGAGATACCCCGGGAGCTCGGAAGCCCGGGCCATCTGCCGACCCTCGCCCGAATCCAAGGCCGAGGTGCGAGGCCACTCCCGAGCGAAGGTACACCCCTCTCCTCGCACCTCGGACGAAGATCCTCATGGAAATCGAGGGCGAGCGTTACCTCCGCCGACCTCCTCCTCAGAACCCGAGAGCCACCCGGGACAAATCGAAGTACTGCCAGTTCCACCGCGAGCACGGTCACGATACGGAGGAGTGTCGCAACCTGAAACGGGAGATCGAGGAGCTGATTAGGAGGGGCTACCTCAGGAAGTTCGTCAAGAACGAGGCTCCCTCGGAGGGGCAGCCGCTCGCGACCTTACCGCCCGTCCCTGCAAGCGATAACCGCCCAACGGAGAAGCCCGTGGGCATGATCTCGCGGGGGGTCGGTCGAGCAGCGAAGAGAGCCCGGGAAGTCGGGAACCCGGAGAATGTAATCCCTCCCGAGGGGGGGAAGGGTAATGAAAATGTAAACAACGATGCCGTGGTGGTCGAGATGACTATCGCAAAGCATCTTGTACATCGAATCATGGTGGATAGTGGAAGCTCGGCTGATGTACTTTTTTACGACGCTTTCTCTCGGATGAACTTGTCCCACGATCAGCTGAGACCGGTGCACACCCCCCTTGTGGGTTTTACAGGGGACTCCGTGGGGGTCGAAGGGGAGATTACTCTCCCGGTCACCGCCGGATTCCTACCCCGGCAGACGACCGTCCTAATAACATTTACTGTCGTCAGACTCCCTTCGCCTTACAACGCCATTCTCGGGCGTCCCGGGCTCAACCAACTGGACGCCACGATCTCCACGAGAAGGTTGTTGGTACAGTTCCCCACGCCTTCCGGGCTCGGGGAGATGAAGGGGATGACCCAGCCAGTCCCGCTCTGCCTCCAGACGGTCCCGAGCGCCCGGGGCGCGGAGCTCGCCCCCGATATCGACGACCTCGACCTTAGAGAGAAGGAACCCAGGGAAGGGCCCGTAGAGCGCCTGCTGACTTCTCCCCTCGGTTCGGATCCGCTGAAGACGGTGCAGGTCGGGGCCCAGCTCCTTGAAGAAGAATGGACCCGCCTGCTGGAGTTCCTCCGCGCGAACGCTGACATGTTCGCCTGGTCAGCAGCCGACATGCCGGGCATCCCGCCCGAAGTCATCACGCACAGGCTAAACGTGGACCCAAGTTGCCGCCCGGTCCGCCAGAAGAAGAGGAGCTTCGCCATGAAAAGGCAGAAGGCGATCAACGAGGAAGTGGAGATGCTCCTCGCCGCCGGTTTTGTGTGGGAGGTCCAGTATCCCAGCTGGCTGGCAAACGTGGTCATGGTGAGAAAGAGTAGTGGTAAGTGGAGGATCTGTGTGGACTACACCGACCTCAACCGAGTTTGCCCAAAGGACAGCTTCTCTCTTCCAAAGATCGACCAGCTGGTCGACACCACCTCGGGACATCGCCTCCTATCATTCATGGACGCCTTCTCCGGATACAACCAGATCCGAATGAGCCCGGAGGACGAAGAGCATACTGCCTTCATAACTGACCGCCGAACTTTTTGCTACAGGATGATGCCATTCGGCCTCAAGAATGCGGGGGCAACGTACCAGCGCCTGGTCAATAGAATTTTCAAAGACCAGATCGGCCGCAACATGCAGGTGTACGTGGACGACATGCTGGTAATGAGCAAACCCGATTCGGACCACGTGGCCGACTTAGCGGAGACGTTCGGCAACCTCCGACGCCATCAGATGAAGCTGAACCCGGTGAAGTGCGCCTTTGGCATCTCCGCCGGGAAATTTCTAGGATTTATGGTGACCCAAAGAGGAATTGAGGCCAACCCGGAGAAGGTCCAGGCCATCCTGGACATGGTGCAGCCCGCCTCCAAGAAGCAAGTGCAGCAACTCACCGGCCGAGTTGCGGCCCTCAGCCGCTTTATCTCCAGGTCGGCAGACTGCTGCCGTCCCTTCTTCAAGGTGCTGAGAAAGATGAACGACTTCGCTTGGACCGAGGAATGCCAGAAGGCCTTCGAGGAGCTGAAGAAGATGCTTGCGTCGCCACCGTTGCTGTCCAGGCCCGAGGAGGGGGAGGAGCTTATCCTCTACCTAGCGGTCACCCCAGAAGCCGTCAGCTCGGTCTTGGTTCGGACCGATGGCCAGGGGGTCCAGCGGTCGGTATACTATACCAGCAAGCTTCTCCGCGACGCGGAGCTCAGGTATTCTCGGCCCGAGAAACTCGTTTTTGCGCTAATAGTGTCTGCCCAGCGTCTCAGGCCCTATTTCCAAGCGCACCCCATCGCTGTCCTGACGGATCAACCGCTGAAAACAGTGCTCAGCCGAACCGATACCTTGGGACGATTGGCAAAGTGGGCACTGAAGCTCAGCGAGTTCGACATTACGTACAGGCCAGGTCAGCCATGAAGGCACAGGTGCTGGCCGACTTCTTGGTCGAATGTGCAGGCTTGGACAAGGAGCCCGAGAAAGGCCCCTCAGGCCAGCCGATGGAGATAAGCACCGATGAGCCCGAAGAGGATGCCTGGATCCTCCATGTGGACGGAGCCTCAAACTCTGGCGGGAGCGGGGCTGGGCTCATCCTTGCCAACAGCGACGGGGTCGTCACCGAATGCGCACTCCGTTTCCAATTCCCCGCGACAAATAACCAGGCGGAGTACGAAGCACTTATTGCCGGACTGAGAGTCTCCCGCGAGCTGGGCGTAACCAACCTCAAAGCTTTCACTGATTCCCAGCTCGTGGCGGGACAGGTCTCCGGGGAGTATGTCGCACATGACCCCCAAATGGCGAAATACTTGGAGCTCGTCAAGGCGGGTGCGTCCAGATTCCGGCGCTTCAACATCTTCCACATCCCCCGCAGGGAGAACGCCCGCGCGGACACTCTCTCTCGCCTGGCGACCCTGCCGGACTCGATGCTGGGACGCGCTCATGTGGAGCACCTCGAGATCCCAAGCCTCGAGGCACCGGTGGAGGTCCATCAGGTCAGCCATGAACCCAGCTGGATGGACAAGTACGCCGAATACATCACCAGTGGCACCCTACCGGAAAACCGCGAGGCGGCTCGCCTTATCAGAAAGAAAGCCGTGCGGTTCGTCCTGATGGACGGGCAGTTGTATCGAAGATCCTACTCCTACCCCCTCCTCAGGTGCGTAGGACCCGCGGAAGCCAAGCTTGTGCTCCAGGAGATTCACGAAGGCGTCTGCGGGAACCACGTGGGGGGCAAGGCATTGGCGTACAAGGCCCTCCGTCAGGGCTACTTCTGGGAGACAATGAAGGAGGACGCCGCTGACTTCGTGAAGAAGTGCGATCGGTGCCAGCGTCACGCCACGGTGCAATGGCGGCCCTCCAACCCAATCTCCCAGCTCTCAGCTCCTTGGCCGTTCGCCCAGTGGGGAATGGACCTCCTGGGCCCATTCCCACCGGCGTCCGGACAGCGGAAGTTCTTGATAGTGGCCATTGACTACTTCACGAAGTGGGTCGAGGCCGAGCCCTTGGCGAGGATCACCGAAGCAAACGTCGCCAAGTTCTTTTGGAAGTCAATCGTTTGCCGCTTCGGCCTCCCCCACACCGTGGTTACTGACAACGGGTGCCAGTTCGACTGCCGGGAGTTCGAAGAGTTTTGCAGCAACCTCGGCATCAGGCATCGCTTCACCTCGGTGGTGCATCCCCAGACCAATGGGGAGGCCGAAGTCACGAGCAGGACCATTCTTCAGGGCCTCCGCAGGCGGCTGGACCAGGCCAAGGGCAAGTGGGCCAAAGAGCTCCCCAGCATCCTCTGGGCATACCACACCACCCCGAGGACGGCTACCGACGAGACCCCTTTCAATCTCGTCTTCGGAGCTGAGGCGGTCATCCCGATCGAGCTCAGCCTACCCACGCTGCGTGTGGAGCAATATGACAAGACAGAAAACCCAGCCAGGATGATGCTCAACCTTGACCTTCTCGAGGAAACGAGGGACAAGGCCTGAGTTCGAATGGTGGCGTATAGGAAGCGTGTGGCCAGGTATTACAACTCCCGAGTGCGGCCGAAGGTTTTTCGTCCCGGAGATTTGGTCCTCCGACGCGCTGAAGCTTCCCAGCCACGGGAATGCGGCAAGCTCTCGCCCAACTGGGAAGGCCCATACCGGGTGGCAGAAGCCCTCCCTCATGGCGCATACTACCTGGAGGAGTTGGGAGGTGCCAGGTTCCCCCGGACGTGGAACGCCTCGAATCTAAGGATGTATTATCAGTGATGTAAGGTTCCCTACTCCTGTAATAAAGTTCCCCCGCTTCAAACGCTCTCTTCTCGCTTTGAAGGAAAACCGGCGCATGGCCCTGGGCTCGGCATGACCAACCATGGCCGGCGGTCGAAGGAATCGGGAGATCCTGGGCTTCGGCCTGGAAGGTGACGCAGAACCCAGTTCACCCATGCAAGCCCGGAGAACAGCTCGGCAAGCCGCGCAAGGCTTGAGAAAGCCTGTGACATCGGGTTTCAGTCCGGAGATCCTGGGCTTCAGCCTGGAAGGTGGCGCAGAACTCAGTTCGCCCACGCAAGCCCGGAGAACAGCTCGGCAAGCCGTGCAAGGCTTGAGAAAGCCTGCGGCATCGGGTTTCAGTCCGGAGATCCTGGGCTTCGGCCTGGAAGGTGGCGCAGAACCCAGTTCGCCCACGCAAGCCCGGAGAACAGCTCGGCAAGCCGCGCAAGGCTTGAGAAAGCCTGCAGCATCGGGTTTCAGTCCGGAGATCCTGGGCTTCGGCCTGGAAGGTGGCGCAGAACCCAGTTTGCCCATGCAAGCCCGGAGAACAGCTCGGCAAGTCGTGCAAGGCTTAAGAAAGCCTGCGGCATCGGGTTTCAGTCCGGAGATCCTGGGCTTCGGCCTGGAAGGTGGTGCAGAACCCAGTTCGCCCACGCAAGCCCGGAGAACAGCTCGGCAAGCCGCGCAAGGCTTGAGAAAGCCTGCGACATCGGGTTTCAGTCTGGAGATCCTGGGCTTCGGCCTAGAAGGTGGCGCAGAACCCAGTTCGCCCACGCAAGCCCGGAGAACAGCTCGGCAAGCCGCGCAAGGCTTGAGAAAGCCTGCGGCATCGAGTTTCAGTCCGGAGATCCTGGGCTTCGGCCTGAAAGGTGGCGCAGAACCCAGTTCACCCACGCAAGCCCGGAGAACAGCTCGGCAAGCCGCGCAAGGCTTGAGAAAGCCTGCGGCCCCGGGGTTCAGTCCGGAGGTCCCGGGCTTCGGCCTGGAAGGCGGTGCAGAAACCATGTCGCCCACGCGAGTGTGAAGGCAATCCCAAAGACGGACCCGCTCAAGGCCTACTCTGACGCCACGCGGTCCGGGACGTGCCAACCTTCGATTCGAGCAATGGAAGGGACAAGGCCTACGATCGTTTCAGCATTCCACATCAACATCTCAGAAAAAAAGAAAAGAAAAAGGAGATGGGGGAATGGAGAAGAAGACGAACTCGAGGCTTGGTCAAACAGAGTCTTCATTAATTTAAGCAACAGTACAAGCCGGGAATCCCGACAGGCCGGGAGTCCCCAAAAAAAGAAGAGAAGAAAAAACAATTACGACAACGAGGCAGGCGAGAAGACGATGGCTCAGTTTGGTGCGGGGTCGGAGCCCTCCGCTGGGGGCGCAGGCACTGCATCCTCGCCTTCTGCGGCGGTCGGCTCTTGAGGCTGCCCCGGAGCTACGGCTTCGCTGGTCGACGGGGCCGCAGGAGTGGCGTCGACCGTGCTGGAGGCTTTGCTCTCGGCTCCTTGCCTCCTGCCTCCGAGCACCACCCCGCTGAGGTCAAGCTCGGGGAAGAAGGCCCATACTTTCTCCCGGCACATCCGGAACCCCTTCAAGAAGGAGTCCACGGCGGCCTCCCGGACCTCCGACGTGTACTCGTTGGAAGCCCGGAACTTCGGGACGGCCTCCTGCGCCTCCCGCTTCGCGGCCTCCAGGAGTCCGTTGATGTACGCACTCCGGTCCTTCGCCGCGCTTGTGTCTCGCCGAGCTTCCTCCAGCTGGCGCTCCAGCCACTGGGAGTGGGCCTTCTCCGCCGCGTCCTCCTCCATGCGGTGCTGGTAGGAGAGCCTCTCCTCCGACAAAGAAGCCTCCAGCTCCTTGTTCCGCCCCTCGGAGCGCGCCAAGTCAGTCTGGAGGGCTTGGTTGCTGGCTCGCAGCTCGACCCCCTTTTCCATGAGGTCCTTGACGTTGGCTGCGAGCTTGCCGAGCTTCTTCTCCTTCTCGGCGTCCCTCTTCGCGTTCCCTACGAGGAAGTTCCTCAGTAGGAGAACGTCATTTCCAATCTGCACAAACAGAGCAACCAGGTTAGGAGAAAAGGCCACTAAAATCATGAAAGACAGAGAAGAAGGAGCCCGGGTTTACCGTGAAGAGTTGCGGGAGAATCCCAAGCAAGGCGTCCGCATAGTCCCGGCCGCCCCGAGCTCGGCGATCCCGGGCTGTGGAGGCGTACTCCATGACCTTCTCCGCGAGCTCCTTGTCGCGGATGACTGAACACCGGTGGGTGATCACCGGTGGCGGAGCTGTCAGGTCGGCTCCTGCGGCGGCTGCCCCTTCAGCTGGGGTCACGATCGATGGGCCGGCAGAGGCCATGGGCTGCGCCGTCGGAGCAGCGGCGATGATGGGACCGGCGCTGGACGGAGCCTCGGGCGGTGGAGCCCCCTCGACGGCAGTGCCACCAGGTCTTTCAGCCAAGGCATCAACGGCCCCGCCCTGAGGCAACCTGGGCGGGGGAGCGGTGACCACTGGGCTGGGCGCGGTCGCCGGCGCGATCTCCCGGCCCGCCTCAGTACGGGCCCTCTTGGCCGCGGGCTCGTCTACCTCCGGGATGTCTCTCTGGGCCGCGCCCTCCAGAAGGCTCTCCAGTGAGAACTTCATTCCTGCAATGCAAAAGAACAGAAGGTTAGCCGACTCGGTCATGAAGAAAAAGAGTGAAGAAGTCAAAGGAGGGTCGAATCTCACCCGTCTCACGGATGGGACTGATCCTGGCCTCAAAAAGATTCTGCTCCGAAAGCAGAACCTCAAGCGCCGGGACCACGTCACTCAGGAGTTGGGAGTAGGCCTCCTAGTCCGCCGACTCGACCCGGGAGTTCCGATTCGGAGACCGGTCCGGTTCACTCCAGGCCCAGTCGACATCTTCGACCGAGGCGAAGAAAAACCGGCTCTTCCAGCCCTTGACCGAGGAAGGGAGGTCGAACCAGAAACACCTGAGCCTGGGCGAAATGTACCACCAGTCGTCATCGGTGGAGCACTTCTTCAGGGTAAACATGGCTCTGAAGAGGGAGAAACGGGCAACAAACCCGTGAAAGTGACAGAAGACTATAAAGGAGAAGATGACCCGGATGGCATTGGGAGCCAACTGGGCCGGAACAAGCCGGAAATGGCTGAGAAAAGAGAGGAAGAAGGGGTGCAGAGGAAATCGAAGACCCCCAATGAGAAAGTCTTCGTAGAAGGCTATGCGGCCGGGGCCACTCATGGTGGCGCGCTCCCCGGACCGCGGAACAGATAGACGAATTGACCCCGGGATACCATAGGCCTCCCGGAGCAGAGAAAGATCGCCTTCGGTCATGGTGGAAGCATGACCGCAGGGACCGGCTGGAAGGAGAGGCGGAGCAGGAAGAGAACGAAGGGGGACAGCGGGAGCAACCGGAGGAGACTGGACCCCTCTGGGGATGCCAATGGTGACACCCCCGGGTTGCAGACGCCGGCGGATCTCCTCCGGGATCGCTTCCTCCTCTGAGGAGGAAGAAGATGGAGTCCTCGGCCGGGATGGACCGGCCTCGTCCGGATTGGAAGAGACATGGCGACGGCGCGCCATGACAAAGAGGAGGATAAAGATTCAGAGAAGAAAAGAGAGAGGGGAACTGGAGAAGGTTGGAGGCACTCACCGAAAATACGCCAAGCGAGCGCGGGGCAACAGAAGTTAGCCTGTAGCAAACCGCCCACGGAGCAAGGGGAAAGGCCTCGTTCTGGAAAGTCCCCTCCCTTTCAAACTCAGTCGACAGCGATCGTACCCGTCATTCCGCCTCGAGCCACTGAGCAATCGCCACGTGGACGCACGCCCGACACCGACGCCTCGTTAGCAGAGTAACGGCCTCTGCCTCGAAGCGACGCATTTATTACGGGCAAGTGGGCGACGCGTGGCGGCTTCCTATAGGGTTTCAGGCGCATCGAGCCGCGGCGACGAGGATCGTGGCAATTATGATGCAAGATCTTCGCCTCCCCATGTCATATCTGCATTTAATCCCGACGTTCCGTTCTACGACGCCCCAACAGAACGGCGGGCTGGGGGGCAACTGTTACGGCCGTAACGATGACATGGCCGGGCTCAGATACCGCCGAATATGATCGAGCCACGTGGAGGTTTCTCCGGCCGAGTCAGCGCCACATCGCCAAGTCCGAGCTCGGCAAGACTACTCCGCCAGACGACTTCCTAAGACAAACTGCTCTCGCCGAAGTCGAGCTCGATTCGGGGCTCCTCTACCACCTCGCCTGGCGCCCACCCAGGAGGGGTCCGCCTAGGCTGAGGTCGCTCGATCCTTCGCTCCTTCGCCAGGTGGCCCCCCAGGAGACGGGCCCACCTCGGCCGAAGCCAGGCGACCTCCTGCCACCTCGCCAGGTGTCCACCCAGGAGGGGTCCACCTAGGCCGAGGTCGGCCGATCCTTCGCTCCTTCGCCAGGTGGCCCCCTGGAGACGGGCCCACCTCGGCCGAAGCCAGGCGACCTCCTGCCACCTCGCCAGGTGTCCACCCAAGAGGGGTCCACCTAGGCCGAGGTCGGCCGATCCTTCGCTCCTTCGCCAGGTGGCCCCCGGAGACGGGCCCACCTCGGCCGAAGCCAGGCGACCTCCTGCCACCTCGCCAGGTGTCCACCCAGGAGGGGTCCACCTAGGCCGAGGTCGGCCGATCCTTCGCTCCTTCGCCAGGTGGCCCCCGGAGACGGGCCCACCTCGGCCGAAGCCAGGCGACCCCCTGCCACCTCGCCAGGTGTCCACCCAGGAGGGGTCCACCTAGGCCGAGGTCGGCGGATCCTTCGCTCCTTCGCCAGGTGGCCCCCCAGGAGACGGGCTCACCTCGGCCGAAGCCAGGCGACCTGCCACCTCGCCAGGTGTCCACCCAGGAGGGGTCCACCTAGGCCGAGGTCGGCCGATCCTTCGCTCCTTCGCCAGGTGGCCCCCGGAGACGGGCCCACCTCGGCCGAAGCCAGGCGACCTCCTGCCACCTCGCCAGGTGTCCACCCAGGAGGGGTCCACCTAGGCCGAGGTCGGCCGATCCTTCGCTCCTTCGCCAGGTGGCCCCCGGAGACGGGCCCACCTCGGCCGAAGCCAGGCGACCCCCTGCCACATCGCCAGGTGTCCACCCAGGAGGGGTCCACCTAGGCCGAGGTCGGCGGATCCTTCGCTCCTTCGCCAGGTGGCCCCCGGAGACGGGCCCACCTCGGCCGAAGCCAGGCTGCCCGTACGGAGAAGGTCCCAGGGAAGGAGGCGCAGGCCCCGAGGTCATCCCTCGGGCCGTACGCATCACAGACGGCGCCCCGTACGGATGGCGACGGCACGCGAAACACCATTTGCATCGGCCCGACAGGTCCCGCAGTCGAGAGGCGCGATTCTGATAAAGCAGGCCCCATAGATGGATGGCGCCCACACTTGGGAAAGAGAGCGCTCTCACTGGGCCCGAGGTCTGACCGGCCGGCTTACCAGCGCCGCCCCCCCCTTTTCTGTCTTTGCCTTTTCCTTGTTGGGCTCGGCGGACGAGGTCGGAAAGCCGCCTGGCCCTCCTCACGAAAAAGGGGAAAGAGAAAGGGACGGGGGAGGGGAGCCTCCCAGGAGGAGAAGACAGGCGAACGACGGGAAGAGATAAAAGGAAGGAATCTGGGGACGACAAGGTAAGCGAACAAGCCTGGGGACAAGGAAGAAGCAGCGGCAAAAGGCCTCGCTCCGAGAGTGAGATCCAAGATCCCGAGAGGGGATCGCTCGGCGTGAGCTCGGCAAGGAGGCCCGGCCGAATTTCTGGTCCCTAGTGCACCTTTCTTTCTAGCAAATTCTCTAAGTCTGGAACCCTTTCGGGGGTCCGTCTTGGAGAGTCTGTTCCTTCTCGTCGTCTACTGACTTGACCGTCGGAGCTCCCTCGCCGGGATCCCCGGCCAGGGTCTTCTAACCCCTTCTTGCAGGTTCGCTGCAGCCGGGGAGGCTCCCTCGCCAGGCGGTCAGGAAGGATCCACGGATCCGAGGCACGGGCGCGGCGACGAGAGCGGCAACAAATATATTAATTAAATTTTATTTAAAAATAATTTTTTTCTAATTACTATATATAAAATCATTAATTATTATAGAAATTAAATAAAATCTATGATTCCTATATTAAATAAATTATATAATTTCTATGTCAAATAAATTATATATATTAGTTGACCAACTAAACAATTTGTTATTATTATATTAAATATCTTTCAAAATATTTTTAATCACATAAATTGGATTTCTATTACTAGGAATTCTTTATAAACTAAATCCAATTCTTTTCGACTCCGGAATCTTAGTCTTGTCAAATTGAACATCTTTCAAAAAATCTCCTATTACAAAAATTGGATTTCCACTACCAGAAATTCTTTATAAACTAAATCCAATCCTTTTTGGTAACTCTGGGATCTTAGCCTTGTTAATCCTTTAGCAAAGCAAACTAATATAAGAGCAGTCCCTCATAATTTCTGAGATATACCAAAATTTATAATCAATGACTGTTTCAGAAGTTGTTCATCCATATCATTAGAAATTTCCAAGAAACATTACTTGAAAATTAGGCATAGGATTCAAAATATGAATCATATAACTACTTAGTACATTAAATCAGAGCATGAAACAATAATATTATATATAAAGGTTGAAATCAAAATTGCAAGAATTTGACAATTGAAAATAGTAATGGTTGAACACGATAATGCTTTATCCAGTGACAATTAATCATGTAATTTTTACAATCCTACTCCTTTTGCAATGGAATAAAAATATCCAATTATTATAATCTTGAAACAAAACCATATAAGTAATTTATATTAGTTCGCATGGATTTCTAAGAAAAATCTATAATCATGCTGCTTTATATAGAAATAGATCTGCCCAATTACCACAATATATTTAAATGCACATTAATTTATTCACTAATTCATAACATGCAAAAAAAATATTTTTTAAATAAAACTATAGTATGCGGGTGCATTGTAATTAAAATCTTACTACTTACAATCTAAATTAAAATAGCCCTAAATGAAACAGATCAAAGATGGTAGTAGTTATCATTCCTTTTACAAAATGGCATATTAAGAAAGAAAGGTCCAAAATCTTTTCTTGCATTGTGAGTGGCTACTTTACTAGTTGCATCAAAAAAAAAAAAAAAAAGATTGAAAACAAATAATGGCAGCGACAATCTCAGAATGTATAATTAACATTTCATCAAATCTTTTCTAGGTTTGTGCAATGTAGAATGACTATTAACTATAATTTAAATTTTAAAGTAGATACTTTATCATATAAAGTCCAGCTATCCACCATTTTCTCATGTCTGATTACAGTAAAGCTGCTGAGTCATAGAAAAATTGCATATGTCCTATTATTCAATGCTAAACTTTAATTTTAAAAGAAATTCTAAGAATCTGCAACTGTAGAAGAATATGATGCTGAGTGAGATATCAATATTTTACAATTTACATTGAAAAGAAAAACATTGTTTCTCCTTAGTTTTAATGAATTTAAATACCAGAGAAAGCAGATCAACATGAAAATTTTGACCAACTTATGCAGGCAAAATGCAGAATGGTACAAAAAATGATGTATTCAAGAAGAAGTTAAAGGTTGCAATCTCATGATATATGAAGTATTATCAAATTGCAATTGAAATTGGCCATGTGCTATAACAAATCAAAACATTGGACTTGAAATAATACAAGCAACCAGCATTTTCATCAGATGCATCTTTTGGGTTATTCAAGTACAAGATATTGAACATGGAACCCATAAACAGTGTGTAAAAATGGAATTTCCCATGAATACTGTGTAAGTATATATATATGGGATTTTTCATGGATATCACTGCTGAGATCTGTAAAGTGTTCTTTAATGCATCCAGAAAGCTATAAGAAGCCCATTCCATTAATTTTTATAAGAAAATCTAAAATCAATTAAAACAATATCTTTAGAGTCATCCTAAAAAAATAGAAGCCCATTCCTTCTTTTTTTTTTTTTGGTTCTATCAAAAAAAAAAAGGAAAATAGTAGCGACATCGAGCCTACTGCCTCTTTACTAAATATGCTTTAGAAAATAAGCACTTAAATTGAAATATACTTTTATCTCTTGGAATTTGCTAAGAACTAATAGAATGGATTGGTTAACTTAGAAAAGAATTTTTTTTTTTTTTTTTGGGTATCTGTTAAGGATAGAAGGAAAAATAAAGATAGAATTTAATTTGCACTTCAAGGGTTCAATACACAGCCTCCTTTCATTAACACCTGATGCTCAAATAACCTGCTGTCCTCCATGTAAATTAGAACGCATGCTTGGAAAAGATATGTACTAAATTTTTACACTAAATATGAAGTTCTCATGCGGCACAATAAACATGAGTACCAAAAAAAAAAAGCAAAAAATAAAAAATACCTGTGCTAATTAATAAGGTGTAGATACCCTTGCTCATTGCAAAATAATTTATGGGTTTCATGCAACATCAAAAACACATGCAATCTAATACACAGACATCTTTAGAAAGTAAAATATATATGAAAAAAAATTGCTGGACTGTAACGTACCTAACCTTTAAAAAATAAATTAATCGTTTACATAGCATAAGGCTTGACTAGAGTTTCTATCTGGACAATTGCATGCAGCAATGGCACAGTATCAGCTCCATGCGAGTACTTGGCACACAGCCAAGCCTTTGCATGTCAAGCATTTGCATGGCATGGCATGTATCTGCTAGTGCCAGATCAGTAATACACCAGCATGCAATAATTCAAACATTTTATATTAGACCTTATGTCTTCACTCTTGTGAGAAGCAAGGCTTTAAGAGCATAGTACAAGTACAATGTCAGCATAGCACTTGCAAATAAGGGACACGGTCATCATTAAGGCAGTAGCATGATTGGTAGAGATCTTATCTCACTATTAATCAGCCATGAATTTGTCTTCATTTTCTAAGCATCTTGTATCGAATATTACCTGGCAAGATAAGAGCCTACAGGGATAACTATAATGGAATTCATCCCTATATCCCTTTTCTTTATCAAAAAAAAAAAAAAGGACACATTCCAATCACTGGCCCATATGTGGTACATTGGCATTATGTGAACATGCGACCAGTTATAACACAAATTAAACTTAAATCACTTGAGTGCTTCGTTTGAGATTCTGCATTTAAGTGAATTTTAGATATAACTTTTTTGTTTGCTTAACAAAAAAAAAAGAAAGAAGAGGAGGATTGAACAGAAACAAGCTATAATTTAGACTGAGAATAAGAGGAAAACTAATAGAGCTATAGAGATTTTTTTTAAAAATTAAATAAAAAAACTTTGACAGTAGAAATATTCTTTAAAATGAATTGTTTTCGACAAAATGCACCAAGCATCCAAAAAATTTAGACAAGACAAGCTAATGATAGTTAAATAACTTGGAACAAATACTATAAAAAAATAGGTATTAGCGATGCCAATTACCATTGCTAATAACAAAATCTCCATAGTTAATACTTTTAGCAATGGACTTCCCGTCACCAAAAGTTTGTCAAAAAAATCATTGTTGCTAGTAGTCCTTATTAGCGATAGCAAAAAATCTCTTGCTAATATAGGGTATTAGCAACAATATTAGTGACGACAATGCGGTCGCTAATAATATTTTTAGTTCTTTTTTTAAATTGAAATAAAAACATTAGCAACTAATTTTTCCATCATTAATTAGCTCCATAACTAATACTAACTATTACGGATGGCAAGTTGCCATCTCTAATATCTCTGGCAATAAGTTTTTTAATTTATTTAAAATAATCTAAAATTAATTTTTTTAAAACTTGTTTTAATTATAATAATATGTAATTAGATTTTCTAAAACATGTAAATTAACCATCAATAAGTACCACTATTACGGAATACCTCGGGTTCCTCAAATTATGCTTTAGAGGAAGGGGTATATATTTCGTATACTTCGGATATTGATTATACAAACTCAGAGTCCCACTCCCGAAAAGATCTTCATACCCGCCGACCTTTATGCCTAGCTGGGATGCCTATGTTGTACAAGGCCTAAGCCCCAGGCCCTTGACCTACCTAAGAACCCACCAGGTAACTCAAGTGAAGCATCGAGGTATATCCTACAGGGCTCCCTTTAGATCCAAGGTATTAAGACGCTCCTCCTCACCTTATCAACTCTAGAAGTTTTCAATGGCCTACCACCCAAATCATAGGAACAAGCTATCAGCATCAATAACATTACCAAAAACTGCATCTCCACTGTGATTCTTGAGAGTAGATTGTGGTGATAATCCTGCAATGACGTAATCATGGCCTAACATTCTTGGGATCACTTGTTCTGCTCAACTTTCTTCTATAAATATCTAAGACTCCAAGGATCTCTGATAAGCAATCATTTCCTACACTCACTACTTTCCTTCTACTCCATATCATTAACTTGAATGTCGGAGTGTCCGTGCTGGGGCCCCTTTTGGCTATGGACCTTTTTTGTAAGTCACTCTAGCGGTCACTCTAGCGACAACTCTAACTAGTCAACATCTTCTCTGACCTTAAAGCCAGTATCTACCACAACAACCACAATTATAAGTAAAAAATTAATTATATTATATTAAAAATATAATATGTATAATTTTATAAATTAATATTTTTTTTCAAGTATCAAAATTAAATACATAACATCAAAACAGAAAAAAATCATATAAGATCCTCATCATCGTTGTCCTTTTTCTCTTTCTCCTACTCCTATATGTCCTCTGCAATAGTCGGTGGATGAGATCCAGATGTCTCAGCATCCTGTAATGAAAAAAATAAAACATTATTAATAAGTTTTGATATGAAAGCGAATATATCAATACAGAGACATATATTTCGATATACTACTCCGATTCTCGAAGAGATTATTCCTACGTGTTTCATTCGATAATACGGAACTATAGACACCCCTAGCCCATCAATTGGATGGTTAGATTGAATTTCTATCCCATAGAACCCCTTCATTGACTCAAGTCTAAATATGTAAAGTTTTTAAGTATAAAAATTTAAGCAAGTAAATAAATTTATTAATAAACTTACTTATTGTAATAGCTCTAATAATGAGACTGGCTGATCACATAGATGCGGGTCCTAGAAAATCTTAATGACCATATCATGGATAGTGTTTCAGAAGCTCTGAGGTTGCTAGCAAGAAGACGGGTTAGACATCCTCGACCTGTGCATCATCCCATGTCTAGATCATTGGGGCCTGAGATAAGGATGCCGAAGAGTAGCGAGCTAGTGGATGGTCGAAGCTATGCCCAAATCCTATGACTTGCCTCATACTCACCCCTCCAGTGGTCCTAAGTCATCTCTCAAGATCAAGGAGGGTCTGAGAGGATGGCTCCTCACTGTGCCACGATACGACATATTCTGTATAATCCATCTATACAATTTACAAATTGATTAGCCCAATTATATAAATTATTATATATATATAAATTAATAAATAATATTTTAAATTGTTATGTGATATGTCGAGATTTTGGATCTAAGTAATCACCTGTCCTCTTGGACTGATGTGTGACCTTAGAACTATGGCTACCCGAGTGCACGACCCAGCTATAATATCTATAATAAATAAATAATTATTATTAATTAATTAAAATATATATATCATTAATTTAATATGAAATTAATATAAGCATAGATTATTACTAATCTATAGACCATCATATCGTGCCAAGAGAGCTGCTAGTATATTTGATAAGATCTTGTTGGGTGGTATAATTTTGCTATGCCCTTCATTGCTTATCAGAGTACTTCTCAGTACTTCACTGGTTGCAAAGGGCCTCTCATACGTCCACCTACATTCAGTAATCCCTGAAAGACTTCCAATCCATTGGTGACTTGGAATTGGAGTGTTCTTTGGCAGACTGCTTAAGATTATACAACCCATCCTGGAGCCTACATGTGGTCACCTTTTTAAAGGTTGGATGGTTAGCCTCCTCATGATGAGGAGTCTCGAATCAGTAGTACTCCGGTAAGTAAAAGCAAGCTTATATTAAATAAATAAAATATAAAAAAATTATAAATTTAAAAATTAAACATATTTAACTTACCAAGAACATCTTTTAGGCTACATCACGAGCCCTTGATGGCCAATTGGAGAATTCATTCATCAATCCTAGCATCAATTAGCGAATGATCCTAGTAATCACCCAAGAAACTCCAAGCTGTCTGAATATCCTACAAAATTAAAATTTAATAATGTGTTAACTCTAAAATGATTAAATTTTAAATATATTAATATGAAGATGGAGTACTAATGAGTGGCTTTGAATATAGATGAAATTTTTATCCTTCGATTGAGTTAGAGGTGCTATGAGCCGAATGGATCCTTGACCACAGTGCTGAGTTTGAGAGCCGAGAATTGCTACATGTGACTGTAGGGTCACTAGTGATCCCGCATTTTCCAAACCTGATCATAAAATTCTAATATAAAGAATGTTATATTAGATAATAAAGTATTAAATAATATAAAAAAATCTAAAGTTTTAGAGTTTATGGCATCGTATAAGTATCACAAAACCATGCGAGCTGGTAGCATGATTGCTCTCTTCTCGAGAGCTCTATCCTCGGCTAGCATGGCTCTAGTATTTGGAAGACATGATGTATAATCTTTGAAAATAAAAATAAATAAATTCACTAAATTAATTATATAATCATGGATGGCAATGCAAGATTTAAAATTATTGGGGATAATTCTGCTTGTGCCAAGAACATTAAGCTCAAATCAACAAGCAAAGCCCAATAGCGCATTTTCTGAGTATTCTCAAAGGGGGCCCTGGTCGGCAAGAGGCAACCTCCTGATCGGCACTGCCAAGTAATGCACAGGTCCAGCCACCTATAGGAAAGCATGGTCGGAGGGCCCAACTGCGTGCTGGCCAACTACTCCTTGGATCGGGTCCTTGGTTAGAAATCTTCTAGCCTAAATCATGAATAGATGGTTACCCTCATCTCCAAGGCAAGACAATGCCACAACAAAGATCTCCCTCAATCTTCCCAGCCCTCGAGTTCGGGCTCTTTACTCTTGGAATGCCTGTATAGATATGAAGCATTTGCTCGAATAGAACGTATCAAAGGATTGACACCCTGAGGCTCATCCCTGAACCTAGGACCATCTACCCCTCAAGCATGATAGACCTGTCATCAAACTCCTTTGGCCCAATTGACCTTTCGAATCTAGCAAGGAACCGCTCCCCTTTGGCAATCATCCAGCAATGACTATCCCTTGGCAACCATCGGCCCCTCTGACCCTCAGCACAGGTCAACCCTTGGCCACAAAGGAAAAACACCCTAGTCCATAAAGACTAGTGAAAGGCAACTCTCAGCATGGCCCCCAAGGGAAACAGAAGCGTCCAAACCCTTTGACCTCTTCCACCCTTAGCCTAGCCAACCTTTGGCCCCAGTAATGTTTCATTTTGTCTTCGACAGTCAAGCTCCAGCAAGCTCTGAGTATGCCAACATATTATTCCGAGATCCTTAGTTGTCCGAACTCTTCGGTCCCTTGGACCCTCAGCTTCAGTCCCCTCCCATGGACCCTGAGTCCTGATTCAGGCATTCAGGCCGAATATCCCCCATCGACCGCCTTTGCCTGACTTAGCCATGATAATGACTAGCTCTAATCAGAGCAAAGGCATAAGCATCTCATCTCCAATTAAGGCCATTTGACCAAGCATCTCTTAGCTAACCATTCACCAGACTCAATAGAAATGTTTGGATAAAATCCTGTTCCCACTATAAAAAAAATCATATACACCCATGCTTTTTAGACACGTAAAATATATACATGAGTAAAAGTTCAAATTCTAAAAAAATGTTATATATATCAACGTTTGGTAAACGTGAAAATGCTATAATCAATTTGTAACTTACGTTTTAACTATTAAACATGAGTAAATCAAATATAATGGATAAACGTTGGTATGCCAAGAAAAGAGTATCCAAAAAAATTAATACTGATCCCAGGTCTGGAGCTATTCCAAACTCAGATCCGATTAACTTTAACATAAATAGATCGGATCTTGATATTTAATATCCAAACCCGAGACCTGACTAAAAATATAATATAATATATATTTAAATAATATAATATAATATAATGTAATATAACATAATATAATATGACATATTTTATAATTTATTATAATATATTATTTTAAATTTTATATTTTAAATATTAAAAATGTAATTATACTGTATTATAATTATACTATACTTACAAAGTTACTCCCACTAATTAAGTATAATAAAAGAATTGAATATGTCCATATGTTTAACAACGGGTCTTTTGGGTTGGATTGGGTTCATAAATAATCATGTTCCATTCTAAAAAATTTGGATATAAATATAATCCGAATAAAATATAGACAACTATATTTTAATTATTAAATAGCTGATTATTATTAACCATAAAATAGATAACAAATAATATTATTTTTAAATTAAATTAAGATATAAAAATAATTATAACTCTATCTCTACGTTGAAAATAAGTTCCATACAAATTTTAACTTATAATTTAAAGGTCCAAATAGATATAATTTTAACATGATTAGTATGTTCGAATCGGGTTGGGTTGGGTCAGGTCCAAATTCAGTAAACTCAGACCCAACCCAAAAAATGGAACATGTCTAATTTTAGGACCCAACCTGGATCTACGAGTCCATAAAAATGGGTTGGATCGGGTCTAAATGGATCGGATTGGATTGGATCATGGCCTCATGGGTCGACCCGATCCATTTGCAGCCTTAGTTTTAGTTGGATTTAGGGTGGGCTTATCTAAATTTTGGTATTTTCTATGTCCAAGTCCAGTCCATGATCAGCCTCTTATTGGTAGGAAGCTAGAGAACATGTTATCAAAATATATAAATAATAATAACAAAAATAAAATATCTAGAATTACCTAGAAGCTCTGTTGACTACTTTTAATAATAATAATAATAGTAGTAGTAGTAATATATAAATACTTCATGGAAGATTTGAGCAAATAAATGGGTAGCTTGTAAAATCAAGCTTGGAAGTTTGATATAAATCAAGTTTGAATCACCAAAACATGCTCTAAATTAATTTCAATCTATGAAGCCCAAGTTAATAAAAACTTTGATTTATTTATACTATTATAGAAATAATGTATTATTAAACTAAAGATTTAGTTTTTTTTTGGATTAGTTTAAATTTATTTTGGATTTGAGTCAAGCATATTATAATTCAATTTTTGATTCAATTAAATTTATTTATTAATTTTTTTAAAATTAAATTTAAATTGAGTTCAGTATAACCATAACAAATCAAGTTTGATGCAGGGTCCAAACTGCAGGACTTTTTCAAATTAAATTCGATCAAATTCAGATCCAGACCCGAAAAGTCCATCAAATTCGGATCCGGATCCGATAAATTCAATGGGTTACCATAGCTTCCCCGGTCTCAACAACTCCCCGGTTTCACGCCCATCTCCTTTACGTGTCTCTACGGATATACATCACGAGGGTCTAGGTATTTTCCCAACGGAGCGAGGTGCTACGTATTTCTCCTTCGTAACAGAGCGCGGCGAGGGGCGGCGAGGCGAGGCGCGGCGACGCTCGGCGAGGCGCGGCGAGGCTGGGCGACGCTCGACAAGGTGAGGCGCGGCGAGGTCGTCGGGTCACGGCGAGGCGAGCGGGGAGGTTCCGATCGGCGATTGGGAGGTTGACGACGCAAAATCCTCTTCTGGGAGGTTCCGAAAGGTGAGAGGAAATGCAATCGGTTATCCAAATGCTTTATCTTTTGTTACACACATCATCTCTGTGGAATGCTCCAACGTTTTGTTAAGCCTGGCTATTAATTTCTGATATAATTCTGTATTCATAGGTTTTCAGCACTTTATTCTGAAAATACCTAGACCCTAAGTAGATCACATCCACGTTTTCAGCACTTTATTCGGAGAGGAGAGGTTCCGATCAACGTTTCTCCCTTTTTATTCTGGTTATATCACATCCACAATGAAACTGACTTGTCAAAATCTTGACCATAAGTAGATGGTCTCTTGATTAAGATTTTCAAATGAGGACCTCTAGATTCTAACTGAGGCTTTGAGTACTAATTTGCAACTATTTTTTAATATTTATTGGATCATCTTGATTACCACATACGTTCAATTGCATTTCCTTAATTATTTGTCTTTCACAGTTATTTCTATTATTTATCACATTGCATTTGTTTTTCAAATATCTGATTGTTCAGGTTATAAAATATTTCTTGTTATATTTATCATAATTAAGATGATTCTTCTTAATTTTTTACATCACCAGAAAGTGATAGTTCAAGAATTTCAAGGGTAGAAGATGCTAAACTGCGATAAGTGGGTTGTAATTCTGTGCTACATGGCAAAATAGAAAGATGAAAGGGGAAAAAAAAATAAATGGAGTCAAGAGGAAAGCTTAGTTATAAAAAAAGCCAAGTGTTTTACAATTCTAAGTTCAGCCTGCTATGTAACAGCTGTTCGTTCTTGGTTAAGATTGCCATTCTTAATTAGCTTCACATAGAGAATGTCAGATAGATCTGTTAAGTTCTAAGGGAAAAATTGTAATCATTGAAAATATCCATTAGATTATAGGTAAGGATTTAAAAGAAAATTTTACCTCTTTATAACGAACTCTCAGGACAATTTTTCATCTTTGTTGAGATCTTTGATTCTATGTTTATGCATTCTTGGCATATCCTTTTTATCCCTGCAATTGATGTGCCAACAAGTTAACGTGGTCATGTGATTGTTTAATTCAATCTTTCAGATAGTATGAAGTTGTTTTAGAATTTTTCTAATAAGCTTTTATACTCATGCAAGTAGTTTCATTAGTTTTATTAGTGTTGTCAGTTGTAGCAGGACAAGTCTTGCTGTTGACCCCTGTTGCAGGCTAGTCGATAAAAAAACTACACTAGTCTCATCATAACTTATTTAAGTGCTTGTGGGTTGTTATTGTTCTTTCATGCACTTCCTGAATGATCAGAATACCCCCTTTCTGCACCTTTAATATGATACCTACCAAATCACATCTCATGTAACTTCATGACTATGGTCCTGGCAGGTTAATGCTGCCTCTATTTAGACAGGATGATGCTTCTGGCTTTTTATTATAATTGTAATTACTATGTGCCTCTAAATTCAGGTTGCTAATGTTGGCTTCGATAAATTATGATGTTACTTAATCTATTGAGAGATGCCTGTTATCTATAGTACATTTGTTTTGCAATTTGATTTATCAATTGGATGAATGGCTATGATGTGGTAATCATTGTGATGGTTTAAATTATCTACTAGGTGAGGTTGTTCGGCTACTCGTCCAAGTCGCCCGAGTCCAATTTTCATTAGGAGGCTTTTAAATATAAATAGACTTTTAAATACAAATTCGAGATCTTCATTCTCCTTGCTTTGTTACCACCAAGCGGAGGAACGCAGCTCAAGGTATGCTTGCTTATTGTTAGTAATCATTGTATGTTAGCCTTTCAAAAAAAAATTATCTCAGTATCCTTTACTTATTTTTATTTTTTGATGTTTATTTTAGATACATATATATATATGGACATAGATTGGAGCTGGTTAACTCTACCAAGATATCGAAGATTGATTTTTAAGGCTAGAATTTGTATATACATAATACTTAGATTCTCATTTTTCTCAATATTTTTCTTTTTAGGGGAACAGTAGAGTACTTGAAGGGAGTTGATGAATTTATCAAGTATGCATGTTGGAGATTAGGAAGAGATACGTTTAAGTGTCCTTGTCTACAGTGTGTTTATGGTATGATCCATGACAAAGATACAATTAAAGTACATTTAGCTTTTAATGGAGTTATTAAAGATCAGAGACTTTGGGAATTGCGTTCTGGTATTTCAGCTCATAGTATTTCTTCTAATATAAATAGCACAAATGGAGATTGCACTAAGGATGATGACATACATAAAATGATACTAGATGCACTTAAAGCTGCAGCTGATGATGACAATGAATTTGAATATGGTGTTACTGGTCTAGCAGATGGAGATGAGTTTTTAAATGGATTAAAGAAGTTGCTTGAAGATACACAAAAACCATTATTTGAAGGTTGTAAGAGTTTCAAGAAACTTTCTTTTGTTCTCCGTCTATTCAACATTAAGTGCATGGCTGGAATGTCCCAAAAGGCTTTTGATTTGATGATGCAGTTGTATAAACCCCTTCTTTCAGGTGGCAATGCACATCCAAATTCGTATAATGAAGTTAAAAAGATTGTTGCTGTATTAAGTTATAGTTATGAAAAGATAGATGCATGTTCGAATGATTGCATTTTGTATTAGGGAGAGGAGAATAAAGATCGTACAAGTTATCCAAAATGTGAAGATGATAGATGTATTGAAAAAGAAAGTTGTTATGGCTATAAAGGGAAAAGAAAGTCTAAAAAAATCCTTTGTTACTTTCCATTAATTCCAAGACTTCAGAGGATATACCTGTGTTCTGAATTGGCTGCAAAAATGAGGTGGCATAAAGAAGAGAGAAAAGTAGATTGTATCTTGAGACATCCAGCTGATTCATCTTGTTGGAAATCTCTTGATGTCATTAATGATTTTGGAATTGACTCTCGAAATGTTCGTCTTGGCTTGGCAAGCGATGGGTTTAATCCTTTTGCTAATATGAGTGTAAGCTATAGCATTTGGCCGATTATTTTGCTGCCTTATAATTTGCCACCATAGGAGTGTATGAAATGGCCTAATATATTCGTATCCTTACTTATACCAGGTCCACATGGACCTGGTAATAATATTGATGTTTACCTACAACCTCTCATTCATGAATTAAATATTTTGTGGAATGGGGTTGACACATATGATGCTTCGAAAGGCGAGAGGTTCAACATGCGTGCTGCATTATTATGGACCATAAATGATTTTCCTGCATACGGATACTTGTCAGGTTGGAGCACGAAAGGACGATTGGCATGTCCACAATGTAATAAAGATATATATTCTGATTGATTACATTCATGTAGGAAACATTATTATGCTGGTCATAGACGGTGGTTGGACAAGGACCATAAATTTCGACGAATGAAGTCAAGATTTTTTGATAAGGAAGAAGATATGAGAGATGCACCTACTCTGCCTTCTGGGAGTGATGTGTTCCAGCAACTAGAGTGTCTTATTTTTATCTCAGAAACTTCTAAAAATTTGAAAAAAATAAAAAGGAAGTCAAGCAAGAATTTGAAGAGAGCACCAAAGCAAAATAAATCAAAGAAGAGAAATACTATAGAAGAGCCTGATAATGTTGAAAAAGATAAATACCTTGCATGGAAAAAGAAGAGTATCTTTTTTGATTTGCCATATTGGAAGTTATTACCTGTTCGGCATAACCTTGATGTAATGCACATCGAGAAGAATGTCTTTGACAGTTTGATTGGAACATTATTGGAAATTGATGGTAAAAGTAAGGATGGCTTGAAAGCTTGACAAGACTTAGTCGAATTAAATATACGATTATCTCTTCATCCCAAATTTATAGGTCCGAAAAAGATCTTGTTGCCATCAGCTTGCTTTACATTAAGTAAAAATGAGAAGGAAAGCATGTGCCAAGTTCTTAAAGATGTGAAGGTTCCTGATGGGTATGCAGCTAACATCTCTAGGCATGTTGACCCAGTTCATGGAAAGATATGGGGGCTAAAAAGTCATGACTGTTATGTAATTATGACACAACTACTTCCAATAGCAATCCGGTCTATAAAAAGCAAGGAAGTTAAGTGGATAGTCACTGAATTGAGCAAGTTTTTCTTGCAATTGTGCTCAAAGACTTCTTCAGCAAATGATTTTTATTTACTTGATCAAAGGATTTCAATTCTCTTATGTCATATAGAGATGTTGTTCTCTCCTAGTTTCTTTGATGTGATGGTTCACTTGCTTGTTCATTTGCCATATGAAGCTCGACTTGCTGGTCCAGTTAATTATCGATGGATGTATCCAATTGAAAGATATGTTTTGAATTTGATGTGTTTTTAGTTTATTGCATTTTTTATTTTTTATGTATTATAGACTAGTAAAATTTAGTGGTCATGATGATAGGTTCTTGACGAAATTGAAATCATGTGTACGTAATAAAGCACAACCAGAAGGTTCAATTGCAAATAGTTATTTGGCTGCAGAAACAGTGGCCTTTGCATCAAGATTCTTAGATGATGATGTTGAGACATGGCTAAATAGACGTGGAAGAAATGATGATTGTATCGAAGTTGATAATCTGAGACAGATGTGCATTAACATAGGTCAACGTTTAGGTGCTGGGAGTTCTTGTAAGATGGATAATGTGGAGTTAGATCAAGCTCATCGATATATATTATTCAATCAAGAGGAGGTTCAGTCATATGCATTGTAAGTAAAAAGTATTTTTTTTATTTCATTATATTGTGAAATTTGTAGTTGTTACTACAAAACTTACACAATATTATTTTTTTGTTAAGGATGTACTTCGAGTTGATCCAAAAAGAACGACATTGTTCATCAAAAAGGGATATTGAAACTATTCATATGAGCAAGTTTTTACAATGGTTTCATAGACATGTATGTAATGTATCATTATTTTCTTAATTTTTGCCTTATGAAAAAAGGTGTATGATTACTAATTGAATAATATAATATCTTTTTTATAGGTTCAGGGGCTACAAGATCAAGAAAAAGAAAATCTACTAGCTATTATTCATTGTCTAACAAAACATCCAGTTAATATAGTCAAGAAATATAATGGATATTTAATTAACGGATTTAGATTTCATACAAGGAGCGCTGAGCAGGGAAGGAAAACTCAAAATAGTGGTATTGTGATGTCAGCTAAAATAGCAAGCTTCTCTAGTACAAGAGATAATAATCCAATACATACTAATATTATCTATTATGGAGTCTTGGACGAGATTATAGAGATAAATTATTATGATGAGATGAAATTTTTGCTCTTTAAATATGAATGGATGGATATTAATCGAGGTGTCAAACAAGACGGGGACTTGACACTGATAAATTTTAATTATAAATTGCATACTTCAGAGCCTTTATTAATAGCTAATCAAGGGGAGCAAGTATGGTATGTAAAATATCCAAAAGAAAGTGGATGGCATGTAGTTAGAAAGACAAAGCCAAGGGATTACTTTGATATGAACGAGGACTTCAATGATGCTGATGAAGGCTTGGAAATTGAGCAACAAATAGATCTCCATGCTACCAATTATGACAATGAGATCGATGTAGATGATGAGGATGTAACATGGGAAAGAGATGATATTCAAGGAATTGAGATTGTAATGTAATTATCCATGCATATATATCCATGTATGAATAATGTATTTTCTTGAATATTTGTTAACTATGTATGGAAGACTTGTTTGATTATGTTCAGTTGTATTAGTTATTATTTTCTTAACTATATATCGAATGGTGTTCGTACTTTTTTTGTAAACTATATTGAAAAGATTGTTTGGTTATGTTGAATGGTATTTGTTATTTATTTTAATATTTCTTATATATTTTGATGTATATATAAATAATGTTTCTATTTATTGTTTGGTTTTACTGTACTAATATCATTCATTTTAATTATAGGTATTGTTACAAATATATTTGTTATCTCAACTGAAAGTCCATGTAAGTGTTCTAGTTCTTATCTTAATCTGATATTTATTATATAAACAAAAGTGATGACTATTTTAATTTTTTTTGTATGGCTAGAAAGAAAAATCTGGTAATTATAAGAGCTCAGGATAAACCGAGAACAAGATCTACTTATCGTGAAGTAGATTTTAAACCAATATTGGATAATGATCATAAAGTGGTTGACCTTGAAGAGACACAAGATAATGGTGCTGAAGATAAACATTCAAATGAGGGAATGTTACTTGAACCAAAAAATAATTCAAGATGAAAGAGGTTGACAACTAGTTGCTTTCCTACTTATATGGAATGAGTACGATTTTAATTCTTGATGTTCTTACATTTAATATATCAATGATGAATGTATGCTTAGTTTCTAATAGTCTTTAAACATTTACTTTTTTTTTTATATGTTTATTTTTATTATTTCTAGGTATATATGGAGCAAGCTAAGTTCAGAGAGACAATCATGGTTTCATTGTTTTGATTGCTTATTGTTTAGTTTATATGTGAGTAAGCCATCAAAAAAGAAAGTTTCAAAGTAGATAAAGAACAAAGAAGTCTTAGAAAAGAAATATCTTATCCTTCCTATTTGCATTTGGTGGGTTTTTAGGTTTAGTTATTTCTAATTTATCAAATATTGTATAGGAGGTTGTGTACTTATTTTTTTTCTAACATTAGGGATCATTGGCTTGTCATGATTTTTTGTAACTTTGGTAAGAGCTTTACTTCAACCAGTCCACCCTGCATGTTGCTATTGGATTCTCTTCCAAATAATAGTTGTGATAGATATGAAGTTGAAATAAGACGGTAATCAAATAAATATGATTTCTATTTTTAACTTTGGTTTTCATAGTCGATTCATATTAATATATTTAGACTGTATTTCTCTATTTGCAGCCTAGTTTTTGATATATATGATTATGAAAAGAAGTCAAAAGATGCAAGAGCAATATGGAATATGCCATTGATAGCCCCAAAGGTAGTTATATTATATTTTTAAAGCAAAATAATTTATTTATATGAAACATAGAGCATAATAGTTATTAATCTTTTTGTTTATATTTCAATAATAACATGTACCAATGCAACCAAATGGAAATGATTGTGGATACTTTGTTTCATATTATATCCATCGTTTTATGCAGGATGCTCCCACAACTATCTCTCCAAATAAGATTCCTTCTTTTGTATATTCTAATTCTCTTAATTTCTTACAAAATTTTTATATGCATTTCAAAATTATTTATTGATTTTTATTTATTCAGCTTAATGATCACTGGTTTACAATGGCGGAGTTGGATTCCTTTTTAGCTGGTTTAGATTCTGTTGGATATGCAAAAAGGAGTGCAACTAGGTAAGTCATTAATGAGCAGAGCATTGTACATGAAGATGATACTGGTATAGTCTTAAAAGAGGAAGAGATATCCCAACCTGAAGAGCCACCTTCTAAAAAGTTTCGTGGTGAGATACAAATGAAAGATGTGCATACGATCGATTCTGACAAGATGATTCATGTAGAGTGGAATGAGTATGGACAGCCAATTGGAGATGGTGGGCTGTCATTTATGAGCTTTTTGACTAGCCTAACAAAATTTTATGAGCAGCTACCAGCTAGTGTGAATGATTGGCAAAAAATATCTAAGACCACTAAACTTGAACTTTGGGAATACACGAAGGTGATATTGATTTCTATTTCATCTATGATTTGGCACTTATTTTTATAATGCATCGATAATATTTTTTTATTTCAGAAAAAGTATGATATGGGAGATGAGCATTATAATTTTGTAATGAAGATTTTGGCAAGAAAATGGAGAGGAATGAAGTACCGTTTAAGAAAAAAGTACTTAATAAGAAATTGTAATAAGAATATGAAAAAATAAAGTGAAGTACCTAAGAATGTCCCAGAGGCTCAATGGAAAGAAGCTATAGATAGTTGGTCTACTTTACAATGGCAGGTATATAGAAATTGTTATTTTTCATTGGTTGAGATCAATTTTTTATAATAGTTAATGTCGGTTTTAAATTTTGGTATATATGGAACAATGACAGAAAATGGCAGATATCAACATTGACTGCAAGAAGAAGTACAAGTATCCTATTGTACAGGAACAAGGAGCTTCGCGCAAATCAATCACTTATATGTGAAACCCATCCAAATTTTTTTAAATGCTTACTCTGATAAATATATATATTATGTTCAACTAATTTTTTCTTATTTTGTATACTCAGTTCAAAAGGACAGAAAAAAATTGAGCCGTCCCGGCATGTGGGTGAACACTCATGCTAGAAAGAATGGTAAACCTGTAAATGATGCTGCTACTGGACTAGTTGTAAGTATCCTTTATTAGTTAATTAAACTATAAGTCTATTTTATTTTTTATTATAATATTTCTTTCTTGTAATTAATTGTAATTAATACATACATATTTACTGGAACCAAAAGGAAATATTTAAAGATGCAGAAGGGGATGAAGTATTTTCTAAACAGTTTAGCAAAGAAAGACCAGACATGATCCGTTGCTTAGGGATAGGACCAACTCCCAGTTTATTGTGGGGCTATAAAGCAACAAATGAAGTCTTGAAAAAGGAAAATGAGACTTTGCGTAAAATGGTTAATGACTTGGCAGGTCAAGTTCGAACTCTCCAAGTTCAAGTAGCAAATATTTATGGTTCAACAGTTTCGGTGAGTATTTTAGTTAAATATATAATTCTTTTTTTATCTTTATATGAATGAGATTGGATAATTTAATATTTATTTTTAGAATTATTTTAATTTTTTTGAGAATATAAAAATATCATGGAAAAATTCGACGATCATTCATTCTACTTGCTATTTGATTGATGAATTTAACCTGTTATTGTACTTATTTATTAATAGGGTATTTACCAACATGAAAGAAGCTGATGATCATTCACCAAAAATAGATAAAATATCATCTGTTAGTAGCAAACATAATCCTGAGGTATCTATGATATCATTATTTTATGCAATACTTGTAATTTAATATTTTTTAAGAAAATTGGCTAACTCTCTATTATTTTTAGAATGGTGATAGAGTTGAACTAAACTCATCTCAAGTGAACATATTACCCTTTCTTGAATTATCTAAAATTGTAAGTGAAATTTATTTTAATGAATTTGTAGATTTAAATAGAATGGTTCAATGTTATTAAATGGTGATCATCAGGACTTATTCATTATATTATATGAAATCAATACTTGCAGGGTGAAGAAGTAATTTTATTGGATATCTCACAGAAAGAAGTTGGCAAAGGAATATTTATTTCTGATGATAAACATAAGATGTTGATGGACAAAAGTTTGGGAGACCTCTTTTGTGAGGTTTCTGTTTCCTATGCAATTGAGCCCGATGCTCCATTGCTTGTAAAGGACAAAAGTCGATCTTTAATGAAATATGCTATGGACACTCATATTATTTGGTGGAAAGATTATGTATGTATCTATGTACATTATTGGTTTAATAATGGTTTATACTATCTCTGAAATTATGTATATTTATATGATTTCTTTGTTTTTGCAGGCAATATATTGGAAGGTGTCAAGGAAGAAATGAAGATTTTACGAAGTTTACTTTATATATCTTTATTCTCTTATGGTGTTCCAAAATAGTTGGAACTTGTTTTATGATATGTTTTGAGTTCTAGTATTTACTTTTTTTTGAAATCAATACTATGTTTTGTTTGTTATTCTTTGGATTTTGATGAAATTAATAAAGTTGTTGAGACAATATATTTGTAAGACTATCACCATGTATGTTAAACTATATTTAATATACTGATGAAAATTATCTTGTTTATAGTTATTTTTTATTTTTTTATTTTTATTTGTTATTACAGGTGATCCATAATTTGAAATTGGATTGAGCATGATTATATTTAATTATATACCTACGTTTTATTATTGCTAGTACAGGTTCATTTATACTTACACTTTATTAAATCCAATGAATTCTAATTCGTATGTATTTAATTATCCACGTTTCTAACTCGTATATATTTAATTACCCATGTTTCTAATTCGTATGTATTTAATTACCTAATTTATATGTATTTAATTATCCACGTTTCTAATTCATATGTATTTAAATACCCATGTTTTATAAAGGAGGGTATAGATTATATTTATATCCACATATATAATCTAACCTACTTTAGATATTACATGGGTAAAGCATGTCTACACACACGGAAAAAAAAAACACGAATATAAGCTATAGTCATGCCAGGCATACCTACGTTTAACCAAACGTGTGTACTAATGTGGGTGTAGACATATATCCATATTTTTTAAGCTTTTATCTACGTATTTTTTACATGGGTGTAACTCAGTTTTTTTGTAGTGTCTATAAGTCTAATGACAAATGGATCCTTGAAGAAATGCCCATATAGACCCTATGAAGGCCACCACTATTGGCACTCATCTCAAGCACCATAATGCATGACCAAAAAGGTCATATCATGTCTAATAATTGCCAATCTCTATCATATCTCTGCATTTAAGAGGAATACATCTGGGCTTAAGCAACAGTCCATGGCACCATCAGAAAAACAAGGCAGAACTTCGCAAAACAACAGGGCATAAATTAAAATGGAATGGATGTTCTTGCACACAGAAAATCTACCGACAGCCTGTTGATAAGCCCTATCACTTATTCGGATTCTTCATCTTCTTCGTTGTCATTGCATATAGTATGTGTACTTTTAATAATTGTTGCTTATTTTAAGATGTTATTTGAATAATTATTGTTATTCCATGTAATAGGTAAATGGTATAAAAAAGTAAGAAAATGACTAATAGCGGTGCACAACAACAAGATGGTATCTCATCTACACATCTACTTTATTTGTTGGATGAACCACAACAAGAAGCTAATGAATCTAATCACATGGGCTAATCAAAAGTTCCACCACAATCAAAGCCTCCAGTTAATGCAAGCAACCAGGGTAATATTTGTCTTAAAATTTTATTTTATTTGCTAAAAAATACTTATGAATAATAACTAGTTATCTAGTTTATATTACTTGTCTTGGTAATAGGTTCCATAATTGAAAAGAAAAGAGGTCGAAAAAAAGATAAAGAAATTAAACCAAGACATGGTACAAAGTTAGAAATTTTTGATAAGAGATAATTATTTCAGATTTATTTTACATAGTAAAATCTTACAATTTTAATATTTAATTTTATTAAATGATATGAACCTACTAATATTTTTACCTGAAATCATGAGATCAGTAGTCTTTTTTTGCCAGAATATTATCTCCAACTCCATCATTTAGCCGGCAATAGTAGCAGTGATACAGTTGTCGTATCGATCATTTTCGATACTTTCCATTCAAGATGAGTGTCCATCATTACACCTTGGCATTAAAATAGTTTAGGGTTCTAGCTTGTGTTCTACATGCCGAGATCCGAATCTCATACATACAAAACATGTATCCATGTCCATGTAATTAATTATTTAATTAATTAAATTAATATCTAATTAATTAAATAAAGAACTAATTAATTAAATAAATAATAAATTTATTAAATAAATAACTAAATAAATAAATAAACATGTATCTAATTAATTAATTAATCATTATATTGATGTGCTTGCAAATACTTTCTTTGTATCATCTTATCTGCCCGGTTGTTGACTTTATTCACTATAGAGATTCTAATATTTCTTCATCTTTAGTTATATCATTTGCATCATGGACTAGTCTTACATTACCAAGTGCATCATCGGTCATGGATTAATTCATGTATTAATGCATATGAACTAATGTTCTGTTTATATGCATTATACATGAATTAATCCATGATTAGAGATTGCACTTAGTGATATAAAACCAGTCCATGATACAAATAATATAACTAAAGATGAAGAGTTAGAATCTTCATAGTGAATAAAGTCAATAGTAAGCTAATTACCACTCAACCCTTGTACGAGGGCTAGTTGCCCTAGACATAGCTGGGACTCGAGACTTGACCACACGGGACATGCCCCAGTCTCAATGTTTGCAATGCCGCACTGCAAATATGAATTCATTAATAACAATAGTTCATATATATTAAAACATAATAATATTATAAAACATGAATTCATCAATAATAATAGTTAATATATATTAAAACATGATGATATTATAAACATGAATTTATCAATAATAATAGTTCATATATATTAAAACATGATAATAAAGAAGGATGACGACTAAACAATAGTCCTGAGAGATCAGAAAATAATTTCAAAACTCTACGCCTTTTAGCAATGGTAGGACCCCTTGTATGACCTAGGAAGGCTTCCTAGATGCTCTAAAGCATATGATGCTTAGCCAGAAGGGTTGAGGTTGGCCAAGAAAGAATATATCTGTCTCCATCTTGGGGCTCGCTTAACATGAGGCACAAGCATAGACCCCCTTTACATGAAGTTGGTGAGATGAGAAATTAGCTTCAACTCTGTTGCCCAGTAAGCAACCCAAGAGGGGGGGGGGGTGAATTGGGTCTCTAAAAATTAATATAAGCTATTAACTTAACAAAACTTGATACAAAGCAAGGCAATCCAATTCAACAAATATATATAAGCAAGGTACTATGATTCAAATGCAATGCTCTAAAATATAAGTGCAGCGAAAATTAAGAGCAATAAATAAAGAGCAAAGAGAGATAGAGATCAAGCAATCACAAACACCAAGAACTATAGTGGTTCGGTGCCAACCATGCACCTACATCCACTCTCCAAGATTCTCTTGGGAATTTACTATAATCACACGATTACAGCCGATTAGTTTTCTGGGCTTACTAATCAAAACCCGACTTGTTTTTATAAGGATCACAAGTCACAACCTCACTTGGTTTTGCGAGCTAATCAAGAACCTAATTGGTTTTCACAAGGCTAACCAACAACCTCCCTTGGTTTTTTGGGCTAACCAAGAACCTTAGTGGTTTTGCGGGCTAACCACCAACCTAATTGGTTTTCCAATGCTTACCAATAACCTCACTTGGTTTTATAATAGGCTAACCAAGAACTCTTACAAGAAATAAGGTTTAGAAATAAAGAATCAATGTAAGCTTTCAATAACAAAGCGAATATCTCGATGTAGCTCGAAGTAAAGTTGATTTACACTTGTTGAAGCCTTTTGAATGCCCAAGATTGAATAATCTTCAATGCTCTTGATGGCTTTTGGATGCTTGGAGGCTTCCTTTAGCTTGTGAGTAGTTGAAACTTGAATGAATATGAGTTAAGGCACTTCTCTCTTCTTTTCTTTCAAAACTCTTTAATGGTATTCAATATCATGTGTTTAGATTTGATTTGGAGCAAATAAATACCCTTCCAAGGCCTCAAAATCGAAATCTAGCTGTTACACTTGAAAAACTAACCGTTGGTGGCATTTTGGATGAGTTCTGCGTTTGAAAAAACTAGCTATTACTGTTGCCAGAACTTCATGTATCGACACTTCCTCAGTTGAGTCGACACAAAAGGTTGACACATGTTCTTCTTGAGTCGACACATAGTTCAAAAAGCTCCATTTAGATTCTGTAAAAATCTCAGATGTATCGACACCTTCTCAGTTGAGTCGACACCTTGAGTCGACACCTTACTTCCACGTGTCGACACTTCAGCTGCTCCTTCAACATCTGCAAGTTCTGTGGCTTGAAAGTCTCAGACGATGTGTTGATCCATATGTTGATACCTTGAGTCGACACTTCAGGTCCATGTGTCGACACTTCATCTGTGCCATCTGAAATTTTGCTACGTACTGGCCTGAGTCGACACTTCATCCTCATGTGTCGACACTTCATGTCATGTGTCGACACTTTGAGTCGACACTTCACTGACAAACGCACAGAAATTGCTAAATTTGAGCTGGAACAAGTTTCTACTTAGCTTGGCCATCCATTCAACCATCTCTTAAGTGTCCAAGTCCTCTTTGAGCAAACTTTTCTTTCAAACTTGGCTTCTTTAAGATAATTTGGCTTCTTCAAATTTTGTGAGCACATTTTCAATAAAAATATACTCAAAGCAAATCATTAGTTCTCAACTTATACTTAATTATTTTGCTTATCATCAAAATCAATTAGTGGAGTCAACAATCTTCTCCTTTTTGATGATGACAAAATCCTTAAGTATAAATTGCTTTAAAAATAAAGCTTTAAGAGAATTGATCAAGGTGCATAATATTGAAAGTATTAAGTATATCAACATTACTTGCATTAAAAATATGCCAATTCAGAACACAAGTAATATAGTTAGAGCTTGTTATAAAGATAGAGAGTATCAGAACTTTGGTATTTATTTAAATGCATAGATAGCATGTATCATGATACTCTACAAGAAATTTCAGTAAACAACAAAGGTCCCCCTGAATCAATGATTCATAACAAAATTTGTAAAAATCTTTTCAAACATTGAAAGAGGGATTTTAAGGGTTAAATATGCTTTGAAAAGATTTTCAAATGAACAAAAAGTAAAGCTTCCCCTTTCTTAAGGAATTTTGTAAATAATTTTCAATTCAGGTTTTTCAAAAATTTGTCTATCCTTTATATCAAAACTACTCCACTTTTATTTAGTGAAATATTCATTTATACTTAAATCTCATTAAATTACTCTCCATTTTTGTTATCATTAAAAAGGTAGGGAAACAAATAAATTGAATAGTCAAGAAATAGCATAATAAATTTATTTTCTAAATTGCATCCCTTTTTATCTTTAAGAAGTTTATTCAATTAAAAGTGAAGACATTGAGATATAAAAGCAATTCAGGATAGAACATTCATTTGCATCACAAACATAAAGATGAGGAACAACAAGGTTTTCATATAAACTTAGAGTTTGTACAGCAAACTGATACATAACAAAGATAAAAGTACATATAAGCACAAAAACAAACTATCTAAAAGTACATAAAAGTCATAATCCTCATTCATGGAATCATCAAAAGATGAACTGATCTCAATCGGTCCAGTATCGATAAAAGATCGAGCTCATGACCATCTCGATCGAAGATCTCTAAGTCTGGTCCTGGTTGGCTATGGAGGGGTACGACGACCACGTCCTCTGCGATGAGTATATGTTCGACCTTTGGCTGGAATAGTAGAGGTAGGAACTATGTCCTCCGTAGGAACGGAAGTGATCGGGTCAATCAACTCAGCAACCGCAGGAAGAGGTGTGCAATCAAAAGATGGTTCAGAGTCAAGATGCTGAAAGCCGGGTGTATAAAATCCAAGCTCTCGAGTGAGTGATGCAGTATGAAGGGTAGGAGTATCAGTAATCTGTGAGTCAAAAGTAGGGGTCTCACCTGATGGAATAATAGGTGTATCAAGAACAGTAGTATCAGCTGTAGAATGTATGGTGTATCTACAAAATATGTATCCACAGTGGGGGTCTCAATGATAGGTGTATGTACAAATGAAGTATCAATGTCAGGGAAGTCAATAACAGGTGTATCGATAACAGAAGTGAGAATAGGAATAGGAATAGGAACTGTAGTGCGATCATCCGATCTATAAGGAGAGAATGGAATAGGAGTCTAGGCAGGTGAGATGGATGAGTCAACAACAGGGCTCATAGGCAAGTCATCCGTCACCTATGGAATTGGCTCTGACGTAAGATCAGCAATGTCAAATCGATATGAGTCAGTCTCCTCGTCTCTATCATCATCTCCAATAACTATATCACCAACAGTTTCATCAACTCCAACAGCAGTATCGGCACCAGTATCAATGTTAATAATATTATCAGCTGGTGTAGGAGAAGGTACATAAGCAGGAGCAGGAGCAATATCTGCAACTGGAGTACTCGTTGAAGATCTGGACAGTGCAGAAAGAATAGCCGAGATGCCATGACTAAGTCCAATATGGCTCTCTCTTGTCTCAGCTATGAATACGTCAAGACATTGCCTCATGATAAATACATCTATCTCGATGCGTCTGACTCTGTCCTCTAGATTATCTGAAGTCTCTGGTGTCTCCGTCTGTGCTGGCTAAGACTGTGCAGATGTAGAAGGATCAGACTGAGGAGCAACCGCTGGCTGCGCTGCCATCTTAGGCCGAGTCTCGCTAGGTCCAGCCTCACCTGAAAGAATTCGCTCCTCCTCTGCTATGTCATCATCATCAGCTCATTCCTCGACCTGACCTGATATCCTGCGTGTCCACTGGCCTCGGACCAAATGATAGCCCATCCGATGCAATGACCTGATGGCATACACATCGGTGTGAAGCAATGTATGATAAGGCTCATCCTCAAAGCTGACTTCATACTCCCGAAACAGCAATGTCAGTCCCATGCCATACGATAAGCAGAGCCTCTGGCTAGTCGACGGCTCTGTAATCTGATATACCATCATAACTGGAATACATACTGGCATGCACTAAACCAGTGAGACCATCATGAGCAACTCTCGCTCTGTGATATAGTCGAAACGTCCGGTCTTCGACAGAAGAATCCGGGTGACGATATGGTGCAGTAGTCTCATCTCCGTAAATAACCTGGATGCTGGAACAGTGGCTCCCTCTTGTAGAACGTCAGACTCGAAAATACACTGAAGATCACTGACTCGATCCATCAGACTGTCAACAACATATCCCGTCATCGGTATATCCCATACTCTGCTCAGAATCTCTAAAGTAATGGGGATATCTCGTCCTCTGACCTGTGCTATCCAACCATCTGCTCCGCAGGCAAGTGATCCGTAGAACTCTCTCATCAGCCCAGGGTAATATCTCTCACTGAGTGAACAGAAAGTGGTCAAACCAGCCTGTCGAATCCAATCTCCAATCCGAAAGTGCTGCTGGTCCACAAAAGAAAAACCCACTCAGCATCCTCCAACCACTATCTTCGAGCTCATCCGGCTAGACGAAACAAACAAGGGTCATGCGGGCGGATCTGGAGCTCTAAACTCGTGTCGGGCCTTCGTCCTTCGCTCTTCCTCTTGGTTTGACTGACGAGATCGACGAACAACTTGCTTGCGAGGACCCATTGCTTAGATTCAAAGTTTGGGCAAGGTTTTTGGTGGAAATTTGGGATTTCTAGGGTTTAGGAATTAAAACCTAGGAAGGAATCCAACAAAAAAATGGCTACCAAACATCCAAATCCAAGAAAACGACTGGCAAAAGCAACAAAATGGAAGGATGAACAGTAAGGGTACCTTGCAACCTAGCGTCGGCTCGGAGGAAAAAGGATTTGGGGGAAAAAACAGTTCGGAAACCCCTTAAATCTCAGTCCGCTGTCATTTATGTGTCAGCTCACGCATGTGTCGACACATTTTGGTGTCGACACATCGACTTAAAATCCAAAAATTAAGGATTTCACAGACAGATCAAAATCAATTGAGATAAGATAATTCTAGAGTCAAATCAACAATGATCAAACATAATTTATCATGAATAAGGTCAAATTGATCTAGTTTGAGTCAAATTATGGAAAAGATTTAATCAAACGGATTGATGATCCTGAGCTCTCTTCTAATCATATAGAATCGATCTTCTAAAAGAGATTTAGTCAAAATATCAGTCAATTGCAATTCAGTACTAATAAATTCAAGCAAAACATCATTGTTTTCTACATGATCCCTAATAAAATGATGTCTAATTTCAATGTGCTTACTTCTAGAGTGTTGAACAGGATTTTTAGTCAAGCAAATAGCATTGGTATTATTAAATTTAATAGGAGTTCTAGCCAACTTGATTCCAAAGTCTTCAAGTTGTTGCTTAATCCACAAGATTTGAGCACAACAACTTTCTGCTGCAATATACTCAGCCTTAGCTATGGATAGTGTAACTGAAGTTTGTTTCTTGCTAAATCATGAGATTAAGTTCACTCCAAGAAATTGGCAAGTTCCACTAGTACTCTTTCTATCTAATCTACAACCAGCAAAATCCGCATCAAAAATCCAATTAATTCAACAGATGAATTTCTAGCATACCATAAACCAATACTAATAATACCAGACAGATATCTAATAATGCGTTTAACAGCCATGAGATGTGATTCGTTAGGTTCAGACTGATATCTAGCACACATGCAAACACTAAACATTATATTTGATCTACTAGCAGTCAGATACAGTAAAGAGCCTATCATACCTCTATATAACTTTTGATATACTGATTTACCATGTTCATCTTTATCAAGTCTACAAGAGAGGCTCATAGGCGTATCTATTGGTTTAGTAGTCTCTATTTCAAACTTCTTGATAATTTCTCTTATGTACTTAGCATGGTTAATGAGGATACCATCTGTAGTTTGCTTGATCTGGAGTCTGAGGAAAAAATTGAGTTCTCCCATCATGCTCATCTCGAACTCACCCTGCATTAGCTTAACAAACTCTTGACAAAGAATTTTATTAGTAGCACTAAAAATAATATCATCAACATATATTTGTACTACTAATAAATCATTATCTTTCTTTTTCAAAAATAAAGTCTTATCAACATTTCCTTTAGAAAATTTATTTTCAATCAGAAATTTGCTGAGTCTTTCATACCATGCTCTAGGTACTTACTTTAATCCATAAAGTGCTTTATGTAATTTAAAAACATGATCAGGATGTGCATGATTTTCAGATCCAGGTAGTTATTCAACAAAAACTTTTTCATATACAAAACCATTTAAGAAAGCACTCTTAACATCCATTTGAAATAATTTGAAATTCATGAAACAAGCAAATGCTAATAATAGCTTAATTGCTTCAAGTCTAGCAACAGGAGCAAAAGTTTCATCAAAGTCAATCCCTTCCTCCTGATTGTAGCCTTTAGCAACTAGCCTAGCTTTATTTCTAATAACAATACCATTTTCATCTAATTTATTCCTAAATACCCATTTAGTGCCAATAATTGAAACATTAGATGGTCTTTCTATAAGTGTCCAAACATTATTTCTATCAAATTGAATTAATTCTTCTTGCATAGCATTGATCCAATTAGAGTCTTTTTTAGCTTCTTCAAAACATTTAGGTTCTACTTGAGATACAAATGCTATATAATCATATTCATTTCTAATAGAAGCTCGAGTTCTTACCCCTTTAGATAGATCACCTAAGATTAATTCCTTAGAATGTCCATGAGCATACCTCCACTCCTTAGATAGATCTTGATACTTTGGAGTGTAATCTTCTTTCTCATCCTTGTCTTGATCTTCTTCATTTGGTTGAGCTTGATCATTCAATATCAGCTTCTGAAGCTTGTCAGCACCTGCACAATCATCAGATGTATCCTCTTTTCTCGAGGACTTGTTAGTACATTCTTCAAATACAACATGTACTGACTCTTCTACAACCAAAGTTTGTTTTTTAAATATTCTGTATGCCCTGCTTGATGTAGAGTATCCTAAGAAGATACCTTCATCAGACTTGGCATCGAACTTTCCAAGATGATCATTTCCATTGTTCAAAACAAAACATTTACAACCAAAAACTCGAAAATATTTCAAAGTTGGTTTTCTTTGGTTCCAAAGTTTACAAGGAGTTTTCTTTAAAATAGGGTGGATTAAAACTCGATTTAAAATATAACAGGCTGTATTAACAACTTTATCCCAAAAATACCTTGGCAAATCATTTTCACAAAGCATAGTGCGTGCCATTTCTTCTAAGATACGATTTTTTCTTTCTACTATCCCATTCTACTGAGATGTCCTAGGTGCCGAAAAATTGTATTCTATTCCTTTTTCATTGCAAAAGTTTTTGAAATCTTGATTTTCAAATTCAGTTCCATGATCACTACGAATACATATGACTGAAATACCTTTTTCGTTTGAAACTTTTCTATAAAACTTTATAAATATAGAAAATGATTCATCTTTTTGTGCTAAAAAGAATCCATGTAAATCTTGAAAAATCGTCCACAATAACTAATCCATATCTCTTGCCTTCTAGACTTGATGTTCTAGTTAGTCCAAAGAGATCCATATGAAGTAGTTCAAGTAGCCTACTAATAGTTACAAATCCTTTTGGTTTAAAAGAAGTTTTGACTTGTTTACCAAATTGACATGCTTTGCAAATTCTATCTTTTTCAAAACAAATTTTAGGTAAATCTCTAACTAAATTCTTTTTGCAAAGTTTTGAAATAAGGTACATACTAGCATACCCTAACCTTCTATGCCATAGCCAACTAGTCTCTTCTTTAGTAGAATTCATTGCAACAAGGCATTCTCCATTAAGCAAAGATAGATCATCTAGGTCTACCAAATAAATATTTCCATGCCTTTTTTCAATGAATTGTACTCCATTTATATCCGGACTAGTAATCATGCAATATGATGATTTAAAAACTACTTGAAAACCTTTATTGCAAAACTGACTGATGCTTAAAAGATTATGCTTTAAACCATCTACTAAAAGTACATTACTAATACTATCAGAAGGAGTTATGTGAACCTTACCAATACCAATGATTTTTTCTTTACCATTATCACCGAAGGTCACACTCCCTCAATTCAAAGCTTCAAGAGAAGTGAATTGCTTCACATCTCCAGTCATGTGTCTTGAGCAACCACTGTCAAGATACCAAAGTCTTTTGTCCTCCTTGGTTACAAGACACACCTGCAATAAGATCAAGCTTTGTTTTTAGGTACCCAAGCTAACTTGGATCCTTTAGGGTTAGCATTCAAAATGGTTCCTTTTGGAATCCACGTTTTACCAAAATAATTGATTTTTCTAAAATTATATTGATATGATTTATGACCTAGCTTTTTGCAAGTAAAACAAGCAATGCAAGATGACGCATGTACAAAAAAGTTTTAAAATATGTTTGTTGCTTTTGTGGTTTATATCCTAAACCTGCCTTATTAAAAACTGCTCTTTGATTATTTAAGAGTAAATTTAACTTTTCTGAACTATAAATAAATTTGTCAACAAAAGGTTTTATCTTTTCAAGTTCATTTTTGTATTTAGCATTTTCAAGTTCTAAATCCTTGTTTTTCTTTAAAAGATCATTGTTAGAAATAACATTTTTAAGTCTTTTCAAAATTTTGTTTTCCATAGATAAAGCATTGTTTTTCTTCTCTAAAATATATAATTTAGATTTCAAAGAACTAACATCATTAAGTAAAGAGTTGTTTTCAAAAGAAAAATTGTTTGCATGCTTTTTAAATTTCTTGTTTTCAAATAAAACTAATTTATAATCATGCATAAGCTCTTCAAAAGTATTTCTATATTCATCAAAAGTGAAATCAATTTCAGTGTTGGAACATACCTCATCATTATCCTGATGTGTCATGAAGCAGAGATTTGCAACTTCAGTCTGCTCTTCTTTTGAATTGGAGTCTTCGCTATTACTCCAAGTAGCCATCATTGCTTTCTTCCTTAATTTCTTTATTGACTTCTTGAGAAGAGGACAATCGAACTTGTAGTGTCCCGGCTTCTTGCACTCGAAGCATATAGGTACTTCCTTCTCCTTTTCCTTTTCTTTTTCTTTCTCTTTTTCTTTGGATTGATGTTTCTTTTTGTAAGGAAATTTCTTTCTCTTCATGAATCTTCTAAACTTTCATGCAAGGAAGGCTTCTTCACCTTCTTCTTCCTCTTTATCTTCGGACTCATCAATTGAGGATTCTTCTTGTATATTTGACTTGAAAGCAATCCCCTTCTTCTTCTTATCCATGTCCATAGATTTTTGTTTGAGATTGAGCTCATAAGTCATGAGCGATCCCACTAGCTACTCAAGAGATAGCTTGTCCACATCCTTTGCTTCTTGAATTGCAGTCACCTTCGAATCCCATGATGTTGGAAGTGACCTAAGAATTTTATTCACAAGATCGGCATTAGACATGACTTTACTAAGACTTCTCATACCATTAACTATATTAGTGAATCGTGTATACATATCAGTAATAGATTTATTTGCTTCCATCCGGAACATCTCATATGTATGCACTAATATATTAACCTTAGTATTCTTCACTTGATCGGTACCCTCATGGATAACTTCAAGTGTGTCACATATTTCTTTGGCAGACATGCATGTAGATATCCTATTAAATTCGCAAGGATCTAATGCACAATAAAGGAGATTCATTGTCTTTGCATTAACCTCGGATTGTTTAATATCATTTTCATCCCAATTCTCTTCAAGTTTTGGGATGGAAACATCATTAACCACTACCGAAGGAATATGAGGACCCTTATCTACTACTTTCCATAAATTATAATTAATATAATGCATATAAATTCTCATCCTAGTTTTCCAATAAGTATAATTTGTTTCATTGAAAAATAGAGGTCTATTTGAGGCTTGTCCCTCAATTACACTAGTACCAATTGGGGCTGCCATAGATCTTTACTCAAGGCAGTAAAGCCTATACACTGAGAATAGGGCTCTGATACCACTTGTTTCCTAGTAAGCAATCCAAGAGGGGGGGTGAATTGGGTCTCTAAAAATTAATATAAGCTATTAACTTAACAAAACTTGATACAAAGCAAGGCAATCCAATTCAACAAATATATATAAGCAAGGTACTATGATTCAAATGCAATGCTCTAAAATATAAGTGTAGCAGAAATTAAGAGCAATAAATAAAGAGTAAAGAGAGATTAAGCAATCACAAACACCAAGAACTATAGTGGTTTGGTGCCAACCATGCACCTACATCCACTCCCCAAGATTCCCTTGGAAATTCACTATAATCATACAATTACAGCCGATTAGTTTTCCGGGCTCACTAATCAAAATTCGACTTGTTTTTACAAGGATCACAAGTCACAACCTCACTTGGCTTTGCGGGCTAACCAAGAACCTAATTGATTTTCACAAGGTTAACCAATAACCTCCCTTGGTTTTCCGGACTAACCAAGAACCTTAGTGGTTTTGCGGGCTAACCACCAATCTAATTGGTTTTCCAAGACTTACCAATAACCTCACTTGGTTTTATAATAGACTAACTAAGAACCCTTACAAAAAATAAGATTTAGAAATAAAGAACCAATGTAAGCTTTCAATAACAAAGTGAATATCTCGATGTAGCTCGAAGTAGAGTTGCTTTGCACTTATTGAAGCCTTTTGAATGCCCAAGATTGAATGATCTTCAATGCTCTTGATGGCTTTTAAATGCTTGGAGGCTTCCTTTAGCTTGTGAGTGGTTGAAACTTGAATGAATAGGAGTTAAGGCTCTTCTCTCTTCTTTTCTCTCAAAACTCTTTAATGGTATTCAATATCATGTGTTTAGATTTGATTTGGAGTAAATAAATACCCTCCTAAGGTCTCAAAATCGAAATCTAGCCATTACACATGGAAAAACTAGCCGTTGGGGGCATTTTGAGTGAGTTCTGCATTTGAAAAAATTAGCCGTTACTATTGCCAGAACTCCATGTGTCGACACTTTCTCAGTTGAGTCGACACATAGTTCAAAAAGCTCCATTTAGATTCTCTGAAAATCTCAGATGTGTTGACACTTTCTCAGTTGAGTCGATACCTTGAGTCAATACCTTGCTTCCATGTGTCGACACTTCAGCTGCTCCTTCAACATCTACAAGTTCTGTGGCTTGAAAGTCTCAGGCGATGTGTTGATCATGTGTCGACACCTTGAGTCGATACTTCAGGTCCATGTGTCGACACTTCATCTGTGCCATCTGAAACTTTGCTGCGTACCGGCCTGAGTCGATACTTCATTCTCATGTATCGACACTTCATGTCATGTGTCGATACTTTGAGTCGACACTTCACTGAAAAATACACAAAAACTGCTGAATTTGAGCTGGAATAAGTTTCTACTTAGCTTGGCCATCCATTCAACCATCACTTAAGTGTACAAGTCCTCTTTGAGCAAACTTTTCTTTCAAACTTGGCTTCTTCAAGATAATTTGGCTTTTTCAAATTTTGCGAGCACCAATTGGGGCTGCCATAGATCTTTACTCAAGGCAGTAAAGCCTATACACTGAGAACAGGGCTCTGATACCACTTGTTGCCCATTAAGCAATCCAAGAGGGGGGGTGAATTGGGTCTCTAAAAATTAATATAAGCTATTAACTTAACAAAACTTGATACAAAGCAAGGCAATCCAATTCAACAAATATATATAAGGTACTATGATTCAAATGCAATGCTCTAAAATATAAGTGTAGCAGAAATTAAGAGCAATAAATAAAGAGCAAAGAGAGAGATTAAGCAATCACAAACACCAAGAACTATAGTGGTTTGGTGCCAACCATGCACCTACATCCACTCCCCAAGATCCCCTTGGAAATTCACTATAATCACACAATTACAGCCGATTAGTTTTCTGGGCTCACCAATCAAAATCCGACTTGTTTTTACAAGGATCACAAGTCACAACCTCACTTGGCTTTGCGGGCTAACCAAGAACCTAATTGGTTTTCACAAGGTTAACCAATAACTTCCCTTGATTTTCCGGGCTAACCAAGAACCTTAATGATTTTGCGGGCTAACCACCAACCTAATTGGTTTTCCAAGACTTACCAATAACCTCACTTGGTTTTACAATAGGCTAACTAAGAACCCTTACAAAAAATAAGGTTTAGGAATAAAGAACCAATGTAAGCTTTCAATAACAAAGCGAATATCTCGATGTAGCTCGAAGTAGAGTTGCTTTGCACTTGTTGAAGCCTATTGAATGCCCAAGATTGAATGATCTTCAATGCTCTTGATGGCTTTTAAATGCTTGGAGGCTTCCTTTAGCTTGTGAGTGGTTGAAACTTGAATGAATATGAGTTAAGGCTCTTCTCTCTTCTTTTCTCTCAAAACTCTTTAATGGTATTCAATATCATGTGTTTAGATTTGATTTGGAGCAAATAAATACCCTCCTAAGGTCTCAAAATCGAAATCTAGCCATTACACATGAAAAACTAGCCATTGGGGGCATTTTGGATGAGTTCTGCATTTGAAAAAATTAGCCGTTACTATTGCCAGAACTCCATGTGTCGACACTTCCTCAGTTGAGTCGACACAAAAGGTCGACACATGTTCTTCTTGAGTCGACACATAGTTCAAAAATCTCCATTCAGATTCTCTGAAAATCACAGATGTGTCGACACCTTCTCAGTTGAGTCGATACCTTGAGTCAATACCTTGCTTCCATGTGTCGACACTTCAACTGCTCCTTCAACATCTGCAAGTTCTGTGGCTTGAAAGTCTCAGGCGATGTGTTGATCCATGTGTCGACACCTTGAGTCAATACTTCAGGTCTATGTATCGACACTTCATCTATGCCATCTGAAACTTTGCTGCGTACCGGCCTGAGTCGACACTTCATTCTCATGTATCGACACTTCATGTCATGTGTCGATACTTTGAGTCGACACTTTACTGAAAAATACACAGAAACTACTAAATTTGAGTTGGATTAAGTTTCTACTTAGCTTGGCCATCCATTCAACCATCACTTAAGTGTCCAAGTCCTCTCTGAGCAAACTTTTCTTTCAAACTTGGCTTCTTCAAGATAATTTGGCTTCTTCAAATTTTGTGAGCACCTTTTCAATAAAAACACACTCAAAGCAAATCATTAGTCCCCAACTTATACTTAACTGTTTTACTTATCATCAAAATCAATTAGTGGAGTCAACAAGCTCACAAGCAGATGAAGGAGAAGCCAGTGGATTAAGGACAAAGTTAAAAAAGCTGACAGACTATCCCCTACATATCTCGGGGATGGCACTACCGACTGTCGCAGTGATGCCACTGTGAGCAGGATGATGAGGCATCCTTTCAAACTTTATCCTTTGGCCAGTAATAGTAGCAGCAACATAACTGGAGCACCGGTCATTTTCGACACCTCTCATTCCAAGGTGAGCATCCGTCATCACACCTTGATAACAAAATAGCTTAGGGCCCTAGCTTGTGATATGTATACCAAGATCGAAATCTCATGCATACATAACATGCATCCTTGTACACCTAATTAATTATTTACTTAATTAAATTAGCTTCTAATTAATTAATTATGTAATTAATTAAATCAATAAATAAATATCAAATTAAATAAATAAATAACTAATTTATTAATATAAAAAAATTAACTTTTAATGATGGCCCTAGCATCGTCGCCATTACCGTCGCTAATACCCACAATGCAAAGCAGATCCGGCATGCAAGGCGAGACTGAGGTGTTGGAGTGGATGGCGGCGCGGGAGGGCAAGGATGTGGGTTTCGACGGTTGACAGGAGAAGCACACTAATGAGGGGAGAAAAATGGGAGGTGATGGCACAGGGAGGGTGATCAGGTGTGACCGCTAGGAGGGGGAGCTAGCAAGGGAGGGGGAGCTGGTGGGAGAGGCAGAGCTGGCTAGAGAAGCGGAGTCGGCAGGCACCACCAGCAGGGGAGGGAGAGCCGGTAAGGGAGGGGGAATCGACGGGGTAGGGGAGGCGGGGGAGGATGAATCAAACTTTTTTTGTTAGATCGAGGGAAGGGAGCCGGCGAGGTAGGAGTAGCACAGGATGCTAGCAGGGGAGGGGGCACCAGTAAGGGAGCAGGGGAACCAGAGAAGGGGAGACCGAGGGAAGCTGAGAGAAAATGCTGTCACTAATAGTGGTTACTAAATTATTTTTTAAAGTGCCACTATTAGCAATGCCAAAATGCCATCATTAATTTCATCAAAAATACATGAAATTTTTTAGCAAAGGACTCTATCACTAATAAATACATTCCGTCACTAATAAAAAAAATTAATTTTTTAAAAAAAATATAATTTTAAAAATTATAATTTGTCATGCTAATAGTCAATTTTCCATTACTAATACTATTAGCAACAAAAAAAAATTTGAATCTATTTATAGTTGTTAAAAATGGATATTAGCGATGGCTAATTAGCCATTGCTAACATTGTCATCGCTAATACTTAAATTTTTTATAGTGAAATTAGCAATTAATGATGATGCTAACCAGGGAAAAGAAGAATAAAATATAGATTATAGAAAGATTTGTTTGAAAAACTTACTACTTTTGATCGTACATAATAGATATCGATGAGATTAATAATAGCATCTTGTAAGAAAGACCAAACATCATAAAACAAGAGATCAGGCATCATAAAATAGTTCAATAATGAAACATATACCAACTATCCAACATTAAGATCATTTACTTGAAAATTAAGCATCCTGTTAATTTCTTTGATCACAGGAAAATATGTCTTAGATTATTAAAATAATGATTTAAAATTTTGAATATGATTAAATAAAATTAACAAAAGATTTAATTTAAAAAAATGTATAAGACATACGTAAACCAAAATTAGAATCTGAAAATTTGCGATGCATTATCTTAAGACATATTTCAATCTCTCGTATAAAAATAATTAGAAACATCATCTGAAGACACGATCAAGATCCCTTTGTCTACAAGCACGACCCAGATTGAGGTTGATGAAAAATTCTTTCAGCATCCAGGAATAAGAGAATAAAATATTAAAATATGAAAATATAAGAAACCTAAAGAAAAAATATAAGAAATATAGCTCTGGATTGCTTATAAGACTAGGTCCCAAGAGGGTTTTATAGCCATCAATATAACCTTTTGAGCTTTTACTAGTCCATTAAAGCCTATAATTAGATGTTCCATGATAAGAAAATTAAATACGATAATAAGATTTAATAGTCAACAAATTAAACATAGTAATGAAATCCAATGGTCAGAAAATTAAATGTGGTAATAAAGCTAAATGGTTGGAATATTAAACACAATAATAAAGCCTAGTATTCAAAAAATTAAAAGTTAAAAATTGTTTGGTAGAGAAAATTTTAGATTTTTTTAACAAGCTAATATCTCAAAAAATCATCTTATAGAATTGGCTTTTGTATCAAGAGCATGTATATCACTTATCTTCAATAAGACCTTAATGAAAACCATGCCTAACTAACTTGACGTCACTTAACTCTTAACATACATCAATATTTGACCCATAGATTCAGATTTTATGTGCAAATCTAGGCCATATACAAATTAGATTTAAAGGAATTTTTGCATATATATCCTCGTACATATAGCTTATTATATATTTACTCTCCAATAAATACTTTTTGCATACATCCCTCGATTCATTATGTTTTTGTATGGATATCCCTTTCATTATTTTTGATGACAACATCAAAAATTAACCATTTTGAGTTTCAGTTGACACTATTATCATTTTGTATTAATACCCCTAAAAATTTAACATTCTTTGTGCATTGAAAGGAGCTATGTTTTGTATGATTTTGTCAAGGGTATTAATATAAAAAGGTAATAATGCCATTTAACAATTAACATAGTAACTTATTAATACTTTCAATCAAAATTCTAGCAAGAGGGGTGTATATGCAAATGTTTTTTTTGAAATTAAGTATCCAATAAACTATATTTGCAAGGATATGTATGGTAAAAAAAAAAGTTTAGACTCAAATTCAAACCTTTCAAACCCACTCGGAGATAATTAGGGAGACATTGACTTTGAGCCCATGACAACCCTATAAGTTCTGAATCAGGTAGACAATCAATATGTTGCACGTCAAGAAAGTACCTGAAAACCATTCTAGCACCACTACCATGCTAAATTTATTTGACCTTCAGATGAATCCCAAGAACATGTTGTACAAGATTCTGTGTATTAATTGAAACTGTCTTTTCTCTTCCTAAATTTAACTTATACTCCTCTCCCATAATCATAGGAAAGTCTGCAAGTGGGTTTAGTTGGATCCTTGATCCAAATCTAGCACCAATTACATTTGGATCTAATATCTAAATCCATTCCATTTCATTCTGTTTGGACTGGTCAAGATCCAAGACTAACCAATATTGTTTTAGTTGATCAATGCTGGATCAAGATTGAGGTCTTCTTTAAGATAAACGATCTCCTAGGCATTGGCAAAATCTAGTCAAATTTCACGCAATTACAACCTAGATACCAAAAATATAAATATAAGTTCACTAAGTCATTTGACATCATGGGTGATATGGCTCCATTGCTGATGTGCAGCGCGTGTCAGGTCCAGCTGGACACGGTCGTACCACGTGGATTTTCTCTTTCAAAAGATTTTCCATTCGGGAAGAAGTGCTCCTGCTCCTTCGCCAGGTGGCACCCCAAGATGGGTCCACCTCGGCTGAAGTCGAGCCTCTCTCTGCCACTCCGCCAGGTATCCATCCAAGAGGGGTCCACCTCGATCGAAGATGGCGGCCCCTCGCTCCCTCGCCAGGAGGCACCCCAAGATGGGTCCACCTCGGTCGAAGTTGAGCCTCTCTCTGCCACTTCGCCAGGTGTCCACCCAGGAGGGGTCCACCTCGGCCGAAGCTGGCGGCCCCTCGCTCCCTCGCCAGGTGGCACCCCAAGACAGGTCCACCTCTGCCGAGGTCGAGCCGGGCCCTCCTGCTCCTTCGCCAGGTGGCATCCCAAGACGGGTCCACCTCGGTCGAAGTCGAGCCTCTCTCTGCCACTCTGCTAGGTGTCCACCCAGGAGGGGTCCACCTCGACCGAAGTTGGCGGCCCCTCGCTCCCTCGCCAGGTGGCACCCCAAGACGGGTCCACATCTGCCGAGGTCGAGCTGGGCCCTCCTGCTCCTTCGCCAGGTGGCACCCCAAGATGGGTCCACATCGTCCGAAGTCGAGCCTCTCTCTGCCACTCCGCCAGGTGTCCACCCAGGAGGGGTCCACCTCAGCCGAAGCTGGCGGCTCCTCGCTCTCTCGCCAGGTGGCACCCCAAGACGGGTCCACCTCTGCCAAGGTCGAGCCGGGCCCTCCTGCTCCTTCGCTAGGTGGCACCCCAAGACGGGTCCACCTCGACCGAAGTCGAGCAGCTTTCTGCCACTCTGCCAGGTGTCCACCCAAGAGGGGTCCACCTCGGTCGAAGCTGGCGGCCCCTTGCTCCCTCGCTAGGTGGCACCCCAAGACGTGTCCACCTCTACCGAGGTCGAGCCGGGCCCTCCTGCTCCTTCGCCAGGTGGCACCCCAAGACGGGTCCACCTCGGCTGAAGTCAAGCCTCTCTCTGCCACTCCGCCAGGTGTCCACCCAGGAGGGGTCCACCTCGGTCGAAGCTGGCGGCCCCTCGCTCCCTCACTAGGTGGCACCCCAAGATGGGTCCACCTCTGCCGAGGTTGAGCCGGACCCTCCTGCTCCTTCGCTAGGTGGCACCCCAAGATGGGTCCACCTTAGCCGAAGTCGAGCATCTCTCTGCCATTCCGCCAGGTGTCCACCAGTAGGGGTCCACCTCGGTCGAAGCTGGCGGCCCCTCGCTCCCTCACCAGGTGGCACCCCAAGACGGGTCCACCTCTACCGAGGTCGAGCCGGGCCCTCCTGCTCCTTCGCCATGTGGCACCCCAAGACGGGTCCACCTCGGCCGAAGTCGAGCCTCTCTCTGCCACTCCGCCAGGTGTCCACCCAGGAGTGGTCCACCTCGGCCGAAGCTGGCGGCCCCTCGCTCCCTCTCCAAGTGGCACCCCAAGACGGGTCCACCTCTGCCGAGGTCGAGTCGGGCCCTCCCGCTCCTTCGCCAAGTGGTACCCCAAGACAGGTCCACCTCGGCCGAAGTCGAGCATCTCTCTGCCACTCCGCTAGGTGTCCACCCAGGAGGGGTTCACCTCGGTCAAAGCTGGCGGCCCCTCGCTCCCTCACCAGGTGGCACCCCAAGATAGGTCCACCTCTGTCGAGGCCGAGCCGGGCCCTCCTGCTCCTTCGCCGGGTGGCACCCCAAGACGGGTCCACCTCAGCCGAAGTTGAGCCTCTCTCTGCCACTCCGCCAGGTGTCCACCTAGGAGGGGTCCACCTTGGCCGAAGCTGGCAGCCCTTGCTCCACCGCCAGGTGGTGCCCCTTGACGGGTCCACCTCGGTCGAGGTCAGCCCTACTCTGCAAGGCCTCGGGAAGGCAGAGACACGGGTCGCGAGGTTGCCACTAGAGCCCGCGCGCGCCGCGCTCCGTATAAATTGCCGGTACGGCCTGTAGTGATACGCGAAACCTCGTTTACACCAGTTAATCAGGGCCCCACAACCGAGGAATGAAATCCTAGCTGGCAGGAGCCTGAAATGGCTGGAAGCCCACCGTCAACGTCCCGAAAGGAGAGCTCCCGCGCTCGGCTCAAGGCCTCACCAGTCTTCCCCCTTTCGTGACACACTGCAGACGAGACGGGCCGGCCACTTAACTCCCAGACTCGAAGAAGAATGGGAAGGAGAAGGTCCAGAGGTCCCAGAGAGCCCCCTAGAGGGGACGTGGGCTAAAAGCAGTTCGGTGATATAAAAGGGATGGTAAAAATGGACGGAAAGGTAGGTGAAAAAAAGGGGAGAACATCAAAAGAATGATCCGGAAGGATCTCGGGAAGTTCTCAAGCGAGAGCTCGGTGGCCCTAGCATGGGAGGCCGGGCCTCAACTCCTCTCTTCCCCACACTTCTTTCATTTTACATCTCCTCTAAGCATGGGGATCCTTCGGGAGCCCGCCTTAGAGGTCCTGTTCCATCTTGCCGCTCTCTGACTTGATCGTCGGAGTGCCCCTGCCGGAACCTCCGGCCTGGGTCTCTGACCTTGTTTTGCAGGTTCGGAAGTTTGGAGATCTCGAGGTGAGAGAGTCCGAGAACCGGTGCCAGCTCACGAGCTACAGGCCACTGCGATGAGATCGGCAACAATTGGCATTATAGCTGATGCTACTTTATGATACAAATTTATAAATACATAGATATATATATATAAATACACATATATAATATCTATATTTTTTCGTTTGTCCATATTCTTCTATGTACTTGGTGATTATTGTCAAGGAGCTAGCTAATGTTTTTTTTGTCTATATTGTATTTAGCATTATGTTAGGTCAATTGGATCTCTCTAAACCCACATCTAAGTGGGCCTAGATAAAGATCAAATTTAAAGCATAAGTTTATACAAGTTGTTTCAAATCACAAGATCTAGGATCTTCGGATGGCCCAACCAGTGATTGCTCTCCACCGACCTGCTGCCCATGTATAATGTAGCATGCATCCAATCAATACCATCATATTGATCATGGATGGTTGTGATTGGACAATTGGCCCTTTTATGTATGAGGTAGTGAGGATATGAACTCGTTCAAACATGCCCTAGGGTTATTGTAGTCCTCCTTTTGTATATGTAGCCTTGCATCCTTGCAAGTCGATATTGTCATCTACTTTGTTGCTATTTTCTAACATTAAAGCACGCTAGCACCCATGATCACTTGTCATATTGAGATTATTGAACCTCATAGCCATCATGTAAGGTTAACTTAATCTTTTCAAGCAAATTAAAATAAATAAATATGGATATCGAGATGGGATTACTCCATCAACTTTTAAGATTAGAAGCTCATACATTTAAAATTTATGCTATCTGCCGTGACAACTATCTTTTGGCTTACTTTGATACAAATTTTAAATTTACTTGATAGTTTACGAGCCACATTCTTTATCAATCAATAGCCTTATTAATAAATACTAGATGCTGGACCCATGCAACACACGGAATATAATAATTTAGATATTAAATATAATTTAAAATTTATTTAATAAAATTTATTATCTATTAAATTTATTATTTTTATTATTTTAAATTTATTTTAAAATTTTGATATTTGAATAAAAATTCAAAACTAATTCAAAAAATTCTGGCATAAATTTTTAGAAAAAAAACTTTTTTAAATTAAAATATATTTTTTAAATTTTTATAAATATAATAAATTATATAAAATATATAAATTTTAGTTTAAAAAAATGATACTTGGAAGTCATAAAATCTAGCCACTACTATTATAGTTATGTGTGATAGATGTTTCCTGCTTATCCATGCAAGTTTATTATATGGATAGGAGATGCGGAGGAAGCCAAGGCCGGTGGCCGTATTTTATTTCTCAAAGCTTTCTTCTTTTCAAATATTAGATAATTTGACCGTTGCCTTTCTCCCGCCGATAGCTCCAACAAAATCTCCCGCCGATGCTGGCATCTCTCGCCGCCCCAAATCTTCATACCCAAATCCATCACTGCTTTATTCCCTTGGTACTTCTTCCATCATTCCCACCCAAAGGAACATATAGAAGAGCTGTTCGGAAGAGTTCCCACAAAAATTTCCTCAAAACCTCATCCAAAAATGCCTCCATTCCCTTGCAAAATGAAGCAATCCGTAGTCTTGAATGCCCTGTTAAAGACCCAAGTTCTAATTCTTCCGAATGGTTCCGGGTTTCTCAGTTGGATCCCAAAACGCTGCCTTCGCTCCTTACGTCGTGTTCTCATTTGACAGAAGTTAGATGTCTGCACGCTGTTGCGGTTAGGTTGTTTGATAGCTCTGTAACTTTTGTAATCAACAATCTCATCTGTGCCTATGCGAGGTTCCACGAGTTGCTTCATGCGAGGAAGTTGTTTGATAGAATGCCTGAACGAAATGTTGTTTCTTGGACGGCGATGCTTAATGGGTATCTCAAAGCAGGTCTAGATGATGAAGTTCTGAAACTGTTCGAGGAGATGGTTGAGAACAATGTCAAGGCTAACAGTTTGACATTTGTATGTCTATTGAAGTCATGTGGTAATAGAATGGATTATGAGCTTGGGACACAAATTCATGCTAGTGTTGTAAAAGGGAATTGGAGCAATTTGATAATGGATAGTGCTCTTGTGTACTTCTATGCTCAATGTGGTGACCTTCTAGGTGCATCTAGAATGTTCGATAGGATGCCTAATCGTGATGTCATTAGTTGGACTTCGATGATCACAGCTTATGCACAGAACGGGCATGGAGAAGAGGCCTTTTTGATGTTCTCACAGATGCAGTACTATGGGTTTCACCCAAATGAATTCACCGTTTGTAGTGTTCTGAAGGCTTGTGGGGAAGTGAAAGCTTTGAGATTTGGGAAGCAGCTGCACGGTGCTATAGTCAAAGGAATGTTCAAAGAAGACGTATATGTGGGAAGTTCCCTAGTGACTATGTATGTAAGATGCAGTGAGGTCAATGATGCTCGGATGATCTTTGATTTGATGCCCAAGAGAAACACAATTACATGGACCTCCATGATTTCAGGTTACTCACAAAGGGGTCTCGGGAAGAAGGCCATTTTGTTGTTCCAAAGAATGAAGGAGCGCCGTGTATTTGCTAATAATTTGACCATTGTTAGTGTTCTTAGTGCTTGTGGTTCTATTGGGTCTTTATACCTTGGAAAAGAAGTTCATGGACAGATAATAAAAAGTTATATTCAGAAAAATGTTCATATTGGGAGCACGCTCATTTGGTTCTACTGTAAATGTGGAGAGTATGCGTATGCTGCAAGAGTTTTAGAAGTTATGCCTGCAAGAGATGTCATCTCATGGACTGCGATAATTTCAGGCTATAGTAGCCTCGGGCACAGTTCAGAGGCACTTGGATTCTTGAATGATATGTTATGGGAAGGTTTGGAGCCAAATCCATTCACTTATTCTTCAGCTCTGAAAGCTTGCGCTAAGATAGAAGCTATGAGGCATGGACAATTGATTCATGCTTCGGTGAGCAAAACCAGAGCTCTTTCAAATGTTTTTGTTGGCAGTGCACTGATTGATATGTACATGAGGTGTGGCTGCACTGCAGATGCACTAAGAGTTTTTGATACCATGCCAGAACGCAATTTGGTTTCCTGGAAGTCAATGATCATAGGGTATGCAAAAAATGGGCACTGCAGAGAGGCTTTAAAGCTCATGTATCAAATGCAGGAAGAAGGATTATATGTCGATGACTTTGTTCATGCTACTGTTCTCGGTGCATGCGGAGATATCCAGTGGGAATCAAAGTGTTCTGCCCCTTGTTGTTCTCTGTCTAGTTGATTACAGTCAAGAATGTTGTTGGATGTTGGGTAACGGTGAATGCAATGATGGACTCATTCTCAAAGTCAGTTTGGCACTATTACTTATATTCTCTAGTATGACAGTTCATTTGAAGGATTATAGAACAACTCAGGATAGAGACACAGATTGTCAGCAACAAAACAGTATGGGGACAGATTATCAGCAAAGAAAGCATTCAACATCTTGTGAAGAGGTATGCTGGCTGGTTGGTTGTGCAAGCAGGGGCAAATAAGAGATTGAAATACCTTGTATCATGGGAGAGGATGTAACTAATCCAGCAAGCTAGGGCTAGGTTTTATCACAAAAGTTATTATGCCACAAGCAATTGAATTTTAATTTTAAGTCTGAACATGTCCAAAATTAAGGATAGAGAATGGAAATTCAGTTTTTTCATGGTTTTATCAACATCATGATAAAGCTCTTTCTTTTTTTTTGAGCGGCATGATAAAGCTATTTCAATTCCCATCCTTGGTTAATTAGATAGAACACTTTGAGTACAGGATAATACCTAAAATCATGTAAATACTAGATGTATGTCCTGGAAGCTAATCTGATTAACATATTTTTATTTATAGGACATAAAATTATATTTAATATTTGAAATTAGATAATATTTTCATATATGATGTGTCCATGTATCGTCCAAAGAATTAATGGACAATGATACATATTTTCAAGAATTGAGAATTTGAAACATGTGCCATCATAGATTAATTTCTAAATGCTCTCGATCATAAGATATCATGGAAATGGTGATTGATCCGATTTGATTGGTGCATGGATCATTTCCATTTTAGGATAGACGAGTCTCGAGTCTATAATGTGATGATACTTGAACGAAAGTGCAGGTGGTTGTTAGAGAACAACGATATCGAGCATGACCATCATGAGAAGTTATATAGATGTCTACTCATTTATCAGTGACTTTCTCGATACTATAGTTATGTGAATGGTTCTTGAACCTGCGGTGTTTTGGTCACTTATAATGTGGTTGTTGTAGTTAGACAACACAAAACAATAGTCCTAGCTATTTGGATCATTACAATGTTCATTAATTGTATTAGTTTCATTGTAGGAGTGGGAGTGCACTTATAAGAGATTTATCAACCTTAGTAATTAAAGTGTAGTCTTATGTAATCTAAGAAGCTAAGTCTGAAAATTCATGGTCACGGTAGGTAAAAGATGGAAAAAAGTTTTCATGAATTTTACATTGTATTTAAGCTAATTAAATTTGGCATAAGATAGATGCTTACGGTTTGATGAGTTTCTATGACTTGCATCTTATCTATTAGAAGAACTTAATCACATGGTAACTGTACTTAAAGATTAATTTTTTTGTTATACTGGATTGTCACTACATACTACTAGGCGTTACTGATGTATTGTGAGAACCTACTAGGATCAGTTCGGATCAACGATCCTTGATGGGGTGACTAAAATTATTCTGATCCATCGAAAGAGTTCGATATTACTACGATAGAGATCATAGTATGTCTCATTACCAGACATAATGGAACTTGAGGGATTATATATAATATGAGCTTGACTTGATCATACATTTGGATTAAAATATATAAGAGTTACATTTTTAGAAAGTCTAAATTTGTAAGGATTATAAATTTAAAATTTACTATTTTTGGCACATGCTGATTTTAGCAATGAGGATTTTATTGTGAGAGTTGTAATTTAATTAGATGATTTGATTATTTGATTATGATTAGGCTCAATAAATTGAATTAGATTCAATTTGGTTGAGTTTGAGTAATGCTCTAGTCCAATTAGGATTTGGACTAACCAATTACAAGTATTGTAAGCCAATTTGATTTAACCTAATTGGTTAACTAATCCTAGATGAATTAAATCTAATTTAATTTATTTAAACTTAATCTATTCTAATTAGATTTAGTCGTTCTAATTTGATTAGGGTTTAATTTATAATTAGTTATGGACTTAGACCTAAACTTAAAAAGATTAGGAATTATGTTAGTTTCCTATTTAGGTTAGGATTAGGTATTAGTTGGTTGAACTAATCCTAACTATTTTCTCTCTCCCTTCCCATGCCTCTCTCTCAAATTAGCATGTAAGAAAGAAGTCCATGCCCCTCTTTTACGTTATTTTGTATTTTGTGCATGGAAATAATGTGGGGTGCACAAGGTGTTTGGCGCCCCTAGATTTCTCTCCCTTATCTTATCCTTAGCCATCTAGAGTTAGATGTTTAAATTTGATTCAAAAATCTTTGTTCTAATTCTAGATAGGAAAGGATTCTAGACAGAAAATATTTTGATATGTGGTGTGAGTAAAGAAAAGGACGTGGGCGCTAAACGTAAAGTGGCATGTGATTTCTTTTTGAGATTTTTAATGCGAGAGAGGTTCTCACTTCAAGCCACCTATCTTTCTCCTTGATACTCCACCGTACATATATATTTCATCACCCTTCTTCTGTTATATAGATGTCTACTCATTTATCAGTGACTTTCTCGATACTATAGTTATGTGAATGGTTCTTGAACCTACGGTGTCTCGTCACTTGTAGTGGGGTTGCTGTGTTAGACAACATAAAACATTAGTCCTAGCTATTTGGATCCTTATGGTGTTCATTAGCTGTATTAGATTCACTGTAGGAGTGAAAGTGCACTTATAAGAGATTTATCAATCTTAGTAGTTAAAGTATAGTCTTATGTAATCTAAGAAGCTAAGTCCGAAAATCCATGGTCACGGTAGGTAAAGGATGAAAAAAAGTTTTCATGAATTTTACAATGGGTTTAAGCTAATTAAATTTGGTATAAGGTAGATGCTTATAGTTTGACGAGTTTCTATGACTTGCATCATATCTGTTAGAAGAACTTAATCACATGGTAACCATACTTAGATATTCATTTTTTTGTTATACTTGGTTGTCACTACATATTACTAGGCATCACTGATGGATTGTGAGAACCTACTATGATCAGTTCGGATCAACGATCCTTGATAGGATGAGCTAAATTATTTTGATCCATCGAAAAAGTTCAATATTACTATGATAGAGATCATGGTATGTCTCATTACCAGACATAATGGAACCTGAGGGATTATAAATAATATGAGCTTGACCTGATCATACGTTTGGATCAAAATATATAAAAGTTACATATTTAGAAAGTCTAAATTTGTAAGGATTATAAATTTAAAATCTACTATTTTTGGCACTTGCTAATTTTAGCAATGAGGATTTTATTGTAAGAGTTGTAATTTAATTAGATGATTTGATCATTTGATTATGATTATGCTCAATACAAATTGAATTAGATTCGATTTGGTTGAGCTTGAGTAATGCTATAGTCCAATAGGATTTGGACTAACCAATTACAAGTATTGTAAGCCAATTTGGTTTAATCTAATTGGTTAACTAATCCTAGATGAATTAAATCTAATTTAATTCAGTTAAACCTAATCTATTCTAATTAGATTTAGTTGTTCTAATTTGATTAGGATCTAATTTTAATTAGTTATGGATTTAGATCTAAACTTAAAAAGATTAGGAATTATGTTAGTTTCCTATTTAGGTTAGGATTAGGTATTAGTTAGTTGAACTAATCCTAACTATTTTTTCTCTTCCTTCCCACGCCTCTCTCTCTCAAATTAGCGTGTAAGAAAGAAGTCCATGCCCCTCTTTCACATTATTTTGTATTTTGTGCATGGAAATAATGTGGGGTGCACAAGGTGTTTGTCGTCCCTAGATTTTTCTTTCCCTTATCTTATCCTTAGCTATCTAGAGTTAGGTGTTTAAATTTGATTCAAAAATCTTTGTTCTAATCCTAGATAAAAAGATTTTGATATATGGTGTGAGAAAAGAAAAGGATGTGGGCGCTAAACATAAAGTGGCATGTGATTTCTTTTTAAGATTTTTAATGCAAGAGAGGTTCTCACTTCAAGCCACCTATCCTTCTCCTTGATACTCCACCGTTCATATATATTTCATCACCATTCTTTTCCTCCTCTTTTAATCTCTTGAATAAATGGTTCATATAAGAGATAATCTTCTCTTTTGATCTCTTGAGAAGAGATCTATTCTTCTTCCTTGATCTCTAGTATAGAGAAAAATAAAAAAAGATGGAAAAAAATATTTGATCCAATGATCAAAGCGAGGCCAGCAAGGTACTAGCACTCCAGTAGCCACGGTATTTCGATCAGGCCATCTCCATATGGATACTAGCAGAGATCGAGTGCATGCACGGCTCCAGCAAAACCCGGGACATCCATCAGACCAATCCAATGAAGATAGAGTAGCGCAATATTACATAAGTAGATTCAATCTACTTGGTATTTAAATTTTTATATCTATATTACATGTTCATGAATGGATATTGTTATGCATGCTTAGATTAGGTTTTTATTTTTGCTGCAATTTAATTTTAATTAGTTAAAATATTTTGAAACCTATGCTTGCAACCTTGGGATCATATGATTCCTTCAAGTGGTATCAGAGACACTATTTCATGAATATGTTTAGATTTGAAATAAAATCTAAAAAAAATAATTTTTGATCTGAGAATTCAGATCTTAAAAGGAGTTTTAAATCTGAAATTGAATATGAAAATTAAGGATTTTAAATCTAGAAATTTAGATCCAAAATTTTGGTTTAAAACCAAAATTCAGATCTAAAATTTTTGCAGTCTGATCTATATTAGATCTAAAATTCTAGTCAAATCGATCTAAAAATCATATTCAAAAAATTTGATTTTTGGACCTAAAATTTAGATCAGAAAGTTAAGGTTCATATTCATTTTGTAGATCTTAAAAATTATATTTAGATTTACTGTTATGAATTTTTGAATGCATATGTGCTAAATTTTCTAGGTCCGAGTTTTTCATGTCTTTCAATTTTTCATGAGATGATTGAATATAATTATTTGATCTGAAATTAATTTCGACATCTAGACTAAACTCTCATATTCATAATATAACTAATTAAAGGTCTAAAATTAAAATTGACCCTTTATAGTGTAAGATTATCCTAGCACAAGATTGACCTATTTTGAAAAAGATTTTCAAGACTTAAATTAATAATTTATGATCTGAAATTAAGGTTATTAGATTTGAAATCGAGAATTTAAGATCTTAACCTAAAGCATAAAATATGGGGAATCGGGCATGGATCGAATCAATTAGGTCATGCAATTTGATTACATCTAGTTTTTGGTTAACATCAAATCAAGAGTGCTCGAGACCATGTCAATGGCTTGAGCTGGTCATATGATTAACATCGATCGATTGACCCAAAGACCTGATTTGGCTGAGTGGTCGAGCCCGAATCAATTAAGATGACTAATTTGAAATTGATAAATCAATCGATGTTCAAGGCAAGTTTCGATCATGGTTTTTAATCAGGACCATATTTCTCAAAGAATAACTATTCATCCTTGTTATTCCATATTTTTATTTGGCTAGAAATATGGAATAACAACTTTATTCCGGTGCAATTAATGTTATAGGGTCCATCGCATGGTAAGAAGATGACCTGAAATAAACTATTCTAGAATACCAATGATTGACCGAAATGGCTTATTCTGGATGGTCCATCTCGATTTTCGTAGCTGTCAGAGAGAATAAGATAGAATAAAAACTTATTCCCGATAGAATTAATGGAACCCAGCATGCACTACCGTAAGGTGCATATCGTTGCATCCGATCATCGCTATCGACACTCATACAAATTTTGAAGATGATCTTGATTGAGATGGTTTCAAAAACTCTGGAAAAGTCCCTCCGTAAATCTTCCAGGATGATCGAACCGGATATTAATTGTCATCAAGGTCAAGGGCTATGGTTCATCAGATGCATATGCTAATCAGAATCGAAGAAGGGAGTCTTCTCTCACTTCTTAAATCGTGTAGCTGAGTTTTAAGCTAAAATCAGGATGCCTTGCGTCCATGGAATTACCACATCCATCCCACACATCACGGCCACATGTATGCGGTCACACAATAAGTGCTGCAGAAAGACGGCAGATTTACATTCAGAGCCAGCCCGAATCTTTCCTCTCTCTCTCTCTCTCTCTCTCTCTCTCTCTCTCTCTATATATATATATATATATATATATATATATATATATACATCCAGCAAGCAACCAAAAGCTTATATATTATTCACTGCAAAACAAAGAATGGCAATGGAGAAGCCGAAATGGGTGGCCGTGCTGATCCTTACGCTTGCCGTCTCCACCATTGCCTGCATAAGAGTCCGTGATGACGATGTGCCGGTTGCTTTGCCGGAGACTTGCCACGGCCGGTGCTACCGTGGACTGAGCCTGTGCATCGTCAAGCTGTGCACTTGGATCGACATGGGCGACATCTACATCCAGTGCTACCAAACTTGCGACCAAGCCAGCCAACTGTGTCATGAAGCCTGTGACTATCCTGTCGTTATCTGTGGCTCTGGTGGTGACCATGCTCAGCCTCCTGCATCAAGCTTGGGAGTGCCACAGGCCTGAAGTGGTTCTCCAACTTTGCAAACATATCCTCTAGTTTATATAATGTGAAAGCTTAGGACTCCGTCCACCCTACAACGCAGACAATAAGAAATTAACGAACCTCTGTCACGCTTTAATGTTCATTCTATGTTGCTGTCCTTTTCGTATGAACAACATGAGCAACAGTGTAAGGCTTCCAGATCCAATAAATGATGTTGTTATTAGGCCCCCAAGACTGTTCTTTTTTAACACCCCACACCCCTTTGGCTGCAGTGTAGAAGTTTCTTCTGAGTTATCTGGCTTTGATGTGTTCGGAGCCTATATTTTTTTAACGATCGAGTCTGTTCTTAAAGAGTACATATATATTGGAACCTGCAGCTTTTAGAATGAGATTATTGTGAAGGTCGTGTCTTTTGTTGGCGATGTTGATTGTGTTCTACAAATGTCAACCCTGCTTGCAAGAAGTGCATGCTCTCGTGGATTGGTTCGCACTGCATGTTCTCTTTTAGATCTGTGTAAAGTTTTCTATGATGGAATTAGTATAGAAAATTAGCTTATTATGATCCAATTGGCACGGATCTGATCTCTTGTTTCATTTCTCGGTGAAGTGAGGGGTGGATAATCCACTGTTTTACTATTATAAAATAATGAAAAATGAGGGGGAAAAAAGGAAAAAAATAAATAGTGCCATATCGAAGCATGCCTTACATTTCATGGTAAACTTTCGGATGATATTGACATTTAACGATTTTGGTGTTCGAATGCCTGCTTATATTCGAGATTGTAAAACAGTGGTGCATTCTGTAAACCGTGAAGTTATTTTCCAGGAGTGTTGTAAGTAATTCAATTCGTCATGAAACCTCTGAACTCATTCTTATATACTGCACAAATTTACTTGAAATGTAAATTGTTAAAAGACCTTCAACCTCAACTTATCACTTGAATTTTTTTCTCCTGACTGGTATGAAGCCCTAGTTGCGTGGAGGGTAATTACCTGCATGCCTCGGGAACTTCATGGATTACCATTTTTACTGCCTAACTATACAGTGTTGTTTGGAGGTGAAAACACTTTTTTTTTTTTTTTTGGGATAATGTACTGGAGAATTCCAGGGCACTGATCCCACTTGGTGGGAGATCCGGACCAATGCCTATGCAGTGAAAATAGCGAGGGAGAGATCAAGAACCAACCTTCTTGATCAAGAACTAGCAACAACCTGTTCTTTGGATTCAATATCATGTAACAAAGAAAATATAAAGAAAAGATGTACAAGAAAAAGAGAGATTGTATTCCTTTGGAGAAGAACCTTGTTACAAAACAAGAACCGGGATATCGGCCTCCCCTCACAAACCCGAGAAGAAGTCCCACATACGAACAATATCTCAACGCAGGTTCTCCTCTCCAAAGCCCCCTAGAACATCCCACGGCACTAAGAAATCTTCACGGTCCAAGAACTAAGAAGTCTCCATGCACGGACTCCCTCACGTGCACCTTCATTTCTCTCCTGGAACCGTCCAAGCCCTCTCACACCCCATGGGCTCTCACGCCCCGAGGGGCTCACGCCCAAGAGAAGCTCATCATGCCCCCTCTCTCTTGCGGTTTCTCTTTTTTCACCGTGAGACCACACCGGTCTAAGCAAAACCGCATGCCCCTCCCACTTATGAAAGCACATGGGGCGATCTTCTTGGAATTCTTCGGCGCCAATCACTTCTTGGGTGGTTACAATCCTCACATGGTTGGGCTAGGACTTCTTGATCTACTTGATCTTCTTGGTCCAAACCTGATTAGGACACCTCACATAGTTGGGATTCCTAATTGGTTACAACCAAACAATTGACTAAATCCCTAACCAACTTAACAAACCTGGACCTAACTCCATAACCCAATTGAGTTATATTACAATCTCTCAAAAAATTTCCTCCAATAAATCAATGTGAGAAAACTCTCAATCCTGGATCAAGTCCCCTGACCCAACATGACTCGGGGCCCTCCTAGAATACCTTCAGGACCTCTGGAACACATCCAGAATAGCTTGGAACATGCCCCCAAGCTCCAGGGATCGTCTCCAGCATCCTTGCCATGGTCTTCCAAGTCTCTCCAAGGCTTGGGAGCATCACACAAAACCCTACAATCTCCATCTTGGTGCCCCCAAGCCTTGGCAAACCTGACACTATCTTCCTGCACAACCCTGCTGTAACTGCATGTCCTGACAGCTCCTTGTATGGACCTTCTTGCCTCTGTCAACACCCTTCAGCTGCTGTGCACCCTTGGAGGCCTCTGGGATGACCGCCTCCACGGCCGAAGATCCTTGTTTGTACCTTGGCACCACGATTGTAACCTTCCTTCTACCTAGCAGCTGCATCAGACTTTTCCTTGGACTTTCCTGGAGAGAACACGGCGAACCTGAACCGGCACTTGCTGTAACTGGAGCTCTACCTGATATGGTCTCTACAGAGCCACGACAATCTCTGCACACTATGCTCCACCTGGCTAAGGACACCCTAGGTGCTTGTGTTAGGATATGGCCAGTATCCCTGCACCTCCTGCTCTGAACTCGTATCGAATCCTGCTCCACCCGTGAAGCCATCTCTCCCCAGTGCTCTACCTGAAACTGAAGTCCCATTGATGCCACAGAAAGAAATCTCAAGGCCAGCCACTCAACGCTGCCCTGCTGAGCCTGTCGTTGCACCTCGTACCCAGTCACTGCCTCCTCAGATCCTTCGCATCCCGTGAACCTCTCCGAGATCGTTTCAGATACATTGCCTCCCGCAGGCTCCTCTGAAACACAGAAGCTCATCCCAACTCCTCTAACCTAGCGACTGATAATAGCAACCATCTCCATAGACTACTACATCATGTCCTAGCCTATGTCCCAGTTGTATGATGCCCCTAGCGCTCCCTGAGACCTGTCCCAACGGTCTCCTTGAGATGTCATCTCCATCAGCTTCAGTCTCTGTTCCTAGTCCAATGCCATCATATAGAAACACTCCAGATTGCACGATACCCCTAGCGCTCCCTGAGATTGTCCCCTATCTTCCTGAGCTGCCTCTGGCATCGTCTCTGCTAATGTACTCCGATGAACCTAAGAAATCCAGGCTTTTCTTTCTCCATCCCTGACAAGCTCCGCATGACCGTCTGCACTCTTCTTGCTATCTCCTGAGCTGATATGTTCCCGTTGAAGCCACCTCTCCTCCCTAGCTGGAACATCAACCCGTGCTCCATAGCTCCTGAGACTCGTGCTCCACCGTACTCCTGACCTTGAACTAATGTCTTCTTACTCTATCCCCGTGACTGCAACACCAACCTGTAGTTCCGCAGTGCACCCAGATAGCTGTGCAAACCTAATGCCAATGTCAGACCTCTTCTCCATCCACTCCTGAACCACCATCTCTTCAGGCTTTTCCTCCAAAGCCACATCCAGGAAATTCTGCACCAACAAATTCTCTATCCTAAAATTTCTCAAACTCCACCTTGCTGTTGGTATTCATGGTAGATGAGGCCATGGAAAACCAACTCAAACTCAGGATTTGAGAAATACCCTGAAGGGATCCTGAGGTAGAAACCCTACAATGCTTGGACTGCGTGCGGTAGGGTGAGTCTCCTTCCTTCTTGGGGTGAACTAGAGAGCAGAACTTTTTTCTTCCTTGAATCGTCCTCTCCCAACACTCGAACCCTACTCTGATACCAGTTGTTGAGGAATTCCGGGGCACTGATCTTACTTGGTGAGAGATCCAGACCAGCATTTATGCAGCGAAAATAGCGATGGAGAGATCAAGAACCAACCTTCTTGATCAAGAACCAGCAACAACCTATTCTTTGGATTCAATATCATATAACAAAGAAGATATAGAGAAGAGATGTAGAAGAAAAAGAGAGATTGTATTCCTTTGGAGAAGAACCTTGTTACAAAACAAGGACTGAGACACCAGCCTCCTCTCACAAACCCGAGAAGAAGCCCTACCTGCGGATAATACCTCAATGTAGGTTTTCCTCTACAATGCCCCGTGGAACACCCCACGGCACCAGGAAATCTCCACGGTCTAAGAACTAAGAAGTCTCCATGCACGGACTCCCTCATGCGCGCCTTCCTTTCTCTCTTGGAAATGTCCAAGTCCTCTCACGCCCCCTCTCTCTTGCAGTTTCTCTTTTTTTACCGTGAAACCACACCGATCTAAACCCCTCCCACTTATAAAAGCACATGGAGCGGTCTTTTTGGAATTCTTGGGTGCCAACCACTTCTTGGGTGGTTACAATCCTCATATGGTTAGGCTAGAATGTTGACTCTGGTTTTGATTTTGATGATTGACAAAATATTTAAGTATATATGAGTACTAATTATGTTTTAAGTGTATTTCTCAGATCTTTGTACTCATCCATGTTGAATGAAGAAATGCTTGTATTTCAATTGAAAAAGTCCTTAAATTAATGAAAAATCAAGTATATGGACTTTGGAATTAATATGGAAGAACTTGAAGAGGTGAAAGTTTCAATTTGAAGATGTTTCAGTAATGGCACAGGCAAGTGTCGACACTTGGAAATGAAGTGTCGACACCTGAGGAACAAGTGTCGACACATGAGGATCAAGTGTCGACACCTGAAGAGTGAAGTGTCGACTCAAGGCCTGAGACAAATAGAAAACTTCAGAAAGCATTTTCAGTGAAGTGTCGACACCTGGAGCTGAAGTGTCGACACTTGGAAGTGAAGTGTCGACACCTGGAAACTGAAGTGTCGATACTTGAAACTGAAGTGTCGACACCTGGAGGTGAAGTGTCGATACTTGAACAGTAACGGCTAGTTTTCTGGGCTGCAGAACTTCTCCAACTTGCTTCCAAACGGTCATATTTTCCTCCCTAACAGCTATAAACGGTCATTTAAGTGTTGGGAGGCTATATAAACATCAAAAATCAATTAGGGAAGTAATCCTTTGGTGAGATTTTTGAATATTCTTCAAGGATTCAAGAGTTGAGTGGTTCAAGCCTTCAAGCTTCCAAGTTTCAAAGAAAGCATCCAAAGTTCACATCCTCAAGCATCAATCAAAGGCTTCATCAACTTGAAGACAAGATCTTCATCAACTCTCAACGGGCTTCAAAGAGATATTTGCTTTATTTTAGAAAGCTTTTATTGTATTCTTTTATACTTGCTCTTACATTATTTTACTTAAGGTTTTTGGTGAGCCTTGGAAAACCAAAGAGGTTTTTGGTAAGCCTTGAAAACCAAAGTGGTTGTTGGTGAGCCTTGAAACCAACTAGGATTTTACTTGTGATCCCGAAGCCAAAACAAGTTGTTTAGGTTCTTGGTTATCTCGTAAAACCAAGGTTGGTTGTTGGTGAGCCTTGAAACCAACTATGGTTTGACTTGTGAGCCTGAAGATAAAACAAGTTGTAAAGGTTGTTGGTGAGCCTAAGTTATAAAACCAAACTTAGTGGAATTCCCAAGGGGTTCTTGGGGAGTGGATGTAGGTGCTAGGTTTGCACCGAACCATTATAAACCTTTGTGTTTGTGTGATTGTTCTTCTTGTACTTTTATTTCTTTATTTCTGCTGCATTTATTTGAAATACACATGCACTTGAATTACATTAGCACATACTTGCTTTAGTTCATATTTTAAATAGTATAAAAGTTTTATAAAACCCAATTCACCCCCCTCTTGGGTTGCCTACGTGGGCCTACATAGAACTTCTTGATCTTTTTGGTCTTCTTGGTCCAAACCCGATTAGGACACCTAACATGGTTGGGATTCCTAATTGGTTACAACCAACCAACTGGCTAACCCCTAACCAACTTAACAAACCTGAACCCAACCCCATAACCCAATTGGGTTATGTTACAATCTCTTAAAAAACTCTCCCCAATAAATCAATGTGAGAAAACTCTCAACCCTAGATCAAGCCCCCTGACCCAATATGACTCTGGGGCCCTCCTGGAACACCTCCAGGACCTCTAAAACATCTCCAGAATAGCTTGGGATATGCCCTCAAGCTCCGGGGATCGTCTCTAGCATCCCTGCCATGATCTTCCGAGTCTTTCTAAGATTTGGAAGCACCATACAAAATCCTATATAATAACCCTTGAAAACGAAAAGATATAAGAAAACAAATAATTTTAACATGGTGTTTAAGTTGGGTTCGCCTGCATGATGGTGGAATTTACGTTTCTTTTTCCACACTCCATGCACGTCTACCTTCTTTTTTCAACAAACCAAATATTTTCTATCTATATTTTTGCCGGTGACCTCAAAATCTAATGCATAGCTACGGTAAACATGCCATCTCAATTTTGCTTTCTCTATAACTTTTTAAGTGACTTCAAAACATATGTATTGTTCATAGAAAATACTTGCAATACCATTAGACCTGTCAATGTGGGCTAGCCTAGCCCGGCCCAGCCCTAACCCACATGGGTTGACATTATATGGGCCAGGCCGGGTTAGGCCCACTTGCACAAATGGATCATGAAAATCTAACCCGGCCCGGCCCTATATGAGCCATGGACTAGGGTCGGGCAGCCCACTTGCACTTCCCTCTCCCCAAACCACCCCTCTCTCCAACCAAAAGTTTCTTGTCTGATTTCTACCATGGAGATTGATGAGCCCGAGCAGGTGATGGGATCAATCGCAAAGATGGTGGAACCACAGAGGATCCGGCAGCTGGATAAGTCAATGGTGAACCGAATTGCAGTAGGGGAGGTGATCCAGTAGCTTGTGTTAGCTATGAAGAAGCCAGTGAAAAAGTGAGAACAATCTTGATGTCGGGGCCACCTCCATCTCCGTTTTCATCAAAGACGGTGAGCAGTGGCCTTAAGCTCATCTAAGTCTTGGACAATGGATGCGGTGGCACAGGAGAAAGAGGACTTAGCCTGGTGAGCCTACCTGGCAGGCCAGCACCCCCATTGATGGCCTAATCCTTGTTTTGATCGTCTAACGCTCCGTTGAGAGAAAATATAAAAAAAAGAATATTGAGGACTCACCGCCCAATATCGTGTTTCTTGCCATCAGCTTGCCGCACGCCGCAGCTGCTTCTCTCCTCCTCTCTCCCCTTGTCACCACCGGCACCGAATATTTTTTTCTTCTCTACCATATTGCCATAGCCCTCCTAAACTTCAGGTGAATTACTGAATCGGAACAGGAAAGTGGGATTGTCGAAAAAACAAACAGGTTAGGATTTAATATCTAATTGTTTAAAAAAAATATTTTTTCTCTTGATCCATGGGCTAACCCGGTCCTAATCCTATTGAGCTCATGGGCAATAGGAGCCGGGCCAAAAGGTCTAAATGGGCTAAATTTTTTCAGCCCAGTCCAGCCCATTTATAAGGCCAAATGGGCTAGTCGATGGGCTCTAGCTCATTTTGACAGCTCTAATTATCTTATATATTCCTAACTGTAAGCAGTATAGCATGCAACATTGCTTATTTTTCCACAAAAATATTCAAGCTGCTATTTGATTTTGTTTCTATGTCCTAAACCCATGCATGATCTAGGTTCGGAGGAGTGGGAGTCTCTTTATGGAGCCAATGTATAGGATATTGGAATTTATTCAATTATGTCTATCCAGAAATGACCCATACTAAGACGTATCAGGATTTGTTTTATATAGTTTTAGTTGATTGGATTATGACTAAAGATAAACCTCCTCTAAACACTATAAGAAAAATCAGGTTTAGCAACCGATTTTTCGGTTGCTAATAATTAAAAATCGGTTGCTAAATTAATTTGCAACCGATTTTGCAACCGAAATTAGTCAATTGCAAAAGTATAGGTTGCTAAAATTTATGGCTGATTTTTTTCGGTTGCAAAATTTAACAACCGATTTAGCAACCGAATTTGACATAATTTTTTTTAAAAAAAAAATCAAAGAAATTTTAAAAAAAAATTTAAAAAAAATCGGTTGCTAAAAAAAATTGGTTGCTATAAAGAAATTCTAGAAAAAATAAAAAAAATTGGTTGTTAAATTGATTGCTAAAAAAAAATCCAAAAAAATAAAAAAATTGGTTGTTAAATCAGTTGCTAAAAAAAAATCGAAAAAAAAAAAAAAATCGGTTGCTAAAAAAAACCCAAAAAAAAATAAAAAAAAATCGGTTGCTAAAAAAAAGATCAAGAAAAAATAAAAAAAAATCGGTTGCTAAAAAAAAATCTAGAAAAAATAAAAAAAATCGGTTGCTAAATTGGTTGCTAAAAAAAAATCTAAGAAAAATAAAATAAAAATCAATTGTTAAATCGGTTGCTAAAAAAAATCTAGAAAAAATAAAAAAAATTTGGTTGCTAAATCGGTTGCTAAAAAAAAATCCAGGAAAAATAAAAAAAATCGGTTGCTAAAAAAAAAATTCAGAAAAAATAAAAAAAACTCGGTTGCTAAATCGGTTGCAAAAATTGAATAATTTTTAAAAAAATACGAAATATGAATTTTTTTCCTGAATTTACAAATTTAAGCTGAGATATATAAAAGCAGATATTCATTTCAACATTAGCCACAAATCATTGAGAAGGGTTCAATCACACCCATTAGACACAATGGCAACATATAAAGCATCCATTAGACAGCTTAGGTACAAATCAGATATTCATTTCAAGGGTTCAATCACATTCAATTATCCAAAAATAACAGCTACATACACCAAATGGGTTTAACCGGAATTGAATACCAGGTACAAAATGAAGGTAAAACAACCAAAAAATTCCATAAGTCATAACTTGAACACTATAATTAATCGTCAGATTTAATAAAAAATAATAATATTCAGAAGCTCAAGATTGCCTCTTTTTTTACATTTAGAAGGGTCTAAGGCTGCAAATGGTTGCTTGCAAAAATAGCAAGCCATCCAAATTTGCAACACCATTTAGATCCTTGCAAAACGGTCCGATCCACCCTACACTTTCAGCTTTTGAAGCATCACAGGTAACTCATCACAGCCTCTAGCCGTAAGTAACAAAAGAAAATCAATGAAAATTAAAATGCATAATAAAATAGCAAAAATCGGTTGCAACTTTCAAACAATAAGATTTAGAAGCTCAGGATTGCCACTTTTTGTACATTGCGAAGAATCTAAGGCAGCAAATGGTTGCTTGCAAAAAGAGCAAGCCATCCAAATTTGCAACACCATTTAGATCCTTGCAAAACGGTCTGATCCAGCATACACTTTCAGCATTTGAAGCATCATGAAGATACCAAGGCAACTCATCACAGCCTCTAGCTGTAGGTAACAAAAGAAAATCAATGAAATTAAAATGCACAATAAAACAGCAAAAATGAACAAAACTTTCGAACACTAAGATTCAGAAGCTTAGGATTGCCTCTTTTTGTACATTGTGAAGGATCTAACTGCATGAAATAAGAGGAGATAATTAATAAAAATGCATAATAAAACAACAAAAACAACATCAAGATTTGCAGTTCATAATACAAAGCTAAACAAATAATGATAACAAGAGATGCAGTTCATAATATAATGCAAAACATATAAGAGTAATCATAATACAAAACTAAACATATAATGATAAGAAGATGTACAGTCCATAATATAATGCAAAACTTGTAAGAATAATAAGTAGAGCAACGTAATATGAATAATGTGCTAATGCTCATATTCCTTCTCGTTCTCGTCCTCCTCAGCGTCATCCTCATCCTCGCCCCGCTGTGATCTTTGTCCACGATACATCTGATAAGGATCGACTCCAGTTTGTTGCGAAGGATTACCACTAAAAGCATGAGTTGCAGGAGTTGCTGCAGGTTGAAAATTTATATTTGTTAATATATCCTGTAATATTCGTTCATTGTGTTCAACTCGCCTCCACAGTTCATCCCTTTCTTGCTTGGCAGCTTGTACTCGAGCATTTACTTATTTGACTTCATCTTTAACCTGCTTCCGTACTTGCTCCTGGAATTCTTTACTATTCAACCATTGTACGGGAAATGAAGATTGTCCTGGAAATTTTGAAGTTGGCATCAGTGCAGTGGACTCGTTGCGAAGCATTACCACTAAAAGCATGAGTTGCAGGGCAGGTTGAAAATTTATATTGGCTAATATATCCTGTAATATTCGTTCATTGTGTTCAACTCGCCTCCGCAGTTCATCCCTTTCTTGCTCGGCAGCTTGTACTCGAGCATTTACTTCTTTGACTTCATCTTTAACCTGCTTCCGTACTTGCTCCTGGAATTCTTTACTATTCAACCATTGTACGGGAAATGAAGATTGTCCTGAAAATTTTGAAGTTGGCATCAGTGCAGTGGACTCTAATCCTAGCCCATACACTCTTCCTTTCTACTTTCCACCAACAGTACGTATCCATACATCCAATTCTGATAGCAGAGTTTGCTGCTGGCTAGAATCAGTACTGCTTTGACTTTGTGACTCTTCCATGTTCCGTCTAAATTCAGACTGAAATTAATTTAATTCAGTTAGTATTAAAAAAATTATAATAACTTAAAAATTTAACTTACGCAAATATGTTATGATCTCCTGTCAACCCCTGTCTTATCCTTCCTTTGATGGGTATGAATAAATAGCTCAGATGGAGAAGGCACAGTATCAGTCTTTGAAGTCTGTAACTCGTAGAACAAGATATTTTATTAATTTGAATTGTAAATATATTAAAGATTTCGGTTGGTATTGCTTACCAAATTGTATATGTGCTGAAATGTAGTGATCGAGCCACAGGTATGACGTAAAGGACCCCATCCATCAGTATCAGAAGTCTTATTTGCTTTTGCTTTTTTTGACTTCTCCTGATATTGGGCGGTGCGCTAGTGCTCACATAATCTATTCCATACAAGTTCTCCTAGCCATGGCGGTCTCTCCATAGCTCTTCTAGCAGTAGCAAGGAGATTTTTAAGTCGAGCCACACCACACCTTTCAAAATTACGACATGCCCACATATCATCCGGTGGCTGAAACTGATATCTCCTCTATTGCAAATTCAACAACCGGTTAAATGACAATAATAAAATTTAAAATTCATTTACATCTATCAAACCAAAATTACTTGCCTTGAACTCATCAAACCACATATCCTTTACACCGTGCGGTATTCTTTTCCATGATACCCACGGCTCCTTAAAATGGCTCCTCATTATGTCTGTAATGGCATTGGCAACTGGATGAGATGGTAAAAACCTATAAAATTTAAGTCAATCAACAAATCTGATACACCCCACAAATATGATACAACTTAAAAATTTTCTAAAAGGGGACATAAGACTATTACCCCTCTCCATCTAGGATCAGTACAGCCCTGCCATTGCTGGATAAATGAGGAGATGCAAAATGAACTACACCGATGGATGAATGAGGAGATGATGAACAAATAGCGGCCGATCCTAACTGAGAAGATGATAAATGGACTGTAGGAGATGTAGAATAAGTAGGGGGTGGTATAGTATACATGATAGGGCATGGAGCATGAATAGGAGATCCTGAATATAATGGAGGTGACAACGTGCCTCCTGGTGAACATGGCGTAGTAGTAGTATGTGGTGGACTAATGAGTGGAGACACAAGAAAAGTGAAAATGCAGGTGGGATAGTAAATGATGGGGATGGGATAGTAACGGAGAGACGATGCCTCCTCTTACGACCCCTACATGATGATGCAGGACTATTTCCGGATTAATCTGCCATCTACAAACAAATATAAAGAATTTAAGTCAACTTTATGAATAATATGATAAAGCAGTTAAATACAGTCCGTACATATAAAATTAGGGGTATACTTATACGATTACTATTCATCATCAGAAGAACTTCCATGTTGGTCATGCTCGGTATCATCCTCTTGGCTAGAATCAAAATCGTCATTCTGTCTTCATCTTCATCATCTATGTTCAAATTCGTATCGACGATTCTGCCAACTTCTTCAAAAATACAGTCGTTGTCGACCAAATTTTCAACAGTATTATCATGTGGTATACTATTCACATGAGATATTGTATCATCTTAGTAAGCAATCTCAATTCTATATCGATCAACCACAGTACGTCTCGGTCTAGTCATAATTACAACCCACCAATATTGCTTGTCCCTTAACTTCTCAGGATATGGTAGATAGTATACCTGAATCACTTTTTGTGCAACTATAAAGGGATCGTATCTTGAATACCTTCTGCTGAGCCAGATCTCAACGATCCCGTAATCCTTAAGTACTTTCATGCCACGATTCAATACCGTATCAAATCATTCATAATTAAATAACACTACCTGTTTCATTGGATGGCCAGGATATTCTACCTGAATTATTTCCTTAATTATGCCATAGTAATAATTGTGTTCTGCAGCTTGTTCTGAACCTTTGACACACACTCCACTATTAATTATTTTTTTATAGCTACTCCATTCATCTGTGTGAAACTTATAACGGTTGACAAAATATGTCTGCCATGTAAGAACCTTTCTTTTTGGACCCCATGCCAAATCATGGAAATATCGATTGTTTACTTGATTCTATGGATTATGAACCTACACATGATATAACGAAAATGCATGAATGCCATTACGCATCGATATAACATAATTCGATAGACATATACCACAATTCGAAGAAGCACTTACAAAAGACTTAAACCAATATGAAAAGTCAGATGCAATCCTAGAATCAATTTTTGTGGTGCTTAAATTTGGTGTCGAAAGCCATAATTGCTCGCTAAAAATTCTGAACCTAAGATTTTTTCAGAGTTAGTATCTCAATAATCGATATAGGATTTGATTAATTATGCATCAACGATTATTTAAGCTTACTCGATAAATGGTTGAACCTCTTCACAGTTGAGCAATATATGTAAATGCACAGCAGCTAATTCCCTATCATTCAGATATCGACTTTGACATCTACCAGTAGATCGGCCAGGTTTATTAAATATTGACAGAGTAAATTCACGTGTCATATCCTGATCCACAACATCATTTCTTCTAATTCTATTTCTTGATGACTGTACATGTGGTTCAAAATAATATGAATAAAAAGAAGTTGTCTTTTGACACAAGTATGCCTTGCATATGGATCCTTCAACACGAGCTTTGTTCTTGATCATCTATTTTATTTTGTTAAGAAACCTACATCATTCAAGTATTAAAATATGGTTACTGCCTTACGTACATGTTATAGATTTATTGCAGAAGAATAGGTTTGTTGAACTGATATGTGACATATTTACCTCTCAAACGGATACATCCAATGATATTGAACTGGACCACCAACTATTGCTTCATATGGTAAATGAATCGGTAAGTGCTCCATTGAGTCAAAAAAACCTGGTGGAAAAATCCGTTCCAATTTGCATAAAATCAAAACAATATTCTATTCCATTTGCAACAAATCGTCGATCCGTAACATTGTTGAACACAAATCCTTAAAAAATATACTTAGCTCTGCTATAGGCTTCCATACATGATCTGGTAGAGCTTTAAATGCAACTGGCAACAAACGCTCAAAGAAAACATGGTAGTCATGACTTTTCATTTCAATTAATTTTCCCTCATTCATATTAACACATCTGCTTAAGTTAGATGCATAACCGTCAGGCATTTTTAATTCCTCCATCCATTTAAATACACCTCTTTTCTGCTCCAGGTTGAAAGAATATGTTGCTTGTGGTTTCAATAAATTTCCATTAGCCAACTCTTGCAACTCAAGTTCCCTACGTTTGCAGTATTCCTTTAGATCCATTCATGCTTTGATGTTATCTTTGGTTTTGCCTTTGATATCCATTACAGTGTTAAAAACATTATCAAATATATTTTTTTCTATGTGCATCACATCCAGATTGTGTCTGATCAAATTAGTCTTCCAATATGGTAAATTCCAAAATATGCTCTATTTTAACCAATTATGTGTAACCCCATATCCTTCAACTCTGCATGAACCATGCTCGATTACATTTGGAGTGGAATATACAGCTTCCCATATTTCCTCTCCAGTCAAAGTTCATGGAGGTTGATCTTTTTCAATCCGATTTTTGTAGAATGCATCCTTATTTCTTCTTAGTACATGATCAATATGCAGAAACTGTCGGTGGCAATCAAACCAAGAATTCTTCCGATCATGTTTCAAAGTGAATGCCTTTGATCGGTCCATACAATACGGACAAGCCAATTTTTCGCTATACTCCATCTGGACAGCATTCCATATGCGGGAAAGTCATTGATGGTCCACATCAATGCAGCCCTCATCACAAAATTTTGCTTTCTTGCTATATCATATGTTAGGACACCCTCCTTCCACAAATATTTCAACTCATCTATCAAAGGCTGTAGATACACATTTATCCTGCTCTTTGGATTATGTGGATCCGGAATAATTATTATCAAGAACATATAAGGAATGGTCATGCACAATTCAGGTGGCAGATTGTAGGGAGTAACAATTACTGACCAGCAAGAATATGGGGCTGATGACTGACTGTAAGGAGTAAAACCATCAGCACATAGGCCTAGCCTGACATTGCATGGTTCAGCTGCAAAATCAGGATAGCTTTGGTCAAAATGTTTCCAGGCTTCTCCATCTGATGGATGACACAATATCCCTGGCTCACGCTTGTTCTCATAATGCCATGTCATATGTGGTGCAGAACTCATTGAAGCATATAATCTTTTTAATCTAGGAATTAGAGGTAAATAATGCATTCTCTTCATCGGCACCTCTTTATATTTACCGTCTACACGAGGCCGATGTTTATATCTACCAGCCCCACAAAATTTGCATTGCTTTTCTTCAGATTGTTGATCATAATACAGCATGCAACCATTAATACAACAATCAATCTTCTCAGCAGTAAGTCCGAGTTTGGACACCAATTTTTTTGTTCTATAAAAATCTTGAGATATGGTATTATCGGCTGGAAGGGTCTCTTTCGTAAGACCCGCAATTTGATCAAAGGATCGTTGTGAAATATTACCTTCAGATTTGATGCTAAGCAACCGTACAGCTACCGATAACTCAGAACGATATGAACATCCCGGCCATATTGGTTTTTGGACTGAATGCAACAAGTCATAAAATCTTTGATCATCCAAATTCGATGTCTCCTCTTCATTAGACGAATGGTCAGGTACGTACTCTGTTCCAAATGTATCGAATATCATGCGTTGATATGTGTTCTGTGGATCAGTATCCATTGGTGCAAAAGCAGGATCATTTGCATACAAATCAGGTACCCCACCGACACGATGATCACTCTCTCCATGAGATGTCCAATACCAGTAATTCGGTATAAATTCTTTTTTGTAAAGATGAAGCTTTACTTCATCGGTAGTTAGAAACCTTAGATTTTTGCACTTGCAACAAGGGCATCTGAATTTTCCTTCACTTTGAAAGTTAGGTTGCTGACATGCAAAGAGTACAAAATCTTCCACGCCCTTTAAAAATTCTTCGGTATATCCCTTTCGACCTGATAAAAGTCTATAATACATCCAACTACAAAGTTGAAATATATCCATAGTCTGTACCATATCAAAACATGATCATACAGAAAAATCAAATGAGGCTGGACTAAGCATTGTTAAAGAAGAGGAGTTGCATCAAAAATATGATCATACAATGGTAGAATGTCCATATAGCATACTATTAGTGGTAGGATGTGTATGAACAATGGCTACCTTATTGACAAGAACGAGTCCAGAGTTACACTCTATGTCATCCAACCATTCTGTGGATCCGAGTCGACTCGTCCAGACCGTGTATTTCTGTTCTGCGGATCCAGCCGACTCGGCCAGTCATCCAGCCGGCTCGTCTCCCTACAACCTTAATCTGGTGCCAATCAATCTCGACCGTCTGATCTGTTTGATCAGGAAAAATTTAAAGGCTCCTCAAGCTTCTTGCGACGATGCGAAGTGCACCTACAAAGCGCCCATTGCGCCCTTGTCGCCCGTCGCACACGCGCGTGATGCAGGAAATATCGGTTGCAAAATTATTATTTAAATTTATTTTTTTAAAAATTTGCAACCGAATTTTTTGGTTGCTAAATTTTTAAATAATAATTTTAAAAAAATTAAAAATATTTTCTGTTTCGATTGCAAAATCGGTTGCAAAATGAAATTTTTGCAACTGAATTTGCAACCGATTTAAATCGGTTGCAAATTTATTCAGAAAAAATATCGGTTGCAAAATCGGTCACAAATTTTTTTAAAATATTCGGTTGCAAAATCTATTGCAAAATCAGTCACAAATATAACCAAAAAAATCAGTTGCAAAATCGGTTGCTAAAACTGATTTTTTTTATAGTAAAAATTATAAGAATATAATATATAATTATTATATTATAGTTGAATTCTATATAATTATTATGAATAACGTGTATCTCGTGGCTGATTTCATTACTGTCTTTTGATAGATGAGGTACTTATATGTAGGACAACTTATACGAACTTGTTCCTCAATTCATTGGAGAGTTTGTGACGTCCTCCGTATCAAAAATTTTTGGAGTTAGGTTTGAAAAACAAAGGATGCTACTCAAGAACAACGAGAAGCATATCACAAACTGACTTTAAAGATTGTAGATAATATTAATGGCTTCTTATTTAAATAAATTTTATTATCCCATAAAATTCTAATATGGGATAAAAATCATAGAACCACGTCACAATTCTTCTATCTTGCCCATATGTCACTTTCTTTTGATTGTCTGCCATGAAAAAGATAATGGCCCATGGCGTATCTACTCTCTCTCTCTCTCTCTCTGAATGGAAAATGGAAGAAGAAAGGTGCTTCCCCCGGTCATAATTTGAGTATCAATTCTGTCATAAATCAAAACTATAGCTAGATCCCATGATTGTGTTCACCAGGTGATGCAACTAAATCAAGAACTCACCTCCTGGAATAATGGTTCTAGTAAAGGACCAAATTTAAAATTGACTAGCGGATAGGGAAAAAAAAAAAAAAAACTTGAACCCCATAAAGCGCTGAAATCCAAAGCCCAATCAATAAACTCAACAAGGAAGTTATCATCTCTATACATTCTTACTGAACAGAGCACGGTACTGACAGATTCTAATCTCTCTCTTGCTTTTCCAAGAAATAAAGAAGGAAAGCAAAAGGGGAAACAAAAAGGAGAAAATTTTATCCATGTCATTGCGGATGAAACATCTAGTTGAAATCTTGTGTTTTCTTCTTGATTTTGAATCCAGTTTCTTGCATTATTTCTTTAATTCAATGAAATGGTGGTGACTTTTGCACCATTTGAAACTATGAGAACATTTGAGTAACAAGAATATGGATGGGGTTTGTTAACATGATAAACCGGAATTCTGATTTAGAGCTGTCGAATTTAACATGAGACATGCCTCAATAGCATTAATATCTAATAAAATAGGTTTTTTTTTTCATTTTGTGTCTAAGAATTTATTAATATTATGCATTAAACCCTTCCACATTCCTATTTTCAAATCAACCTCCTAAAAAGGATATATTTACTTGCAAAAACCTCTTGTTAGCATGTCACGTCCTATGTGAATCATTGGACATGGTTACGTTCATCACCAAAGATGCTGAACCAGGGTCAACCATGAACAATAAAACACAAATAATTTTAAGTTCCACTCAATTGAAGAACAGGGTTTTGCATTCTCCCCCCCCCCCCTCCCTTCCTAAATCCGTTAAAGGTAACATATTAATATGGCAAGATCGCTGACATGGAGTCCCTGTCAGACCCAACCGGATGCTATGTTGACAGAAGCTGCCACGTCAGACCCTCTTTTCAAGCTCCTTCGCCGGGCAGCTCCTTCAAGATCGAGCCCACCTCGATCAAAGTCGAGTTCGCTCTCTGCTTGGCGGCTCCCTCGAGGTTGACCCCACCTCGGTTGGAGTAGAGTTCCTTCTTCTTGGACCAAGCTCTCTTCAGGACGAGAGGACCAGCAGCCAGAGGCCGTCCACGTGGCCAAAGCCCACAGCACTTCAAAGGATTCAGAAGCAGGAGAAAAAGGACGTCACCACCTCCCTTGGGCGGCGGTGCGCCGCCCAAGGACCACGGAGAGGCACCCACCACGATGCCATGATTAATTCCATTACTATTTACACCCGATAGGAAAGGACGCCCCAGCCGAGGCACTGCACTCCCCAGCCAACCGTTTGCATCACCCGAAAGAGGAAACCACACTGGAAGATTCAAACCAGGGGGCGGCTGCTTCCAAATCGAGGCCCTGCCAAATTTCCCGAAATAGCACAACTGGTTGGGAGGTCAGAGCTTGCGATATAACTCCCTATCATGGATAGGGAAAGACACCTGGGCGCACGGCATGGAAAGTTGCTAAACATTGACCTTCCGACACCTACAGAGATGGAGAAACCCGAGGTAGGTTGTTAGAGGGATCCATGGCCTAAAAGAAATTTCCAAAAGGTCTTCGAAGAAGGTAAGAAAACAAGGGCAAGCGAACAAGAGAGCTACCAAGAGGCTGAGTGCTCTGGGCTACTAGAGACTCACCCGAAGAGTCTCGATGGACACAGCCACCATAACTCGAGAGTTATGAACCACCGCTGCCTCTCTCATCCCACTCTTTCTTTCTAAAGCAAATTCTCCTCCTCCTAGGTGGAGTCTTATCAAAGGGGCCCACAGGGGAGGATCTGTTCTCCTAAATCGCCACTGACTTGATCGTCGGAGTGCCCCCGTCGGGATCCATGGCCCGGGTTTCCTCTTTTTTGCAGGTCCAGGCGCATGGACTGGGTTTCGGATGACGAGGTCGGCAGTCGGCGCCATCTCCAAGCTACAAGCCATGGCGATATAGGTGGCAACAGATTGGCACGCTAGGTTGGGGGCAGAGTACAGTCTGATTCAGGTCAATCCCCTCACGTGCAACTCCACCCGAAGCATGGTGATGACAAGTGCACGGGAGGTCTCCACCAGCTGCGCGGGATACCCCACTTCTCACGGGGGCTGCATAGTCCATAAAGGGAGCCCCCCACTCCATCACAATCACCTTTGGCAGATGTCCAGTTGGCCGCACTCGCCCAACAGATGCAGGTTCTGACTGCGGCGGTGCGACAGCTACAGCACCAACACCGGTCCCTAGCCACCCACCAACAGTCAGGGATCCCTGCAGCCCAAGCCATCGCACGCCGCGATAGTTTGCGTTCCTTTCAAGGAAGGCCGTCGCTATCGCGGGCCACGACTGACCCCCGGGGAAGCCATCGGACCCCAACAACGAGGCAATGGACCGGGTCCATCGACCGGGAGAGCCAATCTCCGGTCTTCGAGCAGGCCACTACTAAGCACTGCCGAGGCCGTCAAGGCAAGGCCCCCCACCGCAAACCCCTCAACTATCGTCTTCATCTCCTCTGACGGCCTCGACGAAAGGCTCCACCAATGAGGCCATCAGGTGCATGGCTAAGAAGCACTTGGAGGAGTAGGAACGCAAGCTGGCAGAATTATCCCGCTAGTTTGCAAACTTGCAGGGCTCCTCCCGCGAGCCGGCAGGCCATGACGTCCATCCCCCCTTCTTCCGAGAAATTCAAGAGGAGCCAATCCCAAGTCGGTTCTCTATGTCGCAAGTGGATCCCTACGATGGGACCACCGACCCTCTAGATCACCTTGAGAGCTATAAGTCTCTTATGAGGATCCAAGGGACAACCGATGCCCACTTCTGCATCGCATTACTAGCTACTCTTCGGAAGGCCGCTCAGGTCTGGTTTACCCGACTCGAGCCTGAAAGCATTAACTCCTTCGCGCAGCTGGAAAGAAAGTTCGTGGCTTATTTCGACACATGCCGGAAGGTGCCACGGGAAGTAGACAATCTTTTCTCTATTAGGCAGCAGGACCACGAACCCTTGCGGGACTACGTGACCCGCTTCAAGGTTGCCGCGCTGGAGATCTACAACTTGGATGAACCAGTCGCCATGTTGGTGCTGAAGAGAGGGCTCAGGACCTCCGATCTGACCTACTTCCTGGACAAAAAATTGTCAAAGACATACTCTGATCTCCTCCTCCACGTCCACAAGTATATTCAAGCCGAAGAGGTGGACCATATGAGGAGGGAACTGGACGGGAAGCCACTGAAGAAGCAACCTCCGAGGGAGATGTTCGGGATGCGGAAGTCCAGACCGACCCCGAACTTTTGACCAAGGTCGAAGCCGAAGAGCGGCCCCATCCCAAAAGAATGATACACACCTTTCCTCGCCCCGAGGTCGAAGATCCTCATAGAGATTGAGGGTGAGCACTACTTGCACCACCCTCCCCCGCTGAGGCCATCCAATGGTCGTGACAAGATAAAGTATTGCCAGTTTCACCGTAACCATGGCCATGACACAGAGGAGTGCCGCCACCTCAAGAGAGAAACTGAAGACCTGATAAGGAGGGGCTACCTCGAAAAATTCATGGGAGGCAAAACCTCAACGGAACCTCAGGTGCTCGCTGCTCTTCCTCCTGTCCCTACAATCGATAACCGACTCACCGAGAAGCCTGTGGATATGATATGTTGGGGAATAGAGCGCGTCCCTAAGAGGACCCTGGAGGGAGAGAGTTTGGAAAATGCACTCCCTTTTATGAGGGAGGAGAAATCCGGGAGCCAAAATGTAAACAATGATATCGTGGTTGTCGAGATAACAATTGCCAGGCATCCTATAAAGCAAATTATGATTGATAGTGGAAGTTTGACTGATATCCTTTCTTACGATGCTTTCTCTAAGATGAATCTGTCTTCGGCTCAATTGAGGCCCGTTCACACCCCCTTGTCAATTTTATCGGGGACTCCGTGGGAGTTGAAGGAGAGATTACCTTCCCGGTTACTGCTGGGTCACCACCTCAGCAGAGTACTATCATGATGACTTTCACGGTTGTTAGGCTTCCTTCGACCTACAACGTGATCCTTGGCCACCCCGAGCTCAACCTGCACGACGCGGTCATCTCTACCAAGTAGCTATTAGTGCAATTTCCCACTCCTTATGACGTGGGGAGAATGAGGGGGGCACCTCAACCGATTCAACACTGTATGCAAGCTGTCCCAGGGGCCAGAAGTTTCGAGAAGGATCCAGCATCGATGACCTCGACCAAAGAGCGCAGGATCCCAGAGGTGGTCAAGTTGAATGCCTGTTGACGTATCCACTCGGAACAGACCCGATAAAGATGGTGAAAATCGAGGCCCGGCTGCAAGAAGAGGAGCGGGCCCATCTGTTGAGTTTCCTCCGGGCAAACGCGAACATGTTTGCCTGGACAGTGGCAGACATGCCTGGGATTCCCCCTGACATCATCACTCACAGGTTGGACATCGATCCGAAGTATCGCCCTGTCCGGTAGAAGAAGAGATGCTTCGTCCCGGAGAGGCAACGGGCCATCAACAAGGAAGTGAAAAAGCTCCTCACAGCCAGCTTTATTCGTAAAGTGCAGTATCCTAGCTGGCTGGCGAACGTGGTCATAGTCAAGAAGAACAACGAAAAGTGAAGGATCTATGTGGACTACATCGACCTCAACCGAGCCTGCCCAAAGGACAGCTTCCTGCTTCCAAAGATCGACCAACTGGTAGATGCCACCTCGGGGCACCGCTTACTCTCCTTCATGGATTCATTCTCTGAGTATAATCAAATCCGGATGCACCCAGTTGACGAGGAGCACACTACTTTTATCACAGATCGGGGGATGTACTTCTACCGGATGATGCCTTTCAGCTTTAAGAACTAGATCGGTCAGAACATGCAAGTCTATGTGGACGACATGCTCGTCATGAGCAAGCCGAAGTCAGACCATGTCGTCGATCTAGTGGAGGCCTTCCAAAATCTTCGCCTGTACTAGATGAAGCTGAACCCGGTGAAGTGCACTTTTGGCATGGCTGCAGGGAGGTTCCTAGGCTTCATGGTCATCCAGAGGGGGATAGAGGCCAACCCTGAGAAGGTTCGGGCGATTGTCAACATGAAGCACCCCACCTCGAAGAAGCAAGTCCAATGCCTCACGGGTCGGATCGTCGCCCTGAGCCAGTTCATCTCTCGATCTGTTGATCGCTGCTTACCTTTCTTCAAGACACTGTGCAAGGTGCATGACTTCACTTGGACAGAGGAGTGCAGAGAAGCATTCGAGGAGCTAAAGAAGTTCTTGGCATCACCGTCACTAGGCTGGAGGATGGAGAGGAACTCTTGTTGTACCCGACGATCATCTCGGGGGCTATCAGTTCGGTCCTTGTCCGTACAGACGAGGACGGAGCTCATAAACTGGTGTATTATGCTAGAAAACTCCTCTAAGATGTGGAGATCAGGTACACCCGGTCCGAGAAACTAATTTTTGCCCTTATAATATCTGCACAGCACCTTAGGCTGTATTTTCAAGTGCACCCGATCACGGTCCTAACGGACCAACTGCTGAGGGCCATACTTAGCCGCCTTGATACTTCCGGATGTCTAGCCAAGTGGGTCCTGAAACTCAGCGAGTTCGACATCGTGTACGAATCGAGACCATCTTAGAAGGCCCAGGTGTTAGCTGATTTCCTGGTCGAGTGTGTGGGCATGGGCGAGGAGCCGGAGGAGATCCCCTTGGAACGTTAAACGAAGCCCGAAATCGAGGAGGAGGTCTGGGTCCTCTTTAAGGACGACGCATCCAACTCGGGAGGGAGCGTAGTAGGCCTCATCCTTGCCAATGGCGATGGGGTCATAGCTGAGTGCGCGCTCCATTTCTGATTTGCAGCAACCAACAACAAAGCGGAATACGAAACACTCCTCGCAGGATTGAGGGTTGTTGATCCCTAAAGTGATTTTGATGATAATAAAACATTGGAGCATACATTTGGTTATCTAACAACTCTTCAAATGATTGACAAGATTTTGTAGGACAACTACATTGACATACTTTCTAAACCCTACAATCTTTATTACTTTGTGTTGAGTTTTAAAGTGTTTAGAATCTTGTAAAGAAGAACCCTACAAAAATTTCCTACTTAAATCAAGATAAAGGATTACTTCTAGTAGTTTTTAAGCTTTAATTTTTCTTGATTTTGTTGTAAGAAGACCTTGAAGAAGTCTTCAAAGCTTGGCACAAGAGTTTTGGAAAATTGAATTTGATCTGGCTGAAGAACCACTCTCGAGCCGACTGGATAGAGGAACCAACCGACTCTGGCACTGGCACAAGAAAGAAGTTCTCTGGCACACAGATCCAGCCGACTGACACCAAGGCCCAACCGACTCGTCCAGAACTTGGTTGAGAATGCTCTGAGAGCCTCTGAGATCCGAGCCGACTGGAATTCAGCCTAGCTGACTCGTCCAGAGTGAACCTTTTTCTCAACTATGGAACCCAGTTGACTGGCATTCAGCCCAGCTGACCCGAACTTGATCCGAGTTGACTCGAAGATTGTCCGAGTCAACTGGAATGACAGGGTCACCTCCAACGGCTAGTTCCAGTTTTCAGTTTTTGAATTCCAAATATGCTCCAACGGTAACCTGTCACCTCCCAACGGTCTACAACATTCAAAATCAAGGGAAGGCATTTAAAGTCTCTATAAATGAGGTATGAGAACATCTTTGGAGAGACTAATAAGTTAATGAATAGTTATTGAATATTTATTGAAGAAAGAAGTAAGCGCACTTGAGCTTTGAAGTCAGCCTTCAAGCCTTCACCAACTCTTACCAGAAGCTTGAAGCATCTATTGAGGAAAGCAAGGAAGCCATTGAAGTGCATTGAAGAGCATTCAATTGAGTTTCACTCGAGCTGTATTGGCAACCACCAGACAACATAGTTTGTCATTTTTATTGCTTTTTATTCTAATCTTAGAATATTTGGGTTATTGCTGAGCCCGGTTGTAAAAACCAAATAGGTTTCTTTGGTGAGCCTTTTTAAAAACCAAAGTGTAGAGGTTCTTGGTGAGCCTGTAAAAACCTAGTGTGGGTTTCTTTGATGAGCCCAGTTTAAAAACCAAAGTGTAGAGGTTGGGATTGTGAGCCTGTAAAACAATCCGACTGTATTCCGGTTTGGGGGATATAGTGAAAATCCCGAGTGATGAACTTGGATAGTAGACGTAGGAGCTGGGTTGCTCCGAACCACTATAAACATGCCTTGTTTGTATTGTGCTTGATTTACTTTTTAGCTTCTGCATTTATTCTCTAATTAACACAGCACCTGTCCACTAAAAGGAATTACTTGTGTACATATTTATGAAAATTTTGTAATTCCCAATTCACCCCCCTCTTGAGAAAAGCCACCTGGGCAACAACTAGTATCAGAGCGGTGTCTCTGATTACTTGACTAAAGATTGATGGCTCATCCCATGAGTACATCCTTGGCCGAAGGCCAGTCAACAAATAGACCTCCACTATTCACAGGCACTAATTATTCCTATTGGAAAGCATGAATGAAAATTTACATTCAAGCTGTAGATTTTCAATTATAGAAGGTCGTCTTAAAATGGCCACACATTCCCATAATCAAAGTTGATGGCATGGACATCCCTAAGCCTGAAGAGGACTGGGATGATCATGACATAAAGATAGGGGAATTGAATGCCAAAGCAATGAATTTATTATATTGTGCTTTGGATGCAAACGAGTTCAACCGAATTTCCGCTTACTCTTCAGCAAAAGAAATCCGGGACAAACTCAAAGTGACCCATGAGGGTACTTCCCAAGTGAAAACCTAAAAGATAAATCTTTTAGTTCATAATTATGAATTGTTCAAAATGGAACCTTGTGAAACAATTTTTGCCATGTTCTCTAGATTTACAGATATTATTAATGGTTTGAAGAGTCTTGGCAGGGTATACTCCAATGCAGATCTAGTTCAGAAGATACTTCATTCTCTACCTGACAAATGGGTTCCCAAAGTGACTGCAATCCAAGAGGCCAAAGATCTCAACACACTTCTACTGGATGAATTGCTGGGATCACTCATCACCCACGAGCTGACAATGCAGCACAGAACTGAAGACGAACAGAAGAAAAAGAAAACAATAGCCTTCAGAGCTGCTACCGAATCAAAGAGGGATGATGAAGAATCTGAAGAAGAAAGCACCTCCTCCAATGACGACCTAGAAGATGATGACATTGCTATGGTTGTAAGGAGATTCAGAAAATTTATGGGAAGAAAGAAAGAAAGATACAACCGGAAATTTCATAAGAAGGATTATGGAAAAGAAAAAAAGGACAGAGAGAAAGATAAAGAGGTAGTCCCCACATGCTACGAATACAAAAAGCCGGGGCACATACGTCTAGACTGTCCACTATTAAAGAAATCCTTCAGACAGAAGAAGAAAAAGAAAGCCATGGTTGCCACATGGTCCGACAATAAGGAATTATCTTCATCTGAAGAAGAAGAGATCACCAAGACTGCAAATCTATGTTTAATGAGTCTCGAAGATGAGGTAACATCCCCTAACAATTGCATTGAATTTACATTCGACGAATTAAATTCTGCTTTTCATGATTTATTATCTGAATTTAAGAAAGCTGGAGCAAAGATAAAATCATTGAAAAATGTGAATGATTCTTTACTCAAACAAAAGGATGAAATTTCAGAAAAGAACCTTTTATTACAAAAAGAACTGTATGACTTTTCTGAAAAATTTGAAAAGCTTAAAAATGAAAATCTTTTATGTGAGAAGAAAAATAGTGTTTCATTGCTGAAAATAATGAATTGAAAAAGGAGGTTACAAAACTCAAGCCTTTAGTTGAAAAACATACTTTGTCTTCAAATAAGCTTGAGTTAATTTTAAAAGAACAACGAATTTCAGGAAACAAAGCTGGAATTGGTTTTAAAATTTCTTTTATGAATGAAATTTCAGCAACTACTTTTGTGAATCTAAAATACCTGCTCAAAACGTTTTATCACAAAAAGTTTTAGCCACACCAAAAACTGTTTCAACTTCAAAGTCATTATTATATGTTCCTAAGAATTTGAGCCAAAATACATACATTTCAAAAAGTTCAAAATCTGCATCAAGTGTATCAACTTTTAGAACTTCAAATTCTATTTCTATCAAAAACTCTAAAGTTGTATGCTATATTTATAAAAGAATAGGACATAAAGCTTTTGAATGCAATGATACTAGAAATGTCCATAAGAAAGTAAGAAAGATTTGGGTTCTCAAAGGAACCACCTATGCTGACCTGTAAGGACCCAAGGTAGCTTGGGTACCTAAAAGAATTCATTGACTGTTTTGCAGGAATGTCCTGCAACCCAAAAATTGAAGAAAAGGTGGTACTTAGATAGTGGCTGCTCAAGATATATGATGGGTGACGAGGACCAATTTATCACCCTTGAAATGAAAGAAGGAGGCTTGGTCACCTTTGGAGACAATGGCAAAGGGAGAATAATCGGTATTGGTAAAATCAAAATAACTCCCTTCACTTTTATTGAAAATGTTTTGCTAGTAGACAAGTTGAAGCATAATCTCTTAAGTATAAGTCAATTGTATGATAAAGGCTTCAAGGTTGTCTTTGAATCTTCTATATGTATAGTAACTAACTCTTTAGATTCTAGCAATAAGTTCATTGGACATAGATTTGGGAATATCTATGTTTTAGATCTTAATGATCTTGCCATGTTAAGTAGCCCTAGTCTAGTTGCAATGAATGCTAAGACCAAAGAGTCAGGCATACTATGGTATAGACGATTAGGTCATGATAACATGCATACTATTGCCAAACTAATTTTTAAAGATCTTGTTAGAGGCATGCCTAAGTTTAAAGTTGATTTAAATCATGTTTGTGATGCATGTCAAATGGGTAAACAAACTAGGAGAAGTTTTAAATCAAAGAATATAGTTTTTACAACAAGACCACTTGAACTACTTCACATGGATCTTTTCGGACCTACTAGGACCACAAGCCTAGGAGGTATGATATGCTCTTATGATAGTAGATGATTTTTCGAGATTTACTTGGGTTTTGTTTATTGCTTCGAAAGATGAAACTTTTCATATTTTCAGAAAATTTCATAAAAAGGTTTCAAATCAAAAGAACTTGTCTTTGATTTCAATTAGAAGTGATCATGGAACTAAATTTGAAAATCAATTTTTTGAAGATTATTGTACTGAATTTGGCATCGATCATAACTTCTCTGCTCCTAGACACCTCAACAAAATGGTGTTGTAGAGAGAAAAAATCGGACATTGGAAGAAATGGCTCGCACAATGTTGTGTGAAAGCAATCTTCCAAAGTACTTTTGGGCAGAAGCCATGAACACTGCATGTTATATTTTAAACCACGTTTTAATCCATCATATTTTAAAGAAAACCCCCTATGAGCTTTGGAATGATAGAAAACCCAATATTAGTTATTTTCATATGTTTGGATGCAAATGCTTTGTGCATAACAATGGAAAAAATAATTTAGAAAAATTTGATTTTAAAGCTGATAATGCAATTTTCCTAGGTTATTCATTACATAGCAAAGCATATCGGGTTTTTAATAAAATGACTCTGACTGTTGAAGAGTCAATCCATGTTGTATTTATTGAAACTAACCTTGCACCTTCTAGACAAAAAAAGTGCATAGATAATGATGCAGGTACATTACAAAAAAGAATGGATGACTTGAGCATTCAAGATAAAGATGCTCAAGATAGAGAAGAAACGGTAAGTAAGGATCACACCGATTTATCGAGGGACTGGAGGTATGTTACATCTCACCCTAAAGAATTAATTATAGGAGATCATTCACATGGTGTTAGGACTAGGTCCGCATATAAGGATGCACATGATTACCTAGCCTTTGTATCACAAATAGAATCCCATAGCTTAGAAGAAGCTGAGACTGACCCAAACTGGATGATGGCAATGCATGAAGAATTAAACCAGTTTGAAAGGAATAAGGTATGGATACTTGTAGATAGACCTATTGACCATCCAATAATAGGAACCAAATGGGTCTATAGGAATAAATTAGATGAGCAAGGAAACATTATAAGAAACAAAGCTAGATTAGTAGCTAAGGGATATAACCAAGAAGAAGGTATTGATTTTGATGAAACTTATGCACCTGTAGTAAGACTAGAAGCCATTAGATTACTACTTGCATTTGCTTGCTACATGAATTTCAAACTTTTTCAAATGGATGTAAAAAGTGCATTTCTTAATGGTTTTATCTCTGAACAAGTTTTTATGGAACAACCACAAGGTTTTGAAAATTACACTTTTCCAAACCATGTATTTAAATTAAACAAGTCATTGTATGGCTTGAAACAAGCACCTAGAGCCTAGTATGATAGACTTAGCACTTTCTTAATTGAAAATGAATTTTCAAGAGGCAATGTAGACAAAACCTTATTTATCAAAAAGAAGAATAATGATATCTTAGTTGTACAAATATATGTTGATGATATCATTTTTGGTGCAATTAACGAATCTCTATGTAAATAATTTGCTAAGCTTATGCAGGAAGAATTTGAAATGAGCTTAATGGGTGAGCTGATCTACTTCCTTGGACTTCAAGTAAAACAAACAAAGGAAGGCATCTTCATCAACCAAGCCAAATACATTAAGGAAATCATTAAAAAGTTTGGTATGGAGAGTAGCAAATCAATGAGCACACCCATGAGCCCAGCTTGCAGATTAGACAAAGATGAAAATGGATCTAATGTTGACCAAAAGCTATATAAAGGTATGATTGGATCCTTATTATATTTGACTGCAAGTAGACCTGACATATTATATAGTGTATGTGTATGTGCTAGATTTCAATCATCACCAAAAGAAATACATATGCTTGCTGTTAAAAGAATAATTAAATACTTGAAAGGAACAAGTAATTTAGGAATTTGGTATTCTAAACATTCTATCCTGAATTTGATTGGATTCTCTAATGCTGATTATGCTGGTTGTAAAATTGATAGAAAAAGCACTAGCGGTACATGCCAATTTCTAGGGTTAAATTTAATTTTGTGGCACTGTAAGAAGCAAAACTCCGTAGCCTTGTCCACAGCTGAGACTGAGTACGTGACTGTTGGTAGTTGTTGTGCTCAAGTGTTATGGATTAAACAACATCTAGAAGACTTTGGTGTATCACAATCTAAAATCCCAATTAAATGTGATAACACAAGTGCTATCAATTTGACAAAGAATCTAATTCAACACTCTAGAACCAAGCACATTGAAATTAGACATTATTTCATTAGAGATCATGTTTCAAATGGTAATATAGTGCTTGATTTTATTCCTACTGAAGATCATTTAGCTAACATATTTACTAAGCCACTCAATCAAGATAGATTTGAGCTAATTAGGAGTGAATTAGGACTTTGCGATCCTTTCTAAATCTTCTAACCTAATTCCTTCAAATCTAAGGAAACATTATCTAGAAAACCTCCTGATTTCATTCTATATCATTGAGCCTAAATTTTCTTTGTAATTCTCTTCAAAATCTTTCTAATTTATGATCAAATTTTCCAAAATTCTAATTTCTCTATTCGAGTCGACTGGATTTTCTGAGAGTTTTGAGCAAGTTCTGGCCTAGCCGGCTCGAGCATTTTCAAGTCGACTAAATTCTTTGATTATTTTAGGAGAGCTCTGGTTGAGCCGACTCAAGCCGTTTTAGGGCTATTCGAGTTGACTGGAATTTCGCTCCTAAGTGTTTTGCCTTGGGTTATAAACCCTTCTCCGAGCTGTTTAACCTTTATTTTGTCTTCTCTAACGGTTCGTTCCTCTCCTGATCATGCTCCAAAGACTTCTATCTCCCTTCCAAGCACTCCAATCTCTCAATTTTCCATCTTTCCTAGCAATTGCACCCAAGCGTGCAACCGGTAAACGCTCCATTAGGGCTGCTCCATCTGTTGAAAAGGAAAGAAGGTCAAAAAGGCATCAAGAAGAGCCAAGTAGCACCGTTCACAGTGAGGAACTTGTAGAAGAAGCCGTAAGGGATGCTCCAATAGTTCCTAGTCAAGTGCCTTCGATGTCTACACGACCAGTAACCTCTGGCCGTCGAATTAACTTTGAGTTTATTAAGGGGATTGGATTGAAAATAGGAGATTTGATTGAAGATCAAGGATGGAGGAAGTTTTGTTCTTTGAATGAAAAGACTTATCCCTCTCTTGTTAGAAGTTTTTATGAAAATCTGAGATCGGGAACAAATCATGTTGAGTCCACTGTTAAAGGAAAGAGGATTATTGTCAATGAAGAATTTCTATATGGTTTACTAGACTTACCTTTAGAGAGAGTGAAATTTCTAGTAATTGACAATAGAGAAAAGACTCTAAGAACAATCTTGAACAAAGAAGATGTTGGTGGAATTGGAACAGTGTTTGCTAACACCCTGTCCTTAGAAATGAGATTGCTACACAATTTTATCTGTAGAATATTCTTGCAAAGAACAGGAAGATTTGATTGGGTGAGTGAAAAAGACTTATGCCTTATGGAACACATTATAAAGAAAACCCCTGTAAATCTATCCTACATTATAATCATGCAAATGAAGGAGACAGTTAGAAAGGCCAAGTCATGTCTACCCTATGGAATGATGCTTACCCTACTGTTTAAATCTCAAAGAGTGAGTTTGGAGGGTGAAGATGGAGTAGAACTGTACCATACAGATGTCTACACTTCCAAATCTCTAGAGAGGATGGGGTACTTCCAAGTTGAAGGAGTATGGAGGAAGAAAGGTACAAATGTCAGGGCTATAGGCAGCTCAAGTAGTGAAGAGGAAGAAGAAGAAGAGAATGTAGAAATAGCTGGAACCTCTTCTGCACCTCTACCTGAGTCTGAGTCTCATATTTCTAAGCCTGCTGCCACTGTTGTGGAAACTAGAGTACCTTCTCCTATTTTTGATTTACCTGCAGCTGAGTTTGATTTGCCTGCACCCGAGTTTGATTTGCCTGCAGCTGATATTCCTCTGCTTGACTACCCTCCTGCAGCATCATAACCTCCAATCATTCAAAGTCAGATTGAAGAACAGATGAGAAGCTTGACTGATACACTGACAGATACAATTACTTCTCTATTTAGTGATCTGAAAAAGTTAGTGGACATCAGATTGGATAGACTGGAAGAACATGTTTCAAATCTACAAGGGAAGGTTGAAGCAATAGAAGCTTCAAGATCTGCTCCTCAGATAGAACTTCAACCAATCCTAAATTGTATCTCTTCTAGTTCTGAAGCTATTTTGAAATCTATGGATGCAACTTTGAAGGAATACAGAACTAAACTGAATGAAGCCAAATGTACATTAGGAACTATTGCAGAAACTAGACAGATGGCTGATGACTATACTAAAGGCATTGGGATCATCAGGTCAGAGCTTGGAAGACTTAGAGGATCAGCCGAAGCATTTGCCAATGTCCAAGCCTTTGAGCTTATTTCAATGCAAAAAGAAATCGGTGAGATGAAGGAAGCAATGAACAAAGTACCAACAAGCCTCAAGGATATGGAGCAACAGCTTGGAGCAATCTGGATGGAGATGGTGTCTATCTGTGGCACTGTCAGATCCTTGGAGGTCACTGCTAGGACCAGACCCTTGTATGATCCACCTCCTATTTCCACTAGGGCTCCTAGTACTTCTCATCACCCTAGGGCACCTCCACCTCATGCATCCTCTAGTAGACCACCTAGACCTGCTTCTTGGTATGGTGCTAGTACACCTACCAATGTACCTAAAGAGGAATCTGAAAGTGAATAGGTCCTTAGTATGGTCTTTAGTATTTTCTATACTTTTTGAGACTTATGTAATAGTTGATGTACTGAATTTTTTTTGATAGAAATGAAATGAACATCTTTTTGGTCACTGTATATTGTGTGTACTCATGCTATCCTGTTTACACACTCTATTTTCTTAAATAGAACTCTCTCTCTAAAGTTGAGAAAGTGAAATTATCTCAAACAAATCTTGATACTTTCTCAATCTATTTAAAAATCTGAGCTTAACTGTTTAATCTTTTTGATTTGATGACAAAAAGGGGGAGAACCATAGAGTGCATGAAGAAAGAAACTTAATGAATTGATGAATTGAGATAGAACTGCCAAAGTAAATTAGACAGGGGGAGCTTAATTATTTTTTGAATAATTTTTGCATACTTTTCTGTTGGAATGTTCAAATGAATGATAAAGGGGGAGAAACTTAGAGAAATTTCATATTGTATAGAAATTTTATAAAAAGGGGGAGATTTACATATTTAACTTACATGTTTAATTTGCTTCAATGATTACTATGATGCTCTCTACTTATTATATCTATCTGTCAATACTTAATGTTGCTTGATACATACAAGCAATCATTCTCTGATACTTACAGTTTATGAAATTGGCGTTGTGTAAAACTGTATAGCATATATTGATATACATTTGAGAATACAGTTAATGTTATGATTTGTCAAACAAGTGTAAATGCTCACTATGATATACATTCATACTTGTGAACAGAATAGATTCTTTTCATGCCCAGTGTTTTGTCATCATCAAAAAGGAGGAGATTGTTGACCCCTAAAGAGATTTTGATGATAACAAAATATTGGAGCATACATTTGGTTATCTAACAACTCTTCAAATGATTGACAAGTTTTTGTAGGACAACTACATTGACACACTTTCTAAACCCTACAATCTTTATTGCTTTGTGTTGAGTTGTAAAGTGTTTAGAATCTTGTAAAGAAGAACCCTACAAAAATTTTCTACTTAAATCAAGATAAAGGGTTACTTCTAGTAGTTTTCAAGCTTCAATTTTTCTTGATTTTAGTGTAAGAAGACCTTGAAGAAGTCTTCAAAGCTTGGCACAAGAGTTCTGGAGAATTGAATTTGATCTGGCTGAAGAACCACTCTCGAGCCGACTGGATGGAGGAACCAGCTGACTCTGGCACTGGCACAAGAAAGAAGTTCTCTGGCACACAGATCCAGCTGACTGGCACCAAGGCCCAGCGACTCGTCCAGAACTTGGTTGAGAATGCTCTGAGAGCCTCTGAGATCCGAGCCGACTGGAATTCAGCCTAGTCGACCCGAACTTGATCCGAGCCGACTCGAAGATTGTCCGAGCCGACTGGAATGACGGGGTCACCTCCAATGGCTAGTTCAAGTTTTCAATTTTTGAATTCCAAAAGTACTCCAACGGTAACCTGTCACCTCCCAACGGTCTACAACATTCAAAATCAAGGGAAGGCAGTTGAAGTCTCTACAAATGAGATATGAGAACATCTTTGGAGAGACTAATGAGTTAATGAACAGTTATTGAATATTTATTGAAGAAAGAAGTGAGAGCACTTGAACTTTGAAGTCAGCCTTCAAGCATTCACCAACTCTTACCAGAAGCTTGAAGCATCTTTTGAGGAAAGCAAGGAAGCCATTGAAGAGCATTCAATTGAGCTTCACTCGAGCTGTATTGGCAACCACCAGACAACAGAGTTTGTCATTTTTGTTGCTTTTTATTCTAATCTTAGAATATTTGGGTTATTGGTGAGCCCGGTTGTAAAAACCAAATAGGTTTCTTTGGTGAGCCTTTTTAAAAATCAAAGTGTAGAGGTTCTAGGTGAGCCTGTAAAAACCTAGTGTGGGTTTCTTTGGTGAGCCCGGTTCAAAAACCAAAGTGTAGAGGTTGGGATTGTGAGCCTGTAAAACAATCCGACTGAATTCCGATTTGAGGGATATAGTGGAAATCCCGAGTGGTGAACTTGGGTAGTGGACGTAGGAGATGGGTTGCTCCGAACCACTATAAACCTGCCTTGTTTGTGTTGTGCTTGATTTACTTTTTAGCTTCTGCATTTATTCTCTGATTAACACAGCACCTATCCACTAAAAGGAATTACTTGTGCACATATTTGCAAAAATTTTGTAATTCCCAATTCACCCCCCTATTGGGAAAAGCCACATAGGCAATAAGGGTCTCCCACGAGCTGGGTGTACCCAACCTGAAGGTCTTCACCGACTCTTAGCTGGTGACCGGACAAGTCTCATGAGAATTTGAGACCCGAGATCCCCAAATAATGAAGTACTTGGAGCGGGTATGCTCGAGCACGGCGGGCTTCCGATGCTTTAGCATCTCCCACATCCCTCGTGGGGAGAATGCTCGTGTCGATACCCTCTCGAGGCTCGCGATCTTACTGGACTCATCAATGGGGCGCGCCCACATCGAGTACTTAAAAACTCCTAGCTATGAGGCTTCTGGGGAGGTCCAGCAGGTCACCCCAGAACCCAGTTGGATGGATCGGTACATCAGGCACATCATCGATGGCATCCTGCCAGAAGATCGCGCGAAGGCCAGCCTCGTCAAGAAGAAAGCCGCGTGCTTCATACTGATGGACGAGCAACTCTACCGCAGGTCCTACTCTTATCCACTCCTGAAGTGCTTGAGACCTATAGAGGTGGCCTTCATGCTCCAAGAGATATACGAGGACCTCTATGGGAATCACGTGGGGGGGCAGAATGCTAGTATACAAGGCCCTTCATCAAGGATATTACTGGGAGACTATGATGAAGGACGCTACCGACTTCGTGAAGAAGTGCGACTGCTGCCAGCACCATGGCTGCATATAGTGTCAACCAGCAGCGCTACTATCCCAGCTCTCCACCCCCTGGCTGTTTATATAGTGGGGGATGGACATCCTTGGTCCCTTTCCTCCCACATCCGGACAATGCCGGTTTCTGATAGTGGCCATCGACTACTTCACCAAATGGGTGGAGGCAGAGCCGCTAGCATGGATCTCCAAAGCTAAGGTCAGCCAATTTTTCTGGAAGTCGATCATCTACCACTTCGGACTCCCCCACACCATCATCACCGATAATGGATGATAATTTGACAACCGGGAGTTCTAGGAATTCTGCACCGGCCTCAATATACATCATCGCCTCACCTCGGTAGCTCATCCTCAGAACAACAGAGAGGTCAAGGTGACCAACCGAACCATCCTCCAGGGACTCCGAACCAGGTTGGACCAGGCCAAGGGCAGGTGGGCTGAAGAACTCCCTAGTATCCTTTGAGCCTACCACACATGCCCCGAATGGCCACTAATAAGACATCTTTCAACCTCGTCTTTGGCATCGAAGCCATTGTCCCAGTGGAACTTGGTGTGCTCACGCTGTGGGTGGAGCAATATGATGAGGCTGAAAACCGGCTCGCCTTCGACTCAACTTAGACCTCCTCGAGGAAATGAGAGACAAGGCTCGACTCCGGATGGTGGCCTACCGACAGCGGGTGGCCCGGTACTACAACACGCGGGTAAGGCCAAAGATCTTTCGCCCGGGCAATTTGGTACTGCAGCGGGCTAAAGCCTCTCAACCCCGGGAGTGCGGCAAACTCTCCCCGAACTAGGAAGGCCCCTACAAGGTAGTCAAGACTCTCCCCCATGGAGCCTACTACCTTACCGAGCTCGACGGCGCCCGGTTCCCACGAACTTGAAACGCCAACAATTTGAGGATGTACTACCAATGATGTAAGGCCTCCTCCCATTAATAAAAGAATTTCTTTTGGTGCAAATTATCTTTGCCTTGCAGGAATATCGTTGTCCGACCCCAGGTCTGGCATACAAGCCAAAGAACTTCAGAAGTCCCGTACCTTAAAGTCGAGAAACTCCTGAAGCCTCGCACCTCGAAGCCGGGAAACTCCTGAAGCCCCACACTTTGAAGCCAAGAAACTCCAGAAGCCCTGCACCTTGAAGCCAGAAAACTCCAGAAGCCCTGCACCTCGAAGCCGGGAAACTCAAGAAGCCCTGCACCTCAAAGCCAGGAAACTCCTGAAGCCTCGCACCTCAAGCTGAGAAACTCCTGAAGTCTCGCACCTTGAAGCCAAGAGACTCCAGAAGCCCTGCACTCTGTCTATCCAAGACACAGCATGGTAGGGCTGCTCTCCGAACTCCTCGAAGTTCAGCCCCCCAGCTCGGCTGTATTCTAGGCACTTAGAAACAGTTTCACCTGGGATTACTCAGGCCTCCTCGAAGTGTTCATCGGCTCCTGGCCCAGCCAGGAAGAACCCAGAATACACAACTAGCTTCACAGAGGTGCATGAAGCCCCTTTACCTCATTTCCGACATGGTAGGAACAACTCAAAGGCTCAAGATCTCTCATCCTAATAGCCTTCTGTATCCAGGGCCCTTCTAGGAGGGGCCGAAATCTGGTGCCCCACGACAAGGCATCGCAACAAAACATATACATGGGCAGTAAAAATAGAAAAAGTGAGAAAGAAAATAGAAGAGAAGGAAGAAGGAAGAGGGGTCGTTGAGGTAATCAAGAATACAAAGAGAAGAGCAGAAAAAGAATTCTGTGAATTGGAAAAACACTTCATTGAAAGTGAAAAAAAAGATTACATTATCCCAGGACCCCTGACAGGCCGGGCGGTCCAGAAAAAAAGAAGAAGAAAAAAGATACAAGAAGCAAAAAGAAATAAGGAGGTCCCTATTCTACTCTGCTGGCTCCTTCCCGGGACGATGCTGGGGCACACCAGCGACATCACATCCCTCTACCGAAGGGGCTGCTTCAGTGACGGTCGCAAGTTCTCCCTCCTCCGCTTCGACTGCGGCCTCAATTGGGTCCCCGCATGGAGCAGCTGGGAAGGCGAGCTCCTCCAGGTTCAGCCCCAGAAAGAGCTGGCCACCCTGGACTGGCAGAACTCGTAGCCCTTGAGGAACGAGTCCGTGGCCGCCTCCTGGACCACTTTAGCATATTCCGCCGAGGCCTTGAAATTTGGCACTGCCTTGGCGGCCTCCTTTTTGGCGGCCTCCATCAAGGCCACCGCCCCAGCAGCTTTCTATTCAACCACTGAAGTTCGCTCCCGCACAACATCTAGCTGAGCCTGGAGGGCCTGAGACCGCTCCTCCACTCGAGCCGCCTCAGCCTTGAGCTCTTCTTTTCGAGCCACCTCGGCCTTGAGCTCCTCAGCCTGGTGCTTGACTCGGTCCTTCTCCCAGGCCAGGGATGCCTCGAGATCTTTAATGTGCCTCTCAGCATTCGCCACCTCGGCTCGGAGCTCCTTATTCTTCTCCTCCATTTCTTGGATCCTATCAGTCTTCTCTCTGGCCTCGACCACCAGCGATGCAATCTCCTGTTCCTTCGATTTCTCCCTTTTGGCCCAGTGGGAGCAGGAGGTCCATCCCGAGATGCACCAACAAAGACATCAGCCATGTAAAAAAAAAAAAAGAAGAAAGAAGAGAAGAAAGAAAGCAAAGAACCCTACCATGAAGAGGTGAGGGAAGGTGTCGAGGATGGCATCCGGCAGTGATCACCCTCCCCTCTCACGCCGATCGCGCGACTAGATGGCGAAGTCAATCATGCGCTCGGCCAGAGAATGGTCCTGGGTGACGGAGGAGTTCAGCACCGCCTCGATGGACACCTTTCGGGCCCCAGTTTTTGGCTTCATCGGGATCGTTGCCATGCCTTCGGGGGTAGCCGAAGACATCTCCGAGCCCCTGTTGGAGCTCGCCGCCACGCCCAACGGTGCCACCGATGGCCATTCCCCCCTTTTTTCATCTCCCGTCTCCACCTCGATGACTTCGGGAGGTGGGGCCATAGCAGCAACAGCGATAGCAGTGGGCCGAGCCCAAACGCTCATGTCGAACTCCCAGACCGGAGGCTGAACATGCTGCCTCAGCGGTTCGGGGACCGGTTCGGCCATCCTTCTACTTGGGCCGAAGGTTGTAAAAGGCCCAGGCCTCATACTGGGCTCATTCCGGGGCCTCTTCGGTGGGGACTGCCTAGGTCCCGCCGGTGCACTCTTCTTCTGAGAGGACGCAACGAGCTGCTCCATCGAAAACTTCATGCCTGCAAGAAGGAAAAAGCCAAGGTCAGCCTCGAACTCAAAGAGACCTGCAGAAGAAGAAATGAAGGTTTATACCAAACTCACCCAACTCCCGAATTGGGCTGACCCCAGCTTCGAAAAGGTTCTGCTCCAATAGTAGAACCTCAAGAGAAGAAATATGGTCGACAATGAGCTGGTCATAAACCTCCCGATCAGCCACTTTGACTTTGGAATTCCAATTCGGAGTCCGGTCTGGATCACTCCAGACCCAGCCAACCCCTTCAACTAAAGCAAAGAAATACTTATTCTTCCATCCTTTGATGGAAGAGGGGAGTTCGAGTTTAATGCCCTTCGAACGAGGAAAGTGAACCACCACCCATCCTCGATCGGGTGGTATTTCAAAATAAAAAAGGTCCTGGACAGAGAAAAACAGGCAATGATCCCATAAAAATGATAGAGGACAATGAAGCAAAAAATGATCCTAACCGCATTCGGGACCAGTTGAGCAGGGACAAGGTGGTAGTTACTAAGTACAGAAACAAAAAAAGGATGGAAAGAAAAATGAAGACCCCTTGTGAGGGATTCCTCGTAGAGGGCAATCCGGCCCGAGTCACTGGAGGTGCCCCATTCTCCCAGTCTTGAGATCGAGAGCCGAACAGAGTCTGAGATGCCAAAAGCTTCCTGGATTATCGAAAGGTCCTTCCTGGTCATCATCGAAGTAATGCCGCCGGGACCAGTCGAACGAGAATGGTCGAAAGGGACTTCGAGAACAGGGGAGGAGGAAGGCAGGCCCTAGGCTCCCCTATCACTATCTCGGTGGGGTGAAGGCCTCTACGAACATGAAGAGAAACCTCTTCTCCTCATTGGAGGAAGGAGTCATCGATCGAGAGGGCCCTGCCTCGTTGGGGTTGCTGGAAGGATGATGACGGGTCATCCTAAGGCAGAACGAAGAAGGAAGGGAGGAAGAAGGAAAATGGGGTCTATAGAGGCCCTAAGGATAAACTCGACCTAGCCAAAGAAGAAAGAGGACTGAGGAAGACGAACCTGATGGCCTTGGAGGTAAGGGACACTTGGGGGAGAGGGGGAAGAAGACTCTGGTCCGTTGGCGAGAGCGAAGAATTCGAAAGGAATGATGTTTCGGAAAACTTTCTTTCTTTTCGAAATGGCCAGATGGCAACCATACCCCCCTCAGAACTGCCTCCGCCGAATTGCTGCCACGTGTCAAGATCAGCGAGGTGCGATGCTTTGGTTTGCCAGAAAACCGTTTCGGGTTCTATGTCGACAATTATGCTTTCTCGGACGTGTTGACGTGTCATCCTCGTATTAGTCTCGGGGCCTGTTCCGCGAAGCGATGGCGATCGTGGTATTAATGGCGCATGATTTCCACCTTTCCATGTCAGCTCTGCATTTACTCCCTTCGCCCCGAATGTGGCGTGCCAATGAGACTTGAAAGTGGGGGGCAAATGATGTGGCAAGATCGCTGACGTGGAGTCACTGTCAGACCCAGCCGGACACCACATTGGCAGAAGCTGCCACATCAGACCCTCTTTTCGAGCCCACCTCGACCGAAGTTGAGCTCGCTCTCTTCGAGCGCCTCCGTCGGGTGGCTCTCTCGAGGTCGAGCCCACCTTGACCGAAGTTGAGCTCGCTCTCTTCGAGCTCCTCCGCCGGGCGGCTCACTCGAGGTCGAGCCCACCATGGTCAGAGTCGAGCCGTCGCTCTTTGAGCTCCTTCACCGGGCGGCTCCCTCGAGGTCGAGCCCGCCCTGGTCGGAGTCGAGCTCCCACTCTTCAAGCTCCTTCGCTGGGCGACTCTCTTGAGATTATGCCTGCCCTGATCATAGTCAAGCCCCCGCTCTTCAAACTCCTTCGCTGGGCGGCTCCCTCGAGGTTGAGCCCACCTCGACCGAAGTCGAGCTCCTTCTTCTCGGACCAAGTTCTCTTCTAACAAGAGGACCAGCAGCCAGAGGCCATCCTCGTGGCCAAAGCCCACAACGCTTCGAGGGATTCAGAAGCAGGAGGAAAAGGACGTCACCACCTCCCTTGGGCAGCGGTGCGTCGCCCAAGGACCATGGAGGAGCACCCCCCATGATGCCATGATTACTCCCGCTACTATTTACACCAGATAGAAAAGGGCACCTCGATCGAGGCACTGCACTCCCCAGCCGACCGTTTGCACCACCCGAAAGAAGAAACCACGCCGGAAGATTCAAACCAGGGGGCGGCTGTTCCCAAATCGAGGCCCTGTCAAAATTTTCGAAGTAGCATAACCGGTTGAGAGGTCAGAGCCTACGACATAACTCCCTATCATGGATAGGGAAAGACACTTGGGCGCATGGCATGAAGAGCTGCTGAACGTTGACCTTCCAGCGCCTGCAGAGAGGGAGAAACTCGAGGTAGGTTGTTGGAGGGATCCATGGCCTAAAAGAAATTTCCAAAGGTCTTCGAAAAAGGTAAGAAAACAAGGGCAAGCGAACAGGAGAGCTACCGAGAGGCCGAGCGCTCTGGTCTACCAGAGACTCACCGGAAGAGTCTTGACGGACACAGCCACCATAGCTCGAGCTCTTCTCCATGACTGCCTCTCTCATCCTACTCTTTCTTTCTAAAGCCAAATCTCCTCCTCCTAGCATGGAGTCCGACCAATGGGGCTCACAAGGGAGGATCTATTTCCCTAGATCGCCACTGACTTGATCGTCAGAGTGCCCCCACCGGGATCCCCGACCCGGGTTTCCTCTTTTTTGCATGTCCGGGCACGTGGACTGGGTTTCGGACGACGAGGTTGGCAGCCGATGCCATCTCCAAGCTACAGGCTACGGCGACATAGGCGGCAACACATATCTTCTTGATAGTATTTTTAATCCAAGCATAAGAAGAGATTTAATATATAATATTAGCTAAATGACAAGTGTAATGTGTAATGTTACGGCCGTGACGATGACGTGGCGTGTCTCAGATTTTGCCGGGCATGATCCGAACCACGTGGATTTTTTTGGCAGAACGGGAACGGTCCAGCAAGGTCAGATGTGGCTCCACCGTGCCGAAGTCGAGGTCGGGTCGGGCCTTCCTGCTCCTTCGCCAGGTGTCCACCCAGGAGGGGTCCACCTTGGCCGAAGCCGGTGGCCCCTTGCTCCCTCGCCAGGTGGCGCCCTAAGATGGTTCCACCTCGGTCGAGGTCGAGCTGGGCCTTCCTGCTCCTTCGCCAGGTGGCGCCCGGACACGGGTCCACCTCGGCCGAAGTCGAGCGACCCTCTGCCGCTCCGCCTGGTGTCCACCCAGGAGGGGTCCACCTCGGTCGAAGCCGGCGGCCCCTTGCTCCCTCGCCGCGTGGCGCCCTGAGATGGTTCCACCTCGGCCGAGGTCGAGCTGGGCCTTCCTGCTCCTTCGCCAGGTGTCCGCCCAGGAGGGGTCCACCTCGACCGAAGCCGGCGGCCCCTTGCTCCCTTGCCTCGTGGCGCCCTGAGACGGTTCCACCTCGACCGAGGTCGAGCCGGGCCTTCCTGCTCCTTTGCCAGGTGGCGCCCGGGCACGGGTCCACCTCGGCCGAAGTCGAGCGCCCCTCTGCCGCTCCGCCAGGTGTCCGCCCAGGAGGGGTCCACCTCGGCCAAAGCCGGCGGCCCCCTGCTCCCTCGCCGGGTGGCGCCCTGAGACAGTTCCACCTCGGCCAAGGTCGAGCCGGGCCTTCCTGCTCCTTCACCAGGTGGCGCCCGGGCACGGGTCCACCTCGACCGAAGTCGAGCGCCCCTCTGCCACTCCGCCAGGTGTCCGCCCAGGAGGGGTCCACCTCGCTTGAAGCCAGCGGCCCCTTGCTCCCTCACCGCGTGGCGTCTTGAGACGGTTCCACCTCGGTCGAGGTCGAGCCGGGCCTTCCTGCTCCTTCACCAGGTGGCGCCCGGGCACGGGTCCACCTCGGCCAAAGTCGAGCGCCCCTCTGCTACTCCGCCAGGTGTCCGCCCATGAGGGGTCCACCTCGGCCGAAGCCGGCGACCCCCTGCTCCCTCGCCGGATGGCGCCCTGAGACGGTTCCACCTCGGTCGAGGTCGAGCCGGGCCTTCCTGCTCCTTCGCCAGGTGGCGCCCGGGCACGGGTCCACGTCGGCCGAAGTCGATCGCCCCCCTGCCGCTCCGCCAGGTGTCCGCCCAGGAGGGGTCCACCTCGGCCAAAGCCGGCGGCCCCCGGCTCCCTCGCCGGGTGGCGCCCTGAGACGGTTCCACCTCGGTCGAGGTCGAGCTGGGCCTTCCCGCTCCTTCGCCAGGTGGCGCCCGGACACGGGTCCACCTCGGCCGAAGTCGAGCGCCCCTCTGCTGCTCCTTCGCCAGGTGTCCACCCAGGAGGGGTCCACCTCGACCGAAACCGGCGGCCCCTTGCTCCCTCGCCGGGTGGCGCCCTGAGACGGTTCCACCTTGGCCGAGGTCGAGCCAGGCCTTCCTGGTCCTTCACCAGGTGGCACCCAGGCACGGGTCCACCTCGGCTGAAGTCGAGCGCTCCTCTGTCGCTCCGCCAGGTGTCCGCCCAGGCGGGGCCCACCTTGGCCGAGGCTGGCTACCTTGCGTGGTGAGGCCGCCGAGAAGCAGGAGCATGAGTTCCGAGACCGCCCCTCGAGCAGCGCGCGACGCACCTCGAGAGGAGCACCGGTACAGTCGGCAGCAATGCGCGAAACCTCGTTTACATCGGCCCGACAGGTTCCGCAGCCGAGAGGCGAAGTCCTGGCAAGATAGGACCCGGTAACGGACGTTGTCGGCATCTGGGAAGGAGAGCGCTCGCGCTCGGCCCAAGGTCTGGCCGGTGTCCTCCCTCTACCCTTTCCTCGCTGGGCTCGGCAAGCAAGACAAGGAGGCCGCCGGGTTCTTGGACCCGAAGGGGAAAGGGGAAAGAGAGAGAAAGAAGGAGGTGAAAGCGAAGAGAGGGCCTCCCAAGGGCGGGAGGCCGGAGGCAACGTGATGGGATAAAAGGATGGGAAGAGCGGACGACCAGGTAAGGGGAAAAAAGGCTGGAAAAAGAAAAGGCACCGAGAGCAGGATCCAAGATCCCGAAAGGGGTCCCTTGGCGCAAGCTCGGTGAAGGAACTTGGCCCAATTTCCACTCTTCCTGAGACCTTTTTTGCTAAGATAATCTCTAAGCCTGTGACACCTTCGGGGGCCCGCCTTGGAGACTCTGTTCCATCTCGCCGTTTTCTAACTTGACCATCGGAGCTCCCTCGCCGGGATCCTCGGCCAAGATTTCTGATCTTGTCTTGCAGGATCAGGAGCCCGGAGACCTCGAGGCGAGACGGTCTGATCCCGCCACCAGCTCTGAAGTTACAGGCCGCGGCGGCGAGATCGGCAACATGTAACATCATTAGTAATTTAATTCAAGGATAAAAATGAGGATGGAAACAAAATCCAAATCCATGAGTATCCAACCCGGTCCGATCTAATTGGGTTGAGTAGTCAACGCTTTGACTAGGTTTGGACCAGGTTTGGATAAAACTCGAATGCTTAACTTTGGATTTAGACCGGGACTGAATAGATATGCAACCGACCCAAACCAGACCTGAATTATTTTAATATTTTAATATATATAATTAATATATATTATATTGAACATATTTTATCAATTATTATTTATTAGTTTTTAAATCCTAAGATACTTAAACTCTTATCATTATTCTTCAAAAAGGAGATTGAAAAGGGCCCTGACCGACTAATCCCCAATTCTCCGTTAATCCCCCGATTCAATCACTACTAACGATGATTAATTATTTATAGGCAAATCGGATAAAGAATGATGTTGCAACTAAGAATTAATCTGTTCTTTTAAATCTTTTTAGAACTTGGAGCTTTTAAATTATATTTATGTCTTAATTTACTTCGGAGGTATTGAACTAAGCATTGTTGAATTTTATTTACCTAAGACAATTTAAATTTTATTTTGATTGAATATGGAAGTAAGTGCTGTTGAACTAAAAATATAGTTGAATTTTATTTGTTTAAGGTATGTATGGTTTGTGGAATGGTAGATGACTTTAGAGTTGATAAAATGAAAAAAAATGTTCAATATGACTGAATTAGGTTTGAACCAGGTAAATCCAAATTACCCGATGCCCGGTTGAGATGGATTTGGACAAAAAAAATTCGGTCCCAATAGTGTTTGGACTGAATTTGAATAACTTATTGGATATTAGAATTTGGATTTGAATAGTTAAGAATCTAGCCCGAACTTGACCCATTGTCATCCCTAAATAGAAAGAGATTCAATACATAATATCAGCAAAATGTCGAGTGCGATATGTAAAAGCCCTTCCATGATATGGTATCCTACTTAAGATCACCACCCGCTTAGTGACCTAACCAAGGACCTTCTAACTCTTAGACGCACGCATTCTGGCCACCCAGAACAGTTATTCTCACACATCTGGTGCTGGCGGACATACTAATTTAATTACGAAGCTACTTGAACACCATCCTATATATTTGGAGACCCAAAGACACCAACTGAGACATCCAAACAGAACAGAGAAAATGGCCATGGTGATGGCGAAGGTCATTGGTCTGCTATTCCTTTTGCTGGTGGTCTCGAGTGAGGCTCGGCCACTTGGTAGTGGCCTGCAATCTGAGACAGACCAGGTCTGCCTGGACGAAGAGTTATGGTGCGAGCGCTGGTGCTCGGACTTGATGAGTGTGTGCATCTCGGAGAACTGCGTCCAGCTTCCTCGCGGCAGCGAGAACAACCAGTGCCATCTCGACTGCCAGGAAGCAAACTCAAAGTGTAATGCCAAGTGCTATCGTAATCTTTGATCCTCTTTTGGACACGGTATTACCATAACAGGAAATAAAGGCCAGGAGATCCTCTGAAGGTTAAATGATACGAGCATCTCTACTACATGGACAAATATAATCCTTGTTCTATAACATATGCAAATGAGCCGGAATTTAATCATGGTAGGATGCCCCCTGATTCCATGTTTTGTTTACTGTTTGTATTATTAGTGCAGAAGTGAACAAAATTCTGAGAGAATGTTTGGTTTGGGGATTTGGAGACCGGGATAACTTCCATTCCAACTATTTAGCGAGAAGAGTTCCATTTCTATTCCAATTACAGGATATAATGAAAATGGTTTAATCTTTCAAAATCTAATTTTAACTCTTTCCTAAAAATTAAAAATTTTAGTCGGATAAAAATTTCGATTTCAATAAAGTATCAAATATTTTGGAGGATATGAGCATTCTGATTTTCATTCCAATCTATTTCGATTATGACCGCGAACCGCTGAATGATTACGGACGCAAACCAAATATACCTTGAATGCATTTGATCAATAACAGATATTAGACTAGCCAGCTTGATGCATACCTTGAAAAAGGAGCAAGAGTTTTTTTTTTTTCTGATCTAAATTCTGAATTTGTCTGCCTATGTTGGCATAATATGAGTATCACCCTGAAAACTCCATCTCTTTATATATATATATATATATATATATATATATATATATATATATATATATATATATATATATATATATATATATATATTCAGCATGATTGGCCAAAGGCAATTAGCCATGCAATGAAGATTCCTCCTCTAAATATAATCCTCTCTCAATACGCCTAACCCCCCAAAGCCATCGGAAGTCAGAATACAAGTTCACGGTTTATTTGGGTATCATCAAGTAAAAAATTTACTAGCCAAATTAGCTGGCAGCCTTCAATCTTTTATCTCCACCAAGTATTAACTTTTCGAAAGTATGGAATTAGCTTTGATGATGAGTAACCATCCTCTACGTCAATTTCCGACTCATAATCTCCACAGGCATCAGAAATATTGTTGAACATTATAATAAGATAACACCAAAATGTTTACCAAACCACTCATAATGTTTATTTATCTCCTCATAAAGTTTACCAAACATATGGGCTGGAATCTCTTTCCCTGACCCAAGCCCTTCACCATTCCTGTCCACCCATGGCAGCCTAGGGTTTTGCCCCCAGACTACTCGATGACCCTGATATTTACCAGAAAAAAACATTAGATTTGAGTTAGTTGTACAAATTAAAACTCCAATAAATTCAATTACATGCAACCAAACAGACACCACACGATTCGCATGAAAACATAAACATCACCGAATATGCAACGCCAACCATGGCCTACAAATTCATGCAATTTTCCATAGAAATGGAGCTATCAGTACCTTGTAATTTTAAGCATCATTCCAAATTGCCAAAGTTGAAATGTATTAACTGACTAGTTTGGCTCAATGTATCTTGGGATTTGTAAAGCTCTCTAATGCATTAGATAACAGTAGTCCTACATAGACCACCCATGCTGAAAGGTGAGTCAACATCACTCTAAATAAGATAACACCAAAGTTAGGAGATAGGAGAGGGACAACACAAAAAAAAAAGGGATCCTCTAAAAGCAAAAAGACCTTTAAAAAAAAAGGCTTTCACTTCTTCCTCTTCTTTGGGGGCTGAAGTGCCTCGTCCTCATCCTCTTCCTCCTCATCCTCATTTTCCTGATCCTCTTCCTCCACCACCTCTTCCTCATCATCCCCACCATCATCATCATCATCCTCATCATCATCATCTCCATCATCATCATCATCATCACCATCATCCTGCTCCTCGGGCTCTTCCTCTTCGTCCTCTCCATTGTCTTCACCTCCAGCATCGCCACCTGGGGCCTTCTTACTACTGTTATTGTTGGGGTTCTCATATCCCTCTCCATCTTCCTCGGAGAGCTCCTCTTCACCCTCCCCAAAGTCACCATCTTCCCCATCCCCATCTTCGCCACCATCCTCATCATCACCATCAACAGGCTCATTTTTGTCATGGCTCCGTTTGTTCACTTGAAAATCAGGCATGATATAGAGCGGATCCTGAACAATAAGAAAACTACTTCAAAATGTGAACAAGCTACTACTAAATTGAAATAAAGGAAAAACCTGGACATGAAAAAGGAGGAGGCTTAAAAGAACAATCATAATGCAATAGCTAAGCCTAAGGAGTAAACACTAAAACCATTGACATTGGAAGAGATTTCAGTTTTGCTTAAAAGATTTCAATTCTCGTGACCACAAGAAGAATTTTTTATATATCAAATTCATTAAGCATTGAAATGAAGAACCACTTTCTGCCTAACTCGAGGCAGCCATGACCACCAAGATACGGTCTTAACTTCAAACAGATCTATGTCAATTAGATTAAGTAGAATGTTTAACAAACCTTTGAAAACCCAATAACAATTAAACAGACTGTTTCATGCACTCACATAGAAAATTTCTACAAGTGACTTCTAGATGTACCACTAACATTGTCCTTGAAACACATTCCCTCTGCCCATGTACAACATCACATGGTAGAGCTCCCACAAGATTCCATCACAATATTTTCTATGAAGGCATCCGAGGATACCATTGGCCAAAACCAGCAAGGAGAAGTCCATACATCCACACTGTGGTCCTGATCAATTAATGATCACCATGATGGAAAAGCCATCAAAAGGTAAGTGATACATATATTTTTTCAGTGTTCCTTCATTCAGATAGATATGTTTTTTTTTTCTTTCTTTTTTCTTTTTTTTTTTCGGCAGAAACTATGGGCATAGAATTGATACCTTACATCCAGTCCTTGGCTTACAAAACGGCAAAATCAACCATCAAGAATGATTTCATGTTGATCAATAATTAAAAATGCAACACTTATAATAACTTTTATTTTTCTCGAGAAAAATTAAAAAACATTTATCATAACTCGTGGTCATAATAGACTTGCACAGCATCATTCAAAGTCAAACAATGCAATCAAGACGATTTAATCTTAACCAATTTTTTTATTGTCAGTCATAAAAACTTCTTGAAAAGTTCGAAGTCAAACTTGACGAGGGCCCTCTGCATAAATATTCACAATATAGTAGTTTATGTGTAAATGACGTTGCAAACTAGAAACTCATTATTCAATCAATTTTTTCACCAAACTTAGGATAAGGACGTGTCAAGTAACCGTTAAGCTAATGGCCACGCTCGCACGTGGAACTATGATATTGCCACCACCATTTCTACAAGCAAAGTATCACCCTCACCAACTTATGATCACCTCAATACCACCCGGTCATGGTCGTGGGTGGTTTTTTAAAACCCCCCCCCCCCCAACCCCACACAAAAAAAAAGAGTGCAAATAAAAAAATAAAAAAATCAGCGAATATTCGATTCCCCGAATTCGAATATTCTGGAGACCACCCACTGAAATAAACAAAGTAACAAACCGATGCTTTTATCCGCGGCGGGACCCACCGCGGAACCCAAAGATGACGAAGAAGCGAAACATATTGCCCCTCGGGTCCGGGCTGGGACCCACCATGCGCAAGATAGATCGGATCCCTCAACACGACAAGGATTTCTTGCTAAGAGACGATCCATAAATGATACTTCGGAAGGATTTAAGAAGTATTTAAATGGATAAAGGGTGTCAACGTAGAGATGAGCTTACCGGGGGAGGGAGGTGGGCCTTGACGACGGCGGCGGTGAGGAGGCCCACGGCGAGGGCCTCGGCGGCGCACGTTAGCGGGGCGAGGGGGACCATGGCCGGCATCACCGACTCCATTTGTTTGGACGGCCGAGATCTCGTATCCCCGTAAACCTGGGAAGCGGGACGAAGATGTGGGAGAGGGAACAGAGGCGGTCAGATGTAACGGAAACCGTTAACCAACGAATCTAAAAAACAACAGTGAAGAAAAATCTTTATAAAAAAAAAAAAACCTCTGGAAAAAAGAAAGACGCCGACTTCCCTAAAACTGGAACCAGAAAATCGAAGGACACCGGTGAGAATCTAGGCAGAAATCCCGAAAATATCCCAAAAAATAGAAAATTAAAGAAAATCCACAAAATCTCGAAAAATAGAAAGAAATTGTCTGAAACCCCCTAGATTAGAACATGAAACACTAGAAAACCGGCGAATATCGATTTTTTGGGAGAGAAATGGGAATATCAGCAAGAAAACAGCGAGACCGGAGGTAGAAACTGTACCTGGAAGAGAGATCCGAGCGGAGAATGAGCGGATCTGAAGTTTTCCGGCGCTAAAACGAGCTGGAATGGAGGAACACGGCGTCGCTCATCGTCAAACGTCGGATCCCGGCCGGATCTCGACCGGAGGGCCGAGAACGAAGGAGAAGAAAAGAGAGAGGGAGGAGAAAGATAGAATGAGAAAAGAGCACAGCGAAGGGCTTCAGTCGAGGAAGAGGCTGCAGAGTTTTTTTTTTTTTTTTTTACTCGACAAAGGGGAAGTGGAGGAGGGAGACGGGCAGGACGGGCAGGGCGGGCTGGCACGGCGAGCTCGCTGAACGGTGGCTCTCAGCTGCCCGTAGAAATAGGTGAGGGAGGACAAGTGGGGATTAGAAGGCGTATTAATTAGCCCAAGGTTATAAATAATCAACGGTTTTGGGTCTTAATGATGCCTTCCAACCAAAGATTCTCTAGAAGCTGGGGTGGCCCCCACAAAGGGGTAGGGCCGGGGGAGGAGTTGCAGGACCGGTGTGGACGAGAGAATTTGATTCCCCTGCTGCCAGGGTTGGGCTTACTACTTTTTTAACCATGGTTTAGATGTGAGGTTAAAACTTAAGAGAGATGGATGGAGGTTTGTTAGGATTTGGTAACGCATGCACCTGGCTTGCAGTTCCAGCAAGATACTAGGTTGTAGTCACCTTCCATAAAAGCTTACCTCCTAAGTCCTAGGAACTTGATTTTTAAAAATGGTTATGGTGGGTCCAGAAGTGGTTGCGCAGCTAACCAGCCTTCTATTTAGGTCGAGTACTTCTGTGATGCAATTAGTTTCCAAGCCAGATTTTAATAAGATGTAGATCCCATCTAAATTGAAGGTCAAGATCAAGTCGATGTATCCCAGATTATTTCATTATGTTGCTGGATCAACAAAGAATTCTATGTTAGTATGGTCAAATGCAAATAGGTCTCAAAGGCCCTGCCAGATCTTTCACTATCATTCCTTTTAGCTTTTCCTTTTTTTTTTTTTTTTAAACTATATTTTTTCCATTGACTTGGTTTGACCATCATATCAACAGGGTATACACAAAACTCAACTTAATTGGCATGACCATTGTAGCAATAAACATTAATAAAAACAAATTTTCTTATCCTACCTATCCTAATTAACACTAGTTTGTTTCAAAAGAGTGGATCATCTCCAAAGTATGCAAACCAAGTGATTTATTAACTATGAACTCAAGCCTTGATTGATTTTACGTAAAATAACTCCACCAAACTTAGGCTTTTTTAAAAAACTTCCCATGCTCTATATTATTATGTTTGATTACGTAAAAATTCGTCTCATATCCAGCTCCGATTGCATTAGGCACAAAATTAACCCGAGCTAATTAGACATGTATCTCCAGACCAGATTTTGTTCATCCTGGAGCAGTCACTTGACTAACCCGGACCACTTGCTTCAGCCTAACTCCCAAAAATTTTGTCCTAACGGCCTGGTCCCATCTCTTTGACCTGGCCCTCGATGCCAACCAATGCGGCGAGAAAAAAAAATTAAAAAAAAAGGAAAAAACAGGGGTGATGGATCACCTACAGCTACCGGTTATAGTCATTACCGAGGAGTCCAAGTCATTGTCGCCTGCCGAGCCCTCGCGGAACTCGCGGATTTTTTTTCTTTTTTCTTTTAAGGACATATTTGGCCATGACCTGAAAAAAAAATCACATATCAAATTATTGTATCTCTTTTTTTTACTTAATTTTTCATGATTTGGATTTTTAAATTAAAATTTTTAAAAAGTTTTAAATTTTGAAATCCGTTAATTTTTTGTTCCACGTTCTTTTATATTTTTTTTACATAAATTAACCAAATAAAATAGTAACAAAATAAAAAATATATATCGATGACTATATAATGCATGCATGTCATGAATATAAATCTAGTTCAATATAGAAAGTGAAGAAAGGATATGATAGCGGTGATGTGGCTGGATCGCTGACGTGGGATGGGGAGACTGACATGGAGCCCTCATCGGACGCCACGGGGGATTCCCATCATGAGCCCCTTCGCCGGGCTGAGCTTCTCGGGAGCAATGGGGCCGCCCGTCGAATCCGGGCTCCGTCCTCCGCTAGGTCGGTCCCCGCTAAGTCGGGATGCCTAGGCCGAAGTCGAGTACAAGCCCCTCCTCGAAGCGGACCCCTCGAGGTCGGGCCCCGTGGTCAGGAGTTGAGCTCAAGTCTCCTCTGCCACGAGGAGCTCCTTCGAGGTCGGGTCCCCTGGGCTGGGCGGCACCTCGCCCACCTCCGCCAGCTCAAGCTCGTTCGAAGCTGAGTCCCACTGGCCCGGAGTCGAGCTCAGCCCTCCTCCGCCCAGCCAAGTCGTCTCGAGGTGGGTCCGCTGGAGGCGGGCCCCACCTTTCCAGCTCGGTCCCTAACTCAAATCGAGGCACCAACCACCAAGAGAGCAACACCTCCCCTCCGAGGACAGAATGGTTTGCCCGTCTCGAGCCCGAAAGCAACAACTCCTTTGCCCAGCTGGGGCAGAAGTTCGTGGCTCATTTTGGCGCATGTCGGAAGATGCCACGGGAGGCGGACAGCCTCTTCTCCATCCGGCAACAAGATCGCGAGCTGCTACGGGATTATGTGGCTCGCTTCAAGGCTGCCGCACTGAAGATCTACAATTTGGAGGAGCCGGTTGCAATGCTAGCTCTGAAGCGATGACTCGGGACTTCTCGCCTGACCTACTCGTTTGACAAGAAATCCCCGAAGACTTACTCCGAGCTACTCTCTCGAGCTCAGAAGTACATCGTGCCGAGGAGGCGGATCATACAAGGCGGGAGCTCGATGGGCAGCCGCTGAAAAGATCGGCACCCGCCGAGATGCCTGGGGCGCGGAGGCCGGGACCGCCAGCTCAGAGCTCCCGACCTGGACCAAGGCCAAGAAACACTCCCGTCCCTGAGAGAAATTTCACTCCCCTCCTCGCCCCGAGAACGAAGATCCTCATGGAGATCAAGGGCGAGACCTATCTGAGGCGCCCATCGCCGTTGAGGCCGTCCTCCAGCCGTGACAAGATGAAGTACTGTCGTTTCCACCACGACCACGGTCATGATACCGAGGAATGTCGTACCCTCAAGTAGGAAATCGAAGAGCTCATCAAGAGGGGCTACCTCAAAAAATATGTGGGGGGCAGACCTCAACCGGAATCTCAGGCGCTCGTCGCCCTTCCACCAATCCCGGTGGTCGACAATCGCCCTACCGAGAAGCCGGTGGGGATGATACACTGGGGAGCCGAGCGTACCTCCAAGAGGACCCGGGGGGCAGGGCATTCTGAGATTGTACTCCCCTTTATGAGGAGAGGGGAAGACGGGGAGAGGAATGTAAATAATGATGCTGTGGTCGTTGAAATGACGATCGCCAAGCATCCTGTAAAATGCATCATGGTAGATAGTGGAAGCTCTACGGATGTGCTTTTCTACGATGCCTTCTCCAGAATGAATCTTTTTTCTGCTCAGCTCAAGCATGTACATACCCCCTTGTTGGTTTCACAGGAGACTCCGTAAGGATAGAGGGAGAGATCACTCTCCCGGTCACTACCGGGACCCCACCTCGGCAGAGTACCGTCATGATGATATTCACGGTTGTCAAGCTTCCCTCGCCTTACAACGTGATTTTAGGCCGACCTGGGCTCAACCTCCTCGACGCTGTTGTCTCTACTAAAAGATTGCTCATACAATTCCCGACCCCTTGTGGTGTGGGGGAAATGAGAGGTACGTCCCAGTCGGTGCAGCACTGCTTCCAAACCATCTCCGGGGCCCAGAGGCCCGAGGAGGGCCCCAAGGCGGATGAGCTCGATCAGAGGGTCCAGGACCCCAGGGGAGGCCTAGCCGAGCGCCTGCTTCCTTACCAGCTCGAAGCCGACCAGACGAAGACCGTGCAGATCGGAGCCCAGCTACCCGAGGAGGAGAAGGCTCCGCTACTGGAATTCTTGCGAACGAATGCCGACGTGTTTGCCTGGACGGCAGCGGACATGCCAGGTATTCTCCCTGAAGTCATCACCCATAAGCTCAACGTCGGTCCGAGGCACAGACCGGTTTGATAGAAGAAGAGAAGCTTCGCCCCAGAAAGGCAGGCGGCCATCAATGAGGAAGTTGAGAAACTTCTGGCTGCTGGCTTCGTTCGAGAGGTGCAATACCCAAGCTGGCTGGCTAACGTGGTGATGGTGAAGAAGAACAACGGTAAGTGGAGGATCTGTGTAGATTACACCGACCTCAATAAGGCGTGTCCAAAGGACAGCTTCCCTTTGCCAAGGATAGATCAGTTGGTGGACGCTACCTCGTGGCACAAGCTGCTCTCCTTCATGGATGCGTTCTCCGGATACAATCAGATTCGGATGTACCCGGGGGATGAGGAGCATACTATCTTTATTACTGACCGAGGGACAAATTGCTATAGGATGATGCCCTTTGGCCTGAAGAATGCTGGAGCCACGTACCAACGTTTGGTCAATAAGGTCTTCAAAGATTAGATTCGCCGGAACGTGCAAATGTACGTGGATGGCATGCTCGTTATGAGCAAACCGAGCTTAAACCACATCGCCAACCTCGTCGAAGTCTTTCACAGTCTCTGGGAGCACCAAATAAAGCTCAACCCAGCGAAGTGCGCTTTCGGGGTGGCGGCCGGAAAATTTCTTGGCTTCATGGTCACCCAAAGAGGCATCGAAGCGAACCCGGAGAAGGTCCAGGCGATCCTTGATATGGAGCACCCAGCATCCAAGAAGCAAGTTCAATGTCTGATGGGGATGGTCGCAGCGCTAAGCCGGTTCATCTCGAGGTCGGCTGATCGCTGCCTCCCTTTCTTCAAGGTGTTGCGCAAGATGCACGACTTCACCTGGACCGAAGAGTGCAAGGCGGCCTTTGAAGAGCTGAAGGAGTTCCTAGCCTCTCCGCCTTTACTATCCAGACCAGAAGAAGGGGAGGAGCTCCTACTCTACCTGGCGGTCACACCCGGGGCCGTCAGCTCGGTCCTTGTCCGCACAGACCAGGACGGATCCCAGAAGCCGGTGTACTACACCAGCAAAATCCTCCGTGATGTGGAGATCAGGTATACTCTCTCCGAGAAACTCATTTTTGCACTAATCATGTCTCCTAAGCGCCTCAGGCCCTACTTCCAAGCGCATCCCATCACGGTTGTCACCGATCAACCACTGAGAACCATACTAGGCCACCCCGAGACCTCCGGAAGACTGGCTAAATGATCCCTGACGCTGAGCGAGTTCGACATTGCATACCCACCGAGGTCGTCGCAGAAGGCCCAAGTCCTAGCCAACTTCGTGGTCGAATGTGGCTGGATCACTGACGTGGGGTGGGGAGACTGACGTGGAGCCCTCATCAGACGCCACGGGGGATTCCCATCATGAGCCCCTTCGCCGGGCTAAGCTCCTCGAGAGCAACGGGGCCGCCCATCGAAGCCGGGCTCCATCCTCCGCCAGGTCGGTCCCCGCCAAGTCGGGACGCCTAGGCCGGAGCTGAGTACAAGCCCCTCCCCGAGGCGGACCCCTCGAGGTCGGGCCTCATGGTCAAGAGTCGAACTCAAGTCTCCTCCACCATGAGGAGCCCCTTCGAGGTTCGGTCCCCTGGGCTGGGCGGCACCTCGCCCACCTCCGCCAGCTCGAGCTCGTTCGAAGCTGAGTCCCACTGGTCCAAAATCAAGCTTGGCCCTCCTCCGCCCAGCCAAGCCATCTCGAGGCGGGTCTGCTGGAGGCGGGCCCCACCTTTTTAGCTCGGTCCCCAACTCAAATTGAGGCACCAACCACCAAGGGGCAGCACCTCCCCTCCGAGGATAATGGCGAGCCTCCCGAGGATCGTACAACAGCACTCACCACGCCGCCATTAATACCCACGGCCGTCATTCATACCAGAAAGAAAGGAAACACACATCAAGGCATCATGCCCTCCACCGACCTACCGTACGACCAGGAAAAAGATCCAACCGGAGAGCGCGAGTCCCGAGGATGGCGGCTCGCCAACCGAGGCTCTGCCAGGCTCCCGAGGGAGAGGCAAACAGAAGGAATGTCAGAAGCGTATAGAAGCTTCCCCAGCTGCCTGACAAAAGAGGCGTCCCGTCTATGGCACGATACCTTGTCGCACACGTCTGATAGCACGGGAAGATCTCGAGGCAAGCCAAAGTAAAAGACCCAATCGGAGTAAGCCAAAGGGAGGTAACCAAAGCAAGCGCAAGGAAGGGGAAGAGAGGCCAGACAAGGGGGAACGACCACCTTGGCCACCACCTCTCTCCCACTTCACTCTTATTTTTCCATACACACTGCACTCACTCCTCTTAGTGTAGAGCTCATCCCGAGGGGCTCGACCAGGAGGATTTGTTCCCCTGGACCGTCACTGACTTGACCGTCGGAGCGCCCCCGCCGGAACCCCCGGGCCGGGTCACTGACGTTGTTTATTACAGGTTCTGAGGCTCCGGGAGGCATCCCAAGTAGGCGGACGCGCGATCCTCGACGCCACCAGCAGCTACGGGCCACGACGATCCGGGCGGCAACAGATAATATTTTATAAATTTTTAAATAATAATATTATGATAAAAATATTTTTAATAAAATTTATTTATGATCATTAAATCTTAATTTTTTAAAATTTATTTAATAAAAAAATTTTAAATTTTTAAATTTTAAATGATATTATATAAAAAAATTATGTGATTATAATTATTATATAAAAATTGATTAAACATGATAATATTATTTTAGTATTAAAATATTATTTTTATAGGTATATTTGTAAATTTAATTATATTTTTATATAGAATCATTTTGAATTATAATCATTTTTTAATATTGATATGGCTAGACCGCTGACGTGGAGTACACCTCAGTTCTAGTGGACAGCAAGGCGGGCAGATGTCGCCACGTCAGATTTCTCTCCGAACTCCTTCGCCAGGTGGCTCCCCAAGTACGAGCCCACCTTGGCCGAAGTCAAATACTCTCTTGCTCCTTCGCCAGGTGCTCCCCAAGGGTCGAGCCCATCTCGATCGAAGTCGAGCTCTCCTGCTCCTTCGTCAGGTGGCTCCTCAAGGGTCAAGCCCACTTTGGCCAAAGTCGAGCTCTCCTGCTCTTTCGCCAGATGGCTCCCCAAGTGTAAGCCCACCTCGGTCGAAGTCGAGCTCTCTCCTGCTCCTTCACCAGGTGGCTCCCCAAGGGTCGAGCCCATCTCGGTTGAAGTCGAGCCACTTCCTGCTCCTTCGTCAGGTGGCTCCCCAAGGGTCGAGCCTACCTCGACAGAAGTTGAGCCCCTGCCTGCTCCTTCGCCAAGTGGCTCCCTGAGTGCGAGCCCACCTTAATCGAAGTCGAGTTCTCTCCTACTCCTTCGCTAGGTGGTTCCCCAAGGGTCAAGCCCACCTCGGTCAAAGTCGAGCCATTCTTGTTCCTTCACCAGGTGGCTCCCCAAGGATCGAGCCCACCTCGGCCGAAGTCGAGCTCTCTCCTGCTCCTTTGCCAGGTGGCTCCCCAAGGGTCGAGCCCATCTTGATCGAAGTCAAGCTCTCCTGCTCCTTCGCCAGGTGGCCCCCCAAGTACGAGCCCACCTCGGTCGAAGTCAAGCTCTCTCTTGCTCCTTTGCCAGGTGGCTCCCCAAAGGTCGAGCCCACCTCGATCGAAGTCGAGCCCCTTCCTGCTCCTTCACCAGGTGGCTCCCCAAGGATCGAGCCCACCTCGACCGAAGTCAAGCCCCTTCCTGCTCCTTTGCCATGTGGCTCCCCAAGGGTCAGCCCACCTCGATCGAAGTCGAGCTCCTCCCTTTAGAAGCGTCACGAAAGAGAAGAGGACATCAGCACCAAGTCTGCGATCGAAACTGGCGCGCACACTATGACGCATCCAGAGCGGCGCCCCAAAGCTAGAAAAGCGTGCGTATTGCAGTTTGCACCATTCGGGGAAGAGAGCCCGATCGAGGCACCTGGTCCTGCAGCCGACCGCCTGCACCATCCATAAAGAGAAGGCCGCATTGGAGACCTCAGATCCAAGGACGGCTACACCCGGATCAAGGCCTTGCTAAACTTCCCCAACCGTGATAACCCACTGGAGGAACGAGGATTGCAACATAACTCCCTATTATGAGGAGAAATGACCTCGAAAGTGCGACCTCGGATGCCATTGACCCTCGAGCACCCCGAGAGGGGAAAAACCAAGGCAAAAAGAGGGGAGAGCCGGTGATCTAAAAGAAGGACCCAGCGGGCGAGAAAGAGGTAAGCACAGAAAAGGGCGGAGGAGGAGAGACAACGAAAGAGAGGTCACGAAGACCTTCCAAAGAGCTCCCGGAGAGAGTCCTGACGAGCACAGCCATCTTAGCTCAAGTCTCGCTCCCCTCTTACCATTCATACTCTATCTTTTATTAAACATTCTCCTCCGAGCATAGTGACCGAACAGGGATCCACCTTGGATGATCTGTTCCTCTTTACCGTCTGCTGATTTAATCGTCGGAGTGCCCTCGCCGGAATCCCCGGCCCGGGTCTCTAACTTTGTTTTGCAGGACTGGAAGTCATTGGATTCGGGAAAGACGGGGCTGATGTTCGGTGCCACATCGGAGCTGCAGGCCATGACGGTGAGGACGGCAACAAATATTATTTTTAGATAATTCTTTTTACTAACCAGAAAAAAATTATTTTTTATAATTATTTTTTAAAATAAATATTTTTTAAGAATTATCAAACCATTCCGTAATTTAGTATATCCTAACCAGAAGAACCCTGCTATATTTTATGAAGATCTTAAGTTAGGAAA